>OX940984.1:33967855-35350355 GCA_954871275.1 Leptopterna dolabrata
CCTCCCCTCCGCCTCGTGTCCCTCCCCTCCGCCTCCTGTGAATCCCCTCCGCCTCGTCTGCCTCCCCTCCGAGCTCCGACCACATTTTTTCACTTCCAGCGCTGCGAACAGCTGACTCGGGTCTATATTTTGTTAGTGAATGAGTGTTGATGGTGGGGGGGGGGGGGGGGTCAGCTGTGCCTCTCTCGGGTTCCGTTCTCGGGGAAGGCGGGCCAAGCCGGCTGAATGCGGCGCTCGGCTCCTTTCGTGCTCATTCGGCACTGGACCTTAGCCGTAGGCCGGTTGTATATTATGCACAAAGTATATTATTTACATTACAGCATATTATTTATTCTACCACTAATTTGAATCCCGTAGAAACAGCGTAGCGCTTCGGTTGCGGCATATTCGTGCAAGAAGTCAACAAAACAAAAAACGCTGCGAAGGCGTTGTCACATGGGTTTAATATTCTACTGGACATACCTACAGAAATTTTGGCTGTTCATTTATTGTTTCTTTCATGTGCAATGATTGAAACGGCTATTTTTGATGATTTCCACCAGTTTTGGACCCCAAAAACACGAATTAAGCTCGGCTTTTCCTTTCAACAGATTATTTTTGATCATTGATAGTACCATTTAATTGTCTTGATTCACCTGCTGATACTACTTCTAGTGTTATTAGACAAATCTATGGTGATTTTAGACAATTTCCCATGTTTTTGACTCATAAACAATGAATTTCGGGACCTTAACCCTCGTTAAAACCTCAGTTTATTCACTCTTCGGTCAAAATCAACCAAATATTCGGTCTTCTCGCCGTAAAAAACATGGAAAACGATAGTGAACATGAACTCATGTTCACTAAAACCTCAAAAATCCCTCGAAAACCCCTATTTTTACACTAATTTTTCTCCCACATCACCCCTGGGTGAAGGCCAATCGGGCTACTGTGTTTCGGAGCACAACTAGGACCCAAATGTGTTCCCAAATAAGGACCTGAACTGTGTGCGGAAAAATGACGATTTTAAACCAAAATTTAACGTAAATTTAAGGCTGAAACTTCCTTAGAACCTCAATTTTCCACTCTGGTCAAAATCGACTTCATATTCGGTCTTCTCGTCCCAAAAACATGGAAAACAATACCTCAAAAGCTCATGTTACTAAAACACAAAAAGTACCTATTTTTATACCCATTTTCACTGACGGACATCGCATTTTTGGAATCTATTCACCTTGAAACGTAAGAGAAAAAAATGTTGAGGGGCTGTTATAAAATTTTTTTGCTGAGCGATTACATAGGTGTATTATTCACAGAATAATAAACCAAAACGCTGCAAAGTTCAGAACGTGAGCTTGTGAGGTATCGTTTTCCGTGCTTTGTAGGCAAGAAGACCGAATATGAAGTTGATTTTGACCAAAGAGTGAAGAACGGCGGTTGTAACGAAGGTTCAGCTCCCAAAATTAATTTTTTATGCGTCAAAAACCTGGATAAATTCGTATCAACGCCAGAAGTAGTGTCAGCAGGTGAATCAAAACTATTAAATGGCACAATCAATGATCAAAGATAATTTGAAAAAAAGGAGCCCAATTCGTATTTTTGAGAAACAATAAATGAACAGCCAACATTTCTGTAGGTATGTCCAATAGAATAATAAACCCATGTGGCCTTCGCAGCGTTTTTGGAATCCACGCACCTTGAAACGTAAAAGAAAAAGTTTTGAGGGGGTGTTATTAAATTTTTTTGCTGGGCGAATACATAGTTGTGTTATTCACAGAATAATAAATTAAATTTTTTTGCTGGGCGAATACATAGTTGTGTTATTCACAGAATAATAAACGGAAATACCGCTTGTTTTTGAAAATGGGCGTCAAACTATCATTTTTCCAATAGTTCTGAATATGTTTTCCAAAAACGGATTTTCATGAAAATTCTCCAGGTTCCGTGTCTGTCTGTGGTCAATTCCTTGGCCCGGGCAAAACTAGGTAGACGAAATTACGGTCACAGATGAAATTGTCAGCGATTGTGCGGGTTAGCCTCTAGAAGGTCCCCTAGGAATTTCATCATTGTCGGACCAGTAGTAGCATGCGCGTGGGTAAACGTGAATTCCTTTCCTGACCGACCGATTTCGCTCAAATTGTGAGTAGTTCGGAGTGGCTTCAAGGCGACTGCCAAAGAATTTCGTCGTGATTGGATCACAAAGTAGCAATTGCGCATGCGCAGACCTGAAATTTGTTGTCAGAGACCAGTTTTCAGATTTTTACCACAGCTGTTTAGAACACTAATATTAATTCCTATAATCCTATTACGCATATTAGGTAATTTATTATTACTCTGTTTATTGCGATTCAGTCATTTTGACTCATCTTTTTTTGCGTACTGATTCAATAATACGTCCATGTTACAATAAATGAGGAAGCCACACTGGCCAATCAACTTGGTAAACGTTTTTGTTTTAATCCCAACTACGGATTTCAAACTCCCGTGATCTCGATTTCTGGGCAGTGTTATTGCTACCTCACTATTCATTCATTTGTTCTAAAAGATATATTATTACTCCTTTTTATGAATGAGGTTTAGTTAGCATTCCACTTGATGTTTATTTTAGTAAAAAAAAAAAATGGTGGTTCTCATTATTATAAAATTCATCACCAATTTATTATCTACCTACGTTTTTTTAGCGCCTAATCCCTAAAAGGGGGACGGTATGGTGGTATCTCTTTTGTATATTAATAGAAGTAAAGTTTGGGGCGAAAAATTTTTAAGATCGAGACAGTGTGAAAAAATCATGGATCAATAGTTCAAGTAGGTTGTTAGCTATTTCATTTACTCTTATAGGTATTAGTTTCCTCAGGTTTCGTGCATAAGTGGAACAAAACTGAGTCGATTACAGCGTTTAACCCATCTCCCGTCCGTCTTACCTTAAAATTCATAAGCAACGGGAAGATTCGAACAAACGGGCTGTAGGGTAAAAACTCAGCGACCGAATCTTTGTACATAAATATAATTATGTAAACGAGTTGTGTCAGTCAATTGATTCCAGTAAGAGCCTTGTTACATTACCTAAAAATACTTCCGAGTATGGTTCATTGTTACATTACCTACCTGCTTCCGGGTATGGTTCAAGATGATATTTGTTGGAATGCCCAAAATGGGATTTAATGGATATCCGAGTCGTTGAGTCCAACCCACCCTAACGTCATTTCGTTGACTTTCTATTATCATGTCTCAATCGTAGGTTGGTATTGTTTGCGTTGTGCTCTGCTCATTCCTCATTTTTTCCTCTCATATGTAATTTCTCGTATATCGTGTTAGCAAATATAGTTATTTGTTTAAATAATTATCCCATGTGCACATTGATTTTGCGTTTCTTTTCCCTGGTAGGTATGGCAATAAATTTAAAACGACTGGCACCTTTTTGTCTGCATGTTTGTTCGCACGTTATGGTTAACCCTGCCATCTGAATCGGGCAGGGGGCTAATTACATCGAGGGTGCACCAAAACGCGAGTGTAGGTACTTCGTACCTACCCATGTTCTCAGTTTGTACTGGATTTGGAAAAGTTCGTTATGAGAAATGATACAGTCCCTAAAATATCTTCTAAAATTCCGGTAGGAACGTCACTGTATTATTTCACCAAGTCACCATGTCACCAAGTTCTACTGTATTCTACGCAAATAATGTGGTGCGAAAACGAAGCGGTCCATGATTTTAGAATAGACTTGGGCCGGGACCAGCGATCAAGTTTTAACCCACTTTGGGCATCTAGGGCCCTGTGGCGCAACGGATAACGCGTCTGACTACGGATCAGAAGATTCCAGGTTCGAATCCTGGCAGGGTCGCAGAAATTTTTTCGCTCTCAACATGGTATGACGCCTACCTTGTTGTTTTGCTAAATAATTATCATCTTGTGCATTCGTTTCATCCGTCGCGTGGTTTGTTTATTACACAGAACAGTGTTTCAAGCCATATTGATAAAATTATAAAATTTATACTAAATACCTACCGTTGGTACTCTCTGTTTTATTGGTTGTGTTGGTGGCAAGATAGAAATGAGTTTTGGTTTATTATTTTCAATAATGAACCATTGGAATCAAGCATGAAAAAAAATTCTTATCCCCCCCTCAAAATTTGATGGTTTACGTTTCAAGGTACGTAGAATCCAAAACTGCAATAAAAATATTTCTGTCTGTCTGGTAACTTTTCTTAGTTACCATGAAACAAAATTGATGAAATTCGGGTTATAGGTTCCTTTCGGGGTCTAGTTGGTCCTCGAAGCTCGACGTTACTGTCAGTCATATCTAAGGGGTTAAAAATCGGGGTTGACATTTTCAGAACGCCGTAGCTCGAAAACTTCTGATAGAAGGGTATGGGTTTTTTTACGTTATTAAATTTTTCTTGAGCTAAACAATTGTTTGAGACCACCCGGAGCATCGTACGTCGAGCCGTTCGTGAGCACCAAAAAGCTTCGTCAACACGATCGTGAATCAAACGGTATAAATCCGGCCCGGATATCATCACTAGGGAGCACCTGATTATAATCAAGGATGGCTGTATGAAGTCGAGTTGGTTGTTCTGCGATATTATATTTCATTTAATAAGTGATGGACTATTGGATTTTGTTGGTAGGTACTTGTGAAACTTGAGCAAACGTTGAAGTATTATTGATGGGTAAATTATTACAGAATGTCATATTATTACACACCGGCAAATTATTACACAACGGTAAATTATTACACAAAGGTAAATTATTACACAACGGCTCATCTACCCAGAAGGGGCTGGATTTTGTTGATAGGTACTTTTGCAACTTGAACAACCGTTGAAGTATTATTGATGGGCAAATTATTACACAACGGTTCATTATTCTATCTCCGTAGAAGAGAACCTATACAGGTAAATTATTACACAACGGTTTAGGTAGGTACCTAGTAACGAGTACGGGGTTAGGTCCAGGTAGTACATAATTATTATATTATATAGAAGGGTTATCTATACGGAGACCTGTGATCTGTAACAGGAGGGTATTCTGTACAAAATAATAAACCGTTGTGCAGGGATTTGCAGCGTTTTTGGTTTATTATTCTGTGAATAATACACCTATGTAATCGCTCAGCAAAAAATTTTTATAACACCCCCTCAAAATTTTTTCTTTTCCGTTTCAAGGTACGTAGATTCCAAAAATGCAATGTCCGTCCGCCGTACGCCGTCCGCCGTCCGCCGTATCACGTGTACAGGCTTCATTTTCGGTCTAAAAAAATCGTTCTTTCGCACACATGCTCCATTTGGGCCCTAGTTGTGTCCCGAAACTTTTCAGCCCGATCGGAATATACCCAGGGGTGTTATGAGTGAAAATGTGTATAAAAATAGGTACTTTTTGCGTTTTAGCAACATGTTGGTAACATGAGTGTGATGAATTTAAAATTCTCATCACGGTGGCGTGGAAGGTGAGTGAGTGAATTTAGGTAAAGGAGAGAAAAGGAGGAAAAATCGCAGGCGGCTGTAATCAACCGAACATCTACGACTTTTGGTGGAGAGAGAGGTGGTGGAAGGAAGGTGAGGAAAAGTCGCAGGCGGCTGTAGTCAACCGAACATCTACGACTTTGGAGGAGAGAGAGGTGGATGAGGGAATTTTACCTAGGCGGCTGTAGTCAACCGTTCATCTAGGTAAAGGAGAGGAGAGGAGAGGTCCCTTGTCTAGGCGGCTGTATTCAACCGATCATCTAGACAAGGAGGAGGAGAGAGGAGGTGAAATTCCCAGGCGGCTGTAGTCAACCGATCATCTGGGAGGTAAGGTAAGAGAGAGAAGAGAGAGCTGGTTAGAGGAAGTGTCGAATGAAGCTAAAGCTCCAGGATCCGGGGTTATATAGGACTTGGAGTCCTCTCCCTCCAGCTCCCTGTTGGGAGCTGGTAGTGGGGCACCAGGTTGTGTCCCCCGGATTCTGTCGCCTGTCTCCCCACTCAGATGTTTATTAACGGAAGGTAATTTTTACATAGGAATATTGGTGAGAGCTTTAAGGTTGTAGTGGAGTGTTCCCGGGAGGGACTCACGACAGAGGTCCCCCCAGTTCGAACCAATGATTGAGGTAGCTGAAGGCTCAAGTTTGACAGTGGCTGAGGGCTGCGGAAACAAAAAGGGGAGCTGAAGGCGCAAGGATACAGGAGCTGAAGGCTGAAACAAACAATTGTAGTGCTGAAGGCAGAAGAGTGACCGGTGGTGTCTTAAATCTAGGGTGATATACAAGTAGTAGAATAAGGAGGCATAAGTTGACATAAGTAGACATAAGTAGGGCTAAGTAGACAAAAGTAGACATAAGGAGACATAAGTAGATAAGTAGATGTAAGTAGATGTAAGTAGATGTAAGTAGATGTAAGACATAAGTAGATGTAAGTAGACGAAATTTGATGATGGGAAACATATGTACAAGGAGGGTGTGATGAAAAATTTGATGAAGTGACAATATTTACAAAGGTGATGAGTTTGATGATGATGGGAAGAGGAGTGATAGCTAGATATTTACAGGTGCAAGGTATTTACAAGTAGTATTTACAGGTATGTACAGGTATTTACAGGTATGTACAATTTTCAGGCACGGTTTCAGGGGAGGCAGATCGGAGCGGGGTTGTGAAATCCGCCGTTCCCTGGGTGTGGATAGTGTGCAGTGTAATGTGGTGAGTGTGTAATGATGGTGAGGTGATGGGGTGAGGGAGGCGACTCCCTCTAACAGGGGCCCCTTCACCGCCGGGGCGGTGGTGAAGGGGAAGAGCCGGTGGGAGCCGGTACCCGGGACGTCGCGGAGGTGGGTGGCGACGTTGGGGTCCGGCGGGCGAAATGGAGGTGATGTGTGGCGTGTGTGGTGTAGGGGTGGTCGGGTGAGTGGTGTGGGGCGAAGTGTCTGGGAGGACGGGGGCTGGTTTACATCGGGCGAGGGGTACAGTGTGGGGCTTCCCGTCAATTAACAGGGTAGCCGTGGTGTTTGTGGAGCGGATGACGTGGAAGGGCCCGGCGTAGAGAGGTGAAAATGTTTTGTGGATGCCGGGCTCCTTCAAGTACATGTGAGTGGCTGTGTAAAAACGTGTGGGATAGGTGGTGTCGTTGTGTGGTGTTGTTGTGCGGAGTGGTTCCCTGTTAATTGACGGGGTGGGGTGTGGGGTGAAGATGTCGGCTGGCAAACGTAAAGGGTCACGAAAAGCGTGTTGTGCGGGACTTGTGTTGTCTGAAGGACGGGCGGAAGTGCGGAGGCTAAGTAGAACGTAGGGGAGGGTTTTGGTCCATGAAGGGGAAGTGGCTGATGTGGAGATGGCTTGCTTGAGGACCGAGTGCCACCGCTCTATTTTCCCGTTGGATTGAGGGTGATAAGGAGTGGTGCGGATTTTCTGAATCCCGAGGGAACGGAGCAGGTCGGCAAAGTGGGCTGATTCAAATTGCCTCCCCTGATCGACCGTGAGTGTCCGCGGACAACCGTAGCGGCTGATCCATTGATTGAGGAAGGCCGCGGCGACGGCGTCCGCGGTAATGTGGGCGAGTGGGATACACTCTACCCAATTTGTCGCACGGTCGATCATGGTGAGGCAATACCTCTTCCCCTCGGAGGGGGGAAGAGGGCCGACCAGATCCAAGTGGACGTGTTCCCACGGGAGAGAATCGGGGATAGGTTGAGGAGGTACATGGGGGTGAGCCGAGACCTTGAATTGCTGGCACTTCTGGCACCCTAGAACCCAGGTACGTATATCCGTGTTCATATGGGGCCAGAAGTACCGCGTTTTGATGAGGTCCCGGCTCGCCCGAATGCCGGGATGATGGAGGGAGTGGTAGTGTAGGAACAACTGCCTCCTCAGCTCCGGTGGGACGTACGGGCGCGGTGTGTCGGCCGATACGTCGCACCAGAGATCTAGGGGAGGCAGCTGCTCCAATTTTGAGGCGGAGATGAGATGGGAAAGAGCGGGATCGGAGGTAGGAGTTTGATGGTTTTTGAGGGTTTGCGGGGAAGGGAAGGGCAGTAACTCCGCCACCGGCGCGGGGGTGGGGCGGGAGAGTGCGTCGGCGACGCAGTTGTCGGCCCCCGGCAAATAACGAATATCGGACGTGAATTGTCCGATAAATTCGAGTTGCCGGAGGCGACGGGGGGAGGCTGATTTTCGGTTTTGGAGGAGGGCGTGGGTGAGGGGCTTGTGGTCGGTTATGACAGAGAACTGCCTGCCCTCCACGAAGTCACGAAAGTGTTTGATGGCTTCGTGGATGGCGAGGAGTTCTCTGTCAAAGGTGGAGTAATTTTTTTGTGTGGGGGACAGAGTTTTGGAGAAAAAGCCGAGAGGTTGGGGGGTGGCGCCGGTGTGTTGGTGGAGTACTGCCCCGATGGCCCAGTCGGACGCATCTGTGGTGATGGAGAGGGGGGCATGGGGATCGGGATGGGCCAATAGAGCGGCGTCAACTAGGTCCTGTTTGCATTGTTGGAAGGCGGTAGTGAGGGCGGGGGTCCATGAAATGGGGCGTTTATCGTTTTTTTTAGCCGGTTGTGGGATAGCGTGTATGAGTGGTTGTTGGTGTTGTGCCGCGTGTTTGATGTGTCTACGGTAAAAGTTCAGCATACCCAGGAAACGGCGGAGTTCTGAGACAGTGTTGGGACGTGGGAAATCGGTGAGGGTGTGAACCTTGTCCGGTAGGGGTTTTATTCCTTCGGACGAAACCTGGTGGCCGAGGCAGCGGACGGAGGGCTGGGCGAGGACGCACTTCGGAGTGTTAATGGTGAGGCCCTCGGCGGCGAAGATGTCAAGTACTTGTGTCAGGTGTGCGAGGTGTTCGGTTGGGTCTCGGGAAGCGATCAGTACGTCGTCCAAAAAACAGAAGACGAAGGGTAGGCCTCGTAGTATGTTGTCCATGTAACGCTGCCATGTTTGGGCAGCGTTACGGAGGCCGAAACCCATTTTGATATACTCGAACAGGCCGAAAGGGGTGATGATAGCTGTTTTAGGAACGTCAGGGGGGTAGATGTGAATGTGATGGAAGGCACGGGAGATGTCGAGTGTAGAAAAGATGGTGGTGTTGTGCAGGTGGGAAGAGAAATCCCTGAGATGCGGGACGTTGTAAAGGTCTGGGGTTGTACGGGCATTGAGGCGGCGGTAGTCGCCGCATGGGCGGATATCCCCGTTAGGCTTCTGCACAATATGTAGTGGAGAAGCCCACGGGGATTTGGAGGGACGGATAATGCCGTCTTTGATGAGGAGATCAAAATGTTTGCGGGCCTGTGAGAGTTGGAGGGGGTGGAGGCGTCGTGCTTTCGCGGATATTGGGGGGCCAGAGGTTTCTATGAAGTGCTGGGTCTGTGAGATGTGGGCTGAGGGGCGGCGCTGGGGTTTGTAGTTGAGGAGGAGTTGTTCAAACTTGGACGGGGGCCGATCCACCGCATGAATGAACCCGGGGATGGGTTTCTGGGTGGAGGGGTCGAGCAGGCGCGCTTTACGGACGTCTACCTGGAGGCCGAAATATGCGAGGAAATCGGCCCCCAGGATAGCTTTCTCTACGTCCGCCACGGTAAATTCCCACTCGTACGCGAGCCCGCTCATATGAATTGATGAGCGGTACGTCCCGTACGAGGGGATGGTAGTACCGTTGGCGGCGTAGAGGAGTTGCCGGTAACAACGCGCCTGTCGCCGGAGAATATTATTGGGGAAGATAGAGAGCGCCGCCCCTGTGTCAACGAGGAAGGGGACGTGCGTCTTTGAACATTTCAGGAACAGGCGTTGATGAGCTGGGGCGGAGTGAGGTAAAATTGGCGAGGTGTTGGTGTCCGTCGGAGGGGGGGGGGCTTGGTTCGTCCGAGGTGATGGGCGGGTGCGATGGCGGTGGTTGGTCCCCCGCGAAGGAGACGCGGGGTGATTTTTTGCCGTTCCGGGGAGGGGGAACGGTAGTGGCGGCGCGAGTGGCGGCGGAGGGGTGGTCGTCTTGGGGGCGGGGTCGGAGGGGCCGTTCCGTGGTGGGGGAACGGTAGCGGCGGCGCTAGTGGCGGCCGGAGGGTTGGCTGCCCTGGAGGCGGGCTTGGAGGGGCCGTTCCGGGGTGGGGGAACGGTAGCGGCGGCGCTGGTGGCGGCCGGAGGGTTGGCTGCCCTGGAGGCGGGCTTGGAGGGGCCGTTCCGGGGTGGGGGAAGGGTAGCGGCGGCGCTGGTGGCGGCCGGAGGGTTGGCTGCCCTGGAGGCGGGCTTGGAGGGGCCGTTCCGGGGTGGGGGAACGGGAGTGGCGGCGCTAGTGGCGGCCGGAAGGTTGGCAGCCCTGGAGGCGGGCTTGGGGGGGTTGACTCGGGGTGGGGGAGCAGTTGATGGAGAGGTGGGGTGTTTAGCGGCGCCGTCAGATGCGGCCGGGAGGTTGGCAGCCGTGGCGGCGGCGTAGGAGGGGTAGCGAGGCGAGGTGGAGGTGGTGTGAATGCGGGCGGGGAGGGGTTGGTGGTGGTCCCCCCCGTGTTGGCGAGGAGGGGGGCCCGCCGGATTTACCGGCGGGCGTCCGCGTTTCCCTGCTTGGAGGAGTAGGAGCAGGGGGGCTGGCATTTGCGGGCCTCCCCACCGAAGTTCACATGGTAGAAACATCGGTGGGGGGGGTCCGCCGGGAGGTAGGTCCTGGTGGGGCGCGTGGAGTTGGAGTGGGGCGCCGTTTTTGGGGACCTCCCCCTCCGTTGCTGGGCGGGGGAGACGGTGCGGCGGTCGGCCGAGCGCTGGCGTCGGTGGTCGGAGGAGGGGGTCGGCCGGTGATCGACGGAGAGGGAGCGGCGCCGGTGGAGGGAGGGGGGCCGGCGGCGCTCTTCAGACGGCGATCGGTCCCGGCGTGGGGTGGGGAAGCGGGGTGCGGCGACCTCCGTGACGCTGGCGGCCGCGGCGAGGTCGTAGACCGTGTCGGCCAGACGGAGAAGCGGCTCGTCCGGTCCGACGAGGTGGCTGGCGAGCGCCATCTGGATGGGGTGGGGGAGGGCTCGCAGCCAGAACGTCCGAGCGATGTCGGCTGTCACGACGTCGTGTAGCTGATGACGTAGGCGACGGTACAGGTGGGAGGGTTTCGAATCGCCGAGATGTTGGGGCTGGGACAGCGCTGCGACACGTGCGATCTTGGAGGGCTGGTATAAGTTGATGAGGCGGCTGCGGAGGTCGTCGTAGGCGGCCGTGGCGTCGGGGGAGATGTCAGATGTCTGCAGGAGGATCTCATATGGTAACAGGGAGATGATGCGGGAGTAGCGGGTACGCTGGCTGCGGATGTTGGCGGCAGAAAACGCAGCGTCGACCTGGAAGAACCAGAGTGCGGGGTCGTGCGTGTAGAAGGGGGGTAGCGACAGCGGGAACGACGCAGAGGCCGTCGTGACGTCGGCGGCGGCGTGTGCGGCAGCTGCAGCGGCGGCGGCAGCGGCGGCGGCGGATGCGGTGGAGCCGGGTGGTGAGAGGCTGGTGAAGGGGTTGTCGGTTGCGTCAGATGTCGCAGCGGTCGGCGGCTGCAGCAGGGACGGCCGGAGGAGCGGCGGTGACGGCGAGTTCGGGTCCATAGTTGAGGTGTCTGGAAACAAAATTCAAATTGGTTGAGGTTTTGAATTTTTAAAATTCGCAATTTGCGGCAGCGGAGGTGGTTGCAGCGGAGCGTTGAGAGTTGTGTGAGCGGATGCGGGTGGGCCAAAATTGCGAATTTAAACTGACTATGTTAAATGTGAATTTAAAATGCGGGACACCGAACTAGACTGGGGGCGACACATGAGGTGGTAAGAAGGGAGGAAGGGTAGAAGGTTGGATGAACGTCGGGTTCACCACTGTGATGAATTTAAAATTCTCATCACGGTGGCGTGGAAGGTGAGTGAGTGAATTTAGGTAAAGGAGAGAAAAGGAGGAAAAATCGCAGGCGGCTGTAATCAACCGAACATCTACGACTTTTGGAGGAGAGAGAGGTGGTGGAAGGAAGGTGAGGAAAAGTCGCAGGCGGCTGTAGTCAACCGAACATCTACGACTTTGGAGGAGAGAGAGGTGGATGAGGGAATTTTACCTAGGCGGCTGTAGTCAACCGTTCATCTAGGTAAAGGAGAGGAGAGGAGAGGTCCCTTGTCTAGGCGGCTGTATTCAACCGATCATCTAGACAAGGAGGAGGAGAGAGGAGGTGAAATTCCCAGGCGGCTGTAGTCAACCGATCATCTGGGAGGTAAGGTAAGAGAGAGAAGAGAGAGCTGGTTAGAGGAAGTGTCGAATGAAGCTAAAGCTCCAGGATCCGGGGTTATATAGGACTTGGAGTCCTCTCCCTCCAGCTCCCTGTTGGGAGCTGGTAGTGGGGCACCAGGTTGTGTCCCCCGGATTCTGTCGCCTGTCTCCCCACTCAGATGTTTATTAACGGAAGGTAATTTTTACATAGGAATATTGGTGAGAGCTTTAAGGTTGTAGTGGAGTGTTCCCGGGAGGGACTCACGACAATGAGGTTTTGAGGTATCCTTTTCCATGTTTTTGGGGACGAGAAGACCGAATATGAAGTCGATTTTGACCAAAGACGCGGAAATTGAGGTTTTACCAAAGGTTCAGCTCCCAAAATGGTTTTTTATGAGTCAAAAACCTGGAAAACTGTCTGAAATCACCATCAATGTGTATACTAACATTATAAAAAGTGTAAACAGCTGAATCAAGACCATTAAATGGCACTACCAATGATCAAAGATGATCTGGAAAAAAAAGCGTACCTATTTCATGTTTTGGGGGCCAAAATTGGTGGAAATCATCATAAATAGCTATTTCAATCATTCCACATGAAAGAAACAATAAATTTAACAGCCAACAAGAATCTCTAGAACTCCAATAGAATAATAAACCCATGTGACAAGGACTTTGCAGCGTTTTTAGTAAGGAAACAAAAATGCGGTCGTCGGCGTGCCACTCTGATCATCCTTTGATGATTCTTGAGCTCGATAACCTTCAATCAATGTTCTGCAACAAATTTATCGCGAGATTTGACCCTGATGTTAACTTTGTCAGTTGTATTGTATTTGATTTTACTAGTCACCATTATTTCACTCTCTATAAGTTTAGGTATGGTCAGCGAATCCTAAATTCAGGTTTAAAAGCGGACCTGAGTTCATTGGGGACCTGATGCTCAATTTCATTGCAAGTTCGCCACAAGGCATTTTTGTTGCCGATCGTTTTGTACCGATCGATTAACTTGGACCTCCAAAGCAGTTTTATTCGATCACAGGATAACTGAAGGAAACGAACTAGATTTTGGACTGCACTTGCTACGGTCGAGGTTAGTGTTGCGCCATCCTCGGTACAGAGCCTTGGTACAGAGCCGCAGAACGGGGACGAGACTTTGACATTGTTATCCATCTTCCATTAAGTTTATTTGGTTTTGAGAATCCCCGCTGTTTTCATTACCGAAAGGAAGAACGCGAACTTCCTCCGTCGAATGGTCAAGGCTAAGGTTGGTTTACTTCGTTTCAAAGGACAATGACTTGGCGGCAAGCACAATAATAAGGAATTGATTAGGGCAGAGAACATCATACTTTCTCTCTGACATTAAGTAGGTTAGGTACATCTACAGGATTTTTATCATATACATACATATTCGACGGTTTCCATTATAAAACTAGTCCATTTCCAGCTCAATTTTTTTTTAAACTTGGGGCTAATTTTTTTCTCGCAATTTTACCTGAATTGAGAATCTTCAAATGGTTTCTATTGGTAAAGATTGCTATTTTACGCTAAATTACATCTCTTATTGCATGGGGTGTTTAGAATTTAACAATATTGGTAAGATAAAAATGGCCTCTAAGATAAGTGTAAGTGTGTGTGAAAATGTTTTCTAACTTGCTATACCTACTATACCTAATGATTCAGCTATGCCTACCAGGTAAAGTCGAACCTGGATATAAGGAAAAACTCCAAGTAAGGAAAAAAATTCTCGTTCCCTTCAGTTTCAGGCCAGAAACCTCCTTGTAAGGAAAATTTCTACCTTTCTGTAAGGCATTTTTTTCGGGTCCGGGCCAGGGATTTTACCTCTGTAAGGAAAATGCCCGACCGAGAGCCTTTATGTAAGGAAGGAAGATGCGAGGTTGGGTCCTAACACCAAGTACCTATGTATTTACCCAGCACAACAGAATTCGAAGACAAGCCATAGTTGGTCGGAATCAGGAAGTGATTTTTTTCTTTATTTGACCGCAATATATATACGGACATATCATGTACTCAAACGAAGATAATTTGTTTCTATTTCTCACAAACTTCATTTTTTCAAAAACCCCAAAAACCTCTTTGTAAGGAATGTGGAGTTCTAAAAACCTTCATGTAAGGAAACCTGGGTATAAGGGGGAAAAGTCCGTCCCCTTGAACTTCCTTATATCCAGGTTCGACAATATAACGTCGCCTTAATACTGCAATTTGATAACTCTGAATCAGTAGTTTCGAGAAAGATGCGTTTGAAGTTTTTTCAAAAATTTGAAGAATTACTGTATGGTTGTTGGTTAATGTTCGGCAGAAATCCCATTGTGAAACCCCTGTAAATTCTGAATTTTCTGATTTTATGGAAATAGTGTTCGGTGGGGTCGAAATAGGGGTTTAACCCCCAACAAATTTCAAGTTATCGAGTTGTTGCTTGAGGGATTCTTTCGACTTCTCGTAAGGCTTGGCGGTTGCTAGGTGAATTACCGTCGCATTACTGCAACTGGAAAATTCAAGCATACAAGCTGTAGCACTTGATTCCACAAACCTGTACAACACATTTGTTCTACAAAACTGTACAACGATTAGACAGGTTGAAAAATCAAGTTGTAGCATGAACAGTTGAGGCGATATTCAAGTTATCCACTTTGAACATTTCTAAATAAGACCATAAAGGTTACAGATGGAGTTATATAGTTTTAAAACAACATAGAGCGATGAAAACTACACCTCCTGGACCGCTTATCTGAATTTCTTCCATCCAATTTCGTCTAGTTTCGAGTAACCTAGTTGTATGTATTGAGGCCACGAATATCTATTACAAAATCTTTATACTTATTCTAGTTACCATACCTTATACAATTGCATTAAAACTTTTAAGTGCAGTGTGTGAACTACCAGGCTCAATTTTTCAGTAACCCTCCATTACAGCAGATGATGTTCAATCAATCTGAAGAGATGACCCACCGAACAAATCCTATCTTGAGGTCAATAACCGAGCATTCGTATTGGGGTCTGTGTTACACAATCTGATCGGGCAAGTTCTGACTGACCCTTCTCCATTCTATGTTGAGGTAGGGCGAGCTTTCGACAGGTGGTTATTTCCCTTCCTGGGCCTCGTATAATTGTTGTGTCCCAAGGTTCCAACAAACAGTTGTGGATTACGACAAATAGCTTGTATATACATCCGTAGAGTATAATGCATGCCTTACAGTGGACATCCTTTACGGTGGTGTATAGAAGACTCACTCATTGCAGATCGTCTGGAAGTATATATATGAGTAACTGATCTGTTATGATGATGAATTCATTGCGGAGTTAAGTTACCTAATTTGGTGAATAGTGACGTGATATGAACAGCTTAAATACATATTTTACCTGTATTAGAGTAGGTGGTTGTTGTGCCCCAAGAATATTGTGAATAAACAGATTGATTGATCTAAGTATGAATATATGAATTTTGTCACATTCGGATCAAAAATAGAGACTGCGCATGCGCAAAAGTGAAAAACGTCGAATCCACGAACGACCCAATATTCTAAATTGGCTAAAAATTTTGATGGTAGTTTGGGGTTGGGTATATGAATTGGGTATATGAATAGCCTAGCCATATTAATTTTGTCCCATTCGGATCATTAGTAGAGACTGCGTATGTGAAAAAGTGAAAAAACATCTAACCCACATAAATCACGACGATATGGTCCAAATTGGCTCAAATTTTGATGGTAGTTCGGGGTTCGGTCCTCTTTAGTCACATGTGAATTTTGTCGTATTCGGATCAGTAGTAGAGACTGATGCGCAAACGTGAAAAACGTCACCCACATAACTCACTAGTCATTGGTCCAAATTGGCCCAAATTTTGGACCCATAGTACGAGCTATGTAATCCATGGATCACTGTAGACCAAATGTTTGATGTGGAAAACATAACTTTGCATATGAATAAACTAAGAATTTATTCTGAATAAAACTTTTTCATGGCTGTGGCTACTGGCTAATGCCGAATGGAGGTGAAAAAAAAAAAAATCAGTCGGAAATTGGTGTAACAAATCCGAAGTTGGGTCAACGTGATTGTTCTGCATACCAAGCTCAGAGGTCGTATAGTCGGTCGGGGGTAATGTGCGGTTGTAAAATCCTTGTAAATAAATGTACACCTATAATGTTCTGTCGTCAAAACGTTTTGGCTAAACTTCCGCATCATTTCTATAAACTTATTTAGCCAGCCCTTGTTACTCATTTTATAAATAGGGTCAGTGCAATGAAAGCATGCTTATAAGCATTATGCTCACATAATAGCTCCAGGTGGGATTGCCATCCTCCGCCAAGAAAAGGCAAACAAGTCCCAAGCCCAGGAAAAACGTCATAAATATGCATAATATGGCAATCGTAGTTTCAGTAGCGGTGCGTGGGCTCTGAAAACGGCGGGGCACCAAACCAGAACACAAAACCAAGAGATTTGTCTACAAATACCTCGAGGCAACAATAAACACCCTTCCCTTATCTACTGATTGATATTCAGCAAATTCCCTTTCAATCAACAATCTATCGTCCTAACAAAACGTCGGCAATTTCTACTGCAAATTAGACATCGAATTCACATGTTATAAAAATATAGTAAACTAAAACACCTATAACAAAACAATGACCCGTCTGCCGGTACCTACTTGAATGGATTCAATGTGTTAGGACGACGATCAATCCACAAGACCACAAACAGGGCAAAATGCACGTAGGTACCAAGAATACAAATCTGCCATCAGAACTGGACCGAACGCAAAATGCGCTCAATTTGACGCAAAAAATTGAAAACTGACAACTGAAAACAGAGAAAGCGAACATAATTCACAACAAAAACAAATCAGAAGACGAAGAAGCATCTCGTATTGAGATGACAAATTGAATCGAATGCACAAGAAGAAAAAACGCAACCTCTAACCACCACTGTCGGCATGAAAAGTGTTTCTTCGCGGCACCCTCAAGAAAAACAACAACAACAAATTGAATCGGAGGGATCGAATTGATTGTGAAAACGAACGATTTTGGAGTAGAAATCAGATTTTGGGGACTGGGCCGAAAGTGGGCGTGGCAAACAACATTTTTACTCTACTGAGCATGCGCGGACGGGCCACTTTTCTCAGTTGTCATGGCGACACCAGGTCCCAGGACCTGCCTGCCAGTTTCAAGAGCCTAGGTTTCGATTTCGATTGCAGGACATCGATTACAGTCGCTTTATTCAGATAAGATGCTTTGGCTATGTAGCTCTACTATAATATTGAATATCCATAGAAATTCCATTCCATAGCCAGAGAAGTCTGGTGAGTCGCTGTTGAACTTTGTGAAAAATGCTAGGTACATTGTACAGAGGGAAATTCAAATTCCAACTGAACTATGGAGGTTTTTTATACCTATACAGTGTTATTTGGTGGCAGGGCAGTGGCCCATGTGGCCTTATGGACCCAACGCCCCTGCCTAGTTTATGTTTACAACAAGGAGGAACTCCGTGAATATTCCGACTCGAAATGGAAAACCACCTCCTCAGATGCGATCAGGAACTGCTACCAAATTTCAGGGAGCTCAGTAACAAAAAACCAACAAAAAAAACCGAACGCTGTTAGCATCGTGTAGGTAGCATGGACACGGACACACCCCCAAGCTCTAATTCTACGGGCACCGCCTTCCCGTTTCGTTTCAACATCTTCCGCGCGGATGCCACCGATCCCGGGCGGTTGTTAACAGCGTAACGTCGTCCTTGGCGAGTTCCAATCAAACCTGTGAAGCAGCTATTTCTCAGAGAAAGAGAACAAAGAATTGGGAATGTTGATACCGCTAGGTACCTTAGTGAGAGCAGTGATCTGATCACGTTCATGGTCGTAATTCTACAGTTCAGATTGAAGGACGTGGATAGGGAAAATGTGCATTCCTATTATGTGCCTAAATCTTGTGTGAAGGTTGTAGTTCATTTACACATTCGGATGAATGTGGGTCCTATTTTAATGTGGTAGAGGTAGCTACTCTCTGTAACTGGTGAATCAGAGGTAGACTTCTTCGTCTGACAACAACAAGAGACGAAGAAACATTTTATGTAGGTACTCGCTATACCTTACTCTCACATCTGTCCAGTTTGGGTAGGTACTCAAACTCTACTCACTCCGAATTTTGAATACCTACCTACAGGTGTTGGTTTATCATTTTCATTAATGAACCTTTGGAATCGAGCATGAAAAACGTTTTTAACCCCCCTCAAAATTTGATGGTTTCAAGGTAAGTAGGCTTTCAAAATAGAATTAAAAAATTTGTCCATCCGGCCATACTTAGCACTTTTCGTAGATACCATGAACCAAAATCAGTGAAATTTGGTTTGTAGACGTCCTTTGGGGTCTAGTTGGTCCGCGACGCTGTTGTTCCGTGATATTATTTCATTTGAAGAATGATGGCTATTTTGGATTTTGTTGATAGGTACCTATAGGTTTAACCTATTTGTTTATAAGTTTGTTTGTGTAGGTATTTATGAAGGTGTGTATATATTTATATTATGTCTTGAACAAACGTTATGGTTCATGAATAACAACAAATAATTAATGATGGAATTCCTGAATCCAACGCATGTTTATGAAACTTTAATTGCCCGGCCGGCTCTATTACTCGATTTAGGGCATCTTAATCGAAATCTAACACACAATAATAAACCGTTGCGTATTAATTGGCAGCGTTTTTAGATATTCTTCTCTTTCCTCGCGCGATCGGGTAAAGATGGTACGATTACCTAATCAGAACTCGTTGAAAAATTGATGAAAATTTGTTTTGAAAAAATGGATCCATGTAATTGCTAGGTTTGATTATTGTACTTTATGTACACGGACTTTATGTAATTGTGGTGATTCCCAATGTGGGGTGATTCCCCCGTGTTGTGTTTCCTACGGTATGTAGAGTAGGGACAGGAGGGACCTACTGCTAATGTCCCGCGAGAATGAACCACAGCGAGTGCTAGATGAAAGAGAGGGACCTAGTACTGATACTCCATGAGAACGGACCACAGCGAGTATCAATTATTGCTCCTGAGGCCTGTCTTTTGCTAGCACCCCGCGAGAATGAACCACAGCCAGTATTAGCTAGCACCCACCTTTGGAGTTTTTTGATAGCACCCCGCGGGAATGAACCACAGCGAGTGCTAGGTGAAAGAGAGGGACCTAGTACTGATACCCCATGAGAATGAACCACAGCGAGAATCAGTTGCTCCTGAGGAGTCTTTTGCTAGCACCCCGCGAGAATGAACCACAGCGAGTATTAGCTAGCACCCACCTTTGGAGTTTTTTGATAGCACCCCGCGGGAATGAACCACAGCGAGTGCTAGATGAAAGAGAGGGACCTAGTACTGATACCCCATGAGAATGAACCACAGCGAGAATCAGTTGCTCCTGAGGAGTCTTTTGCTAGCACCCAGGGAGCATGAACCACAGCGAGTATTAGCTAGCACCCACCTTTGGAGTTTTTTGATAGCACCCCGCGGGAATGAACCACAGCGAGTGCTAGATGAAAGAGAAGGACCTAGTACTGATACTCCATGAGAACGGACCACAGCGAGTATCAATTGCTCCTGATGCCTGTCTTTTGCTTGCACCCCGCGAGAAGGAACCACAGCGAGTATTAGCTAGCACCCACCTTTGGAGTTTTTTGATAGCACCCCGCGGGAATGAACCACAGTGAGTGCTAGATGAAAGAGAGGGACCTAGTACTGATACCCCATGAGAATGAACCACAGCGAGAATCAGTTGCTCCTGAGGAGTCTTTTGCTAGCACCCAGGGAGCATGAACCACAGCGAGTATTAGCTAGCACCCACCTTTGGAGTTTTTTTTGATAGCACCCCGTGGGAATGAACCACAGCGAGTGCTAGATGAAAGAGAGGGACCTAGTACTGATACCCCATGAGAATGAACCACAGCGAGAATCAGTTGCTCCTGAGGAGTCTTTTGCTAGCACCCCGCGAGAATGAACCACAGCGAGTATTAGCTAGCACCCACCTTTGGAGTTTTTTGATAGCACCCCGCGGGAATGAACCACAGCGAGTGCTAGATGAAAGAGAGTGACCTAGTACTGATACCCCATGAGAATGAACCACAGCGAGAATCAGTTGCTCCTGAGGAGTCTTTTGCTAGCACCCAAGGAGCATGAACCACAGCGAGTATTAGTTGCTGCTTAGGAGTCTTTTCGATCGCCCCGCGAGAATAAACCACAGCAAGCACCAAAGAGCTGTGAGGTGTGGGTGAATGAGTGTTCGAGTATGATCGGTCGAATGAAGAACTGGGCCAAAAGGGATGTTTACATAGGGACTTTTCCACCCGTCCCCTTTCCAGAATCGGCCGTTATGACCGTTAAAGGTAGCCACACACGTACAGGCCGAGCCTTGAGGACTGGACTCAAGGCCTAGGCCTTGGGGTTTGGCCTGAACAGTCCTCGCCCACACTCGCGAAGAATTTTTCCTTCAGTTCAGTTCGTGACAGCAATGGAGGACGATATGTTGTTGGCAGTAACGAGCTGCTTAATTGCAAAAAATTGCATTTCGAAAAAGAAGAAAAGAGGGTTCAAAATTACGTGGTTATTAAAACAAGTTGCTTTTCCCATGTGAACCTGCTCTCGGAACTAAAATTGGCCCCTAAAGACTGGCACAATTATTTGAGGATGGACCAGGAAATTCTCGCCATCCGACATAGTCGAAACAAGAAAAACACGTGACTGACGCGCAAACACTTCAAAAACTCCAAGCAGACTGAAGGAATCGGAACACACGTGAAGGAGCGGCCTGTACAGTCGCGGCCTCAGAGGCCGTCGGAATGGTTTTTCGATTCGTCCGTTTTGGCCTGTACAGGCCGTTCGGTGGCCTCGAGGCCACGACACTCACGTGAAGGAAATCCTCAAGGCCTGGACTGTTCAGTCCAAACCTTGAGGAAATCCTGCACGTGTGTGGGCGGTTGGATGGAAGGGACCCTTCTCTAACTTTCCCCTGGCGTTGCCCACTCGTCATTCTCTTCCTTTATTTGGTTAAATCGTACAATATTACATTGGAGTGGTTGATGTAGAGATTTGAGAGGAACCACGACAGTAATTTATGTACATGTATGCGAAAAAAGTGGTGTTGTGGAAGCCGCCTTATCAACAGCATCTGAAGAAATTATTGCGACACGTAGGGAAAGAGGTCGTATGTCAGGCATTTCGTCGATAAAAATGGCGAAGGATACAAGAAATGGTTTTCTGGATGCCCAGTAACAAATAAGTTACTACGTATATTTTGTATCTCTACAGATTGTAGTTCTGACCGGACTTGTGCTGGGTTCACGCATATAAATTCTGTACTAACCATAGCAGCGATGAAGCACCAAGTGTACAGTTCTTACATCGCTAGTTCACTCTCTTTATTGAAGTTCGGCGAAACTGATTATCGAAAGAGGCTGGAAGTCATTCCAGTCCTCCTAACTACCACTCAAATCACAGTGTATTGGCACTTGTTTTCATCCACTGACTCGACGGGGAAACTTTTTCGATTAAACAAAGCCCACCAGAAATGACCGTAAGGCGACTACGACTACCTGATAACTAAATGACCTCGTGCACCGATCTACCGCTCTACTAACGATCCTGTATCCCCGACCATTCATTTTATTCCTTCCTCAATGACAGTTCGCGCTAAACTTCTTCTCCCTCGATTCCTTTCCTAGTTGATTTGGTCGTTTTGTATCTCCTGGACTCGATAATCACCTTTCATTTTTCCAACTGATTCTTGTGTTCATTTTGCTCGAGCTTTGTTTCGTCCTTGCCATCAGACCATCAGATCGGCCTTGTCTATAGTCTAGTCCGGCGATCAATCATGTTAAACCCACCTATTTTTGAGAAATAGGAAGCTATTCGGGAACCACGCTGGTTTTTGCCTTTTTTGCCTCAGCTTCTAACAGTAGGCATTTATTTTGCACTCTTTCAAGACGGTATTTGTGCACATCACATATGGGTGAAGTCGTGAAGTGTGTTGTCGCATATAATGGAGGATAGGGAGAACCAGTGCTTTAAATACACCGTTACGATAGCTATGATGCTCGTGAACTAGGAAGACTACTTATAATTATGTACTTACCACTTACTTATAATTACGGGGACTTATACTATTATAATTACTTATAATTTAATCGCATCATCATTGTTTGAGATTCATTTCTTGCACTTGATAGCTCGGAATAAGCAGCCACCTGAACTGTGAAGCCACAAAAGAATGTTCAGGTTCCCAAGATACCTATTTGAGGTTACCTTGATTGAGGATGCAAATTGATGGATAGCGCAAGATTTGCGATATCCATCAATTTGCATCCTCAATCAAGGTAGTGGCGATTAAATGATGAATCGCTTTCCGTTTCATAGCCAAACTGCACGTTACAAAATTTCGACATTTTGAACAGAATATGTCCTGGCATTTCTAATTAGACTGGATTAGCACATTAGTGCGAGTACAATAAACTACCTAAAACCTACCGTTTGTAATATCTGTGTGAGTCGAAGAAAAGGCCTGTACGGGTCTCTGACATTTGAGGCTCTCGGAGGATTTGATGACAATTCACTTTGCCTAGAGCAGTGTTTCTTTCAACATCCCTACCTTGATGTTAATTTAAAAATCTGGACTGTTCCGTCCTGAGCACCCTTTTTTTTCTCTTAATTTGCATTATACCAGGCTGTGTCTGTGGCGGTCGAATCTTGTAATCGATCTTTCGCCCACTTCCCTATGTCTAGTTGAGCTCGTTTGGCACAGCCATCTATCTTCGTTGGCATTACACGGATCACCTAATTGGGTAGTTAATTGGTTGAGTTTAAAAAATTGAAAAGTTACTGAGTTATATATATATATATCTCTTTGATGACTACGCATGAATCACAACAATATTAATCACTGCCCCAAGCTCTTATTTTTAGTCATAAAAAATACGATGTTCCTGGGGAGCATAAAAATTGGTTACAAAATTTTCTAAACACCAAAATAAAATAGGCAAATGAATACATAATAAATCAAAATAAATACCTACGTACCAAAATAAAAACTTGTTAAAAACACGCTTTTTCTACATGATCTAAAAAGAACAAAATAATTTCTTTCTGCTGCCCGGGAACATTAAATTTTATTAATAAAAATAAAAGCGTGGGGCGGCCATTCATATTTTATATCTACAAGACATACTTAAGTACTTGCAATCCTAAATTCTAATGACATTTAAAAACCGCCCCTCTTTAAAAGTCAAATACTTATCTCCCAACGCCCCACGCGTTTATTTTTAGTAATAAAAAATTCCTATGTTCCTGGGTAGCAGAAAGAAATTATTTTATTCCTTTTAGATCATTTCGAAAAGAAAGCGAGTTTTTAAAAAGTTTATTTATTTTTAAGATATTTTTCCATTCATATCTGCGACGCAATTTCCACTGTAGGACTTGGAAGGAGAGGACCCTACGTTTCGCCGGTGCCCTGAAGGTGAAGACGACACGCTCACCGTCACGTAGGCCTTCTTCAGGAAACCCATCACAAAGACCCCCTTTTCATAGTCCGGATCACCAAACCATTGTACTTGTACCTGTCGTCAACTCGGCTCAACGCTATCTCGGCCCTCCGACTTTGCCAGGATCATCTTTTTTTCTGTTTTGTCATCTCCCGTTTTTTTTTTTTCATTCTGGAAAACTTCCCGAGTAACGTTCATTTCCCTGTCGATCGATTTATCGTGACGGTTTGCAACGAAGCTTGCTCTTCTTGGTTCTAATTACACACTCAACGTTGTCTACTGTCACTCTATTTTACCGGTTTTGGTTGTCACAGCGACCTGCACCTACTCTATATAGATGTAAATATTAGACAATGAGACAGTGGTTGTTTGAATACCAAAAACGCTGCAAAGTCCTAGTCACATGGGTTTATTATTCTACTGGACGCACGGACAGAAATTTTGGCTGTTTCTTTTATGCGTGATAATCGAAATAGCTATTTCTGATGTTTTCCACCAATTTCGGCCCCTAAAACACGAATTAGGTACGCTCCTTTTTTTTTCAAATTATCTTTGATCATTGGTAATGCGTGCCATTTAATCGTCTTGATCCACGTGTTCACATTTTTTCTAGTGTTATTATACAAATTAATGGTGATTTCAGACGATTTCCAAGGTTTTTGATTGATAAAAAATCAATTTTGGGAGCTGAACATTTGGTAGAACCTCGATTTTCCACTCTTTGGTCAAAATCGACTTCATATTCGGTCTTCTCGTCCCCAAAAACATGGAAAACGATACCTCACAAGCTCGTGTTACTAACATGTTACTAAGCACAAAAACGCTGCAAAGTCCTTGTCACATGGGTTTATTATTCTATTGGACATACCTACAGAAATGTTGGCTATTCATTTATTGTTTCTTTCATACGTAATAATCGAAACAGCTATATATCTTATGGTTTCCATTAATTTTGGCCCCTAAAACACAAATTAGGTACGCTCCTTTTTTCTTTCAACTATCTTTGATCATTGGTAGTGCCATTTAATCGTCTTGATCCACGTGTTGACCCTTTTTCCAGTGTTATTATACAAATTAATGGTGATTTCAGACGATTTCCCAGGTTTTTCACTCATAAAAAATCAATTTTGGGAGCTGAACATTTGGTAGAACTCAATTTTCCACTCTGGTCAAAATCGACTTCATATTCGGTCTTCTCGTCCCCAAAAACATGGAAAACGATATCTCAGAAGCTCATGTTACCAACATGTTGCTAAAACGCAAAAAGTACCTATTTTTTCACACATTTTCACTCATAGCACCCCTGGGTATATTCCGATCGGGCTGAAAAGTTTCGGTACACAACTAGGGCCCAAATGGAGCATGTGTACGAAAGAACGACTTCTTCAGACCTAAAATGAAGCCGAAAATGAAAACGGCGTACGGACATTGCATTTTTGGAATCTACGCACCTTGAAACGTAAAAGAAAAAATTTTGAGGGGGTTTTATAAAATTTTTTTGCTGAGCGAATACATAGGTGTATTATTCACAGAATAATAAACCAAAAAGAGGAGGGACTTGGAGTGGACTTAGATGCTTCTTCACAGTGGGGAATGGACCAGCAGCGTCATGACTCCCCACCCCAAGTTATATTTTTTATATTACGATTTGTAATGTATATCCTGGTGTATTAATTGACAACCATGTCTAACACACAAAGAGTTAATTATTATTATTGTTATTATTATCATGTGCGCCACCGCTGATGAATAGGTCTTCTCCACTTGAACGCTGGGTTGCAAATGCAGATCTGCATTGCAAATGTATATCAGATCTGCATTTGCAACCCAGCGTTCAAGTGGAGAGACCTATTCATGAGCGGTGGCGCACATAATAATAATAATAATAATTAACTCTGTGTGTTAGACATGGTTGTCTATTAATACACAAGGAATTACAAAAAAATGTATACAAAATATCAATGACAAGGTTTGGAGATTAAGAAACACAGAAGGATACATAATTATAATTGTCAATACGAGATAGGGAAAAACAAATTGAATATTATCTAGATACTTGAAACTGAATTAATTGAGAAGTAAAAATTAAAATTATGAAGAATAGGAAAAATAAAATGCGCTCAATCGTTCCTCAACAAATGCTCAAAAACGAAGGACTTGAATCTCCGAAAAGTGGGGAGAGATCTAAGAGGGATGGGGAGCGAATTCCACAATCTGGCCCCAGCCACGCCAAATGAGTAGGAAAATATTTTTGTAGAATGGCGCACAATCATTAGGGCATTAAGAGCGTTGCGATGAAGCTTTAGAAAGATGAGAGCAGAGATAGAGTGGAGAAAGGGAGTGTAATATCTTGTAGATGAAAGCAAGATGGCGAAATTTGTAGTAGTTCGCAAGAGGAAGGTAGAAAAGAGTATTATCTTGAATTGAGTGACGGGGTTTTATTGCAAATATATTTGATGCAAGCATTATGGGCAGTATTTAATTTATTGAAATAGTGTGAACTAAGAGCGTAAGAAAATATTGTATCACAGTATAGGAAATATGGAGTAATAGGGGCAGTTACTAGGGATCTTTCTATGATGGAAGGAGTGAACGTGACAAGTCTTTTCAGAGGGTGCAGACCGCCATAAACTCGCTTGCAGATGAGATTGATGTGTTACGCCCAGGAAATTGTACTATTGATAATAAGACCAAGATTACGTACTGACGTTGAATAAGAGGTAGGAACACCATTGATCAGAATAGGAGGTATAGGGTCAGTGGGGAGCTCAGTTATAGAAACGACTATCACCTGTGATTTGGCAGGGTTGATGGCTATTCCATTCTGAGTGCCCCAGTTGCGTATGGCGGTAAGATCGTAGATCTTGTGGCAGTAAGATCATCACACCACTGTCGGCCTTTTCATAACTAAACTTCACCTTTCACCATCAGTACCTTGAGAGAGGTTTATCGTTTGACGAATGTGCTCTTCTCTTACATTTTACTGTCAGTAAGTTTTCCTATTCTTCCCATTTTTTCTCGATCTTCCTTTCTCTCCTTTTAATTTTCCTCCTTTCAGCCAATAAAACATTCCTCCCTAAATACGTGCTTATTATTGCTATTCATACTTGCTACATTTTTTGCTATTATACAGATTTGTTTTCAAAGTTCCACTGTCCACTTGAATTTTTGAATTTTTCTCTATGATTTAAGTTCGTATTGTAAATTTATAGTTATTCTATATATATCCATGTACGCAATATGGGAACAAAAGTTCCTATGTCCATCGTCAGACAAGAAAAATAAATACATTTTAAACCCGTCACTCCACAGCCAATCTGCAGCCCCTTCCTGGGAACGTCGTTCATCCCAAAGCTTAGCTCATAACTCAACCTATGTCCGGCATGGTAGCCACGATATTAAACTGGAAAGAAGAAGAATATTCGAATAGTGTCCATTCTACTGTTGACCTCAGCCTGCAAGACCTCAGCACCTTCCCAATCAAGACTCGACCTTCAAAGATCACCACAGAAGATCACCTATGTCCGACATGAAAGGAGGACAACTAAGCAGAGAATTTCCATTCCATTCCATTCCATTCCATTCCTACTGTTGATTGACGGTTATTATTATTTTTTTGCTGTAGCTTTAGCTGTTCCGTTGTCGTTTTTTCATTTCAAAAATTTGTTAATACTTAGTGCTAAGTGAGCGCGTTTGTACGTAGTCGTTCAATGATTTATCTCGGGGCGTGTAAATGATGAGTCTACCTGGAATCATTGGCCGTCTCTTCCAAGGGAATTATCTTGAGTGCATCATTATTTTGCCGTTGTTCAGGAGGCAGAAAAGCTTTGTAAGATACCTAATTGAGTCTTAAAATTTATGGATTTAATTAATACAGTAATAATTGTTTTTTACTTTTCTCTCCGCTTTTTTGCGATTTGAATTTTAATAACAGTAAGGTAAATCAAATTAATTCACAGTAATATTCAGGTGGTATAGGATGTTGGCTGCAATGGTTCAGTGGTACGGGCTACCTGGAGAAAAGGCACTAATAGGTATAACACAATGCGAAATTCCCGAAGGTTTTTGAAATTTGCCCTCGCAAATTTCAAAAAGTGTGTCCAGTTTGATGATGTTCGTGGTAATCGAACCATATGCATTGAAGTTAAGTTTGATGCATTTAAAAAAAGGGAGGGGGGGGGAGTAAAAATTCTGAATAATATTTATTATTATTTATTTAATATTATTATTATTATTTATTTAATATTATTATTATTTTCAATAATGAACCATTGGAATCGAGCAAGAAAAAAAAATGCTTACCCCCCCTCAAAATTTGATGGTTTACGTCTGTCTGTCCGCCGTACGCCGTACGGGCCACTTTTCTTAGTTACCATGAAAAAAATTGATGAAATTCGGGTTATAGGTTCCATTCGGGGTCTAGTTGGTCTTTGAAGCTCGACGTTACTGTCAGTCATCTCTAAGGGGTGGAAAATGGGGGTTGAAATTTTCAGAACGCCGTATCTCGAAAACTTTCGAATGAAGGGTATTGTTTTTTTTACGTTATTAAATTTGTCTTGCGCTAAACAATTTTTTGAGACCACCCGGAGCATTGTACCTCCAGCCGTTCATGTGCACCAAAAAGCTTCGTCAACACGATCGTGAATCAAACGGTATAAATCCGGCCGGGATATCATCACTAGGGAGGTAAGGAGCACCTGATTGTAATCAAGGACGGCTTTATGAAGTCGAGTTGGTTGTTCTGCGATATTATTTCATTTGATAAGTGATGGACTATTGGATTTTGTAGGTAGGTACTTGTGAAACGAACAAACGTTGAAGTGTTATATTGATGGGTAAATTATTAAACAATGGCAAATTATTACACAACGGTGAATTATTACACAACAGTAAATTATGACACCACCGTAAATTATTACACAACGGTAAATTATTACACAACGGCTCATCTACCAAGAAGGGGTTGGATTTTGTTGGTAGGTACTTTTGCAACTTGAACAACCGTTGAAATTCCTTGAAATAGGAGCAAGTGGATATCAGTAATAGCACTAATTTATTTAGTTCTCTGTAGTGGACTGGTCCATCGGTTCAAAGTGTATTATCCATGATGCCTACATATTAGAGCCCACTTATTTGGGTTTAGGGAATTTCGGGGCAAGGATTGGGATGCAAGTTGAAGGGCGGAACGAACTGTGTCAAGATTATCGAGATCCTTGTCGTCCCAAGAGGTAGACCAGCCGGTTGTAAAGTTAATTACCCTGTGGAATCCTTCGGCCATCAATGGAAAATTTAATCCCTCGAATAAATGAGGTACCCATATAACCTTGCTGACTTTTCAATATTTCTGAAAGAATTCAGTAGATTCCAAAAGTGCGCTATTTCGTGAAGCGTTCGATGTGCGAAAATACTGGGATGTAATAATACTGAAATGAGAATGTTAGGGCTCGGACTGATCTGATCATCAGTTATAACCCTACCTAATCAGTTATAACTCACCTACGGAATGACGTCTGAAGATTGTGAATATTGTGCGTAGGTATGTAGGATGTCTCTCCTATTTGCTGTCACATTGGGAGAAACATGTTCAACCAAGAAGTAGGTAAAACCTCCTAGCCAACAATAGGTGCCCAATTTGACCATCCAGTGGTGTCAGCCAAGGAATTTTTTAGGAAACAACTTCATGGCATTATCTATGGCTTCATGGCATTTCTTCTTTATCCCACTCGAGATTCATAACCAAATTTTCCCTACCGAGTAAACAGGGTCGGCGTTATTTCCTTATTTAGTGTTATTGTTCCTCGTCCCTCCGCTCGCTTATCCTGACATTGTATGAAAAATCGTGGGTCCATCATTTAAATCCTTGAATGAGCTCTGATGGGTCCTAGGACATGTTTTCTTTGGTTCGTGTTTGACCTGACCTGCCCTGGGGAACTCTCCTGATTAGAAAACCCAAATCGGGTCCAATTAGGTTTCCAACATCTGATAATTAAACTGCTGTGGTTATTTTCATCTTTGTACGTAGGTAGGTATGTAGATGAGATGCTCGTCTATTGTAGTTTCTGACTAACTAGGCTTAAGTTATTTGAATAATGGGGTATTTCAATCTTTTTATTTATTTATTTATTTAAATTTTTTCCCCAAGTATATTGCTTGGGGTTAACGTAAATCGGGTCTGTTCGTCGATAAAATGTTAACATGAAATTAGAGAAGCAAATAGAAACTGGGGAAAAACAGGGTGGGCTGTGACGTAAATATACTTCACTGCCTCCTCAAGCTTCACAAAAACGCACGGAGTATCTGGGACAAATTAAAACGGAATAAACAAGATCGAGATGGAAATAATAGGTGAAGCTTCCTCTAATGTTACTTGACAAATCTTGAACGATAAAGTAGGTAACGTTAGACAGAATGAGCGGATACCTTGATCGCCGAGATCCCTATGGATACTATAATACTGTACCACATTTATGCTCACACACATATCCCCGCTATGACGTAGACATAGGACCCTACCCGCGCTTTTTCAACATCCGATATCTTTATTTCGCATTTCTTTCCTTATATCACACAATTATCACCTTCTCCCACACTACGTCCTTTTCACTGACATTAAAGTATTCCAATAATCATCTTATTTTTAGACTCACTGGAATGCCTCATCCGAAGAAGTATATCGGGGCCTTTATGGAGTTTTTCTAGCTTCCTTCCTGTTCCATGCTACCCTTACCTGGTCATGGATGATCAAAATTAACCATACCAACTCCACACACCCTCCTCTCCAAAACGTTACTGCTTACTCAAACTAATGAAAAACTGCAATTTTTCTGTTGTAGATGTCGTGATATCCGATCATGACTTCCTCGACTTCCTGTACAGCGATGGACGGAACGTCTCCGTTGTCCAGGGGTCCCACCGAGGGGGCATCAACTCTCTTGCTTACGACCCTGTCTATGAGAACTTGTACTTCTCAGACACCTCTGACCCAAACCTTACCCACATCAAGATCATGGAAGTCACAAGCGAGGCCGTTGTCAGCCCTGCATACTCAGTCTTGTCCATCAACTGTGAGTTCACTTCTTGTATCAGCACCAGGATCATTTTACAGAATCTCTTTGTTGTTTTTAAGAGGCATTGAACATTTTAATTTTCATTGGATGATACATTATTTACATTACATTTTTGGGCGCCCAAGTAACCTAGTATAGTCAGGGAAGCCATCTTGGATTCAGGTTTTAGTGATGTGTTGACAAACCCAAGGCGGTGGGTGCATCATAGCCACTAGTAGTAAGACCCTATTATATATAGCCTGATAATAGCCTGTAGGTTCTCGCACCTACTCCATTTACACACCGTTTCATATTGTGGCCACCATGGCCTAGCGATAACGTGCTGTTCTCGCACAAGCTGAAGGTTATGGGTTCGTATCCCACAATGTTGCAAAGAGATCCAGCGTCCAAGTAGTTGCCCTATGTATGTAAAAGGGTGATTATGATGGCGATTAAATCGAAACCCATTTCACCTTTGTTGCTGATACTGTAGTATGCAAGAGATCAATCAAGTTCTGCTGAAGTCACAGGGGTTCACGTTTCACAATAGCCCAACTTCAAGACTAATTATAATAGACGTTACAAGTAACGTAAAATAGTGTATAGATCAGTGCTCTTGTTGGTTAGCTCATCAATTATCATCAGAATCCACTTTGACGAGTCCCAAGTGAGGCAAGCAGAAATAGTTCGGCTTTATTACGTTATGGCGGGGGAGGGGGGGGATTTGAAGTGAGTTGCAGGATGAAATATTGCTACTTTGCTTGTGGATACAGAAAAATGGCACATGCATTGGTTTATTGTGTATGTGAATGTCTTATACCCTGTGGATGCTTGGAGATGTTGTAAATTACCATAATTTTTATGTCAACAGCCTCAAACTTGTACTTCCACGATCTGGCACACGACCCTGTCACTTCCTCACTTTTCTGGACGACGACTGACGTCCCATACTCGGCAGGTCAGATCTGGCAGGCCACCCTGGGCAAGCCCATCACTTTCAGTCCTCTCCTCCGGCTGAAGGATCAGACCCCTCAGGGCATCGCTGTCGACTCATGTCAGGGGTGAGGCAACTTTATATCACCATGTCTCCATACTCTTCTCAAGAGAATGAAACATAAATCAGTCAGACTCCCTTTTCCTCCCAATGTTCTCTCATGCTGGATGGATTCCGCAATTACAAGAGTAATGAATTGGCCTTCTATCTTGTTGTTGGAGTCAACCATGTAATTATCGGTTCATCACGTTTTGCTAATGAAGTTCTTCAGCAGAAACTCTCATCTAAGTCCAACCTCAACCCTAAGGATCATTGGAATGCACCACCTTACTCTAACTTGCTTTACGTCACAATTCGCATAGTCCTGAGGTTCTGTGACATTCTTTGCTTGCTCCATTCATTAAATTTTTCATGCTGTAAGAATCACCAACAATCCTGAATCGTGTTCTAGGTACCTTTACTGGGCTAATAAGAACCAAACGTCTCCGTCTATAGAGCGATTGAGGCTGGCGGATTTGGCTCATGAGTCCTTCATCGCCAAGTCTAGAGGGCATCAGATTTTTGCTCCATCTGATCTCACTTTATCCCAAAGCCAGAAGAAGTTGTACTGGATTGACGAGAAATCCACTGAGTATGCCCAGTATAACATCATTGCCAGAGCTAGCCTGGATGGAGGCAGTGTAGAAGAATTTGTAAGTTGACAGATTCTAGATTTTCTATCAATATTGACATTGGATTCTGTCCATCCTTTGGCCGGATTTAGAATGCATTAGAACATCAACAGGCGCTCACAATTATTTACTGGAAAATTCTTTTTGTAGTTAGAATTTCAAGATGGGGGTCATGAACCAAAATCCTTGGCTGTCACCCACGAGGGACTCTACTTCACAGAAATGAGCTTGGACGCTGTTTACGTCATCTATTTCAGCGATCCTCTGAAGACCATTCATCGACTCAACCATACTGTCTACAAACCACAAGGCATTGCTGTCAGAAACCAGTTGGCTTTCCTCACTCAAAACAAGGACTCTTGTCTACCACTTGCTCAACTTAGAGACACGGTACCTATCTGCCTAACATCCAGTATTCTTGTAATCTTAATCTGGACAACATTTGATCCATTTCTGCTTCGAAGGTCTGCTGATAAGCAGTTTTAGTAGTTGGGCAGATCCAGAAAATTGGCCCCCAGGTGGGACTCGAGCTCACACCCTATTACGTCGTAAATCAATGCCATAACCTGTACTGTAGCTGATTGCCTGTAAAGTTTCTCACACACTATGGGAACAGGACAGGAATCAGCCGCGGGACGGAGGTCGTATTTTTTTGCTTCTGTGTATTTTAATGGAGGTGGCACGCGGTGGTCAGGGCATGGGCGCGGGCGTTCCCCCTCCATCTTCCAATGTTTACGTTCCCCACGCTCACGCACGCCTTCCCCGTGTTCGCACTCACACCCTTGCTTGAAACGAGGGGAGCATGGCGAGCGGCGGGGAAAGAGAGTTGATGAACGTCCTGCCTAGAGTGTGTATAGGCGCAGGACGGGACAGCAGCAGCCGGCCGACGTCCCACGTCCTATCCACGGCGTTTCCTGTCCTGTTCTCGCATAGTGTGTGAGAACCTTAAGAGATGGCTGATCCACAAATCCTGTGGTTTTGTAACTGGTTCCTTTCTCCTCAACTTAAAAATACCTACTAGTTTTATTAATTGTAATCTAATACGTAGTACTAATCCTTGTAAAATCCATTCTTCAGGCTGATGGTTTTGCCTTATTCCAGGTGCCCCAGAGGAAGAACATCACAGTTTGTCTTTTTGGTAAGATTTCGCCTCCGGTCAATGGGATTGAGTGCACTTGTTTGCCGGGATATACTGGTCGACACTGCGAGATTGACATGTGCCATAACTTTTGCTTGAATGGCGAGCGGTGTTTCCTCACTGATGGGCAGCCCACTTGTGATTGCGCCTCGGACAAAGCTGGCTCTAGGTATTTAGTTTTCTGTAGTAAATACACTCCCTCGCTCACTTTCTCTTGGTAGCTTCTGTACTATATCTTTCCTTTAGCTAGTTCCTTTACGTAAATAATACCGTGTACTTCAAGTGACATTCCCTGTACTGCTAATTCGGACTCTTATCCTTCCATACAACTCTTACCTTCTGCGATAGAGTAACTGTTAACGGTCCTTATTCCTGCCTAGTACCTTTCAGTATACTCTTAATAACTACAGTCACCTCTTACAATGTAGGATACGGTAATGATGATACAATTATAATTTTTCAGGTGTGAGTTGGAGAGTTGTATAGGAAGCTGCCTAAACGGTGGTACATTGAAATGCAACAAGACATCCTCTAGTCAGCCTGTTTGTGCCTGTCCCCAAGGCTTCTATGGCCCTTCCTGCGAAACGCCCAGTGCTCTGTGTGACCTGTATTGTCGCTATGGTGAAGGCAGCGTGATGCCTAATCTATTTCACTGCCCGTAAGTGTGTGCTTCTATAGCATTGCGACTTATTCCTTCTCAAGTTTACAAAATCTAGGGATTGATGTCTGGTTACAGAATTGATAGGATTTCTGCTGATGCGATGTGATCACAGAAGTCTTTCTGTTGTCAACTACGTCACAAATGTTCAGCCAATTTGGTAGGTACCTGTGTACTAAAGAATCTTGAGCCCTCTCATCTTCCTTTCTCACTCATTCCTAGGTGTTCTGCTAGCGACGCACTTCTGGTGCCGGGCCGGTTCAGCACTCACCTCATGATCGCCACAGTGTCCTCAGCGGTGCTTGTGATCCTCCTCGCAGTTCTCCTCTTCGTTCAGACCAGACGACTCAAGTCCAGGCCTAAAATCTTCAAGAGGTACAGCGTCACGCCGAAACCTGTGACGAGCCCTTCTTGTGAGATCGCCATAGAGAACTGTTGCAACATGAATATCTGTGATACTGTGAGTACTCATCTCATAAAGGATCTTTGGGGTTTTTGACTGACCACTTGAGCATTTCTGATTTTATCCTAGTCTCATCTACTTTGACCGTGGGTTCACCTAACATCTTACTGTACAGATATCCACATTATGTACTTATGTTCCGATCTCACTGTGAATTCTGAGGAAGATACTATCTGTAAGCAAGTAACCAAGGGGCCACTGTAGAATAGGAGCATATATGTTACGAACGTGGGTGCAGCTTGTTAGTATAATTCTTACCGCTGCAATAGTTCATAACTTCCGAGAGTTGGCTCTGCAAATTCGCCTGTTTTTGCAGGTGCCCTGGAGGCATCTGGACGAGCCTGAGGACAATGTTACATTCGAATTTCATTCCCACCATGTTTAGCATAAACAGTGGTTAAGCCCTTGAAACTACCGTCTGATAAAGGTATTTTTCAATGCAAAGACATTTCTGGATGGACCGTTTGCGGGTGTAAGGATGGGGCTAAAGGCTGTGGTACTTCTGCACTATTTTTCCATTTCATTCAATTTAATCACGATATTTCAACCAATATTCCATTCATTAAATGTATTATTAATTTTCAACGTGCAAATGCTTTAAAATGTTTTGTTTGGGATATGTGATCCTCACTTGGATTTCTACACTCAATCATCGCAGTTTGCTCTCCTGGATGTATTTCAAAATCTATATTTTTATTCTGTCGTGACAGACAGGTAGGTAGGTAGGTATTTTATGGAGACTATACAACTGAATTTGGTTAAAATGTTGTATATTTACTGTATGTGTTACACGGCAGGCTAAAATGGTGTGCGTAGTCCACAGTTTCCCTCCTATGTTTGTTTTACTAATAATATTTATTAGTTGAACGTGTTACTTTGGTTCTAAGTTCTTTTCTGAAATCATATCTCGCACTCAAGCGTTCAACCTCTATTTCTTACCTAGGTTACCTGTTGTTTTGCTCTTCATTTGAGTTTCTTAATTTTCAATCATAGCTTCATTTCCATGCCCTGTTGGTGGCTAACTCATTCATCTCATGTGCTAACTCACGGGTGTCGCTGTGTTTCTTCGCACTGAGTTTTTTAATGTCTATAACCATACAGTACTTGGTTACTTACAAAACTGAACTGTATAATCGGGTACCTACTTGCAACTGGGTATGGAACAAGAGTTAAGGAAGATGGTATCAAGGAATTACATCCCTGCTTGCGCTACCCGATCTCAGAATACACTTGAAATGTTAGATCCACTAGAATTCCCTTATCATGGAATCCTCGAATTAGAAGACGATGTACTCACCTCAGGGTAGAACAGAGAAGAACTACGTGTTATGGCCACATTATGCATCAAAGTTACTCCAGATTTTGAATTTATCTAAGTGGATTTGTCAGCTGATCCACATAAAGATGCTTTTACACAATAAATACTTACTTGCTGCAGATGGTGGATGGGGCCAAGAAAATGAGGATTCAAGATAATAATGGGGAATTCCTAAAAATAAGCCTAAAATGAGAGATGAGAGAATGAGATGAGCCTAAAACTAGGATGATTTTGAAATGTTTTGTTCAAGTAACTGTGAAACGGATGTGGAGTGTGGGAGAAGGTGATAGTTTTGTAATATAAGGAAGGAAATGTGAAATAAAGATATCGGATGTTGAAAAAGGGCGCTCTACGTACGTCTATGTGGCCAGGCTGTGTGTGCGTGCGTGTGTAAAAGCAGTAAGGTATTATAGTATTCATAGGGATTTCAGCGATCAAGCTGATTCACCTCATTCAGGCTACCGTTACTTTATCGTTCAAGAGTGGTCATGTAACGTTAGTGGGAGTTCAGCTGTTATATTATTTCTGTCTCCATCTTGTTTATTCCGTTTCAGTTTGTCCCCAATACTCTGTACGTTTTTGTGAAGTTTGAGGAGGCAGTGTATTAGCGTGCTGGCCCGCTTTTTTTTTCAAATCCCAATTTCGTTTGTCTCCAGGTTTATGTTAACATTATCTCAACAAACAGACCCGATTTTCGTTATCCCCGAGCAATAGAAAAATGGCTGGAATGCCCCATTAACTCTGTGGCAGAGTGAGAGTGACGGTGGTCCCTCGAGAGCCCGTCTCCTAGACCAGCTAGATGGTCACCGGTTAAGAAGGGGTGTCGATCAGGCTTCCCCATGTGACCCCGGTTAACCAGACCAAAAAACTACTCGAGAACAGCCACACGGTCACACTCCTCCCCACATGACATACTTCTGGGTAGCAGAAGTATGAGAGGGAAAATGAGGAATGAAAATTAGTATGAATCAGTTGTGGTTCAGGAAACGACATCTGAACAACTTCAAACTGTGGAGGTACTGGTAGAACAAAGCTGCTACATAGAGTATTGGCAGAGAAAAAATGTCAGAGGTTGTTGTCCAGTGAATTGTGCTCATCTGGGCAACCTCTAGGTGATCAACCTCCATCGTTAGGATGGAACAACTATTGGGACATGGCCTTGCTCACCGAAAACGAGCTCAATATATTCTAATTATATTGATATTCTAAAGGGGAAAATGGCGGTGGGGAAGCCAATAGCTGTATGTATGTATTATCAAAGAGACAGGATGATCGTAAAGGAAAACCAGAAGGATAAGCCCACAAAAAGTGGATGGAGTATGGTGCATTACTCGGCGCATACTACCAAACTCTCTGCTACCATGTGAGGGTGAGTGAGGGTGATGGTGGGCCCTTGAGTCCCCCTCCTAGACCAGCGAGATTATCACTGGTTAAGAAGAGATATCGATTAGGCTTCTCCAAGTCTTCACCGGACCAAAAAACTACTCGATAACAGCCGCACCGTCACTTGTGAATATCATCCCTGACGCCAATGGCCTTCAGGTGGAATAAACCGCTTCCCGTGATATCACCGAAGTTAAGATACTTCGAGCATGGTTGATACTTGGATGGGTAACCGTCATAGCACGTCCAAGTATGATCCATGTAGCTGTTGGGCGAACCCCTCTCCACTCAAAGGGGTGAGGGAAGGAGTAGCCAAGTAAAGAGCGAAATGATCAGATCGAAAAGCCCCAGCCTGGAATGGCTGTTTAGAAAAACGAAAAACACTGTTATACCATTTTCTATACTGGTTTTTATACAGTGTATTAGTGGAAATGGACAACCTTTCATTAACTCCGTTTTTCTTCGCCTTTTTCTCTTGTTCCATGCACTCTGCTCTGATAACATACTAATATCTATCTAATAATCTATGTTGATTATATCAATATCAAGCATGTATATGTGTAGGTATACTATAGGCACCTACTACAATGAATTTAAGTTTACCAAGACGATTTAAATATTACCCTCTCGCATTAATTTTCCTCACCTATTTACAATCCTAAATAAAGAAAGAAAAAATCTTCATTTTCGAACTTGTTGATGTGAGCACCAAAAAGGCGCAAACATATCGTTCGTGTTATCATAAAGAAATTCTAATTTTGAAGACTTGAAAGTAATAGGTACCCATCGAAGAAAATATTTTAAGATAAGATGGTTTGTTCCAGTTGTTTCTTAATTTCGTTTCGATCTCTAATAGGTTATGTTCCAAATCTCAGGCTTCAAGTCTTAGTTGGTAGTACTTCAGAATACTTGAGATTAGAATTATATGAGTGCTGTAAATATAGGTTATTGCAATATTTTGGTTTATTTTCAGCCGTGCTACGAGCCGGATCTCCGAACGTTGGAAACCGATAGGAAAAAGTCGAAAAAAGAAGAGAAGAGAGGACTTCTGTCGGAAGACGTGTTGGCTCAAAACAGCTGCCGCTCGGTCCCTGACTTTTAGACGAGAAAAAACCAACAAAAACTGGCCTCCAGAGCCGTCTATGTTCCTCGTGGTAAGCCCGAAACAGGCTGTCACCCATCTTCGAATACTTATTTTTGTAAGGCAAACGATTTTTAATTGGAATCGCCGAAATGGGAAGGTTCGGTGTTATCGAATGCGCGAGATGAAATGAATTGAGAAAAAAATAGTGTATAATTGGCTGTGTGTAGTCGTATGAAGCTCCCTATGAAGTTACGTACATTTTATTTGACGGACAATAGTCGGTGAGGTGATTCTTTGGTGAGAGCGGGCCACTTCTTGGTGCTTCTGAGGTACTTAGCAGCTGGTTCATATAACCAATTCAGATGGTACGACAACATCTTCGCCATGCCGGGTTTCTTCAGCAAGAAGTGGTGGAAAACGACTCCCGAAATAAGGATGGATACTATCAATTGTGATGTTGGCTTCTGCAGTATTGTCTCGCTTGATACAGAAAGGAAAACATTGTATGGAAAAGTAGGTGTCATGTATTGAAATTAGTACAAATTTCGTTGCCCAACGCGTACTTCGTTGTGCCGTTCTAGTTGTACAGTTTTTCTAAAAAGACAACTCACGAGTTCATGTTATTTTATGAATGTGAGCCTGAGAACACGATCCGAAGGAATGAAGTGGTTAGTTGGTGTTTTGAAGATTTTTCAGGCCAGTTCCAGATGTAGGTTCAGCATTTCAATCTTTCGCAAGCAACGACTGATTTAAAAATGACTGTTGTAATGCTGTACTGATTTTGATGAGCTGATCGGTGTGCAGAACCGACGGTGAACACTTCCAAAAACCAGTCTTCAGTTAGATAACCATGTCTGTCAACTGACCATAAATTTTAGTTCTTTCATTCCTTCGCACGTTCAAATTCCTCCTCCATGTCTGAACATTGAGTACGTTTTTTTTACTCGTGACTTGAAATAGTCATTCATTTGTTTTTATTTACCAAATTATTTATTCGAGTACATTTCGATATTTCAGGTATATACCTTCTTCAGAACTCTAGGACATACATTAAATTACGAGAAAAAAAAATAGTTGAAAGTTGGAAGATACTTGAATATTACTAGATGAACTCTCTTAATTTAAATATTATTTAATCCCTTATGTACTTGATCGTTTCACGAGTGCTCGAGTTTTTCGAGATAGAACTGAATCCGGTTGTCACGGATGGTCGATCAGAAATAGTGGGCATTCTTTTAAATTGTAAAAGACTGTTTAATATTAGAAGAACTCGTTCTTTTTTTCCATTGCGTTGTTTTGACACAATTTTCTGTTTTGAAATTGAAGCGAGGAAAGTGTAGGAATGTGTCTATTTCGTTCATGTATAATATACTACACGTCCCTCCCCGATTTTTTTTCTCGCTTTAGTTTTCTGAGCATCCCTGTGATCGTAGTTGTACCGAATTTGTCGTCCGTATCAGGATTTTTTGGCGAGAAAAATAGGCTCATATTAGCCTAACACGTATTTTTATATGAAATGAAAACGGTTTTGACTCCGCAAAAAATGTGGGAATATTCGCGGGAAGAAAAAGTTGTTTGTTCTTTGTTCTGTATATTTTGATTCGGAAAACTCAACATTATCTACTTGTTAGTCTAGTTGGTCACAGTCTATATGCTGCGGAATTTACTCCATTGATGGCTTTGAACTTAAACCCCTCGAAATTCATATTACTTAACATTCTTAGAAGGTAGTGGAAGGGATGTGAATTTTCACATTTTGCGTCTTCCGTTCGATGTAGTTTTTAAAATTTTTATTTATTTTATTCTTTCTCTTTTTTGAAAGATAAACCTATCGAATTTCCAAAATTAGTATTAGGAGTATAAAGGGTTTCAATTGTTTTCGTAAGGATAGAATTATAGTGGTTATTGTTAATGTAGATTGTGGAGGAGTCAATGGTAAGTTGGCTGTAGGGTCTTGTTGAATGTGGAATGAAGGTAAGGGCAAGTTGGCAAAAGTAAAACGAGAGATTTCTAGGGGGAAGTTGAAGGACAAGATTTTCCTCTCCAGGCGAAGTTAAAGGGGCAGCCATCTCAGGGCAAAAGTAAAAAGTACTCGATTGTCTTCAGGTGAAAATTAAATGGAAGTTCCAGGCAAATTCTACACAACAACGTTAGGCATAATATTGTGGAGATGTTCATCTGGAGAACATAAGCGAACTTTAAAGTTTGACCCCTGGCAACACTTTTGCTCAGAGATGGCTATTTCCTTTCATTTTTTTCTGGGAGGAGCCTCCTCATTCCCTCATCTGATGTCAATTCAACCCTTCACCCTCCTGCATATCTAAATGGGAACACTCGCTATTCCTCATCCTTCTAACAGCCTGAAGATTATGTCCACACCAATACTCAACCCACCATTGACCTTACCATAATTTACGTTAACTATAAATTTTCAAGAACGTTCATTGATGAATTATTATTCCAGTACTTATTTATTTTATTTCAAGTAGATACCTGCTTATCATTAAATGATTATATTTAAATCTTGAGGGTTATCATGTACTCCCTCAATCCAAGTTTTATTGGATGGAGATAATCTCGTAGTTTTTATAGACTCTGACTTGGGTATTTTATTATTTTTTAAAAATTATTTAAAAAACTAGGTGTCGAAGTTTATTTTATCAGTTTTCTTCTGAATGTAGGAATCTTACGTTTTTCCCAAGTGAAAAAAGTGTAGTAGCATCAAGTGACTGTGTAGAGATCATCATCAGCTAGTGCATTATGTTCGTACTATCAATGTTACCATGTTAATTTTCGTCTTTTTTTTACGGAAAATGTTAACAGCATGAAATAAATATTTATGTTTCACGTGTATATTGGGTATTTTGTTGCAATTCCCTACATCAGTCAGCTGTTGTCATCGTATAGTATGTAAAATACAAACACGTAGGTAGGAAGTAGGTTTCAGTACATAGAGGAATATGACTATTAATGGCAAACAATTTGTAAATTAGGTAGATTTATTTAAAAATCAACTCGTGTTGTCGAACCATTTTTTCTTACTTTCGGAAAACAAAACCGATTTCTCGTTATACATTACGATTTCAGCCACTATGAAACCGCCTTTAAAACTTGCTAATACGATTTTAGCCACTGAATCCGCCTTTAGAACTTGCTAATAGAGAGTTTTTGCAGCACCCTCACACCGAAACGAAACGGAAATGGCGGACAGGGCGACCGAAGTCAGATGCTAACCTTTTTCGGTTCAGTTTTCGTTCAGCTTTGGCATCTACTGGGTGTGAAGTCACGCTAACGTTATGTTAACCTCGCTTTCATCCATTTTACTCCTTGGCGAATACAAATCTATGTCCGCACATGGCGTCAAGTCTGCATTAACATAGAAAGACGTGATGAAGTAGCTGTGAATACGACGCTTGAAATTTATTTTCCAAGGAAAACAGAAGAAGGTAGGTAGCGTTTTACAGATGTAAGGTTAAATTACGTTTCATCTCAACACGACGAAAGCTGACACTGTGAGATCCCGGTATTTTTAGCGGTGTCTTAAGTGCGCATGTGCAGCACTGCTTTCGTTTTGGTGTGAGGGTGCTGCAAAAACTCTAATATCATCTGGTTGTCGAATAATATAGGTTTTTCGTTGGCAGGAAACGTCAAAACAGAAATGATTTGAGTTAACTCATTCAATATCATCTCATCTGTCTCAAGCTAGGTTCACATTGGAGGGGCAGTTCCGGACTGCAGTCGTGTACGGGAAGTAGTTCTGCAATGCTGTTGGCCAACACAAAATGGATTGTTGCAACGCGGTGTCCTGAATACTATATTAAAATCACCAGATATTTTCCCTTGTCCGATCCGTTGCCCAATCTGCGCAGAGGTTACTGTGCACACCTCCTGTTTGGGTGTTCAGCCATATTGGAATTCGACATTCCTGGTTGATTTTGCCTGTTAGATTTCAGGTTATGATACCGCTGCCATGTGAACGCCTCTGCAGCAAAAATTCCAGCAAACGGGATTGCCATCCTGAATTGCCCCTCCGTGTGAACCTAGCTGAAGTCAACTAAATGGTTACAATAGCAGGTGTAGTGTCTCCATATAAAAGATTTGATGTGAGATTCACGTTTGATTTGCCTATCTGAAGGTTTCTCTTCACTAAACTGGTTAACGAGTAATCCGCTCTACAAGCGGATACATGGGAACATGGATGTCTTATGTCACTGGTTACCACATTTGATTCTAGTAAAGAACTACTAGGTATTGTAGATTATGTATGTTTTACTACTCCGTATGAGTGTAAAGCTGAGGAATTTGATAGGCTCATCAGGGTTACGCGTGGCGACTTTTAGTGTCCAAAAAATCAAGATATTTAACGCGCTTTACTTTCGTAACTAGTGGTGTCCATGAGAACGGTTTGACGTTTTTACGTGCTTTACACGGACCTTTACAAGCCTGCGTTTTTACCCCGATCACATGTTAGGTAATGTAAACCCAGCTTTAGAGTGGCCTCCCTAGGCCAAAATTTTACAGATCATTAATAAACAAGGCACAACTTGGAAAAATCCGAGGGAAGCCGGTATTACATATTATGAAAACAAATGGTGGAGGTATCTCAGTAAGTTTTGAGCGTGACCCCCGACCGATAAACTGGCATTCCTTCAATGTTTCTCGCGTCTGTGTTCTTCTATTATCTTGTTGGAAGCCTTCTCTGCCACAAGTAGAGTTGGTGCGTTGATGTCAGTGGAGGGTAATTGTGGCATCACTGATGCGTCGACCACCCGTAGACTGCGCACTCCGTGGATTTTTAATTCAGAATCCACAACAGCGTAAGGGTCTGTCGCTGGACGCCTGTGAATTGTAGGTGAACAGAATGAATACAAGTAACTAGTCATCCTAACTTGTTATAAACGTACAATTTGAAGATATCTCTGCAACGTGATGCATTAAAGGACTTACAGGATGGTAGTAGGGTAGTGAGTACTGTGTGATTAAACATCCTATGAAATCTGCGGTGTTTTCACATAGCCAAGGACTGGGAGCAATGAAGGACGGTTCAAGATCTCTGAGAGAAGTCGAAAAAACTAGCTCGAATATAATATCCATCATTTCTCTCATTACAGTCCTATCACGTTCTGTACTCAGATAGTTAGGGTTGATCAACGGAGGATCATATGGAGAAGCAGATCTGCAACACATAAGACTGATATATCTCTTTGAACGATCTATTCAATGTTAGTAGGTGTTCGGACTTTCTCAATCCGGAAATATGTATTCAGTAACACTGGGCCAGGATCAAAAATTGATGGTCCACCAATTATTATTCTACTATAAAATAGTTTGTCTTGCTAGTAACATGCCATGGATTCAGGCTGTACTATTTGGTGGGTGCCTATCAGTTTTAATGGTTTATTAAACAATTACTATCATCACTGGTGGCCTTTACCTCAAAGTCAGCTTCCCCCTGCTCTCCGGTTTACTGAGGAAACCACTAATGTAAAACTCGTTATCCTCCTCACCTCTCCCTGGAAGAAATGCAAAACCTGAGAGAAATATCATCGAATAACATGTGATATAACAGACAAATTCATATAGAAAAAAATGCATTTTCGAAATATCTGGGTACCCACCACAAATTAGTTCCATATCAGGGGAGTTTTTTGTTGCCAGTGAAGAGTTTGTCAAAGCCGCAATCCTTCCATCTGTCATGCTCAGCAACCCAGATTGATTGTAGAGGTATTGTTTGATGAATGTCATGTCATCATCTGTCCCTTGGTTATTTTTTATTGAGAATTTGTTAGAGATTCCTATATGATCTTGTAGACTCGATCTGTTGAATGGGACATCATACGTATAGCAAGATCTTTGTGGGCAGCATTGTAGGTTCGCTCGTAGTCCTGGACAGTGCTGTCCAAGCCACGCCCCTTTTTATGCGTTCAGACAGCACTAAAACTGGTCCTGGATCGAGAGCTGGCTGCTCGGACACCAGGACCGTTGGGGACTGTCGATCCTGCACATGCACACTAGATGATTCTACCTTCAGCTTATGTGGAAGGTTACAATGTTTCAGGTTATCCGTTTGGAATCATTGGCGCATGTTTGGACAGACACAGTTCTGGAATCAATCCTGGACGGTTCTATCCCCTCATTTTCAGAACTCAGTTCCATCCTGTACTGGTCCAGGACTCAAGGACTGTATATCCGAACAAACCACGTATATATCTAATATAGGTACCTCCCAGTATCTCTGGTTGTGATAGGGACTGGGAATGGGAAGTGCTCTTTCAGAACTGCTCTTTGAGGTGAAGTGCGAGGAAAGAACAATCATTACCCTCACCTCCTTGGGCCAACAGCCAATCATATGTCAATAGACCTGATGAGTCATTTCTTGCCACATTTTTACTTTTGATCACCCTCATTTAAAAAATAGGTACCAATTATTTTTGAAAACGGCCTTCAAAAAGTACCATTTTTCCAAGAGTTCTGAAATTGTTTTCCATAAAGAAAATTTGACAAAAATCCCCCATTTCAAAATTAGGAAGCTGCTTATCTTCTGATCTGAGAGTTGACTGCAATAATAGAATTAAACGTTTGGTACTTGTGACCTTTTCTCTAATTTAACTGTCTGATTATGCTTGATACGTTCCCTCTCGCCGTGGTGCCCTTATCGTGCTGGTAGAATCGTATTGTACAGCTAATCCATGATTTATGGATTAAGAACGTTAGGTACGCTTCATGTAGAAATTAGGACAGCTGGAGTCAGAAATTAGGACCGTCCCGTTAGCAGTGACTAAACGAAAGGTACAGTTGATTGAAGTTTATAAAAATGTAGAATAGCTTTGTTTGTGCAGTCCCTCAGAACTTGTTCAGAGAAACCCAGGCATGAGCAGTAAAAGTGAGGCTAAGATTCACTGTCCGTGCAGACCCAGGGCTTTGGGCCAAGTGAACCGGTGTTCGTGCTGTCCTGGGGCAGATGATTCGGTGTTCCTGGTGACTGTGGGGCTTCCTCACAGCTGCTCTGAGCAAGCCCTCGCGTGCCCCACAAGAAGACCTGGAGCAGCGGTGCCCTGCTGTTCCGCGCAGGCTGCGCCCTCCGAATGTGGTCCGAATAAACTCCAGGCTCACCCTGCTCCGAGCGAGCATGTTGAGAGTTCACCCTATACCAAGCAAGTTCGCCTCAAGTAACAACTGAACTTGCTCGGAGCCAGCCCCAAGAGGACAGCACGAACAAAGCTAAAAATGTGGCTCGGGAGGTGTTTAATCGGTTCCGTTATCTCCTTCCAGGTCCTCAGTCGCTGAGGAGGTAAAGGCGCTAGATAACCAGGGAACGTTGGTTCAGTTCCAACCTGTGGGTCATTATTTATGCATTTTCTATTCGTGTTTTCCTACATAAATTCCTTTGCCGGTCCCAAAAGGCGACTATTTGTATATAAGATGTAGGTGAGTAGGTGCTCCAACGATTATGAAGTCATATGAACACTTGAGCCCTATAGGATGATCCTCATCGATGAACCCTTTCCCTCTTGATCGCGAGTCAGCTAAAATCGAAGAACGACTGAATCCCAAAATCACAATCACTGTAATCCCAACCGACCCATGCAACACCATTACGCTGATATATTTGCTCACTTCAGTGACTACCTACCTAACCAACTCAATCTATTACAAAACAACCAAAATCAAATGTATAAAACTGAAAAATCAATGTGTTCACAATATTAATAAACTACAAAAACCCGAATTTACATTTTCACTGAAATCACCAAATAGTGACGTAGTAGACAGGTAACTTAACTGTCAAATCCAGTTTGGATACATTTCAAACTCATGTTTACCGGTCAGTTGAAGGATAGAAGTTAATCTTATTTGTTTATTAATTCTGAGTACAAGTAAGGACGTAGTCCTTATAAATATGTACATAATATAAATCACAATTGTACAGGACTAGGCTGTTTAATTATTAAATGGAAGGAAATTGAAAGAAAGGAGGGTAGAGAAAGGAGAGAAAGAAGAAGAAAGCATGAATTAGAAGTTATTTTATTGCAGTTTCATGAATTTCGCAATTCCTGCTCTAAATGCCGCCAAGGTGGACGAAGCCTTTACATCATGAGGCAGTTCAGCCCACAATCTCGCCCCTCTAACTTGAATCGACCCCTCCAATGTTTTTGTCTTGTGGGGAGGTATTGTTAAGTTGCGTGTTCGGGTCGATCCGCTTGGTTTAAATAGGTCAGACACATATTCAGGTGTACTACCGTGCAGGCTCCTGTATACAAAACACAGGAATCTAGCACGATAATACGTCTGAAGGTCCACTCCTAACAGGCAACCTTGGTGGTCACTCACATGCCCGCGAGGTTTTAGGATTTTTACATAACGGATGCATGAGTTGGATAGCACCCTCAGACGGTGAGCAGATTCTTTATCTAGATTTTGAGAAAAAAATAGCATCACAGTAGAGAAAGTGGGGCAGTATAAGGCATTTGAAGAGCCTAAGTCGAGTTTCTTCCGGGGTACAATAGGATAGTTTTTTCAGGGTGTGCAGTGTGTGGTACACTTTCTGGGACATGAGGGAAATGTGGTTGCTCCATGTGAGCTTATCATTGAACATGACTCCCAAATTACGAGCATTTGTAGAGAGCTGTATTTCAGTGGTTCCTAGTTTTATTGCTGGGAAGGTTGGGATTTGGGACAGGTTCCTGGGGGAAATGAATAAGGCTTTAGTTTTATTTGTATTCAGACTCAAACCATTATTATGTGCCCAGTTATTAATTTTGTCCAGGTCTGAATTTAGTTTCTTAATGGTGAGTGACAGCTCGTCTTCTGTTAATTTGCTGTGAATATAAATTTGGGTGTCGTCTGCAAAGAGGTGGTAGATACAGTGGTTCAGCACGGCAGGCAGGTCATTAATGTATAAACTAAATAAGAGAGGGCCAAGTATCGAGCCTTGGGGCACGCCATGAGAAGTTTGAGATGGAGATGAGAGTGTATCGCCTATCTTTACCATTTGCTGTCGGTCTATGAGGAATGAGGATAGCAATCTACAGGCTGATGTTGAAAACCCAAATTGTTGCTCGAGTTTGTGCAAAAGAATCTCGTGGGATATTGACCCGAATGCATTGGAGAAATCCAGTAGTATCAAGAAAGTTCCCATGTGGTTTTCAGCTGCGTTTCTGATATCTTCGGTAATCTTAATTAGTGCTGATTGACAGTTATGCTTCTTTCTAAACCCAGATTGGTACTTGCAAAGTAGATTATTGGACTGGACGTGCAGAAGGATCTGTTCATTTATTAGGTATTCTAGGGCTTTAGAAGGGGCAGGTAGGACACTGATGGGTCGAAACTCAACTACCGAAGTAGGATTTGCCACCTTAGGCATAGGAGTAATGTGAGAGATTTTCCAGGGTGTGGGAAATTGAGAAGAAGTGAGTACGAAGTTGAAAATGTGAGTAACGACTGGGCTCGCTCATTAAAACGAAGGTGATCCAATTTTGTCAAAGTTTTTGTGTCTAATCAAGTAAAACAAAAAATATTTACGTACGGTAGAACTCTTCTGTCTGGATTGGCTTAACGGGTAACCACCCGTTAAGCCGGATCCAAGGTTCCCGTGAAAAAATTACTTTCGTTCAAAAAGAACCTAACATAACGTTCATCAGGATGAATAAACAAGCAAATGAGACGTTATGCTACTCATTTTATTGTATGTACATACCACATACATAAACGAACTCGAAAAAAATAAACATTACGAACTTGCATACACTTTGAAAATTTAATGTAATTTCTGTTTTTCACCTTTCGTAGACCTTGAAAGCCAAGTCTCCATGTTCGTAGGTATGTTCATTGCGTCCAATGCCGTCGAGTCTTGTTGCTGCTCTAACGTCGCGTCATACCTTTTTATTTTGTAGAAAAAAAATAGGTAAAGAAAAAAAACCAGCAAATTATTACACAGTGGTTTATTATTTACCTGCAAGGGCCACTTACCTACTGGAGCCATCCGGGCAATCACATTTCATAAATATGCGATGGATTCAAGAATTATTATCCATCATTAATTGTTTGCTGTCATTCATGAAGCAAAACCTTTGTTTTAAGTTAAGAAAGCACCTACCAACAGAATCCAAAATTCATTCAGCCAATCCATTCATTCATGTAGCAATGATGTCTGGGCTGCTAGGCGTATACCGTTTCGTTCACGATCATGTTGACGAAGCTTTTTGGTGCGAACTCCAGGGCCCCTTACTGTGAAAGAACGGCTGGACGTAGGATGCTCCGAGCGGACTCAAAAAATTCTCAAGTTCAAGATCAATTTTAAAAACGTAATAAAAATTGAGATTAACGGCGCCCTGGAAATTTCAACCCTTAGAGATGACTGACAGCAGCGCCGAGCTTCGCGGACCAACTAGACTCCAAATGGGACCTAAAAGCTGAATTTTATTAGTTTTCGTTCACGGTAAATAAGGAAAAAAAATAAGTACGGCATACAGACTTTTTTTAAATTCAATTTTCAGATTCTAAGTACTTGAAACGAAAACCGTCAAGTTTTGATACGGTAGGGGGGAGGGGGGTTAATCTTTTCTCCCCATGCTCGATTCCAAAGGTTCATTATTGAAAATAATAAACCAAAACACTGTTCCATGGGGCAGGGCGGTTAATCCGAGGACGGGCCGATCCATGGCGGAGAAGAGGGGCTCTACGGTAGGTACTCATGTACAAGTAGGTAGATTAGTTGTAATTCTATTTCCGGCAAATCTAAAAACCAAATGGCCCCAAAGTTGCCTTAGAACTGCTTTGAAGGGTAATGGAAATGAACTGAATAGAAATGTAGGTATGCACCGATTTTATCTATGAAGTATTAATAGATTTTTTTTATTAGCTGAACAATGAAAGTCCATTTTCATGGTAGTAAAACAGATTCCGTTCATAATTTATAAGGGTCGTTGGCGCAACACATATCAGGTTCCAAGTGGTCTGCCTTGATCATGTCAGACGCTTTCTCGGCCACCATCATTGTGGGCGAGTTGATGTTGCTGGAGGGGACATTGGGCATCACAGACGCGTCGACCACTCGAAGCCTGCGCACGCCGTAGACTTTGAGTTCAGAGTCGACCACAGCGTAGGGATCCGACCTGGGGCCCATCTTGCAAGTTGCCACCTTGGAACGACAAGGACAAAAATGAAATAGGCTTACAATTTTGTTTTGGCTTTGACTTAATTCTGATCTGTAAGTCTCAATGGGATATGCGCATGGGCAATAAAAAATGAAAAAACTTCATGATTATGTTATTTTAGTTAACAATTAACATTTGAAAACACGTTGGTTTGAAGCCCGGCATGCATTTGGCTGGAGCCTGGCAGTGCAATTCATATGGCATCACAGAAGAATGTCATAACACAAGAATGATGTAGGGATGGGCAGAAAAGCAACTGTTACAAATTAGCGGTTACTGAAAAAAATTAATGTAATCACTACTTCAGGTATACAGTAACAGCTACAATTTAAGCCCCAGCGGAAATACAGATCATATCAACAAACGCAGACGAAACCCTCACCATGGTAACAGCCTGACAACCAGGGGATTTTTTTAACCTACAAAGAAACACTTTGTAACTTTTTAACCTACAAAGAAACACTTGTAATTTTTTCACTTGTTGTATTTCAAGGTTTTATCTGTCAACGAGGTAACCATGAAACTGAATAACCTAACCAAATTATAATTCGTTACTCACATTCTCCATGCTATTAAATTTTGAGCAACTGTTATTTCAACAGTTACTTTTTTGGAAAATAACAGTTATTAGCATTATGCAATAGTGAATGAAACACCCATCCCTAATTGTGATGTCATCTCTCAGATCAAAATCATGGATACTGTAAAATCATGGGCATCTGGCGAAATTTAGCGTTAACAGTGACTTTCGTGGAGTCCAATGAAATTCCCGCTTCCATTTTTTCTATGTCTTCTCTGTTTTCATTCCATAACTCGTTACAGTTTGGTCTGTTATTGCTCTATGGATATTGTAAATGCAGCAGAATGTTGAAGTTTTGCAAGTTCACCCTGTGGTGCGCTCCGACCAATCAGAAGCATAAGAAATTCATAGGTCTCAAGGGGCCCGCACATGATCAATATTATTGTCAATATGAAAAGATATTGTCAATAATATTGACCGTGTGCGGGCGCAAAGTGGATTGAAGGTCGGTATTGATGAGAATATTGACGATATCCGGATTTTCTGTTCTTCGGTCGTCAATATCGGAAAGTGGAGGGGATATTGTCAATATTATTGACCGTGTGCGGGTGAACGTCAATATTTTCATCAACCCTCAGTTCGTCTCGAATCGAAACGCGATGAAGGTGGTCTGAGCAACAGGTTGTTTATCGGTTTCACATTTTACATTCAGTGCGTAGGTACCTACTTTACTCCCTATGATCATGGAAATTCGCTAAAGTTAACAAATCTCCTTATTTTTATTTTAAACATAAATAAATAACCATATGAAAAACTTAGTCTTGTAATACATATATCAGCGCTTCACAAGTTTTGACGAAGATTCCCTATGGTTCTTGGCGACATGATAACTGAGAACTTCAGGTCTTCAAAAGTCCTTCCGGTAGCCAGATATCGGAGAGTCAATGCCAATCTCTCATCAGCAGAGATACAATCTCTCATGTTCGTATCATTTCGTTTTACAAATGGTAGAACCAACCCGAGCAACTTCTAGAAACTGTCTTCGCCCATCCTGAAATAATTCTTGTAGTTATCTTCATCGGTGGAGCTGTTTTGTTTTAACAAAACCAGATGAGTGTACTCCTCTCTCTTCTTGAGCCACTCCCTCATCCAGCGTTTTCTTGTTGTTCGATGGTTTGCCATTCCCATTGCCATAATTATGGCAATGCAAGCTTTTTTACGGTTGTTCATTACAAGTAAAACCAGTAAACACCAAAAAACCAGAAAATCCACGCAGCTATCACCCTGCTCGTTCGCGGCAAAAAAGGAACTGAGAACATTTATTGACCAAATTATTTTCAATATTATTGATCGTGTGCGGTGGGGTAGTACTGAAAAGGGTTGACTCGAGTATTGATAGCTGTATTGACAATAATGATATTGACAATAATATTGATCGTGTGCGGGCCGCTTCAGTGCACTTTTTTTAAACAACCTTTTTCTTCAAAAACCCACCTTTTCATGTAAAAGCAGAAGGTCCCCTGGAGCCGACGCCTTTGTTTTAGCTTATAGACAAGTGGGGCCTCTAGACCCGAACCCCGTCTTTACTCCTGTCTTTACTTGTGTTCCACTCTGTCTTTACTTGAAGCAACTATTCTTATCATATCGCACGGGTTTACCATGGGTTTATTCCCCTTTACATCATCCTTATTATCATTATTGGTTCCGCTGGCACCCAATAGATCGTGGGAATGGCATAACGGGCATTCACTCATTGAAAAAGCTTTGGCTGGGGGTAGTCGGGCAGGTGCTAGGGGTCTCGGCTCTACAGACGCATGCGTGCCTTGGTGGTCCTGAGCAGAACGGTTAATTTTTAAAAAATCGAGAACTATTTTTTTCAGAGCAGCTCCTTTTCTGCAACTCTGAAGCTGTTCTCTATCAATAATAAATCCCACTGCAAATAATGCTCTTAGCCAATTTCAGATAGGTGGCTTGTCTGTGATAATGAAAAGCAACGAGTTTGTATCAGTTGAAAATAAGTTTTTGTAGAATGAAATGCCCCAACTTCCATACCGCCCATTACAACTAAAAAGAAGTAGTGAACGGTCGTCCAAGTGTACAAAATCGAAGTCTGAACTATGACATGAGTACTTACAGGATGGAAGAATGTCTGAGAGTAATGCCGTATGACACAGTCAACCAAATCACGTTGGTTTTCACAACCAGGTTGGAGATGGGACAGATAGGAGGTTCCCAGGTCGCTCAAAGAAGTCGAAAACGCGAGCTGGAAGATGAACTCAACGAGCTCTCGCATTACTTTCAAGTCATTGGGAGAGTTTAAATAGTTCGGGTCAATCAGAGGCGGGTCGTTCGGTGACTTGGATCTGGAAACACCAAAGTTTCGTCAATTAGTACCATTTAGGTTAAAACTTATCCAATTCCCATTAATCCACACCACACCTCTCACTATATCATAAAAGTAAATTTCATTACCTGAGACGCAACGTTCCTCGACTTTCAGGACGACAGACAAATCCATTCATGTAACAAGAATTTTGATCTTCGCCTCTTCCTGCAAAAATCAGCCAAATGCACAAATTAATTTATGATTTCCCTTCTCCACTACATAATTACTGATGGTCAAACTGGGATAAAAGGGCCCAACTAACACTTGATGGTTTTTTTAATGGTCATTTGCAGAAAGATGGCTACAAAAAACTTTAAATAATCTTAACAGATAGTTACAAATAATGAAGAACACTAAAACGGTGAGGTTATGCCTATATTACAGATTTTTGAGAACCCCATGGTTTCCATACCTTTGGCATTTGGAAATCACATTAGGGTGGTTCTGATTCACAAGCTAGTATAGGTACCAATGACCACAGCTAGACCACATGCGCAGCTAGGCCACTTGTGCAGCACACACCATAACACCAAATCAAATTCCCTCTTTTCTCAATCTTATTTATTTCAAGCCTCACTCTAATCAGTTGTCTCAAGTAAACATCAATGAGGAAACAAAAGCCAGCCTTTACCTAAATGGAGTTGCATGTCGGGATAATCCATAGTGGATAAAGAGGAGTTTCGCATGACGACGACTAATCCACCCAATGGAATGCTGAGTAAACCCGTCTTGTTTGTCAGGTACTGCTTCAAAGCCATCATAGTGTCCTCACCTGTGGACGCCGCCACATTTTTCATTTGGAAAAATGCAAAATACCCCACGTGATCTTGAAGCTGGAGCCTAGAATGAAACCAGCAATTAACCGGTGTATCGGTGATGAATTGAAACGAAATGCAGTCAAACTCAATAACGTGCAAGCCATCAATACTACATTAATTTTACAAGCTTTCAATTAGGAGAATCAACACAAAATCTAGGCAGCAATAACGACCATCTGTCGAACTGCCGGTTAGGCGCCTTCCGACCTGGCACCAGGACCACAGTGCCACATTGACTGCCATCAAGCCAAGCACAAACCAATACTATACTCAAATAGATACCAGGCTCGACTATACTCAACTAGATACCTGCTGGCTGGGTGCCACTCCCACCGCCATCACCAGCAGCGCGTCACCTAGCTAGCTGTAGCCTCTGACGGGTGCTGCTATAAGTATCACCGTAATTTTTTATTGATAATTTACTCACCCAACAGGCAAATCTTGGACAACAGGGATCCCAAACTGTTGCAAATGTTCCAAAGGCCCAACACCACTCAGCATCAAAATTTGAGGCGAGTTAATGGCTCCAGCGGATAAAATGACCTCTTTACTTGCGGATACAAAATGCACTTTGTTGTCCACCTCAAACTCAACGCCGACGGCCGTTCTGTTCTCGAACACAATCCTTGTCACGAGCGCAGTCGTCAGGATGTCAAGATTGTGACGGCTTAGAACGGGCTTGAGAAAAGCAGTATTAGCGGAGACTCGAGAGCCATCCAGAACATTGACCTTCAAGCATACAGAAATACGTTGAATGATTATTGAGTCTGGTGAGCCCTCGCTAAAAGTCAGTGAAAACAGGCTAGGAACATAAGGGCAGGTACTGTAAAACCCGGTAATACGGGTTGGTGAAGTAATAAGCGTCGAAACTTCGATATTCCAATTATTTGATACTGAAAGGCAGATACAACGCGAATCTATTACAGTGACTACCACCCTCCTTCAGTTACTCGGGAACGATAAGAGTCACGAAATCTCTGACCTCCCAACGATCCTACTGATCCTCGGGCTAAAGTCGATGTTTAGCTCGCTGAAGCTGCCTTCAGTATGCTATGTTGGTTTTGATTCTGACTTCTTTGCTGAAGGCTTGGAAACAGTCGCCTTAATTTTTCCTATTTTTTTATTTTTCTCCCTTTGGCACTCTTTTTTGGCATCAACAGCGACTGCTCATTCGACCCAGTCAGCACATCGCGAGAGCAGCTCACGTGGTTTTGTACAGTAGTTAGTGGCAGGCGGACAACATTTTACGCATTTTGCGGGCTTTGCACAGCACAATTTAGTATGTCCATATTCCTGGCAGTTCTGGCACTGCGAGACAAGCTTTGACCCCTGTAGTAGGGGAGCTATGCTAATTTTGCAGCTTAGAATTGCTTTGATAACCGCGTTGAAGCTCAATGTTTCTATTGAAGGGGTTCCACCAGAAAATTACAACGCATCAAACCTCAGTGACGACCCCCGAAGGGCAATGTTGTTGAATTAACCATGTAATGACAGAAATAAATTATTCTCTTCGAAATCTGCCTTTGTGTTTTTTAAACGTTCAACCACTGACTCTTGCATGGTTACAGCGCGCCAAAAATAAATTTTGCATGCAAAACCAACATTTGACCGTAATTACCACATTTGGGATGCATTAGGCTCAGACCACTAGGAAAAAATATAGGAATCCAACCCTACACGGAAGATCGAATGTAGTTATGGGAAATAATTCAATAGACCAGGACTCATATGGAGAACCAAAGTCAATTTTTAGGGATTTATTTGTAGGTGAAAAATGAAGTAGAAATTGAAAAATGGCCCTTATTAGCAGATTTTACGGTACTCAATGATTTCTTATGTATTCGGCTGTTTGGCAAGTACATACTTGAATTGGCATAAAACCACCTCCTGTGCCCGCGTTAAGATCCGTCTCGTGCAAGCCCAATTCCTGCAGGGCAGTGGAAAGGTAAGCAGTTAGCCAGGTAGGCTCGTTTTCATTTACCGGAAGATATCCTCCCCTTCCGATACTGAGAAAGAATTGAAACTTTTAGAGGGCATGCCATTACGTATATCTGTGATGGAGAGGAGCATAAGCGGATCACAAGTAGCGAAAATAGATCAAACAAGCTATTGCATCAAGAAATATTACTCAATTTCACGAAGATATAAGTAAGTAGTAGTAGTATTTTGAAGAAAACTAAGCAATATTATGCTTTCATATTATTATGTAGGGATGATGCAGAATAAAATGACCTCAATAAACAGGGCAGTAGCCATCGTAAACCTCGCACAGATGCGCCTCCATCATTTACGCCAATTATTATGTGCAATATCAATGTACGTAAGTTCCTATCCGAGGGAAACAAAGAAACTAGGAACGCGCGAGTGGACTGTATTATGTTGGTCTGGGATTTAATAACCCGCTAATAATTATGTACAACAACAAAAAAATGCATGAAAAATGACATGTGAGTGAAATGGAATGCAGTAGGACTGACCTCTTGTTAGGCATGCCTGGGGTCTCCCTCGAAGGGGTGAAGTAGAGTATCCTGTCCTCTGGATGTCAGGAACGTCACGTCGTGACTCCGCGAGGTATTACCGAGCCGGAGGTGGAAAGGAACAATAATTATCAAGAATAGCTTGGGGAAGGACCAGGGTTGGTTTCGAGGATCCGAGCGCGAGCTTTATTACCATCTGAATGAACGGGAAGGAGGGAACGGTATACGAAAGGGGTAGGGAGAAGGAAACATGACATCTCATGCATTCAGAACCAATTTACATCAAAACAGCAGGAAAACATACTACTGAGACAAAACATAACCCAACCCAAAATTAGGGAATTTTGTTGAACAGCATAGGTAATGAAAAAGAATGGGAAATCTTACGATCTTACTATCTTACGAATTAACTAGAAAATATGGCGAAAATAAATGTGAGCCTGGGTTCACCGATATATCTGGTGATCGCATAATAAACATTCTATGATAATTAGTAGTGCACCCATTGGAAAAATAAGTATAATCTGTTGAAAATAAAACTGGTTGGGTGCATCGTGGGAAGGATTATTCTATAGGAAGGACCACCAATTTATTGGTGGGATGGGTCAAAAAAACTCCTGTGGATGTTCTGACTCTAGCAACTCGCACCAGGCAACACCCGATCCACTCACCCCAACGGCCATTGAGTTGGAGATATGTTGGGAGAGCAAAGGATGACTGTTGCTCCTTCTTTCAACTCGGGGATCTTTTTCGTCCATTTCCTGCGAAACTGAAGAGACTGCAGATATCCTCTGCTACAACGCTGCCAAAACGACTGGGTGAGTTGGTTCACCAACTGCCATTGCTTCAGTCGATCAGGGTTCTCATCGAAAAGATCAGCTTCAGGTCGAGCGAGGAGTGGACCTCCAACCAGGAAATGTCCAGGGGTGAGACAGTCTGCAGGGTCGTTTGGTGTTCCCGGAAGGGTGACGAGTGGGTGCGAGTTCAAAATTGCTTCAATGCGAGTAAAAATAGTTGCGAACTCTTCAAAGATGAGGCAATGATCCCCAATGATGCGTTTTAGGTGATGTTTTGCACCTTTTAATATGATTCTCCAGGCTCCTCCCAAATTTGGAGCAAGGGGAGGGTTGAAAATCCAGGCTATCTCCCTAAGTGCTAAATAACTATCGAACTCGGGGCTGGCTTGTTTCAAGAAAGTGTGTACATCAGACATTTCCCGAGTAGCTCCGCGGAAATTTCTCCCGTTATCTTAATAAATATGTGAAGGAAGCCGTTGCCGTGCGATGAATGATTCCGCCATCGGGAATGATTCCGGACAAGAGGACGGGGAAGTCACATCGGAACTGATTCCCTGATGTAACAAATGATTATGGGGTTTATTCTTAAAAATTCAACAGCGAAACGTAGTTTCAAAACATTGAAACAGTGTGACGACCAAAGCAAGCAAAACACAAGATTTTGTTGAATAATCTCATTGTTCAGGTACACTCACTGAAAGGAATACCTCACATTTAGACAGTTTGTGATTTGATTTGGCACAACATACACATGAGGATGCAGACGGAGTATTCATGGTCGACTTAGGAGTATTAATGTTAGATGTGGAGGGGGAAATATCCGAATTTGAAGCAAGTAAAACATGCTTCCGTTCCTTAACTGCAGGAGTAATCGTTGTTCCGGACTCCGGGGAATTCAAGAAATCCGAAATCGAACTATGACTACCCCTAAAATGATCAAAATTTTGGAAAGCAGGGAATGAAGTATCCATATACTTATCTTCAAAAGCTCGTTTTGTTCTTGCATCCATTAGGTGTAGACCCAAGTGTAAAAGAACGTGAAGTCCCAAAGGTCAGGAACATTGAGCGATTTTAAACTTGCTACCTACGGTGGTCAAAATAAAGTCGACTGTATTACGAACACTATTTGGTAAATCTGCTTTCAGCGGTGTGAATGTGAGTAGTTTATTCAAACAGAAATTTGCTATTACTCGATTGTTAGTGTACCTACCTGAATACTAGCGCTTGATATGCAGTAGCATAATTTTCGGGACGAAATTCTACAGTTTTAATCAATTGAAGTGCTGGGCCTTCAACGCTAGCCAAAAGATAAGTGAACTTTTCTATGTCAGATGAATCAGATCTATGTACAAGCGCATCAAAAAGGGACTTGAATGACGAAAAGTTTTGAATATGTCCATCGAATTTGGCTAACTGAATTTCAGGCAATTTCGGTTTCAGCTGCACTTGTGGTGAGTGGTGCACTGGTGGTTTTTTGATTTGTAGAACTCGAATTCAGACCAGGCAGTTTCACAGGAGTAACATAAGGTTTGGTGTTGGCAATTATAGAAAAATAAAGATTTTCGAACGACGAAGTTTCTGCTACCTACACAATCGGTAGCGAGTGTAGGTTCTTCTAATTGAATGCCGGCCAAATTGTCTAAAACTTTATTGTACACCATGAAAATGTCGTCAACTTTGATTGCACGTGCTTTCTGACCCATTATTTTCTCGAGTAAAACGGTTCTGAGTTGATGGAATTACCCCAATACTGAAAGAAAACGTGAGGAACAGCCGATGAACGAAAACCAATTATCCAGAAATGAGCTGGTTTTCAGGGTCTGGACGAATAGGGGAAAGCGCAAGTGATCACCACGCGGAGGGGAAATGAGCAAATGCGAAATGAGGAACTATAAACTATTTTTTAATTTTAAGGAACTATTTTTTATAGGTAGGAGTGGGAAAGACGAAGTGTTATGCCCCATTTAACACCTCAACCTAAGTAAACAAGTTGCAAGTGACCAATAAGGAGCCCCGTATCACATGACGATGACACCCAAGATGGATCCCATTAAACCAACCCAAAGGATCCTTTAGAAATGAAATGCCCAATATCCTCGGCTCGAAGAACCATTAATTTTTTTACGAGTGGAATGCGTTACCATTAATTTTGTATGGGTAGACTGTATTACCAATAATTATGTACGAGTGGACTGTATTATCATTAATTATGAGTGGAACATCAATTACCATTGTAGGAGCAGACCATTGTATGAGTGGACCATTAATTACCATTGTACAAGGGGACCATTAATTACCATAGTATGAGTGGACAATGGTACTATTGTCTTATTACAATGGTATTAATTACCACTGTATGAGTGGACCATTAATTACCGTAAAGCGGGGTCAAGTGGGACAGATTTCTATGTTTTTTCTAATTTTGCCTGACAAAACATTGACGTATCACTCTGTGGACTGAAATATAAACTCTTTCAGATCTCTAGCAAACACCTATCACGATGTTTAATTTTTTCCGTCACTCTTTCTATTTTTTAAAAAATTTTAATTTTGTCCCACTTTGCCCCCTCAATCAGGGTGAAGTGGGACGCGTGTTAAAATCGCCTAATAACTCACTTTACCTCACCATATATGCGAAGTGGGACAGTTTTTGTGTTTTTAAAAAAAGTATGGATAAAAACATTCATGAAAGGGGACAATAAATCACCAAATAAGCATACGAAAATGTTTTTATTGGCGAAAATCAGTAAAATGTCCAAAAATGACCATGACGCAATAGTGACTAGGTAAATGGACTTGAACATTATCATTCTTTATTATAGAATTAACATTGCTATAAAAATACCGTAAAATTGCTATAAAAATTTCTGTTCAGGGAAGGTCATAGGTACTGTTCCTTTTAAAATTAAGTAACCATATTGACTCACAAAAACATGTTTAACACCTACAAATAGAAATTGTCAGCATTAAAATAATTTGAAAACCATCCCAATAAAATCACCTTACAAATAAATCGACACAAAATTATTGAAAACTTCAAAATTGAAAAAAAAAAAAAAACTGCTGCTGTGTCCTGTGCTATGTCTCGAATGGTTCATCTCCCACGATTATTCTTATAAGCATCAACTGCTCGACGCATGTTCTCCTCCCTGTATTTAAAAAGCTGACTAGGCCCAACAACCTTAAGATAGCTTCGCACCATTGTTGACAAATGACTGTCCCACTTCACCTTCGAATATCGCCACATCGGAATAAAACTGGCAGAAATCATTTTGTTTACATAGGAAAAATTTGAACTTTGATGCATTATCTTCCTTATCATAGGAACTACCATTGATCAACACCCTCACAAACCTAAATTTTGTTTACATCGAACCACAGAGGAGGTTTGGTGACCTCCTCCAATGTTGCCAAAAAAACGAAATGTCAAACAGAATTTTTATGGTTCTTAAGTTGGCAGCAGTGAAACCTAAATAGGCTCGATTGTCGCACAATCTATTACACCATACAACGAAACATCTAGGACAGCTGAATATTACTTATTTAGGATGCCGTGGAGCAAAAGGGCGGACAATTCGAATTGTCCCAGTTCGCCTCACCTGTCCCGCTTGACCCCGTTTTACGGTACCATAGTATGAGTGGACAATGGTACTATGGTATTAATTGCCATTGTACGAGTGGACAATGGTACTATTGTCTGAGTATAATGGTATTAATTACCATTGTAAGAGTGGATCCTTAATTAACATAGTATGAGTGGACAATGGTACTATGGTATTAATTGTCATGTACAAGTGGACAATGGTACTATTGTCTGAGTATAATGGTATTAATTACCATTGTAAGAGTGGATCCTTAATTAACATAGTATGAGCGGACAATGGTACTATGGTATTAATTGTCATGTACGAGTGGACAATGGCACTATTGTCTGAGTATAATGGTATTAATTACCATTGTACAAGTGGATCATTAATTACCACCGTACGAGTGGACCATTAATTACCATTGTACGAGTGGACCATTAATTTTACCATTGAATGAGTATTACCATTAATTTTGTATAAGTGCATTACCATTAATTTTGTAGGAGTGGACTGTATTACATTGGTCTGGGACTTAATAACCCGCTAATAATGATGTACAACAATAAAAAATGCAAGAAAAATGACATGTGAAATGGAATGCAGTAGGACTGACCTCTTGTTAGGCACGCCTGGGGTCTCCCTCGAAGGGGTGAAGTAGAGTATCCTGTCCTCTGGATGTCAGAAACGCCACGTCGTGACTTCGCGAGGTATTACCGAGCCGGAGGTGGAAAGGAACAATAATTATCAAGAATAGCTTGGGGAAGGACCAGGGTTGGTTTCGAGGATCCGAACGCGAGCTTTATTACCATCTGAATGAACGGGAAGGAGGGAACGGGAAGGAGGGAACGGTATACGAAAGGGGTACGGAGAAGGAAACATGACATCTCATGCATTCAGAACCAATGTACATCGAAACAGCGGGAAAACATAATATTGAGATCAAACTGTCAATTAAGCTATTATTATTACTGAATTCAGAAATGATCACCTTTTCAATTTGTTGTTCCGTGAGTTGAAATTTTCTGATTTTTTGAAGTAGGGTGCCACATTGTTGTAGGACCACCCGGAGTTGCCTTCAGCTTCCCATCTGTTGAAATCTTCTTGAAGCCCCCGCATGTGGAGCATGTAGTTTATTGAACTGCTCCCTCCCAGCACCCTGCCACGGGGATATTTGCAGTATCCGCCAAGATCTACAATGAAAAATAAACTTGAATGAAAAATCGAGGTTTGTACTTCAAACTACACAAGCGACTTGGAGATGTTTTCTAAGCACAATCCACGTGAAATAGACGAAGTTAACTTAGATAATGCACGTTTTATTTCAGTCTAGGACTGGACAGGAAACCTATCGAGGAAATGAGCCTTGACATTCAAGTAGGCACCAAGCAGAAGGGATAAAGTAGGGGTAAAGAAGGAATAAAGTAGGGATAAAGCACAAGGTACCAATGTCAGTTTACATGACTGTATATCAGATGCGCCCTAAACCCTATTTGCATATACCAGTTGCGCCCCACAGGTGAATTTACAACCTACCAGCTGCGCCCAGGAAAAAATGCAAGAAGTAGCCCTCTAGCACATAGGTGTTTTATTCGGAGAATATATGCCACAAAATTCAGAATAATTACATAATGGGGAATTTTTGTCGAACATTTTTCTTGGAAAAAATATTATTTTCTCTCATATTCTTGTGAAAAGTCTTAGAAGCCCGATTTCAAAAATAAGCCAATATTTTTTTTAAATAAGGGTGATTGAAAGTTAAAATGCGGCCAGAAATGACATATCAGGTCTATCGACATCTGATTGGCTATTGGCCCCAAGAAGGCGGAGCGAAGCTTTGAAGGCGAAGGTTCTGAATGCTGCCAACAACCCAACATTAGAAATGGCAAACCGTTTTGACAACCTTCAAGAACCTTTGCAGTGACCTTTCGTGAACCTCCCCTCGATTTGATTATGAGGACGGGTTTTTGAATTTATTTATAAATCTGAAGTTCCATCCATCTAACTGCAGGAATTCTGTGCCTTGTTTAAAGTGATGCAAGCGCTCCAAGCGGGATTTGAGTTGAACTACTCAGCGATTTACCTCATACATCATTTCTATCGGAAACTCAGAACTTCAAATTTCACACTCGTTTTCTGCATATACGTTTTTGACAAACACTTCTTTATGTGGCAAACAAGTGTTGATTTCTGTTAATGAACAGAATTTGGCAACAAAAAAACGGGAATTTGTAACCCCTCGAAAATTGCCCATTGTAACACAGCCTTTTTGAAACTTAAAACCGTCAGTTTGTGAGGGTATATGAGAATTTTAGAATCCTGTCCATAATGGGGGGGAATTCTTTTGTTTCATTGCCTTCCCTTTCTCACTCTGCAAGTTCTCCACTGTAACGATAATACTGGACTGACTTCAAAGTTTACTTCTATATTAGTTGAACGATATTGTGAACAGCGTGTTCTGATGTCAAACGTGCAAACAACCCGGTTTAATGTCAACTACATTCACTGTTAGCGATTAGAGTCACGAGGCTCCCAGATGTCTGATCGACATGAAACATGACCCATTGGACCTTCCTTTTGAAAAAGAGTCCTTAACGTCAACATCAAGCCTGAAGCGCAATTGGTCCATTGATCACAGGCACAAGTGGTACATCCACATGGACCGAACAGGGCGCATCTGTTATATGTTGGAGCTTTCTGGGTCTGGGGCGCAACAGGTAAACTCCCGTTTACATAAGGGCAATCAAAGGAGTAGAGCTGACCGCCAGACAAATGACCCCTTCTCACTGATATTCAACTCTCTCATTTCACACGAGATTCACCGGATGATCTCATTCAAGCTGAGCCAGCTATCTCTCCCATTCCGCCAATTTCCAGATTCTGACCACTGAATGATTGCACAAACGACTAAGTAATGCAGTTTGAAGACTGTACGGGCTCAACATTCCCATTCGCATTGGTTTTGACGAAAAATTCGCTTTCTGGACAAATGGTGTTACTCCGTCTGAGTGTCCAAGGTAATAATCTTGATGTATTTTTACGACTGACAATTAAACAACTGGGATGAAATGAGGGTAGGTACCCCTGTATTCAGTCCATGTTATTTAATGGGTGAAATTTCTGCCAGTTAAAAAAGCAGGGAAGTTCAACACCTTAAAGTTTAAAGAACTGGATTTCTTTTTAAAAGTCCAGGATGCTGTAAACCTTTAAGGTGCTGAACTTCGCTCTCCTCTTGTTAACTGGCAAGACTATGACCAAAATCTTTGTATTTGTCACTCCTTCCCAGTTGTGAACTAACCTTCGTTTTTATCATGACTCGAAAACCAGTAGTCACCATCATTTTTCCAAGGTAAGTACGATCCTTGATTTGAATCATTAAATTACTTAATTATTTCACATCGTTTCCTTCTGGTGGTTGGAATCTACCTAGATTTTTCCTTTAGTATGGAGCTAAAGGAGTTTGGGTCGTTACAACACACGAAAGTGAATTTTTGTTTTCTTATTCATCCCATCTTCCGTAGTCCTTACTAGTACCTACCAAGCATTCAACTGATTTTGATCAGGTTTATGGGGGTTTAATAGTGCCCCTTCAAAATGCTGTTAAAGGTTAAGGACTCGTTGAAACGCTACAACTTTCAGAAAAGTCAAGAAAAAACGTGGGGGGGGGGGGGGGGAAGGTAAATAGCAAACTGTCTTCAGCATAATTTGCGCTTCTTCCTACAGGATTGATTTTCAGAGTGCTCTAGCGGACAAAATATCCACTTATCGTTGTTTGGCGGTATAAAAGACATGATATTTTCCCTCTTAAACTTTTATTAGAATTTAAGAGAGATTAGACCGCAGCAGGCCACTGATGAACAATTAATTAGGTTAGGTCCACCTTCCTCCAGTCCACTTTTTACCTTCCTGCCCAAGCCATAGATGCCCCCCCACAGGTAATCTAATCCTTTTCTCGTCCAATACTGACAGTCCCTAAGACTCAATCCAAGGAGCTGTGAGAAAGAAACGCAAGTTCCGGCAATTTCGTCTGAACTCGAACTTACTGACACTCATATTTATCCTAGGCCGTATCACTTACTGCTGTTAAGTGAATATTTTCTGGTACCATGTACATCCTAGGTAGCTACTCAGATGAATCAGTCATGAAATAGCTTTGGATGCTTATTTGCGTGCATTGGGGAGCATTGGTGGTATAGAATTTCAAAAATAATTATTTTTGAAACTCTATACCACCAATGCTCCCCAATGCACGCAAATAAGTATCCAAAGCTATTTCATTACTGTTCTTTACAAAAATTACATAGGAATAGGGAACATGAACACTAATACACCTAGAAAACGCAGAGTAACTTCTCTCTCATCTGACCGTTATATGACCGTCAGAAAGGTGTAGGGCCGTTTGCAGTGACTCTCGGACTCTTTTTCTGACTGTACAGTATCCATGACCGGATGCTCGCTGTATTCTCCTGACCATCCGAAGCCGGTTTTCTGATCGTCATTCCAGCACATATAGGAAATAAGGCGGATGAGAAACTGGCCACACACTGCCTTTCCGATTCCCAACCGTTATCACACCCAAACCCTCCCCAAATGCTGATCGAGATGGTAAAGGATCATGGATGGTTTCTTAAGGTGTACCAGGAGTCAGCTAACCATTAAAAAAAAAAAAAAAAGCCAGTATGAACAAACCTTTGAGAACTTTCCAGAAAGGTGCAGAATTTTTACGTTGAATGACACTTGAATAAATATGACGTAATTAACAAAATAGCACACCAAAATCCATGGCACCCAGGTTTATCCTTCACCAAGGATACTTGGGTAGTTTGGTGTTTACCGACTTACTTTTGCAGATTTTCTGCCTAGTTGTCGTATAGTTCCAGTCCATCTGCGTCTTTTCAATTAGCAAAGGAAAAAATGGGATTTTGCTCTCGTAAGTCTCGTCTTTACCAGCTTCTAAAAGTAACACACTCCATTGTGGAATTTCGGACAATCGGCTAGCAAGGACACTGCCTGGGAATGTTAAAAAACATACTGGTTAGAGAAGTTATGCATAATTATTCCTAAGAATAGGTAATGTAACATGTTAATTCACGTTTTGGGTTTGTCGTGATGTTCGAGGGAGATTGAGGCTGACGTTTGTAGGTGTATTATTGATTTTCAAAAACAATGGCGCCAATTTATTGTTGGTCAACGACACAACCGAATTTGAGTATAACCAGCGCCACCCCCATCATGAACAGAAAGACCGCACCTGCAGTGCCTCCGCCGACGATGATAAAATCGTAAGAGCTTCTCAGAGCGCATGGCTCAGTCCAAGGTTCACCTGGCCACTCGGATGTAATTCGGCAGCTGTCGGATGCCGGAGAACTGAATGAGATCCATGCTAGAAGAAGCAGACATGTGAGCCACAACAGCCTTCCTATGTCCATCACGCTAAGAGGTCAGCTGCAACAGAGAAAGATCACACAATGCACTGAATCTGAACTGCTGCGGCTCGAAATAGATTCGTCCTTCCAAGATCGAAAAATTCTGCATAGGAAAAAATTCTGAAAAAAAAGCAACCAAAATTGTGATCATCACAGTATTCTCATGCAGGTAGGTGACATATCTACTGCGGATGTGTATTTGTTCTTTGTAGGAGCACACAAATCACGCACCAACATGTACACATCTGCGCTAATCCTTGTTACCAACTCTAACGCATAATTTTATGGGAAACACCTACATTTTCTGAATACATAATTTAAATCAATTAAATTTTTTTTAAATGGACGGTAGACCTACGGTTCTACAGTTAGATCATTTAATGAAGATTAATGTTTGTTTCGCCAAAATTTCCTAAGGAGGCTACTTACCAAATTACAGCTTCATAGAGTGAATATCATAGAAATTAGCTTTAGGAGCAACTCAGCTGATCCGGGGCCTGGGCAGCGTCAAGTTAAAGTCCTAAGGAGCCCACATACCAAATTACAGCTTCGTAGAGTGAATATCATAGAAATTAGCTTTAGGAGCCACTCAGCTGATCCGGGGCCCGGGCAGCGTCAAGTTAAAGTCCTAAGGAGCCCACATACCAAATTACAGCTTCGTAGAGTGAATATCATAGAAATTAGCTTTAGGAGCAACTCAGCTGATCAGGGCCTGGGCAGCATCAAGTTAAAGTCCTAAGGAGCCCACATACCAAATTACAGCTTCGTAGAGTGAATAGCATAGAAATTAGCTTTAGGAGCCACTCAGCTGATCCGGGGCCCGGGCAGCGTCAAGTTAAAGTCCTAAGGAGCCCACATACCAAATTACAGCTTCGTAGAGTGAATATCATAGAAATTAGCTTTAGGAGCAACTCAGCTGATCCGGGGCCCGGGCAGCGTCAAGTTAAAGTCCTAAGGAGCCCACATACCAAATTACAGCTTCGTAGAGTGAATAGCATAGAAATTAGCTTTAGGAGCCACTCAGCTGATCCGGGGCCCGGGCAGCGTCAAGTTAAAGTCCTAAGGAGCCCACATACCAAATTACAGCTTCATAGCGTGAATAGGATAGAAATTAGCTTTAGGAGCCACTCAGCTGATCAGGGCCTGGGCAGCATCAAGTTAAAGTCCTAAGGAGCCCACATACCAAATTACAGCTTCGTAGAGTGAATATCATAGAAATTAGCTTTAAGAGCAACTCAGCTGATCAGGGCCTGGGCAGCATCAAGTTAAAGTCCTAAGGAGCCCACATACCAAATTACAGCTTCGTAGAGTGAATATCATAGAAATGAGCTTTAGGAGCCACTCAGCTGATCCGGGGCCCGGGCAGCGTCAAGTTAAAGTCCTAAGGAGCCCACATACCAAATTACAGCTTCGTAGAGTGAATATCATAGAAATTAGCTTTAGGAGCAACTCAGCTGATCAGGGCCTGGGCAGCGTCAAGTTAAAGTCCTAAGGAGCCCACATACCAAATTACAGCTTCGTAGAGTGAATAGCATAGAAATTAGCTTTAGGAGCCACTCAGCTGATCCGGGGCCCGGGCAGCGTCAAGTTAAAGTCCTAAGGAGCCCACATACCAAATTACAGCTTCATAGCGTGAATATCATAGAAATTAGCTTTAGGAGCCACTCAGCTGATCCGGGGCCCGGGCAGCGTCAAGTTAAAGTCCTAAGGAGCCCACATACCAAATTACAGCTTCGTAGAGTGAATATCATAGAAATTAGCTTTAGGAGCAACTCAGCTGATCAGGGCCTGGGCAGCGTCAAGTTAAAGTCCTAAGGAGCCCACATACCAAATTACAGCTTCATAGCGTGAATATCATAGAAATTAGCTTTAGGAGCAACTCAGCTGATCCGGGGCCCGGGCAGCGTCAAGTTAAAGTCCTAAGGAGCCCACATACCAAATTACAGCTTCATAGCGTGAATATCATAGAAATTAGCTTTAGGAGCAACTCAGCTGATCCGGGGCCCGGGCAGCGTCAAGTTAAAGTCCTAAGGAGCCCACATACCAAATTACAGCTTCATAGCGTGAATAGGATAGAAATTAGCTTTAGGAGCCACTCTGCTGATCAGGGCCTGGGCAGCATCAAGTTAAAGTCCTAAGGAGCCCACATACCAAATTACAGCTTCATAGCGTGAATAGGATAGAAATTAGCTTTAGGAGCAACTCAGCTGATCAGGGCCTGGGCAGCATCAAGTTAAAGTCCTAAGGAGCCCACATACCAAATTACAGCTTCATAGCGTGAATATCATAGAAATTAGCTTTAGGAGCAACTCAGCTGATCAGGGCCTGGGCAGCATCAAGTTAAAGTCCTAAGGAGCCCACATACCAAATTACAGCTTCGTAGAGTGAATATCATAGAAATGAGCTTTAGGAGCCACTCAGCTGATCCGGGGCCCGGGCAGCGTCAAGTTAAAGTCCTAAGGAGCCCACATACCAAATTACAGCTTCATAGCGTGAATAGGATAGAAATTAGCTTTAGGAACCACTCAGCTGATCAGGGCCTGGGCAGCATCAAGTTTAAAGTCCTAAGGAGCCCACATACCAAATTACAGCTTCGTAGAGTGAATATCATAGAAATTAGCTTTAGGAGCAACTCAGCTGATCAGGGCCTGGGCAGCATCAAGTTAAAGTCCTAAGGAGCCCACATACCAAATTACAGCTTCATAGCGTGAATAGGATAGAAATTAGCTTTAGGAGCTGTGACGTGACGGAAAACGACCTGTTCGTCCTGTTAATCATTATTAAATGATAAAAATTAATAAACGGCCACACACTAAGCTATATATTTTGTATCAAGCCGCATAGCTTTCTTGAAGTCGTTGACAAAAATGAACTAACGAACGAGACAACTTTCTGAACTGTAATCGAAAATGTATCTGAGATGTAACGTAATTTGAGTACCTCAGTAAGTACTTCAGTTTAAGGCACACTTACACGATATTTAGCTTCCTAGCGATAAATTTGGATGGTTTTAGTGGACTTAATATCACTAGAAGGGTCTAGAACTTGAAAAATAAGAATGACGAAATTTTATCTATTTGAAAAAAATAATTTGATTCAAAATTTAGAGAGAAAAATGTGAATATGATTTGGTTGGTACCTACTACAGAAAACATTATTTCTGAATATAATAATAGAGCACCTCCATCTGAACTTAATGTGACGATGAGGTCAAACATTTGGAAAGCAAAGAATCTATAATTCTTTGCTTAAATAAGGCAAATAAATTAAAAAAAAAAATAAATAATAAATAATAAATTAAATAAGGTAAATTCACGTAGGGGTTCACTCAGATAAAATAAAGGAAGGTCACTCACTTACTTTCCCTCAAAACCCGCCCTTCGGTTAGAGGGATGTGTCGTAAATAACCTTTTATTGGGCCTCTTCCAAAGGAATGAGCCGGTCTCGTCGGGTCGACACTCGCACTTGACTGATTTTTTCTTGTCAGGAAGAATCCATAAGGCTCCGCCCACCTCTATTTTAAGTGAGTCGAGCTGTCAGCTCCAACAAAACGGTTAGCGGCGGTGGAGTTGGTGGGACGAGGGATTTCAGGGGCAGGTCAAAGAAAAATCTTCCGACGGTCTTCTGTGTCCTTTCTCAGGTTCCTAAACGAAAACGTTGGATTTTACGACCATCGACGATCGAACTCAGAGGTTCAGAGAGGCGGTGCGCCCGACTTCCATCACTCAGCATGATCGCAATAAAAATGTATGAGGAAACGCGTTTTCTCTTAGGCACGGAAAATGCGTAATCTCAAATTGGAACATTTTTTGTAGGCTAAAATACACTTACTTTTCACCGACGACCATTACGTCCTGTTTTCAAAATTATGTAAGTAGGTAGGTTCCTGTAGATTTTGCACATGAGATCTTAATTTAAACCACTTTGGGCATCAAAAATGAGAGTAATATGGGGGTTTTGACGGTTTCTGAGATAAACTAAACTTTCGGGAGCAAAAAAAAGCTGCCAAGTCCTTGTCACATGGATTTATCATTCGATTGGACATACCTACAGAAATGTTGGAAATACATTTATTGTTTGATTCATGTGCAATAATTGAAATAGCTATTTTTTATGGACTCTACCAATTTTGGCCCCCCAAAAAACACGAATTACGCTCCTATTTTTGACAAATTATTTTTGATTATTGATAGTGCCATTTAACTGCCTTGATTCACCTGCTGATACTAATTATTCTAGTGTTATTATACAAGTTTATGGTGATCACAGAAAATTTCCCAGGTTTTCGACACATAAAAAGTGAATTTTGGGAGCTGAACCTTCGTTACAACCTCAATTCTTCACCCTTTCAAAATCAACTTCATATTCGGTCTTCTCGCCCTAAAACCCTGGAAAACGATACCTCACAAGCTCATGTTCACTAAAACCTCAAAACCCCTATTTTTACCCACATTTTTCACCCATAACACCCCTGGGTATATTCCGATCGGGCTGCAAAGTTTCGGGACACAACTGGGACCCAAATGGAGCCTGTTTGCGAAAAAACGAATTTTTTAGATCGAAATTGGAGTAGATATGGATGATACGGCGGACGGACACTGCATTTTTGGAACCTACGCACCTTGAAACGTAAAAGAAAAAAATTTGAGGGGCTGTTATAAAAAATTTTTGCTGAGCGATTACATAGGTGTGTTATTCACAGAATAATGAACCAAAACGCGAAATTTTGGCACTTTTTGGCGTATAACACCTGAAACATCTTACAGAATCGTTTATACATCTTACAGAAAAGTTTACTCACACAAAAATTAAAGAGTATTAAATTCTGATGCGAATGATTTCCTTAAAGATCAAATTCGGTGCTGCGATTTGGTTGGAATCGGCAGACAGAAATAGGAAAACTTTCCGCTTTTGACTGAAAAATGTTCTGTGCTCATTTTCTGTGGCTCCCAAAAGTTAAGCTCACCTCAGCCACAGTCGGAAACTGCACAAGATATTTGGGTACAGAGCTACAATAATTATTTCACATCCCTTCTGTACTGAGTGTTTTTGAAAGGATGTGAAAAATAGCTGAAATCTGGAACCTACTGAACATATTATGCTTCTTCATTCCGACTGATCGGATTCTGCTGTTCACCGCTCAAATAATACTTGGGAACCGATTTTGTATAGGTGCTACACAATTCTTTGTCGTCACAAAATTCTGAATACACCTACCTATGTACTAATAAAAACAAATCAGCTTATAAGTCGGGAAATGTGGAGGATCCATGAAATACGTAGGTACAACAATAATTCCTAACGGTTTATTGAAGCCTCGGGCTGAACATTCAGTAAAAATAATAAATTTATTTATTAAAAAAAAAAAAAAAAAAAAAAAAAAAAATACAAGGCTCATTTTGAAATGGTTGATCTCAGTGAAATAGTGAGTTTCGAATACTGAAACCCAATAAGCAATAGACAAATTAGGCTGTCACAAGATTGCTGTAACCCAAAACGCGTCTGAACCTTTCACAGAGGAGGGACGCTCACCCAAACCAGGTAAACATTAATGTAAACCCCATAAGCAAATATATAACCTTGGTATCAGAATGACGGCAGTTGAAGCCAAGTGGCGTAGATAGGTAGGAACTACCTGCTGGCCAGTGACTAGGCAGAATAACCGACACGAATTGACTCTTTGACTGAGTAATGTGATGGGTTTAACGATCGAAAACTCCATTGACTTGATCCACTGTGTATTTTAAAAGGACTGAACGGTTTGAAGAGGTTAAAAATGAATTGACAATACCTACTTGACTGATGGAAATTTAGCGTAGAAAATCACGGTAGCGCTTTGAGAAACTACAGGTTACTTGTGGATTTCCTCGTTGTCTATTTCCTCTTGATTGTTGGAAAGATGGAGCTCAATACCTTTGACGGAAAGGGGAAATACAACTTTTTCTGCAGTCGGGCCTGTAACGTAACACCACTGTATAACGCATAGTGATTTTGGCACGGAGCAAGTTTTAGGCTGGGAATCGCAGGATCCGTCAATTAGAATCATTTTACCTACTGAAATCGTATACCTACCATCGTATCAATGGGGAATATTTGTCAAAAAATTTTCTTGGAAAAAAATATTCTGAACTCTTGGAAAAATGGTAGTTTCAAGCCCGTTTTCAAAAATGAGCGATATGTTTTAAATGAGGGCGATTGAAAGTAAAAATGCGGCCAGAAATGACGTATCAGGTTTATTGAAACCTGATTGGCCATTGGCCCAAGGAGGCAAAGAGAAGCCTCGGAGGCGAAGATTCTCAATGCTGCCAACAAACCAAGATTAGAAATGGCAACCTTCAAGAACCTTGCTGTGACTTTTTGTGAAACACCCCTTGGTTTGGTTTTGAGTACATCGTTTAAGTGACGCACTAGCGCTCCAAGCAGGATTTGAGTTAAATTACTCGGCCATTTACCTGATACGTCATTTCTACCGGGAACTAGAAAATTAAAAACTTTCACACTCCTTTTCTGCCTACACTTTCGGACAAAACTCATTACGTAGTCAATAAGCGTTAATTTCCGTTACTGAACAGAATTTGGCCAAAAAATGGGAATTTGTAATCCAAAAAAATTTCCCATTAGTACGAGAAGAAAAATATATCGGAAGTTGACAAAAAGTGAGGGTTGGACTTGGAATCAAATTCATAACGTTTGATGTGAAGGGGGTTGTTTTCTAGTGAAGACTTCGAAATAGGTAACTACCTACCTACCTTAGTCCTGAATTATTAGAGGGACGACAGTGGCGTAGGTGTCTACCTACCAGGTGTAGCGCAAATAATGCCTTCCCAGAAACCATCGAGAACACCAGACGTCCAACAATCATACACTTAGCTTCTGAACAGGGTGACAAAAACAGCAGTTCGTCCAAATAGATTTATCGCTAGCTGACAAAAAGGCAAGGAAAACAAAACAATTTATTCCTAAAAGGGCATCCTGATGGTAGACTGGAATCGTGCATAGTGGGAAATTTTCGCTGGTTTCAATTCTCCTTTTTTTGGCTGAATGGGCAATTTTTGTGTGTTACAAATTCCCATTTTTTGGGCCAAATTCTCCAACATAACGGAAATTAACAATTATTTACCACATAAAGGGGTGTTTATCTCGAAAAGTCAAGGCAGAAGACGAGTGCGAAATTTCGCGCTAGAAAGGAAGTAGCAGGTAAATCGCAGAGCAGTTCAACTCAAATCCCGCTTGGAGTGCTTGTGCATCACTCCGATACACAGAACTGCAATGGATGGAACCACAAATTTATAAATAAATTTTAAAAAACCTCCTCAAAATCAAATCGAGGGGAGGTTCACAAAAAGTCACAGGAAAGATTCTTGAAGGTTTGCCATTTCTATTTTTGGGTTGGTTGCAGCAATGAGAACCATTACTTCCGAAGGTTCGCTCCGCCTCCTTGGTGCCAATAGCCAATCAGATGTAAATAGACCTGATACGTCATTTCTAGCAGCATTTTTACTTTCAATCACCCCTCATGTAAAACAAATTGATCATTTTTGAAAACTGGCTTTAAACTACATTTTCCCAAGTTCTGAATATTTTTTCCAAGAAGAATGTTAGACGAAAATTCCACATTCTGTTGAATAACAGAAATTAACAATAAGCAACAACATAATGAGATGTTTATGTCCGAAAGTGTCAGGTGTCAATCTGACACGTAATGTTTTGCCGCATTTTTACTTTTGATCATTCTCATTTAAAAAATAAGGCTTATTTTTGAAAACGGGCTTCAGACTATCATTTTTCCAGGAGTTCTGAATATTTTTTTTACAACAGCAAATGTCGACAAAAATTCCCCGCTCTCTATTTTAATGTCCAGTATTATACTTACGGGCTCTCTTTGGTAGCCGTCTGAATCCCAGGCATAGGCGATGTGGATCTTCCTTCTTCAATAAAATAGCGATGTGGATCTTCCTTGTTCAATAACATAGCAATTTTATCTGAAATTACGCGCTCCTATAACGCAATAGCACTGCCCTATATTTATATACTAAATAAATATAAATTGCAATCAACAGACTAATACCCGAGATAGTGAGTAACAAACAACACAAGATGTGTGCACATGACCAAAACAAACTCTCAAACCCTTTCGGCTTGACAATAACATTGCTTTCGACAGGGATTTGGTGGGATGTATCGACATTTTTCATTCGCCCTTCCAGGATTGACCTCTACTTAAAACCCAATCAGATTCGCTTTTAGAAATTCCAGTTGCCTCATCACCTAACAAACCTACTCTCAGCATGGATAATATAAACGCAATTTTAAAACGGGTAGATAATGTTGATAACAAATGGAACTGCACCTTGGTGGATATATCCACCTTGTAGTGGAGTTGAGGGAGTCGTGATCGGGTGAGTGAGGACAGTGCCTTTTTTTTTAAACAAGCCCAACCTACAAGAACTAACTTCTTTACTTCATGAAAAGTATAAGCAACGATCGTACCAGTTCTGTTACTCCTATTTTTATTTTCTTTACACGAAGGGCATGCGGCGCTACCCCAGAAACTACACCACTGAGATGAGATCACAATTCTACATTCCGGGGATAAAGCGCATTTGGCCAACATGCTAATCTTGACCAAAGTGGCATAATGAGGAATGGATGTGGGTCGGAATTTGCTGTTTTTGACCTTAGAATCGGATTTAGCACCCTCGAAAACTCTGTATCCAAATTGCCAGCTCCGAAATCCGAGTAGTTTGGCGGGAATGAGCTCAAGACAAAAACGCATGACGTCATCTGGTATGCATCTCTCCCTATCACTTGCTTCCCTCGTGTGGGAGCGAGAGAGCAATACATACCAGACGACGTCGCACACTTTTTCCTTCCCCTATTTCACCCACTTCCGACCCACCATACAGCACTTTTTTGGAAAGCTCTGTTAAGACCTACAACAATTTGGAATAATAAACAAATTTTTTTTAAATGGACCGAAATCATCATGATTCCGGAAGATTTTAAGGGGTTTAAGATATAAAATACTAAGATGGAAACTTACGTATAAGATCCAACTAGTCAATCATATCTAAGATGCGACCGATGTATGTGCTACCGATGTAAACCGTATATATGTGCTAGGAATTGTCCATTACAGGATTGGGAAATCCGAATTAACCAATAAATGCCGATTTAAACGATCCATGTAAGTACTCTGTTATGAAAAAAGACACATAGAAACAGTATACACAAACAGAAATACATTAACCTATTTATTCAACACTAAATTATTAAACTAGTAACAATCATGATGAGCTACTCGTGGATTTTGGTATTTCATATAAATGAGGTTGCCTGGTGACGTTGAATTGAACGTTGGGCGTTTCTCCTTCAGCAGCAAGCCTGTAGTGTTTGAGTCCAGTGAGGTTGATAACCAATTTGAGCTTTGGTTCTTTTACTGGGGCTCCGAGGGATTTCGCCTCTTCTTTGATTAGGTACTAGAACAATATGTGAACAATTTCGAGATAGAAGATTCGGTAAGATTTGACGAGCAGTTTATTGATGGTGGAACAAAAATTGAGTTCGGAAATTGTCATCAAAATCGGTAAGTACCGAGAATTTATCCACTAGGTAAAACCTTGGACAATTCCATAGTAAGGCGATACCTTGAGAAGTGGAGGGAATTCTATTTCTGCTGGTAAGATTTTCTCTTCAACTTCAACTTTCTCAACAGCCTTCCACAAGTCCTGTTCCTCGTGTTTGGGCACCAGCCTGAAGTCAGCTTTGTAGGTCTGTGTTTCCATTTCAATGGCATTTGGGTATCTTTGTCCTCGGAAAACCTTTTCAACGACAGCTCGAATTCTTCTTTCTGTACCTTCCTATAACATGCAAAAATATTACATCACTTCATGAAGTTTTGGCTAACTATCTGCTTCAAACGAATTACTACTTAAGCAGGTACCTACTGTCAGATCCGATCCAACGAAAAATAATTATTTTCACCGATCATCTCGACATTCTCTGCTGCCACAGTTACAGAAGTGCTGATCCACGAGCACACTGTGTCCTCGGATACACGCGCCTGTGATCACGCGTTATGATTGGTGGAAACAATTCCCCACCAATCGAATCACCAAACATACAGCAGAACAGACAGCGAAAGGGGGTCGTTGAGTTCAGGAACCCGAACGGAGAACATCCTTAGAGCCACAGACCCGACCCCTCTGCAGCAGTGCCGCCTGAAGATGTATTTCCTTCCTGGCCCAATCCTTGGTATTTCATAAACGGAGCCAGCCCATCTTCGGACGCCAGCAAGACTGGGAACTTAGCTCGTTTTCAGGAGCAAGCCCAAAGGTACGTAGCACGGGTACTTACATGTGGAACAGCCCTTCGGAGGACATCGGTAGGCATTTGCGGAATGGCGTACTATTAAGGCTTATTCAAATTGAATGTGATATAAAATTCCCATGCTTCTATTGAATCCCAGCGTTGTGTGTTCTAAGTCCTTGTAACCCTACAGGAGTCTGCTCCCTTCAGGAGACCAGCGTTGCCTGGCCCCCAGGCCGCCCAAGGCAGGTGAGGGCTGACAGGCAAACGTAACGCAGTATCAGAAATACAGCGGCACACACCTACTTGATTGGTATCACTTACTTATTAGCACTAGATCACATACCAAATGACGAGCCACATTTACACAGTCTCCAACTCCCAAATGGCTGCAACCCGATTCTGCTGGTGTTGTCTCCAAGAACTCCCTATAGAAACTGTCGATATCTGATTCTATAGATTGGCCCCAAAGCGGCCTCACTGCTGATCCTTCAACTAGTTCGTAGAGGACCAGTCACAGTTATGACTTCCCAATCCACCTAGGACCCAGCCGCTGACTCAGGCCCCCTACCAAATTAGGGCTCACTGGTCCTCATAGGACAGCTGATTTGGGGGACTGGGGCTTCAAGTGCTTCATCAGCCGACCTTCGTACGCTAGATCCCAATTGACCAGACACAGAAAACAACTCCCTCCTTCGATGAATCTGTCGACGGATTCAATACAGACAACTAGCCATACAGTCACATCTATCATTCCCCTAGTAATTAATACCTTATGCATTGTCGACCTTCCTTAGAAATACAATTTTTGTATTTCCTGTTCACCGTGTTCTTCACGTTCAACTGTAGAAATGGTGATACGGGAAGACGGACCAATGAGCTTGAAGCATACTCTTCCCGTAACGTGTAGTTCTTCGCGTACGTGGGATGAGCTACTAGGCTGTTTTTGCTCTTCCCGTGATCTTTACACGTTCAACCGTGGGCCTGATACGCCAAGATGATACGGGAAGACAGACCAACATCAGCATGCTATTGCCGTGTAGGCGAAGAACTACACATTACGGGAAGAGAATGCTTCAAGCTCATTGGTCCGTCTTCCCGTATCAGCGTTTCTACGGTTGAACGTGTAAAGATGACGGGAAGCACAAAACTGTCTTAATTCTTCACATATACTGGAAGAACTACGCGCTTACCTGTAGAGAATGCTTGAAGCTCATTGGTCCGGCTTCCCGTATCAGTCGTTAGACTGTACTGTGGTTGAACATGTAAAGATGACGCGAAGAACAAAAACTGTCTAATGTCTCAATTTCATTTGGAAAACACCATATCTGTTTTCCCTTTCGTGGACGCCTTTCGTTAGCTAATCACCTACACTGTTCAGTAAGAAACTCCATAAACCCCACCGAGTCAGCCGTGTACTCATCCTGTCACCAGTCTGCTCCACAGCCAAAGGTAAGCCCTTCACACTTCTATATCTCTTGTGCTTTCTCTCTTTAATGAACTGTTACACCCAGCAAGTCACTGGCTCAAGAACCCTCATACCTAATACACTTATCTGAATCATCTTATTATTTATGTGAATTATAATTCAGATATCGTTCCAGCCAAGTAATTCACAACACAGCCATGTTTCGGAAAAATAACACACATCTACGTTACCTACACCTATTTTTGGGACTTAACAACTAAAGATGAAGTGCACCGATGTGACAGATACTCACTTTGTACGGCAGGGGTTCCACTTTCAGTATACGATAAAAGCAGGGCTCCTTGTACCTTTTGTGCATGTTCCTTATCACCAAACGACCGATCCCGAAGTTCTTCAGATTCCCTAGAATTTCCCATAGCGGTTTTCCAGAGAAATCTGTAGTTCTACCAATGTACTTTACTGGCATGTTGTGGCGAAAATTGATTACCTACGAATAAAAATAAACGCAATAGATAACCGGAGTGGAAATTTATTCTCGGGCCTATTTGTCCTCTTTTTATGTCGGACATAGGCAGTCATCTATGGTGAATGTTGAGGGTCGAGTCTTGACTGGAATGGTGTTGTCTGCAGGCTTGTTGTACGCATGGGGCTTTTCTCATGGGAAGTTCGAAGTAATGCAGGGGGGAAGGTTGTCGGGTGAGGGAAAATTAACTAGGGATTTGATGGTTTAGATTAGATAAGCTAAAATTGTATTTTACCATCTTCAATACGCTTACTACTAGTTTGTGGTGATGAATTCATTAATTTTCTTGAATGTTCTGACGGTGAAGCTATATGAAGGCTGTGCATCTGCTACAGGTAATGATTGTTTTTAATCATCTTTGGTCCAGACAGTATGAGTAAAATGGAGAATTCATTCATTTGATGAGGTTGAATCAAATGGGTATGTATGCAGGTTTTTTCCAGTTGTACTTCATGGGGGGGTCTGTTATTTTGGGATGCTGGGCGGTTGGGGCAAAGTTCAGTAAATACAGTCTTCTTGAAGTTTCATGTAGTCACCACAGAGGCTGAGCCCCTACTCTGCCACTATTCGGACAAGTAGCGTCGACAATTTATGTGCACTTATGTGTACATGGAAAGCCACACAATTAAAATAGTGGTCTGTTTGCCTGGAAATGTTCACTGTAGACGAAAGGGGTGTGGTCACCTGGTTTGTAATTCCTTAGGCACGTAGGTACGTCTACTAGGACTAGGGAAGTGCATGGGAAGAGGACCAAGCTGCATGTTGGAGGGGAATACAAATGTCTGCAGCTCTCCATACCTATGCTGATGTTTTTGCAAGTTGAGCCTTCTTTATAAAGGTTCTCATGTCGGGTGTGAATGTGCACCAGAGCAAGTGTCTTCCACGAGCAAGTTCATCCACATTACATTTTATTAGAGATAAAACCTAACTGATTAGGTGTGGGAAATGCTTGACTCAAGCTAGGTTCACATGGAACGAAAATCAGGTACGGCAACATGTTCACCATAATTCTTGCCACAGAGACTTTCCATGGCAGTACGGAGCTGGAGTCCGTTAGTGGACTCATAAGCAATCAAATGTTGAATTCCAATCGCGAACAACCCAACAGTGACGGTGTGTGCAGTAACCTCTGCGCAGATCCCGCAAGGTTCGATCAGGAGATTTTGATATAGTATCCATGTGTTGCGCTGCCATAATTCATTTTGTTTTGGCCATTAGCATTGCAGACAATTTGCCATACCCAACTGCCGCCCCATGTGAACGTCAGCTCTGTTCAAATCGGCTTACAGAGGCTCGAATAGGCAGTTTGCCTCACATGATCCTACAGAACAAGGTAAATTTAGAACTCACTAGTTTTCCCGATAACAATAAAATTCCCGATAAAACTGACCGTTCATTTCTCAATAAAAAAAGTGCTGTATTACCTATATCACTGCAAAAAATCAGTTTTCTAATCTGACTGGTAAGAATTATGTTCCTCAGTTTTAAAATTCCTAAAGTAAACTGAAGAAATTAATCAACTTGAGCAGGTTTGCAAATAACATTAATCCAGTCGGGGTCAGCATTTTCTGATTTGGCGAAATCTAGAAGATGGTCAGCCAATGCTTCTAATTCATGAAATTATTAGGTATGTTTCTTTCATAACTCATTTAAGGAACATCATCAACAATTTTCTTCCCTCGAATGAAATAGGCGGTTTATAATGAATAAATAAAGATAATTGGTTTGATATTTTAAACTTCTTGAAACGTTAACAATAAACAAACAGTGTAAAAACGTAATAGACAACTATCAGGAGAGAAGATACGATCATGTGATAGTTATGAGCACAGTAACGATATTGTGGTTGACATGAGGTTCGTAGGAACGTGGATTACATAGATACCATTGTCAAATTGCTTAGATTTACTAATCAGATATGAAAAACAACAAAAAGTTGACTAATTCCACAAGACAACAACGAAATTGAACTAGAACACAAGACAACACTACTCTGAACTAGAACTTGTCTTTGGAATAGATTCCTATAAACTCAAAAATATTTCCATGTTTCGGATGTGTTCCAAAATGACATTTCATTCATCGATTAATATAATTTAATCATTTTTCAACTTTAATTAGTACGGAATCCAGCCCAATATTACATTAGGGGTATTTGAGGGTAGACTGGTTCATAGAACTTCATGAATGCAATAAGATGATAACCAGACTTGAGCTTCGTTCTCAGTGTGCGTTCTGCCAGTTCCGAACGGTTCTGGGCAAGCGCAGTCGAGTTTTGTCGTTCGCAGTGCCAGAACGCCCAGTTCCGGAACGCCGAGTTCTGCGTTCGCAGTGTTTTGCGAATCCAGTTCCGAACGGTTCTGACAGTCCCCGATTTTTTTCGGAACTGTCAGAACTGGAACTCAAGAACGTAGGTGACGCATGCGCATTTATTTCATGCGCGGTTATTCCACTTCAAGTTCTGAAATCGTTCGCAGTGCAGAACGCGGTTCCTCAAGTTCCGGAACGCCCCGGGATTTTCCGTCCCAGTTCTTATGAGTTCGAGAACTGTCAGAACGCCCACTAAGAACGAAGCTTTGCTATCTCACCTTATCACACTTTAAATGTGAAGAAGATATGCCCCAGACTCAGATGAATATAGTAGAAATCAGCAGCAACAACAATGACAGGTAGGTTACTGAATTGCGAATTAGCTGTTACTGGGACGCCATGTTGGTCTGACAAAATTTTTAAAATCAGTTATCAGTTACTGAGTTGACTGTTATTTAAACATAAATATCAAGGTTATCAGGAACGTACCCACCTAATATTATGGCTCTATAATAACATAATTATATAGGTACCTGCATTGGCTATTTGGTGGTATCTGAAATTGTTTTACAGTGGAATCTGACAGAAATCTCTATTCTCTTTGTAACAAATCCACCTACCTATAAGCAGTTCAGGTCAAATAATAATGTTAGAAAGAACAGGAAACCTTTGTTGGGCTGTGCAATTCTTGAAACAGATAAGTCAGTCTTATTGATTGGATCAGATTTTGCATTGAAGAACTAAGATTCAACGTAGGCAGCTATACCGCGTTTTAGAAGTTCCAAAATGAATTCAGGAATGTGTTCTGTGATTGCCGTCCGTGGTATCTCTGCATAGTCAACAAAATCCTCCAGGTAGTTCATCATGCTCAGGGCCTCTGGGGGAATCTCTTGTTTACCGAGTCTACACAGAAAAAATTTGGTTGTCAATAATTAGGCGAAGAAAACAGAATTATTGTTGCATGACAGGCTTGAATGAGGGCAATAAAAAACCTTCCAAGTTCCGACACAATGTTTGGTACAAGTCCCACAACCTAATAGATGTGGTGGATCGTGGAAATGAGAGTCAGGTGAGGTTAGGCACGTGGAATGCACAAGCCTAGTGGTACCTAGCGTGCCTTGGTGTAGGCAACTAAAATCAACGCTTCTGTAAAAATGTGGAAATAAAAAATTACAGAGTTGCCACCCGTCCTGGTCTCCCAGGACATGTTTGGATTTTGACCGTGTTTGGTTATGTCCTGCCTTTTGCCACTGGGGAAATGTCCCGATTTCAAACATCCTGGGAAACCTACGGGTTTCCTAAAGTTCTTACATTTACGAAAGAAACTGTCACTATAGGAGATTATGGCATTATACTGTACTTATACGTACTGACCTATTTTTAAAACCTAGAAAACTGTCTATATTTTAAGGCTGTGTAGACATAAAATTACGTGTTCCTTAAATATATTTTGATGTTAGTTTTTAAAAGTTTATTCCGTATATCAGAGTTCGTTATCTTTCCTCGTTGTGGGTAACATGCGTCCTTAACTGGGATGTTTGGGGTTTTGGGTATGAGCGCTCTGGGATCATTGGAGTGGAGATGACATCCCTACATAAATACTGGATTTCAAGCAGTCACAAACTTCCATCAAACGCTGATAATCAGTACAGTCATCATGTGAAATGTAGTAACTACCAACATAGCGAGATCCAGAACTTATTATGGAGGGGAGGGGGAGCTAGACTCCATAACAACGGTAAGAATTTGGGTTAAAAAATCCCAGAGCATTGAACAGGTACCTACTATCTTCGTGTGCTTCTTGTGTACTATCGTAGTGTGCGTCTGTGTGTATCTAAATTAGTGGGTGATGCCCAAGCCGCCAACTACATTCGATTTTCATGGCTCTTTGCACTCGAGTGCTTTAGGTCAGGTTGTGCAACATCTCGATTTCTGTGGTTCTTTTGTGATTGATTCAGTTCCGTTCTAACTCAAAAAATTATCATTAACTCACAAATTGATCAATAACATGCATGTGAATCGCCCCACTTCTAGAAAATATGCCCTCATAAGTTGTTATGCAACTTTAAAAGTGAATATGGCTGGATGACCCATGCTCTGCACAGCATATGGACAGGTCAAGACAGACTTGAAGGACATAATTTTCATCCTCTTCAAGTAACATACTCGTACTTACGAATCAATCAAATTTAGTACTGGATCGAAATAAAGGAATGTATAGGGCGATACTCACAATGCAGTTGACAGCATGTAGGATTTAGTGTACTGACAACAGTACGTAATGTACTGTCGGGCTACTTTTGAATGGAATTGTTTGAAAAGTGTGTGGATTCCAACAGTCAGGGGCGCCAGACCTTCTCCAGTTTTCTTGCATATCATCGACGCTGCAACAGCATTGGTCAAAGTAAGTGGATATAGGCAAAACCGGAATGTTGGATGTACCCAGGGTTTTGCTCTAAACTCACCATGAGATTTTTCGTAGGTGAACCTGGGGATATGGGCAGTGGTGAAAAGAAATACCAGGAGGGAGATGAAAGGGATGCTCCGCGTTGTGACGTAAATCTGATTTAGCGGGTCGTTCAAACCGATCCAATCCAACAGCTGACTCAGGCGACCCAGGTCTTCTGCAGACGGGCACGGGTGAGACGGATCCTTCTGATTTTTCTTTATTTCAACGAGATAAGCACTAAAACGAATGGCACAATCAACAAAAGGTGTCAAATCCATTCAAAAGGTGTCAAAAATTGTCCAGGTTCAAGTTGAGTTTTGAGTCTTACTCATTAGCCGCAGAAAGCGCCAGGGTGTAATTCCTAGCTTTGACGCGGGCGGTGTGATTGAGTGCGAAAGAAACTTGTTTTCTGAGGAGCTGCAGATGTCCGACTGCAGTGAGTGTTTCAGTCATGCAGCCTGAGAGCAGACTCTGAAGTTTGGAAACTGACTGAGGATACACTTTGGCCGGTTGATCTACACAAATAAGATCATTAATTGAACCAAAAAATGGGATTAACATCAAGATCTGGGAGGATCATAACTAGATTCCTAAAAGGTGAACGAAGAAGACGGCCTTCTACCATGTCGGCACATAAACTCATCACTAACTTTTGCACATGAACATGGACTACCAAAGCAATGGTACCTTATGAGAATACCATGGCATCGGAAGTGGATCGTAACTACTCTCTGAACGAATTTTGAAGCTGGCGATAACAGTCAAGTATTTCATTGCGTGTACCAGATTGATCCAATCAAGGTGAAACATACTTAAATCAACGCTTATATTATTATATTCGACCTTCCAAGGTTATTCAAAATCGTAAGATAATGCTTTGAAAAGTTTGGTATAGAGTAATCCATGGATTACATGGCTCGGCCTTGGTACTTATTTGTCCTGTATAAGTAGTCCGTGTTTATGATAGGATTTTGTATAACTGTCTAGGATAGTTCGAAAGAGAGGATTTTTTTCAATTAACAATCCGACGAAATTCATATATGGGACCCACTAGGACCTAACCCCGAACTATTTTCAACATTTGAGCCAATTTGGACCATTGGGTCGTTGTGTGTTGAACATTTTTCACGTTTGCTCATGCGCAGTCTTTACTACTGATCCGAATGCGACGAAATTCATATGGGACCAACTAGGACCTAACCCCGAACTACCATCAAAATTTGAGTTGTGAGTTATGGCGGGCACACACACACACACTCGACTACCTGAAATTTCCTTCTTTTCTATGGATTCGCGTGGTCAAAAACTGGGAAAACCGCTTCACCCCCCCCCCCCCCCCCCCTCAAATAATAAAAAATTGTCTGAAGAGTGTAACAACGAAAACATAAGGCCTCGGCAACTTCTGAGGGACCGAACCTAAAAAGTTCGACAGATTTCATGCAACGAAAAGTCGTTTTGGCTCAACTGAGATTAAATAAGTAGGTACTAGCAGCAACACTGACAATTCTATTGAAATCGGTGGTTCAAAAGAAAATGTTAAACAGAAATTATTCTTTAAAACGCAATATACGACTAGAAATCTCAAATTCTTGCCAACGTCTGAATGGGGTGGTGTAGAAGATCGACAACTTACCAACAGTCAGTGTATGAGGTGTGAGAGATTTGGCTATGGCACCAAACATTTCCAACCAAGCTTTATTGTTATTGGCTTCTTTTACAAAAAATCCCACAAGGTTCTGCAAGAAGTTTGTATCAGATAAGAAGGTGTGCACATGACGAAGTGATTGAAATTAATACATAAAACATCAGTAAATCTGGAGGGAATGTTGATTAAAGAAGAAAGTAACGCAGGTTCATTTGTTAGTAGATTGCCTACCTGAAGATGTTTCACTATGAGGAAACTGAGGATTCTATTCAAACCGACGAGCCCAGGCACGCCAATGGCTTTCAGTATTTTCTTGAAGCACTTCATATCTACCTGTTTAGCTTTTGTTTTGATGTCGATCCATGAAGACTCCATTTCGTAATAGAAAGCTACTCTGAGAACATTGATCACAACACGTAGTAAGTATACTATTTGAGATATAAGAACGAAATAGATTTTGATCTTCTGAACAAGATAACATGATTTCTGTCAGTAGGTACCCAACTCACTAAGGGCCGGTTTCACCAGTTTTTAATCACCGTTTACTCATTAAACTGAAGACATCAGGTGTTAAACACCGGTGTCCGGTTTCACCAAACTCGTTTAAGATAGATCGACGATCAGAACTAACCATCCGATTTTGGGTGGTTAGCGTCCTAAATCAACGTTTTACCACTGCGCCACCTTGCCAGTTTGGACGCCATCTTGACAGTTTTCATGCAACCTATACTTCTATTTATTCTTGGTATTATTATTATTCTACATCCACAAAAATTAGTAGGGGACTGACTAGGGCATTTCTGTTGGTATTGGAGGACGAAGATTTCAGAATTCGCTGTCTTCGGTGGACGAGAGAGAACATATTATTTTGAGCTCGATAATATCGATTCTGTGACGAGGTACCTACGATATAATCAACTGAAAAGGCTTTCAGGCTGAAGTGATGGGAGAGAGAAACAGCTGTACCTACCTATCAACAAAAAAGTTCTAGTTGATCATGTAGTTCTTTGGATTAATACTGCAACTTTTTTCTTACCATTTTCGGTTCAAGAGATTGGGATTTCGCATTTGTGCAAGCACAGTTGAAGTATAAAATTTAAAATTAGCAATAAAACTATACAATTCCAATCACAATGAAATTCATAGATGCCAATCAAGTATCTGCCCATCAAATTTGAGTGAAATCGGACCACTTGTTAGTGAGAAATGGTGTAGGTAGTACATAACCTACCTTCCTTGCGGGACATTGATAATTATGATGTAAGTAGCATAGAAAATATATTTTATAACAGGAACGACAGATAAATCGAAACACTCAATAATGTTGAAATACTTGCGAAGCATGTCAACAAAAATATGTTTTTCACTGTCCTCAAACATCGGTCCGCGTTTTTGTTTTTGCGACACTGACTCCATGCTGGTTTCTGCGATTTCGACGGTCAACAAACTTTCTTTCAAAAACAAACGTAACACTACATCAACATTATAAACAACAAAACAAACGCCAAAAAAGCATAAGTAGGTATTCAACCTCACAATGCACGTCAGCAACTGTGTTAATTGTAATCATTCCCAATGCCTCCATTTTGGTGGCCTCCATGATACCGTTAAATCAACGTTTAAAAGTTAAATCGACGTTTTATGTATACAACGTTTTATGAAAACATTATAATCTTTGATTACACTCGTGAAACCCGCTTGCCCTTAACCAACGCTTCTAATCCTCGATTCGATAAAACAATGAGCTACCTATTTTAACCATGGTTAGGAAGTATTGGGGAAACCGGCCCTCAGTATGTGATTCCCCATTATTTGCAAACTTTCATAGAGCATTCTTACTACCCCAGAATACGAGTTGAATTTAGTGTGGATGGCTAACGTCATCAGTTCAATAGCAGCTCTCAAACAGGTTAGAAATGAATAAACTGCCAATAGATCTTACAAGCTTTCCCACTCATTTTCTAATAGACCAAGTGAGTTGAGAATGGATACTAGTACCTACTCTTAGTTCAATCGCTTACTTAGGGATACTGGTACCTACTCCTAGTTCATCAGTCGCTTACTTAGGATCAGTTGCTAGAATAAGCTGCTTACACAGCCTCCCCATAAAAGTGCTGTTTTGGAGATCCAAAGTGGCACCTCTACTTCGGAGCATTCGACACTCTTGGTCCACTTTAGTTCCGATTATCTTCTTCAATTCCTCCTACAAGTTAACGACAAAATAGGAAATGAACTGCTCACATCAAATCAAATTAACGGCTCACATTAAAAAAAAAATTCTAATTGAGTGAGGTATTGCTATACACAGAGAAGGACTAGGTTTGTTACCTGCCACATCTTCATACCGTTGATTCCCAAATAGTCTTGGATGTACTCGAATGAATTTTTATTACCTTCCATTGTTTTCCCAAGTTCATCAAGCCTTGTCAGTAGGTCTGAGCCCTGCGAATAAATATTCACACAATGAACTGCGCGGGAAGTATGTTACAGGGAATGGCCAACAGCTCCCACCGCATGTCCAGGAGAAAGAACTGTGCCTTTCAAATAATTTGATCATAATTATCAAAGCAATTAACATAGTTATTATCATTGCGTGGTCTTGATTTTCACACCGAACTTTTCTGGTTGAATTACTACCAGTATTAGATAGGCAAAGAATTGAACTTTTGCGTAACAAGGAGGGCTGTTGCATAATTATGTTTTCAACATACTTGAACTGTCTAACCTATACGTGTTGCCAGTCACCTTGGCAAAGAGCCCACAGATCTTATGCTAATCCATGGTGGGCTGTCTCAAACCATGTCTAATACAGACAGCAGCGAGGGAGCCGAAGGTTTTGTACCAGCTGTAGTGCGCATTCAGGCCGGTCCTCCACTGGAAGTGACACCGAGCGACCAAGCAACTACGTGTATTCCTAGACTGATACTGCGGTAAAGTACATTAGGGGGCCTCCACTGCATGCTTATTTGGGCAATACCAAGCGACGAGCGACGGATCCCGGCCCGGCCTCATTGTTTATTTCAATTACCTACCCCTTTTTTTAAAAAAAGGTTTCAAAATGAAAGGTTACGAATTCACCTCCCAAGAGTCTCATCTCATTCAAATCCCTAAACTGTGATGGTTTTTTCTTGTAATTTTCTTTCCAACATTAAAACACCACAATTATTATGCTCATTAAAACAAGACAACGAAACTATTATGTTATATTTTCATAGTTACTGTTTGTGTATGCTATTTGTGGAGAATGTATGGGTCAGATGCTGAACTGACTCCGAACGCCCCACGTCTCCATGTTAAACTCTACCCTCAACAGCATAATGAAATGAAAATCAACATACCATTGAACCAAGTTTGAGTTTGGGGTTGAACGTGAGACCAGTTTCCAGAGCTGACGTGATGTGAAGTTCCAGCTCTTTTCTGACTCCTTCTTCCAGCAGCTCCTTGGGATCAACGCGGATGATGCCGACCAGAGTGCTTTGCATTTTGAGGAGACCGGTTGAGAAAACTGACATTTCATAAGTCAGCTTTGCGATCTAAATAAAATTAGAAGGAATACCTACTTGTAACTTGATTTCAGTTTCTTACAACAATTTTTAAAATGTATGACATTAGACCACAGGTCGTCGAGCAGGAACTTGTACGGTTTAAACGTGTATTTACTTAGACTGATATTTTTTCATAGTTTGTCCGAACATTTACCCTCAAGTCCCTCAAGCCTCAAGTAGTGTTCCTCATTCTACAACTATTAACTAGATATTTTTAGACTTTGCTGTCCATCTCTGCTACACCATATTGAATCTTCTAACCTGAAATCTTGCATCCAGAGCAGCATAATCCCTCAATTTATCTTTTTCAAGCCTTGGAGGCAACTCTGGGACGGACGTCGTCTGTATGTGAGCTATCTCCGACATAAGGGTGAAAACTTCTCTAGGAATGACTTGAAGAACTTTTCTGACGTAGAGGACCAACTGGTGGCTGTAGTGTTCAGAAACGGAAGGCAGGTTCCCATCATCAGCTTGATTTATCCGTAGTAAAGCTGTTTCCATTGCCGAGCTCAACTGTGGTGGACAATAATAATATAACGAATCAACTAAGTAAGTTGGTTTAGCAAGGAGAGTTTTCAGAGTTATATCAAATCCAGACACAATATTTTTGAGCTTACTTTCAGAAAGACAGCACGAAGTTTGTTAACCAAACTTGGGTTCTCTTTTATTCCAGATTGGATCATAGTAGTAAAATCATCCACTAATAGCCATCCATAGCTGAAATCACCTGTAACGATTTTCGGATGATCAAGCTCTCGCCTTGAAGAGTATAAGTAGACAATACATTTCAAACTATAGTACGTTAGATTGGTTGGATGGTTTACCGATGATCTGCATTTGAACAAGAAGTGTGTCCCTGACATTTACAGCATTCAACATGTTACGGAGAAGACCGCAAGTCTCAGTCGCCAACTGCTTCACTCCAAGATTGTTAGTCATTTGTTGGAATGCTGGAAATGGAATACTCTGTAAGCTTGTTGTTAATAAGTTGGTAATATAACAAAACAAACAGTATCTGCCACCCCACTAGGAGATGTCCACTATCTTCACATGAGGGCAAAGTAGGATATGTAGTAGCATTCAAGTGTATGATAACATTTTTGGGATTATCCCTACAACTAGCAGTGATTGGTGGAACTCTCCTCTATGTGCTGCCCAGCAAGATTACATACTGCATACTGGTATGGTTGTCATCTATGAACATGTAAGAGGGTTGTTACGACCGACATGTCTGATTTGGGATAGAACCGTTCCAAATTGAGTCTGTCCCATCACATTCAGATGATTCAGAAGTTATAACCTAAACGCCAATCAAATTATCGATTTCTCCAGACATCCATAATCTCCTCCAGCACAATAAAGAGTCTGTGACAGGACACAGCCTCCACCATGTGCCAGTCGGCGAATCCATCTTGGATTTGACAGCCGACCCACATGGCACTTGAAGCCACCATAGGAGTTCCTAATGTGTTTTATGATTTTAGCCTGCTAAACAAAGAGGAAAGGCTGAACATATTTTGACTGATAAGCTGGTATGGTAAAATAATTTAGTGCACATGCTCAGGTTCAATAGTTGTGGGGGAAAAAATCCAGAACCCTTAGGATTGGTTCTGAACGGTTCAGTGCAGTGCTACCTCTAAACAAACAACTCTCGATTATGAACCAGTTCTCCAGCTGTCCAAACGCTCAAAAAAGAGGCGTGGTCAGTTCCAACAGTAGTCCAAACAAACCTTAGTTCGACCTATGTGCAAACTACGACCAGAAAAACACTACAATAGACAACTATACACAATTTAGACATGTTGAACTTACACTGCACTTCCTCCAGCGCTTGAATCAATTGAGCGATTTGCCTGGCTGATATAGATGTATCTTCAATTTTGAGAGATTCAACTTTCTGGGCAATCAAAAGGAACCAGTTTTTCAGACTTTCTAAACAGAAATAACAATAAATTAAGAATAAAATGGTAAAAACACAAAAAGTGAACGGAAGTGCCTGTTGATTGGAGTTAGATATATAAAAGTAGCTAATTAGGTACAAATTCTAACTTACCACTCTTCTTAACACGCATTATGTTTTTAGTTCCACCAAAAACATCAACTAGCTCGTTGATTCTTATCAAAGACTCAGCTTTCCCATCCATCCATTGTTTCTCTCTTTCATTCAAGACCTGGAAACAGTTATTAAACAAACGATAAATAAGAACAGTGTAGTGGGGAAAAAACATTATCAAGACTGTGATGGTTCTGGTTTGAAATATAAAACGTTGTGGGAAGTAAAATTTGATGTGAGAACTTTGAATGATGTTGATTGGATAGGAGTTTTGGATAATATGAAGAGTAAGGTAGGAATATGAGAGGAGTTGTATCCGCACGGTTTCCACCTCCTGGGGTATTTAGGTAAAATATTCGCCCGGTTTGCACCTTGTTGAATATTTGAAAGGTGAAGAAGATATCCGCCCGGTTTTCACCTCGTTAGAAAGCTGGGAAAATACTTGTCTGGTTTGCACCTCGAGGATTATTTTGAACAGATGCTTGCTGAAGGCAAGGTTCGAGAGAGAAGGTGGTCGCTTGAGATAAATAGGATGAATGAATCCAAGCTAGGCTTTTGGGCATATTTATAGGCCCATCTACCCTCCTTAGGTGCCATCGGAATGACCGTTGGACCTGTACAGGAGTAGTAAATGAATAAGGTTAACACGTCAAAGATAAAAAAGCAAAATAGTGAAGTACATACGGTTTTGAAAAGTTCGCAAACTTTATTCTCGAACTGTGCTGTGTTGAGGAGAAGTTGAAGGACCTTTTGTGGATCGTTGCCGCAGTCTATTAGTAAAGAGTCCCTCACCTGCTTAGATTTCTTTACTGTTTCACAAACGCTATACCTTCCTAACATGGATAAAGTACATTATGAGAAATTATGCACCACTATGTACAGGTATCACACATAGTACTATATAACAGTACTATAATAATAATTACTATAAACTTACTAAGTAATTTGTTATTTTATATAGATTATTCAACTAACCGTTGGTATGGAGTAAATGCCATCGTAGCACTACATTACACTGTCTGGCCAACGACAAAACTTTTGGCACGTTGTCTAAGATGTAGGACTTAGTAAGGTTTCCTTCAGATAGGATCTCGTTCGTTTCATTGATCAATTTCTGTAAGAGGAATTCATACTTCGAATCTTGAAGAAAAAAACTGTTAAATTTTAATCAAGTGCAAAATGCTTGATTTTCTTGTGAAAAATAATCTTTAAAAAAAAACCAACTTAAGTAGGTACCTACACTGTGAAAAATAATTGTTGGAAAAAAATTGTCTCGTAAAAAATAAATGCTTTTTTTCTGAATGGTTAGCCAAACTGTATGAGATAGTTCATGGTGGAATCTAATGCGCCGCACATCGCTAGTGAAAATTTCGATGTACATTCAAAACTTACGTTCAAGTCTTTCCCATGAGATGCTGCGATATCTTTTATATTTGAAACGTCGAGGGTGTTGGCTAGGGCCATCTTAGCTGCTTTGAATGGCTCCCACATGTCAATCAGATTGACGGTGATCCCCATGTAGACATTCACAACCTAAAATGAATGAGTCAGTTAGTAGACCAGCAGTTTCTCTATAGGACTTCCGGAACACGTCAGTTCAGTGAACAAACAAATTTGAAAGGTGTGCCTAGAGAAAATAACTTGCTGAAGCTTCCTGAAAATTTACTTCAAGGTAAGTTCACGTTAGCACATCATACTTGACGATACGACACCACACTTCGTGTGGGTCCCTCAGTACGTGCTACCCTTGAAATACCTATGGCTCAGCTAAAAAGAATTTCGAGCTGAAAACTGGCACACATTTGAACAGGGCTGAACATATTTGAAAGCCAAATACAACAGGGTGTTTTCAGACTAGGCGAAATGCCCCAATTAAGACAAATCAGATTTTCTAGGGTTGATAGGGAAGGTTCGTTCAGACAGACAGTCCTGGACCATTCTATCCAAGCCACGCCCCTTTTTGTGTGTTCGGACAGCACCAGAATTGGTCTTGGATCGAGAGTTGGCTGTTTGGACAGACAGTCTAAGACTGTTCAGGACTAGTTCTAACAGTCCTGGATTTTTTTTCGAGGACTGTTGATACTGCAAATGTGCACTCGATGCTTTAACTTCAGCTTATGCGGAAGGTTACAATGCTTCAGGTTATCCATTCGGAATCATCAGCACACATTCGGACACAGTACTGGACTCAATCCTGGATGGTTCAAGCCTCTCATCTTCAGAACGCAGTCCGCTGATGATATCTGGCATGGATGTCTAGGAACCCTATGATTTACGCCCATGTTGACGAAGCTTTTCGATTCAAACTTCATGGACTTACCGTGAACGAACGGCTGGATGTACAATGCTCCGGGTGGTATCCAAAAAAAGTTTAGAATCATTTTGGTAAGTGAAGGACATAGGGTGTCGTTTTAGAAGGATATGCTCACTGTCTGTCCAAACAAACCATTAAAGTTACTTACTTGTATAAAGACAGGGATAATGAAATATTTATTTATCCACCTGAACGTGATGCAGCTAGACACTGGGAATTCAACATCGACTCACCCAATTGTCTGAAAAATATTTATCCACAATCTCCCTCATTCGGGCAGTCTGGTTGTGTAGTGTGTTGGGTGAGAAGAACAAGACAACGAAAAGAATGGCGGACTGCTGGGCCAAAGCTGTAGTTTTGTGTTGGGGCAGTGGAAGGGCTTTCTGTTGATGATAGATGTCCTCTGTTCGCAGTTTTCCGATCACCACGTCAATGAGCGTCTCGTTAACTGGAACACGTCTGGAAGCACAAAAGTGGACCAAAAGGTTATAATCAGCATTTATTGTTAGGAATTGAAAATAATCATCAACGTTTAATATTGCAAAGTAATATAGGCAGGTAACTACGTGTGATAAAGAATCCTTAGTATGAAGTAGGGACCATAATATTAGTGTAACCTGGGGCAAAAGGCTAACAGCGATTTCAGAGGGAAAGCAGAGCCTACACGCTAACGTAGTACATGACACGCTCCCCTGGCTAAAAAATGGCTGTACAACCTTTTTTTTTAATGTATTACTAAAATTAAAATTAATGGAAATAGCGACTTATAAATGTTAATGGAAACAACGACTTCTACATGTAGTGCCAGAGATCGGAGGGTGGAAGTGAGATGGCATGATTAGCTTTTCAGTCTGCAGCCTCATTACTGCGACACTGCAGTATCCTCGAATCCAACAAAATGTCACTCGGATTCCAGACGCTTTCAGGTGATTTAAGTGTAGTAGCATAAATATGGGACAGTCTAGATGCGATGGTCAAGTATGCAAGTTCGGTGGTTATGCTCTTCGAGTCTGCCATAATAACCACGCCATTCTCTCTGAGGTTCGGCGTCTCTGGTATGGCCTATGTCTGTGACTACACGTCACAGACATACGAGTCTACACAACTGAGGTGTAACCCACAATTTTTGTTGATTACAAAAATTGTAATTTTTTTTAATTACAAAAATTGTAATTTTTTTGGCCAAATTCTGTTCATTAACGGAAATAAAACTTACTGACTACATAATGAGGTGTTTATGATCGAGTCTTGGCAGAAAACCAGTGTAAAATTTCAATTTCTGGTTTTCCCCTAGAAATGACGTATGAGGTAAACTGCCGAGTAGCTCACCTCACATCCCGCTTAGAGCGCTAGTGCATCACTTTAAACGCTGTACAGAACTTTAAACGATGTACAGAACCACAGTGGATGGATGGATGGAGCCACAAATTTATAAATACACAGAAAAAACATGCCATCATAATCAAATGGAGGGGAAGATCACAGCAAAGGTTCTTGAAGGTTGCCACGAAGGATTGCCATTTCAAATGTTGGGTTGTTGGGAGCAGTGAGAACCTTATGCTAGGTTCGTATGGGGCGGAAATGCTGTGCTGAAGTACGGTACGGCAAATCGTTCTGCAATGCTACTGGCCAACGTAAAATGGATTACTGCAGTGCAACACTCAGATACTATATCAAAACCCGCCTGATATTTTCCAATGCCGGAACCTTGCCAGACCTGCACAGAGGTTACTGCACACATCGTTCCCGTTTTGCTGTTCCCACCATATTGGAATTGGACATTTTGATAGGACATATCATTCCGCTCACGGATTCCAGCACCGCACTGCCACGAGAACGTCTCTGCAGAAAACGTTCTTTCCTGATTGCCGTACCTCTGATTTCCACCCCATGTGAACCTAGCTTGGAGCTTCACTCTGCCTCCTTGGACCAACAGCCAATTAGAAACATATGACCTCATAATTTTTTGCCACAATTTTACTTTTACAGTCTTCAAGCTAACATTTTTCCAATAGTTGCGAATTGAAATAAAAATAAATGAAAAATTTTTTAAAAAATTCCCCATTGGAGTAATGGTTACTGTGGATGTGGGGGGGGGGGGGGGGGGGTTATTTCCCCCAACCCCCCACTCACTGCATGAATTGGTTTCACAACTAGATCCAAAACTGGGTGATGGCAAAATGAACCATAAAACTTGTAGGTACGAAAATGAGACTGCACACAAGCTTTGACACAATGAAGCACAACTAAGTACCTTTGGGTTAATAAATAATAATTAAATTTATTAATAATTTATTATTATAATAATTATAAATAAATAAATAATTTATTATGAACGGACTTTTCAGCTGGTATGGCTAGAGAACAAAAAACGCTGCAAATCCCTGCACAACGGTTTATTATTTTGTATAGAATACCCTTCTGTTACAGATCACAGCTCTATGTATAGATAACCCATCTATATAATATGATATGTACTATTCTATGCATAATTATTCAGATCGCAGACCCTCAGTAGGTTAGTACCTAACCCCGTACTCGTTACTAGGTACCTACCTAAATCACGAGTTAAATGTTGCTAAAATAATTCTGCCGATGACAAACAGTACCTAACAAAAAGAAACACATAATGAAGTTCTGAAAAGAAATTGTTGATGAGGAGTGAAAAAAGTTGCAAAAGTACCTACCAACAAACTCCAGCCCCTTCTACGTAGATGGTATAATGAACCGTTGTGTAATAATTTACCGTTGAGTAATGATTTACCGTAGTAATAATTTACCCATCAATAATACTTCAACGTTTGTTCAAGTTTCACTACCTACCAACAAACTCCAAAAGAGCCATCATTTTTCAAATTAAATAATATCACAGAACATACAACTCGACTTCATACTCCGCCAATATAATCAGGTGATCCCTACCAATGATTGGCCGTATTCACAAATTCCTATTGTGGGCGCGTCTCTGGTTACGAGATTTGGTTTGAATTGTATACAATTTCATTCACACTGGAGTCGAAAATGCCTGTCGGTGCAAACTTCGGGGCCTTACTGTGAACGAACGGCTGGACGTACGATGCTCCGGATGGTCTTAAAAAACTCGCAAGTTCAAGAACTATTTAAAACCGTAAAAATATTTACGTAAAAAAATGGTAGAGGCGTTTTGAAAATTTCAACCCCTATTTTGAACCCCTTAGAGATGACTCACAGTAACGTCGAGCTTCGAGGACCAACTAGACGCCGAACGGAACCTATAACCCGAATTTCATCAATTTTTTTTCATGGTAACTAAGAAAAGTGGCCCGTACGGCGTACGGTGTACGGCGTACGGCGTACGGCGGACAGACAGAAATATTTTTATTGCAGTTTTGGATTCTACATACCTTGAAACGTAAACCATCAAATTTTGAGGGGGGGTAAGAATTTTTTTTTTCATGCTCGATTCCAATGGTTCATTATTGAAAATAATAAACCAAAATATGAAGGGGAAACAGTCTTGCCAGCATCTGGGGTTTCTGTATGAAGAAAAGTCCGTAGATAGGGATACCAGCGTTCACGAAATGCAACAGTTTTTCACGGATTTGGTTCAGGACGGATGGGTTTATTTTTTCTCTGAACATTCTTCAGGTAGTTTCTCCTAAAAGTTGAAAACAGTAACCCCTCAAAAAGAAACCCCCCCATAATTCGCATAGCGACTAAGTTTCTCTTCCTCCATCGAGCATAACCAACCTACACAACAGTGGCTACTTCCACCACCGACTGATTAGATAAATCGAAAACAAGAACAACGACTAATCTGATAAAGTAACCTACTTTGTTTGAAACCTCATTTTAGATTTTAGGTTGATTTTTATATTCGGAAGTGATGTTGATTGTGGATGTGATCATAAATTTGGATTTGATAATGCGAGTTAGAATCATCGTAAGCTTATTTTTACGCGTATATTAGTCTTTGAAAGTGCTTTTTTCAAGTGAAAAAATTCAAAATGATGCAACAATACATGAAGGAGTTGGAGCAGGAGCCCTTCGACCCACAGGAATTCGTGGAGAGACTGGCTTGGAGGACAATCGACACAGACAACGGTGCGTCAAGTTTCGAGCCTTCCCTGATGTTTGAAACGTTCTTGCAAGCGATCAAAGACTTGCAGCTTCTCCAGGACCGTCAAAGGAAGAAATGCGATAAGCTGGAAGTGATATGCCAGGAAGAGGAGAACTCCCACTGGCAGGACATAGCGAAGTTTCAAGACAAAAACAAAACAGCGGTCACTTTGTTTCACGATTTAGATGAAAAGATAAACTTCGTGGCGACGAAAGTCATACACCTGGGAGATCAACTCGAGAACATCAACATCCCGCGGTCCAGAGCCGTTGAAGCTCAGAAGTTGATGACCTATTTTGCAGAGTTCTTGGCTGATGGGCCGGTCGAGCTTTTCAGCAAAGACTCGACTGACGAGGAACTTTTCGAAGCTGCCGACGTCATTCAAAAGCTCCACGTCATCGCCCAAGAGCTATCAGACGCCCCGAGGTTCATGGAGGCGAAGAAGAAAATAAGTAACAAATACGACGAAATCGAGAGGACGTTGATTGAAAAATTCATCCAAGCCCACCGCATGGAAGACGTCAATTTGATGAGAGAAATCGCCGCTATATTATCGAATTTCAAATCTTACAGCGAATGCGTCAACGCGTACATCGAAGAAAGCCAAATGAGCACCTTCGTGGGTAAAGACATCTTTCGTGATGCGTTGCCTTTGACGGAAAAGAATTTTGCTCTGATACAAGAAGTATTCGTCGCTCCAGAACAAGTTATGTCAAAATTTGTTCTAAACGTTTATAAATGCAAGTTGCAAAATTATATTGAAACTACTTTAGCTGCAAGTAAAACAGATACAGAGAAGTATTTGACCAATCTGAACGACTTATACACGAAAACTGTACAGCTGTCGAAAGAACTGGGGAAATTCAAGTTGGGCTCTGAAGATTCGTATCTTTCAAAACTGACACACACAGTTTTTCAACAGTATTTGGATTCTTACATAAGCAAAGAGAAACAGTGGGTGACGGATAAATGCGGTAGGATTTTGCAGAAATTCTATGAATCTAAAGATCATCAGAAGAAACAAGTGTCTTCCGGAGGATTGCAAGAGATCAGGCGAGAAATGCAGGCTCTGGTGGGAACGCGCGCCAACATCAACATTGCTCAGATAGAAGACTACGGTGGAGAGACTTTCCTATCGGAAGAGGTGTCTATAGCAATTTTGGAAGAAGCAAAAACAGCATTCAGTCGTTGTCAAGTATTGTCAAGGCCGTCTGAGCTTGCAAACAATACGTCCCAGATTGTCGAAGTTCTTTTGGACTACCTGATCAATAATTTTGTGAATTACGCGTTGGAAATCGGGCTGCAGGCTGTGCCGATTCCAGAAACCAAGTCACAACCACAAGAAATCCACTTCTTCAAAGTGACCAGGCAAACGAACATGATTGTATATTTGATCGAGAAAAACTTTGCGGATTTTGCTCTTCCGCTATTGAGTTCATCAACTAAGCACGGAGAATTCTTATTGAAGAAAAAAATGAGTTTGCAAGCTTTGGAGCAGAAACTGGAAAACGGCATTGACCGGTCTCTCAATGCGATTATTGGTTGGGTGAAGATGATACTGCAAAACGAACAGAAAAGGAGTGACTACAAACCGGAATCTGACCTAGAACTCGGGCTGAATCCGAATCTGTCGTCTCAGGCCTGTCTGAAAGTGGTGAAGTACATGAGTCACAATATAGCTCACATCAACGAGTGTCTGGACGGAGGGAATAGGGAATGCGTGATGACGGAGTTAGGCATTAGGTTTCATCGGGTGGTCTACGAACATCTGCAGACTTTTCAGTACAACTCCACAGGAGCCATGTGCCTGATCTGTGACATCAACGAGTACAGGTAGGTACAGTGTCTGCATGACAGACGTAGGGCTTGCTAACCTAGGAATAAACGCGGGGACATTTTTTAGCCTCTGAATACACTTGCTCAGCCTTACTTTTTGAATAAGATGCAGCGGTACGGACTTTGACTGAATCCGAGAGTAGAAGGATTGAGGTATTTCAGCCAAAGGCGTATCACAGCATCTTGACGATACCCTCAAGGTTTCAAATTTACAAACCCGACTTGCTCTTATAGGATGGGTAAAGAATAAATTGGTAGTACCTTGGCCGTGCCATGCAGAATGAAAAGCACCATTTTATTGCAATTGGTCGTATATGCAAAGATTGCCAGGAACAAGCTGTAGGCCGCAGGTGGTTTTCCTGACTCAAGAATAAGTGGTTTGAGCTTACTGAAAACAGCCATTTCAGGCTCAGGCTCAACGTCCCACCACACTGCCGGCGATGCAGACATGATCAGCTGTCCTCCCAGGGGATCAGAATTTGTCCCGATTATTCAGCTCATAGCTACAATTGCCATTGGTTTGGGATTCGAACCAGTTAGACCCTAGCAGTCCCTGTTCCCAAGGGTCAAGTGCAATAACTTGCTCAGCCGCCCCCTGGCTCTCCCCCTTTTTAGGCTTAGTGTATGTGTTAACTTTTTCAAGAATGTTCCGGAATGCTATCGATCGCTTAAATCCCCTTTGAGAGTAGAAACCTTCACGTGAAAAAGATCCTAGGATCCCATCTGGTTCAATATCATGCTCCCATCCTCCATAATTCCACTGACTCTAGAACAACACCCACAAATGACTGTGAGACATTCCGTGTGACACAAGTTATGTTGAATATCGATTTCTCCAACAGATTACATCACATTCAGTGTAAGTGTAATCTGTAAAATTAATAGTAGGTTAATAACTCCTCAGCTTCTCAACTTTCGATTGGATTATTTTCAACGTTATCGTTGCATATTCATCAATTACTCATAACACTGCCCAGGGGCCCATTCCTAAAGACTTTCACTCTTCACTCTGCACTCTTCAAATCCACACTCTGCACTTTGTGAATGAATTTCCATTCCTAAAGAACGCTCTTGATATGAAGAGGAAGAGTGAAATGCAAAGTGTAGAACTGCAGAGTTTTACCCTGTTTTGAACAGTTCTGTTCCTAAAGGTTATCTTTCGCAAAGTGCAAAGTGAAGAGCTGCGTTGCAAACGAAGATTTTACAACATTTTTGCAGAGTCCCAAATGACTGTGGTAGAATGACATACTTTTCAAATAGGTTTTTATGTTTTAGTTCTTCGTTAAATACAGTGTTTGGTAGTATCAATAAAAAGAAGAGAATTCAGTCTCTCGATTAGGTCTAACTGTGGTCCGATTAGTGTGAGGACAATCATATATAATAGCTCCACTAAGGCCATCAAAATACTCTACATTTGGGAGGAAGGAGAGGTTAGGAAGTGACAGGTTGTTGTTGTTAGCAGATAAAATACCTCATTGTTTTTAATGGAAATTTTCTGATACTTCCCATCAGAGGATGTTGAACATGTTCGACCCTCCGTCGGCCGCATTCATCGAGCGCGAATTAATTTCGTCGTCAGCGACACAACTTTCAGGGAGTCGTTTCTTGGTTAGGCGAAACCAAATCCCAAGTAAGTTAACATCCAACATAAGGGAGGCGGAACATCCAATGATAAACTGTAACAGTTAGTGGAGGTTGCTCCACAAAACGATGGTTACTCTACAGAACACTCTTCGTTTCGGTTAGAACTGCAGAGTGGGAGCGCGAAGTCTTTAGGAATAGAAAGTTCTCCTACTTTTCATAACTCGCAAAGTGGATAGTACAAATGAAGACTTGCAAAGTGAAAAGTTGGAGTCTTTAGTAACGGGCCCCAGTTCCATTCATTCGCAATATACCACTAGTCTGCCCCTAACTACATCCACACAACATCAGCCGACAGTCTGCCACCATGGTGTTGAAATTATTTCTACATTTACAATAGCACTATTTCATTTGCATTTTCAGGAAGTGCGTTCGTGAGCTGAAATCCAACCTGGTGAACACACTGTTTGACACGCTGCACTCCCTGTGCAATCTTCTCCTCGTCAAACCAGAGAACTTGGACCAAGTGAGGAGCGGCGAACACCTGGCGGCCCTCGACTCCTCCATCTTGCTCAACTTTATCCAGCTCAGAAGTGATTACAAGAGTCAGAAAATCGCTAGTTTTCTAAGAGGCATCACGGCTTAAACTCAATAACCTTTGTTATCATTGTTTTTTATTTACTCATTCTTTATGTAATAATTATCGTATTGTTGAATATTTATTGATACACTGAATATATTATGTGCAATTTATATCACCATTCTCAGTCGCCCATCATATGTTGCTCCTCTTATCCAGACCTAGACAATCTTACAGAAGTTATGACATATTGCTATCGTTAATTTTCACTTCGAAAGTACTTTGGTTAGGGTTAACGAAAATAACATAAAAATGGGAAAACAACGGAGACTGGTAGTTTAGAATAAGGCAGGAAGGAGTATGGCGTTTGCTTATGCGATCTTCCAGCCCGACATTAGGATGTAACTTGGAACTACCTGTAGTGGCATCCATGCTAGGAGGAAATTACGGTTGAACAAAGGTTGATGGTAAACGTCGACAAAAATACAGTAAAAAGAAACGAGGTAGAAAATGAAGTTGAATGATAGAGCAACCTCAGTGGGACTGTCCGAAAGTAGAAATTTTAATTAATTAAAAACTTGGAATTTAAACTGAATATTTTAACCAAAGAATCGGGTGCTCTGAACGCAGAACTTGATGCTCTACAACTTTTGGTTTTCGAGTTTCTGTCAGTACTCATTTTTAGGCAGTAGACTCGTAACATGGCACTATATCTCAATTTTTATGAAATAAGAAAAACGCTTCAAATTCCTTGTCACATGGATTTATTATTCTATTGAACATACCTACAGAAATGTTGGCTGTTCATTTATCGTTTCTTTCATGTGAAATAACTGAAATACCTATTTTTGATGGTTTCCACCAATTTTGGCCCCCAAAAACACGAATTAGGTTCGGCTTTTTTTTAAAACAGATTAAAAGGGTCATTGACAGTACCACTTAGTTGTCATGATTCACCTTCTAATACTACTTCTAGTGTTATTATACAAATTTATGGTGATTTTGGACAATTTCCCAGGTTTTTAACTCATAAAAAATGAATTTTGGGAGCTTAACCTTCGTTTCAACCTCAATTCTTCTTTCTTCGATCAAAATCAACCTAATAGTCGGTCTTCTCGCTATAAAAAACTTGGAAAGCGATACCTCACAAGCTCAAAAATTCCTCGAGCACCCCTATTTTTACACCCATTTTTCTCCCATAACACCCCTGTAGCGCGATTCTGCAACTCGCTACATTATTGTCGGTATGGAGTGGTTGTCGCTATCCCTCTCGTGTAACGACAACCGGATAGCGAAATCGGTATTCAGGAACTTATGATACCGAACTTAAATAACAAATTGTCGTTGCAGGATGAGATACCGACTTTGTTAGCTTGTCTCACGAAATCTGAGTCTAGGGCGAGCAATCGACTGGAACTCATTCGGTTTCCATGGTGATAAGCAGTGATGAAGTGAATTGAAGAGTGTGTGCGCCGGTGTCAGTGATTGTTTTTTGAATCCCCGGCATTCACTTGGTGGCCGAAATAAATGCTCATACCTTGGAAGTCAAAAATTGCAGTTGGGATCACTTGACACTTGGGGTAGGTTTTGATTTCAATTTGTTGTTTCGTCTTGTGGTATTAATAGTTTTTACCTTTTTTAGCTTGAATGTAATATGTATTATGCCAAATTTATTTGTATAAATTCATGTATTATTTTGTTGAAATTTATGTTTAATAATTGGTACCTAATCGGAAATTCTAATAAATAGGTATGCAAGTGAATGAATACCTACCTGCGTTTACGTTATTTTCAAAATCTTATATTAATTAACAACCTATTAAGGTCACTTGCATTTATTAAAGAAAACGTAGGGGATCGGTATCTACAGCAAAATTAGGTAGGCATGTACCTGGATTTCAGGGGATAATCCATTCAATCAGGAGCATTGGAGCAATGGTCAAATTTCGGTTCATGGCCAAGTGTCGACTTATCCTAAAGGTTTTTCTGAACATGCAGGGATCAAGGGAATAAGGATTTTGCCCATCTCGTAGCACTCTTCTTTCAAACCGAGGGCGATACCTCTGTTCCCTTTCTTGCAGAATTCCAATTCCCAAGCAAGGAATTCGAGCGTCATAATGCCTGACATTATTATCCAAAATTCATGAGCGCACGAAAAAATACGGTAGGTTGTTAGGTAACAACTACATACCTATGTGGTGAAATGCGATTCTAAAAAGTAGATAACTGCCCAAAGTGAAATAGACTATATCACTTAAAGAAGTCTTCTATATCGATAACTTCCTAACTACCTACCTATCAAGTAATTTTAACGTTTAAGTGATTTATTACGATGTTTTTATGACATCACTGCCATAAATTATTAAGTCACTAATTTACGGTAAGGGCAACATCAAATACACTACACATCAAATAAAATTGAAAAAACATGCCAAAAGAAAAGTAGGTGTACTTACTGTAAAGCTTTCTACCGCCGAAAAGCTACGTAGGCCAAGTTTTTTGGGTATAACAAGCTTTCGGTACGGATAACGGGGGGGGTCTAGAGCCGTCGAAATGCAAACGACCCCGCAACGACAATTTATCGACGATTAAGCGATAGCTGACGCTATTGAGCCCTTACAGAATACCAGTCGTCGGTATTTAGTGGCATCGATATTTTTTGTTATGCTAACGATATCTTATCGTCGTTACGATGCCATGCCGAGTTGCAGAATCGCATTGCTGGGTGTATTCCGGTCGGGCTGCCGAGCTTCGGACCCAAATTTGTTCCGAAATGGGGACCCGAATGGGACGTGCGGAAGAACGACGATTTTAGACCAAAATTTAAGAAATTTAAGAAAATAAAGAAATAAAAAATTAATAAAAAAATTTTTTATTTATTTTTTAATTATTAAAAATAATTTAAATTTAAGAATGAAACTTCGTTGGAACCTCAATTTTCCACTCTGGTCAAAATCGACTTCATATTCGGTCTTCTTGTCCCAAAAAACATGGGAAACGATACATCAAAAGCTCATGTTACTAAAACACAAAAAATACCTATTTTTATACCCATTTTTCGCTCATAACACGTATATTCCAATCGGGCTGCAAAGTTTCGGGACACAACTAGGGCCCAAGTGGAGCTTGTGTGCAAAAGAACGCATTTTTTAGACCGAAAATGAAGCCGGTATGCGTGATAATGCGGACGGACATTGCATTTTCCGAATCTACGCACCTTGAAACGTAAAAGAAAAAATTTTGAGGTGTTACACAAATTTTTCACAGAATAATAAACCAAAAATCGTCGTTTTTTAACCGCAGTTTTCGATTATACCACTTGACCAAATTATCGAGTTGTGGTACTCACTCGACGCAGAATTCAGTGCTCTTTATGGCTCAGTATGGATCGTTCATGCTTCAGTGAGTTGAAGAGTGATGCAGTCGTATTTGCCTACGCTTTACTGTATTTTTCCTTCTTCCTATAACTAAAATATTATATTTTCGTAAACTTTATTTGCATCTGACGCTCCCTTGAATACCACAATGTCAAAATTATATGGTCCCTGTAACCGGAAGGGTCTCACTGAATAAAATTTGAAATCATCAGTTCGGTGACAGTGTCATGGAATCATTCTGCACGAATTAGGTAGACCAGTCGTAACGGTATACAGCAAATTTTGGAAATCCCCATTTACAAAGGTAAGTGCACACCCTCCACTTTCGAATTATTCACTCTTTTCACAATATTCTACAGTTAGTGATGATTTTCGAATCATAATGCATGTAATACTTGAATATACCTACTTGAAATACTCAGTAGGGTAATTAGGAGGACGTTTAGCGTTGACGGTGTTCATGAAGCCAGTGGACCTGACGAGCTGGCACACATGGTCCAATGTACCCACGGTGATGTTGTACCTCGAATACGCAACTATCAGCCGCTCCCTTAACGTACCGGGGTGGTAGAGCTCAAGGACCAAAAGCATCACGCCATACAAATATGCACTTTCACACTGAAACAATGATGGAAAAATATGAGCTCTCCAAGCTAACACACCAACCTTTTCACTAGGGCCTCTTTTGGGGCAGTCCCATAAGGGTTTTCGTAAATATTTTCTCAATGTTGAGAGAGTCTTGAGAGTGACAACAATCATACTACCCAATGCTTTATAGTTTTCAAGCACAGGCTATAAAAATAGTATTTCATAGCCTAATAATGGCTATGGCATCCATGAGCTGTCATTATATTACCTATTAATAGGTCTTTAAGATACGAATCAAGCCATACCAAAATCTCTAAATTGGAAAAAAATCGAGTCTACGGCTTTTTTACCTTGGAGGGCAGTATAAGGATATGCAGAGTATGAACTTACCATCAACTGCACGCCATCCTCGCTAAGAAACACTGTATCCATATTTTGTTGAATGTAAGTTCCATCTTCAAGTTCTTCAATGAAAGTATTCAAGTCACTGATATATTTGTAAATGCTATCATAAGCAACGTAGAAACGATGCAACACATCACCATAATAGTCTCTGATCTCTTCAGATATCTCCCGCAAGTTCTGAAAAGTAAACGCAGGAGTATTTAATGCAGATCTAACGTATTCATCAACTAAAATAATATAGGTAAGTAGGTACATAAAGTGTCCAAATACAAGCAAGATGATTTTTCTCTCCAGTCGAGGCTTACTTCAGCAGACTCTATTTTCTTTTCCACAACGTCTGGTGAGTGGAAATAGTTGAAATCTTGAATTATTTCGCCATACTTTAATATGTCTTGTTTGTTTTCCAATCTGAAATGCAAAAATCATAAAGTAATAAAGACGTGAACACTACAGCTTTTACAAATCAATTTCATAAGTAGGTTCACTGATACCTAGGCAACAAACGAATGTCTCACCTAAAAATAGAGGGAATGTGATCTTTCAGTCTCAGCAGTTCTGCGATTATGGCATTTCCTCTGGAAACCAGCTGCAACAGGGCTTGACCGCACGGATTATTATGAGCGAGGAAGTCTTCCTCCATGATGTTCTTCAATTAATCCCAAGATAATCTGGACCGAAAACCTGTAGGTAATGTTGTATGTAGACTCCCATCCACATGAACTCAGCTTCAACTAGTGACAGGAAAACATTTTTCTTTGAGGGGGACAGATCGGGATTCGTTCACTCCATAGGATAAACCGTTCCAATGGTTACTTTCTAAGGGAACAGTGTTAAATCGTAACTTACTGTAAAGAGGAGATGATCAAGTCTAGCGTAGCGGACACCCCCTTTTAACCCATTGGCAATCTGGTTATATATACCTACCTATGTTAATGAGGATAAGGGTTTGTTGAACGACGACGTAAACAATGATTGTTTTGTCGCCAAACGTTGACCACCTGTCCAGCATCATCTCTACCTTCCCTTCTATTCCGTTCCCCACTGACACAGGCTTTTATTATTGCAATTGATTATTGCCTCCAGGATGTTAATGTCCAGTAAGTAAGAGTACTTTCGTACAAAATACATTGTGTCCCCCCCCCCCCCCCCCACTACACGAGTTGAAACTGGCTTTGTTCCAGCGCCATGAATAGAACATGTACCAGTTCAGTGCGAGAACCGAGGTGGTGGGGATGAGTTCGTAAATTTTTTGGTTTATGATATGAACCGCTGGAACGCCTGAACTAGAAACCTTCCTAATAAATGATTATGACAAAATGCAAGCAACAATAAATTATATTCGCCTGAGAAGACCAGATACATGAAACTTTTGGGGAGGTTATACACATTAGCGAGGTTATCTTCGAATTTTCAGTTCACAACCCTGCCCTCGGTTCGGAGCGAGAAGTTCATATACTAGAGAGTTCCTAAAGACTAAAGTCGGGAAGATGTGTTCGGATTTATCTCAACTGCGCATGCGCGTCGCCCAAGTTCAAACTAAGTTCGACTTATTCGGCCTTATACATAAGGCGCGTTATCTCCCAGGGCACAAACTTTAGGAATCGTCTTTAACCTTACTCAGGGGTAACAGTGCACAGCTTTTTGCCGCGTTTTGTCGTTTTTTTTTTAACGCGTCATGTGTCGTCGGTCCTCGCCATCGCCAGCGTCTTTCAAAGTTACTCCAAGCGTCTTTCAAAGAATTTGCTAGATTGTTGCGATATCAACTTAGGATAAAAAAGTGATTTTGATGTTCAAAATACACCTCAAAAGCACTTATAATATCGTCATCCGACAACAGTCCTTGTCCGTTGAGGTAGAGGCGAAAAAGATTTTCAAGCTCTTCCATGATGAACTTGAAATAAAATAGAATAAACTAAAAATGAAATGGAAACGGAACGACCAGGAAAGAAAGGCAGCTGAAGCTGAATGGATTCCACGTTGTGCTAAGTTAAGTGACGTTACTTTTTAATTCACTCCTACCCCCACCACTTCTGTCATACCGGACTTATTGGTTAGCATCCAAAGTTAGCTCGCCTTAGATGTGGCCAAAAGATATGGCCGTTCCCTAATGAACTTATCTCTTAGGAACTCTCTACTATACCAGCTCAAGAACTCGGGGCGGGTAAACAGTACATGAACTTAACCTCGCTGAAACGCTTCACAGATCGCCAAGGCCTGCGCAGATCGATTACGCTGAATTAGTTCATGACCTCAAGCGCGCTGGAACCAACCTTGTATTGTATGGGAAAGTATATATTATTAATTCCCCTATCCTAGTTTTATTATTCTGTTCCATGCTATAATGTACAACAGAACCTCTGTAAATTGAAATTTTGAGGGCAACTGAACAGTGAAAATCTCATTACTCAAAGTCGGAAAAATAATGGCAACTTCGGAAGAAGCAAGTAACCTTATAAACCGAGTTATATAATATACCTATTGGGGTATTGGTACTCATTTTACGCAGAATTTAATAAACATTTCATATAGACGGTTTCTTTGACTTGATAAATTTTGTTTATTTTGAAAAAAAACTTAAGAAACACCCCTTTTTCACAAAAATTTTTGACCTAACTAGGTACTAGCACTTGCCTCGCCGGAGGAGGAAAACAGAATATTCATATTTGGCCTAAGTGAGGAGTACTCATGACTTATGTTTCTATTACTTTCCCATCTTCGAATGAAAGTACGTTCCATTCTAAGAGTTTTGAGACCAACCGCACTCTCCTACGATGAACAATATTCTTTTTCTATGAGCTTTCAAAATTCGGCAACGAGAGACGTCATTGCATCCCTCCCAACTGACCCATTGTGAGGTAGGTAATGCTGGAATCTTTGAAAAATCATAGAAAAATAACCATTCATCGCAGGAAAGTGTGGTCGGTCTCAAAATTCGTTTAATGGAACCTACTTTAATTTAAAAATATAAACAGAAGTGATGGATATTCCTCATTAAAGTGATTAAAAGTTTCCGCCTTTGGGTTATGTTCGAATCCCAGACTTTTTTCCCCTGCCTACTGGCCAATCTTTTCCTCATATTTTGAACTCAAGGTAGTAAGTACCAAGTTTTTGGATGATTATTCAAGTGAGAGTACATCAGTAAACTGTAGGTAAGAGTACAAAAATTGCATACCTACTCACTTGTCACTTCACTCCTGGAGAAAATCCAAGTTGAACCTGGTATCTACGGTATCTAATGTGTCCACCAGTTGCACAGTCACATGTTCTTAGCACCTACTTCCTGCTATCTACATACAGACATAGAATACTGATACTAACGTGCCCACAGAACAGGGGAATAAACGAAAAAAATAAACCTGCAAGCCACTAAGCCAGTGTTATCAACTTCTTCTTCTTCTTACCATCTTCTATTTGGCTGTAGCACGGGGGGACGGGGGTCATACATTATATTTGTTGTTTACTATGGTATATTATATTATTTACTATGGTATATTATATTATTTACTATGGTATATTATTGTAAATGAACTAATATATATTATGGAGTAATAATAAATACACATTAAGCTAAACAGCAAAGAGATGGGAATGTGGAGAGAATCAACCACAAGCTAAACATACAACGACTACAATAACAAACAGGCGCTGTCTGCCATCACCCACATCCGCTTTGCACAAAAGTGATCACTCGAATTACCAGCTAAACGAGCTTGTTAAATGTGAATGTTATGGTCTGTTCTGTGGTTGTGGTTCTGTTTTCTGTTGCGTTTACACGCGTTGATTCACATTTAACTTCTTGGGTTTATTGTACAAATTATTCAATTTGCAGCAGTACCTAGTGTGGTAGTCATACAAGTGATTGTGATCATTAAGTTCCGATAGATAGGCTTAATTTAATGCGACTGATTACTGTTTAATCGCGTTTGAGTGATCGCTCAAACCTTCGCGTCCAGCGCGTCAATAGCTTTGTTGAGTTTAGTCAAGTGAATCCATTTTGGTTGTGAACAAATCGTTTTATGAAGTGAACGAAAACTGACGATGTCTTCGGTCGAATGGAACCACGAAAAGTGCCTGCTGCTCATATCCAAGTTCAGGACGTACGAGGCTCTATGGAACTCTAACAGCAAAAGTTTCCACAGCCCCAAAATGAAGGAAGATGCCTGGTGGGCATTAGCAAAAGACATTGGCTCTCAAGTAGCCGAAGTTAAGAGGAAAATGGAATGTTTGAGAGGGTCCTACCGTCGAGAAAGAAGCAGGGTCAGAGGAAGCTTAGGTAAACCATACCAGACAATCATAATATTGTCATGTGTTTAGTAATAATCAATCGGAGTGTTCCGTGAGATTTCCTCGTACTCTTCATTTGCACTTGATTTACTTCAAGCGAGAAACTTGAAAAAATATCGACAGAGTGTGCTTTACACTTCCACGTTGCTTACGGTTACTTCTTAGTTCATCTGCAACATACGTGTAGTTTCATTGAACCGATCTTTAATGACTGGATGGATTACTTATCCGCTGTAGATTAGTGGGGTGCAACGGGTTTGGGCGAATGGGACTGGAATTTCAATGGGTTTGGGAACAAGAAAACCCGAAAATCTAATGGGTTTGGGGTCAAGGCGACAAGCCTTCAAAATGAGTATCAATGAGATTGGGGGAATGGAAAAAATCATTGCGGAGAGAAGCGGAAATATACTACCTTTTGATGCAGGTAAACAGTAAAGTAGAAAATATCATTAGGTACACAGGTAGGTACACCTAATCAGGTCCCTAACCTAGTCAGGGATTGCGTTATGCGTGTGATCGTTCCTTCTAAACAGCACACGCGTGGAAGTGGGGTTCATGTAAATGGCAGCATTGCAAGAACGATTTACGCACCTGTAACTAATTGTACCATTCGCCATGGTTCGGTATTCAGAATATTTAAAATTCTCAAGAACGACCGCTTTCTTCCCGCGACGAGTTGGAAAGGTATTAAATTCGTCTTTTCGCACGTCCATCATTAGCACTGACTGGCCAGCGATCGTCGGAACCGGACAATAGAGATAACGGCTTGAACCCTAACCCATCATGTTTACGATATCTCCTTCGCACTCCTGACCCCAAAACCACTGCATTTCTTGTTCCCAAGTCCATTGAAGTTTCGGGCACCTATTCCCCCAAAGCCATTACGCCCAGATAGTGTAGGCAGTGGCTGGAGGGGGGGGGGGGATTGGGGGTCATAACTTCCCCCATTGGCTCGAAAACTTTTACAAAATTAAGTTTTCAAGAATGATAAAAAACAACAAAAACAATAAAAAGTAATAAAGCAATATCCACCAGATTAAATGGCAAATCAAACATGAATAAACAGTTAGGTAAATAATATTACGTTTATTTGATTACAAACAAGCAATGTCATGGCCTTGGTGAATAGCTTTGTTCGTGCGGTCCCTCGGAGCTTGTTCAGAGCAACCCGGGCATGCGCAGTAAGAGTGAGGCAAAGATTCGCTGTTTGTGCAGACCCAGGGCGAGCTCTGAGCCAAGTGGTCAGGTGTTCGTGCTGTCCCGGGGCATATAATTCGGTGTTTGTGCTGGCCACCGGGCTTCCTCCGAGCTGCTCTGAGCAAGCCCTCGCGTGCCCCATGAGAAGACCAGGGGCAGCTGAGCACTGCTCTTCTGCGCGTGCACCCTCGACCCGTTCGAGCTGCCCGTGCTCCGAACAAGCTCCAGGCTCACCCTGCTCCTAATGAGCGTGTTCAGAGCTCACCCTACACCAAGCCGGTTTGGTTCAAGCGAAAACTGAACTTGCTCGGGGCTAACCCCAAGGGGACAGCACGAACAAACCTAATATTATTTTCCCAGCAAGTAGGGGAGGAGGGTTTGGGGTGGGATGTGTTGTGTAGATTCCCCGAATTCCCTAAAAATATCGCTTCACACTAGAGACTAGTTAGTCCGTCACGAGGCTGGCCCGTCAGTGTTACGAGATTCCAGCGGCCGAGGTCAGTTGGTGACGCTCCATGATTCCTGTTCACATCGGACCGAGTTTCATCCGTCATGAATCCGTCAAAGAACAGTGCAAAGCATCAGTCGTTTGGGAAGTGAGAACTGAGCAAATAATAGTGTAGCGTCTAATATAAAAATATCACTTATTTCTTATCATCAGTTGTTCGACATTCCTCTCCAGTTTATTTTACTCCAGATGTTGTTCTTGAAATCACTGTCCATGGATTTTGGATTTGAGCGGGGGATATGTCCGCACTTCCCCTTTCAGTTTTTCGTCACTCACGTTGAACAGGAGCAACAATTTTAAAACCGGGAACAAACCTCAAGGAAATGAAAAATGACGGCCAAAACCAGCAGGATATTTGGCGAGCGAACTGTGGGCGCCTCAACGTTGACCCATTTTTACCTATTTTCTCTTATGTAGTCAAATTTGACCGACTCTTTTTTGTGAAAAATATTTTCATAATCGAAATAGCCCTTCCGTCGTGAATCACCATCCCACACAACGTCAAGTGAATTAATATTAATTGTAGCCATTAACACCAACTTTTGACCCCCAAAAATCCAAATTTGACCCCTATTCTTTTAGAAAAACCTGAAATGGTATTTTTCTCTATTTACTCACCCTTCCATTCCACTTTCAGTGATTTTATGTCAATTGTTCGCGATTTTAGCCGTTTTTACCAATGTTTGACCCCGAAAATCTCAAATTAGACCCCCTTAAAATTTTTGAAAATTTGCTGATCTTCGAACTCATCCTTCTGTTTGGCAATAAGAACATTTTGGCGAATTTTGGAATTTTTATCTTGAACCCAATGTCAGATATCGTCTGGAGTGACACATAAATAAATAAACATAATATATAATGGACATATAAATTCTTTTTTAAATCTAGGGATGAAATCAGGATGCTCTGGAAAGGATTTCAAACATTTACGTTCTGAAAATTTTGGACCCGTTGTAGTAGCTGCATTTTCTTCGAAAATTCGCTAACACTAACATGGTTGCCAAATAAATGTTTTATTTTTATCAGTAGTTTATCTTACCTAACGTAACGTGTAGTGCTTTGTTAAATTTACATTCAGCTTTGTGAAGACAAATCTTAATTTTTCTATATCCGATAACCCCCCCCCCCATTTAATAATCCTGGCTAGCCACTGAGTGTAGGACAGACGGAGTGTCAACTGGTTACAACCAGTCGTCTTCTCATAGCATATCACGACGACAAAGGCAGTTTCACGATTAAACGCTGTACTGATTGTCAGGTGTCAATAATATTGTCGTGGTAACCTCCCAGAACCAAAACCCTTGTATGTAGAAATAAGATCTCGCCAAATAAACCGAGAAGTGGGGACAGAAGGCGCAAGAGAGCCGAGGGCCTCTACTAGCTAGAGGATGGAGGGAGACAGCTCCTAAGCATATAAAAACTTGCCTCCTGCACCTTTTTCCTCATTCTACGCTCTCCTCTAGTCGCTGACTACTCTCTCTCCTCCTTACCTCGTCTCTCTCTCTCCTAACCCAAAAGAATCCGTGAATGGTTGTGGTCCGCCCATAACCAACAGGCAAGCTTCCTAAAAGATCTCGGGCATGGTGGTGGTCCGCCCATAACCAAACCGAGCACGCTTCCAAAAAGATCCTGGACGACCAGGCAACGACCCTAAAAGAATCCGTGAATGGTGGTGGTACACCCATAACCAACGGACACATCCTAAAAGATACCGGATCATGGTGGTGATTCGCTCATAGCCAAATTCCGGGCACATCCCCCCTCGCACCGCTCGTGGTGGATGTACGCTTATACACATTCATCACAAATATGTAAGCATGTAATAATTGTGTAGCATTCTTGAATGAGATGCGCTGCTACAGTAACCAAAGCCCTCCACATAGTTACAATTCAAACTGCATGTGCGGAGAGCGGAGTTCTTACCCCCCACCTAAACTGCCTTCATCATTTTCATTCTCATTTTCATTTATTTATTTTCCAGAACAGGGAAGAAAATACGTACCAAAATGGTTCGCCTACAATTCGCTGTCTTTTCTCGACGAAACGAGGCCCCACGACGTGACTGGTGTTAGTATCCCACTTTATCATCATAGAACTGTCAAGACTGATTATAATCAGTAATTAGGTGATGATGGCGTGTGAAAGTTTTTTGTATTGCTGAAATAGTAGTTTCTGCCTTGATTCCTCTTAATTTTCTACTTTTGGTGAATTTATATAAAATAGCGATTTATTTAGCGATTTGTAAACGTTTTTACAAATTTGTGACCCCCCCCCCCTCCAAAAAACAAAGATTTGACCTACTTTGTATTATTGTATTGCAAATTGGTCATCTTTGAACTCATCCTTTCATTTACTATTAATATCGTTTAGCGAAATTTGAAAATTGGCATCTTTTAGCAATGGTCCAATACCATCCGGAAGGACTTACTTTCCTCGAAAATTTGCTAAACAATTACAGTGCCACACTTCATTATGAAATTTAGTTAATTAATTAGTAGTTAGTTAATTTACAAAATATTTTCTTAAGGAGTACTTACATACTTTTTTTGTTTTTTTTAAAGATCAGCGTTATGGGTGTCAATTGCGATGTGTCGACTCCTTCAATGAAAAAGAGTGGGTGTTTGGACACTTTTGACTACATTCTTTCTGATACTAAGCATGGAATTTCTTCAAATGGGAACCACGGAAATGAGTCATTCAAGCCAGTGGGAAAAACTGAACCTGAGAATGAAAATCCACACTCATTTAACACGAGTATTCCTATCAGTAGTACTTCATGTGAACAGCAGCCTAAAGATGATGTGAAGTTGTCGATAAAGCAAGAGGACGATGCCTCAGATATGGAAGATACGGAATTTATTGATAAGAAAGTTGTGTTGCCTCATGGTAAATTCAAAATTTTTCCGAGGAGGAGGAGATTTTGCAGTAAAGGTCCGTACAAGCCTATAAGAATGAAACCTAAATTGAAAAAACGAAAAGTAGCCCAGGATTCTAAAAGTGTGGAGAGCACTGCACGCGAGCCTCTGGTATCGTCGAATGAGCGATCATCAAAGTGTGGTTCTGGTTGGATGGAGAAGTTTGGGGAGGAGACGTCACAGTCGTTGGTCAATGAAGTGGAAGAAAGCGGTGAGAGCTCAAGTAAAACTCAAAGTACATCACGCAATTTGGAAGGTCTTAAATCCTGTAAAGAAAATGATTCCATATTGTTGGGCTCCAGTAAACTATCACAGAGACATGATGAAACCCACTCCGACGAATGCAGTGTGTTTGGACAATTGGTTGAGAACAGTTTGAGGCAGCTCACTGCTGTGCAAAGGGTCAAAGCCAAAACGAAATTGAGTAACGTTTTATGGGAAGTTGAAATGGATGCATTGAATGGTGACACTTAGTTCTTCATCAGGACACCTATAATGTGACCGCTACCTTCACTTCCACCCATTTCATAAAATATTGCAGGTTGTTGTACAATTGTATCAAGCTGTCTATGACCAGAAACGAGAAAATGAAGAGGTTGCAAACCTGATTCTTTGGTGTGGGTGACAGCTATGTTGAATGACTGCTGGGTGTCACGTATCAAACTTGGAGCCTCTTCTTGCAATGTAACTCTCCCTACTATCTGTAAAGCCTGGGCTGAGCTCCACTGCTTGGCTTTAGTACCAGAAAAACTGGTTGGTTGATGACGGTTGGCCTCCAGCCTCTTCTTCGCATTCTGAAAATGTCCTGATCTATACTACATCCTCTACTTCTCACGCCTGGCCTGGACAGCAGCTTGGGATTGGTACCAACTAAATCTATCATTGTTGAATTCTAGCCTCTTTACCCTACCACATCCTCTGCTTCTTGAACCAGAGTTGTTGTACGTGTAGGGTAAAGTAAACAATTATATCAGGCTGGGGGTTTACCTCTGCTGACTGCTCTGCTGGTATTGCGGTCATGATCGGCTGGTCTCTCAAGAGGACCGGTGATCATTTCACTTAAGGCTGCTCATTGCCTCACCACTCTGGATTGGAACCTGGGGGTGTTTGGATTCGAACCAGTGTATCTCAGTCCTGTCCCAATGACAAACACCAAATGACAGAGCCAACCTGTCCACCGGCTCGCTAAAGGTATCTTTCATCCACTTGTCACTGAAGCCTTGGCAGAGTGCTACAGCCCCTGAGGTAATTTATGTCTTGTCTCAAAATGGAACATAACGCAACGACTTCAAATAACCTGTTATTTGACGTTATAAACGTTATGGCAATAACGTTTTACCTCAAAAACCTGTTATCATCAACATCAATCTTTACTGTTATAGCAGTTAGGTATGACGTGAATAAAAATGATAATTATTGTACTTCTGAAGTGTAATCGGTATTGGGGTTGTTTCCACTTGTTACTAGCTATGTTTTCTGTGATGTGGTATCTTGTGATCGACTCTTCTGAAAGCTCCAGATCAGCCATTATTCGGCAGTCCTTCTTGTCGGTATTACCAACCCCTTGTTTAGTCTGCTGTATCAACTTTCCTACCTTCTTTATCTGTGAATTATTTGGTCGCCTACAGGAGTTACATATTTTTCTTTTATTTTGTATTAGTTAAGGAAAAATTGCAATATGACCTAAAAGTTGTATTGATGCGGTCAAAATATTACCTTCATGTACATATATTTCTTATATAACTTGTCATTTCAATGGAATAAATGATATTGAGATTGATAATACTGTATGGGTACCTATTTAAATTACCTCGCCTTTCTCAGGTTCTCGTTGAAAAACCTACATCCATAATGTTTACATCCATTCACGTTCTATAAACTAGTAATAGTAAGTAAGCAGTAATTTGTTGCCAACTTTTTAGTGAAGTTAAAAAAAACACCATAGGAAGTCTGAATATTTACTCACTTCCTACTGTAGCTTGTCATAGTTAATCATTAAAAATAATTAATTGCGTTCGAATTGGAGGTTGATAGTATGAATTTGTCAATTATTTTTAAGATCTACCGGATGCCACATTATAGTCAGTGCCTTCCTCCAGAATTCGTCATTCAACTTTTGCCGATTCGTTGTCTTCCTTCAGGCGCCATTTTCCAGCTCATCAATGCTAGTGAAGTTTGGTCGATTTTATTTTAAAATTAATTATTCATTTCTTTTTTCCTGAGTTTTCAACTCCTTTGTTCAACAATTGTAAATTGGCTTAGCCGTACTAAAAAATAAAATAAAAAAGATAATGTACATATGAGAATAAACTGTCTTAAGGTATATCCGCAACCTTCCCTTTTGTATGTCGATGTGCTTTTCAAATGTAGTAAGCACTCTAATAGGTACCTAAATCAAATTCCTAACTTAGGATTGACAAAATATATGGTTTGACTAGGAGCCCAAGCTTATATTACCTATTATACCGCAGAGGGCACTGCAGGTCTGTTGTATAGAGCAGTGAGGCTATCAGAAGGATTTAGGTAGTTCAGTCTCATTGTCGAAGTAAGTGTTGTGTCTGCTCACTTCACGCAGAGGTCAAAACATGTACCCAAGTGTAATCCATGTTTACTGTCGTTGTATGTATAATTCAGGTTTACCTTACCCCAGCTCATAATATTTCAGTTACTCAGAAATGTCGATATTCCTCCATTCTGAGCTCAGAGTAAACTATAGTAGATGATTAGCTGTAGATATTCCTCCAGCTAGATTCAGGGTAATTAGATGCAGTAGCTGTTGACATTCCTCCGGCTTGTGAAAATCCATCAGGTAAAACCCCTTCTGGTTGGAAGAGGCGGCATTTTGGGGACATGGTGGTGGCCGTGTAGGGCTGAGGCCCGCCAGGGGACTTGATGGTATTAACAGGACAGATTCAGATACAGATGGTCTTCCGAAATTGCACTTAATGAGCTGGGGTAGAAATACATTCCTCAAACTGGAATGAACCAAGTCATATATCTCTAAGAAAGCAGTAGTCATTTTGAATTTAATTTAAAGGCTTTAACTAGGTGTATTAAATATGTATAGAGATAAGGATTGATAATTTGTGAACACGCCATTCACAACAAGGCCAGAATTTAAAAACGCTAAAAAGCCCTTGTCACATGGGGTTCTATTGGACATACAGAAATGTTGGCTGTTCACTTATTCTTTCTTTCATAAATATATGCCAATAGTGCCATAATTGAAATAGCTATTTTTTATGGTTTCCACCAATTTTGGCCTCCCAAAAACACGAATTAGGCACCTGTTTTTGTTTTGTTTACAAATTGATAGTGCCATTTAATTATTGTCTTGATTCACCTGTTGCTCTACTACTTCTAGTGTTACCTATACGAATTTATGGTGATTTCAGTTTCCCAGGTTTTTGACTCATAAAAAATTTATTCTGGGAGCTGAACATTCGTTAGAACCTCAATTTTCCACTCTTTGGTAAAAATCAACTTCATATTCGGTCTTCTCCCCCCCCCCCCCCCCCCAAACAAACAAAAACGTGGAAATCGATACCTCACAAGCTCATGTTATCCAAAACCACGAAAAAAACCCTTGAAAACCTCCGTAACACCCCTGTGTGTATTCCGATCGGGCTGCCGAGGTTCGGAGCACAACTAGGACTCAAATATATGTTCCCCAATGAAGACCCAAACTGTGTGCGGAAGAACGACGATTTTATCCAAAATTTAACGTAAATTTAAAGCTGAAACTAAATTAGAACCTCAATTTTCACTCTTTGGACAAAATCAACTGATTATTCGTTCCCCTCGTCCTAAAAAAAACAGGGTAAACGATACCTCACAAGCTCATATTACTAAAACACCAATAAACCCTCATTTTTCACCCATAACACCCTTGGGTATATTCTGGTAGGGCTGCAAAGTTTCGGAACGGGCTCAAATGGAGCCTGTGTGGGAAAGAACGAATTTTTTAGACGAAAAATAAAGTACATATATATGGATGGTACGGTGGACAGAAAACGCGTTTTTGGTTTATTATTCTGTGAATAATACACCTATGATTCGCTCAGCAAAAAATTTTTATAACACCCCCTCAAAATTTTTTTCTTTTCCGTTTCAAGGTGCGTAGATTCCAAAAATGCAATGTCCGTCTGCCATATCACGTGTACAGGCTTCAATTTCGGTCTAAAAAATTGAGGTTCTACCAAATGTTCAGCTCCCAAAATTAATTTTTTTATGAGTCAAAAACCTGAAAAATCCTCTGAAATCACCATCAATTTGTATAATTACACTAAAAAAAGTGCCGACGCGTGTATCAAGACGATTAAATGGCACTACCAATGATCAAAGATAATTTGAAAAAAGTAGCGTACCTATTTCGTGTTTTGGGGGCCAAAATTGGCGGAAACCATAAGAAATGGCTATTTCAATAAATTATTTCACACGAAAGAAACAATAAATGAACAGCCAACATTTCTGTAGGTATGTCCAGTAGAATAATAAACCCATGTGACAAGGACTTTGCAGCGTTTTTGGAATCTACGCACCTTGAAACGTAAAAGAAAAAATTTTGAGGGGCTTTATAAAAACTTTTTGCTAATCTCGGAGTGGAGCAGCTTGTCACTGCTACGCTCGTAGTAGACCGGTACAGCTGGACCGGTAACTTTGCTGCTACTGCTTCCTATAGCTATGCTACGGACAATTTTTTGGCGTTTCTCTTTTAATCCATTGGTTTGGGGACTGTGGGGTGGTTCTGGATCGTTCAGTATATTAAAATTGAATGTAACAGGATGGAAAATCGCTCTTCTATTCAAATTAAAGTAAGTTATCTAATTTTGGTTTATTATTTTCAATAATGAACCATTGGAATCGAGCATGAAAAAAAAAAATTCTTACCCCCCCTCAAAATTTGATGGTTTACGTTTCAAGGTATGTAGAATCCAAAACTGCAATAAAAATATTTCTGTCTGTCCACCGTACGCCGTACGCCGTACGGGCCACTTTTCTTAGTTACCATGAAAAAAAATTGATGAAATTCGGGTTATAGATTCCGTTCGGCGTCTAGTTGGTCCTCGAAGCTCGACGTTACTGTGAGTCATCTCTAAGGGGTTCAAAATAGGGGTTGAAATTTTCAAAACGCCTATACCATTTTTTTACGTAAATATTTTTACGGTTTTAAATAGTTCTTGAACTTGCGAGTTTTTTAAGACCATCCGGAGCATCGTACGTCCAGCCGTTCGTTCACAGTAAGGCACCGAAGTTTGCACCGATAGGCATTTTCGACTCCAGTGTGAATGAAATTGTATACAATTCAAACCAAATCTCGTAACCAGAGACGCGCCCACAATAGGAATTTGTGAATACGGCCAATCATTGGTAGGGATCACCTGATTATATTGGCGGAGTATGAAGTCGAGTTGGTTGTTCTGTGATATTATTTAATTTGAAAAATGATGGCTCTTTTGGAGTTTGTTGGTAGGTAGTGAAACTTGAACAAACGTTGAAGTATTATTGATGGGTAAATTATTACTACGGTAAATCATTACTCAACGGTAAATTATTACACAACGGTTCATTATACCATCTACGTAGAAGGGGCTGGAGTTTGTTGGTAGGTACTTTTGCAACTTTTTTCACTCCTCATCAACAATTTCTTTTCAGAACTTCATTATGTGTGTTTCTTTTTGTTAGGTACTGTTTGTCATCGGCAGAATTATTTTAGCAACATTTAACTCGTGATTTAGGTAGGTACCTAGTAACGAGTACGGGGTTAGGTACTAACCTACGGAGGGTCTGCGATCTACAGAATATGCATAGAATAGTACATATTATATTATGTAGACGGGTTATCTATACATAGAGCTGTGATCTGTAACAGAAGGGTATTCTATACAAAATAATAAACCGTTGTGCAGGGATTTGCAGCGTTTTTTTGCTTCTAAGCGAAATTTAAAAAACATGAAGTAGGTAATGGTTCGAACAATTTTTACTAAATACCTACTAAATGCGTTTTGGAGCATCCTGAATCTCAATCGCAATTTCCAATCTTTACAATTATTTATAAATGTCATTTCAGAGGAATTGAGGATTGTTTTAAAACAGAATAGGTAGGTACTGGGAAATGATATTGATGAGAAAATGTAATTCAATATGTTGGAACCTGGAACTGTTTGAAAAATATAAAAAATTAAATCAAGAAATTTTATAAATCTATCATTTTTTGGTTGCTATTTAAAAACATCAGCATTCTAGTTTTCTCGGGTGAAAGTTGCGTTCTTCTGTCTGTAATACTCAGGTCCTGTCACTGGACCGGTATCCTGTCACTGGACCGGTATCCTGTCACTGCTACAGGCTCGTCACTGGAGCAGTTGGAGCAGTGACAGAAACTACCTGGACCGTCACACCTCTATACAGGGTGTCTAGGGTTTCGATGGGACAAACTCAGGGAATCGATTCTGCAGCTAATTTGCAACAAAAAGTGCCTCTTAGAGTTTTTTCTTTAGAGGCTTCATTTTGGAGTTATTTACGATTTAAGATTTTTTTCGTGTTTTCGACCCTAACTCAGTTAAACGGCCATAACTCCCTTAAATAACTATGTAAAGTAAAAGTTGAGGATACCGTTGAAAAGAACATTAAATTTCCTATCTCCTAATTATAAAATCAAATTGTTTTAATTAGTCCTCATTGGTGAAAAAAATGGCCAAAGTCCAAAGTGTGAGCATTTTTTAAGAATCACCGTTTTTCTTTCTTTTTTTGCGCTATTAGTACGAAAGTGTTTCGGCGGGCACTCCTCGGGAAAAACTTGCCCAAAACCTCAGCTTTCGAATGGTATAAGAAAAAAAATTTCACAGTGAAATTTGACGGAGAAAATGACGTTTGAGTCCTGAAAAACGTGGGTTTTTAGGTGATAATCAACGTTTCTCACCAAAAGCCGACGTGCATCATGAAAACGAGTTCGATATCGCTATTTATGCATTTTTTGACGCTGAATCGAATGGTGACACTCTTAAACCAGTTACCACCGTCCCATCATATCTCAGAAAACAGGAGTGGACTTATGTTCAATCGAGGAGATTCCAAACTCATGGTAAGTGACCTTTTATTTTGATTACTGTTCTTGGACTTTCAAGTACCTACCTAAGCTTTTTCAATAGGTCGCATTCACTATGAATCTTGTCTGGTCATTTCGATAAATCCAGATAACGAAGACGCCCTAATGCACTTAATCGGCATTGTGTCAAGTGTCTCAACATCATGCAGGTGTATTCAAACCGGGAGTTAGCCGATATAATTTTTATGTATGGCTTTGCCAATGGCAACGCTAGACTTGCCGCCCGCGAGTATGCTATACGGATCCCCGACCGAAGACATCCCAATCATAAAACGTTTCCTCTCGTATTCCAGAGGCTGATAGAAACAGGTTCCACTTCGTACGCCGTTCGAGAGAGAAATCCAAGACCCAGCCAAATTGAAATCCGCATTTTGGACGATGTGGACGACGACAAACGTTTTATGATTGGGATGTCTTCGGTCGGGGATCCGTATAGCATACTCGCGGGCGGCAAGTCTAGCGTTGCCATTCGCAAAGCCATACATAAAAATTATATCGGCTAACTCCCGGTTTGAATACACCTGCATGATGTTGAGACACTTGACACAATGCCGATTAAGTGCATTAGGGCGTCTTCGTTATCTGGATTTATCGAAATGACCAGACAAGATTCATAGTGAATGCGACCTATTGAAAAAGCTTAGGTAGGTACTTGAAAGTCCAAGAACAGTAATCAAAATAAAAGGTCACTTACCATGAGTTTGGAATCTCCTCGATTGAACATAAGTCCACTCCTGTTTTCTGAGATATGATGGGACGGTGGTAACTGGTTTAAGAGTGTCACCATTCGATTCAGCGTCAAAAAATGCATAAATAGCGATATCGAACTCGTTTTCATGATGCACGTCGGCTTTTGGTGAGAAACGTTGATTATCACCTAAAAACCCACGTTTTTCAGGACTCAAACGTCATTTTCTCCGTCAAATTTCACTGTGAAATTTTTTTTCTTATACCATTCGAAAGCTGAGGTTTTGGGCAAGTTTTTCCCGAGGAGTGCCCGCCGAAACACTTTCGTACTAATAGCGCAAAAAAAGAAAGAAAAACGGTGATTCTTAAAAAATGCTCACACTTTGGACTTTGGCCATTTTTTTCACCAATGAGGACTAATTAAAACAATTTGATTTTATAATTAGGAGATAGGAAATTTAATGTTCTTTTCAACGGTATCCTCAACTTTTACTTTACATAGTTATTTAAGGGAGTTATGGCCGTTTAACTGAGTTAGGGTCGAAAACACGAAAAAAATCTTAAATCGTAAATAACTCCAAAATGAAGCCTCTAAAGAAAAAACTCTAAGAGGCACTTTTTGTTGCAAATTAGCTGCAGAATCGATTCCCTGAGTTTGTCCCATCGAAACCCTAGACACCCTGTACATAGGTGTATAATTAATCTCTATATATACGAGTATATATCTGTATATATAATCTGTTAATCTGTATATATAATCTCTATATATAGGAGACTATTTTTGTTCCCGTCCACAGAATAGTAAAAAGTAAAAACCCGTCCGTCTACAAACTTCTTCCTCCATGAACAACATTTACTGCGGGTGTTACCACCGGTTTTTAGAAACTTTCTTATCATTAATTTGTTGTCAACTGATAAGGCTATTTCAGTCTTGATTTTCTTTCAACTTTTCCCAAAATTTTGTGAACGGCGCAGTTTTTGTTTTGATCTTTGATTTTGTAATACAATTTAACCATGGTTAGACTTGTGATTATGCGAATTGTGCTTATCAATAATAATAATAATGCAATTTATTGCAAAAAGGCCTAAAGGCCCATGATCAGGTAAAGACTGAACTGCATCATTCTGCGCTTTTGTATATTTTATATCGCGGAGAAAAAAATGTTCCTGTTGGATTTTCTTTGGAGTTTGTGGGAGTCCCTCTCCCACATCCTCACGTTTACTAAGAATCCTCACAACAACAAACTCAGCATTCACGTCAAATCAAACACTGTGAGTATTAATGGTATCTAGATCAACAGAAGATTAGAGTAATAAGAACCTTCATTGTGTTGTGTTCATGGACAGATTTGTCCATGATAAAACATGGAATTACGTGTTGAATAACTAAGGATAAAATTAACGTAGACAGAAATCACAGCGAATGGTACAAAAATAATTAAGGACCGTCTGACAAATAGATGAATGTTAGGGAATTGAAATCAAAACATCTTACAGAAATGGGGGAAAGTATGAAGAAGGGGAAGAGAAAAGAAAAGCGCTGCAAAGTCCTTGTCACATGGGTTTATTATTCTATTGGACATACAGAACTGTGGGCTGTTCACATTCTTTCTTTCATATGCCAATAGTGATTGAAATAGCTATTTTTGAAGGTTTCCACCAATTTTGGCCTCCCAAAAACACGAATTAGGCACCTATTTTTGTTTTGTTTACAAATTATCTTGATCATTGATGTCTACCATTCAATTGTCTTGATTCACCTGCTAATACTAAGTAGGTACATCTGTTGTTGTTATACAAATTTATGGTGATTTCAGACTATTTCCCAGGTTTTTGACTCATAAAAAATGAATATTGGGAGCTTAACCTTCGTTACAACCTCAATTCTTCACTCTTCGTTCAAAATCAACTTAATGTTCGGTCTTCTCGCCCTAAAAACATGGAAAACGATGCCTCACAAGCTCATGTTCACTAAAACCTCAAAAATTCCTCGAAAACCCCTATTCCGGTAGGGCTGCCGAGCTTCGGAGCACAACTAGGGCCCAAATGTGTTCACAAATGGGGACCCAAACTGTGTGCGGAAGTACGACGATTGACCAAAATGAAACGTAAATTTAAGGCTGAAACTTCGTTAGAACCTCAATTTTCCACTCTTTGGTCAAAATCGACTTCATATTCGGTCTTCTCGTCCCAAAAACCATGGAAAACGATACCTCAAAAGCTCGTGTTACTAAAACACAAAAAATACCTACTTTTGTACCCGTTTTTCACTCATAACACCCCTGGGTATATTTCGATCGGGCTGCAAAGTTTTGGGACACAACTATGGCCCAAACGGAGCATGTGTGCGAAAGATAACAATTTTTTAGACCGAAATTAAAGTCGATATGGCGTACGGCGGACGGACATTTTTGGAATCTACACACTTTGAAACGTAAAAGAAAAAATTGTGATGGGTGTTTTAAACATTTTTTGTTGAGCGAATACGTAGGTGTATTATTCCAGAATAATAAACCAAAATTCTGTACTGGCTGATATGAAATCTGAACCTACCGATATTGGGGAATGTTAGGAGGGAGAGGGGTAGGCCATTCCACAGTCTCGCCCCATAGACGCCAAATGAATTAGCGAAATTCGAGAACAGTGTTGGACAATGCTTGAGGTAAGTAATAATAATAATAATAACTTTTATCGGTACTTCTTCATTATCTGGTATACACCAAAAAAATTCTCAAATTTTGATTAAATTATTTAATAACGTTTCTCAACAACAATTACCATTATCTCAAATACATCGATTGTTCAGTCAGACAAGACGGTGGGTGTACAAGAAGTTTAGTTCCTATTCCGCCGCTCGCATTGTCAAGCGATCTGGATGCTCGCTAGCGCTCGCATCTCAAAAAAGATAAACAATCCCAGAAACTATCCCGTGAATGAGCAGGTTGTTTGGGACTCCTGAATAGATGGTACAAGTATGCAATAGTTGTTTTGTTGTTGAGAAACGTTATTAAATAATTTAATCAAAATTTGAGAATTTTTTTGGTGTATACCTACCAGATAATGAAGAAGTTCCCTTTTATCGTGCAATAGACATATTTCTGTCCATAAAATATACACACGAACCACTTAGCTGTGCAAACAAAACTGAAATAGTTCGGCAGGCAGCACTTACCTAAGAACCAATTAAAACTTATATACTTATAGGTAGGTAGGTACATACAAGAATACAAAATATAGGTACAACGCAATACAAAACTAAAAATTTTTAAAAAGCTGAAAGCGGTGTGGTGGGGGGGATGCACACTTGCTAACAGAATGACAAGGATAATATTACTTATCAAGTTGAAAATGTCTGTCTACTGCAGCCAAGAATCGCCCAAGGGTAGGCCTAATAGCGACTGGTAGGGAGTTTCAAGATGGGGCATTCGATACACCAAAGGAGCTAGTCATCGTTCGGCTTAATGCCTAGGTATGAGAAGGGCATTGGAAGCAGCTCGATGGAAGATCGAATCGAGGTAGGTGGGGAGCATACCATGCAGAACCTGGAATACTACCTTTAATTATTGTTTGAAAATGTAAAATTCGTTGAGAGGTAAAGGCAATAATTTAAAATCACCTATGGAATGACGATGCTTGATGTTGTGTGCATAGCGAATAGCGGAGTTGTACGCAATGCGCAACCGGTTTGCGAGGGATGAAGAAATTGGAGAAGAGGGATGAGCAGTATTAGAAATGGGGAAGGACCAAAGCGTGAGCCAATCTACGTTTCAAGTAAAAGGGTGTAAAATTGGACAGTCGTCTTAGAGAATGAAGAGAAGCATACACGCGCCGGCAAAGTCTGGGAATTTGATTGTCCCAAGACAGTTTTTTGTAAAAAAAAACCAAGTTCCTCACGTGAGTTTTCCACTCTGGTCAAAATCGACTTCATGTTCGGTCTTCTCGTCCCCAAAAACATGGGAAACGATACCTCAAAAGCTCATTTTACTAACATGTTACTTAAACACAAAAAGTACCTATTTTTATACACATTTTCACTCATAACACCCCCGGGTATATTCCGATCGGGCTGAAATGTTTCGGGACACAACTAAGGCCCAAATGGAGCATGTGTGCGAAAGAACGAATTTTTTACCGAAAATGAAGCCAGTACACGTGATACGACGGACGGACATTGCATTTTTGGAATCTACGCACCTTGAAACGGAGAAGAAAAAAATTTTGCTGAGCGAATACATAGGTGTATTATTCACAGAATAATAAAACAAGAGAGAAAAACGTGGGGCCATAACGGCGCCCTGGGGAATGCCATTAGTACGAGTAAGTCTGCGCGTATTAGAACATGATTCACTGAGAACAACATATTGAGACCTTCCACAAAGATATGAAAGACTTAAAGAACAGGCGGAAGAAGAGAAATTGAAAAATGATTTCAGCTTCCGAGTGAAAAGGAGATGGGGAACAGAACCGAAAGCATTTTGGAAATCAAGGAGCACCATAACTGTGCACTTGTTCGCTGTTGTGAGGATAACCGAAGTGGGACCAAATCCATTTAAAATTTTGAAAAATAAATAAAAGATTACGAAATTTGTAATAGTTGAGAAGAGGGAGATGGAATAAATTACTTGCTATGATCCTGAGCGTCGTGGCTTGTTATAAATGTATGTGCAACAATAAGCATTATGGAGCACTTGAGTTTATTCGATCATTTAGAAATAGAGAACTGTACAATCACTTTACAAAAAGTGAGGAGAGCAGTAAAGCAGTAACAAGGGATCTGTTTAAATTCTCAGGCATGAATCTACGTGTCTTGAGGGGATGTAAACACTGTATAGGTACTCTTCTACACATTAGCGCAATATGGTCAACCTGTGTCAGTGAGGCAAACATGGTGAGACCAAGGTTACAAACAGATCTGTAGTAGGTACCATTAACCGGCATTGGTGGAAAAGTCATTTTACTGATTACCTTGAATTTTATTTTACATAAGATTAAATAAATTCTATCTAATGATTACGGGGGTGGGGGGGGGGGGGGGCTCATAGCTAGTTGGAAAAAAGCATAGCCCAAGGGCTGGACAAGAAGAAATATGGTCAGGCAGAAAATGGTAGGTTTGTTTGAACTGGCTTTTCTGATGGTTAGCTGACTCCTGGAAAACCATAAGAAACCATAACCATCCGTGATCCGATACCGTCTTGATAACCGTTTGAGAAGGGCTTGAGTTTGATAATGTTTGGGAATCGAGATGGCAGTATATGGCCAGTTTCTCGTCTGCCTTATCTTCTGTACGGATCTTCAGAAAACTGGTGTTGGATAGTCAGAACACTGCAGACTGCCAGTCATGGATACTATGCAGTCAGAAAAGAGTCCGAGAATCACTTTGAACAGCCAAACGCCTTTCTGAAGGTCATATAACTGTCAGATGGTCATAGCGAATAAACCTAATAACACGTTTTCCTGGTGGGAAACTTTGATTCTTGTTTTTGGAACTGGCGATGGTTTCGTGACCTGACCGGTTAGGTCTCTTCCTTCTGTTTTTCAACTGTGCACCTATGGAAATCAGTTGCTCTATCCAATTAATAGTGAGCGACGAATTCTAAGAGTGACCTCAACATTGGGAATGTGCACGGGTTATTTACCGACTGCTTTGTTGAAATTGATGAATTTCGAACTTGAGAAGATCTTACTTCACTCTAAGCAAACGTATTCTAATTTGATCTTCATTGTTCTAGGGCAATTCAGTCGATGTCGATCTCGACCCTCAATGGGACATCGGTACTCTGAAAGAAGCAATCGCTCCTAAGATCGGCCTTCCGGCTGATGATATGGAGATCATACTGGCTGGGAAGTCTTTGGACGATTCTACAACTATTGCTGTTGGTACCCGATTGTATTCTTTCATGTTAATGGAAATGCGGTTGTGAAATTTTGGATTGTCCTTGGCTTATTTCATATGAATGTATGGAGTTTTCACTGTGTTAATTTTGGCCGCTCAATTAGAAATTGGTAGGTGGCCCGGGTTGAACGCTTGGTAGGTATTTCCATTTAGTATTTTTATTGGTGTTATTTTGTTGTCTAGGATTGCGATCTAGGGGAGCAGAGCGTTCTGCATGCCGTGAAGAGCCACGGACAGCGGCAAAGGCGGTCGCGCCCTTTAAATCAGATCATGAGCGAGTTGGTTGAAGAGAGCGACGCATTATCCACAGCGGCTGAAGAATCTGAAAATAAGGATATCATCCAACCGACCCTAGCAGATCTGGAAGCAAAACAACAACAAAACCAGCAAGCTCATTTCTACGTCTACTGCTCTTTCTGCATGAGTCCTACAAGTGAGTTCACTTGAAAATGGGCAGTTTTTGTAGGCCAAATTCTGTCAGTAACAGAAATTAACGCTTATTGACAACATAATGAGGTGTTTGTGTCGCAAGGTCTTGGCAGAAAACGAGCGTGAAATAGAACAAGCGTTGCATTTCTGTGTTCCCACTAGAAATGACGCATCGGGTAAATCGCGGAGTAGTTCAACTCAACTTGGCTTAGAGCGCTAGTGCATCACTTTGAAAGATGCACAGAACCGCAATGGATGGATGGAACCACAAATTTATGAATACATTTTAAAAACACGTCCTCAAAATCAAACCGAGGGGAGGTTCACGAAGGTCACGGAAAAGGTTCTTACAGGTTGCCAGGAAGGTTTGCCATTTCTAATGTTGGGTTGTTGGCAGTGTAATCGTTACTTGTTGAACTATCCTGCCTGTAAACCTACTTACAACTATGTCAGGAGTAAATGGCGAGCGAAGGCTGAAATTTGGCAGGGAAAAGTCTACAAGTAAATTACCTGAAGTTCGTAGGTTGGCAGCGGCCCCGTAGTCAGCGTTGCACAGGTTCTGACTTCGGGTACAGGTTATAGTACGGCTGTAAATTCCTAATAGAAAACTAATAATTTTGAAGCCTTGTGGCGGTTCTAAAGATGACTCGAATGTTCTCAAAAGGATGTGAAATAATCTCGATACGTATAGGTGACTGAATTTATTGAAGGAAATAATAACATAGAGTGGGGCCGCGAAGGCGCAAAAGCAAATACAGAATTTAAGTGATGAGAATGACGACGCGAATTACGGAAATTACATGAACGGGGAGAGAAGCTACTAAGGTAAGTATGTCAGATAAGTGTAATGCGAAATGTTGTAAAATGTGGCACCAGAGTCGAGGGTTCAAAGCTGGGTTCAGACGTTCGATGATACGAGGGACAGGGGACGAGTCTTGGGGCCAAAGATGTGGAGAGTTCTGGAACAAACGGGTATAACCCCTTTTGTGACTCTCGTATAGGAAGTGTGATGCACAAAGCCTGAGGGGCGCTATTACGCGAATGATATCGCTTAGATAAAGACAAGTAAGAAAAGGTGATGTTTCCTACCTCCGCTGGAACGGTGGTCCAAGTGGTCCAGGGATGGTCCTTCCGGGCTTCTGGTCCAGGGATGATTTCCTGGGGCTCCGGGGCTGCTGTTCTGGGCGATGGTGTTCCTGCAACAACAGACTTCCACGGCAGTACTGAGTCTACGTCTGGGTTCAGACGTGCCTTCAGGTGGGGTCGTCTCTCCTCCTCTCTTGCTCGACTATTATTAAGAATGTCCGAAATTGAAAGCCGTTTCCGTTGCCCAGTCCGCTCGTCTTCGTCACAGGGGTCAATCGTAGGATGGGGAAAAATAACTAAAACTCTCTTCTGAACCAACACAACTACTCAACACCACTATCTTAATCTGAACTCAAACTAAATGAAATGAAACTGAATAGAATTAAAGGATCGCAGGTCTGTTCTCGGGTAGATCTCGGTGAACTGTGTGTCATGGTGTGGGGAGCGGGGGTATTTATAACCTTCCCCTCCATTGCGCGTAGGGGAGGCGCAGAAGGGCCTGGTTCCTTATGGTCCAACCGCCCGAGTCGAGGGGAAGAGACCGCCCGAGTCAAATTCGTGGTAAGCCTTTTTCAAGGGTGATAATTTGACTACAGCAGCATTAAGAACCTTCGCCTCCAAGGCTTCGCTCTGACTCCTTGGGGCCAATAGCCAATCAGATTTCAATAGACGTGATACGTCATTTCTTGCCGCATATTACTTCTGTCACCCTCATTTAAAAAATACCGCTTATTTTTGAAAATGAATTTCAAACTACCGTTTCTACAAGTTTTTTTCCCCCAAAAAATTTTAAAAAAAGCGTCATTGAATTTTTGACCGTTTGTAGGGATTTATATATAGGTAGTATGTCGTTTAATTGGATAAGTCGTCTGTACAAGGACCGTTTGTAGGATTGAGAGGTACCATTTGAATGGAACTTGTGGAATATCAAGGATACATCCTGGATAGCAACATTAGCTTTTTGGAATAGACGATAGTACACAACTGGACCAGGGGGTTTTGTGGTAAGTTTTGCTGTGGGTGATAAGTTTTTTTACGTACTGGGGTTGATGAAATTGCATGAAAATAAAACCAAAATACCATGCAGACTTTCAACATACAGGTAACTCAATTTTCAGCTACTGGCAACACTGCATTAGCACTGAAACCGAAGGAAGGCAAATTGAGAGTTCGGTAAGTTTTCTTGAATTTTCTCCATTCGTTTCATTAATAATAATAATTTACATGAATAGGGGCACTTACCGTCGCCATAAGTGTCAACTTGATTTTACTCCACTGTCTGTCAGATGCATGGGTAGTCAATATCACGATTTATTTACAAAACGTACAGTTTCTCTTGTACCTAATTTTAAAAAAATCATCAATAATTATTTGTACAAATTTTTAATGGCTAGATTTATGTAACTGTAAATGTCATGGGCATAGTGTGTTATATAGTTACAAAGAATATACTATTTTATTGTATTATCGAGTCTAATCCACCTTCTCAGGTGTTCTTCGTGCAAGTCTGGCGCTATACAGCTTGACAGCGATCCCGCTTCGTGGTCGGATGTATTGGAACCTTCCAGAATATCCGGCGATTGTCAGGAACAAGGATGTCCTGTAAGTAGGGATGGGTATCCAGGTACAAACAGTCGATGCCTGTCCAATATATACCAGTATATCGACATCAAAGTTAGGCTTGTAAATTCCACTCATATTGCGATATTAGTGTATTTTAAATGCACGTGTATTTCAAATTATCTGAATTATTTACTCATGCTAACTTACCCACACTCCCACAAGGTTATAAAATCACAATGAATCAGAAATAAAACTAGTATAATCCATTATGAAGAATACAAGTAAATTAAAAGTTATTAAAAAGGCCATTAAAAGTCGTTTGATTGCAAGTATCATTAAAAAATAGAGGCCGCTGACGGTGTTTAGAAATTATTGTTACATCATCACAGTTTTAAAATGTGTGCTGTTCGTTATAATGAGGGTTAATAGGTACTGCAGCTTCTACCCAAATAGTTACTACGTAACAGATCCAACCGTTAGAGTAGAAAACTCAAAACTGTGAGCAAGGATATTTTTATGATGATCCTTTACCTGCGGGGTTCACTTTGGAGTAATTTTCATGGACCCTTTTAATGAATATTTTCGTCCTCTTCCCTTTCTAATGTATGTTTTTGTAATTAAAAAACTAAAAATAAAAAATCGAAGGAGACGAAGGACTTCAAATTGAAAACTGAATGCCAATATAGTATTGAGGTAAACATATCATAGTGAGGCTAAGCAATATCGGTATTTTTTCATAGAAATATTTTAAACTACCGCTACGCCTTATCAGTTGTAATTTGGTTTAACCCTCAACTTTTCATGTTTAACTTCCGTTTATCCAACAGGCAGTTGTACTGAAATTGTCAAACGTTATATTTTAAAAACTGACTTGATGCTGGCTTCGAGTTTGTTTCAATTTGTGATGGATTGGTTTGGATCGCTATCGACTTCATATCGGGAATCACACATTCATTTCCAGGATGGTCCAGTCGCTTGGGCAGAATTCTATTTTAAATGTGCGGAACACGTCCCGACAACTGAAAACGAATTGGAAGCCGTCCCTCTGTATTTGATCCGGGCGAACACTCGGAGCACGCCGTGCCTCGCCTGTATGGATATTCTGTAAGTACCAACCTGCCATTTCATTCTGCAATGTTTATCCCCTAAATTCAGCCTGGGGTGTTGCAGTAACCACTTTATACTGTTTCATTTTGTATTTCTGGGGCGGTGGTGGGGTGCCACAGGTTATGAGATTGATCACGGAAAAGTGCGTTGTGACTCGAATAATAAGTTTGTGGACCGCTGCTGTTTGGTAGCCTGTTTTATGCCTTACGACAAATGAAGGGATGAGTTCGAAGATGAGAAGTTTTCAAAACAGAAAGTTGGGTCAAAAGCCAACTAGTGGGTCTGCTGACCTGTAGCCTCATATATCCAGGCTAAAAATAAAAAAATAAAACTATTACAACGCATACAACGCATTAAAACAAATGAGCTGTTTTTGGATTTTTTTTTTGGCGCAGCCATCAACTGGCTTTATCTTGCTACCAAAGCCTATTACCTAAGTCATAACTGTCAGTATCCCGAAAATGTGAAGCCATAAGATCCCACTATTAGGTGTTTTGGCTCTTGTAGCGCCACTTCCATCGCCGTGGCGCCTCTCATTGGCGTCGTTAAGACACCAAAAACTGTACAGAAAATTCTGGTAACTCAAGGAGTTTGCTGTAAAAATTTCAAATTTTTATTACTGTTCCAAGCGTCACTTTTCACAGTGCACACTCATGTATACCCACCCGCAGTTGTCGCTCGACTCAAGTAAGACATTTTAAAAAATTTACCAAAATCTCCAAAAGCGTATAGGTATTCACTATAAATTGTGTAGAATGTTTACTCCATAAAAAAGAAATACTGTTTCAGTAACCAAGAATGTTACACAAATTGGCTAAAAAATTGTCAAAAAATACAATGTTACCAAATTCGAAAATCCGCTCTTATGGCGGGGCTGCTCGACTGGAAAATTTCGATTTCTTTTATATATTTTAGGATTTCACCTTGTAACGCCGGAAGGCAAAACAAATAATACAAATAGATAATTTTTGTCGTGGTATTCTCCCAGAACCACTCCCTGTGAAATTAAGATCTCTCCAATAAACACAGAAGTGGGGACGGAAGATGCAGGAGAACCGAGGAACCTAGTGGGGATCCCCACCATCCTCCACCAGTTGGAGGATGGTGGGGATGGTGAAGGATGGAGGGAGATAGCCCTAAGGACTATAAATACTCGCCTCCTTCGCCTTTCCAACCATTCTACGCTCTCCTCTAGTCGATGACTATTCTCTCTCTCCTCACTCCTCATCTCTCTCCTCAACCTAAAAGATCCTGGGCATGGTGGTAGTCTACCGCTATAACCAAACCAGGCAACGCCTCCGAAAGGATCATGGTGGTAGTTCTCGCACTATAACCAAACCGGGCACGACCCACCCTAACGCCTCTAGTGGTGAATGTGCGTCACCTATGCATTTACTACAATTTTCATATTTTAGGAGATTATTAGTTCGTCAAGTTGAATAGTTGTTGCTCGTTTTAGATTAGCTACTTTCCCTTGGTAGACACTGTGTCATATCTACACTAGTAGTTGCCTGTCCAACTAATGACCTACCTATTACTCCAAAATTCAGTAAGTAGGTACCTTAAATTGAATCTGTGGAAGTGACCACAGATGTTGTCATTGCAGTTGTCTAAAGGAGGGTTCACATCCATCCGGAAAGTGCGTATGAGAAGCTGATTGGTTGGACATCAGCTGGGGAGGGGGGAATATTCTTTCCGGAGAAGCACTTTTGAAGCGAACTGTACGCATCTGATTTTTCAGATATTTTCCGCTCCGCATCTGCGCAGTTCACTACTGCGCATACAGAATGGCGTCGGCAACCGAAACAGCTGTGGGAGGAAGCGCGGGAAACGAGTTGTCAGCCAAAATTCCGGATGGTTATGAACGCCTTCCCAACTTCCGCGATTCCCCTCCATCCCTTCCACTGCTTTTCACTAGCTTCCCCTATCCGTATTTCCAGACGGCTCCGGATGGATGTGAACCCTGCTTAAGCATCAATTCGATTGCCTCCCTATTCAAATGCGCAATGGGCAGAGGCGTAAGGTCTTTGTTTCCTCTCGTTTGGGATGAAACATATTCAGTGCTTCCGGCTTGATGATCATGTGAAGCCTAATGGGGAAAAACTTCCAACTGGGAGGATACCTTGTATTATTAAGGTAGGTATTCAACTGGTAGGTACTCAAGTAATGAATATTTTACCGTATTGTTTTCCAGGGACACAGTAATAGTGTTCTCCTGCGCTCACACGATCTGTCTCGAGTGTTTCAACAACTACATGACGTCTAAAATCCGCGAGCGGAAGTTCGTGTTGGACGACGATGTCGGGTATTCGCTCCACTGTCCCGTCGGTTGCGAGGGCTCTCTCATTACGGAAATCCACCACTTCCGTCTTCTTCCCCCGCATTTGGTAATCGTCCGCAAGAGCAGTTTCTGTGACAATTCGTGTTGGATGAGTTTTTAAAAGGTTTTTCCTTTGTTTTCCTTGCAGTACAACATGTACCAGCAATTTGCTGCTGAGGACTTTGTCTTGAAAAGTGGTGGAGTCCTGTGTCCCCATCCCCATTGTGGAATGGGAATATATCCTGATGACGATTGCAATACTGTTCGTTGCACTTGCGGAGTGAGTAAATTTTTCATGGTTCTCCTATCACTTGGCAGTGTAGGTGTACCGTTAGTTATGATAATATGCAGGGCGATTCCTGATAACTCCGAGAGAAGAGGTCTTCTCTTCTTCTCTCGGAGTTATCAGGAATCGCCGTCTACAATAGAGTGAAACTTCAAATCAAACGGAGAACCAACACCAACACCTTAGGTTAGTGGAGAAATAGATTTTTGAAGTTTTCCGTCAGAAAATCGCTATTTCACCCAAACACTCAATTTTTCCTTCTGTTTACTCAGGTTTTGGTTTATTATTCTGTGAATAATACACCTATGTATTCGCTCAGCAAAAAATTTTCATAACACCCTCTCAAACTTTTTTCTTTTCCGTTTCAAGGTGCGTAGATTCCAAAAATGCAATGTCCGTCCGCCGTACGCCGTATCACGTGTACAGGCTTCATTTTAGATCTAAAAAAGTCGTTCTTTCGCACACATGCTCCATTTGGGCCTTAGTTGTGTCCCAAAACTTTTCAGCCCGATCGGAATATACCCAGGGGTGTTATGAGTGAAAATGTGTGTAAAAATAGGTACTATTTGGGTTTTAGCAACATGTTAGTAAAATGAGCTTTTGAGGCATCGTTTTCCATGTTTTTGGGGACGAGAATACCGAATATGAAGTCGATTTTGACCAAAGACGCGGAAATTGAGGTTTTACCATTGGTTCAGCTCCCAAAATTGTTTTTTTTTAAGTCAAAAACCTGGAAAACTGTCTGAAATCACCATAAATGTGTATACTAACATTAGAAAAAGTGTAAACAGCTGAATCAAGACCATTCAATCGCACTACCAATGATCAAAGATGGTCTGGGGGAAAAAAAAGTGTACCTATTTCATGTTTTGGGGGCCAAAATTGGTGGAAATCATCAGGAATAGCTAATTCAATCATTCCACATGAAAGAAACAATAAATTTAACTGCCAACAAGAATCTCTAGAACTCCAATAGAATAATAAACCCATGTGACAAGGACTTTGCAGCGTTTTTCTATTTTTGTTCATTGATCCCATTTTTTAAAACTCCGTTAAATTTAGCGTTATGTCGACCGCCATAATTAATTTCTCACAAAAAATAAGGGCTGGAATTTACACAAAACAAGAAAATTACAATTCTGTGAAAACGTGGAAAGGTCAGTAGGTGTACTGAAAAACGCCTTACCACTTTGCAAATCTCCTCAAAACTTCTCCCAAATCTCAGCTTTCTAACGGTGCACTCTGTGTTATTTCTACAGTGGCGTTTAGAGAAGAAAATCAAAAAACAGAAAATGTCAAAAAACGTGAAATTTCCCCCAAAATCAAGGGTTTATTCGTGTAAGACGACGCCGTCAAATGAGCTGTAGGAAAGGCTGTTGGTCGGTATAATGTAGAATTTAACTACAAAAATGTGTATATAGCTACTGTTTGAATTTAATATACTTGGTATAAATATGTGAAATTTAACTACAAAAATGGGATCAAAACTGGAAAAACTTGAGTAAATAGAGGATAAAATCAAGAGTGTGTGAAATAACCGTTTTCTAACGAAAAACTTCAAAAATCGATCCCTCCACTATAGAATAATAAGACAAATAAACCTTCAGTTTACCACAAATTAAATTTGTGGTAAACATCGCCCCACAGGTGTGCATCTAAATTCGATGAATTGATGATTTCAACACAAACTTACAGTGTTTGGAACCTCGTGTTTCGGCAACGGAAACGATGTGAAGTTTCACTCTTAATTAGTTATTTATTATTATTAATTAATTATTTAATTATTAATGTTTTAATTATTAAAATAATTCTATTTAATTATTATTATTTTATTTTTTTCTGGACTTATCAGGAACTTACCTGTATACAAGATATAGTTGCATGGCTATTCCTTCCCCATGTGTACCTATCTGGAAGGTTACGAGTATTATTAAGTGCCTATCATAATGTTTTTCAACGTTTTAAGCGTGTGTAACAATGCACTTGCAGTTCTTACTCCTATGTATTAATGCATGGTAAAATTTGAACCTCATTACAGTACGTGTTCTGCAAAAAGTGTCTTCAGGGGAACCATTTAGGGGAATGTGAGAATTCCGTGGACATTCTCACTGGTCTTAGCCCATCGTACGTCATCGACCCTTCCAGGGCTGCTCAGGTTAGTCTCATTGTCACTGTTTCCTACCAGCTATTTTATCATTCACAGTGATTGTGGGCAGGCTGTTCAGTGAAAATTGTTCGACCGACACCAGATGTTTGCTTTCAGGAGTCGTTGCTAAGAAACTATCATTCATAATGAGCATGTACGCATGATGATGAAGATGTGTGGTTTGATGTTCATTTTACGTTAGTCATAATGAATGGTCCCTAGGTGTTTGTAAGGCAGCCACGTTTTTTCTTTTTGAAACTAAAGCTAGGTTCATATGGAGACGCATCTGGACGGCAATCAGGCACGACCACGCATTTGCCGGAATTTTTGCCACAGAGGCGTTCACATGGCAGCGGAATTATAACAAAACGGAGTCGCAAAAAACAAACGATTGCTCGAACACGAAAACACAAAATCAACCACATATGTCGAATTTCAATATGGCTGAACAACCAAACAACAGAGATGTGCGCAGGAACCTCTGCACAGATACGGCAACGGATCCGACAGCAGAAAATATTTGGAGATTTTGATATAGTATCCAAGGCACTGCGTTGCAATAATCCATTTTGCGTTGGCCAATAGAATTGCAGAACGCATAGCCGTGCCAGACTGCCGTCCGGAATTGCATCTCCATGTGAACCTAGCTTAAGGGTTAACCGTGGGTGTCGCCCATGGCGTCATCATAGTTGTTATACGCTTGATGGTACTTTTGTTTTGCAGTCAAAATGGGATGAGGCTTCTCACAGAAGTATACGCGCTGGAACCAAACCCTGTCCGAAGTGCAGAACTGCCACTGAGAGAGCCGGTAAGTTTTTCACGAACAGAATTACTTCTACCTGAATAGAATAGTCCCAAACTACCTATCAAACTTGTGCGAAACAGGATGAAATATTTGCAGGGCTGCTCATGAGATTATTTGCATGGCTCCGAGAAAGAATTGTGTTAAATAGAGCTTGTACAATATTTTACCCATCATCCTTAGGGGTATCGTTGATAATGGATGGAACAAATTATATGAAGCTTGGTTAATTATGACGAAAAAACGCGTCAAACTTCGATTCTTCATCCTTGATTTAGAATTCTGTACTGTAATTGAGTAATTCTGACAGGTCCACGCTTTAACGGTAAGACGGATTTTAGTGCATTTTTTTCAAAATGACAGGAACTGCCCAAGGGAGTTTTGTGGCCATTCGTTTTACCTCCTGAATTCCTCAAATCGGCCATTCCTAGCGACGTCCCGGTTTGTTTATATTGTGATATATTTAAGTTGTTAGCACGCTGTTAATATTGTTAGCGACGTTCAGAATTTTATTTTGTCGTTAATTTTTGTAAACTGAAGGTAAGTTTGCAGGTAATTCAGTATTTAGAAGGGTTCACATTGCCTCTGCCTTTCAGCATTATCTCACTCTTGGTATCCTCCAGGAGCCCATTCCGAAAGGCTCTTCAACATTTCACTTTGCAAGCCTTCATTTGTACTCTCCACTTTGCGAATTATGAAAAGTAGGAGAACTTTCTGTTCCTAAAGACTTCGCGCTCCCACTCTGCAGTTCTACTCGAAACGAAGAGTGTTCTGTAGAGTAACCTCCGTTACTCCATAGAACTGTTACAGTTTATCATTGGATGTTCCGATCGTTTTATTCCGAATCCGATTTCATCAAGTCTTCCGTCCTTCTGTAAGTTAACTTACTTGGGATTTGGTTTCGCCTAACCAAGAAACGACTCCCTAAAAGTTGTGTGGCTGACGACGAAATTAATTCGCGCTCGATGAATGTGGCCGACGGAGGGTCGAACATGTTCACCATCCTCTAATGAGAAGTATCAGAAAATTTCCATTAAAAACAATGAGGTATTTTATCCGCTAACAACAACAACAACCTGTCACTTCCTAAACTCTCCTTCCTCCCAAATGTAGAGTATTTTAATGGCCTTAGTGGAGCTAACTTGGGTGCTATTATATATGACCCTCCCCCTACCCCCCTCCTCACACTAATCGGACCACAGTTAGACCTAATCGAGAGACTGAATTGTCTTATTTTTATTGATACTACCAAACACTGTATTTAACAAAGAACTAAAACATAAAAACCGATTTGAAAAGTATGTCATTCTACCGCAGAGTCATTTGGGACTCTGCAAAAATGTTGTAAAACCTTCGTTTGCAACGCAGACTCTTCACTTTGTACTTTGCGAAAGATAACCTTTAGAAACGGAACTGTTCAAAACAGGGTAAAACTCTGCAGTTCTACTCTTTGCATTTCACTCTTCCTCTTCATATCAAGAGCGTTCTTTAGGAACGGAAATTCGTTCGCAAAGTGCAGAGTGTAGATTTGAAGAGTGCAGAGTGAAGATTGAAAGTCTTTAGGAACGGGTCCCAGGTCTTCACTTTCAGTTGGAGAAACGAGACAATATCGCGCTTAAATGCCTTTTTTAAGCCGAGTGATCTGTGGAAATCTCATTACCCCTCAAAATTGCATCAACGCAACCGTCACCATTAGTGGCGTCCGATGGCGGTGCGTGGGCTCTGAAAACGGTGGGGCACTAAACCAGAACACAAAACCAACAGTTTTATCTACAAAATACCCCAAGGCAACAACACCCTTCCCTTATTTACTGATTGAGTGATATTCAGCAAAGCTTATCTCTTCTAATCAACACTATCATCGTACGTATCGTCTGGGCTGGATTTATACCGTTTCATTCACGATCATTTTGGCGAAACTTTTCGGTGCAAACGAATGGCTGGATGTCCGGGTGGTCTCAAAAAATGCTTTAGTTCGAGACCAATTTAAAAACGTAAAAAAAACCATACACTAATACTGAAAGTTTTCGATCTACGGCTTTTGGGAAATTTCAGCCCCCTACTTTTCACCAATTATAAATGACTGACAGTAATGCCGAGTTTCGCCGACCTACTAGACCCCAAATGGAACATGCAAACCAAATTCCATTAATTTTGGTTCATGGTAACTAAGGAAAGTGCGAAGTACAGGGGACAGAGGGAAATTTTTTTAAATTAAATTTTCGGATTCTAAGTACCTTGAAACGGAATACATTAAAAAAAAAAACAACAACTTTATTGCAAAAACAAAGCGAGCTGCCCCGCAGGCCGGGGGTGCCCCGAAGGACGCAGCCTACTGCCCCACCCCGGGTGGTACGTCTCCATTCTTACTAAAATACAACAAAACAATGACCCGTCGGCCCTTACCTACTTGAATTGAGAAGCTATTGACTAGAAGCTAGGTAGTTATCTGTGTGTTGGGACGCCGATCAATCCACAAGACCACAAACAGCTAACAGGAAAAAACGCATTTAGGTACCACAAATACAGATCTGTCATCGGAACTGGACCGAACGAAAAACGCACAAAATTTGATGCAAAAAATTGAAAACTGACAACAGACTCAACAGAGAAAGGGTATGTGATTCACGAGACAACAAAAACAAGTCGGAAGATGAAAAAGCATCTCGCGTCGAGGTGACAACTTGAATCGATTGTTAAAGATTTTGGAGTGGGAATCAGATGCTGGGGACAGGGCCCAAAGTGAGCGTGGCACACATAATTTTTACTCGGCTGAGCATGGGGGAAGGGGCCACGTTTCTCAGTTGCCATGGGAACACTAGGTCACACGACCTGTCTGCCAGTTTCAGGAGCCCAGGTTTCGATTTCGATCGCTGGACATCGATTACTGTCCCTTTAATCCGATAGCATGCTTGATCTATGGAGCTAACATGAAGGAACCACCATGGATGCTGTACTAGAATGTTGAATATCCATAGCCGGCGAGTCACTGTTGAACTTGGTCAAAAATGCTAGGTACAGTTTACAGTGGGAAATTCAAATGCCAGCTGAGCAATGGTTGGAGTTTATTTTTACTCCTAGTGTTTTTGGGTGCCGGGGCAGTGGCCCAAGTGGCCTTATGGACACAACGCCCCTGGTGACGACTGATTGTGGCTGCCACTCGCGGTCGCCAGTCTTCCCATCATGGGTTTCAGTTTTGTTGACGCTTATGGAATTCCGATGTTCTCGCTCCCCCATGGTTTTATGTACCTCCACTACAACTTTTTTATTCAACATTACTTCTAGTCCATTCACTCGTGTCATTTTCCTTTCAGGTGGTTGCATGCACATGGTATGCACGAGGTGCGACTTGGAATGGTGTTGGGTCTGTCAAACCAAGTGGGCCCGGAGCTGCATGGGGAGCCACTGGTTTGGATAAGATTTCACTCGATACACAACTGAGGTTGGTCTTGTTTTGTTTGAAATAAATAAATCGTTCAACTTCCATTAGGAAACGTTTAGTTTTTGTAATCAGAAGGAATTTTTGTAAAAATCCGCTCATAGCTAAATAATGGCTACAAAAAATGATAAGTAGATCTAAGTATAGGTCACTTGTAGTGGAACTTGAGTAAACGCTGCACTTAGTGCAGTGGTGAATGGCCCAAGGTCGATCCCCTATTTGCTGTGATTGTAGCGATGTTTTGACAATGTTGCCAACATAATACACTGGAAATTATGAATTAGCCAGGTGCATTGCTCCATCATAAATTGTGTAATTCGTGTTTGCCGAGTGAATTTCAAGTTTCATTTTCTTACAAAATTAAGAGTGTATTTTGATTCTGAGCCCCCCCCCCCCCCCCCCCCCCCCGGTTGACATTATACAATGTACCAGTGTGTGTTAGGTAGGTTTGTACTTGTGTATATTAGGTTGCCATGTTTTCTGACCTGCACAATATTATTATATTGGTTATAAAGTGGTATAAAGACTCAGGTTTAAAACTGATGTTTGTTTGGTGCTCTATTTATTAAATTTGGGACCTCAAGTGTGTAAAGATGTAGTTAGTTGGACTTGAAGGGATTTCTGTTACATGATTAATAATTAATTTTTGAACGGTTTCCACGCGTTTTTATCTCCACCAACTTGTCTTTTTGAACCTGTACAAATATTAAACTTTTAATAAAGTCAATTTTTTTGGTCGGTATTGTTTTAAATTCTTTTCTACACTCCCTTGTACATTTTACCCCTAATATGCAATGTCGCCCCTTTACGGCATCGAAATATTACAGACACACAAAGAACGTTTTTATTAATACAGTTGATCAGAGGGTGAAAAGATTTAGACTACACATTCTAGAAGGAATATAATCTATATTTATATAATTCCATCAAGTTTAAAATCTTCAAAATAAAATCGCAGCTGGACAACGATACTTAGTGTTATAATAGAATCAATTACTTTCGAATAATATTTTCTCTCTATGTACACATCAATATTTTTTTTGAAATGATATAAAAGGACACGTCATGCGCACTAAACGCCAGATAAACGGCGCCCATGTATTGTCATCTCACTTATTCAAAAACATATATAGTTTAAAAAAACATATATAATCATACCATACAACATACCTACTTCTCAAAAAAAAAAGTTTTGGTATTTCAATAAACTATATAGAAAACAAACGTAAAAATATAAATCTCAATAGTCATGTTTTACAAATAGTGTAACATATTTTTTTTGGGTAGATTTTTTTTTTTAATTTTTTTGGTGTCTAACGACTTACAAATTCAAGTATAAATAAAGGAAGACATTTTGGCTGAAATGTATGGTTTGAATTCAAGGAGTGCATGGCGATGGCTTAAACAGGTTAGGAAAGGTAAACAGATAAAGCTTTTTCGATGCCAGGTCAATGCCCTTGCATCATTGAATGACACCAGCTAAGTTTTCGATCAATAATAATCGGTTTCAATAATCAATTCGAGTCGATAATCGATCAATGGATTTCTTCGGCGGCGATCGTTATCCTTTATATTTTTTCAGGGGCCCAACCTTCCTTGTTTCCCTTTTCTAACCTGTTAGGGGCCTTATTTGTTCTCAGTTGTGATAATAGAGAGTTTTTGCAGCACCCTCACGCCGAAACGAAACGGAAAACGACACCAAAACGGAAATGGCTGATAGGGCGACCGAAGTCAGATGCTAACCTTTTTCGGTTCAGTTTTCGTTCAGCTTTGGCATCTACCGGCTGGTGAAGTCACGCTAACGTTATGTTAACCTCTCTTTCATCCATTTTACTCCACGGTTAATACAAATCTATGTCCACACATGGCGTCAAGTCTGCATTAACATAGAAAGACGCCAAGAAGGCTGTGAATACGACGCTCGACATTTTTATTTTCCAAGGAAACAGATGAAGGTAGGTAGCGTTATGCAGATGTAAGGTTAAATTACGTTTTGTCATCTCAACACGACGAAAGCCGACACCGTGAGATCCCGGTATTTTTCGTCGTCATGGTTCGTCAAACTTTTCAGTGTCTGCGCATGCGCAGCACTGCTTTCGTTTCGTCGCAAGTGTGTTGCAAAAACTCTCTATTAGGCTGTGGGAGCATAATATGTACATCGAACTCAGAATATCCATAGCCATAGTTGGTACACTTGTATGACCCAGTTTAGGCCTAACCTTGAAAAATGTGTTCAGAATATTCATCTCAAATCAATGAAAAATATAAAACCTCTAGTTTTTTCTTCAAAAACAAAAAACACATTTTTTTTTGGAAGCTTACTTTTATCATGCATTTGTATTGCTTTCAGTTCTATAGCTCCTTATTTTATTGTTATTATTAAAATATTAAGTTTAAATAACAAACAATAATCCATAACGAAGTATTCTCAAATATATTTACAAAATGAGTATTTTGTTCGTATGGGTGTACTCTTAGTACGTAATGATCTGGTTACATTTTTACTTACTCGTACATGATCGCTATTAGTTGGCATCATAATTTTTCACGACCAAATGGTAAATGCCATCTTCTTGAATGAATTCATTTACCCTGAATATTTGTAAGTACCTATACGTTTAAAATGTACGTGTCACAATGTTCAGTTATGAACAGCTTTCTAGAGTAACGCGTTAATTTTTAAACACTGAATTACATACGAGGATATTATTAAGTATTTACAAGCACCACGTCAACCTTCCTGTTTATACTTACATTCACATGTACCTTGAAGGAACACAATTTATGGACATCCATACTAATTCCGATTCAGTAAAAATATTTTAAATTAGGGCAAAGATTTTCATGTGTTATAAAACACACTGTTCTCCCCGAGGATTTAAATTAAGAAAATTTGGACAGAACTAATAAAGTGTAGAATGAATTTAGTCTCTATAAATTTGCTCCCGTATAGGTTCAACTTCCAGAGGGGTGGATGAATGGCACTTCTCAAACAAATGATGAGTATTATGCTGGTAAATCAATCAGAGTAATCTGACACCTCGTGGTGAAGAGTTTTGAGGTTAAAATACCAACTTACAGCGAATTATCGAAGGAAATTCTGTAAGGACATTTCTAAACAATACTTCAAACCTTTCTCCGTACAAATCAGTTTTGGGACGCCTAGAATCTAACACAAGTTTTTTTTTTGTACAATAGCAAAAATCAAATTTTTCAAAAGGTCAAAAATCACACACAACTGAGGGTAGTTTGTAAGGTACTTCGAAAATTCGCTCATTAGGCCATGTTGCCTGAATAGAACCACCTTTGAGTGAAATTTGAACTCTTTGTCACAACGCATGCTCTTATGAATCGACAGAAATACTCAACTTTTAAATTCTTCGAACTTCTAAATTACACTTCACATTATAAAAAACAAAACAAATCGAAGTTCTATTCATTAACTCTATTGTAATACGACCCAGTACATGTTAATATCCTTATAGGTAGGTATATTTCTATTCGATAATTAATATAAGTTCGCCGTTTTCAAAGGTATCGACCTACCTACCTAACTATAGAAAAATCTTCGTAACATTCGTTTGAAAAATACTTTAAAATTCTCTTGAAACCATCTAATCTTGGGTTTTATTTCATAACTGCATAAAAAGAACTTTCAATTCCTTCAGAGTTGCTACTCGCCTTTGTGGTCCATTGATAAGGCAAACACAATTTCCAGCCGTCTACCCATAAAAATCTGGTGGACTTCCATTTTGTGTTGGTATATTCAATATTCCGGATTGTTGATGGCTACTAATAAAATTAGGGCTATAAATATTATACTCGTACTGTTGGTGGAACAGGCGTCACATATTAAGTACGATAAACACGACAAATTCAACCGTTGATTTCGACGAACCTTGATTTGGTTTTTGACCCCAATCATCATTTGAGACATCGTGTTTCATAATAGAAGGAACGTTTTTGAACCACAGCATTAATGTTTACGAACCTCAACATGCACAGTACCTACTTCGGTAATTCGGCATTAACAGGAGAGCTGATTTTACTGTGGAGAAACAATCCACCTATTTTTTAGAAACGCAACCCTGATTTACTGTGGTATTTCTAATCTACGGCAGTAGAAAGTGGATTTAAACGAAAAAATGAAACCAAATCGCAGTAATCTTTACCTACAACTGCAGTACCTGCTTCTTGAAACGCAATTTTCCTAATTTTACTTAAGTAAGATGTGAATAACTGCAGTAAACTTCTATGAAATAGGCCACAGTACTGCGATTCTGCAACTCATCACCTTTTTGTCGGTATGGAGTCGGTGTCGCTATGTCTCTCATGTAACGACACCCGGTTAGCGAAATTGGTATTCAGCAACTTATGATACCGAACTTGAATAACGAATTGTACTTGCAGGATGAGATAACGTTTTTAGCTTAAATGTATTACGTATTTTTGTGTAATGCCAAATTTATTTGTATAAATTATGTATGATTTTGTTTAAATTTCTTTTTCATAATGGGGTACCTATTACCCGGAAATTCTGAAAAACATGTAAGGAATTCGAACACCATAATGCCTGACATCATTATCCAAAGTTCATAAGCGCACGAAAAAATACGGTATGTAGGTAACTACCCAAAGTGAAACAGAACAGCCAATATCACTTATACCTAAGTCCTTATAGCACTCTGTAACTTCCTTCCTATCAATATACTCGTAATTTTAAGGTTGAATTATTACGATATTTTTATGACATCAGTGCTATAAATTATTGAGTGACTGATTTACCTACCTACTTACCTATGGTAAGTACCCAAGGCGAGTAGAGAGGTAGTGTACACGCCTAGGTAAGGCTCTACATTGGACTTATTCCGTTACATACAATTGAAAAAACATAGAAAAGTAGGTAGGTACACATACTGTTCCGATAAACATTTACCGTAAAACTTCCTACTACCGAAAAGCAACGTCACGCCAAGTTTGTTTTGGGTGTAACGAGCTTTCGGCGCTGACAACGGGGGCCTAGAGCTGTTGGAATGATAACGACCCCGTAACGACATGTTATCGACTATTTAGCGACAACTGACGTTACTGAGCGCTTACAGAATACCAATCGTCGGTATTTAGTGACGAAGATATTTTTCTTTATGCTATATTTCATCGTCGTTAGGATGCCATATAGAGTTGCAGAATCGCACCACAGGTGCGGAATCCAACGTCGGGAACATCTCAAGCAATCTAGATGATAAATAGCTCGTTCTTCATGTAGATTAGCCAAGCAAAGCAAACCTTGTTCAGTAATGTAGCCAAATTTAATGAAATACGGGTTCTGCAGTGCAGTTTTTGATTGTTTTGGTCCTTCACATTGTACACTTTTTCAGCCTTTGGTCAGATGTGACGTAATGATTCACATGGCGTCACTGGCCTACATCCAGCTACGTACTCATAACTCAAGCTGCCTGGTGAAAGGAATAACGTAGGTTGGAAGAGGAAATGAATGGTATGTTCGGCAGCCACCATAAAGATGAGAATATAAATCACACCATGGTAGATCGATGTGCATAATTTGGGTACCTACAAAACACATATTGTAGGTACGTTATTAATTTCGGTAGGTATTTAGAGCTAATGTGCTAATGCCACGTTTCAACAATATGCTGTCCCACTTAACTGTTTAACTCCAAAGTCCGCCTTTTCGCTTCCACTCTGAGATGTTAGGGTCGAATGTGAATCTTCGGATTCATTCTGGATTTATTTATCTGCTGTCACTGGTGCGCTTTTAATAATATAATTATCAAGTCCTCCACAAAAGCGAGCAGTACAAAAGACCAATATATATCTACGCTCCACACGGCATCGACGTTGCAACCCCCATGATTGGCAGCTGGTGAGGAGGACCAATAGGAAGGGGGATCGTGGCCCGGGGAGGAATGAGGTAGTTTTTATATGAACCTTTGGATATAAAAAAAGAGGTTTTCGTGAAAGAACCCAAAAGGACAAGATGAGGAAGAGGACCATAACATCACTCACATCTGTTGATACACTAGACGCCATTAAGAATATCATCACAGACCCAGAAGTTGAGTAAACATCCACAGTATTCTGTCATATCTTTTATACGAGTGCAGCGGAGTAAGCTTACGGCGTCATAATTATTAATCGGTATTGTCGTGATCCTCCCAGAACATCACATCTTGTATATTGAGATTGTTCAAGTAATAAACGCAACGGGTGAGGTGGTGTACGTGACCACAGGCACAGAGGCCCGATCACTCCCCACCAGTCCTACTGGGCTGGAGGAGAGTGGAATGGGCAGTATAAAAACTCGCCGGCTGCGCCTGTCACCTCATTCTACACTCTCCTTAAGTCGCCGACTTATCTCTCTCTCTTTCATGCCTCCTTACCCTTCTCACAAAAGATCCCAGATTGGTGGAACTGGTATTGGTGATAACCAGGCTTGAGTGGTAACCGCTGGGCAAATTCCCTCTAGCTTCTTTAGTGGTGGTAACCTCCCTGACTTCAGTTAATGGTGTAACCATTTAGACGCTAGATCCAGCAACCTTCTCTCCATCAAATTCACTCAGCTCTCCTCGCCTCACCTCACCTCACCTCGCCTCTCACCTTAGCCACCACAGGTATTATATTATTAATTTACCGCATTCTTGGTTGTAGACGATAACCTCGGGTAGTGGATAAGGAGGTTTGCAAAGGCATAACATTACAACTGCACTCATACACCGTCTTTACTTGAATCAACTATTCTTATCATAATCATACGAGTTTACCATGGATTTATTCCTCTTTGTAATATCCACATTACCATTATTGGTTCCACAGGTTCCCGGTAGGTTGTAGAAATGGCATAGTGGGCATTCACCCGTTGAGGGTCAGACGCTCAGGAATGCGATTCATTTCTGGATTTTTCCATTTATGTAATGGTGTCCGGGTGAAGGAGAAAGGATTACTTCTGAAGAGGAAAAATCCAAGTTCTTACCTCACCTTGACAGCACATCCCTCGTTATAAGACCTTGCTTGTTATTCAGGACATTTTACATTGAATTTCATCATTCCTAATGTTGGTACTTCTATCATTACTCGAATTAATCTCTTGATAAAGTTAGTCATGAAATATTATAACCAGAAGTGCGATGTAACAGGGAAAATACGCGTGAGGAGTCGAAAAAGCTTCGGCTTGGGTGAGACGGGCAGGCGCTGGTCTCGGTTCCACAGATACGGAGCAAAAGGGTTAAGTGAACCACCCCATAGAATAATGAGCGCAGTGAAGCTGGAATTAGAACTACTTTTCGGACACTACCTTCAACCTTCACCCCCTGAAATTCCCTCATTCGAAATTTTGAAGGTGCTTCCAAGCTATCCAGTTCCTTACATAAACGTTTCAATCTTTACTACTGTGGAAAACATATATGAAGCGATTTTCTATTTCCAAGGGTTTTTCCTGGTTTGTATATTCCTGTTCAATAGAGGCAAAAAGAGTGAGGAGATTGGGGTCAACTTTGTGTTGGAAAGAATACAGTTGGTGAAGGCAATTAGCACATTACCTCTACGAACACAATTAAAATTACGCCCTGTGCTGAATCCATAGAGCGATGGCAGTGTTGTGCCCAGAGATCCCACGATGGATGGGTCGGTTTGGTGATTTTGTTTGTAGGTGAATTTACGTGAAAGTCGACATTTCATATCCCACGGTTAACACGATCTTAGATTACGTGAAGATTTTCACAGTTTTTGAATTTCGAATCTTCTTTCCCGAAGATCCACGTGATCATTTGTCTGGCTTTCAGTGAAGCTCGAAGCATGCCGTGGTTGTTGTACCTGTAACAGAGAGAGAAAATAAATCATTGAAAATCTCTTGAACTTTTACTTTTGCGCAGATAGCTATATAGTTCCTTTATCTAAAGGAAGGCCAGTTGTCGAGGGCAGCTGTGAATGCTCGCATGCCACCATTGTTGACATGCAGAACCAAATGGGGAATTTGCATAGATTTTTAAAATGTGTTTTTTCTGAAAGATAATGGCTTAAAAGGAACAATAATGAAGTCATAGGACAAAAACAGTGTATATCTATAATATTTTAGAAAATGTATTGAAATATGAGATTTGTCCTACGGCAGGAAAGTAACAAGAGAAAGGTAGTCGTCGTCCCTCATTGGCCAACCCGTACAGTGAGGCCAACACAAACAATGAAAAAACTGTGAGGTGAGATTATCTTCTTTTTAGGTTTTGTTAATCGTTTGTATTTCCGCATCAGCCGATAACCCTCGATCGTTTGCTGCCACAATGCATTTTGGTTCACATTTCATTTTTTCACATGTTTTTAATGTCATTGTGATCACATGCGGTTCATTTCTTTTCGTATGAAGCAGAAAAAGGGTTTCTCCAGAGCTTTCGGAATGCCACATTTTATTCAAACAGCTGAGATTTTAGTCCTAGTTTTCTCACTCCAGAAGGATGTAATATTTTTTTCTCCGTTTTAACCGTGTTATTTTATTGCAAATACCAACAAAAACAGAAAAAACTGGATTTTCTCATAAATGATAATTGTCCATTCTCAGCCAGCAGAAGTGAGGACAGGAAGAGAGTTGGTCCCAAGAAACGTTATAGAATGGTGTAAATCTGCCCTCCATTAATCAATTCAATAAATCAACAATCGCAGCACCTATTCTATTCATTTCAGAAAAATTAGGCCACATAATTTATTCCTACATAGTACATACCTAACTGTTACACAACTTGAAACTTATATCTTAATACCAGTAGTTACGTTCGATATACCTATTAAGAGCGTACCAGTGCCTGGATGGTATTTTATCGTCGCAGTTGCCTTTCAACCTGATCTGGGTGAGGATGCCAACAAGGAGCTCGTCCACGTTGTGGTTTATGCCGACGGAAACTTCTATGAATTTGGCGCCGTACGTGCAGGCTAAGCACCGGCCATCTGCAAACAACCAAGGATTCAAAAATGTAATGACACTTTCTGTATTTCTACTTCAAAACATTCATACGTGAGAGGTAAGCGTGAATATTCATGTATTTAAATTTAAAACGTCCATATCAACACAACATGCTTTCATCATCTGTGAAGTGACGAAATGGGAAGACACCAAGAGAACTGCAAACTGCCATAACACTCCTCGGTTGAGGCAAGCCAAGCCTATTCACTAAGCCAAAGAGATCTGTTTTTGGTCCGACCCTTTTGGCAAAAGAGATTTTTATAGTATCCATGACAGGGTTATTCAGTAACTTCTAAAATATTGGTGGCCATCTTGGCATTATCAATCTCTTTCAGAGAGACACCTAATTAGGTGTCTTTCCTTGAAAGAAAGTCTCTCATTTTTCGTTTGTTTGATAGTGATCTCATGTATCATTCGTTCATCTGCTACCATATCGGTCATTTTGTTTTTTCATCTCTTAAAGGCAAGCTGATTGTTCAAGTACGGCTTGAGAGCGATTCAGTAAAACATACGAACCCGGGAGACACTGGAAGAGTGTCTCCCGAGGAAGACTATCTCTCACAGGAGATTTTCAAAATAGATAATCTCTTTTCACTATCTCTTTTAGTGGATAGGCCCCCAGTTCATTAGATTCTCCAAGAAAAGAGCTCAAACTCTTCTCTACTCGAGCTGCCAGGATTTACTTTCCATTACTGGCCTCTTCACCAGTCACTGTTCTCCGAGATACCACGTCAAAAACATGGGCAAGTGCAGGACAGATGTACGCCACCTCTGTGACGGCAAGGCGGAGAGGGCTGAGCACATTTTTTGCGACCGTCCAGCTGTTCCATCTCTAAGATTTCGGTACTTCCGGTATTTTGGAAAGGGCATCCTTGACCCCTTCGAGATTGCAGAAATGAAGGATGGTAACCTCCTGCACTTTGTGCGAGAAGAGGCCATAAGACGCCTCCTCACTCGGCGCAGGGGTGGGGATATAACTAGTCACAAAAGACCCGATCGGCGGTCTCAGTGACAGGAGGCATCACCCACAACTCCCCAATAGGGAAAAAAGTGTGAATGCATGTATTTACATCTTCAAACGTCCATATCAACACAATGGCGGCCAGTTTAAGTTTAAATTTAAAGATTATTAGATGATCCCATGTCGATTTCATCAAGACCCACTTAGTGCTTTGGACTTCGCGTGCAAAATTCATAGTCATTTTAATTGTAAGGGGGGGGGGTAGGCTTGTACTATTGTAATACTTTGGTAGGTACATACAATGAATCAATTCATATATAGGTATATAAAGGGTACCTACTATTTACATTTAACATAACTGACTTTTTGTATGTTCTGGAATGTAAAGATCTGAGGGGTTCAGGAAGATGACTGAATCGTCTTCCATATTTATTAATTTCGTCCAGGCGTTCACAAACTACAAGTAGGCACTAAAAAGTTAGGTAGCACTGTCGCACTGTGGGTGCGGTATAGGCCACCTGAAATATTTTGTTTAAGCAGCAGCAAATCGCTCATTAATTTTTTTTTTTTAAACGGAACTCATTGACCTGCATGGGATTACCGGACATTTAACTCCAACTAGGTATTATTGAAGAGTTAGTGCAAACATACCCCATACATACGTGTATCTCAAATCCCTGTTGGAGCGAACAAACGAGAATGCCAACCGTTGATTACCAAAGAAAGCTGCGCAACTCTAGGATCCACGGTGGTTTGTCGAATCACAAACAAGGTTACGTAATTCACAAAGAAGATTTTCTCTCTATTATCTTCATTAAACAAACGACAACGCAACAAGGTTATCTAAAGAGGATCCTTCTACATAACCTCATCCCTAGATACATTTACTGTTCATACTTACCATTTATTAATTATTTATTTACTATTTATTTTTTATTGATTAGGTATTGATTTTAACAATTTAATAATCACTGATTGATGATTTAATATCATTTTAATAATTTAATTTAGCACTTTTCACGGTAAATGTATCAAAAAATAGTCCGCCGCCATTAGCTGCTGATGATGCAGTTACTTCGGTATGAAGACACTGGACTACGTCATCCAGTTCTCCACGCCTTCACTAGCTTCATGTTACCCCCACATCGCTCTCGAAACTAATTATTCGCCTTCCGCCACACGGACCTGCTATGCAGGTAATTCCATAGCCTGAAGTATCCGTCTGCAGGTTCATACATTGACAAACGCACACATTCATTATACGACAATCTCCCGCCCCTGGCCAGCAGAACCATTGAGTGGCCGTTATTGGATCGAGGGGAAGGGTCTCGATGCTCTAATTTCAATCTGGTGATGACCAAAATACTATCTCTCATCGCTGAGAAAGGAAAGGTCTTCTCTTTTAACAATAATCGTATTCCTTAATGATGTCAGAAACACGAATGTCAATTTCTTCATACAGTATACCTAATGAAGATACTAACCTTAAGTAGGTAGTAGGTATCTGCAAAAATTAGCGCCAAAAGGCATTCAAAGGCGCATTATTGTGAAATTTATCTCAATTCGGAAATGGTTCCTTTTCTGCTTAACGTCATTCCTAATTTAAAGATATCTGGACACGACGCGTAAAGTTATTGCATAAGTGATCCTACAGGTAGGGTAGGTCGTAGGAGAGGAAGGATGTGCTCCTTAGGAGTCTTTTCGGACCGCTAACCACAGCACGCGTTCGAGGGAGAGGCGTCCCGCGGTTATCACCACAGCAGATACCAAGGTAGAGCGATCACCTGAGCTTCGTAAACATGATCGTGAATGAAACGGTATAAATCCGGCCCAGGTATCATTGCTAGGGATCACCTGATTATAATCACGCATGGCTGAATGAAATCGAGTTGGTTGTTCCGTGGTATTATTTCATTTGAAGAATGATGGCTATTTTGGATTATGTTGATATGTATTTTTGTTACTTGATATGCTTCAAGAGTAACAACAAGTAACCAGTGATAGTTGAATCCACCGAATATTTATGTACTTAACTGTAATTCCCCGGCTACACGATTTTGGACTTCCCTGAGTGGGGCACGAGGGTAGGTATTGACCTCAGAAAACAGCGATCTACGAATCTATACAGGTAAATCATAAACCGTTGTGTAATAATTAACAGCGTTTTTAGAATCTACGCACCTTGAAACGTAAAAAAAAATTTTTGAAGGGGCGTTCAAAAAATTGTTTGCTGAATACATAGGTGCATTATTTACAGAATAGCAGACGGACTTCGTTTTGTGCAATTTAAAAAGTCTCATTCGTCAATGTCCTAATATTTTTACCATTCCTACGTATTATTTCTAAAAATGTTTCTAGTAGATAAGTAGGTACCTATAATTTTATTGAGTTACCAGATTAATCTTATTACGGTGAAAGTTATTGAAATGATTCCCATCATTTTTAATCTGTAACATTTGTGGTAGCTTGTCCTTATTTATTAAAGAATGAAGGTATGTGGGTATTGAAGAAAGATATTGGAGTATTACCTAGCATTTTCTAGTTTTGGTTTTAGATCTGTGGGGCAGTTCCCTACTACGTATCAAGGGCTTTTTATAGGGAATAGACGACCCTAGCCGATGTTCCAATTCTAGCCACAAGCTGAACGCTCAAATTCGTCCACAGGCGAATCCTAAAAGGTTTTGATGCCTAATTACGAGTATGTAGCAAGTTCTTGGATGATAAATTCTATTGGATTGTATAGGTTTAAATTGTTATCGCGTGAGCATGTTGCCCTACCATTTATGTTTTTTAAACCGTAATAAGGAGAAATACTTTTATACAAGTATTTCTCCTTATTACGGCTTAAATAACATCAGCGTATTCAGAAAAGCTTTTGATGGAGCGGTTCGTAAATCATCGAGAAGAATCATCTCTTGATATGTAGAACGGATGGGCCTGACGATAACAACCTGTGTTGCAACGTCGAGTGGTTTGTTTGTTTGTTTGAAAGTCCATTTTTATCAAACCTACCACCACCGAGCCGCCCGAGCTATAAACACTCCAAGCTCACTCCCATTTAGCGATGCTCGACCTTTTTTTTTTTTTTTAAATGGATGACCACGTTTTTGAGAAGTGAAACGTGGTTCGGAAAGATAGAAATGAAAAAAATGAAAGGAAGACGGGCAGAGGAGAAAAAGAAGAAGAAAAACACGTCTGTTTGCCCCAAGGGGATCCGGTTGTGTGGCGAACAAGGGGGTGGACTTTTGAGGAGTTTTATGCTCTGTTTGTGAGTGATCCTGGTTTCCTTTCTGTCAGGCGGTAAGGAAATCCCGTCAACTCGCTACTCGACTTTCTCAAGTCAAAATAAGGAAATTTAAAAAAAGACTTTCTCAAAATAAGGAAATTTAAAAAAAATAGACTTCAAAAAGTTTTATACAATCATTCGTATGCTGAAGAAACCTAATTTATATCAAAGCCGATGCAATTTTTTTTGAAATCGGCGCCAAATTTCAAACTAAAATGTATAAAAACCAAGGGATACAATATGAAGGCTGTGTAGGGGTTTTAGTTAAAATTTGGCGCCGACTTCAAAAATTTTGTTGTACCGGCTTTGAATAAATTACGATTATTCAGCATAAAACTAATTATTCTCTACTTTTGGTTTATTATTCTGTGAATAATACACCTGTTTATTCGGTTCGGAACAATGGGATGTCCCGTCTGCCGTCCGCCGTGTCATCGATGTCTACCTTAATCTCCGATCTAAAAAAATTTTTCTTTCGCACACAGGCTCCATTTGGGCCCTGGTTATGTCCCGTATCTGAGCAGCCCGATCGGAAAACATCCAGGGGTGTTATGGATGAAAAATGGGCGAAAATTAGGTATTTTAGAGGTTTTAGTGAACGTGGGGCTTGTTTTTCAGGGTGATGATTCCAAATTGAGGTTCTAACGAAGTTTTAATTCTAAAAATTCAATATTTATGGGTCTTAAACCTGAGAAAATGGCTGTAATCACCAGAAATTTGCATAACAACACAGGCAGTATTAATAAGTAAGGAAGTAGTACTTATTAGTTGAATCAAGACAATTCAATGATTGAAAATTATTTGTCAAAAATAAGAGCCTAATTCGAGTTTTTGGGGCTTAAATATGTGAAAACCGTCAAAAACAGCAATTTCAATATTATTACATATAAAAGAAAAAAATGAATAGTCAAAATTTTTGTATGTCCAACAAAATAATAAACCCATGTGACAAGGATTGTGCAGCGTGTTTAACTTGATATTAGTGAAGAAAAGGATTATTTTTTCCATTTATCTATATTCTACTGATATTTGAGCTTACGACAGGCCGATTCCCATGCAAATAGGAACAATTATTTGGGATTTAATTAACTGTCTAGTCAACTCTTGACAGAGATAGGGTCTGTCTCTCAAGCAGCCACAAACCCAGTGGTGAATGGTGTTATTTTACCTAGAGGGGGAATACGTACGTCATGTACCTCTATGTATGCCACCGTGATTTTCAATGGGGGTTTCATGTCTTGAACAGCTCATTTTTGAACAAAATTTGAAATGTTTATCGCGTCCATAAACCATCATGCAGGCTGTGAATGAAGCATAATTTATTGAATCACAGCTAGAAAATAATTGGTGGAAGTAATTTGATGGATGAAAGGACTGCTATTTGTACGAATTTGCTGCACTCAGTTGGTCGTATTAGTTTTTTCTCTCCAATAAAGCAGCGTTTTTGGAGTTACGGTTTGTCTCTCGCCCACCGTTGTTATGTTCCTGGACACTGACAGAAAGCTCACTTTGATGCTGAGCTCTAGCAGTGAGCTGGTTGAATTCCTTCTTTTTTTTAAATATGATGCTGTTACACGTAGAAATTGAGGAAGACAGGCAAAGATAAAAACCTATCTCCGGACCCTATAGGCTTGTGCAAAATCGACAGTAGCAATACAATTTCCACCACCATTTTCTCTGTTCTCACGAACTTCTGACGTTTCCCCCCTGTTCCAATACATTTGTTTCATATAACCGTTATGAATTCGATATAAATGTACAACAGTATGTAACAGGGGAAATCGTTTCCTATTTTATCCCACGCTTCCATATTATTCGCTATACATAATTAAGGGGTTCCCATATAAGGAGGGGGGGATAGGTACATCTAACTGACCCTTGGGGGACACAAACGATGTAGGTACTTATATAAAATATAATAACAAACGATCCCTTACAGACCCTGCTGCTTAACCTGTAAAAGCCCGGAGAATAAAAGGAGACCCAATTTATTATTTATCTCGGTCACTCGAAAGGAAGTAACTGATCGCGGTATCTACTGTACCTGAATCCAAAGGGCGGAACAAAATATCATTTTCAATCTCAAAGGAATCGAAGGGTAACGCAATTTTTCCTCAACTATCCTTTTGCCTTTTTACCTTTCCTTTCCCATTCTTTTCTTTTCGTTTCTACATTTAACATCGTATCAGAACAGCACAGAACACAATTGATTCGAGCTAGGCGAGTAAGCGAGGGATGATATTGATATTCTTAGAACAAAATAATTATTTACATTAAAAAAAAAAAGTTTCGTCATGCAGCATGGCTATAAGAGCGAATTTTGAAAGAACTATTCGTGCTATAGAAAAAATATGTGTGCTATAGAAAAGATTCCACTTTTCGTAACATTATATAATTTATTCGTGATTTTAGCCATTTTGACCCAGTCAAAATTGACCCAGTCAAAATTGACCCACTCTTTTTAGAGAAAAATATTTTCATCATCGAAATAGTCCCTCTTTCTGTCGTTTGACCCCTATTCTGTAAGAAAATGGAATTTTTCTGTCTTTACTCATCCTTCCATACAATTTTCAGTGACTTTATATAAATTGTTCACGATTTTAGCAGTTTTTACCGATTTTTGTCCCCTAAAACTCAAATCTGGCCCCCTTAGAATGTTTGAAAACTGCTCATCTTCGAAATCATCTTTCTGTTTGGCAATTGGCAATACGAACATTTTGGCGAAATTTGGGATTTTTATCATGTACCCAAGGTCAGACATCGACTGGAGTGACACATAAGCAAAATTTGTATAAATATATACAATTTGTATAAATATTATTTAATATATATAAATGTATATAAATTTTTGTTGAAATATAGGGACGAATTCAGGATGCTCTGAAACGGATTAGCCATTTTAAAAAAAATGACACGTTGAGGGGTTTTCCATAGGAACTAAATCACTCGCGACGAAATCGTGGAAACCAATTTAAAAAAAACGGAGTTATTGAAAAAACGCTGCAAATCCCTGCACAACGGTTTATTATTTTGTACAGAATACCCTCCTGTTACAGATTACAGCTCTCTGTATAGATAACCCTTCTATATAACATATGTACCTAACCCCGTACTCGTTGCTAGGTACCTACCTAAACCGTTGTGTAATAATTTACCTGTATAGGTTCCCCTTCTACGGAGATAGAATAATGAACCGTTGTGTAATAATTTACCCATCAATAATACTTCAACGTTTGTTCAAGATTCAGAAGTACCTACCAACAAAATCCAGTAGTCCATCACTTATCAAATGAAATAATATCGCAGAACAACCAACTCGACTTCATGCAGCCATCCTTGATTATAATCAGGTGCTCCCTAGTGATGATATCCTGGCCGGATTTATACAGTTTGATTCACGATCGTGTGACGAAGCTCTTTGGTGCTCATGAACGGCTGGATGTACGATGCTCCGGGTGGTCTCAAAAAATTGTTTAGCTCAAGACAAATTTAATAACGTAAAAAAACCATACCCTTCTATCGAAAGTTTTCGAGATACGGCGTTCTGAAAATTTCAACCCCTATTTTGAACCCCTTAGAGATGACTGACAGTAACGCCAAGCTTCGAGGACCAACTAGACCCCGAACGGAACCTATAACCCGAATTTCATCAATTTTCTTTCATGGTAACTAAGAAAAGTGGCCCGTACGGCGGACAGACAGAAATATTTTTATTGCAGTTTTGGATTCTACATACCTTGTAACGTAAACCATCAAAAATTTTGAGGGGGGGTAAGAATTTTTTTTCTTGCTCGATTCCAATGGTTCATTATTGAAAATAATAAACCAAAATAGTCTATTTCCACACAGTTATTGTTTGTTACTGACGATGGTTTGATCACCGAAACCGGTATAACAGTGCTTTTCGCGTTTTTCGTGTATTAGGTAGTGGAAATACACTATTTTTTTCAATAACTCCGTTTTTCTTTTCGTTTTCCATAGATTGGATCCCAGGAGCACTTAGTGCTCTATGGATTTAATCCTGACCAGGATGGTTGCATGAAACTTAAAATCGCCACTAGTGCCAAGGGTGGTATGTGGCTTGGGGGTAGCCCCCTATGCATTTTCACGTAACGCTGTGACTTAGGTTTAAAAAATAATTTGGGGAAGCTGATTGTGCGTACAACCAACCCACTTCGAAGACTCTCCCTTGATCAATATGGAAGAACAAAAGGCATATGGATCAAACGAAGTTGGTATCCAAGCCCAAGCCCGCTTCTGTGGACCGACTTTTAAAAAAGAAACAGAAAACAATTTTTTGTGCACATCGAAGCATTAGTAATAGTTTTTAGGTCGAGTGCCTCGATATTTACAAACCTTCGTCTTGCAGGAGTTTCCAAGGGGGAATATAGTCGTCGGTTCTCTAAATAGCTCACTCCAACCCCCACGGAAGCTTTTCGCTCCCGCCAACTCAACTACGTTATCATTTTCCACCATTCTAAATACGAAAATTGGAACAATGGCAGTTGGTAAAGTCTGTAGACGGAGGGAGACACGTCGCCTATCTCCTGTCGGACGAAATTAGAAGCTGCCCACGTGGAATCGCATTCCATTAAAGTTTATTTGTCGATGGAAAGTATTAAGTGTTAATTAACTTTCATCAAGGTCTTCTCATTACGGGGGTCTTTTTGGCTGTCAACAGGTATCTAAAACTTTTGATTGAAAAAGTTGAATTAACAGGTGGTTAGCGCTTAGCGTCTACCTAGACATTTGCACAAATAGTTGGGGGGGGGGGGGGGGGGGGGTGTTTAATTTCAGATGGAACAAACGGGTGAACAACCTGCACCTTCCCAATATTCGGTAGTATTCAAGGCCTTCCATGCGTTGTTTCGGATAGGCACCGATTTATGGATATTTGGCCTTCAAAACAGTGATCAAAACAGACAGTAATTTCCAGCGTTTTTTGGTTTTGACAGTATATTTACATTCCATGCATTCACAACACAAAACATCCAGTTTTAAGGGAATTACAAACTATCGTCGTTAAAAATGCGTGAGGTCATTTGTTACAAAGCTACGATTTTACATCAGACCTTTTTTCACATTAAGCATAGGTAAATATCTCGATTTTTCTTTGCGGGCATAGTATTCCATATAGATTATTTACGCCAAAAATAAAAGACCTAATTTCCAAACCATTTTACCAAAATGTGCATAATAAATTTAAATTAAACTCAAGTATTTCTGTAAATAAACGCCCTATTGCCTGGTTCCGGATTCTGTAAAAATGCTACACACACATTCTCAGAACAAAATCAACAACAGCTTAGGGGCACGAAGTTGAGATGAAAAACAAAAAAGCGCGCAAATAAGACTGACGAAACTGCTAAATTTCATTCTTCTTTGTCATTTTTTGAACCTACTCAATGAGCTTGACAATAATTTGTGATTGGTTCAGTCTCTTAAATTTTGACTTCAGTTCTTTCTTTAAGCGTTTTTACGTACTTTGGTAACATAAACCCTCATGGCGGTTTCTGCTCGGCTAAATACGCCCGAATTTAATGTAATTTTTAGAAAATAAATTGGGTAACTCTTTACTCATTGAAATACGCAAGGGCAGAGGTGTTTTCCGGTTGCTATTCAAGTCTGAACACAATGGCATGACTAATTCAAAATTACCAAAATCGTCACATAAACCCTTCGGCAACAGTGAACATGTTGTTTCATTGTCTATTCTATAGGTGAAATTTCTAAAGTTTTGTGTGGAATGTTTTTTAAAATGATTCGGCATTAGTTGAGACTTACCTTGCACAGAAACGGCTCTGCTTCTTGCGAGATCGATTTTATTGGCGACGAGGATCATTGGTTTGTTCCTGGACAATGGGTTGTGGTGGAGGCGGCCGATGTATTCTTCGGCCTTCTGGAAGGACGCCTTGTCCACACACGAATAGACAATCAGGTAGAGGTCCGCCGGCCCGTCATCGCCGTCGCTCTTTTGGAACAGAAACCGAGATGTTTAGGTAAGTACCGCAGAGAAAATATAGCAGTATTAAATCCACCTATCATAATCTAATTCTATTCGAAATGTTTCACAAAACTTGAAAGAACGGCCAAAAATGAAACAATTTTCCATTTTAAAGCTAAATATTAATTTTCTCATTCCTCCAAAAGACTTGTTTTGTGCATAACTGGGCGAATGCTCCCAGGAATCGTCAAGGTGGATGGGTCAGGGACCAGCCGGTGCAACTTGGTCGGAACCTTACCTGTGCCACCACCTTGCCAGGTAAGTATCGATCGACCCAAAACACCAGTGCTCAACATGTTCTACAATCACCCTTGCGGTAAAATTGTGAATAAATTACCTACTTGACTGGTGAATAGCTATCAGTATCTACTTAAATAATAAAACTACCTATTGCTTTTTGTCGAAAAAAATGGCCACCTTACATAGATGTTACCCCGAAATTATCTATATTGTCATTCGAAATGACAAAGGATGGTCGAGTATTTTAGAGATGATGATTGATACTGTTATTCAAACCATGAGAAATTCCACTAGAGGATGAGTGCCCTGGGGACAATAGTTTCAGCATGGTGCCATAAAGTTTAGTGGTATAGGTACTTAGTTTCGGCTTACATCCAGACCTTTATCCAAGAATTTCGAGGTATGCCGACACCAGAATGAAGTAGGTTATACCGAATGACCTGGATTTAGACTAAAAACCTCGAGGGTTTCTACAGTGGGTACTAGTTTACTCCAACTTCAAAGGGAACTCTCTCGGAAAAGTTTACCAGCGTTTAACAGACGAGTTGTCGAGAAATTAAATAGGTGGGTACTTACCTAACTGAATGCAGAGCGTGTCAAAAGATTATAATGCACCTCGAGAAAATTATTTCTAGTGGTTTCCTATTTAGAACGTCACAGATTATGTCGCAAATTATTAAATTGTTTATATCTGTGTATGAACAAACGATCTGCGTTTCTCTTAAGGACTGTCCCATAAATACCAATAAGAGCCGACGATTACCCTAAAAATGTCAAGATATCGGGGGCATTTTTGCGGAGCCGACAGACAGGAAGGCTGACAGACACTTAGATAAATGCCGCCTGAGCCGAAGTAAGAGCCTCTCTAATGATCGGAAATTAATTTACAAAACACAGCGAATCCTCTCAAAAGTGGATATTTCAAATCGGTCTAATTGTAGAATCAAAACATTGAATACGAACTGTTCGAACCAATAAGGGGTTTCCTGGATAAACATCATTACTCACATAAACGCCGGTAAATGTTATACAAAAATATATGGGCCTTTCTATGCAGGAACAATGAAATGATTGTGTAAAAATAATCTGCTGCATATTCACGAATTCGAACCCTGCTTAAGGCTAAACAAGCATAACACAACAAAATCCCTCTTGGGGTTGAATGGTGGAAGACAACGAAAAACAATCAAACAGAGGACATTCAAACTACGACAGTGTCTTTCTAACAATATCTACTTGCATCCAAAATCGTGAGCACTACTCTTACATACACATACATCTATGGAATTAAAACTGCTACGAGTGGCAATGTCTTAATAACAGTGTCCTCTTTTTATTTTATTTTTTTTTAAATTTTTTTAATAGACGAAATGGTTTTAAGCCGACGAACAAGGGAATTCTCCGGGAATCCAATCTCCGACCACTTGTTGAGCGGCTGCCGGTGATGGGGCGAATTGCATTTTTGATTGGTTTCCCGTCATTCGCGGGTCCCCTCAAGACGGGGGACTTGAGAAAGGTCAGGAAGGAGGACTTTTGACAACAGAAGACAGACAAACCATTTGCCGACTTAGCACTGGGGAAGACAGTGGACCACCTGTGTGGACTGTGTACCAATAAAAACACCCAACTATTCCAATCGATTAATTTTAGTCGATAGCTGTATTAACTCTCTTTTTGGTTTTGAGTAGCTCCTAACTACTCAAATCGTAAGACAGCGATTGTCAAGAAGCAAATTTCCAAAAAAAATTCAATAATAATAATAATATTATTACAGAACGGTAATCAGGTATAATACATATAATTTATGTACTTACCTACCTATCTTTTAGCTGTATGGTTGTACTCGTACCTAATAGTCTGTTTGCACTGACCATCTGACGGTTAAATCTTACCGTCAGAAAAGCCTTTGGCCATTCCCAGTTCTCGGACTCTTTTCGGACCGTGTCCACGAATGGCTGTTCGTAGCAATCCCCCAAACCAACCATTATCAAGCCCTTCTCAAATGCTTATCAAGATGGTATTGGATCATGGATGGTTTCTTACAGTTTTTTGGGAGTCGGCTAACTGTCAGAAAAACCCAGTGCGAAAAAACCTATTAAGTATCAAATTTTTGATAAACCAAAAATGTAGCAGGAACTTCAAAATAATATCAAAATGGTAATTTTCAGTATACCAGCTGGTAAAATGAGTACTTACAGCAAAATACAAACTAGGTAGGTTGGTACGAGTGAGGTTTGGCACAAATACCTACTAGGTACCACATAGGTAGTACACAGTTTTCGTATGTTCTTTCTACTTTCTACAACAGCTGATACAAAGGTAGTATGGTAGGTAGGTGAGGATTTGGCCATAATCGGCATCTTTTCACTGTAACACCAGTTCAAGGTCAGATCTTGAAAAACAGAAGTCAGTCAGCATGCGGGTAACAAAATGGAACGTGGGTTATTTGGGTCTCTATGCCTTTGAATGGATTTGTATAATCGATGTATGAATCGTTCCATTCGATTCATGTACTCGTAGCTTTCAGTTATTTTTGTTCAAGGAACGCATATCAAATCTTATCAATGAAAATCAACGTACCTGAAGCCACTGTGACAATTATGAGATGGAATGATCTTTAGTGTATTATAATAAATTCGACATGAAAAACAACACAACATGAAAAATGATCGTTAGTAAAGGCTAATAACTATATACATCAAGCAACAATGAATTATTTACAAAAATAGGCTCTCAATTACCTACTTATAATAGTGGTAGGTAGGTTTATAAATAGATATTGGAATGAATAACGTATGTACTCGTAGGATATCAGACGACGGGCTTTGATATAAGATTACATTTAAAACTCTGGACTATAAACTCTAAATTTGATTGGGGACAGATGGACCAATCTTTCACCATCAGTTGGAATTCCCTTTTCACGAATTTTCGAAGAAACCGGTTTCCGGTAATTCATACCATAAAAATTGGCAGAGAAAATAGATGATGATTCTTGTGGTTTATCATAAACAAAATTCGAATAAAAGGTATACAACAAAATGATGAATTTATAAATTAGCGAAAAATATAATCTGAAGATTTGCGCATACTAGATATTCTGTATTATAAGGATCTATGTGGTTGTGTCCCTAAATATTTATGTGTTTGGTTGTCACATTTTCGACGAGTTTCTGTCACTCAGTTCGATTAGTTCCAGCTCAGGATCTCACGGTTTGGATAATTTTCCTTTCCGTGAGTCTCTAGTCAGTTGTTCCACTGTACCGGTTTCGATTAAAATTAACATAAGTTACGCAGCTCTGATGGTACCCACAGATCTCGAAGGTCATGCAAACAGAAGATTAAACGGATCTATAAATAGAGCTGTTCGTTGTTAAAGCCCGTTTCAACAAGATTGCAGGAGGAAAAAGTGTTTTCCAAGCCAGAAAAAGCTCCCTGCAGATTCCTGAACAGAGTTTTCCTTGAGATAGTACCCGGAACCGTTTCGCTACTAAAAGAAGTTTTCCCAGAAGGAAGGAGGAAAAAAAGTTTTTCCTGAAGACTGGTTTCCGTTGAAAACATCAAAACTCCTTCCTTCCCCTCCCTTCGAAGTACCTTTCAAGATGAATAGAGGTTTTGTAGTAGATTTGAGTAGCGGAGTTAGAACCCGACAAAACACAAGTGAGGACAACTGTGCTATTTGGTCTTTTTATTCAATTGGTTGTTTGTTCTTCACAAACAATCTTTTGTGTTTTGGAGACTAATGGAAGACAGATAAGGACCAACCTAGAGGCTTGTGGTGTGATCAAAGTTATGGACAAAGTTTGGCAGATGGAGATATAGAAAATAGCAAGAACACAAAAGTGTGTCCACATCAAATTTGTTTCCTTATAACCCCAAAGGGATATATTTAACTGCACGGCAAAAAAAGGTATTTTCCCTTCTGCGAATCTCCATCTAAAAAGATTATCTTCACTTCAGAAAAAGTAAAACTCCCAGCATAAAGTAAACGTCAATATTGACTCCAATCACGGCTAAATAGGTGATCAATACCAGCGTATTATTCAATCACACATCAGAAAAGGGGTTGGCACAGCAAAAAAGGGATTTGCACAGCTATTTGATGTGGAGTTGGACATTTCTACTGTGAGAATCCTTCTTCTGCCGTTATAATCAATTTCTGGAAGGGCAATAACAAATTTGAACGTTGAATCACCTTATTAGACGGGCGTCTCCCAAATTAGCCGTGCGACTCCCAAATTAGCCGTGCGATTCCCTTTTTTGATGTGCGAAGTATTTTTTGGACGTGTGTTTGAATTAAAAGCTGTTATGCCCGCCTTTTGTGTAGGGAGTAACCTCTATTTTGCCGGGCCGATCTACTTTCATGAATGAGTTTAACAAAATATTCCGAATCATACTGTTGAGTGTTGGATGCATTACAGGTCCATACCGCGGGTGTAAATTATGTACTTGATATATTTAAAAAAAAAAAAACAAATATTATCAAACGAACATATTGTAAAAGTACCTATTGCATGCATTACAAGGGGTCGTCCTTTCTGGAAAGAACCACGCAAATCGGTTGAGAATTGTGGTCTGGGTTTCGCATACAGTAGATTTTTTTTTTCAATTATACCCCTCCACTACACCCCAAGTAAATTTTGAAATTCTGGCGACGCAGGTAGTGCACAACCAGACCTAAAACTGAGTCGAATAAAAAAAGCCACGCAATATTGAGAAATATGGGCTGGGCATCGGATGCAAAAGTTGCGCGCGCGCGTGCACGCACACACACACCTATGTTTGAGTGATGGCCCCTTCCACCCGAAATAGAAAACAATAAGGACGCCCCTGACTATAAGAAGAATTTGACGATTCCGCCAAGCTTCCAATGGGCGACCCTAAAATGCTGATATTTTATTCAACGAAACCCTTTTAACCTCACCAACCCAACTGGCCATTTTGCTTCCGAGTCTGCGAAGCAGCGGAAGCCTTGTGTTCACTTTCGTGAGCCAAAAAATTTTTGTCTTCAGAAATCAAAATTTCCACTTGCATTTTGCGTTTCAAAGCCTACTGAACAAATTTGGTTCCGTGTCTGTCGGTCTGTGAGTCTGTCTGTCCGCATTTCCTTGTTACAGCCATAACTTCCACAATTTTGAATTGATTCAGCTCACATTTTGAGGGATGGTGCGGATAAGGCCCCTTGAGGTCCCATACAAATTTCAACATGATTGATCCAGCGGTACGCCCTGCGCATGCGCTAACGTTAAATTCAACAAACACGCATAACTTTCACAATTTTGATTCAATTTCGCTCAAATTTTCAAGGGTTGTTTGGACAAGGCCTAGTGAGCTCCAGTATGAATTTCAGCATGATCGGACCCTCGGTGCGCTCTGCGCATGCGCTGGCGTGAAATAGATTCAATTTCCTTGTTAGAGCCGTAGTAACCAAAGATTTCACCCAATTTCAATGTAATTCTCAGGGATTAAGCGGGTAGGGCCCATTGAGGTCCCATATAAATTTCAACATGATAGAGCCAGCGGTTCGCCCTGCGCATGCGCTAACGTGAAATTTTTCAAACACGCATAACTTTCGCAATTATGTATAATGGACGTAATGTATTATGGACGTAATGTTATGTAATATGTATAGTTCATGTAATGTTATGTAATATGTATATTTCACGTTATGTAATGTAATGTAATGTAATGTAATGTTATGTTATTGCTTCCGAGTCTGTTCTATTTTATAATGGGTCACTCTGATTGTGACGAGGAAGCTCCTGTGCCATCACCTTGGCAGTGTATCTTCACTTCTGTAAGAGGGGAATGTTTTCAGAAATTATATCCAGTCTAATAATTAGAATTATTCGATTTAGCTCACGGGGGGATTATGGAGATTGACCCAGATAACTAGGTTGAAAAAAACTGCACACTTGAGTTTAGGCCCAGGTAGCTGTTGATAATGCGTGGGTGAGGTCTCCTGCTACAGTCAGGGGCAATGAAGATTGAACAGCGCGGCAAGCAGTTGATTGAAGGCAAGAACTCCTTGTTCCCAAAGAGGATTTCAAGGAATTCGCGGGAAATCGGGAAGAAGGGACTGGAAAGACGGAAAAGACGAGGTGGGACGATTTAAAGAAGGTTCTATCGAAATAAGCCGACATTACATGCAAAGGCATTTTCATCAAGTCATCCCTCCCTCAAGAAATTAGCGTTGAAGGCCTCGCAGCGGGTTACGCCAGGGCTCAGGAGTCACGAAAGCCTTCCTCAACAAAACTGGAGGGGAGGAGGAACCCGAAGTGGGAGACGTGTGATGAGTTCGAGGATTTGGAGTATACATTGTTATGTTATGTACGGTATTTCAAGACGGCAGACTGAAATTCCCCGACCATACAACTTCGACATCATCGTTTACGACAAGAAAGTGACTGGAAAACTGGCAAAGTTCGTCGTTATAATATGTCCGGGATCAATAATTGAAGAAACACTGGTACTGAGATCGTTGACTGTTATTAACGTACTTAAAAACGCTGCAAATCCCTGCACAACGGTTTATTATTTTGTACAGAATACCCTTCTGTTACAGATCACAGCTCTCTGTATAGATAACCCGTCTATACAAGTATAATATGTACTATTCTATGCATATTATGGAGATCGCAGGCCCTCCGTAGGTTAGTACCTAACCCCGTACTCGTTACTAAGTATCTACCTAAATCACGAGTTCAATGTTGCTAAAATAATTCTGTCGATGATAAACAGTAACTAAAATGGCAAAAAGAAACGCAAATAATGAAGTTCTGAAGGAAAATTGTTGATTTGGAGTGAAATAGATGCCCCTTCTGCGTAGATCACTGTTTTCTGTGGTCAGTACCTACCCACTAGTCATGTATAATGAACCGTTGTGTAATAACTTGCCCATCAATAATACTTCAACGGTTGGTCAAGTTGCAAAAGTTCCTATCAACAAAATCCAGCCCCTTCTTGGTAGATAAACCGTTGTGTAATAATTTACCGTTCTGTAATAATTTACCCATCAATAATACTTCAGCGTTTGTTCAAGTTTCACAAGTAGGTACCTACCAACAAAATCCAATAGTCCATCACTAATCAAATGAAATAATATCGCAGAACAACCAACTCGACTTCACACAGCCATCCTTGATTATAATCAGGTGCTCCCTAGTGATGATATCCCGGCCGGATTTATACCGTTTGATTCACGATCGTGTTGACGAAGCTTTTTGGTGCACACGAACGGCTGGACGTACAATCAAATAGTTTAGCTCAAGACAAATTTAATAACGTAAACAACCCCATATCCTTCTATCGAAAGTTTTCGAGCTACGGCGTTCTGAAGATTTCAACCCTTATTTTCAACTCCAGAGATGACTGACAGTAACGCCGAGGTTCGAGGACCAACTAGACCTCGAACGGAACCTATCAATTTTTTTTTTCATGGTAACTAAGATAAGTGCTCAGTACGGCGTACGGCGGGCAGAAGACATTTTTTAATTGTATTTTCGGATTCTACATACCTTGAAATGTAAACCATCAAAATTTAGAGGGGGGGGGGGGGGTTAGAATTTTTTTCATGCTCGATTCCAATGGTTCATTATTGAAAATAATAAACCAAAAGGAGGAGGTTCTGAATTCGATCTCTTTCTACGTTCTTTTTTTTAGTGTTTGTCCAGTGATTATTGCTAAACTACTGGAGCGATTTCGATTACCTAATCTTTTTCAGATGAAGGAAGATTATACCGTGGCGGTTCCATACAAGTTTTGTAAGTAATAAAAAGTAGTACTAGGCAAGTTATACTCCTCGATTTCTACTGCTTTGACACACATTGGACGATTTGACAACAGATAGTGTGCCAAAGACTGTGGATACCCCAGTAATGATGGTATCGGCACTTGATAGCGTAAAGGATTGCATTAAAAAAATAAATAAAATTAAAAACTATTTCAAAAAAGCTGTATACAACTAAAAAGTAAAGAATAATTTTTATGCTGAACAAGCGTACATAAATAGAACAGACGTTTTGGAGCCGGTGCCAAATTTTGAGAAAAAACCCCAAACACAGCCTTCATATTCCCCATTTTAGTTGAAATTTGGCGCCGAAAATTATTCTTTACTTTTTAGTTTTATTGTTTTTTTTTTTACACGAATGTTTCTTCTACTTAACGTGTACTGGGACATGAACAACCGTACAAATCCATAATAAATTATTTCCAGAAAACTAGGTTACGGGCTTCCATGTAGGTTAAGTGCCGACAAACATAATGTTTGGTTTATTATTTTCAATAATGAATCCTTGGAATCGAGCATGAAAAAAAAAATAAAATAAAATAAAAATAAAAAAAATAAATAAAATAAAAACGTCAACCCCCCCTCCCAAATTTGATGTTTCGTTTCAACCCCCCCCCCCCCCCCTCCCAAATTTGATGTTTCGTTTCAAGGTATGTAGAATCCGAAAATGGAATAAAAGCATTTCTGCCCGTCTGTCGTACGCCGTACTTCGCATTTTTCTTAGTTAACATGAACCAAAATTAATGAAATTTGGTTTGTAGGTCCCGTTTGGAGTGTAGTTGGCCTGCGAAGCTTGGCGTTACTGTCAGTCATCTCTGAGGGGTGAAAAATAGTGGTTGAAATTTTCAGAACGTCGTACTTCGAAAACTTTCAACAGAAGGGTATGGTTTTTTTTACATTTTTAAATTGATCTTTAACTAAAGAATTGTTTGAGACCACCCGCAGCATTGTACGACCAGCTGTTCGTTTGCACCGAAAAGCTCCGTCAACATGATCGTGAATTTAACGGTATGAATCCGGCCCAAATATCATTGCTAGGGAACGCCTATCATAATCACGGATGGCTGTGTGAAGTCGAGTTGGTTGTTCTGTGATATTATTCTATTTGAAAAATTATGGCTCTTTTCCAATTTGTTGATAGGTACTTTTGCAACTTGAACAAACGCTATGCTTCATGAATAACAACAAATATTAATTATTGAATTATAGAATCCCGCGCATTTTTATAAAATGTAATTCCCGGGCTGCCTCCAGTTAGGGCTCTCCTGGGGGAGCTCGAGGGTGGGTACTGACCACAGAAAACAGTGATTTACGCAGAAGGGGCAGCTATTCAAGTAAATAATGAACCGCTGTGTAATAATTTGCAGCATTTTCTCCGTTATAACCCCGCAAATGTTTTTACGGCACCTGGGGGAACGAATATATTATTATTACTTGATTAGACACAACGGTATATCCCTATACAACAAGGATTTCTGATAACGCTATTGGAAAAATTATTTCTAGGTCTAGATAGGAATGTATTCAACTTTCTTCACAGTCGCTGGAGGTTATTATTGCCGCAGCCCCATTCGAAATAATAGGTAGATACCTAATAATAGTGCATAGTGCATAAATACGCCCTGCGGACTATCTTGTGCTAGGAGCAACGAACGTATAACCCAGATAAACCTCTACTTTCAAATCTCACTCTGACCCCACATGCAATAAGTAATAAATTCCATCACCCAAAGATGATTGGTTTAATACCATTCGGTGTAACACACAAATTTTTCGATCGTGAGAACGAGAGAAAACGAGGGCACTGAGTGTTGACACGGTGCCAGGGTTGTTGGACTCAATCCGTCTGTTAGCGGGGGCGTACGAAAAATAAATCACTTCTGGTCTTAACCGAGGATTAGATAAGGAAAAGTTTGTGAGCTACAAGGTCACGGAGTTACATTCATTTGGGATCATATCATTGATTTATTGGCGGCAGGGTTCCAAACTGATCGTCACGGTTTTCGTAGAAAGGTGTTTTCAAGCTGAAATCGGAAAGAACTGGACGAGAGCTCGGAGAGTGAATCGGTTTCCTAAATAAAGTTTAAACACTGAGATGCTCAAGTTAGTGAACTGTTATCTGTTCATAATAAACGAAAAACTGAATCTTATTGAGTTTACGTGGCATAATAGGTAAACTGAAGTTTATGAAGGTGATCGAAAATTGAGCCAGCAGAATAGCACACAAAATCAAAGAAACTAAAACGAAATAAGGAATAAAGAAAATATGAAGAAAGGAAATTTATGAACACGTAGAAAATAACTAGAGAAGGAACGGTTAAGTCAAATTTTTACTATGCAAAGGAAAAAGATGAATATATTCGTATGACGAATGAACATTCGTAGTAGCAGTTACTCAACTATATAAACTGGTAAAATTGACAGGTATTATGACCAGGGGAGGAAAGGGGGAAGAGAACCGAAACAATATGACATAAGCTCCGAAAATGTCGTACCATATTATTAACCTTAGTTTTGAGTTTAGTTCTGTGTTTAATTCGTTAACTATAAGGTAGGGACTAGAAAGAACGTTCCTAATCCCTATGGCAAGTTAGGTGGAAAATCTACGTCGACGGAACATTTCCAGCTCTAATGTGGCGGCAATCAAAATCACATTGAAACATTCAAACTGAGTTATTTTTAATGAGGGATAAACCTTGAACAGTGTACCCTCGTCGACTTACTAATCCACCTGATGTGAAACCCCGGGCAGCCGGACAGGGAATGTGGTGGGCTCATTAGGATGAGAGCGATACATTTGTGGAAACCAATGGAAGAACAATTTCGACAGAAGTAGGTTGTTTACACAGGTTTCGGATATTTTTTCACTGTTCGCAACAACAATATTTGTACACTACTGTAAAATGAGGTCATTTTGTGATTGATGGTTATTTTTATTTAGTGGTTATTTTCATAACAATCTACAACATTGAAATTTCATAACCTAGCTTGTTTAAAAAGCATTCTCTACTTGAAGTACCTACGTAAAATTTTTATAAGTTGCCCAACGACTCAAATACATATTACATATATTGTGGCTGCAGTTGGTATTGGAAGGTACCAATAGTTTCCCACGTGATTTTACAGTTCACCGTACGCACGTAGTATTAATTTATTCATGATGTTAAACGCATGGGGGATACCTGTTACTTATTATTTAGGTTCGCTATCTCTTCTTTCACTATTATGAGAGCTTCATTCATTTAGGATGAAATGAAATGAAATGGGATTGGGGAGAAATTAAATAAATGGTCGAAAATTGTGAAAGGAATCATTAAATTTCAGCTTTCAACATATTTCACATACGCCAGCTTTCATTATTTAAAATTTTGATAGACGTGTTGAAGTTGAGTGATTTACACAAGATGGTATTAGTTGGTTGGATAGTAAAATTTGAGGGACATTTAAATTCGTATCATTTAGTTTGCCAACAAACATACCTACAGTCAAGCGGAAGTCGTAAGGTATTCACCACTACACAATCTCACGGTGCCTTCAAGACCAAGAGAGTCTTCAAATAGCATTGCAATATAATGGACAAGAAAACGGAGTAACGACAGGCAGACGAAACAAACACATACTACGACAGATTAGTTCGCTCTATGCGCACATAACAGAAGTTTATGCCTTGCTTTTCATTTCGCGTGAAGAAAATGCGTTCCTCAAGTGACTGAAGCTGATGGGAGACCTCTCGAGACCCCACAATTTATGAACTCCCCGTTTTTATGACGTGGGGTTTTGTACTCGTAGGCTCTCTAGAAACGATGGAGATGAAAAGCCTGTTTCACTCTCAGTAAGGAGGGAATACAATTTTTTTCCGGTCCCAGAGCTTTATTTACGCCCCTCGTCATAAACACTCAGGCCCGTCCACAGTGATTTAACAAAACGATTCGATTACGGGTGGAAACATCGACAAAAAACTAGGTACCGTAGGTAGGTACTCATATTAGGTATACCTACAGTAGGTACAACAGAGAAAAAGTAACAAAATGGGCAATTTTCGTGGGTTACAAATGCCCCGTTTGTTGGCCAAATTCCGTTCAAAAACGGAAATTGACACTACTGACCACATAATGAGGTGTTTATGTCAGAAAGTCTACGCAGAAAACGAGCGTGAAATTGGAATTTCTGAATTCCTACTAGGTAAATCACCGAGTAGTTCAACTCAAATCCCGCTTAGAGCGCTAGTGCACCACATTAAACGATGTACAGAACCGCAATGGATGGAACTGCAAACGTATAAATAAATGTAAAAAACAACTCGAAATCAAACACGTCCTGAAGCGTTCAGGAAGATGACGACAAAGGTTCTTGAAGGCTGCCACAAAGGTTTGCCATTTCTAATGTTGGGTTGTTGGCAGCATTGAGAACATTTGCCTCCAGGCCCCCTTGGGCCAACAGCCTACCAGATGCCAATAGACCGGATCCGTCATTTTTTGCTGCATTTTTACTACTTTTAATCACCTTCAATTAAAAACGAGGTACCACCTGTTTTTGAAAACCGGATTCAAACAACCATTTTTCCAAGAGTTGCATATTTTACTTTTGACGAAATATCCCATTTGGTCATAGATTGTACCACTTCTTTACTGCAGTAAATTTTTGATTCGATTACTGTTTCCGTGATTCTTTTTTTCATTATTGGGTCGAGTTGCGCGAACAGGAATAGGAGTGTGGATTTTAAATGATCATGTAGAGCAGGGGTTCCCAAACTTTTTTGTACCGTGCCCCCTTTTGGTAAAATGAAAGCCTCCCAAGCCCCCCTTACATAACTAATGAATGGATGTGAAAAAATGCAAGTTTTACACTGAAAACGAATTTTTATTGCTATTTACACAAAACACGATTTGATAAACACGTAGCTTTTATGAAGTTGCTTTTAAGATGAAAATAAGTTAATCTTAATGAGATGGATGGGACTGCATTTTCTTTACTAGCGCTGGTATTCTTGGTGAGGTTTTGGCAAGGGCACAACGTAAGTCACTAGCAACATCAAGTTTGTTCCTATTCTTTGTTTTTATCGATACGAGTGTTGAGAATGCTTTTTCACACAAGTAGGTGGTTGAAAAAGGCAAAAACAACCGAAGAGCTTCCTGTGACACTCTGGGATACACTTGGAAGTATTTGATCCAAAACGTTGATTTTTTCCATTTTTTCAAAGTCATATTTGGCAGAAGAATCATTTTTTATTTCCAAAAATTCTTCTTGCAGGGCTTCTGGAACATGTTCAACGTTGACATGGAAAGGATCCGTTGAAAGTCTGTAAATATGTTCGTCAGCAGTGTTAGGGAAGTATTTTCCGAATTCATTGGTGAGCGCCTCCAAATGGTTTGACACTTGTTTTGACAAGTGTGATCCTTCAAAAACCTCCTTGAAGCGTGTTTCTTCTGAGATTGATACTAGTTTTGGGAAATTTGAAAAGTTGCAGGGGTTTGCGGATACTTTTCGTCGGAAAAATTTGCAAGGTGTGCAAAGAATGGTCGAATGGTCTCACGCCCCCCCTGTCCTGTTCTCACGCCCCCCAGTTTGGGAATCCATGATGTAGAGACTGAGGGCATCTGCAGGCGAAAAAGTAAAAAAACTAAAATATTTTCGATGACCCCTGTCTCTCATTTAGTTTTATTAAACAGTTTAGTCATCAAAACGCATTTCCCTATTTGTTAGGGGTGTCCCCAGTGATGTATGCATTACTCAACAATATATTCGGAATACTGAATTGAATAATAAATTGATGGTTTTTAATACTCATTGACATTTTAGGGTCTTCATATTTATAACATTTTGATCACGTGTGGTTTTTCTGAGGTTAACTGTAAGGGTCCAGGTACCTATAGCAATGATGAATTTTCATTACTTTCGTGGTTTTGCAGTTTTCAAAATTTTATGGACTGATTCATACCTGCTCCAAACTCTGGGAGCTACAGAGGCCGTGAAACGTGGCGTCCCTCAAGGAATGATGCACCTAGAACACATGAGAAAAGAAAACAAACAGCAACAAAACAACGAACACCCTCCCATCACATGCCTACCGAAAATCATCGTCCTGCCTGACCTATGAAAAACTTCCTTTTTTTCTTTACCCGGTTAATTATGATGCAATGACGTGGTGACATTATTTAACTGTGATTAGCTACGCTTGTTACAAAAGCAAAACATACAGAAACACTAACAAAATATGCATCACTGCAAGGCAGAAATTCAGTATGATGAATGAGAAAATGATCATTACTGAAATTTCGAAATATTTAACAAGAATTGAATAACAAAACCACCCACGATGCATGTACATCTGAATGTTGCTCAAGTTGTTCTAAAGTCTAGAAGTTTGACTAAATTGCATGCGATGATCTACCATTATAATTTCGATCCCTATTGCTATAAATGACACTGACTGTTATTTTTGACCAAATGCATGACGCTCTTCTGGTGCAGTGCATGAAACTACTCGTACCTATGACGATGGATGTTGGGGTAACGCTACTCCCGACACAGCCGCTTGGGTGCACTCAAGGATGCAAGCTCACATGCAGTTGCATCGCAAAATGATCAATGTATATGTATAACACAGTTAGGCTTATTAACAATTACCTACATCCGAAGGTAGGAGATCGGATGATTGACGCTCTCATCTCAAGCTGAAACACGCACCAAGATAACGCGAAATGTTCGACAGAAAAAAAGTGTCAAGCCCGATGTAGGTTTCACACATTCCACGCAATCACATTAATTTATAAGGGCACCCACTCACGGCTGTGTAAGGTGTAGCGCTCAAAATTCTAACATCAAATTGACTACTAGTTTACCAAAAACTACATCGATGTGCGAAATGTTGCTAAAATAGAATACTAAATAATATATACCATTAATAAAGAAGAAGACTACCATCAAAATATTCATAAATGCAGCCTAAACAGTTAGAATGCTGGGTAGTTTGAAAAAAATGTACCTATAGGTACGATTCGAAGATGAAAGAAGAAAAGGTCACCCTCCCCAGTACCTACATGTAAAATTACTCTTAAAATTTATTGTAAAGAAATTAATTTGCTGTTTATCAACTTGAAGTTTTTCAATTTCTAGAACGGAAGAGTTACAACAATTACTTTTTTTGCGTTTAGTTACCAATGTGTTGAGTTTAGATGAAATGAGATGCTTAGATCGAGTAATCCACAAAATAGTTATCGTGCTTACAAAAAGTTAAATGAAACAAAAATGAATACACACGTAAGATGACATTTATTTTTTAGTTACTCCATCGGCTTTTGGCCCATTCAAAAAAATCTAATCGAGCAATGGTCAGAATGCCTTGCAGTTATTGATTATTTTGTGAGTGCATTTCTTACCTCGGCTTCTGTGATGAATTTCAATTCGGATTCTTCACCGTTGAGCATTACGTGTACGGATAGTTGGCTAGGCTCATCTGAAACACGACAGTTCGTTGAATGAAATTCACAGTACAGGTACCTACTGATTAATAATGTATGTAATAAGTAAATTATGAAGAGTAAAGGCACCTAATGTGAGACACTGCTAAGTGCTGCTACCTGTCGAAGTGTTCTTGAAGTTATACAATTCACATCATTAAACCTAAAGGGCTAAATGTACATGGCTACATGTACTAGTTTCCATAAATTTGAACTAATTTCCGTACATGTCCATACTTATACCAATTTCCATAAATCATGGCTGCATGTACTTACTCTAATTCAAAACATAAGCTCGAAAAAAAATAAAAAAATAAATAAAGCATTGCTACATGTACTACCTACCTCCTACTAATTTTCGAAAATCAGTTTGGTTTGTGCCAATGGACAAAAATATAAAGTTCAATGTTTTCTGATAGGTGCTAGACTGCTATTTTAAGTAAAGGAGAACAGGATATACATCATTCTGAATGAGCGCTAAATGTCTAATAAGAAAAGGTCATCGTAAAAAAATATAATTCCGCGCAAAACCCAACTTCTTCCGCAAATTTTACCGTTTCCAGGACCCAGCTTCTTCCCCTGAGCTAGTAACTGTCAACATGAACTCAAGGCGGACGACATATTGATGTAGACCCCACAAGGGAAGAGCTGGACTCGCCCAAGTGCTGAGTGGTAATTTTTCTCTGAGTTATCGCATAAAATGTACATCATCCGTCTACACAGAACGGCCCCTAACTTTCTTTTTATAAACCCTGTGAAGGTTACAGCACTTAGCGGTCGAGAGGAAATGACTGAGTGATCTACTGAGAACGAGAGCGAGGAAGGTTGTTAAACGTCTAGAAAGTAAATAAGAACCAACGTGATACTTTTATATCCTCACCTGTTTCCTCTGGGTAGGGTAAATACATGAAAAAAATTTAAAATCAATTACCTTCCATTTGCAGTTCATACATTATTATCCTTTATTTCATGCCACATAACATAGTTACATATATATAATAGTATGCAATAATCAAACCATATTATACTTAATGAATTATCCCAGAATCAGCATTAAAAATCTTCTTTTTTTTTAAATACGAAAACTACTGCAATTTAAACATCTTGAGTTCTGATGGTGCCCAAGCAAATAAAGAGTAGAAGAACGTCAATATGATACAAACTGCATGTAAGTATACCTACCTACTGCTAAAGAAAAATTCTTCCTGTATAAAATAAATACCTTTACAGAATTTTTGTCAAAAAATTTTTTGGGGAAAAAATTTCAGAACTCTTGAAAAATGGTAATTTGAAGCCAGTTTTCAAAAATAAGCGAAATTTTTAAAATGAGGGTGATTGAAAGTAAAAATGTGGCAAGAAATGACGTATCTGGTCTATTGAAATCTGATTGGCTGTTGGCTCTAGGAAGCAGAGTGAAGACTCGGAGGCGAAGAGTCTTCTCTTGCTTCTGGATGAACATTCGATAACGCCTTTCTGCTTTAAAATGGTCGATAATGTCTAATTTGGAATACCGAACTCTGTACACAAACCATGAAATCACGTAACTATAGTAAAGAAAATGAGAAGGTCACTATTATTTCGAATTTCGAGATTCCGACCTACAATACTTCGAATTGTGAGGTTTTTTATGCCAAGTCACCCAAGCATTTTGTTAAATTTATGAGGGGACCGCAATAAACTGGATTTGGTTCGAATTGCGCGATTTCTTCATTCAAAGGACCCAGAGTTTCAGTTCGAATTAGAGGAGAATTCGAATTAGAGGGGTTCGAATTAGCGGGACTGCTGTATTGGTTTCGGGGACAAGCCCAATTACATAGGTAAATGACATTAATCAAGTGAACGATAGGATACCGTACTGAAAATGAAAATTATTTCTTGCTATAAAGTAGATGAAGAAAAAAGCAACAACATTAAGTTAACTGATATAAAAAGAGAAACTAGCCAGGAGAAAATAAGCGGCGATGAGGAGATCAGGGTCTTGAGGGAAGAGAGCTATTGAAGAAATCGAATGACGGATGGGCACTCAGCAAAGCATTGGCAGAGCGAGAAAGATGGTGGGGAGGGCGACTCATCTGTAAGTTAGTGGCAGAATAAGTGATTTGAAACGGTTGTAGAATGCGGGTGGAGAAGAGGGGAACCACAATGAAGATTATTCAGAATTTTGTGGTGGAGTAAGGCAAATCAGTCGCCTCTCCAAGGGCAGCAGTCTTTATGTGTCAAAAACGTAGCCATAGTTTGAAGGCAACATAGCGTAGAATCTTGTGCTGACCTCTCGCAACGATGTACTTGTGGACGGCATAATGTGGGGACCAGATGGAGGAAGCGTACTCAAATATTTAGGCAGAACCCCTTAGGCAGGACCCCTTTTAGGCCTTGTATAACAATAATGCTAATGCCACCAAACTCTAGACTCGAGAAAGTCACTGGCCATCACATAAATCTCCTAAACCGACCATTCCCTCAGTCCTTCCAAGCAAAACCCCTCAAAGATTGTAGTAAAAACCGTGGGTGCACAGACTGGGTGGAAGGATTCGACTGAACACTTCGTGGGGTTCAAGAAGAGCTGGTTCGAAATGCACCATTCCTCCAGTTTATGGACTCCTGTAAATAGCTCCTAGCAGTCCGAACGAGAATTAACATGGCGAAAGATCTTGAGATGGTCGGCAAACAGTAAGCATATAGTTTCAGGTTGGAAGATGTCGACGATGCTATTTACTACCGAACCACCACCAAAAAGAAACACTTAAGGGCCCTAGATGGCTGCCCTGAGGTATTCCTGAAGACACAATAAAAGGAGAGGACAGTGAGCGCGCCACCAGTACGAATCATGAGGGAATTAATCAAAACTAATGACAGATGAATGGTTCCACACTGTTCAATATTACTAGTATAAATATACAACTTGAACGAATAGTATAATAGTATAATATTATACAATAGAACGAATAGTATAATATTATGCATACTTGTTTGGAGTTACCCACCATCCTAACTTGCAACTTCTGCTACCTACTCCGCAGTAGGTAGGTGGCACTTGTCAGTGACTTAATATGTGTGTGCATCCAGGAATACTTTAACAGTAGGTACCTTAGTTTACCTCGACAGTCAGAAACAATTTCAGTTCAACGAACTTATATTGTACTCGTACCATGTGCAATCATGAAACACTCATAAGCTATTATAACCGAACGACACAATAACGATAAAACCGTAACAAGAAATACCGACGGATTCTCATGAGAAATGGAGGAGTTTGCCCAAAAATAAGAATGTTTCGGGAAATGGTCCGGGAGTAAGGCACACAGTTTTCTTCTGATGGAATTAACTTCGTCTTACCGTATTACTGCCTCTGACAACTTTTCGTTCCTTTCCTTCCTAAACTGATTTAGCTTCTCCCCACTCCCTTGGATCCATTTAGTGGTAGAAATTAGATACTGAGAGAGGAAAAACTTCATTAAACGGCGCATCGCTTTTTCAGGTTTCTTTTGGCGTTTAAATGATAATAAATATTGATATTGAAAGGATGGAAGTTTTACATAGGAAAAATAACGAATGAAGCTGAAAAAATGTGTCTCCGACAACTAAATAGCTTTAGAAAACACAAAGGAAGCACGGAAAACATTTTCACGCTCGGTAGACATACCACGGGGATCCGGAAAGCAAAATCTCTGCAATTTTTTGGTGACGTTCTGATACTATAGACTTTCTTTGGCAAAAGCTCACCTAATTAGATACATACCAGCACCAGGCGACTAAAGATTCATTCGGACAGACAGTCCTGAACCGTTCTATTCAAGCCACGCCCCTTTTTGTGCGTTTGGACATCACCAGAACACCAGAATTGGTCCTGGATCGAGAGTTGGCTGTTTGGACAGACAGTCCAGGACCCTTCCGACTAGTTCTAGCAGTCCGGGCTTTTTTAAATGACTGTTGACCCTGCACATACGCACTCGATGCTTTTACCTTCAGCTTATATGGAAGATTACAGTGCTTCAGGTTATCCGTTCAGAACCATCAACGTGCGTTCGGACAGACACCTTTCTGGACTCAATCCCGGATAGTTGTATCCTCCCTATTTCAAAATGCAGTTCCATCCTGGACTGGGCCAGGACTGTCTGCCCGAACAAACCTTAAGTAGAAACTACGACCAAGCCAAATTCTCAAGTTGCAAGGAGCAGTCATTGGGAAAGGGTACTTTCAGGAGACAATTTATACCTAGTCAGTCTATTCTCTCTCTTTGTATCCAACTTCAAAGACGTCATTAAGAGTAAGGGCGACAGAGGAAAACGAGAAGTTGGACGACGGCTGGCTGGATGGATGGCTTAGCCTTTCCGACGCGGACAACCTACTTGGTCTGCAGAACGATTGTGGTATGCAGAATTTTGATTTATATCGGCAAATTGCAGTACAAGCACGCCTGAGAATATTGTCAGTTGTGTTCAAAGAATCATTTAGGGACCATCCTCACGCAAATCAACCAAAAACCATCAACCACTGAAAATCCACCGGGTACATATTATTATTTCACGACTTCTGTATTTTTATGAACTTCATATTTTATGGGATCACCTGTGTCTATGGGTCCTACCATTCCAAAAAGCTCGTGTTACGTAGCCCTAAGAATGTATGTAGGCAAGTAGCTATGAATCCGGACTACAAACACTCCTGATGAAGAATGTTTTAGTACAGGACGCAATATTGTTGAGCTGAGTTTGGCGGGTTATCGGAGAGGATGGGAAATCACGTTGGAGATGGAATTACGCTCGAGGCAGGCGTCGGCTGCCTACCAGCTTTGTAGTGCGGCCGCCACAGTTCTGTTGAAGCAGCAGGTGGCCGCCTCAGGCTGAGGTGAGCATCCCTTTATAGTTAATCTTGTCACCACCAACGGCCGCAATCCGTTACTACCAAGGTCACAGAAATAACCAATATGATTTAATCGGCATATTTTAACTTTCATTTCTCAAGAGTAATTTATGTATAGACAGATAAATTACATTTTTTGGGACGTTTGTTTCACCGTATGGCTGAAACTGCATATTTTATTTAATGATGTTTTGACTGGTTTCAAGTTCGACCTCTGTTGAAAAAAAAAAAAAAATTATTTGCGAGAATTTACATTTATAAATTCCTAACGTAGGAGGCCGATTCATGCCCAACAGCTCAGGACTGGCCTAAAGTTGGGGAATATATTCATAATTTGTAAATTGTTATTTCCCTATGTAAATTTATGAATTACACAAAAAAAGTCATGCAGCATTGCTATAAGAGCGAATTTTCAAGGAAATATTCGGGCTATTGTGTAAAACGACGATATAGCGAGGAACCATACCATTTTTCGTAAGAGTATACCATTTTTTTGTGATTTCAGCGACTGTTACCGATTTCTGACACAACATATAAAGTTAAATGCGACCCATTCTTTTCTGAGAAAAATATTTTTATCATCGAAACGGTTCCTCTTTCTGTCGTGAAACACCATCCCACACAACGTCAGGTTAATTAATATTGATTGCAGCCCTCAATACGAATATTTAACCCCCAAAAATCCAGATCTGTCCACTATTCTGTGTGAAAAACAACTGAAATGGTCATTATCTGCCTTTACTCACCCTCCCATAACACTTTCAGTTATTTTATAGAAATTATTGGTGATTTAAGCAGTTTTAACAATTTTTGACCCCTTGACCCCCTTTAGAATTTTTGAAAATTGCTCATCTTCGAACTCATCCTTTTGTTTGGCAATAACATTTTGGCGAAATTTGGAATTTCTATCATGTACCCAAGGTCACATATCGCCTGGAGTGACACACACACACACACACACACATATATATATATTTGTTATACATATATTATAAATATATACACACATAAATTTTTGTTAAAATCAAGGGATGAATTCAGGATACGCTGAAACGTAAATAAATTTCAAAACTTCATGTACTTACTGAAAATTTTGGACCCATTGCAATAGCTTCATTTTCTCTGAAACTTCTGAAAATTATAACTATATTTTGAAAAAAGATTTGAATTGTAAGGCCCTTAATAACCAGAGCTTACCAAATACCACATCTCTCCCTGAATATCGAACATTCTCTCTCGCTGATATTTTAAAAGATCCCAACATGAACCGGCGAGTGGGAAATGCCTGTCACATTGATGTGGAGGACCGGAAACTGAGATGAGAAATTGGTCGTTCCGAGTCACAAATTACGTCCGCGCGCCCGTATGTGCCTAATATCATTAGAGGCTGTCAGCCGAACAATGGAGAGACGTTGTCAGCCAAATCGATATAAATGATATGAAAAACGTTAAACTGTGCTCCACTTTAATCGTTCAATTCAAAGTTCAACCTGCGGATTAGGTTGAAATTAATGTAATACTGGGCGTAAGTACCTAGTACTCATAAAAACTATCCCTTTAGGTCTCCATATAATTGTATGAAATTACTTATCTTTGAAAAGCGGCCCGAATATGAAGTCGATTTTGACCAGAATGGAAAATTGAGGTTTTAACGAAGTTTCAGCACCCAAAATTAGTTTTTTATGAGTCAACTCTGGGAAATTGTCTGAAACAACCATAAATTTGTATAATAACACTAACAAGACTAGACATAACACTAACATAATAATAATTAATAACACTAGAAGTAGTACCTACCTATCAACAGTTGAATCAACACTTAAAAGCACTATCAATGATCAAAGATAATGTGTCAAAAGTGGAGTCTAATTCGAGTTTTTGGGGGCCAAAATTGGTGAAAACCACCAAAAATAGCTCTTTCACTTATTGCACATGAAAGAAACAATACAGCACATGAATGAACTTACACAAACATTAGGATAAAAATGAACAACACATTTCTTTCTGTAGGTATGTCCAATAGAATAATAATAAACCCTTGTGAACTTTGCAGCTTTTTTCCCATTAACCGTCCCTTTGAACCCATGTCAGACATAGATCGTTTTCGAGTTAGGGTTCTCAAATAGACTTTGAATATGAAATTCAACCCGCTAAATTTGCCTAACACCCTCGATTTTCATTTATTTACTGTATTTTGACTGTAGATCCAAATACGGCGTACGGTGTACGGCGTACGGCGGACAGACAGAAATATTTTTATTGCAGTTTTGGATTCTACATACCTTGAAACGTAAACCATCAAATTTTGAGGGGGGGTAAGAATTTTTTTTTTCATGCTCGATTCCAATGGTTCATTATTGAAAATAATAAACCAAAAATAGGACAAAATGACTCAATTCCAAAAAGGAAGGATGACGGGAACCGGGAAGACAGGGAATAAAAAGTAGGCCTAGGACATGTCCTCCAAAAGTATGACGGATGGAACATGGAATCTGCGCTACTAGACAATATTAGGAAATGATTAATTATTGGCTTCGATACAGTTCAATCAACTCAGTAACTAATCATTCAATGTTAGCGGCGCATACACTGTAGGTACCTACCGGTACCTACCAATCTCTCTGGTGCTCAGCAAGCCTTTGGTAACAACATGGAATAAATTAATGAAGCTTCAGTAACCAAGACACGTTCACACTTTTCTCAGGTTCACTGTAGGAATTTGAATAACTCTGGCCTACAAATGTCCAGAGCCGTTTGTTCCAAAACATTGCAAACCCAGTGAAGCTATGGTTATTTTTTTTGGGCAATAACATATTTAAGTGGTAGGTATGTTGCAAGCATTGGTGTTGGTCTACTCAAGGCAATTTTTCTCGAATGAAATGTTCGACTGAACAGCAAAAATAAGTCTGGCATACAAATAATAATATTTACCATTTACCTACATAACTGAGCACACAACATTTCGAACACAATGAATCAAACAAAATGAAAAGTAAAATTTAACTCTGTGGTGAGACATACTAAATTGCCTCTTGTGTAGGCGTTTGCTAAATTATAAAATCAATAGGTACAAAATTTGTATTTAATTTAATGAAAAGAGCATGTTACGCCAGCTCTGGCCACCCCAACGACCAACCACTTCCTCCACGCCTACCTAAGGTCATGAGTATCTGAGGAGTGTGGATCGGTTGATCTTCTTGTGGATAGCTTTTACACATACTTTAAATACGAACATAATTTTAGAACAGCACCTCATTTCAATCTTGGACAGTTTTGAAATGCACCCTCGCCTCTATTCTAATCTGAATTCACAAAGAAGTTTCCAGCGTATTTGGTTCAATCTCTTGCCCTGAGTTCTCGCCCGCGCCCACTTGAGGTTCATCAATCGATTGCTTGAGCGCAGCACCATCTGCCCCGCCCCGTTCCAATTTTTCCCTTTTTCCCGTTCTGGACGTTGGTAGCAGCGGGAGGATTCAGTGTTCAGTCGCTTTCTGTTGGCTGCATTGTATCGTCAGCTGGCCAGTGGCCTCTCAAAACCAGTGACTTGCGAAGCCGGTCCCTTTATTTTTACTTTTCGGCAAATTCGTTCGTTTGGTGATTATTTTCGTATACCGCTGCTTCAATCCACAATCGTTTCGAATTCCTGGACTCGTTCTCCGAGCATTTGGTTAATTTGTTCGGAGTAAAAAACCTCCGTTCGACCAGCCCGTCTCGGGCAAATAACCAGATTTTGTGAATGTAAGGTGAGTTTGTTACATCAATCATTCTTATTGTTTCCTATTCATTGGGCCTCTCATTGTTTGCTTTCTCACATAATAATACTTATAGCATAAAGACAGTTAAGAATTTCGACAAATGGTGTTAGTTTCCTTAGAGAAAGTTGGTTTCCTACAATGCTCGACAGGTAGGAAATAAATATAATGTTGGTATTCATTGAGACACTAGGGATGTTGTACCTTCTTCATTAATCTACTACCTTGTTCGTCATTATAAATCGGTAGGTACGTTTCACATCTTGCTAGTAAGTTGTTGGTAAGGATTAATTAATTCTTAATCAGACGCCTGGTTTCATGTGTTTACTAATAACATATTAGTTAGGTATAGTGAACTCGAGGTGTTCGTCAAGAGAAATAGAAATAAGTAGGAATTTCTTAGAGAAACCACCTCCGTTTTATGATTTTAAACTACGTAAATCATCAGATAATGTGGCAAGATCGCATTTCGACGGAACAGTAGTTATTTACCTGCCTGATGCTTTTACTAATGGACGTACTTACTCGAAATTAAGTCTTTGCGTCTAGTTCATTTTTGTTTAATAACTTTGTCCCGTATCATTTATATACTACCATATACCTGTGCACTTGTAGGTACAGATACATCCAATAAATTAGGGGAAAAAAGAAGAGGTTCCAGTCATGCAGCATGGCTATTATAAGATCGAATTTTCAAAGAAATATTCCTGCTATTGTGTAAAAAGATAAATAGCTATATCCAAATATTCAAATTTGACCCCTATTCTACGAGAAAAAACAGGTGAAACAGTATTATTTTGTCTGCCTTCACTCGCCCTTCCGTTCAACCTTCAGTGATGTTATTGTTCGCCGTAATTGTTCGCGATTTTAGCGGTTTTTACCGATTTTTGACCCATAAAAACTCAAATTGACCCCTTTAGATTTTTTGAAAATTGCTGATCTTCGAACCCATTTTTTTTCCGCAATACGAACATTTTGGCAAAATTTGGAATTTTTATCATGTACCCAGGGTCAGATGTCCTCTGGAGTGGCACATAAATAAACATACCTATATAAATACATCCATACATGATAATATAATACATATACATTTTTGTTAAAATCAAGGGATGAATTCAGGATGCTCAGAAACGGATTTGCCTATAAAAATTTATCAAAATTTGTGTTCTGAAAATTTTGGACACTGCATAGCTTAATTTTCTTTGAAAATTCACTTAAAGTAAATTCAAATACATGAATAAAATGTAGGTTGAAGCAGGTATTGTGTGAAGAAGTGCTGCTGAATTTTTGTGAGATTAGGTATGTTTTGAGCATTGTATCAGTGAAGGTCAATTCCGAATTAATGATCTCAAATTCGTTTTCCCTTTTAACAGAACAGGAAATGGGCCCGTTTGTTTTTCACTGTTTCCAACTTGAATGTCTGATCACATCGTCTTGTATGAAACGAATTATCAATTACTGTTTGTTTTAGGATATCCATTGAACATCCACCCCCCTGCATTTTTCCCTGTATATGTGTAGTTAGTGTCTTGTTACTTTATGAATAATAGTTGTAGAGCTTGCTTTTACATTTTTGTTTTTTGTACTATATGTTTTTACCTCATCGGTGTCCAGCCTACAGATGATGATATTAAAAACAACCAAAGATCCTAAACTTTTTTACGAAGTAGCATCAAAAACAACAATTTGATAGGTTAGTAATAATAACAATAAAACAGTCCTACACTTATGCAGTGCATGGATATTATATATTCATGTAGTAACCATGCATTCATAATAATTATCTCACCTTTACGATGTGCCACTCTTAAGTAAAATAGGTACGATTACTCAAGTTCTCAGAGTGGAATCTAGTTTCATTAAAAAATCAAATAAACCACTTTTGTGACCCATTGATCTAAGTTCTCTAGATGTACTCTATCCCTGTTATTTTTCGAACATGTTGTAGGACAGCTAAATTCTAATTCGTATAATTTACTTTTTTTCAGGTCAAAATGTCGTACAAGTTATCGTACAGCCTTCCTAAGCACGAGGGGGACGTCCGGGCCCTCAAGCTCACGTCAGATGGACAGCTGGTGTCAGGTAGCCGTGACGGGACAGCGAGGATATGGAAACACAACGGCGTCAAATTCGAACAGACAGTTACACTCAAAGGGCACACTCACTTCGTCACTTCGATAGAGTTCCTTCCTTCGTCACCCACTTATCCGAGGGGTATCATCGCAACAGGCAGCAACGATACCCGTATATGCCTTTACACTCCAGAAGTGGGGGAACCTCTCGTATCTCTAGAAGGACACTCGGGAACGATATCTTCCCTGTGTGGCGTCAGCAATGAACTTCTCATCTCTTCGTCATGGGATGGGAGTTGCAAGCTATGGAACGTTTGCGCTTTCAAATGCACTAACACATACGATGTTGGGTCTAAAGAACAACCACCTTGGGCGGTCCTGTATCTGAATTGTGGATTATTGGTAGTCGGATCGGCCGACAAATTTATCAAAGTCTACTGCCTCGATACTGGGTTAGAAAGCAGAGTTTTGAAAGGCCACACAGATTGCGTCCGAGGCCTTGCTTTAGTCGATGACCAGCATTTTCTTTCTTGCGGCAACGACAGTGTAATTATGAAGTGGAATGCAGTGACTGGTGAGAAAATCGAAACACTCGCCGGACACCCTAATTTCATTTATAACATATCGCTGAACTCAGGAATTTTGGCATCTGCCGGTGAAGACGGCTGTGCGTTAGTTTGGAAGGGAAATAAATCTGAAACTATTCTACATCCCGCTCAGTCCGTATGGAGCGTGGCGGTCCTACCTAACGGCGACGTGGCAACTGGGGCAAGTGACGGTGTTGTCAGGATTTTCACTGCTGATGATGATCGCAAAGCAACTCACGAAGAATTAACTCACTACGCAGAATGTGTCACCCGTGTACTCACTAAACCGCCTGGACGCCTTACTGAAGATGACGAAAAGAATGTTCCCGGTCCAGAGGGGCTAGCTGAGCCGGGAAAGTCACATGAGGAGATAAAGATGATACGTGAAGACGGAGCTGTCAACTGTTATCAATGGAATGCTCCTGAGCAACAGTGGGTTAAGGTTGGTGAAGTGATGGGTGCTGCCAATCGCAGTGGGAAAAGTTCGGAGTTAGAAAAGGCGTACGATTATGTGTTCCCGGTTGATATCGAAGATGGGAAACCGCCACTGAAGTTGTATTACAACAAAGGGCAAGATCCTTACGTCGTGGCGCAGGCGTTCATACATGCGCATAATCTTCCTCAAGACTATTTAGAACAAGTAGCTAACCACATTATCAATAACGTGAAGAGCCAAGAGGCTCCTGTGCTGAATTCAGCATATCAAGACCCATTCACAGGCGGATCTCGGTACGTTCCTGCAGGCTTCACATCGGCCCCAGACCCAGGCGAAAAGAAATTCTTTCCTATTAGTAATTACGTTCTCATGGAAGTTGCGGATTTGTCCAAAATCAAGTCGAAGCTGGATGAGAGTCTGCAGACTTTGGGCAGCCCTGATTCAACTTCCGAAGAAATGCTGACGGGTTTGGTGTCTTTAGGGAAAGTTGATACTGTACCGAGTGAACAGTCAATTGTCAAGTTGAAGGACTTGCTTTGCTGGCCAGCCAATATGATTTTCCCTGTTCTGGATCTCACTAGACTGGCCGTAAGGATAAAGCACGTTAATCAAGAGTTGTGTCACGGTGATCCTGGAGAAAGACTGATGGCGATGTTGAGATCTCATTTAGTCGACGATAACGCCGTCAATATCATGATGTCCGTCCGTGTAATGGCTAACATGATCGTACACGACGCCGGCGGAGCGCTCATGGTGTCCAACGCCCACGTCGTCTACGATCTGATCAATTCGATTCTGACTCGGGACAAACCCAAAGGGCTTCAAATCGCCGTGTCGACCCTCCTTCTCAACATGAGCGTTCTCTTTTCGACGAAGAACGACACTCAGGGTCTTCGAACGACGATGGTACTCGTCGAAAACCTCCTGCCTCGTGTATCCGATAGCCAAGCAACCATGCGACTCCTAGTGGCACTTGGCACTTGCTACACATCTGTCCGTGGCATCCTCTCACCTGACACTCACGACACCCTGAAAAAGCTCGCGAGCGCGGGAGACGACCAGGTCTCGAAATGTTCCCGTCAGATTCTCGACGAGCTACAAAAAAGTTAACCAACGTGGTGATTAGATCGAAAAACAAAAAAATTGTCTCATTTTCATCTGAAAATTAAAAATTTTGTGCGTCATGACTTTTTAAGATAATAATTCGAAATGGGCAACACTCAAGTGAGCTTTTTTAAATTTTATAAACGCATCCAGCTTTTGTGGATTGATCTTTGTATTTTGTACATTGTTGAGAAGAATTCAAATAAAGGGAAATTCTTCTTCCCTCTATTCCTTTCTGTATTATTGAAAATAAAACCATCATTTTTCCAATTTTGACTTTATTGATGTAAACCCCTGATTTACGGAATATGATTTATAAAAGTTTATTGATTTATATTCGGTTATTAGTAGGTGAGTATTAAAAAAATAAATTATGAAGCATAGGGGTATAGAATTTTGAACTTTTGTTGTAGCCTACCTACCTACTATTTAGGAACAGAAATCGGCTAATGATGACTGATGATAGCAATATGAAATAGCAAAGATGATTGATAATACTACAATAGCAGTAGATATATTTGACAAACAGTGATAGTGAGTGTGGTGCAAAATATTTTTTCTTAGTTGTACATATTGGGTAAGTGGGAATAGCAGTTAGATCGAGGAGGGCACTAATGATGATTAAGGGTTGTTCGTTGTTAGAGAATTCTCTTGTTATGTTTCGTCATGGTATTCAATGTTAATTGGAAGGTATTTCATTTATTTCAATCACCGAGAATTTCAATTTCTCTGTTGGTAAACCAATACCTATTGATTACTTACCTGTTTGATGTTTGGTTTGAAAATATATCATGTATTATTATTTCCATTGTCTAGTACCTACTTATAAATTTATTATTTTTGATTTTATATTGAGGTTGATTCTGTGAGGGGTTTATTCGATTATGATATTTCTTAAATTCCAATCGCGCAACTAGAGGGAGACTTTGACTACAGGGGGCAGTGTGCTCTTCATTTTTATGACCTTTAGGAAAAATAGTACTCGATCGATGTAGTAGGTAGACAGATAGTGGATGAACTAGGATTCTGTGGAAGAAATTATTATTTGAGTGCCCACTGCTAGGTAAGTGGCAGCACTGACAAACCACAGGTGGGAATTTCATGATTCCCCAGTTTCAAGTCTGACGTTACGATACCATCTGAGTATCGATACGATACTTTCCCCGAAGTATCGATACTCGATATTATCGGTCAAAAAGTATCGATATTCCGATAATATCGGATCAAAAGTATCGATACTCGATACCGATACCAAGTCCAAGGGCGAAAATTCAGAAAAACCCTTTCTTTTGATGGAATTTAAAAAAAAGGAAAAGAATTGAGAGAAATTGCTGCTATGTGAAAATGATGCCTTAAAAGTGACCAGCATATATTATTGAGTTTGAGGGTACTTAGGTATCGCGATTTTCCTGAAAGATTGGCATTTCCGGTATTATGCTTGATTTCCAGCTACCTATTTTCGAAAATCAAGTATTTACATAATCATATTATAATTAATAGGTGGGCACGAACGAGTATTTCCTCACAATAATGTCATCTTCCTTGGTAAAACATCGGTGAAAAGTATCGGTGGAAAGTATCGATACTATCGATACTCTCGGACGGAAGTATCGATACCACAAAAGTATTGAATGAAAAGTATCGATACAAATATCGGGAGCAAAGTATCGATACTCCGATATATCGGAAGTATCGGAACGTCTCTAGACATGCCCCATTTCCTTCAACTTTTGCAACGAATGTACAACAACCTTTAGAATACAGTGAACAGTATGACATTCATAACAAGCCTTAATTCATGTTTTTATGCGACTCAGAAAAATTAAGCGGGCTCAAAGTTTTACACATACGCGAGAGCATAATTTTCCGTAGGTCGGTAGGGGTACCTGTGTGCCCAGTAAGTTATGCTAGTTTTTAAAGGTCAGTTATATTTCAATGTAGTACAGAACTACCTCAATCATAAACTGCATTTTAATGATGAAAAATTGTTTGCTCAACTTATGATTGGCAGCTATAAAGCGACTATAATTATATACATTTTGTTTTTGGAATGATGTGCTCAACATACAAGCCTTGTGTGAATAATAGTAGTTTTTGTTGGGCTCAAAGGGTGTAGGTATTGTTGGATTTATTTTTCTTAGGAGGCCTGTTTTATTTTAAAGTACCTGCAAAGTACCTAAGTAAATGATAAAATATTGAATTAGGTACCAAAATCTAATTAACAACAGGGTTACAGATAATAACTAGAAAAACCTGGAGGTGCAATAATGTATTAAGTTGTTCGAAGCGGTATTGATTTATTTGCTTATTTGCTATTCATTTAACCAATATAAAATGTGTCATTGTATAAGAAATATATGGTTTAAGATGGCATATTCTATCAAAAATAATTAAGTGACAATATGCATGTCACAACATAAGGAAACAAATTAAATAAGGCCAATCGATAATGAGATGAAAAACAAAATACTTGAAGTGGAAATATTTAGTTGTCCGAAATGTCGCTGATTTATTTGCTTATGTATTTAATGTACTTATACAACTTTGTCTCATGTCCTACGTGATGAACACAGTTAGTTGAAATATACATTTAAAAACGCTGCAAATCCCTGCACAACGGTTTATTATTTTGTATAGAATACCCTTCTGTTACAGATCGCAGCTCTATGTATAGATAACCCGTCTATATAATATAATATGTACTATTCTATGCATATTATGTAGATCGGTAGAGGTAGAGGTTAGTACCTAACCCCGTACTCGTTACTAGGTACCTACCTAAATCACGAGTTAAATGTTGCTAAAATAATTCTGCCGATGACAAACAGTACCTAACAAAAAGAAACACACATAATGAAGTTCTGAAAAGAAATTGTTGATGAGGAGTGAAAAAAGTTGCAAAAGTACCTACCAACAAACTCCAGCCCCTTCTACGTAGATGGTATAATGAACCGTTGTGTAATAATTTACCGTTGAGTAACGATTTACCCATCAATAATACTTCAACGTTTGTTCAAGTTTCACTACCTACCAACAAACTCCAAAAGAGCCATCATTTTTCAAATGAAATAATATCACAGAACAACCAACTCGACTTCATACTCCGCCAATATAATCAGGTGATCCCTACCAATGATTGGCCGTATTCACAAATTCCTATTGTGGGCGCGTCTCTGGTTACGAGATTTGGTTTGAATTGTATAGAATTTCATTCACACTGGAGTCGAAAATGCCTGTCGGTGCAAACTTCGGGGCCTTACTGTGAACGAACGGCTGGACGTACGATGCTCCGGATGGTCTTAAAAAACTCGCAAGTTCAAGAACTATTTAAAACCGTAAAAATATTTACGTAAAACAATGGTATAGGCGTTTTGAAAATTTCAACCCCTATTTTGAACCCCTTAGAGATGACTCACAGTAACGTCGAGCTTCGAGGACCAACTAGACGCCGAACGGAACCTATAACCCGAATTTCATCAATTTTTTTTCATGGTAACTAAGAAAAGTGGCCCGTACGGCGTACGGCGTACGGCGGACAGACAGAAATATTAGAGAGTTTTTCCTTACTACGGTGTCGGGACACCGTGGTAAGGAATCTAAGGGAACGCATCATGGATGCTAACTTTTTCAGGATGTCACGTGGTCTTAGTACGGTGTCCGCCGATAAAACGCACGGTGTCTTATCATAACCTGACGCCCAATTGTTTTGAAGCATGATGGCGGATTCTACTCCAGTGTTCCGTTGTGTTGAGTGATCATCCGTAGTGATCTTTTTAAGGATTCAAAAGATTTGTAGGTAAGTAAAATTCACTCATGTGTTTTGATTAGTTGGAAATCGTGAAAGAGTGAGTTGTGAATTAAAATTTGCTTTCGTATCTTGTTGTTTTGATAGTTTCAACTGACGTCTTGCTCCTTCAATTAGAAACGTAGCTCAAGTTTCGAGAGGAAAACAATTCGCAATTTTTGTGTAAACAAAAAATTAAAAAAATGACCAAAAATTAACCAATCACCAAAAATTACGAAAAAATTGTTATAAAATGGCGAGGACAAAAATGTACCCTCCTCCCCTCTGCCGAAAAAATGCAAAAATTACATACAAATACCAAAAAAATAGTCCAAAAATTATGAGAAATTACAAAAAATGTCAATAATCACAAACAATTTCAAAAAAATTATAAAAAATTGACAAGTTATAAAAAAATTACGAAAATTAATTAAAAATTACCGAAAATGTACAAAAAAACGCGAGTTGTTTCCCCCTTGTTAAATGTGCAGAAAAAAAAAGTCTTGACAATTGAAAGGTTCAGTTCGTGGAGGGAAAAACGGAGAAACGCGTTTTATATTTATTTTCCCTTGATTACCCATATTTGAACACGCCTAAAAATACGATTTTTTCACGCAAAATAACGTCGTCGCCGTCAATCAAATTGTTGGAATACAGATCGATAAAACCGTTCAATTCGTCTTCCATAGCAAAGCAATAAATAAATAATAATAAATAATAAATTAAGTAATAAGTAATAAATAATAAACAAATAAAAACTACTGCTAAAAAGCTAGGTCGATTGATATGTTGTCTTGATGAAGAAAAAATAGGATTGAGTCAGCTTTAACCAGCTGTTATCAGTGAAACTTCCAGGGATTACACGGAGAAAAGTTGTTCGTACGGCCGTACGAGAAGGGGTTCGTAGGGCCCGGGTGAAGCTCTGCTGCCACGGTGAAGCAGAGCTTCGTACGTCCCGTGTTAGCTAGTTCATGCGTCCTCCGCCTGGTTCGCGGCAATCGCACGGTGTTAAGCAGGGTTCACATCCATCCGGAAAGCTATCCGGAACGTGCGTACGAGCAGCTGATTGGTTGGACATCAGCTGGGGAGGGGGGAATATTCTTTCCGGAGAAGCACTTTTGAAGCGAACTGTACGCATCTGATTTTTCAGATATTTTCCGCTCCGCATCTGCGCAGTTCACTACTGCGCATACAGAATGGCGTCGGTAACCGAAACAGCTGTGGGAGGAAGCGCGGGAAACGAGTTGTCAGCCAAAATTCCGGATGGTTGTGAACGCCTTCCCAACTTGTGCGATTCCCCTCCATCCCTTCCACTGCTTTTCACTAGCTTCCCCTATCCGTATTTCCGGACGGCTCCGGATGGATGTGAACCCTGCTTTAGGACACCGTGCTAAGGCCGACCGTGGTAAGGAAAAACTCTCTATTTTTATTGCAGTTTTGGATTCTACATACCTTGAAACGTAAACCATCAAATTTTGAGGGGGGGTAAGAATTTTTTTTTTCATGCTCGATTCCAATGGTTCATTATTGAAAATAATAAACCAAAAATCTAAAACAACTTTTATACATCAATGTGTGTGGGAGGAGGGGGAATAATGTGCATGATCTGCCACTGTTATGGGGCCGCCTGGGAAAAAAAACTGTAGGAAAGCGAAGGATTTTTGTTTAATACTATCAATAAAAATTGTCCAACACTTCTGTCCATGCAATATCTTCTGAATGCAATACGCTTGGAACGATACAGCAACAACAACAACACCTTGGAACAATGCCTTCCCCGAAAAAAGTGTATTTTGACAAGGTGAAATATTGAGGATCTCGTTGCGGGCTGGTCCCTAATAATTCTCCTAAATAAAACTCATCAGATTAGGCAAATGTCTGCGTTTTATATTACGTGCACTGGGGTTTATTTCAACCCCTATATGGGTCATTCTCCCAGAAACCTAGAATTTGAAGTTTTTGAATCTCAAAATTTCCAGGTGCAAATACGTGGCCTCAAAAAATTGGAAGCCGTCCTCTATTGAAATCGAACATACTGTGATACCCAGCAACTCAGAACACAACCTAATTAGCGATTTAAAAAATAATTAAGAAAATAGGCATGTGAGTGAATGAACAATGAAGTGAATGAATGAAAACTGTCAGGTGAGGGAATGAATTATGGGGAGGGAATTTCCGGGGGGGGGGCCCATGAGAAGAGGGTGTAAGTTGAAAACCATTCGTATCTATGAAAGCTATGGTGTAGAAGTAATTTAAAACGAATTTTTACTGCCATGTGTGTCATGACTTCCCAAACTATTCATCGTAGAGCAAAACGGAAAAAACACATTCAATTCAGCATTAAATCCTCTATTTTAAATCGCTAACAAAACACCACCCTTCTACTGAATGTTATCGAACATAAAAGTAGATAAACTATTGAATGCAGCCACATGTTCATTCCTACGCTTCAGTATTCATTCACTCGCCACCAGCATGGTGAGTGAATGAAAGGTGAGTGAATGAAGAAAACATGATCAATTTTTGTTTCTCGGATTGGTGATGATTTTATCGAGAAAGAGAAGGGTAGCGTATATAGAGTTTATCATGGCGCACCCAGTCATGGTGCCAGAAAAAAATAATATAAATTGCTTAACTTGTTGATGAGGGTGAGTGAATGAAGTTCAATTAAAACACGCGCACGCTCAGCTGAACACTTTTTCGCTCGGAGGTCTGTAGGTAACTGGCTGGCTTCTCCGATTGGAGCGAATGATCAGCTGATAGACACGCGTTCGGCCTACAATTCAGTTTCCCGCCAAAATAACGCGCTTCCCGCCATTAGCGGAGAAAATCTACCGAGGTGAGTGAATGAATCAAGAAGCTCGGACACAACCTTGAAAAATCACTGCTGTGATAGTAATTCAGTTAAAAATCTGAACCGGTCGACTTTAGGATCTAGAGGTATCAACGAATCATGTACAATTGTTTTTAACAGCCGAATCAATGTCTATTACCGACGTAGTGAGAGTTGAAGTAGGGAACTTCCAGTTTGGACAAGGTGAGTGAATGAAAAATTCACTATTCCAAGATTTTTTAAGAGTACCTAGAATTATTCTAATATTTCCACTAGATACTGATATTAAAGCACACACTAGGGTGAAGGCACCAGTGTTTGACACCCTAAGGAAATTTTTGACTTCGGCATTTCATTATAAATAATTTTTCCCCCTCTGGATTTTTTTCGTTTCTTGTTTCGCTGCTGTAGGAAGTCAAGAATCATCCAAAAATTTAAAATTTCCAAAAATTTCAAAATGTGAAGCTAAAAAACAAGTTTTAGGAAGTCAGCTTTTTACCCCAGTGTTTGACAGGTGATTTTTGAAAATTCCCAGTAATTGATGGGAGTTTGGACCAATGATTGACGTACAAGTAGGGTTTATAGAATTAAGTATAATTATGGAAATTACCTAGGTTTCACAGTCTCATGATGCAAATAAGAGGCACAATAAAAAAAACCGCTGCAAATTCCTATACAACGGTTTATTATTTTGTACAGAACACCCTTCTTTTACAGATCAAATCACTCTGTATAGATAAACCTTCTATATAATATAATTACTTACTATTCTAAACATGTAGATCGCAGACCCTCCGTAGCTTAGTACCTAACCCCGTACTCGTTACTAGGTAGGTACCTACCTAAATCACGTGTTAAATGTTGCTAAAATAATTCTTTCGATGACAAACAGTTGCTAAAATGGCAAAAAGAAACAAGAAGAATGAAGTTATGAAGAGAACTTGTTGATGTGGAGAGAAAAAGTATTAATTCCCGGTAGGGTTTCGATCTCCGGAACTTTGGTATATCAGTCCGTTATATAAACCAGTGCGCTATAGATCCCAGCAAGCCCTGAGTCTACTGATGTTGCACTCAACCCAGCTTGATGTCTGCATAGGTACACCCTCCTGTTTACGGCAAATTGTATAGCAAATTTTATGGCAGTATCGTAGAATGCTCTGGATAGTCTCAAAAAACTCAGAAAAAATCAAACTATTTAAAAATTTGAGAAAACCCACACCTCAAAATAAAATTGTCTGAGATAGGAATACTCTGGACATTTCAGCCCCTATTTTTCACCCCTTAGAGTTGAGTGACAGTAACACCGATCTTCGACGACCGATTAGAGCCCAAATGGGACCCATTTACCAAATTTCGTGAATGGGAACTAAGGCAAAAGCGGATGGATGGAATTTTTTGTATTTGATATTCGTATTCTACGTCCCTTAAATAAACCATGAAATTTTGAGGAGGGGAGAGGGAGAGGTTTAAATTTTTTATATTTTTATTCATGGACGATTCCAAAGGTTTATTATTGAAAATAATAAACCAAAAGGAATTGAGATAGGCACAGTTATTTTTGTGAAACACCATTCAGGGATTTAAAGACGGCAACGTCCAAGGGCTGTATCAGATGGGTCACATTTGGGTGGAAGGCAATCAAAATTATCTTCTTTTCGGAACAAAACTGGGACTTCCAATGTTAAATGAGATGAGTGCCCGTCGATGAACAGAATAACTGGAAATCGAATCCTCTCCGTCACAAGTCATGGGTGTAACAAATCGGGCCCCATTTTTCTTTGGATGATTTACCGTTGATTCAGTATAAAAGGGTCACATGGGGTACCCTATGACGTCTAGCTGCTTCGCTCACTGACACACCTCCAGCAACATCCTGTAGAGCAGCTGCAATTTGCTCTTTCGAGAGAGAAATTTTGGTTTTGGCTTCTGCTTTCCTGTCTTCTTTTTCCTCCTTATCGCCATAACTTATACTCACTCGTCTCTTCAACCCGAAAGGATACTTATTATAACTTAGCAGGATATTCGCAAAAAATGATACCCAGTACTAGGTATTACTACAGTACTTTTAATACCTGTCATGTCAAACACGGGTCCCATGAGTGTCAAACACTGTTACTAGTGATGACCACTGTATGACAGCACTCAAGACCAGTGTTTGACACGAACATAGTGGCGTGTAGTAGACTGGTCTGGATGTAGACGTCCACCACAAAACCATTACTAATCATTGACCGCTGATAAAACTTCCAATTAAAACAAAAAAGATGGAGATACCGAAAAAACGTACCCGGACCAGTGATTGACAACAGTGTCAATCACTGGTGGATCCACTCCATAGGGGATGAGTAATTGACAATACCTTTTTTTACCTTATTTTTCAATTTTTGAAGAAAATCTACATCAGAAATGGATTCTACTGCTAAAACTGAATGCAGAAACATGCTTGGATGATTAAACAATGATATTTGTGAACAGATAAATGAAATTATTTGAGACTCAGTTCCTTAACTCCTTCCCTAAGCTGGAGACGTTGACAAGGTACGTGCAGGTGGGGCCAGCGATAACCTTCCCCAAAACCTAAAAGGATGCACCCAGAACTAAACTATTTCACTTGTTTACCACTAGATGGATCTGAGCTCCTAACTAACCGAAGTTCCCCACTGGGAATTGCTCAAGGGCCTTATTATTCCTATATGAATTTGAAAAGTCAATTACTGGATCCAAGTCAATTACTGGTGCCTTCACCCTATCTTGTTTTTTATGCATTTTTTTTTAGAACCATAAATGCAACACAAAAGGCACAAAGTCTTCTGGACAGCGATTTTAGGTTTCTGGGAGAATGACCCATATCTAATTTTTGTATCTGAATGTGGATGTGGGGAATATCAACGTAGGTAGGACTACTAGCTCGTTGATGGTCAACTGTAAATTGGCCTACAATTAGGTAGGTACTTAGGTAGTACAGTACCTACAAAAGTGGTAAGTAAATCACTCATATTTATGTAATAAATTATGATGTATGTAATTAAATTATGAGCTGTTCGCGAATGCCCCTCATATTCCGCCTTTCGGAGGCGCTGCCTGGCCTACTTGTCAGAGTCTGCACTTTACCAACAATAACTTCTTTCTTCCCCCTACTTTTCTTTCTTCTTCCTTTTTTCAAATCTTTCTTCAGTTTTCTTTCCCTCTTTTCTTGCTTTTGATTTCTCTCTGTTTCCTCTCTTCTCCTATATTTTTTGTTCAGGTACCAGATATATAATGCTATAACTATTATAATTACTAATGTTATTACTCAAGAGCCATGTTCCTATATAATATGATACTATATGGAATGTTCTAGGTGGGACCTAGGTCCTTTTACATTCTGTAATAAAATTTGATTTGATTTGATTTGATTTGATCATATTGTGTGGCTGGAACGTTTTCGTAGCGCTGTACAGGAACCTCCCTACATGAATAATTGGAGCTGTAGGTACCTAACGCACCTAATTAATATCAACTAGGAAAGGTTCAAGTTCCCTTGATTGATCGCGAGGGCTCAGGGATAGTTCTGGTATTGAAGACTGCCAAGTCTGGTATCTATAGCCAAAGTCGTAGTCCGTATAATGAAGATCCTTCTATTGAGCTCCGGTAAGGAGAAGGACCTCCGGGTGATATTATTCTTAATTAAATTACACGGGAGGCGTTTCCTCGGACGAGGGTAGGATGTTATAGTAATCCGGATAAGGGATCTAACCTTATAATCGGATTTTGTCCCTTCACCGGACCTCTCCTAACGAACCTCTCCAGCGTGGTGGCAAGTTTTGCGTTCACCAATAAATTAATGTATTACTTTCCAATTTTTACCCCAACTACTTTTCAAAACTTCTTTGTATTTTTAGACCAGTTAAATGAGGCCTGGTGGTGGAAAAAATAGTAGGAGAGCTGGTACTAATTTTAATTGCTTTATTAGATATGTACCTAATTGAAGTGTCCTATGTTTGCACCATCCTCCGCTGCGAGCTTCAAAGGCTGGGTCCCAAAAAACCACGAAATTTTTGGACTTTTGGTTTATTATTGTGTGAATAATACAGCTATGTATTCGCTCAGCAAAAAAATTTGATAACACCCCCTCAAAATTTTTTCGTGAGTAGAAGGTGAGTAAAATCCAAAAATGTAATGTCCGTCCGCCGTATAATGCATAACTACTTCATTTTCGGTCTAAAATATACGGTCTTTCGCATACAGGCTCCATTTGGGCCCTACTTGTGTCACGAAACTTTGCAGCCCGATCGGAAGATACCCGGAGATGTTATGGGTGAAAAATGGGCATAAAAATAGGGTTTTTTGGTGTTTTAGTTAAATGACCTTTTAAGGTATCTTTTTCCATGTTTTTTAGGACGAGAATGCCGAATAAGAAGTCAATTTTGACCAAAGATAGAAGAATTGAGGTTGTAACGAAGGTTCAGCTCCCAAAATTAATTTTTTATTAGTCAAAACCCTGAGAAATTGTCTGAAATCACCATCGATTAATTTGTATAGTACCACTAGAAAAAGTGTCAACAGTCAAGACAGTTAAATGGCACTATCAATGATCGATGATAATTTGAAAAAAAAGAGCCTAATTCGTGTTTTTGGGGGCCAAAATTGGTGGAAACCACCAGAAATAGCTGTTTCAATTATTGCACGTGAAAGAAACAATAAATGAACAGCAAACATTTCTGTAGGTATGTCCAATAGAATAATAAACCCATGTGACAAGGACTTTGAAGCGTTGTTTTTTTTCATACTTTTGCTTCTTACTCCTAAAAAAAATATGCTTCCTACCAGTACGGTTTTCCATTTAGAACAGCCATTTTGACGGAAGTTATAAGTCACGTCAACTTTATCAGCGATGTTGGTAAAATTGTCATTGTTTGACCACTGATTTCGAGCATACTGCCCGGTCGAATTACAAGTTGTGGGGAGTCAATCGACGCAGAATTTAATGCTCTTAAATTTACATAAAGACTAAATTTTTTTACGATGCATGTTTCAGGAATAATGTGCAAACATCTGAAAATTTCGTGATTTTTTGGACTTCCCATGTAAAGCTTGTAGCGGAGGATTGTGCAAACGTACGATACTTTACTTAGATGTCAAATAAATCAATTAATAGAAGTTTGTGGACGAATTTTCAGAGTTTTGGTTTAAATTACTCTCTGAATAATAATGTTTTATTATTCTCTGTATAATATTGGTTTATTTTATCTGAATAATATATCTATGTATTCGGTTCTGACGTTTTTTTGGAACACCCCCTCAAAATTTCTCTTTCACGTTTCAAGGTAAGATTCCGAAATGCAATGTCCGTCCGCCGTGCCATCGATATCTACGTTAGTTTTCGGTCTAAAAACTAATCGTTCTGTCGCACACAGGCTCCGTTTGGGCCCCAGTTGTGTTCACTATCTCGGCAGCCCGATCGGAAAACACCCAGGGGTGTTCTGGGTGAAAAATGCGTGCAAAATTATGTATATTTGAGGTTTTAGTGAACTTGGGCTTGAGAATTTTAGTTTTAGATAATTTTTAGGGTGAGGAGACCAAATACGAAGTTGATTTTGACCAATGAATGAAGGATAGAGGTTCTAACGAAATTTCAACTCTCAATTTCAATATTTATGGGTCAAAAACCTGTGTGTAATCACCAGAAATATGTATAACAACACTGGAATTCAATGACAATTTCACTGATCAAAAATAATTTGTCAGAAATAGCAACCTAATACTCGACATTAAAACGGTCAAATTAGCTTAGGGATCTCTTCACTGAGGTCCGAATCATGCTGTTTTCAGTCAAGAATAATAAACCCATTGACAAGGACTTTGCAGCGTTTTTCTGAATGGGTCAAACAACCAAGTAAATATATATAAAACAAAAACGCTTACCGTGGGAATTTTGGTACCTAGTACATAGTACAGTGTTGACTGATTTATATAAAACATGCCTAACTATATTTTTGATAAATCTAGTTTTGATATTTTATGCGCAAAAATATGTTGAGGTTGTTGATGCCCCTAGTGTAGATTTACTTGCCGATACCTTTTATTAGATTATTTTCTTGCCGAAATAATTTATTGCTGACGATTTTCGGCTGAATGAAACTTCACTTTGACCCACTTTTCTTGCACTTACTGCCCAATATTGACCACGCCAGGGGCTTATAACCCTGCTGTAAATTTTTGGTTGTTAAGTATTCACCCTACACATCGGTTAGGTACTCCGCCAATCAGGACATTGGTTATTCAACGACGTATTTCTGAGAATATGAACAGATTTATAGGAATAAACCTGGAAATAAACCAGAAAATGCAAAAATCTTAGCCTGAAGGTCCTTGTCATTGAATATTCAGTTTACCTACATCGCTTGCGTGTCTTCTCGCTTAGCCAAGCGTAATATACAAGTCAGGGAGGAAATGAAGGAAAGAAAATAAATGAATGCCCCCGTAACAGGGCCGAGTTAGAGTAAATAAATACCTTTTGAAAAGATTTACCAGCTCTCCCAGTGTTTGATCGCCTTCAGGGCATACCGTACTTACACGTAAGGGTAGGCAAGGAGGAGTGAGCGGGGAGATAACCAGACCATGGGGAACCCATGTCCGGTTTTTAAAAATTAAAGCAACTCGAGCTTTCCACAGCGCGAGAAAGAATGGAGCATGGAACGAGAAAACTCAACATGTTATTTTCTCCTTTTAGCGAATTTTCGAAGAAAAGGAAGCTATTGTTCTCGGTCCAAAATTTTTAAAACTCGAATTTCCGAAAGATTTTTATACCAAAATCCGTTTCAGACCATCCTGAATTCCCTGCCGAAAGACACAAAAAATTATATGTATATATATATATATTTATATATTTATATATTTATATATTTATATATTTATATATTTATATATTTATATATATATTTATATATTTATATATGTATGTGTCATTCCAGACGATAACTCTCGAAAGAATTGAGATAAAAAGTTCAAATTTGCACGAAAAATCTGTCTTGGCAATCGACAGGCTAAGTTCGAAGATGGGCAGAATCGGGTCACCCTAAGGGGGAGTTTTGGGGAGTTTTAGGGGGGGAAAATTACCCATAAATTCCCAAAATGAAAAAGTCTGACAAGTGACACCTCATTTTAAAGGTTTTTGTACGCTGAACACGATGGTGAAATCAGAATTGCGATATCTCATTCCATTCTCAAACTGGAGCACTTTGAAGATGAAGGAACGTGGTTATTTCTTGAGATGTTCTTCCTGGTTCGTCTGCTCTAATCTGATAACGGAATGGGATATCGCAATTATGACTTCACCATCGTGTTCAGCGTTGGAAAATCTACAAACCGAGGTGTTACTAGGCAAAAAATGGAACAAAAAATTTGTTACGTACCCAATACCTACTCTTCTGGTATTCAAAACATTTTTGATTTTCCCATCCCCCTCCTTCCACCCCAAATTTTACTTTGCGTAAAACTACTCCTGTTTTAATTTTGTATGGTATCAAGTTGGGAAAACATTGGCCGAAAATTAATTTTCAGAAAATTTTAGGCGGAGGAGGAAGATGCCGAAAACTTCGAAAATTCGCTCTTATAGCCATGCTGCATGACTGTGGTTTTTTTCTAAACCTTTTCTGGATGGGAAAATATCGGTGAGAAACGGAAAAACATTTTCTCCTAAAATATTATCCTTTTTCATCTCATCAACCCGAAGTCGAAGCGTTTGGCCTAACGTAGGTATACTTTAAGGGCCTGCAGACTCTGTGTTGAAAACTATTTTCTATTTTTCTCAGGCTGTGATTTACTTACAGTTGTGGAAAAAACGTGTAAATTCACTATATTAGTTGGGGATTGCCCCTACGTCAACCGTCACAAAAATTCATCAAATTTGAACAAAAATAAAATTTTTAAATTGGGCTAACTCTCTCTTCAGTACTGACAGGAGGCTTTCCACGATATAGGCGAGAGTTTCTCGTTGTTTGAGTGGTTGCTGTGGAAGAAGAAATCCTGATTTGAATGACACCAACTGCATCTTTCCAGCAGTTTAAATGTTACTGGTAGAGTATGAAATGGCGGCAACATATACTAGCCCAAGGCATAGTATACCATAGGTATTGTACCTACCGAAGCGATATCACAGAAACTTCTCTATTAGGTACTTAGGTCCTTAAACATTGCCCACGGCGAATCCGGCCAACTCCTATGAAGTGTACCCGAAGTATTTTTTCTTTATTCCAAGATAATACAATTTCGCAGTTACATAGAAAACACAACCTTTCACTGAAATTAATCTTCCATGTGCGATAAAACTCGTGGGGAAGATATAAAATTGATGTTCCTTTCTATTAAATTAATTCTGAATCAATAAATAAATGCCATTAAATTAATTTTGAATCAATAATTTTGTACAGTCAATCACTGCCTACATATCTCACGCTATATAGGTACAATAATAATACGTTTATTACTTCTTTTAAATTATACTTATACTTTTAACTATAATAATAAAACGAACTGCTTCACGCAGATGCTTGTTTATATTTTTGACCATAAGATTTTTTCGAAGATATAATGAAGGTGGTTGTATATGAAATGCCTAGGCAGAGTGAAAACAGTTGTGTTTCATAATTATGAACATATATTTATTTGATCCCAATTCCATCAATCTAACAATCTCTGGGTATTGTATGCAATGATTGATTATACACTTTGCCGATAACATGGGCATAATCTCATAAATGATCCATCTGACTCACCTACCCAGTAATATTTTGTTATATTATTCTCAATTATGAACCTTTGGAATCGAGCATGGAAAACAATTATAACCCTTCCCCCCTCTCCCTAAAAATTTGATGGTTTTCGTTTCAAAGTACGTAGAATACCAAAAATAGGTACAATACGTAAACAAATTGTAGTCCGTCCGCATAACTTCGCAGTCTCCTTAGTTACCATTAAGTAATAAAAATTAATGAAATTTGGTTTGTAGGTCCCGTTTGGGGTCTAGTTGGTCCGCGAAGCTCGGCGTTACTGTCAGTCATCTCTAAGGGATGAAAAATAGGGGTTGAAATTTTCAGAACGCCGTAGCTCGAAAACTTTCAATAGAAGGGAAGAATTCGTTAATTTTCACATTTTTAAACTGATCTCGAACTAGAGACATTTTTGAGACCACCCGGAGCATTGTACGACCAGCCGTTCGTTTGCACCGAAAAGCTTCGTCAACATGATTGTGAATGAAACGGTATACTTAAATCCGGCCCGGATATCATTGCTAGGGAGCACCTGACATAATCTCGTATGGCTTTATGAAATCGAGTTGGTTGTTCCGAGCTATGACTTCATTTGAAGAATGATGTTTATTTTGGATTTTGTTGATAAGTACTTTTGGTCAATAATGAACCTTTTGGAATCGAGCATGAAAAAAAAAAAAAAAAAATTAACCTTCCCCCCCCATCAAAATTTGATGGTTTACGTTTCAAGGTATGTGGAATCCGAAAATGCTATACAAAATTTCTGTCTGTCCGCCGTACGCCGTATAGTACTTTTCTAGTTACCATAAACCAAAATTAATGAAATTGTTTGTATGTCCCGTTCGGGGTCTGGTTGGTCCTCGAAGCTCGGCGTTACTGTCAGTCATCTCTAAGGGGTGAAAAACGTGGTTTGAAATTTTCAGAACGCCGTAGCTCATTCATTATGGTTTTTTTAAGCGTTTTTAAATTGATCTTGAACAAAATAATTTTTTGAGACCACCCGGAGCATTGTACGACCAGCCGTTCATTTGCACCGAAAAGCTTCGTCAACATGATCGTGAATCAAACGGTATAAATCCGGCCCAGATATCATTGCTAGGGAGCACCTGATTACAATCACGGATGGCTGTGTGAAGTCGAGTTGGTTGTTCTGGGATATTATTTCTTTTGAAAAGTGATGGATCTATTGGATTTTGTTGGTAGGTACTTTTGTAATTCGAGGAAACGTTGAGGTATTATTGGGTAAATTATTACACAATGGTTTATTATTTACTACAAATAATTAATGATTGAATGATTGAATCCCGCGCATTTGTATGAAACTTTAATTCCGGGGACGGCTCCAGTACTCGATTTAGGACTTTCCCGGGGGGAGCTCGAGGGTATTGACCACAGAAAACAGTGATCTACGCAGAAGGGGCATCTATACAGGTAAATAATAAACCGTTGTGTAATAATTTGCAGCGCTTTTAATTTGATCAAACGTTATGCTTCATGAATAACTACAGGAACGATAGAATTCTTGAATCCACCGCATATTTAATGAAACTGGAACTGCCCGGCTGGCTCCAGTAGTCGATTTAGGCCTCTCTTGTGGGAAGCTCGAGGGTAGGTATTGGCCAACGAAAACACTAATCTACGCAGAAGGGGCATCTATACAGGTAAATAATAAACCGCTGTGTAATAATTTGCAGCGTTTTAGCGAATTTTCGAAGAAAAGGAAGCTATTGTTCTCGGTCCAAAATTTTTAAAACTCGAATTTCCGAAAGATTTTTATACCAAAATCCGTTTCAGACCATCCTGAATTCACTGCCGAAAGACACCAAAAATTATATGTATATATATATATTTATATATTTATATATTTATATATTTATATATTTATATATGTATGTGTCATTCCAGGCGATAACTTTCGAAAGAATTGAGATAAAAAGTTCAAATTTGCACGAAAAATCTGTCTTGGCAATCGACAGGCTAAGTTCGAAGATGGGCAGAATCGGGTCACTCTAAGGGGGAGTTTTGGGGAGTTTTAGGGGGGGGGGAAATTACCCATAAATTCCCAAAATGAAACAGTCTGACAAGTGACACCTCATTTTAAAGGTTTTTGTACGCTGAACACGATGGTGAAATCAGAATTGCGATATCTCATTCCGTTCTCAAACTGGAGCACTTTGAAGATGAAGGAACGTGGTTATTTCTTGAGATGTTCTTCCTGGTTCGTCTGCTCTAATCTGATAACGGAATGGGATATCGCAATTCTGACTTCACCATCGTGTTCAGCGTTGGAAAATCTACAAACCGAGGTGTTACTCGGCAAAAATTGGAACAAAAAATTTGTTACGTATCCAATACCTACTCTTCTGGTATTCAAAACATTTTTGATTTCCCCCTCCTCCCCATTCCACCCCAAATTTTACTTTGCGTAAAACTACTCCTGTTTTAATTTTGTATGGTATCAAGTTGGGAAAACATTGGCCGAAAATTAATTTTCAGAAAATTTTAGGCGGAGGAGGAAGATGCCGAAAACTTCGAAAATTCGCTCTTATAGCCATGCTGCATGACTGTGGTTTTTTTTAAATGTAGGTATAATGAATGACAGCGCTCAGTTTGTTACGTGCGGTGAGCAGATGTCGACAATATTGAGAGCCTACGCGATTTCCTGCAATGCGGGAACATTTTCGCGTTTAAAGGGAGAGAAACCTGCTGGTGGGTCTGGGTTGGTGGTTGTCGAGATACGGACCAACTAGTACAACAGGTCGTGGGCGCGTGGAGGCGAGTTCGAGTGAAGATAGCGTCATTTCATGTTGACGGGCGGACTCTCAGCGTGAGGTTGTGTTAATACACAAGCGCACTCTATTCAAGTGTCAACTACGGAGCTCTGGGGGGTCTGCCCGGGTTCATTTCTCTCCCAGTCTCTACTTTTATACAGCTCTGGTCGGAAAGCGGTAGTTTCCTGGCCTCGCTCAACCACTAGTTTTGAAAAACAGCACCAAAGGTTTACTATTGAAAAAAAAAAAAAAATCCATGGAAAAAAACACTGCAAATCCCTGCACAACGGTTTATTATTTTGTACAGAATACCCTTCTGTTACAGATCACAGCTCTCTGTATAGATAACCCGTCTATATAATATAATATGTACTAGTCTATACATATTATGTAGATCGCAGACCCTCCGTAGGTTAGTACCTAACCCCGTACTCGTTACTAGGTACCTACCTAATCCACGTGTTAAATGTTGCGAAAATAATTCTGTCGATGACAAACAGTAACTAAAATGGCAAAAAGAAACGCAAATAATGAAGTTCTGAAGGAAAATTGTTGATGTGGAGTGAAATAGATGCTGCGAAGATCGCTGTTTTCTGTGGTCAATTCCTATAGTGAACCGTTGTGTAATAACTTGTCAATTGTTCAAGTTGCAAAAGTACCGATCAAAAAAATCCAGCCCCATCTTGGTAGCTGAACCGTTGTGTAATAATTAACCGTTGTGTAATAATTTACCGTTGTGTAATCATTTTCCACTGTGTAATAATTTACCCATCAATAGGTAATACTTCAACGTTTGTTCAAGTTTCACAAGTACCTACCAACAAAAATACAATACCTATAATAATATAATATCGCAGAACAACCAACTCGACTTCATACAGCCATCCTTGATTATAATCAGGTGATCCCTAGTGATGATATCCGGGCCGGATAAATACGGTTTGATTCACGATAGTGTTGACGAAGCTTTTTGGTGCACACGAACGGTTAGACGTACAATGCTCCGGGTGGTCTCAAAAAATTGTTTAGTTCAAGAAAAATTTAATAACGTAAAAAAACCATACTCTTCTATCGAAAGTTTTCGAGATACGGTGTTCTGAAAATTTCAACCCCTATTTTCCACCCCTTAGAGATGACTGGCAGTAACGCCGGGCTTCGAGGACCAACTAGACCCCGAACGGAACCTATAACCCGAATTTCATCAATTTTGTTTCGTGGCAACTAAGAAAAGTGGTCAGTACGGCGTACGGCGGACAGACAGAATTTTTTTTATTGCATTTTCGGATTCTACATACCTTGAAACGTAAACCATAAAATATTGAGGGGGGGGGTTAGAATTTTTTTTTCATGCTTGATTCCAATGGTTCATTAGGTACTGAAAATAATAAACCAAAATTTGATGGTTTCCGTTTCAAGGTACGTAGAATCCGAAAATGGAATTAAAAAAAAAATTCTGTACGCTTTTCGCTGTATTAGTTTTTTCTTAGTTACCATGAACCAAAATTATTGAAATTTGGTTTGTTTTGTTCCCCAGTTGGGGTCTAGTTGGTCCGCGAAGCTCAGCGTTAATATCAGGCAAAATAGGCGTTCAAAATTTCCAGGACAGCGTTATCTCGAATTTTTTTGACAACACCGGGAGCATTGTGCGTCCAACCGTTCGTTCATAGTATTGCCCTGAAGTGTGCACCGAAAAGCTTCGTCAACATGATCTTGAATGAAACGGTATAAATCCAGCCCAGATGTATCATTGCTAGGGAACACCTGATATAAACCACGCATGGCTGAATGAAATCGAGTTGGTTGTTCCGTGATATTATTTCATTTGAAGAATGATGGTTAGGCAATTTTTGCAACTAGAACAAACGATATGCTTCATGAATAACAAAAATTAAAATTCTAGAATTCTTGAATCCACCGCAAATTTTAAGCTGTAATTGCCCGGCCAGCTCCAGTTCTCCATTTAGGGCTTTCTGGGGGGAGCTCGAGGGTACTGACCACAGAAAACAGCGAGCTACGCAGAAGGGGCATCTATACAGGAAAAGGATATAAACCGTTGTGTAATAAACTGCAGCGTTTTAAACTATGTGCGCATCGTCAAATTAGACTTTCGTATGCAAAAGTATCTAATGAAAAGGAGTTGACGCCACACAGCCGCTTCATCTAAGCATACTTAATATTCAGTCTAGAATCGCGTAATTAGGTACAGCAAACATTGAATATCGTACAACAAGCCTCGGAAAAAAATTTGCTGATAACATTTAAAAAGCTAACGTGAGTAGATGATGCCTTAATAGCGTTTAACAGAGAAACGGAGTGGCTACTTCTTAAATGGACGGTAACCAAGATATTTTTTTCAATTTTCATCTATCAACGATCATTATTTTTCTGGCCTTTTCTCGTCATACAGCACTTGATGCTGCTCCCATCTGATCTCGCTTCACTAAATAGCTTGGTTCCTAATCACTACACGTGTGGACCGAGCTACAATGGACAACTACTACAGGTATCTAGCACCCATTTAGGTACCTACACAATGATGTACTAGCAATGCTCAATGTTGGACCGTCATTATCTGCGTTATCTGTGCACTCTAGCTCCGATAATCCCAAAATATCGATATCGCCTTTGTTAAACCGCACGTCCCCAGCTCGATTCACGCGCTTTCATGACATCCTAATTACCAGACTGTAATTTATCGAGACCGACACCAAAATATATCAATATGGATCAACCCTAGAGAGGAGTTGGCTCCCTGAAACGCCCCACATGGGGTTTGTGCTGTGAATCCCCGAGTCGGTACGGTACCTCCGGAGGTTACGTTTGATTAACGTTGCGGTAGAACCAGCCTTTCCACCATTTCACTCGACTGGAAACGGGTATATTGACATCAAAGCACTGCCGACCCATCGAAAAGTAGATGACGCGAGTACGAGTCTGCTTAAAAGGGCAGCAGGCTATGTTGAGAGATGAATCCTGCATTCTGACTATTTCACTCGACGTTTTCATCGCCGGCTCCCAGGAGCTTTTAGAGAACGAGCCAGAAAATTCAGCGCACGAAAACCTTCTCTTGCTCGCCATGAAAAGAACCTCTCATTGACAGTTAGTAGACGGCTCGACCGCGGTAACGCACTTTCCGGATAAAGTCTTGATGTACTCGTCAGCAGCATTTCACTTTCGAATTGATAGTTCTCTTGTCTAATTATAATCTTGTTACCATAGAACCTGTTTATAATTGCCGAACGTCAGTGAGGCTTCTTATTTAGACTCAAGTGACATTTGCGGGTGTCTATTATAATATATATCTATGTACGTCTGTACCGCGCTGCAGACCCCAGTTTAGGGTATTTGGACTTGAAATGTTGAGGGTATACTCCTTAGGCCCCCAGAATTCGCTGTATAGTTTTTGGTGCCACCGTGGTGCCACGCTGGCACCAGTGGTGCCATCTGTCAGAAAACTGCGTGTTTGTTAGTTTTTCATGCTTTCCAGCATGCTGAATCGAATTGAATAACTTTCAAAGCTCGTCAATCATCATTACAGCGATACATAAATATTTAGCCCTAAAACGTTCGAAAAACAACTATGATGATCGTGGTAAAAGGCAGAATTTGAGCCTACTTTCATAATTGCGTGAGGCACCTGTTCAGCGGACCGAATAGTATTGTTAAATTTTTCTCAGTACTGATGAGGCGTACACGCCGGCTCTTTGCCAAAACTGCCACTCTACCATGCCGATAGTTTCAAATAATTAAACTTAAACTTGAATACGAATATCAAACTTAAATAATTGAAGACAATAGAATTTAAAAATTGAGTTCGGAGTTTTATAGTTCCAATGTCGTCTTGGCATGCTGTCAAACTGTTTTACCTGCAATCTGCTATACGCATGCTCCCGTGTTTGTTATAGTTTTTCATGTTTTCCAGGATGCTGAATCGAATTGAATAACTTTCAAAGCTCCATCAATCATCATTACAGCGATATATAAATATTTAGCACTAAAACGTTCGAAAAACAGCTATGATGATCGTGGTAAATAGGCAGAATTTGAGCCTACTTTCATAATTGCGTGAGGCACCTGTTCAGCGGACCGAATAGTATTATTAAATTTTTCTCAATACTGATGAGGGGTACACGCCGGCTCTTTGCCAAAACTGCCACTCTACCAAGCCGATAGTTTCAAATAATTAAACTTAAACTTGAATACGAATATCAAAATTAAATAATTGAAGACAATAGAATTTTAAAATTGTGTTTGGAGTGTCGTGTTATCCTCCCAGAACCACAGCTTTGCTATGTAGAAATAAGATCTCACCAAATAAACATAGAAGTGGGGGCGGAAGTCGCAGGGGAGCCGAGGGCCAGCCTGGAGATCCCCACCATCCTCCACTAGCTGGAGGATGGAGGGAGACAGCTCCCAAGCCTATATATACTCGCCTCCTTCGCCTTTCCAACCATTCTACGCTCTCCTCTAGTCGCTGACTACTCTCTCTCCTCATTACCTCGTCTCTCTCCTTTATCTAAAAGATCTTGGGCATGGTGCTGATTATCTCATAACCAAACCAAGCAAACTACCCTAAAAGATCGCGGGCATGGTGGCGGTCCGCCCATAACCAAACCGAGCAAGCTCCAAAAAGATCCTGGGCATTGGTGGTGGTCCGCCCATAACCAAACCAGGCAACGCTCCTGAAAAGATTCCGCCCATAACCAAAACGGACACATCCGAAAAGATCCCGGGCATGGTGGTGGTCCGCCCATAACCAAACCGGGCACATCCTCCCTCACACCGCTCGTGGTGGATGTACGTCCTAACAAATTCATCACATGGAGTTTTCTAGTTTTCTAGTTCTAATGACTTCATGACATGCTGCCAATCTGTTTTACTTGCAATCTGTTACACCTATCTGACATTTTATTACGTCTGATTTTATACATATAATCAATTAACTAATCAGCTGCTCACCTCTTTGTCTGTCGTAGGCGTTGATGCATTCGGAAGTCATGAACTGCGAGACCAGAGCAGTTTTCCCGACGCCTGGAACACCGAGCATCGCCACTTGGTAGGTCGTCGGCTCCGGGGACGGGAGAGGGCTGAGGTGCGGGGGCGGTGTCTCTGCCAGGCTGTTCGAACGGGATCTTTTCTTCCGGAACGAGTCGCCCCTATTGATGATTCCTGTCAACAGAAAACAGCAACGGTTGTTGTTTGGTTCACTGACCTTAAAAGAAAGCAGATCCACGTGTTTCAAGTTGGAATCAGCGTTAGATCTTATCGAAGAGATATGCTTAATGAGTTAACAGAACTACATAGATACATAAATATGTTTATTGGTAAGGATCACGGGATAATGCGGTATGAATAGTTAGTTGGTGCTAGTATTGTTCACCGCCCCTCTACACCCTTGCCCCACAACCACCTCGTGGTAAAATTGTTAATAAATGATTTGATTGATTGATGAGTAATGCCACATATGGAGAACTACATTGCGACGGGGAGGAATGAATGAATGAATGAATGAATGACGCTTTATTTATAAATCTGACAAAAATAGGGCCTTCAGGCCCTCTCTACCTTCTCGACAGAAAAGTATAAAAATAACAATCATTCACAAACGTAAATCAGACTTCTTATTATACATAATATAAAAGATTAAATGTGGCAGAATAGAAAGAAAAAAAATATATTATATGGAACAAACCTGGTTTTCGAGTAATTTACGGTATCGAAATTAAGAAATTAATTAATACATCGCTAATAACTTATTCTTTAGTTCTTTTTTGAATATGTCCACAGATTTATCCGTACTGAACAACTCAGGGTACTCGTTGTGCATTTTAATGGCCTGTATGTAAAAAGAACTATTGTACTTCGAAGTTCGGTGTAGTGGAAACTGAATTATGCTTTTCGCACCGCGAGTATCAAACGAGTGCACTCCAGTCATAAAATGAAAAGATCCGACCAAGTACTTGGGATTACCCGTCTTAATAATTTTGAACATACTCGTAGATAGACCAATCCTGTAAGTTCTCCACTCTCTGATCTTTAACCAACCCGCCTTAAAAAAAAAAAAAGGCGTAGCATGGTCGAACATCGAAAAACGATAAATAAAACGCATACAAGCATTCTGAGCTCGTTGTAAGTTGAGGTACATTTCAGAAGACATATCCTGGTAAACCAAAGCTGCATAGTCAAAAATCGGAAATAACAAACATTGAACAAGCTTCATTCTGACATCTTCAGGCAAATGGTTCGCCAAACCTCTAAGTTGGTATAAACCTTATTACATACATTGGTAACTTGTTCCTTCCATTTCAGTTGGCTATCCATCATCAGTCCAAGATTTTTACAACAGTCAACATACGGTAGGGCAACTGAGGCAATATTTACTGTAGGCACTGTACTCATATCAATTTTCTGTAACAATACTGAAAACCCCAATATCATTGCTGTACATTTAGAAGGTTTTATTTGTAGTTGGTGCTTAGCACCCCATACAACGAGGCGATCCAGAGCTTGATTCATTTTCATGATACCATCCACTATATCCTTCAACTCTACTTGTATATAAATCTGCAGATCATCTGCTGATCATCTTTAATTCGCAGTTGCTTGGAAAACAATGATCGGAAGTGCTGCCGCTTAGCATTATGCAACATTTTTGCTTCGTCTTATTTCTAATCTTCTTATAGGTTAACCAATCCTCATCATTACCTGGGGAGGAGAGTGACGGTGGACCTTCGAGAGTCCCCCTCCTAGACCAGCGAGATTATCACCGGTTAAGGAGGGATATCGATTAGGCTTCCACCAAACGACCCCATCTCCACCTGAAGAAAAACAGCCACATCGTCACACTCCTCCCCACATGACATACTTGTTTGTGGGTAGCAGAAGTATGTGGGAATGAAAAGTAGTACGAAGTTCTGGAAAGGACATCTGACCAACTTCAAGGTGACTAACCTTCATCCTAATGGTACTATACCTCAATAATTTACTGGTGGAGAACAAAGCTCCTACATACGTACTGGCGGAGATAAAATGTTGTCAGAGGTTGTTGTCCAGTGAATTGTGTTCATCTGGGCAACCTCTAGGTGATCAACCTCCATCGTTAGGATGGAACAACTATTGGGACACGGTATTAAACGCCTTCAAATGAGCTCAATATGTTTTAAACTATATTGACACTCTAATGGGGGAAAGGGGGTGGGGAAGCCAATAGATGTATGTATTATCAAAGGGACAGGATGTGTTTAAAGGAATCCTTCTGGGAGACCTTTGGGCTTATCCTTCTGGAAAAAGTGGATGGAGTATGGTGAATATTATTCAGCGCATACTACCAAACCACGCTCTACTACCATGTGACGAAGTGAGAGGAGAGTGACGGTGGACTGTCGAGAGTCCCCCTCCTAGACCAGGGAGATTATCACCGGTTAAGAAGGGATATCGATTAGGCTTACACCAAACGACCCCATCTCCACCGGAAAAATCAACGACTCGAGAACAGACACACCGTCACAACATACAGTATCAGGACGTATAAGAGATTAATCTAATATCTGCGCGTTACCTTCTCCCCTATGGCCCTCAGCTGAATCCGGATTTCGAAAGGCTGCAACTGCGTAAAAGATCACGTGATTGTACATGAAATAATAATATGTGTTCCACATACTACAATATACAAACAAGATGGTAAATTTACTATAGTTTATTTATGCACTTTTAACTCCGCCATTGCCGGTCCCCAGCCCTTGTTGAGAAAGGAGGAGGGAAAGTGCTCAATTTGTGTTGAAAAAAACGCTGCAAAGTCCTTGTCACATGGGTTTATTATTCTATTGGCGTTCTAGAGATTCTTGTTGGCTGTTAAATTTATTGTTTCTTTCATTTGGAATGATTGAAATTGCTTTTTCTGATGATTTCCACCAATTTTGGCCCCCAAAACATGAAATAGGTACGCTTTTTTTCCCCTTCAGATCATCTTTGATCATTGGTAGTTAGTGCCATTTAATTGTCTTGATTCACCTGTTTACACTTTTTCTAATGTTCTTATACACACTGATGGTGATTTCAGACAGTTTTCCAGGTTTTTTACTCATAAAAAACCAATTTTGGGAGCTGAAACTTTGGTAAAACCTCAATTTCCGCGTCTTTGGTCAAAATCGACCTCATATTCGGTCTTCTCGTCCCCAAAAACATGGAAAAAGATATCTCAGAAGCTCATGTTACTAACATGTTGCTAAAACGCAAAAAGTACCTATTTTTACACACATTTTCACTCATAACACCCCTGGGTATATTCCGATCGGGCTGAAAAGTGACGGGACACAACTAGGGCCCAAAAGGAGCATGTGTGCGAAAGAACGATTTTTTTAGACCGAAAATGAAGCCTGTACACGTGATACGGCGTACGGCGTATGGCGGACGGCGTACGGCGGACGGAGACATTGCATTTTTGGAATCTACGCACCTTGAAATGGAAAAGAAAAAATTTTGAGGGGGTGTTATAAAAATTGTTTACTGAGCGAATACATAGGTGTATTATTCACAGAATAATAAACCAAAAAACGCTGCAAAGTCCTTGTCACATGGGTTTATTATTCTACTGGACATACCTACAGAAATGCTGGCTGTTCATTTATTGTTGCTTTCATGTAAAATAATTGAAATAGCTATTTCTGGTGGTTTCCAGCAATTTCGGCCCCCAAAACTTAAATTAGGTACGCTCCTTTTTTTTTTTTTCAAATTACGATTGATTATTGGTTGTGCCATTTAATCGTCTTTATCCACGTGCTGACACTTTTTCTAGTGTTATTATACAAATTGATGGTGATTTCAGGCGATTTCGCAGGTTTTTGACTCACGAAAAATCAATTTTGGGAGCTGAACATCTGGTAGGTACAATCTCAATTCTCCACTCCTTGGTCAAAATTGACTTCACATTCGGTGTTCTCGTCCCCAAAAACATGGAAAACGATACCTCAAAAGCTCATTTTACTAACATGTTACTAAAACACAAAAAGTACCTATTTTTACACACATTTTAATTCATAACACCCCTGGGTATATTCCGATCAGGCTGAAAAGTTTCGGGACACAACTAGGGCCCAAATGGAGCATGTGTGCGAAAGAACGACTTTTTTAGACCGAAAATGAAGCCTGTACACGTGATACGGCGGACGGACATTGCATTTTTGGAATCTAGGCACCTTGAAACGGAAAAGAAAAAATTTTGAGGGGGTGTTATAAAAATTTTTTGCTGAGCGAATACATAGGTGTATTATTCACAGAATAATAAACCAAAAGGTAAGGTTTTATGCTTCCTAAGACTTGTAACTGACACCGTGTGAATTAGTTGAAAATAGTTCACTAGGTTGGGCCACCTGTTCCTTGTTTGGATCTTAATTTTTGATGGATACCTTCAGATTATGATTTCAATAAGTAAACTTTTAACGATTTCCACTCGGTTTAGTTATTAAATAACATTTTCCGCCTTGATGATCCGTTTCACCATTTCGGTCGTAGGTCTAACAAAAATCTAGTTTCGATGTGAGCTAAATCCAAAATTCGACTTTTCAAGTTTCAGTTACACCACGTTCAAGATAGACGAAGGAATTATGATTACCATAATCAAATTGCTGACCCTCGTTCTCATTTCGTTTTTAGCGTACGACACGGTAAATTTCGCACTTCAAGCTCGCAAATCTGAGCTCCCGACTCACGTGGTGGTGCGCCCGAAGTACGAGGCGACCGAAATCCCGATGATGTCGCATCCGGACGATGTCACCGAGGACGACGTCTTTTTGGGTGTGGGATTCATCGTTTTCCTGACGGGCATCGCCGGGATGTTCATGATGTATTTCACCAAATCCAGGAACTTCGTGGCGAAAACGGAGGGCGGCGTGTTGGCGTTGAGAAGGGTTCCAGAAGAGGTAAGAAAGGCATTTTTTTCCACCAAGATTACATTGATTATTATAGGCCTTGAAATTGATGAATAACGATAAATATTTGCGCCTAAAATCGATGAGCGTAGGTAAAATGCGGACAAGTTAATCCGTTGAGCTCGCTGGAGGTTGGTTTCGCATAGGTGAAATGCGGACAATTCTGTACTAGTAAAATGCGGACAGAAAATGTTTCAGAAAAGGTGGGCAAGGATGTATAATGTTCAGATGTATTTATGCACAAGGAATGAAATGATACGCAGAACGTGGCAAGAAGTTTAGTTCCCATTCCGCCGCTCGCATTGTCAAGCGATCTGGATGCTCGCTAGCGCTCGCATCTCAAAAAAGATAGACAATCCCAGAAACTATCCCGTGAATGAGCAGGTTGTTTGGGACTTCTGAATACGTAGATTAGTGGAATGCATTGTCAAGCGATCTGGATGCTCGCTAGCGCGATCTACGCATCCAGCGCAGATCTACGCAAAGATCTAGCGCGATCGCGCCACAAGTGTGGGAAACTGACAGGACAGACTCGTCCGCATTTTAACGTACATGTTTCAAAAACACCGTCCGCTTTTTAATGTTTACTTTCAGGGATTAACAACTTACGTCCGCAATTTACTGCGTCCCAAATCGATTACACAGAAACTTCAGATTAATGAAACTTCGAAACTTTGCTAAAGGTCCAAAGGCCCTAGGTCTGTTTGCCTATAGGTAAGTATAGACATTTCGATCTTGGATGTACATAAATTTAGCCACATCCGTTGCTGAACTATTTACCTACAGCAATGTGATACATGAACCCTCTCGTGCTGCACTGATGCAGATCTTACTCTCCATAGTTCATTAAAAATGTTGATGAACAGGATCGAGTTGTAGGCCAAACTCCTCAACTACAGGATTTGTCTTTTTAATTAAACCTTTTACCAAATGAATTAAACCTTTTACCAAATGAATTGCACCTTTTGCCAAATGAATTAAACCTTGTACGTTTTCATTTAAACCGCATGCTAAAAAATGGGTGTGGATTTCTAACTGTATGTGGCGTGCTTTGCTTCCTCATTATTGAAGGTAGGGAAGCCTTGGATTCGTGATTGAGTAAAAAAATGTATGTCCTCTAAAATGAAAATTTCCACGACCATTTTGCGTTTCAGACATCAGGGAACATTTTTGGTCCGGTGTCTGTCTGCCTGTCTGTTTGTGGTAATTCCTGGTAACGCCAATAACTACCCAAACTAATGGTTGAAATGGGCTGAAATTTGGAGGGTAGATGCGGGTTTGGACACAGTTGGTCCCATAACAAAATCATTGAAAAATTGCCGTAACCTTGTCTGCGCACGTGCAAACGTGAAATACTTGGAACGCTCATAACTACCCTAAATATCGTTGAAATGAGTTCAAACTTGGAGGTTCGATCAGGAATAATACTTTGATCGTTCCAAGTGAATTTCATGGAATCGTAATGTAACTTTCGTCTGCGCATGCGCAAACACGAAATGTTGACGATTTCTTTGTAACGCTTCTATAACTACGCGAAGAATAGTCGTACAGAGCTGAAATTCTAAGCGTACACGTGGGTTGGATCGCAGATGATCCCTTTTCAAAATCGTAAAAATTGTTTCGTCTGCGCATGCGCAAACGTGAAATACTTGAAACGCCCATAACTACCCTAAATATCGCTGAAATGAGTTCAAACTTAGAGGTTCGATCAGGAATAATACTTTGACAGTTCCATATGAATTTCATTGGAATCCTAATGTAACTTTCGCCTGCGCATGCGCTAACATAAACTCTTTGTAACGCTTCTAACAACGCGAAAAATAGTCGTAGTGAGTTGAAATTTTGAGGGTACACGCGGGTTGGATCGCAGATTGTCCCTTATCAAAACGAACCTACCCAACTATTCTATACGTTCATGTGATTGGTAGACGTTTTTCTGTCCTCATCCATTTTTCGCATAGTTTTAATTGAAAGGTAAAAAGTTTGGTTCATTTGGCGAAAGGTTCAATTAATTTGGTAAAAGGTTTTATTATTCAACTGGTAAAAGGTGTAATTAAAAAGACAAATCCTATATTATATTATTGCAGTCATCTGTAACACCCAAATATGCAATACCTGCGTACTATAGTTCCTTTGCCATATTTATAGAATTTTGCGGTCAGTATGCGAGCGAGTACTGAGCAGTAATCAACATCCCACTAGGATTTACAGCAAACCTCGCAACATAGTACAGTGTGTAGTAGGTAATCAACATGTTGTCCACACAAAACTGTGATCTTAGTACTCTCCATAGCTATTCAAAACATTGTCAGCTTTGCCTTTGGTATAGAGAAATGTTGGCCTTGGACTATGTTAGCTACATAGCGGTGTAATCAAGATTCCACTAATTAGCCGTAAGCTACAGGGCAAAGTGATATAGACACAACTCATCCTGCTCTTCCTACTATAAACCTGCCTATATTTTGAACCACACCCCGCTTAGCGATACCGAACAGCAATTATTACACTCCACGTAGAATTTACGGAACAGTGATCAACACAACCCACTCAAGCTATACAGCATACTTTCCACAACCCCGTTCAAGCGTCAAGATTTTAACGAGGAGATGAGTATCTAGAAAGTGTAGAACGTACAAGGAAAATTCTATCAATCAGTCTCTGTGGAATGATTTCATCCTCAGTAGGTCACAATAAGAAACGGTTTGTACCGTTGGTCAAACAGTACAATTACAAAGTACAGACATTACAATTAGGTACGTAGGTAGTATTTTAGTGTGTATGGTTCAATCAAACGATTGTGGGGCGAATATTGTAACAAATTTTTTCAATGAACCAATTTCAAATTTGAAACTTGATTTGGATTCCTCTCAGACTGATCTACGCCTTAATTAGCTGCTTTTGGTTTATTATTCTGTGAATAATACACCTATGTATTCGCTCAGCAAAAAATTTTTATAACACCCCCTCAAAATTTTTTCTTTTCCGTTTCAAGTTGCGTGGATTCCAAAAATGCAATGTCCGTCCGCCGTCCGTCGTACGCCGTCCGCCGTATCACGTGTACAGGCCTCATTTTCGGTCTAAAAAAGTCGTTCTTTCGCACACATGCTCCATTTGGGCCCTAGTTGTGTCCCGAAACTTTTCAGCCCGATCGGAATATACCCAGGGGTGTTATGAGTGAAAATGTGTGTAAAAATAGGTACTTTTTGCGTTTTAGCAACATGTTAGTAACATGAGCTTTTGAGGTATCTTTTTCCATGTTTTTGGGGACGAGAAGACCGAATATGAAGTCGATTTTGACCAAAGACGCGGAAATTGAGGTTTTACCAAAGGGTCAGCTCCCAAAATTGGTTTTTTATGAGTCAAAAACCTGGAAAACTGTCTGAAATCACCATCAATGTGTAAGAAAAAAAGCATAGGAAAAAGTGTAAACAGGTGAATCAAGACCATTAAATGGCACTACCAATGATCAAAGATGATCTGGGGGGGGGGGGGGGGGGAAGTGTACCTATTTCATGTTTTGGGGGCCAAAATTGGTGGAAATCATCAGAAAAAGCTATTTCAATCATTCCACATTAAAGAAACAATAAATTTAACAGCCAACAAGAATCTCTAGAACTCCAATAGAATAATAAACCCATTTGACAAGGACTTTGCAGCGTTTTTTTTCCTGGGAGGAGATACGAAAATTTTTGGCTTCCCTTGCGGTCGTCAAAAATCGTCACTGAAAAATTATGAATGTCAAGCAAAAATTTCTACTTAAAATATGAGTTTTTAAAACCAAAAGTTTGGTGAATACACTGATAGTAATACTTCGATTTTTTTAAAGCGTAACGTGGTGGCAATTCTTGGAAATGAATCACGAAATTTACCCTAAAATTGCATTGCATAATAATGCTGATGACGAGTAAGTGTTTACATCTAGATTCGAGATGTACAACCAAGAATCCCCTTTAATCAGGCGGAGATAGGATAATACACACGCCTGGGATTGAGAGTTGGCACGAAAGCAAACAGCCGTAGTTTAGCTGACCAAATTATATACCGAACTGGTGAAGTTTGTAGGCACTTGAAATGTTTTATGTCTTTTGTACAGCCTTATCTGACGTACTTTTATGAAGAGGACAAAGGCTATGCCAAAGACGATCCTCGACTTCTCAAAAACCTCTCGGAGATCCAACTGACTCTGGCGCCACACCCGGATCCTCCTTTGGACGCCAAACCGTTCTACGAAAGGCTTAACGACGACTTCACGAGCAGGTTAGTCCAGAGAACGCAGAACAGAACTTTCGAACTGACTACGGACGAGGAAGGCGAAGAGGATGAGGAATCCGAAGACATAATCGACATCAACCTTCTCAGCAACCACACTTCCCTGTCAGTTCAAAGTAAGCAACGGTTTTTTGTTGTATTGAGGTGGTCACCCTGATCATAGTATGGTCCATTAATATCTCTCATTTATAAAACGAGAAAGAAATGTGCGACCCCCTGGTCGACGATAATAATAATTTTAATACAATAGCGGTGCGTGGGCTCTGAAAACGGTGGGGCACCAAACCAGAACACAATACCAACAGGTGTGTCTACAAAATACCCCAAGGCAACAACACTTTACTGATTGAGCGATATTCAGCGAAGCTTATCTCTTTTAATCAACACTCTATCGTCGTACGAGAACGTCCACAATTTCTACTGCAAATTAGCCACCAAATTCATGTGTTATGTAAACTAAAATATAACAAAACAATGTCCCATCGGCCGGTACCTACTCGAATGGAGAAGCTGTTGACTTGAAGCTAGGTAGTTATCTGTGTGTTAGGACGCCGATCAATCCACAAGACCACAAACAGCAAACAGGACAAAATGCACGTATGTACCATAAATAAATCTGTCATCAGAACCAGACCGAACGCAAAACGCACATAATTTGACGAAAAAAATTAAAAACTGACGAATGACTCAATAGAGAAAGCGAATATAATTCACGAGACAACAAAAACAAATCAGAAGACGAAGAAGCATCTCGTATCAAGATGACAAATTGAATCGAAGGGATCAAATCGATTGTGTAAACGAACGATTTTGGAGTAGAAATCAATTTTGGGAACAGGGCCCAAAGTGGACGTGGCTAGCTACATTTTTGCTCGACTGAGCATGCGCGGATGGGCCACTTTTCTCGTGGCGACACCAGGTTCCAGGACCCAGAACCTATCTGCCAGTTTCAGGAGCTTAGGTTTCGATTGCAGGACATCGATTACTGTCACTTTATTCCGATAACATGCTTGGTCTATGGAGCCCACCATGGATGCTCTACTAGGATACTGAATATCCATATAATTTCCATTCCTTAGCCAGAGAAATATGGTGCGTCGCTGTTGAACTTTGTGAAAAATGCTTGGTACAGTGTACGGAGGGAAATTCAAATGCCAGCTGAACAATGGTTGACGTTTTTTTTAACTCCTCGTGTTTTTGGGTGCCGGGGCAGTGGCCCAAGTGGCTTTATGGACGCAACGTCCCTGTTTTAATAAATAAGGCTGGTTTTCTGGACTGTAAACTGTTGAATATAAAGTGTGAGGGGTGTCGAGGATCAGTCAAGAAATTATGTACGTTACTTCCAGGCCAACGTAAAAAAACGCTGCAAAGTCCTTGTCACATGGGTTTATTATTCTATTGGACATACCTACAGAAATATTGGCTGTTCATTTATTATTTCTTTCATGCGTAATAATCGAAATAGCTATTTCTGATGGTTTCCATTAATTTTGGCCCCTAAAACACAAATTAGGTAGGTACGCTCTTTTTTTTTTTTAAACTATCTTTGATCATTTGTATTGCCATTTAATCGTCTTGATCCACGTGTTGACACTTTTTCCAGTGTTATTATACAAACTGATGGTGATTTCAGACGATTTCCCAGGTTTTTCACTCATAAAAAACGCTGCAAAGTCCTTGTCACATGGGTTTATTATTCTATTGGACCTACTACAGAAATGTTGCCTGTTCATTTATTGTTTCTTTCATGCGCAATATTCAAAATAGCTATTTCTGATGGTTTCCATTAATTTAATTAATTTTGACCCCTAAAACACAAATTAGGTAACGCTCCTTTTTTTTAAAACTATCTTTGATCATTGGTAGTGCCATTTAATCGTCTTGATCCACGAGTTGACACTTTTTCCAGTGTTACATGGGTGATTTCAGACGATTTCCCAGGTTTTACACTCATAAAAAATCAATTTTGGGAGCTGAACATTTGGTAGAACTCAATTTTCCACTCTTTGGTCAAAATCGACTTCATATTCGGTCTTCTCGTCCCCAAAAACATGGAAAACGATATCTCAGAAGCTCACGTTACCAACATGTTGCTAAAACGCAAAAAGTGCCTACCTATTTTTACACACATTTTCACTCATAACACCCCTGGGTATATTCCGATCGGGCTGAAAAGTTTCGGGACACAACTAGGGCCCAAATGGAGCATGTGTGCGAAAGAACGGCATTTTTAGACCGAAAATGAAGCCGGTACACGTGATACGGCGTACGGCGGACGGACATTGCATTTTTGGAATCTACGCACCTTAAAACGGAAAAGAAAAAAGTTTGAGGGGGTGTTATAAAAATTTTCTGCTGAGCGAATACATAGGTGTATTATTCACAGAATAATAAACCAAGAGACACCTCTTTCCAGTACTTACCTACCTAACTATTTACCACTACATACTACTGCTGCCTGATACCTACTACTAATACATACCTACACCTAATACGCTCTGGGTCGCGCTGATAATGGTTTACAAATAAACCGAAACGATGGCCTCGATGAAACGTACATCATTCCTTGACTGAACCTAGAAACCCCTCACACTTTGTATTCAATAATTTTAATGACGTCTGAAAGTGGAGACTTTCTTTTGAGAATGTGTAAGAAGCTTCATTATTTCGTGAAAGTAATATTTCGAAAGTTCAAATACCCACAGGCATTCTGTCTAAATAATAGTAATTATTTGAGTAACACGTATTTAGCCAAGTTCACTGTGTTGAGTATGAATGATTTTTTTCACACTTCGAACGATGAATTATTAATCATCGATAGAAACCTTCAAATATATTAACAGCAATGATGGTGTATACTGTAAATAGGAAGTAGGAAGATAGAATATATCGCATGTACCGCTCCATGTTTATTAGTTTATTCACTGCAGCGCAGCTGGTTTTCAACCAAGTTTATGATTTGGGAGCTCGCCAGTTGAATAACCTCGGGAATAGACTGCCCATCCCGTTCCAGGCCTATGTAAGAACACATCCTCAAGGTTGTTTCATTTACGAGGAGGCTATAATTTACATACAGAGGATCCTTCAAATAAATCATTTCAATTTCTGCTTGAAACTCTACAAATACGGGCGGGGGAGAAAAAGGAAATGAGGCTATGGCAGCCGTGAGACTTTATAGCATTTCCAAACCAAATTCAACCTTTTCCAAGTCAAATTCAACCTTTTCCGAGTCAAATTCAACCTTTTCCAAACCAAATTCAACCTTTTCCCAACCAAATTCAACTTCTTCCAAACCAAATTCAACTTTTTCCAAACCAAATTCAACTTTTTCCGTTTCAAATTCACCTTTTTCCAATTCAAATTCAACGAAAGCGAGTGATTTATTTCGTTTCAAATCCAACCTTCAAAATATAAGTTTGAATAAACTGAATTGTGAACCCCATTATTAACTGTTTGTTGCATTATTTAAGGCTTAAATTGAACAACACTGTAGCGGTTCAGTACAGGTACTAGGCACAAAGAAATACTGTACAGTGCCGCTGGAGGAATTACCATTTATTAACACAACTGAATTGAAAGAAAATGTGATTCTTCTGACAGTTTTATAACTATAGGAATCCTATAGTTAATAAATGGTTTTTCTTCCTGAGGCTCTGTACAGTATTTCTTTGTACCCAGTACCTGCACTGAACCACTAGTGTTGTTCAATTTAAGTCTTAAATAATGCAACAAACAGTTAATAATGGGGTTCACAATTCAGTTTATTAAAATTTATATTTTTTGATGGAGTCGGGGAAGGTTGAATTTGAAACGAACTAAATCACTCACTTTCGTTGAATTTGAATTAAAAAAAGTTGAATCTGAAATGAAAAAAGTTGAATTTGAAATGGAAGAAGTCGAATTTGGTTTGGAAAAGGTTGAATTTGGTTTGGAAAAGGTTGAATTTGGTTTATTAAAATTTATTAAAATTTATATTTTTTGATGGAGTCGGGGAAGGTTGAATTTGAAACGAACTAAATCACTCACTTTCGTTGAATTTGAATTAAAAAAAGTTGAATCTGAAATGAAAAAAGTTGAATTTGAAATGGAAGAAGTCGAATTTGGTTTGGAAAAGGTTGAATTTGGTTTGGAAAAGGTTGAATTTGGTTTGGAATAGGTTGATTTTGGTTTGGAAAAGGTTGAATTTGACTTGGAAAATGTAGAATTTGGCTTGGAAATGCTATATATTCGTAATTTTTCAAAAGCATTGATATACCGTTGAGCCCTAACTTTCGAATATTTTAAAGTTCTCGTTTTTATACACATGCATCATAAACTTTGATACATTTAATGTTGTATTATGCATGACCTTTATTCTATGATTTACTTGTTTTCACTGGACACGAGATTTTTTCAATTTGTTTAGTAAATATATAGGTAGACAATCGGCCCTAGGCTTTGTATTTCACTCCGAAGTTATGCTGAACAAGTGATTCCGGGGTGGATTAGGTCAAGAGGATAAGGGTTAGTGGGTTTTGGTTTATTATTCTGTGAATAATACACCTATGTAATCGCTCAGCAGGAATATACCCAAGGGTGTTATGAGTGAAAATGGGTATAAAAATAGGTACTTTTTGTGTTTTAGTAACATGTTAGTAACATGAGCTTATGAGGTATTGTTTTCCATGTTTTAGGGATGAGGAGGATTTACGTTAAATTTTGGTTTAAAATCGTCGTTTTTCCGCACACAGTTCGGGTACCCATTTGGGAACACATTTGGGTCCTAGTTGTGCTCTGAAAAACGGCAGCCCGATCGGCATACACCCAGTGGTGATGTGGGAGAAAAAATGAGTGTAAAAATTGGGGTTTTCGAGGGATTTTTGAGGTTTTAGTGAACATGAGCTCGCGAGGAATTCCATGGTTTTTAGGGCAAGAAGACTGAATATTTGGTTGATTTTGACCGAAGAGTGAAGAATTTAGCTTGTAACGAAGGTTAAGCTCCCGAAATTCATTTTTTATGAGCCAGAAACATTGGAAATTGTCTGAAATCACCATACATTTGAATAATAACACTAGAAGTAGTATCAATAGGTGAATCAAGACAATTAAATGGTACCATCAATGATCAAAAATAATCTGTTGAAAGGAAAAGCCGAGCCTAATTCGTGTTTTTGGGGGCCGAAGCTGGTGGAACCCATCAAAAATAGCCATTTCAATAATTGCACATGGAAGAAACAAATGAACAGCCAAAATTTCTGTAGGTATGTCCAGTAGAATAATAAACCCATGTGACAAGGACTTTGCAGCGTTTTAGTGAGTGCGGAGTGTCTGTAGAGCGTAGGTCTTTTTCAAAATTTTCCCACTGTTTCCCTCGTAAGAAAAGGCTTCGTTTTTAGGTACTTACCTATGTATTGTAGTTTGTGAAAATAACGGATGAATATTCAAAAACGCGAGTCCTGGAGGAAATTACACAATATTTAATAAATCCTACTGAAACCTTGGTGCCCTTGATAAACTTGATAGCCTTTAAGTAGGTACAATAATATTATTCCTTCTTTGTACAAAAATGATAACGGCGGTGCCAACCACTTCATCGAATTATTATCTTCTCTTGAAAAAGGTGTGGCCAAAACTATCTGAATAAAATTCTAAACGATTCCCTGGTTGACCTTGAGGCACTTGTGGAAAAATAACCTAGTGCAACATGCCAGCGAGGGTGTTTTGGAAGAGATCTAGAGATATGCACAATGTTCCTTAGCAGAAACCAGGGAACAAACCGCGAAGTCCTTGTCATATGGGCCATTCCATAGGACATACCTACAGAAATTTTGGCTTTCACTTATTGTTTCTTTCATGAGCAATTATGGTCGAAATAGATATTTTTTATGGTCTCAACCAATTTTGGCCCACAAAAACTCGAATTAGGCTCCCATTTTTGACAAATTATCTTTGATCATTGGTAGTACCATTAAATTGTCTTGATTCACCTGTTATTAATACTTCTAGTGTTATTATACTTATGTACACTTCAGGTCTTTTTATTATACTTCAGTTAGTACACTTCTAGTGTTATTACATTTTCTAGTGTTGTTATCATCGTGATTTCGGACAATTTCCCAGGTTTTTGGTTCCAAATGAATTTTGGAAGCAGAAACTTTGTTAGAACTTCAATTTTCCTATCTTTGGTCAAAATCGATCTCATATTCGGTCTTCTCGTCCCAAAAAACATGGAAAACGATACATCAGAAGCTTGAATTTTTCAAATGAAATAATATCACGAAACAACCAACTCGACTTCATACTGCCATGAGTGACTATAATCAGGTGCTCCCTAGCAGCGATGCCTGGGCTGGATGTATACCGTTTCGTTCGCAATTATGTTGACGAAGCTTTTCGGTGAAAACGAACAGCTGGACGTACAATGCTCCGGATGGACTCAAAAAATTCTCAAGTTCGAGATCAATTTAAAACATGGATAAATCACAAGCTTATGTTTACCAAAACTTAAATCCGAGAACCCGTATTTTTACTCCAACTTTACACCCAATTTTCACCCATAACACCCTTGGGTATATTCCAATCGGGCTGCTATGTTTCGGGACACAACTAGGGCCCAAGAGCTTGTGTGCAAAAGAACGAATTTTTTAGACCGAAAATAAAGACAGATATGGATGATACGGTGGAGGGAGGATGGACAACGAATTTTGGTTTATTATTCTGTGAATAATACACCTATGTATTCGCTCAGCAAACAATTTTTAACACCCCCTTCAAAATTTTTTCTTTTACGTTTCAAGGTGCGTAGATTCCAAAAATGCAATAGCCGTACGCCGTCCGCCGCATCATCCATATCTACTTGAATTTCGGCCTAAAAAATTCGTTCTTTCGCAAGCAGGCTCCATTTGGGCCTAGTTGTGTCCCGATACTTTGTAGCCCGATCGGAATATACCCGCAGGGGTGTTATGGGTGAAAAATGGGTATAAAAAGTAGGGTTTTTTTGGTGTTCTAGTAACATAAGCTTGTGAGGTATAGTTTTCTACTTTTTTATGGCAAGGAGACCGAATATGAAGTCCATTTTGACCAACGGGCGAAGAATTGAGGTTTTAACAAAGTTTCATCCTTAAATTAACGTTTAATTTTGTTCTAAAATCGTAGTTCTTTCGTATGCAGGCTGTATTTGGGTTCATGTTGTGCTCCAAAGCTCGGCAACCCGATCGGAAGACACCCAGGGGTGTTATGGGTGAAAAGTGAGTATAAAAAGGGGTTTTCGAGGTTTTAATGATCATCAGCTTGTGAGGTATCGTTTTCCATGTTTTTGAGTGCGAGAAGAGTGAATATGAAGTTGATTTTGACCACAGTGTGAAGAATTAAGGTTGTAACGAAGGTTCAGCCCCGAAAATTCATTGTTTGTTAGTAAAACATGGAAAACTGTCTGTAAAATAAATTTGTCTGTAAAATAAATTTGTATAAACACTAGATGTAGTATCAGCAGGTGAATCAAGACAATTAAATGGTACTATCAATGATCAAAGATAATATTTGTAAAAACAAATAGGAGCCTCATTCGTGTTTCTGACAAAAAATAAAGGAGCAGCCAACATTTCTGCAGGTATGTGCAATAAAATAACAAACCCATGTGACAAGGACTTTTCAGCGTTTTTTATCATCATCTACCTATACTTGACACTTCGAATGGTATAAAGGGTTAATATGATAGAATGTTTGTGGGAAAGTATTGTAAGCTGACCTGTTATGGGTTAGACCCTGGCAAAGTCCCTTCCCAGCTCGCAGGCCAATGCTCGAATGGAGAGAACGCCGCTGGTAGAGAAAGGTATCGTTTGTCTGGATCACGAAGAGGCGGGTGTTTGGATGGAGCGAGACAGCCGGGAACGGGGTGGAAGGTCCTGTCAGGATCTGACAGCTGGAAATGTGCGAAGGTTGAGGTCCTCCCACAATCGACAATCGTCCTTCCTGTTAGATTACAAGCGATGGCCGATTGCTGAACCACCTGTGGTTTCCCAGAACCTGTCTCCGAGAATAACCCGATTACTGATAAGGCCAAGGCATTCGCCTGGTTTTGGCGTAGAATCAATGACGTTTTGCACGGGTTCGACCTCAGTGATATCAATCGCAGCGTCAGCTCTCAACACGCTGAAACTAGCCATTTTTGACGCTTTTACTGATGCAGTCGATCTAGTTTGGCATATATACCTACTGGTAGCTTCCTTGTATCAATAACATGATTGCATTTATACATGCGAACCACCTATGGACGAACTAGAATTAATGTACAAACACTTCCATAACGGCTTAATGTTAATTTTCTCTGCCTGGCAATGTCTATACTGTCGCTGTTTTTATACTGCCAGCGCGTCTATGTACTACAGGTGGGTAGTTCATGACTGAACTATCCTGAAGAACTAACTCCGCCAACTGAGCTACTCCTCGACTAAGTTCACTTCACTGAACGTTCGTTCACTAGGACCACAGAGTAAAGAATCAAGAAAATCCGTCTCTAGAGATGAATATTGGATGTAGGAAGGGAGAACTAAATAACTATATCATTCTGTGCATTATAAACTAAAAACGCTGCAAATCCCTGCACAACGGTTTATTATTTTGTACAGAATACCCTTCTTTTACAGATCACAGCTCTCTGTATAGATAACCCGTCTATATATAATAATTTATGTACTATTCTATACATATTATGTAGATCGCAGACCCTCCGTAGTAGGGTGGTCACAAGGCAATAGGCAACATTTTTTTTGAGAAAATCACTTCTGGCAACCCCCTAAAAGGTGCCATTTGACTAGAAAATGAGATTCGCAAAGTTTTAGGTCGATCGGATAACGTTAACCCGTGCCGCATCGAGGTTGAAGATCAGAAAAACTCACTTTGTTTCATAAAAATACTCTTTTTTCCCTCATAACATAGTAACCATTTGTCCTAGAGACTTGAAATTGGTCTCATTTTATTTAAAATGTTATCTTCTTCAACTTTTACTTCCATAATTTTTTCGCTACATCCTGTAGATTTTATGCTATTCAGCTTTTCCCATCTCAAAACGTGGTCCGTTTCAGCAAATGTGCCTTTTTCAGTGTCAATTCAGTGGTGTTGGAATAGATATATTGTGTTGTAAAATAAGTTCCAGGCTATTATTTTCTATACAAAAAACTTTCAATTTGTATTATTAAAACACTTTTTACATAATTTTTATTGTTTTTTTTGTGCATTTCATAGCACCCACCACCCACCCATCTCCCCCCTACCCCCTCCATATATTATATATTAGATTCAAATGTATCAATTTTCAATATACCAGAGTGATAAAGAAGTATCAAATTGCCTAGAGGTCGATTTCATTGACTGGAGTGTGGTTTTTAGGGGTATGCATAAAAAGGCACATTTGCTGAAACGGACCACGTTTTGAGATGGGAAAAGATGAATAACATAAAATCTATAGGATCTAGCGAAAATATTATTGGAGTAAAAGTTAAAGAAGATAACATTTCAAATAAAATAAGACCAATTTCAAGTCTCTAGGACAAATGGTTACTATGTTATGAGGAATTAAATAATATTTTTATGAAAAAAAGTGAGTTTTTCTAAACTTCAACCTCGATGCGGCACGGGTTAATGTTATCCGATCGACCTAAAACTTTGGGAATCTCATTTTCTAGTCAAATGGCACCTTTTAGGGGGTTGCCACGATTGAATTTCGAAAGTTGACTTTTTGTGACCACCCTACTCCGTAGGTTAGCACCTAACCCCGTACTCGTTACTAGGTACCTATCTAAATAACGAGTTAAATGTTGCTAAAATAATTCTGTCGATGACAAACAGTAACTAAAATGGCGAAAAGAAACGCAAATAATGAAGTTCTGAAGGAAAATTGGAGTGAAGATGTGGAGTGAAATAAATGCCCCTTCTGCGTAGATAACTGTTTTCTGTGGTCAGAACCTACCCTCGTGGTCAAGTATAATGAACTGTTGTGTAATAACTTGCCTATCAATAATACTTCAACGGTTGGTCAAGTTGCAAAAGTACCGATCAACAAAATCCAGCCCCTTCCTGGTAGATGAACCGTTGTGTAATAATTTACCGTTGTGTAATAATTTGCTACTGTGTAATAATTTACCGTTGTGTAATAATTTACCCATCAATAATACTTCAAAGTTTGTTCAGGTTTCACAAGTACCTACCAACAAATTCCAATAGTCCATCACTTATCAAATGAAATAATATCGCACAACAACCAACTCGACTTCATGCAGCCATCCTTGATTATAATCAGGTGCTCCCTAGTGATGATATCTGGGCCGGATTTATACCGTTTGATTCACGATCGTGTTGACAAAGCTTTTTGGTGCACACGAACGGCTGGACGTACAGTGCTCCGGTGGTCTCAAAAAATTGTTTAGCTCAAGACAATTTTAATATCGTAAAAAAACCCATACCATTCAATCGAAAGTTTTCGAGCTACGGCGTTCTGAAAATTTCAACCCCTATTTTGAACCCCTTAGAGATGACTGACGGTAACGCCGAGTTTCGAGGACCAACTAGACCCCGAACGGAACCTACAACCGGAATTTCATCAATTTTTATTCATGGTAGCTAAGAAAAGTGGCCCGTACGGCGTACGGCGGACAGACAGAAATATTTTTATTGCATCTTCGGATTCTACATACCTTGAAACGTAAACCATCAAATTTTGAGGGGGGTAAGAATTTTGGTTTATTATTTTCAATAATGAACCATTGGAATCGAGCATGAAAAAAAAAATTCTTACCCCCCCTCAAAATTTGATGGTTTACGTTTCAAGGTATGTAGAATCCAAAACTGCAATAAAAATATTTCTGTCTGTCCGCCGTACGCCGTACGCCGTATGGGCCACTTTTCTTAGTTACCATGAAAGAAAATTGATGAAATTCGGGTTATAGGTTCCGTTCGGCGTCTAGTTGGTCCTCGAAGCTCGACGTTACTGTGAGTCATCTCTAAGGGGTTCAAAATAGGGGTTGAAATTTTCAAAACGCCTATACCATTTTTTTACGTAAATATTTTTACGGGTTTAAATAGTTCTTGAACTTGCGAGTTTTTTAAGACCATCCGGAGCATCGTACGTCCAGCCGTTCGTTCACAGTAAGGCCCCGAAGTTTGCACCGACAGGCATTTTCGACTCCAGTGTGAATGAAATTGTATACAATTCAAACCAAATCTCGTAACCAGAGACGCGCCCACAATAGGAATTTGTGAATACGGCCAATCATTGGTAGGGATCACCTGATTATATTGGTGGAGTATGAAGTCGAGTTGGTTGTTCTGTGATATTATTTAATTTGAAAAATGATGGCTCTTTTGGAGTTTGTTGGTAGGTAGTGAAACTTGAACAAACGTTGAAGTATTATTGATGGGTAAATTACTACTACGGTAAATCATTACTCAACGGTAAATTATTACACAACGGTTCATTATACCATCTACGTAGAAGGGGCTGGAGTTTGTTGGTAGGTACTTTTGCAACTTTTTTCACTCCTCATCAACAATTTCTTTTCAGAACTTCATTATGTGTGTTTCTTTTTGTTAGGTACTGTTAGTCATCGGCAGAATTATTTTAGCAACATTTAACTCGTGATTTAGGTAGGTACCTAGTAACGAGTACGGGGTTAGGTACTAACCTACGGAGGGTCTGCGATCTACATAATATGTAGAGAGCAGTAGGTACATATTATATTATATAGACGGGTTATCTATACATAGAGCTGTGATCTGTAACAGAAGGGTATTCTATACAAAATAATAAACCGTTGTGCAGGGATTTGCAGCGTTTTTTACGTGGGAATCTCGGAACAGAAAATTGCATCAATTAGGGCTCGTTCGTAGTCTCGTAAAGCATCATCGTTATTACAAAACAAATTTAATGTTCAAATTTTACAGAGCCTCAATCGGAATCTACAGTTCCATGTTCTCCCGTTTTAGCAGGTCGTGGAATCCAACAAGTGCAAATATAATAATTTCCTCTTTTTTGGTATTAGCACAACTCTTAACGCGAATATTAAAAAACGTCTGCTAATTCGGGTTGACAGTATAGCTTCCTCACCATTGACGTATATAAATAGTATGTGGGGTCCATTCGGTGGATAGATGGAGAATTGGCGCGTACTGATTTGGAACTGAGAGGTTCAAAAATAACAATATAGTAGGATGGAATAGGAGTTGTAGTAGGTAACAGGATTAATGATAAGCGTAATAAGATTATTATAAGCATTCATGCAAGTGTTTTGAATATTTGTGGTATCAATATCATTTGAAGAATAAGTGTTTCAAAAGTGTCGAAGCAAGTTACACTACATTACAAGATTTCATAATGAAACAAGTGAGTAAAACTAATTAAAATTGAGAGAGAAATCCAAATACATTTCGTTTCAAGTTTAAATACAAATACATGTCACTTTCTAGGGTAGTTATGAGCTTTACAAGGATTTCACGTTTGCGCATGCGCCGACAAAAGTTACTTTGCTGTTTTAATGAATTTGATACGGGACCATCTGTGGCCAAACCCGCACCTACGCTCCGAATTTCAACTATTACGACCATTATTATTTCGTATTAGTTTTGCCCGGGACAGGCACGGAATATGTTCATTGATGTCTGAAACGTAAAATGCGAGTGGAAATTTTCATTCTGGAGGACACAATTTTTTAACATGTATCATGTTTTAGCCCTGGGATACTAGCATTTTTTGCGCGTCGATTTTGCGAGTCAATTTTGAGCGTCAAATTTTTTCGCGCACAAAAATTTGAGAAAAGCTGAGGAAAAAACATGATACATGGTGGCAATTTTTGGTTCTTAAACATAAATAATTTCCCCACAATCACGCATCCTACGTTCCGGTAATGAAGAAGCATTTATATTAGGGAGACATTGGAAGAGAGAGAATGCCTCCCAGGGGAGACTATCTCTCGCAGGAGATTTTCAAAATAGACAATCTCTTTCCACTATCTGTTTTAGTGAATAGTGAATAGTGAATAGGCTGGGTGGGAATGTTTTAGTTAAACACCTAAACGTTTACTTGGTCATCAATCAATAATATTCATTCTAATCAAAAGAGGTTTCAACAAACTCCACGCCCAACGATTAAACGGAGAATAATTAAGTGCACTACAATAACGTCTCATTTTCCGATTAGAATTTGTTGACGAACGTCAATTAACGTCTTGGCATATAAAATAACAATCATTTCAATACATTTTCGATGTCAAAATCTGCAAATTTGAAACATTTTTCATAAGTGGCTAATTTGCTACCTAATTTCGCTTAGTAAAAACTGGATTTTGCAAGTCGTACACTTTTCAATACCTAGGGTGTAAAATTATGTGCACCTAAATAATTATGATCTACTGTGTATGGTTCATTTTTGTAAAATATTTACAAAATTCCAAGTGTGGCGTGTAAGCTGATTCAAATCCAAGTTGAGTACAAAGTCAAACAAATAATTCATGTACCTAATTAATTTGTCCCAATTATAAAGCCATCAGTTGAGTGTTTAAGGAGAATTTCTCGACTATTGCACGAATACAAATAAGCTTCCCCTTCGGTAGTGAGGAAACAAAATAGGTAAACGTATGGCGGGGAAGTTCCTCGCTATTATGCGTTCATGATGTATTGATCGACGAAGCGTCGATAAGAGAGATTGCCATTTGAAACATTTTCGTTTGTTTGGAATACGCCAAGCTGTTTCAATATCGTCTGACCGTCACAATAAACACGCGTTTGGAAAACAAGGAGTATGAATTTGCGATTTATTTTTATAGCAATCAAAGTGATAATATTTTGATTGAATTTGGGAGCTGAATGTATTATTGTAATAATTATTTCAACTTCAAGAAGTCCGATCATCATTCTAAGGTGCGAAGTACCTACGACTTGCGTGTTGCCTCGGGGAATTTTGATAACATTTGGGGGTTCCAAGCGCAGCAACGTACAGCAGACCTTGATTTTTACCAGAAAACTGCCCAACACCATAACTCGAAAACGGCGTTTTTTGCTGTTGATGAATCCGTATGTGTGATGGGAGGGAGTCTTATTTATTACTCCTTTCTGACGCTCTAAATCATTAGTCTTCCGAATCTACAAATGCCAACAAAAAATAATTTATTGAGCATGCACGAATCAGCAGTCAGTTTCACATTTCTGAATTCAACTTCCGAGCTTTGAACAAGACATTTTGACACATGCTGATAGTACCATAGGGCACCGAAAAAATGAGGGAATACATTTTCCATTACTTCCTAACGTTTTTGAACTATTGGCGCTTGATCTCAAGTAAACTATAAGCTAGTGGCGCTTGTTCTCATTTGCCTCCGATTCAGGAGGTTTGGGGTTCCCATCAATTTAAAACTCCATGTCTTAGATTTTGCGCAAACAAAAATTTTATATTCGGGTTTGTGGAGATGGGAGGGTTTATGTGAAAATGCAATCCAGTGATTGATTTTGACAGGATGAAATGCGGTGTAGATTCCAGGTCGATGGACTCCCCTCAGTCCAGTATCCTCAAATTGACTGGTTTTCCAGATACGACCAAACGAGACACGACGCTGACTCAGACAGAAACATCGATGGTGTGCGAGTGCAACATGGAGCAGTTCGAACAGAGGTTGGGAGCCGTGGAGCACGGCCTCAAAACCAGCAGCGAAGCAACGAAAGAATGGTCTAAAAGGATCGAACAAGCTGAGGTGATGGAGATAATCTAATTTAGATTGAATCACTGTAGATATAGGTGCTATAACGTCACCCGATATACCTGCCATGCTTAGGGAAATACCAGTTCAGCAGGTTGTAGATTAGACAAATTTCGGGGTCACTTACATTTTTAGTCAGATTTTGGTGAATTTTATGTGGGGCTATCTGCGGAGCTACCAGTACCCACCTACTCTATACATTTAACCTAAACAGAAGTATCTACGCAGAAATAAACTATACAGAAAAATAATAAACCGCTGTAGAAGAGACTGCAGCTTGATTTTTTCCTCTGTAAAATTTGGTATATGGCGTATCTACGTGTAGCTGGTTTCACAAATCTTTGTATAATTTCTTTGTGTTCATAGATAGTTTCATAACGTTCTCGCCTTTCTCGTTTCACATAACGTTCTCGCGTTTCTCGCTGTGTACCTAACAAAGGGCTCTCGGTTGGACAGGTTGACCTCGTCAACCTTCACAGGCAGATGTACACGATCCTCTCCAAAGCCGAATTCATCGCCCCGAGCTCGGACGTTTTCTCGAAAAACGCCGGATCGACGACGCCGACGGACTTTTACGAGCCGACGCTGTACAAAGTCCCCGACATCATCGTCGAGACGAAAAAAGAGCTGGAGCAGGGCGACCTGTTCCGTAAGTCACTGACGAAGCTGTCGCCGGACGACAACTGGAACACCCTTATGGAAGAGGAGCTCACTGAAAAGATCAAAGAGCTGACGAACAACTCCGAATTTCCTCCGATGGATCAGTCGTTGTCCACCAGTAAGTCTTAACAAACGTCCATAACATTACCATCGACCAACAGCCAAGAGGCCCAATACGATAGTTTTGTGAGATATCTCAATGAAACAGATCTTTAATGTTTTGATCTAAGTTGATTGGTTCCCATTTCTCGCGCTAGGTTTTTCCAAACCTGTTCGATCTGCATGTAATATGGACTAAGGACGACGCGGGGTTGTTAAAATGGGTCATTATCCCGACTACACAGCCAGGCAGCCATCGATTCATGTACCCACACACGTGCAGGATTTCCTCAAGGTTTGGACTGAACAGCCCAGGCCTTGAGGATTTCCTTCACGTGAGTGTCGTGGCCTCGAGGCCACCGAACGGCCTGTACAGGCCAAAACGGACGAATCGAAAAACCATTCCGACGGCCTCTGAGGCCGGGACTGTACAGGCCGCTCCCTCACGTGTGTGCCGTTTCCTTCAGTCTGCTTGGAGTTTTTGAAGTGTTCGCGCGTCGGTCACGTGTTTTTCTTGTTTCGACTATGTCGGATCGCGAGAATTCGGAACAGTTTCTCACTATATACGAAAATGAGCCTTGTTTATGGAAAGTGCAGAGTAAAGAATACCATGACAGAACGAAGAGGCAAGCAGCTTATGCTCTATTGCTTTTGACCACTCTTTTCTTCTTTTTCAAAATGTAATTTTTTGCAATTAAGCAGCTCGTTACTGCCAACAACATATCGTCCTCCTGTCGCGAACTGAACTGAAGGAAAAATTCTTCGCGTGTGTGGGCGAGGACTGTTCAGGCCAAACCCCAAGGCCTAGGCCTCGAGTCCAGTCCTCAAGGCTCTGCCTGTACGTGTGTGGCTATCATAGACGGGTGCAAGAAAAGAGAGTTTTTTGTAACCACCATAATCGGTTGGGGGTTGTCAGTTTTCGATTGAAGTTATTGTGGCCTGTGGATTATGAGATCAATCACGACGAGGTGTTACGCCTTTGCTTTCTAGTATAGCAATTTTTAACGTAATGCTATACCAATTACTGTATTCTATTCCAATTTTCACCCAGTTATTAATTTTATTGAAATCAGCTATTCTATCGGGTTTCCCGTTCACTTCGTCTAGAATATCGTCAACAAAAATAACTTGATGTATTGATGAACGAAATGAAATGAATTTTTGAGCCAAATTAATTATGTAAAACTCAGTTTTATAGGTATAATTCTCAGTATTACTCGTTAAACACGCAAAACAAGAGGCAGCTCGGTTTCTGAAAGAGAGAATGATGAACTTCCAGGAAAGTTTTCCATAAATCCCCGCTTCAACTCTAGTGAAAGAGTTTTCACGGTTTCTACAATGAACTTTGAAGTTAGGGGAAAGAACGTGGGCCGACCGACGTGGAGGGAAATGTTGCTGAAAGCCACTGCCTGTAAACTCGAGTCCCAGAAAATATGATAAAATTTCATAATGCTGATGGTTGATAAGTTAACTCAAAATTGGGAGTACTTTGTTCTGTCGTAAAACAATGAGGCCAAATATTGTGTGATGTAGAACAATCTATACTACAGGAGATCAGGATGGATAATGACTCCTATTGCTTTTATTGTTTCCAAAATATTTATTTACTTATCTTATTACCTTACTTGTTATCTTATTTCCTGATCGCCTATAGATTCAGACCTCAGCACCTTCGGCAAATTCTCCATACTATAATATCTAGTGCTAGCGCGGTTCAGATTGGCGATTAAGAAAATTATACTGTAAGTAGTTGTGATATTGATAAAATGAATATTGTGTAAAGTAGAACAACGTATGCTAACTAAAACTTACAAAAATCCATGTTAAACGCTCTAAATTGGAAGCTTAGCAAACCATGAAGTTATCCATTCGAGAAAGTTGAAAAATGTAACTCTTGGGAAGAGCAAATAACCATAATTAAGTATTGTTGTGATCGGCTGCTCCTCCACAACCAATGTAATGTACATTTATGTTGTACCTCAGAGTGGGGACCCCCCGACCCCCCTCTGATCATGTCAGGGGCCTATAAAGAGCCGAGGGGCCAACAAATACATAACAATTCTCAAGCTAACTTTCTGCCTCGTCTGTTCCATCCTTAATCACTACACTGGTGACCCCGAGTGGTGACACGCAGCCTCCGCCCGCCGCCTGCGACCGCGGTGCGACGACAGCGCCTAGCAACGACGAACAACGCCGCTCAGCGCCCGCCGACCGTCTGCGACGAGCCCCACCTCCGCAGCACTACGCCCGGCACACGCACCCCACTCCGACGCCCCACAGCGCCGCCCCCACCGACGCCACACAGCGGCGCCCCACTCCGACGCCCGCCTCGACGCCCAACGCAGCGGCCCCCCGCTACTTCGCCCCACCATCCGATTCCTATATAAGGAAACGGACGCAGGCGCCTCGGACACTTCCTGCTGACACTTCCAGACGACACATCTCCGGGACTGGCGCCTACAACGAGAACACGGACCCGAAACCACCGACACCCGCAGAAACGACTCCACTGACATCAACGCTCCGGCTCCGGCCGTACGACCCCGCATTCCCGCACGTCTGATTCGCCCAACTCGAGATCACATTGACTCACGAAGGCCTCACGACGCCGCATGCTAAATTCGCCCGCGCCTTCGAGCCCCGACAAGCGGACCTCTACGACGACCCCAACCGACTTCCGAGCACGAGAATCCGTCAGTTCACGCCCGCCGACTCCGTAGAGCCCTCCCGGCCGACACACCGCAACCCGTAGAACATCAAATCGTCACGAAGGGACCTCCATGCCACGCAAAACTTCGCCGAATATTACCGGACCTCAACGCGAAAGCGTCGGCCCATTTCGGCGAATTACTAGCGGCTGGCACCATCGAACGCCAACAGCTACCAGACGTTGACAACTCGCCTTTTCGCCACGCACGCACCGTCCGACGGCTCCCGGCTCACTGCCTTACTCAACCGACTTCCGACGACGAACTACCGTCAGTCCTCGCCCGCCGACTCACTCGAGCACTCCCGGCCGACACACCGACCCCGCTCGTTCGGCAGCTTTTCACACGCGCCCTCCCAGACAGCATTCGCCTTCACATAGCGGCGCGCGACGAACCCGACGTCACGAAACTCGCTGCTCTCGCCGATCGCCTCAAACCCTTCGCTCCCCCTCCTCGAGTGGCTACCGTCACCGAAGTGGTTCGTGTGATTCGAACAGACGACAACAGCGACCGCCGACGCAGCCACGACCGACCACACGCAGCACGACGAACGGCTCGTGTTTCTACCGCCGCACATGGGACCCCCGAGCACAAAAACGCCGCACCCCATGCACCTGGCGCCCGCAACAACAGCCGCCGCGGCCGTACCCACGCACTCAACCAACACCCCGGCTCTTCATACGTCGCAAACGTACCGCCCCCAACGACACCGTCCCGGACAGCCACAGCGGACCACCGCAACCACCGCAACCAGCACACGCACCTCCCACGCCCGACAACCGCCACCGCAACAGAACAAAATTTAACTAAATGCGTTACTTAAATTCTGGGGGGAGCAGTGTTGTGATCGGCTGCTCCTCCACAACCAATTTAATGTACATACATGTTGTACCTCAGAGTGGGGACCCCCCGACCCCCCTCTGATCATGTCAGGGGCCTATAAAGAGCCGAGGGGCCAACAAATACATAACCATTCTCAAGCTAACTTTCGGCCTCGTCTGTTCCATCCTTAATCACTACAAGTATAAGTATGTAGAAAGTTATGAATACATGCCGATTCCTACGTTCTACATGTCAGCATTCTACAAGTGGTTGGAAGTAACAGTTTGGGAATCTCTGAAGTTCGGAAAATCGGAAAGAATCGGATGGAGATAAGATATTATCGGAAGAGTGTCTTTTAAGACATGGGAAGATGATTACGCAGCAAATAGTCGAAGAAGCCATGACGATTCCCTTCGTCATGAAGGCGATATTGAAATCAACACACACACATCGGAAAGAGTCCCAGCTCATGAATAGGATGATATGAGGAAGTCATCTAGATAATTAAAAAATAAATAACTGTATATAGTTATTGAGTCTGTTACTGACAGAACTCTACTCAACGAAATTGGTATTACAGTACCAATTATTTATTTTGTGTATAGGTGGAAATAGACAACCTTCCAATAACTCCATATTTTATTTTGAAATGTGTTTCCATGACTTCATCGCGAGTGATTTAATTCTAAGCTACCTAATCTAGAAATTACCAAAATAGGCATCCTAGAAATACCAGGAACAGGTAAATTCTTGACAATCGTTTCGAATTTTTTTAAAAAATTTATATTTCAATATTTTATTAACACAACTTTGCCAATTTTGGCGAATGTGGAGTGTATGTTTATAGGATTAGTATGTCGGGAATGTGGATGGGGATGTTAGGTAGATTGGTGAGTAGCGGTGATGGTGGTGGCGAATTTTGTAACAGCGAGAAATGAGTCATAGGACCATTGAGACAAAATATGATATTATGTCAATAAGAATTTCCATTGCTTCAAAATCAAGAGAGGTGTTGCCAAGCAAAATAGCACAAACCGCCATACCTACCTACTGCAAGGTGTTTTCTTTAGTGTGTTGTTATTATCCAGTAGATAAAAGCAGTATGTAAATCTTTCAAAATCATTAGTTGCGGGTTTGTCGATGTTTCGGAAGAATTGTTTTGTCTGATTTTACTTGTAAACGTCTCAGATACGGATTTGAGATTGCGACCGGTCAAACGATTAGATCAACGGGAAGAGAGGTGAATAGACGAGAGTACAAAAATACGACCTAAGACAGTTAATAGAGGGTGGAGGATGGGGGATTTGGTTTAGCGCAATTGTGCTTGTTAAACCCTGAAGTAACAAGTTCCCGCCTTCAGCGATTCGTATAAGTTTGCTCATCCGTTTCGCGAAAGTGACGGAACGCTCCAACATTTCCAATTATCTACCATAACACTCGGGTTTCCCGCAAAAAGTATCGCTACCCCGTCTCGGAATGAGACAAAGGGATGGGATGATCTTTGATGCGGTTGAACACTGGCCGACCCTAACGAGTTTGAAGGTTCATTAAAACGAGCGTTTCATTATGGTGCTCGTAAATTGCTTAACCGCGCAAGAACATTGTCAACAAGGGGCGCTCACATTCTGACAATGTTCGACCGTGATTCTATAACCGACTAATTCTATAACAGAATTTTGTGGATGAGGATATTGTGGAATTAGTTACCCCAGAGCCTCATTAATATTATTAGAGATTGATCATCACCAGACCTTCCATTGGTGAGAAATCAGCGAGGTTTGTGAGGGATTGACAACGCCTGTAAGTGCATTTAAGCTGACGCGTACTTACTGCTCCCATGAGGTAGACTTTTATGAAATGAGATGATTAAATAAGGAAGAATACAGTAGTGATACAACAGTTGAACTATGATGAGGTTCTTGACCGCTGGAATAAGTAAGGTAGGAGGTTCTTGAGGTTCCCCACCATTTTGTCTAGTATCATACACCATTTTTTTTTCCAACGCCTGTTTCAACAGTAAATTGCTACTGCTTGTTAATAAGCCCAATATTATTGTTCACCACCATCATCAGCATCATAATCTTCATCAGTTTATCATCATCATAATCTCTAAGGTACGTTTCTGTAATGCCTATATTCTGTATTGTCAGCCTACCACATTGTCATTCATTCATGCTAATTTTATTTTTTACCCTAGTCTCACTCATGTTGTTTGTCAATTTAGCCCTGAAGATGTAGAATAAATTCGACGAAACGTTGGCGTAAAGATAATAGGTAGTTTTCACTGGCCGAACCTCAAGAACCTCCTACCTTGCATACACCAGTTGCTTATATGTTACTAATGACGGGGTATGCAGGGCTACAGGCTACAGGGTAAGTGAATGCTACTGACTAGCTATAGTGGCACTAACTTCACAACAACCAGTCTAACTAGGTACTGACCTTGGGGTTTCGCCAAGAATGCTGTAACAAAAAAACGGAAATAAAATGAAATAAATAAAAAATAAACATAAAAAAAAGGAAAAAATAAATTACAAACACATAAGGACATACAATTAAAATTACACAGGGTGATTTCTTAGGTTGGTAATAATTTTGGGTATGGTTTATAATTTTTTAAACAGAAGGTTGCAGCGCGGCTAGCACTTGTTTGGGAGCGAGTACACATAGGTAATGGATGAGCTATTTGACAAATTAAACAGTTTTGGATGAGGCTCATTCAAGTTGTCTGGGATAAAGAAGAGGTTGCCGCAAGTTGGGATGACGCATTTCCTAATTCTAGGCATAGGTTGTATTCCATTCCTTCCAGCCGTATTACATAGGGCTTTGGAAACATATTCCTGAGCTACGCATGCAGTAAGAGAAAAATAGGAGGACCCTCTGGACGGTGTAGATAGATATTATTGTAGTAATACCTTCAACAGTTCGAGATACCTGGATCCTGACATCAAGGTAGATTCCGGATGTAGCCTGCTCCCAATTTACCTCAGCTTAGGGCTCTTAGGTAGGTACATGAGTCCTCAAATTGGTCAAATGTCGTTGGTTATAATAACAAGCTTTTCCATTGAACACTATTATGTCCTTCAGGCACACAACCACTTCCCAACTGCCCTTTAGGTTTGGTCACAACAGCAGACAAATTCAATCGGAGTGGGTATTTTTGTGCTTTTGATAAATGATCTGGACAACCTCAAAGTGAGCGATCTTCGGTTACACACCAAAGGTCGCGAAAAAACCAGAAACCAAGGAAGGTTTTACAGTATAGTGGAAGAGAAGAAGAGGTATGGAAATTTGAAAAACTGATTACTTTCTACGCGCCTTCTTTGATGGAAGCCTCCGTAGACGTCGAGATGAATAATGGTAAAAGAGGCTGATGCCGACACCGCAGCTATATAAAGACGAACAGGGCTCGCGACGACTGTATTATCGGCGAAGAACTCGAAACCGAATGGAGTAGTTTTACAAATGGAGAGACGGCGCACGGTGGGAGGAAACGCGAATCTAGCAGTTCAAAAGTCTGGAAACCTAGCTTTGTTGAAAGCAATGATCTGAATTGTTATTAGAGACCATCTGAAGGACTATTGAGTCAGTTTTGATGTTTGAGAGTGTCGTCCCTTCATCAGTGGACAACCACATTAATGATACGAACCTACAAGTAGGAATGTATTTCGTAGAAAAAGCGAACTGGTTCCTTTTGAATAGAAGAGACTGGTGCATTGGATTATAGTAATATTTCAGTATTAGTAATCAAAAGATATATTTGCGAATATAAATCTTTTTTGTTCGGTAACATCAGTAAATAAATAAATAAATGTATAACACGGCACATAAAGAAATCAATACCTTTTATAATTTATGTATATAATTATGAATAATAAGTAAGAACATTTGAACGTTAAGAACCTACAGGAAGTCATTTGATTCAAATAACCTTGCTACTGTCAGATCAACTACAGATTGAAGCTCCACTTCTGCCTCGGAATCATCAATCTTCATTTGCGGAGGATTAGGGTAGCATAATTTTTTTGCGTCACTTACTCTTTGGTAAGACGGATCTTTTTGCAAGAGCTCCTTTACGTAAATTAATGTATTTTTCTTTTTTCAAACCCAGAGAAACAATGAGAGCAACTGCCTCTTCCGGGTTATAATACGCGGGTTGATTTTGTGATGTATACCTCAGTGCTCTCTTGATTTTTGTAGCTTTAGAAGGAGAGCTAATGTCAGCGTCGAGGCTGCGTCTCTTTTCCCCTCTTGCCGAAGTTTTTGGGCTGCAGCAAACATGAGTTCCTCAAGAGATCGATCTTTTATGAGGGACTGGAGTCTTCACCTCTTGGTCAAAGGGCCTGCCTCCGAAAAATCTTGATGGCCGTCCCATGGCAGAAGATGTCACGGCTACATTGTCATTTTTTTAAATTTGTATTTGACCATTCAACCACGGTTCGTGATCACACAAAAATCAACCCCAAGTGCTGTTGGATTTGGACCACATTTTCCTCAGTACTTTCACGAATCAAGCAAATCGTTCCAATATAATTTCTTCGAAAAATTCAGGAATAATCGCATTGCCTCGGCTACTCTCGAGGAGGGCAAAAATACGAATTTTCCCCTCCGAAGGAGTTGGAAATGTAGGGACTTTCTTCGTTTCTTCCAACGCCTCTACCAAGAAACGGTTGTAGCGGTATCGCCGAGTTCTCCTGACTTTTGCTCCTCCCCCGGCCCACTGCTATTTGATTCCTTATCGCTGCAGCGACTGATTATCTCCCGTGGGCTCATCCTTCTCTCTCACCCAAACTGACCTCTCTCTCTCACTTGTACGGCTTACGGAGGTCCTTCCAAATCCTGCTTAGATTTAGTTCCTCAACCATCGCCTTCCACTGCGGATCGTACGAGCAGCAATATTAGCTACACGGCAAGTTCCTCGTGGAGCCTTCCGTCTCCCACAGTGGTCTGTCGTTTCTCTACTTCAGGAGGATCGCACAGGAAACCTCGTGTTTTATTCAACTGACATCGATGTATGTTGACGTACTTACGTACTGAAGTACTACTTTGCCGAAGTACATTGCAGTAAAATGGTGACTTCCTTTTGCTGAATATTCATGGGGGTTGTTCCCCTTTCTCTGTTCTCCAGCAGTCCATCAGCAGCCTGTCTTCGCCTTGCGAATCTCAGACTATTCTGGGCTTCTTCACGCGAGACCGTCACCATTTTCGGAGGGTAGGTACCACCTCAGACCACCATTTGCTTCTGGATTTATTTGAGGAAGCACAATATATTGAGAGAGAGGTTAGGACAATCTTATGGACAATTCCCATTGTTTGATGCAGTTTTCTGGACTCAGCAAACCTGATTCGCACTGATCGTCACGTTGAAGGACAGTTGTGGACAACATACCGCCATCAGTCTGCTACCATCACTTCGAAGCTAGGTATCAATAATTTAGTAGGTATTACCTACTTGTACTCCACTTATACCTTCACGAAGTTGTGACAAAAGGAAAAAGTATTTTGAACTCTATTAAAAGGTTTCCTCCCCTTTTGTCTACAGCCTCCCGAAGCGACGATTTTCGTACCTGAAAAATTCTGTCACGCCCTCAGCGGAAACTTCGGGAACCATTTTTTTTTTGAGCCCTTCAGAAAGGTCCCGAGAACGCAAAACGATTTCAGTTTCCAGGTTCCATTAGGTTCTGAGGAAATGGTAAAACAACTCTATGCAAAAGGCGAAAAAGTAATGTGCGAAAAAAATTTCTACATACCTCCCTCCAAGATTTCCACCGGAAAAAATCTGTAAAAACAGGACCATAGCTTCTTCTCACTAGCATAAAATACAACTGGATGCACTTTAAAAACAGAACCACAGCTTCTTCTCACTCGCATGAATTACAACTGAATACGCTATCACTCTCATCGGCTCTGGTTGTCAAATCGTCTTTGTTTACTCAGACAGTACAACGGGAACATCCAGAGTTATGTTTTGTTTTGATCTCTCTAAGATCACCTCTGATAGGAGAACAGGTTTCCTCCTGCCAAAAAAGTCTTAATTTTTCGACTTTTGAACCGCTAGATACGCGTTTCGGCCCACCGTGCGGCGTTACCGTCAGGACATCAGGTAACTCAGGAATAACGAGCAGGATCAATGTCGGTGGCGTGGAGGGAATAAAGGAGGTAGTGGGGTTGTCCAGATATCAAAAACAAAACGAAAGTTCCTATCGAGCTTTAGCAAAAGTATGAGGGCAACCAACACCAAACAGTTATTAATATTTTGTTGTAGGATGCTGATAATAATTTATCTTTATCGCATCACTCCTTCCTCGGATTTCTAGCAACGACGGACCCCAGCAAGCTAAAGGACGCCCTGATGAAGAAGAACGAAGAGCTCAAAGAGAAGACCCGCGGGATCGTAAAGGCGATGGAAGAAGCCGTCAAAGCCTCGCACATGCGCAAGAGCAAATTGGGTGTCCACTCGCACTTCGTCGCTCCCTACAGACGGATACAAAACGCCGACCTCGACAACCCCAGCGCCTACAGCTTGCGACCTAAATCCAAGTTCAAATGAGCCGGCGGGTAACAACTCGTCTGCTCGTCCCCTCTGTATTGTGCGTCATTTGATTAAATTCTGTTCTTTGTGTATTTTCTGTTTGGTTCCTAAAAACAGGAGAGTCTGACCAGAGCCCACTCCGGCCGAGGGGTTTCGGCCATTTCCGCCTGTAGGCGCTGCTAGGGACTATCACAGAAGTCAGAAGTCATCGAGATAGATTCAGTTCGGTGGTAACGACACTTCCTACGAAACGTTAGGTCACTGGATCGAGGCTAGGTAGTGAGCAAGATTTTTGTCCCTGACACTTTCGAAAGATCAGTTATACCATAATTCGAAACCATAATTTTTTTGACAGATTATTGATTTGAACAGCTACTATAAATTATTATTTTAATAAACGATTGATGGAGTAGTACTACGTTCTTTACTTTCTTAGCGAGTAGGTACGTACCTACCTAAACCAAGCTGTTTAGCCCCAGGTTTTCGCTGCAGAAATAATAATCGTTGCCAGATAGGTGACCAAAATTTAGGGGCCATAACCTTAGCGACGACTAAATTTGCAAGAAAATGGTATATTTTTAAAAAGCCATTTTGCTTACACAAAAATTGGGGGGGGGGGGGGGGGGGCAAAGAAATGAAAATAATGGTAATATAAGCAAAAAATATATATTTTATTCATTTACGAGATTCAAATTCACAGCTTATTCTTGAGAAATTAGGTACCTATGGAACTTCTGACTATTCCCATAATTATCACAAAATATACAGGTATTTTCCTTGGAGAGATCAACGATAATGACAAAATTATACACTAGTCTCAGAGTATTACCCACCCTCTTAAAACTGTTATTCTAGAGAAAGCTTATCAAATCACAATACTTAGTACAATTTAGTCTCTTTTGGGTTATAACTAGGTACTTACACTAGTGCTACAATACTGAACGTGAAAAAAAAAAAATTCGAGAGGAAAATTGCCCAAGGCAACGACTTCATTTTTATTCTATAACACATTAATATCACGACAATATCACATGTAACCAACCTTTTAATGTATCTTTAAATGAATTTTATTAATTTACGAGATTACAATTCTTTTTCAGTGCTGGTTAATGGGAGTTTGAAGGACGACTGAGATCCAGGTGTTTTTGAAACCATTGAGAAACGCAAGCTTTCAACTTCCCTCGGTTGTTCCTGATGAGAAAACTTATCTTAATTCTGGTACACCTGAAGATGACTGTCTGAGGACAGTTGAAAGCTTGTGTTTCTCAATGGTTTCAAAAACACCTGGATCTGAATCGTCCTTCAAACTCCCATTAACCAGCGTTATATTAATTATATAAGTAGGTACCTACTGATGATAATAATCCCCCTTGTTTCACACTGATTTTGCAATTACTGTAGTAAAACTACATTTTTTTGAATGAATATTAATGGCCTAAAACTGCGAAAATGTTGAAAAACGTGTTTTATTGCGCTAGGCTGCTGGCCATAAATTAATGAATCCCCGATCTTAAAAATTACTTCCTATTGTAGCCCGATTTTCAAGTTCCTGAAGCAACAAAATTGAATAAAAATGTCGAGAAGAGTGAATTTTTAAGGTTTTTTCTATTAGTCACAAATCAATGGATACTTGACCTCGAAAACCACCGCGAGAAATCCCCCAGTGAAATGATGAATTCCGGGACTTGACGAAGGGATGACATTCTTGCTTAATGAACAGCAAAAAAGGGACGAGAAAAGCCCCCAGGGGATGGCCCTTCCTGCCATCTCATTAAATCGAATTTTTGACCATGTTTTCCTCATTCAGTGTTTGAAATACAGTTTCATCTGAGAGTCTGTGGAATAAATACATAGAGGATTTATTCTATCAGATGTTTGGAATTCGATTAAGTGGGATAATCGAGAGTCTCGAGTTCCACGGAATATCTCGTCTAGGAAATTCATTGAGCGCTGACTGCTCCACTATTAACTGTTACTGGCAAGTCATTAGGTGAGCCATTTATACTAACTGTAAACTCCATCCCAAACGGGTTGAACGGAGGAAATCGACACCGGTAAAAAAAAGTGGATACGCAAGCGAAAATCAAAAAGTCTGCCATTATTTTTCAATAATTCTATTCTTTGGGTGGATTTATTTGGTTTCTTAATAAGGGTCCGGTTTCGACAATAAAAGTCCTTCTTTCGTCAAATCCTTTAATGAGGAGCTTTCAACAGCCCTCTGGCTGTCATTGTCAACTCTAAAACCAGCAACAACAAGCAACCATTAGACAAACATTATGAAGTTATAAAAATATACTAATGACTCATTGAAAGAAAGTACTAAATTCTAAAGGAAAGTACCAAAAACTATACAACTTACCAACTTCTAATTCAATATATTGAATCTCTTCTTTGAGAAGTTGGTAAGTTGTATAGTTTTTGGTACTTTCCTTTAGAATTTAGTACTTTCTTTCAACGAGTCATTAGTATATTTTTATAACTTCATGATGTTCTCTAGTTTGTCTAATGGTTGCTTGTTGTTGCTGGTTTTAGAGTTGACAATGACAGCCAGAGGGCTGTTGAAAGCTCCTCATTAAAGGATTTGATGAAAGAAGGACTTTTATTGTCGAAACCGAACCCTTATAATAGGTTCTATAAGTATGAACGATAACAGTTTCCTCTAAATACACTAGAATATTATAATTAATTCCAGTGTCTCATAACTGCTAGCTGCTGTGTCCAAAAATGTTACGACAGCAGACGAAAACATGGATAAACCATTACAAAACAAGGGACCTATCAAACTGGCAATCATATAAACGAGGTATCAACGAAAAGTCAAGTTCTTAAATAGGGTTTTAAAGACTGCACCTGAGGCTTTATTAGTCCGATCACCTTGGTATTCATTAATACATATTATAGCAGTGTATAAGGTATTTACTGTCATGAATTTATTATTTTCAAGTTTCTTCGGGACGAGTCTTCTTCGGGAACTGCTCATAACTTTTTTCAGAGTGTCAGGAAGGAACGATATCTGAGCACATTTCTTCGTTGTGCTGACACACCTGTTAGCTTATTATATAAAAATAATTCCGAAGCGAAACATGAATAACATAAAGAATAAAATGGATGACTATTTAGGACCCCTTATATACGAATATCAATGCTAACGTACGCAGAGGCGAACATACATTAACATTTTGGAATATGTCATATTCTCATCCCTTCTGCACAACATAAATACGAATTGTTCAAATAAAGAAAACTTTAATTACATTGTTGCAGCACGTTCATTCTAAGAATGAGAAATCACTTTTAACAAAAACGTATGAGCTTTGAGAAATGATTTGAAATAACAGCCAGTAATATAGTAAAAGCCAAAAAATTTGCTCGAAGCATAGAATCGATCAGGATTAATTTTTTTCTTTTGCGAATTTCGCGCGATTTATTCACCTGACACCACGCACAGGTAGGTGATGTTTGAGTTCAACGTTCTATTGATCCTTACCTATTAGAACCAAGCCAAACGATAAAAATACACTACATCTCTAAGTCCGGTAGTTCGTTTTTCCAACAGAAGCCGTGGAAAGGATTTCACCAAAGCCAAACTAATTACTAAGACCTAGGTTGAAATAGCCTGCTAACAAGAGGGAGCCGGGAAGTTGTTTTCAATCTAAATGTGAGTTTAGGATTGGAAAGAAAGACAACTTCCACCCGCGTATATTGCAGACCTGGATTTTCTTTTCTTTCTTGTTTCTTTACCTTTTTTTTTCAAAAAATACACCGGCTCGCAAATCATTCTTCAACGACTAGGTGGGGTTTTTTCCCCACGTTCACCCACCTGTTTTGTTCCAGCAAAGGTGGTGGGGGAAATCATTAAAAGAGGGAGAGGGAGGTTGTTTCACTTCTGTAATGACCGACGAACCCGCAGCAAAAACCTGACGCATGCTTTCTTTTGTAAACAAGCTCAGAGGTCTTTTGACGAAGAAATAAGTCGGAAGTAAGAAATGAACGAGGCAGTGAAACAATTTTGAATCAGGTGTATGTGGTGAAATTTTCCTTAGAGATTTCGCAGGATACGTAAATGAAGGTTGAGCCTGTCTGTGGGTAATACTTACGTTACTATGTGTTTGTTTCGCTTTTTAGAGGGTGCCTACCTAACTACTTTTTTAAACAACGGTTTGTAATGTTTGAGCACTCAAATTACTCTTCCAGTTCCCAAGCGTCTAAAAACAGCCATTTCAGTATATGCGGCTTACGTTCAACTGCGAACGTGATCAGGAGGATCAGAAACGGATTACCTCATTTCGGTGCAGGACAAAAGCGCCGTTGAAGAAAGATAAATGGACGAATGCGCTTTGACCTATGGACAGAAGCGCTTTTATTTTAGGACAAGAGCGCCATGAAAACAGTGTCATAAGCGCCGAGGTTCAGAAAATGCATTTTCGCCATGTTTTATTCGTGTTTATTTGATAGGTACTTCATTGTAACAACTCAAGTAGGTATTGTTTACAAAATCGTCAAAAGTCATTCAAATTCAAAATCGTCAATACAAACTTAATTTTTTTCCACATTTTTTCCCGTGTGTTTCTTGCTGAATGCTTGCTTTAAATAGCCGAATTGCTTCACATACTGGAAAGTGGGTATTTGGTTGGTGGAGTAGTGTTGCCAAAGAATGACCAGCTTGTCCTCCTTCAATTGCTGCTTCTTCCTTCTTGTCCGAGCAGCGGATAATTCGTTCATTTTCGCGTAAGTTTCGCTTTGGAGTTTCTTCAGGACGCCCACCACAAGGTGCACCGAGCCTCGAGGAGAAAGGAATTGATGGAATGATTCGGCTCCGTTTGTGGTTTTCGGTAGGGCTGTAGGAGGTGATGCCCATAGCAGAGGTGGAAATCGGCTTTGCGGGCCAACGTACGTAGTAACCAAATATTCTAAAAAGTTTTCCAATTTTGGTTCACTTGGAATATCTTTTATAATGTCTAAAAACGCTGTTTCCACTTCTTCAGGGGGCAAGTACGCTAAGCCAAAAAATGTCTTCAACAATTTGCCCACTTCGTCGTGCGCAACGTAGTTTGTTTGCAAGCCGACACACTGGATTTTTCGGAACAATGCTTGTCCAAAGTGGAAATTGCAACAGCTGACGTTGGAACCGGGGAAGTTTTTCGTGAAAGCATTAATTGCAGCTAGTTCGAAGTCGAAGATGCAGTGTTCAGGGATGAGTATGTGGTTGCAATTAGCACACATAGCAATGAGTAGTACCCACACATTCGAATAACACAGTTCCGTTTTGGAGGGGAGAAAGCAAAATACCAGTGGGAGGTACTGACCTTCATAAAACGCGTGGATAGTGTACAACTGTTCGAAAAATCTAGGGCAAACGTAGAAGGTGCCATCACACAGTATTATCGACGTTTTACATAGAAATCTCAGGTTCCGAACTGTAGTCAAAATCACGATTTCCGAGTCAATATCGACATGAACGAATTTCTCATCTTGGTTCGTGTGAGTTGTGGTTAGCACTTTCAACTGTTCGAGAGCTTCTTTACGACTTTTGGGATTTGCAGGAAGCGATTTCCTTTTAGTCCGGTAGATAGCTTTGTTGATTGCGGCGACGTCTTTATTTACCAAGTTATGATTTTCTATCGACGACAACGCCGTACGTAAAATCTCAGAAGGCCTTTCGGTGAGCTGGTCTTGTGCTTTACGCTTGCAAGCATTCTTTACTTCCCGTCTCTCAACTTCGCGATCGGTCAAACGAGGATGGTTGTGACCTGTTCCATCTGTCAAAATGTGGGTCCCATCTCCATCAGTATGAACTGAAGCAGCACATGCCTTATTTGTACAACGCCACTTGATCGTCCCATCATCGTACACGTGATACTTTCGCAACAAATAACTGTCCACAATTAGGCATTTAACACCTTTATTTGTTTCACTCAAACGAATCGCACTCATATCCGAACATAGAGACAACCAGATCGATACTGAACTGATAAACGATGAAGCGACGAACATGCCAGCGATAATGTCAACAGTCAACCACCGAACAGGCATCATTGAACAATGCCCCTCATATAACGAAGTTAGCAAACCAAAGAAAACAACGTAGATACCTGCACCTACACCGGCGCTTCTAGGACTTTTGCCTCTATTGTTCTCTCATCCCGCTCAGGCGCTTTCGGGGTTACGCTGCGGCGCTTTCGGGCACTTAGAAATTCAAATCGGCACTTATGGGTAGTAGCCCCTCATTTCCATCACCTGTTGCCTCATACCGACCTAGGATGTGCAGAGGAGCGTTGGGATTCGAACTGACGAACCGCAGTCATCCCAATCACCAAGTGAGCGTTAACATCATCGGTTCACCCCAGCCCTGAGTATTTTGAACGGTCTTAGTTGTGAATACAATCTGAAATTCGGTGAATATTCGGAAAAAAGTATTGGACGCTTCGTCCAAGTGTTCGTTTCCCGCAATCTACCTATGACATCCCATATTGGATGTCAAAGAGGACACTCGGTACTGGACTGGACGTTTTTACTCTAATCTATGAAACGTACTCGTTCAATAATAGTTAAAAATCTAGTATTAACTAACTAACAAATTATTAGAATCAAATTCTAAATTCTATAGTGTCGTGGTATCCTCCCAGAACCACAACCTCTACACATTTTAAACTTAATTTCTCGCCAAATAAACTCACAGAAGTGGGGACGGAAGACGCAGGAGAGCCGAAGCACAACCTGGGTCCCCACCATCCTCCACTAGCTAGAGGATGGAGGGAGACGGCTTCCAGGCCTATAAATACTCGCCTCCTTCGCCTTTCTAACCATTCTACGCTCTCCTCAAGTCGCTGACTTATCTCTCTCTCTCTCCTCACCTAATCTCTATCCTTACCTAAAAGATCTTGAGCATGGTGGAGGTTCGCCCTTAGCCAAATCGAGCAAATTCTCCCAAAAGGTCTCGAGCATGGTGGAGGTCCGCCCTTAACCAAATCGAGCAAATATATCAAAAAAGAACCCGGGCATGGTGGAGGTCCGCCCTTAACCAAACCAGGCACAAACCCTAAAAGATCTCGAGCATGTTGGAGGTCCGCCCTTAACCAAATCGAGCAAATATATCCAAAAAGATCCTGGGCATGGTGGAGGTCCGCCCTTAACCAAATCGAGCAAATATATCCAAAAAGATCCTGGGCATGGTGGAGGTCCGCCCTTAACCAAATCGAGCAAATATATCCAAAAAGATCCTGGGCATGGTGGAGGTCCGCCCTTAACCAGAGCCGGGCACATCCCCCCTCTACACCGCTCGTGGTGGATGTGCGCCAAATTTCATCCACCACATATAGAAATAAATTTTTTTGGTCGGTTCAAATCATGGTTCCTATCAGCAAGAAGTCTTTCTTTTCTCCAAAAACTCTAAACGCACCTAGTCATTTATTTACCTTAACATCCTAAATCTACATTATTTACCTTCCACTCTGCTTACTTCTATCTTATTACCAAAACAAAATAACGCGACTCACCTGATCCTTTGTGAGTGAATGAGAACGAACGTATTCTCAAGTTGTCAGGGTCCTCTTCGTCCGTTTCCACGGCTACGGGTGGCGGAACGTCCAAAAACGCGTTCGATTTCCGGTGAGTCGTCGATCGCCTGTTGGACCCGCGTCTGGAGAGGCTGCTGATGGCTTCTTCAGCACCTGAAACATTCAAGAAAGGTAAACGTGAGATACTGATATAAAATCGGCAAAAGTGGTATAGAATCGGTTTTCTGTCACTCGTGACGGAAAAAAATGATTACTATAAATTGTCAAAATAATTTTTTCTCAAAATAAGCGAGTCAAATATGAATTTTGTGTGTTCCAAAAAATAATACCGGATGGTGAATCGAGACGACATAAGGTAACTATAACAATTTTTTCCTCCAAAAATGTGTTGTTTTTATTTTAATTTTACTTAATGGCTCAAAATGTTATAAATTCAGTAGAATTAATAAAAATGGGGAATACAATGAAAATTTCACAGTACATAATTTTGAATGACACATATATTTTAGGGAGTAAGTGTTCACATTAAATAATTTATTTAATTTAAGCAATCCTTCAAAATTCGTTAATACAGTCATGCTCCATGAATGGAACTTGATAGTTATGCTCTCATTAAACCTATGCTCTCGATCTAATTCGGTACCTACCTATTTTCTACAGATGTGGTGAAATCGAGAACGCACTTATTTTCCGCTAAAAATTAAGGCGAACAACTCCAGTCAACCAAAATCCTACGTGCTTTCCTCGAAACTAGGTTTTTTTAATGTTGTGAATTTTCAGATGGTTGATGTTTCTATTTAATTGTGTTTACACAGATTGTGCCTCTTCCCTGTGCAGGACAGTGCCCTTCTGATGTAAGCACTTAGGCAAGAGGCAGAGGAAGAGTTAGTTTAGGGGATTTGTATACTTGTTGAAGCCGCCTCGGGTGGTTTTTTTTTTTTTTTTGTCTCGTTCAAAACGAGCGGCAAATGTTGCGGGAATATGCAGATTAATTCCGACAGCCCCAGGTGTTGTTTCGGGAGCGAAGTGATGGCCTGTTCGTTTTTGCAAAGCACATAATCCTCCTCAAGTGTCCTCGAACCGATCGAGAGGCGAAATGGATTCTGGAATTTGGTTTTATTCGAATAGATCAGTGGCCCGCAACTGGGGTGCCGCGGCACCCTGGGGTACCGTGAGCCCCGTCCAGGGGTGCCGCAAGATTTTAAGATCTGAATAACTTGTTGTATAATTATAATGAGAAAATCGAAAAAAAGAAACAAATATGGAACTAAACACATCCCAAAACACCAACAGATTCGCTACATAGTAGGATATATGTGTGAAACAATGTATTATAAAAGCAGCCGGAAGGCACATCTAGTGCCAACGTGGTATCTGTCATGATTTGATGGGAAGTGCAGAGCAACAGCAAGTTCATTCTCCCTTGTTTTGTTTTTCCCCCGTCCCGAGGTCATGACGATTTTTGTGCTATCTTTCTCTTGACATACGACGACTGGAGGACGGGACTAGCCTACCTGGCTAACATTTTTCAGCACCTGAACGCTGTCAGTTCTGGTCTACAAGGTCCTTCTGACAGTATTCTATCGTCTACAGACAAACTTTCTGCGTTTGGAGAGAAAATCGGTACGGGGCTGAATAATTTGGAACAAGGGCTCACTGATATGTTTCCACTGTTTTCTGGAGAGGAAAACTCGAACCCTCCTATTTTGCAAGGCAACAACAAACCACCTAATGGACTTGAAACTGGCTCTTGACAAATACTTTCCGGACATGGACATAAAAAATTATGACCGGATTCGAAATCCTTTTTCCACCATGTTGCAAGTAGAAGAAGACATGACACTTCAAACCGAATTTATTGATTTGAGAAACTACCGAACTCTACACCTCAAGTTCAATGACGTCCCACCGAACAGGTTTTGGATTGATGTTGCAGCAGACAGAATATCCTCAGCTGTCGAAGAAAGCAATCGACATCCTTCTCCAGTTCTCAACTTCGTGGATGTGCGAACATGGATTTTCGACACTTGCGACCGAGAAAACGAAAAAACGGCAGAGAATGTTGGAAAGACCCAGACATTCGCCGAAAACATCGAGGACAAATATCTCATTGATTTAAGTTACCACTAAAGATAAGGATTACCATTTTACCTACCTATTAACTAGAGTTTTTGTCCTCTACTGAAAACTTGTTTCTATTCCCAACTTGTTACACTGTGAAATCTTTTGTTTGTATGATGGGGTGCCGCAGGGTGAGGCCTTCAAGAAAAGGGGTGCCGTGACTCAAAGAAGGTTGCGGACCACTGGAATAGATAATCAACGGCTAAAAAAGCTTGTTACAAGTAATTAACGCAGGACAATTATTTACCTGGGGTCTATCAAGTTTATCATTAAAACATGAAGCATTATTTAGTAACCTTATATTTTCTGTTCAGTAGGTGCTTTGAAAATGACCACTTCATAGCCAAGCGGACACAAAAGAAAGGTTCATCTAGAGCTCCGTCTATACGCTCCTGAGTATGTAACTACCTACTTTGTTCGGTACTCTTTAACAAATTATCATATTTTGAACGATGTAGTACACAGAGTGTACCACATTTTTTTGCAATACGTTTTGATGTTGGGAGGAGATTCCAAATAGCTTTTATTCGAGTATCCAGTTATTTAATTCGTAGACGTATGTAGTAGGTATCATATCACGGCGCAAGATTATGCAGAAACCCGCATAACCGAGCGGTCGTGTAAGAGGAGTTGACCTACAGCGCCGTCTACAAGCTGCTCATATCAGAGCCGTGTTCGGTATTCTCCGGAAATTTTCTATTTACGTCGTCAGAATAATTGAATGTTTGATAGGTGGTTACCGTCCCATGTGACTCGTAATAAGATTGTGAAAATTTGCGTCAAATCTTGAGAATGGTTCGCATATGTGAGAAATTTGTGAAACCGCCGAAATCAAGTGCGAATCCCTGCACAACGGTTTATTATTTTGTACAGAATACCCTTCTTTTACAGATCACAGCTCTCTGTATAGATAACCAGTCTATATAATAAAATATGTACCTACTGCTCTGTACATATTATGTAGATCGCAGACCCTCCGTAGGGTACCTAACCCCGTACTCGTTACTAGGTACCTACCTAAATCACGAGTTAAATGTTGCTAAAATAATTCTTTCGATGACAAGCAGTAACTAAAATGGCGAAAAGAAACGAAAATAATGAAGTTCTGAAGGAAAACTGTTGATGTGGAGTGAAATTGATGCCCCTTCTGCGTAGATCACTGTTTTCTGTGGTCAGTACCCACCCTCGTGGTCAAGTATAATGAACCGTTGTGTAATAACTTGCCCATCAATAATACTTCAACGGTTGTTCAAGTTGCAAAAGTACCGATCAACAAAATCCAGCCCCTTCTTGGTAGATGAACCGTTGTGTAATCATTTACCGTTCTGTAATAATTTACCGTTCTGTAATAATTTACCGTTATGTAATAATTTACCGTTGTGTAATAATGTACCATTTTGTAATAATTTACCCATCAATAATACTTCAAAGTTTATTCAAGTTTCACAAGTACCTACCAACAAAATCCAATAATCCATCACTTATCAAATGAAATAATATCGCAGAACAACCAACTCGACTTCATACAGCCATCCTTGATTACAATCAGGTGCTCCCTAGTGATGATATCCGGGCCGGATTTATACCGTTTGATTCACGATCGTGTTGACGAAGCTTTTTGGTGCACACGAACGGCTGGACGTACAGTGCTCCGGGTGGTCTCAAAAAAATTGTTTAGCTCAAGACAAATTTAATAACGTGAAAAAACATACCCTTCTATCGAAAGTTTTCGAGCTACGGCGTTCTGAAAATTTCAACCCCTATTTTGAATCTCTTAGAGATGACTGACAGTAACGCCGAGCTTCGAGGACCAACTAGACCCCGAACGGAACCTATAACCCGAATTTCATCAATTTTGTTTCATGGTAACTAAGAAAAATGGCCAGTACGACGTACGGTGGACAGACAGAAATATTTTTATTGCATTTTCGGATTCTACATACCTTGAAACGTACACCATAAAATTTTGAGGGGGGGTTAGAACCTTTTTTTTCATGCTCGATTCCAATTTTTCATTATTGAAAATAATAAACCAAAATATGTCCCTACCGCTCTAGAGGCGGAGTTGCACTTTATGCAACTGGTAATAATGTACGTGTGTGGAATATAATATTAATAAAATTCCATATTTTGTAGGTTATCAACAAAGCTTCATACCTGGTTGTAAACTAATGGTTTGGGTGATGGTATAACTAACACATTACCAACCCTTTAACTGTACAGCAGATGGATAAGGTAGTAGGTGACTGCGCGTTACTCTTGAGAAAAAATGTTTAAAGTTGACGTAGGTATTTCGTTAAAGAACATGCTATTAATCGACATTTGCGATGTTGAATAAATCTGACAGGTCCCAACCCAACTATTGTCCAGCGTTATGGGCTGTTTTTTTATTAACAAAAAACAGCGAGAAAAATGTTGCTCGATCGATAAATAAACAAACAGCTAAGTGTTGATACAACATGAGAAGTAATGAAATCGCCCTAGTTTAGGTTTGACAGCTCGAGTCATTCCAACAATCGGTCACACCCATACACCCAATTGGCAGAGGCCCCGGATGCAGTCGGCGTGTGCCAAAAAAACTTTAATTGAGAGTCGGTCAATTTTGGCTACCCAGCTCGAGATCTGGCAACAACAAAGCAACGAGTAATTACAGAATGGACTTGAAAATCTCACCGTTTGTCGCAGCCCGACTTCGACGGTCGACTCTCATTCAACCGGCAGTTGACCGGAGGCCAACGAGATCGTTGTTTCCTCGAATATTGCACCTTTCAACCGAACGAATCGTCGATTGTTTTAGAACTGGGAGTCATTGAAAACGAAGGGCTCTAATTCGCCGTACATCAACAATGATGAAATTGACTAGCCGCTGTCCAAAGCGTTATAAGCAGAGCCCTTCAAATGCCATTTTGCCATGGCGCCATCCTAAAATGCCATTTTCTGGCCGTTTTGAGGTAAAATGCCATTTTTTCGCCAATTTGCGGGGAAAATGCTACTTTTCTGCCGTTTTTGCCTCATTTTTGGTTTATTATTCCGTGAATAATACACCTATGTATTTGCTCAGCAAAAAATTTTTATAACACCCCCCCTGAAATTTTTTTTTTCCGTTTCAGGATGCGTAGATTTCAAAAATGCAATGTCCGTCCGCCGTACGCCGTCCGCCGTCCGCCGTACGCCGGCTTCATTTTCGGTCTAAAAAATTCGTTCTTTCGCTCACATGTTCCATTTGGGCCCTAGTTGTGTCCCGAAACTTTTCAGCCCGATCGGAATATACCCAAGGGTGTTATGAGTGAAAATGTGTATAAAAATAGGTACTTTTGGTTTATTATTCTGTGAATAATACACCTATGTATTCGCTCAGCAAACAATTTTTATAACACCCCCTCAAAATTTTTTCTTTTCCGTTTCAAGGTGCGTAGATTCCAAAAATGCAATGTCCGTCCGCCGTCCGCCGTACGCCGTACGCCGTCCGCCGTCCGCCGTATCACGTGTGTAGGCTTCATTTTCGGTCTAAAAAAGTCGTTCTTTCGCACACATGCTCCATTTGGGCCCTGGTTTTGTCCCGAAACTTTTCAGCCCGATCGGAATATACCCAGGGGTGTTATGAATGAAAATGTGTGTAAAAATAGGTACTTTTTGTGTTTTAGTAACATGTTAATAAAATGAGCTTTTGAGGTATCGTTTTCCATGTTTTTGTGGACGAGAACACCGAATGTGAAGTCAATTTTGACCAAGGAGTGGAGAATTGAGATTGTACCAGATGTTCAGCTCCCAAAATTGATTTTTTATGAGTCAAAAACCTGCGAAATCGCCTGAAATCACCATCAATTTGTATAATAACACTAGAAAAAGTGTCAGCACGTGGATCAAGATGATTAAATTGCACTACCAATGATCAAGGATAATTTGAAAAAAAAAAAAAGGAGCGTACCTCATTCAAGTTTTGGGGGCCGAAATTGCTGGAAACCACCAGAAATAGCTATTTCAATTATTTTACATGAAAGCAACAATAAATGAACAGCCAACATCTCTGTTGTAGGTATGTCCAATAGAATAATAAACCCATGTGACAAGGACTTTGCAGCGTTTTTGTGTTTTAGTAACATGTTAATAAAATGAGCTTTTGAGGTATAGTTTTCCATGTTTTTGTGGACGAGAAGACCGAATATGAAGTCGATTTTGACCAAGGAGTGGAAAATTGAGGTTGTACCAGATGTTCAGCTCCCAAAATTGATTTTTTATGAGTCAAAAACCTGTGAAATCGTCTGAAATCACCATCAATTTGTACAATAGCACTAGGAAAAGTTTCAACCCGTGGATCAAGACGATTAAATGGCACTACCAATGATCATAGATAATTTGAAAAAAAAAAAGAAAAAAAGGAGAGTACCTAATTCAAGTTTTAGGGGCCAAAATTAATGGAAACCATCATAAATAGCTATTTCAATTATTTTCCATAAAAGTAACAATAAATGAACAGCCAACATTTCTGTAGGTATGTCCAATAGAATAATAAACCCATGTGACAAGGACTTTGCAGCGTTTTTTCTATTATTATTATCATCCCCCCCCCCCCTCCCCCCACGGTGCCCGTTGATGACAAAAATAGACCTAGTCTGTGACCAGTGGAATCCTGGGATTCCAAGTAGAAAAGGAAAGTCTTCTGGTAGATGGACGTTGCGTCTTGCATGGACTTCCCGAATCCCATAGTCACTTGGTATTATTCGCGTCGAGGGATTAAAGCCATTATTGGGGAAAAGGGCCAGCTCTTCCAGGCTTGTTACCGACTGTTCCTGTACATATATCCCTTCCCTTCACCGCGTCCTTCATTCCAAGCTGAAGAGATGAAGAGTATAGCAGCCAATCTGTCAGGGGAAGAAGCTGCTCTCAAGGAAGACAGGGAATCTGCCGACGTTCTCTCAATGAAATTCGCACCGTCAACATTAGCAGACGTGGAACGCGCCTTCTCCAAATTGAAATATATTTTGAGCGACCGACGCCTTGGTTTTTGTATGAACAGTATCACAGCCCACCTGAAATGATTTTACAACAATTGTGACCCCGATACAATTTAATTCATTTGTAATTTTTTTATGCTGGTTTTATTATAGTTTTGTACATCGTTTTAGTCAGTACAATAAATATAAAAATAAATCAGGGACAGGGAAAAGAAAGCCCGAAAAATAAATGCCATTTTTGGCCAAAATAAGTGCCATTTTGCCGTGTTTTTAAGTGCCACTTTTGGCAAAAATGAATGCCATATTTTGAAGGGCTCTGGTTATAAGGCATGTCGCCAACTAAAGAGATGAGAATTTATTTTCTTCAAACATTCGGTATTCCGTGTGTGCAAAATCAATTACAATATTGTAATCGTACTCATTTTACATTATGCTATGTACTTATGCAAGTCTTGATGATCTGTGTTTTCCATATCAGGTGAATGCTGTTGAGCCTGTTCAGTTACCCATTATTTATCAGTATTGCGCTGGGTGGTTTATTTATCTTAGTGTCCTAATTTTGTCAGATCCAGCGGTATCACACCAATAAATACCCGACGGCGTGTTTTTCTTTCGCCGTGGGGAATCTGCCGCTGGATCTGCCAAAATTAGAACACAAATAATTTTAGTAATTTAGTAATAACTTAGTAATTTTATTACTCCTTACCTGTGTAGCTAAGTGCTACAGTAGAAGTCGCTTACAGTGATCGAATTGGGACCGACTGGAAACAATCACTATAAGCGACCAATCTCTATAAGCGACTTCTACTTTGTGGTGATTTTAGCCATTTTTACCGAGATTGGCGAATGTGAAACCCCAGAACTGACCTAATTTTGATTAATTTTTTTTAAAGAAATCTTCATTAAAACCTATAGGCAGTTAGTTATCTTCTATTTCGGATCATCGTTCAATAGGTACTATTTTTGGTGAATATATACCATTTTCAGGAGATATCAGCCCTTTTTACCTATTTCGCCGACTTTTAACATCCAAAAACTAGAAAACTAATCAGTATAACCGACCTTTTGAGCACTGTAACAGGCCAATTCACTGTGTGTTTACATACAGCCGATCGGGGCCTGAATGTTTCTATCCTTATATCCGACTTATTCCTTTAACCACCTTTCTACTAAGCGACTTCTACCGTATTAGTCTTCATCTCCTCAGTAAAAGAGGGTACAGAATGAGCTGATATTGACTTGACTTACGTATAAGACAATCCAACGCGGAGTTGGGTATACAAAAAAGAAGAACCATAACCTAAAAATAAAATCCTAAACGGGACAGAGGGGTCTGCGCTGAGAGGGCTTGCCAAAAACACGGCATAGTAAATAAACCTCGCCCCAATAAATATATCAACAGTTGTAAAGCTGGGTTTGTTAAGGCCCAGTGACGTATTCCGCGAAGCAGGTGGGGGAGAGTTCAAAAGGATATTCAATACCCTTTGACCACCCAAGTGCTGTAAACTGCGGTACCCCCAACCTAAATCGATTTGTTTAAGGTTTTGCAGCAATAAACGTCAACATCCAACAAAACTCCGAGTTCCTTTATAGTAATTTATCATTTTGTTTTGTACACATAGTTTTCAGGTGCGTGCCCCTCTGATAGTTGAAATGCCAAATGTAGGCGATTAGGAGATGATTTTTTGTTGTTAGTTGTTCTACCTCGTTTTTATATTTCCGCGCCACATGATAAATAATAAAATTCATTCGAGTCCAGAAATTGATCAAGCGAGTGCGTCATTTAAAAATATTAGTACAATCGTACACCAAACACCGCTCCTGAATAAATATGAGGAGTCCTCAGTACACGGGGGTAACTCTTAAATGTTGAAGGGCAATATAAATCTGTAAATATGTTCTCGATCGTGAACGTAACTGTATGGTTTACCCTCCCGGATAACGAATCTGCCTTATTAGTCAATTAATTGCAACCTGTTTGACATCCTTCTCCATTCCACAGTTCAGTATCACTGAAGCAGTCGAGCTGTTCGGATGGCAGACAGCACAAATACCCAGCAAAGTCCTTGTCACATGGGTTTATTATTCTACCGGACTCACCTACAGAAATTTTGGCTGTTCATTTATTGGTTCTTTCATGTAAAATAATTGAAATATCTATTTCTGATGTTTTTCACCAATTTTGGCCCCTAAAACACGAATTAGGTACGCTCCTTTTTTTCCAACTTATCTTTGATCATTGGTAGTGCCATGTAAATCGTCTTGATCCACGGGTTGACACTTTTTCTAGTGTAATTGTACAAACTGATGGTGATTTCAGAGGATTTCCCAGGTTTTTGACTTATAAAAAAATCAATTTTGGGAGCTGAACATTTTTGGTAGAACCTCAATTTTCCACTCTTTGGTCAAAATCGACTTAATTTTCGGTCTTCTCGACCCCAAAAACATGGAAAAAGATACCCCAAAAGCTCATGTTACGAATATGTAACTAAAACACAAAAAGTACCTATCTATTTTTATACACATTTTCACTCATAACACCCCTGGTATATTTCGATCGGGCTGAAAAGTTTCGGGACACAACTAAGGCCCAAATGGAGCATGTGTGCGAAATAACGATTTTTTTTAGACCGAAAATGTAGCCGGTACACGTGATACGGCGTACGGCGGACAGACATTGCATTTTAGCGAATTTTCAAAGAAAATGAAGCTATTGCAATGGCTTCGAAATTTAAATAATATAAATTTTTGGAAATTTTCTTCATAGAAATCCGTTTCAGACCATTCTAAAACGATTCCTGAAATTTAACACTTTTTTATATGTATATATATATATATTTATTTATATATGTGTCACTCCAGACGATAACTCTCGATAGAATTGAGATAAACAGCTCAAATTTGCACAAAAAATCTATCTTGGCAATCGAAAGGCTAAGTTCGAAGATGGGCGAAATTGGCCTACTCTAAGGAGGGTTTTGGCGCATTTAAAGTGCGCAAAAATTACCCAAAAATCCCCAAAATGTTATTTTCCAACAAGTGACCCCTCATTTTAAAGGCTTTTGCACGCTGAACACGATGGTGGAATCGGATTTTAGATATCTTGATCCGTTCTCAAATTAGAGCATTTAAAGTGCGCAATAATTACCCAAAAATCCCCAAAATGTTATTTTCTAACAAGTGACCCCTCATTTTAAAGGTTTTTGCACGCTGAACACGATGGTGGAATCGGATTTTAGATATCTTGATCCGTTCTCAAATTAGAGCATTTAAAGTGCGCAAAAATTACCCAAAAATCCCCAAAATGTTATTTTCCAACAAGTGACCCCTCATTTTAAAGGTTTTTGCACGCTGAACACGATGGTGGAATCGGATTTTAGATATCTTGATCCGTTCTCAAATTAGAGCATTTAAAGTGCGCAAAAATTACCCAAAAATCCCCAAAATGTTATTTTCTAACAAGTGACCCCTCATTTTAAAGGTTTTTGCACGCTGAACACGATAGTGAAATCGGATTTTAGATATCTAAATCCGTTCTTAAATTAGAGCATTTAAAGTGCGCAAAAATTACCCAAAACTAGGATAATCTTTAAACTCTTACCCCCCCCCCCCCCCCACCCCCTTAGAGTGGTCAGATTGAAATATGTGAGAAGTATTAATTGAAGACGAGAGTTCGAAGCAAAAAAGGGGGAGGCAAACGATTAGTACAACTCCTTGAATTTACCCACAGCGATCAAATAAATAAGCACTTAGTACAATTACGTAATAAACAAACGGTAGAATCAGGATGGACAAAACGTACAAATTAAAATAAATACGAAGAGAATATACATAGAAAACCAAATTTTAGACCGAAGTTTTCCTTTATTCAAAACCATAGCCATTAATTCGAATATTTCTTTGAAAATTCGCTCATTAAGTCATGCTGCATGACTGGTTTTTTTGGAATCTACGCACCTTGAAACGGAAAAGAAAAAATTTTGAGGGGGTGTTATAAAAATTGTTTGCTGAGCGAATACACGGGTTTATTATTCAGAGAATAATAAACCAAAAGTAAGTAATGATCAGCCATGCAAGAAGACATTCATTCATGTTTTAGGGTATTTTATTAAAAATGATAATCAAATCCAGTACGGCATTATGATCTAATAAGTGAATTTCCGAACTTTTTATGCGGAGTAGAAAACATTTGCGTCCTCCAAAATCAAAATTTCCTTGTGAGTTTGTGACACGAATGAACAAATTCGATTCCGTCTCTGTCGGTCTGGTTGCAAGTCCTTGTTACCACCATAATCTTTTGTGGATCCAAACTCCCCCCAGATGGAGTTCTCCAGGCAACCAAAATAGCTTTTCATCTACAAAGGTGTCAACTCTTTTTCCAGGCTGACGAGGTTCTGGCCGGTGTCATCAGTTAGTTCGGATTAGGCAACCGAGACACGCTTCCTGAACGCCTTGCCAGTCTGATGGATGGCCCAGTTTCCTTTCTGGAGAAACCCCCTCTCCACCACGTCACGATTTATCGTAGCAATTCAGCCCGGAATTTACATTCCCTCCCAGTTGGTAACGTCTCGTAGTCCTATAAAAGTGGTGTCATTTGATGGACGTTCCCAGCAATGTTATTAGTTGGGTTGGTTTTTAATTAAATTATGAAAACGCTGCAAATCCCTGCACAACGGTTTATTATTTTGTACAGAATACCCTCCTGTTACCGATCACAGCTCTCTGTATAGATAACCCTTCTATATAATATAATATGTACTATTCTATGCACACTGTGTAGATCGCAGACCCTCCGTAGGTTAGTACCTAACCCCGTACTCGTTACTAGTTACCTACCTAAACCTTTGTGTAATAATTTACCTGTATAGGTTCCCCTTCTACGGAGATAGAATAATGAACCGTTGTGCAATAATTTGCCCATCAATAATACTTCAACGGTTGTTCAAGTTGCAAAAGTACCTATCAACAAAATCCAGCCCCTTCTTGGTAGATGAGCCGTTGTGTAATAATTTACCGTTGTGTAATAATTTACCGTGGTGTAATAATGAACCGCTGTGTAATAATTTGCCGGTGTGTAATACTTTGCCATTGTTTAATAATTTACCCATCAATAATACTTCAACGTTTGTTCAAGATTCACAAGTACCTACCAACAAAATCCAATAGTCCATCACTTGCCAAATGAAATAATATTATCGTAGAACAAACAACTCGACTTCATACAGCCATCCTTGACTATAATCAGGTGCTCCCTAGTGATGAAATCCCGGCCGGATTTATACCGTTCGATTCACGATCGTGTTGACGAAGCTTTTTGGTGCACACGAACGGCTGGACGTACAATGCTCCGGGTGGTCGCAAAAGATAGTTAAGCTCAAGACAAATTTAATAACGTAAAAAAAACCATACCCTTCAATCGAAAGTTTTTGATATACGGCGTTCTGAAAATTTCAACCCTTATTTTGAACCCCTTAGAGATGACTAACAGTAACGTCGAGCTTCGAGGACCAACTAGACCCCGAACGGAACCTATAACCCGAATTTCATCAATTTTGTTTCATGGTAACTAAGAAAAGTGGCCCGTACGGCGTTCGGTGGACAGACAGAAATATTTTTATTGCAGTTTTGGATTCTACATACCTTGAAACGTAAACCATCAAATTTTGAGGGGGGGTAAGAATTTTGTTTTTCTTGCTCGATTCCAATGGTTCATTATTGAAAATAATAAACCAAAAAGCGATTAATTTGGTTGGAACAATATATATGATTTTGTTCGAAGGATCAATAATTTGACTGGAAAATCTATTTGAATAATTACAGGTGATGCCAGTGGGTCCGCAGTATAACCTACAAACCTTTTCCACAACAAAAGTTCCATTGGATGGGGAAGATTCGCCGGTTTTCAAACATCGCAGCAAACGTCCAAGGAGGAACATGGCTGCAAAGGACGTCCAAGTAGGTGAAGGTTGCTCAAGGGTTGTTTGTCTTCAATGGAGAGGCACACCGCCTTATTACGGCAAGTGAGCCGTTTGTTTGGTTGGGACGACAAGTCGGGCATATAACAGCGGTAATACTCGACAGCGGAAAGAGAAGGACGGCAAAGATGGTCCCAAACAACGGTAATTAGCCATGCGAGACGGAGGAACACGTATTTTACTTTGTCGTCAAGGATAGGGGTTTTCAGACATTATAATACGCCACAGCTCTAAGAGAAAGTCTGGAACATGGTAACAATATTTTTTAAATGGGATCCTGTTGAATATGGAAAAAGTTTATAGCTCCCTCACACCGTTTTTGCTGCTCGTATGAATTGTCTCGTTTAGGTCCTATTTTCACTGCGGCAGCAAACAACTATTTTGGACGCGCTCATACCATTAATTCCAAAATTCCAATAGCTAATACAGGATAGTTAGGGTGCTACCTAAACACACAGACCTTTGAAAATTCCAACAGCATCATTCGAAACTTTGTGCATTAATAAGATAGAGGGGCCCATTGGATCAAGTGACCAGCCATCATGCGATTTATGGTGATTTCGATCCTCCGTTGTAAAGAAGCCATTAGATCTCTAAGAAGATTTTACGGATTTATCCGTAAATGCGGATTTTTCTTGAAATTAACCCCAATTCCTATGTTTCTACGCATTTCTTCAAGCGCTATCTTTGACACTAAAGTTCGCACCACATTGATGTGGGTATTCAAATCACCAAGAGGCACTCATGGCTCGGACAGAACGGATGAGGAATACCTCCATTTTATTTGATACACTCCACATGAAGATCATGTGATGAGATTGTATCCACGGATGGATCGTATTGTTGTTTATGTCAAATGTTCATTAAAACTTGTGATATCGTTGAATTGTGTTGATGCTCAGGTAAAATTTTCAACAAAGGTTATGGGCCCAGGCAATCTGGTAGATCGTGGTACGAGACATTTGATAGAAAACTTCTTGCGGAAGGAATGAGCAAATGCAAAGCTGAGCCGTGTATATATTTTCGTGATACAGTATTAGCAAAAGGTATTGTTCTAGTATACGTAGATGATTTGATAATAATGTCAACAAATGACAAAGGAATAGAAGAAACAAAAGCAATGTTGAGGAGGAGTTTCGAAATGAAAGATTTAGGAGAATTAAAGTATATATTAGGAATAGAAATCAAGAAAAGGCAGAATGGTTCTATTGCTCTCAATCAATTGAAATACATGGACGAAATACTGAATGAATTTATGATGGATCAATGCAGGCCTGTGGCAACCCCAATGGACCCAAAACAACAGATGAATAAAAAAAAACCACAGTCATGCAGCATGGCTATAAGAGCGAATTTTCGAAGTTTTCGGCATCTTCCTCCTCCGCCTAAAATTTTCTGAAAATTCATTTTCGGCCAATGTTTTCCCGACTTGATACCATACAAAATTAAAACAGGAGTAGTTTTACGCAAAGTAAAATTTGGGGTGGAAGGAGGGGGAGGGGGAAATCAAAAATGTTTTGAATACCAGAAGAGTAGGTATTGGATACGTAACAAATTTTTTGTTCCATTTTTTGCCGAGTAACACCTCGGTTTGTAGATTTTCCAACGCTGAACACGATGGTGAAGTCAGAATTGCGATATCCCATTCCGTTATCAGATTAGAGCAGACGAACCAGGAAGAACATCTCAAGAAATAACCACGTTCCTTCATCTTCAAAGTGCTCCAGTTTGAGAACGGAATGAGATATCGCAATTCTGATTTCACCATCGTGTTCAGCGTACAAAAACCTTTAAAATGAGGTGTCACTTGTCAGACTTTTTCATTTTGGGAATTTATGGGTAATTTTCCCCCCTAAAACTCCCCAAAACTCCCCCTTAGAGTGACCCGATTCTGCCCATCTTCGAACTTAGCCTGTCGATTGCCAAGACAGATTTTTCGTGCAAATTTGAACTTTTTATCTCAATTCTTTCGAGAGTTATCGTCTGGAATGACACATACATATATAAATATATAAATATATAAATATATAAATATATAAATATATATAAAAAAAAATATATATATATATATATACATATAATTTTTGGTGTCTTTCGGCAGTGAATTCAGGATGGTCTGAAACGGATTTTGGTATAAAAATCTTTCGGAAATTCGAGTTTTAAAAATTTTGGACCGAGAACAATAGCTTCCTTTTCTTCGAAAATTCGCTAAAAGCAATCCCCAGCAACGAAAGAGGAGAAGGAATTTATGGCTGAACACCCTACAGGAGATTAGTACAGGAGATTACTAATGTACTTAGTACAAGCTACCAGGCCAGATTTGGCATTTGTGGTGTCCAAACTAGGACAGTATGCCTCAAATCCGGGCCGAATTCACTGGGCAGCAGGGAAGAGAGTCCTCAGATACTTAAAAGGTACTATAGACCAAGAGCTAATAATAAGTAAAGGCGGTGAGGAAATTTTAGCGTTATCGGATTCTGATTGGGCTGGTTCAGTTGACGACAAAAGGTCGACAAGAGGGTTTGTCATCGAACTTGGAGGAACACCAATCATTTGGAAATGCGATAAACATAATTCAGTGGCTCTCTCGACCATGGAGGCAGAGTTTGCGGCCTTATCATCCTGTTGCGTTGAGATGTTTTGGTTAAATTATATTTTGAAGGAACTGGAATACCCAGTGGAAGGTGAACCTGTTATCCGATGCGATAACCAATCCGCTGTAAATTTCGCAAAGGGGAATAGCGTCAATTCACACACTCGACACATAGATATCAAATACCATTTCGATCGCGATTTGATCAAATTTCAAAATTCATACTGGAGACCTACAGTGGACAACGCAGCGGATCTTCTGACGAAGGCATTACCACGGCAGAAGAATGAATTCTTCAAGAATGTTTTACTGGGGGAGAGAAGGAGAGGCGAAGAAAAGGGAGAAGAAGAAGGCAGAGCCTGATACACTCCACATTAAGACCATGTGACGAGGTTGTATTCACGGATGGATCGTATTGTTGTTTATGTCAAATGTTCATTATAACTTGTGATATCGTTGAAATGTGTTGATGCTCAGGTAAAATTGTCAACATTATTTATAATCAAAGGAACATAGAAGTAAGTCGTGTTTGCACATGGGCAGAGCGTATTTCCCAATCACAGTGGAACTTTTATGAACCCATGAAAATTTAAGTGAAATCGGTAGAACAGAATCGGATTAGAACGTTATCGAGCCTAAATTTTGTGTCTTAGTGGTTCTTCTTGTCACTGTGGTCCTGGCGGCCGAACACAACCAGTATGGAAAACTATCAATTAAGACGTAATACTCGTAAGTGCTACGACAGCTGGACTTCACTTGTGGTTTGAAAACAATTTGTCAAGCTATTTTTGGATCGTCAATCAATCAACCGATCCTAATTCCATCCATTGAACACGTCCAATAACTCGTCTGTGGCGACTTCAACTTTCCCATTAAATGATCCCCTGCTGTTGCCAGGAATTGGGCAGCGCGATAAAATGTTCTATTGTTTGATTTACGCTTCAATTGATTAAACTGTACAGGAACCTTTGCACCTCAGCGTATTTCATCATATACGCCCGAGTTGGGGTTGAAGACCCTTGACTTGGTGTCTTACCGTATATTCCAGCCGTTATGTAGTTTTCTGAAATGGACGTTTAGAACTTCTTTTGGTGATGAATCCAAACGGCCACTGATTGCAATAAATTTAGTTAATTTTATAGGTCGTTAATATGCATTCACTTGTACTGATTTCTATTTTGTTGTGTACCTATCACACGACAATCGGAATCCGAAGAGAATTTCCTATGATTTATCGACTTTAGTATTGGTACACGAATTAATACTTACAGGCTTCTATATGGGCCAAATCTTGTAATCGACCTTTCGCCCACTTCCTGATGTCTAATTGAGCTTAGCATAGCCATCTATCTTCGATGACAATGCATGAATCAATCATAAAAAACATACACTGATAATTATTTAATTAATTAACTAGCCATATTTTTGAAAGTAAAATATATATTATCCTACCGCCCCACGCTTCATTTTTAGTCATAAAAAAATTTCAATGTTCCCGGGTAGCAGGAAAAAATTATTTTATTTCTTAAAGATAATTTGGAAGAAACGGGATTGCGTGTTTTTATTATTATTATTTATTTATTTATTTTATTTTTTCGTGGAACTATTTGCAATTTTGATGTTCCATGTTGTGTGTTCGATTTCTGTGCGTTGACCTAAATTTTGATTTTAATGAAAAATGTTACAGAACTCTGGGTCCAGTTTCTATCCGAAAAATCTACGTTGGGGAGAAATCAAAATAATATCAGAAAGAAAGCAAATGATTTGAAGCGATTACGTCTCAGCAAGCCGCTATACGCTTAAACGAAATGTTGCAATGCAAATTATTTCCTCAACTTGCTAGCTTCAAAAATAGATAGGTACCTACTGGTTCATGCTTGTGAAATCTCGAATTATAATCAAAATTCATTCGGAAATAATTGCCTCGGTGGATATCGTTTAAAAAAACTCCCCCGTGCAGGTTTTCCTTTATAGATGTTGACCTTTAGCGATGAATAAAACTTCCCACGGAATCATAACTAAAAACTTGATTGAGCTGCGGGATTGAGATACGGGAAGAGATATTATGAACTTTTCTAGGATGAAAATAGAACGACCACACAGATGTTGCTTGTGGTTGGTTGTATTCGGGTATTAACACCGTATTTTGAAGAAACCCGTCGAACGACTTCTTTGAAGTAGGGTTTCATGGATTATAAATATATCCAAAAGATATAATGCTGGATTGAACGCCGGAACCAATAAAGTGAGATAAAAGACTGTGATACAGACTTTTATATCACTTTGGCCGGAACAATCAAACAAACGCCCACACTGTGAAGTGTCGCTCGAGCCCAGATAAGACCCTCAATGTTGTCCGGAGAACAGATTGTGTCTTAAAACCGTACTGTATCTTAAAACAGGACGTATCTTAAAACCCAAGCAACGCAGATGTGATGTCGTACTGGAAAACGCTGCAAAGTCCTTGTCACATGGGTTTATTATTCTATTATTTTATTGGTCTACAGAAATGCTGGCTGTTTATTTATTGTTTCTTTCATGTAAAATAATTGAAATAGCTATTTCTGGTGGTTTCCACAAATTTTGGCCCCCAAAACTTGAATTAGGTACGCTCCTTTTTTTTTCAAATTACCTTTGATCATTGATTGTACCATTTAATCGTCTTGATCCACCTGTTGACACTTTTTCTAGTGTTATTATACAAATTGATGGTGATTTCAGACGATTTCGCAGGTTTTTGACTCATAAAAAATCAATTTTGGGAGCTGAAATCTGGTACAACCTCAATTTTCCACTCCTTGGTCAAAATCGACTTCATATTCGGTCTTCTCGTCCCCAAAAATATGGAAAACGATACCTCAAAAGCTCATTTTACTATACTATGTTACTAAAACACAAAAAGTACCTATTGGTTTATTATTTTCAATAATGAACCATTGGAATCGAGCATGAAAAAAAAAAATTCTTACCCCCCCTCAAAATTTGATGGTTTACGTTTCAAGGTTTTTTATACACATTTTCACTCATAACTCCCCTGGGTATATTCCGATCGGGCTGAAAAGTTTCGGGACACAACTAGGGCCCAAATAGAGCATGTGTGCGAAAGAACGATTTTTTTAGACCGAACAAGAAGCCTGTACACGTGATACGGCGTACGGCGGACGGACATTGCATTTTTGGAATCTACGCACCTTGAAACGGAAAAGAAAAAAATTTGAGGGGGTGTTATAAACATTTTTTGCTGAGCGAATACATAGGTGTATTATTCACAGAATAATAAACCAAAACGTTAGTGTTGAGTCCACAGTCCTGGTCTGGAATTTCGTTGAACTTACTCGGTTCCAGGTTGCCAACCATCGTCCAAATACAAATGCAGCAGTTTCGATGTACGTAATTCTGTTCTGCAGTGGCAGAGAAAGGTTTCAAGGCACGCAGTACCTTCCTCAACCGTCGGGCAATTTCCATGACGGCCAAGCTACGTGACTTAAGGTGAGGTTTCAATCCAATATACCACCAGCCATCAAATCCAAAGTGGCGGTGCTCCAATATACGTTGGGCGATAAAATGACTGGGAGACGGGTAGCCTGAGGGACGGGGGCGATGGACGACATAAAAAAGACTGTACGTACTCAATTTTCCTTCCAGTGAAAACCTGTATGGTGGAAGAGGGTGGAAGTTCATATCTTTGGCGTTCAGGACGGAGCAAACAGGATCGGCATTCAGCTGGTGCCAATAAAGTCGACGATAGGATGGCAGGGAGAGCGGGAAGAAAATAAGACGCAGATGGGGAGAAAATTCGATGGCGGTGCGAATAAAATATTCCTAGTCGAATCCAAAAGATACAAGGAATCAAATGATTGATAAAGCCGTTATGGAGCAATCGGAAAACTGGAGCCGAGTTACTTGAATATCTTAAACAAATCCTTCAACAAATTAAAAATAGTTATTTTTGGGTATTTAAATCACCCTCCTGTGTGATGAGTCCAATCGGAAAACTGGAGCCGAGTTACTTGAATATCTTAAACAAATCCTTCAACAAATTAAAAATAGTTATTTTTGGGTATTTAAATCACCCTCCTGTGTGATGAGTCCAGTCGGAAAACTGGAGCAGAGTTACTTGAATATCTTAAACAAATCCTTCAACAAATTAAAAATAATTATTTGTGGGTATTTAAATCACCCTCCTGTGTGATGAGTCCAGTCGGAAAACTGGAGCAGAGTTACTTGAATATCTTAAACAAATCCTTCAACAAATTAAAAATAGTTATTTTTGGGTATTTAAATCACCCTCCTGTGTGATGAGTCCAATCGGAAAACTGGAGCCGAGTTACTTGAATATCTTAAACAAATCCTTCAACAAATTAAAAATAGTTATTTTTGGGTATTTAAATCACCCTCCTGTGTGATGAGTCCAGTCGGAAAACTGGAGCCGAGTTACTTGAATATCTTAAACAAATCCTTCAATAAATTAAAAATAGTTATTTGTGGGTATTTAAATCACCCTCCTGTGTAATGAGTCCAATCGGAAAACTGGAGCCGAGTTACTTGAATATCTTAAACAAATCCTTCAATAAATTTAAAAATAATTATTTGTGGGTATTGAGTTGTGATTAGTTGTTTGAACGCTCCCTGTCTTTCGCATTTCTTCTTGATACTGCGCTCCCAAGATCCTGCAATAATATAAGGGGTGCAGCTCGGTTAATGATCGCTAGCAATTTTTCATGATTATATCCAGCTAAGAACGGCCTCAACACAGCAGCAGCGGAAAGAATTTGTCAACATTGGGTACCAAAACTCATATGGAACTAAGAGCAACTCGCAGTCGAATGTCTACACCCTTACAAAAGTCTACTATTAAGCAGTGGGTAGAGGAACAATCAACAGCGTAATAAAGAAACAGTTCTACTACGAACAGAAGCTTCAAAAGAAAAGATCTTGATTATTGTACCGCACCTACAAAAGTGAACACTAAGTTTTGCAACCAACAGCAAAATATGAAATCACTGTCAAGGCGAGAAGGTGCAGTTCCTCATAGAAACTGTTATCACAGGTTTTTAAGAAAACGCCATTTCAGTTCGGTCAAAATCAGAAAGGAGAAGTTGTGCAACTCAGTGCCTCTTTCTTTTATAGCAAAAACCATTTGCTAACCGTTGAATTTTTTTCGATTGGGTGAATTTAAATTATTTGTATGCCTCGAACGTACAAGAAATAGAAGTCACGTAGATACGTACAAAGATACAACCGCATGCATACATCACTCCTGGAGTTCACCTGGCTCCATTTCAAAAACCCTCCGTTGAAATAAAAAAACTCGATTTTTATCGTCTCGGTCCCCAGCATCTCCGTTAACTCCTGTGACTCATCGAATGAAACGAGAGGCCTACGACCGGCAGAATTTTCCCCATCCTGTAAAACCCGAAATGAAAAAAAAAGATTTCGCGAATAAAAACGGCAGTCGATATAGCTTTATACCCTCGCGGCGGAACTGTAAAATCGACCGGAGATGACTCCAACTATACTTTCCAGGGGTCGCTGAACGCTCAAACCCATTTCGACAAAGAGATTTGTGGGTAGTTGTGACAATCCGTTTCATTTTCAAACAGTGAGAACGTCAACTCCCGTTATTTCACACGTCCGGTTTATACCTCGGATACTCAAATGCGAATACTTTTTCGCGGTGACATTTTATTTACTGACTATTCTTCCTCCCGTAGAAACTTTCGGTCTTATCTTTATATATGCCGAGGCTGTATTTCTGGAGCGCTAAACGTCAAATCGCAGATAGGAATTCTGCCTGGGGTGAAACTTCCCGTCGAAGGTGCGGGGATACCGAAATGGGGTTTATCAGGGTACCGACGATATTCTTGCACGTACGCTGATCCCCTCGGTGATAACGTGTTTTCACTTTACAAAACCTTTGCTTTCGTCTATTCGATTTCACTACCGTCAATTTATTCGAGTCCTGTATAGTTTATTGAATAACAAAAAAATTAAATTATAAACATCACAATTTTAATGGAATACACGATAAACGATTTTAACACAATACACAACAAACGATTTTAATGGAATACAAAAATGGATCCTGATTGATTGCGAATAATTGGAAAGGTCGAACTGAACGGATGATATAAAGAGGTGCAACCTGCATCCTGCATGCTTATAACTTTTCCGTATACCTACAAGAAAGATTTGTTTATTTTTGTTTATTTGTTTATTTGTTTTAATTACACGGGCAACTTGCCCAATTTACAATAAGTAAATGCATTATGAAAACCAAAAAAAGAATAAAATCAAACAGAAATATACACTATAAGAAGGGTATGTACATAAATGGAAATGATACCGAATAGTCCGCACTAGAAATAATATCAAACTAAAGAAGAAACCTGGCTTGCCTCTTGAAAAACAGCTCCCCAGCACCCAGCAGATCCACATCCCCAGAGAGACTCACAAGGCGGTTAAATTCCCTCTGACAACGGTTGAGAGGACCACCGAACAGATAATTCGTCGAAACCGTCTTAAGAAGGAATGTCTGCGTAAATCTGGTCGCATAGGGTGGGGCATGAAAACTCAATGCAGCGAGGAGCTCGGGGCAATCAATTCTGTTCCAGATGATCCTGTGAATGAACCTCACATCCGCCAACTCCCGCCGCCGTTCCAAAGAGTCCAACCCCGTCAACCGCATCATTTCTGCATTGTCAAATTCAACCCACCTGTTTCCCATCTTGAAGGAGACGTATCTGAGGAAGCGACGTTGAACTCTCTCTATCATCTCTTTCGCCATTTATATAGTAGGGTGACCATACTATAGATGCGTTTTCCAGAATTGGTCGGACCAGAGCGGAATATAGCGAGGTCAAGGCCAAAGGATCCGAAAACTCCCTCGTGCTTCTCTTTATAAATCCAACAGTCTTCATGGCACGCGAACAGACATCCTCTATATGCTCTGAAAAGGTCAAGCGACTATCGAATAGAACCCCCAAATCCTTTACAGTCACCCTTCGATCAAGAACCCTACCATCAATTGAGTAGCAGAAGTTCATAGGTGAAGTAGACCTCGTGAAAGACACTACGGAGCACTTGGCGATGTTCAAGAACAATTCGTTCCGGGTGCACCAGCTGTGGAGGGCCGCAAGCGAAGATTGAATCCGTTCCAAGTCATCTTGTGACCTCACGATTGAAAAAATCTTAAGATCATCTGCAAACAATAAGTGCCTCACGCTGGCCCCAAAAATGGCACCCACATCATCAATGAAAACAAGGAACATCCAGGGTCCCAGATGGGAACCCTGGGGGACCCCGGAAGAAGCAACGAAGGGCCGAGACAGCGTGTTTTTCACTCGGACGGACATCCCGCGGTCAAGCAGATAGCTGGCGAACCACCGCAATAGAGAGCCATGGAAACCAAATCTCTCAAGCTTCTCCAGCAGAATGGCATGGGAGACCTGATCAAATGCCTTAGCAAAGTCGGTATACACGCAGTCAACCTGCACACCCTCAGAGAAAGCCTCCAAAACTGCCCTCTGAAACACCATCAAGTTAGTCGAGCAAGATCTGCCGGTGACAAATCCGTGCTGCTCCAAGGAGAGGTGCGGTCGGATGGAAGGTCCCATCTGTGTCACCATTAATTTCTCCAAAGTCTTAGGTATGGTACTCAAAGAACATATCGGGCGGTACTGATTCACCTGGGATCTGTCCCCAGACTTGGGAATGGGAGTAATAAAAGAGCTCTTCCAGCAAGATGGAACAGAACCCAATTTTAGCGACCTATCAAAGAGCACGGACAGCGCACCGGAGATCGATTTAAGATAGTTGTTGTTTAAGATAGTTTTTTATAACGATGTAACTCTTCATAACAGGTAACTCCTTCAAATCATCCAATTATTTTATTAGGTTGCCCAGGTTGTACAGGTTCACCAGCTGTAACCGGCATGCGTTGCAATTCCAACCTAAAAAAAAAGTGTTTGTGTTTTAATTCTGTTTATTAAGTGCTGTTGTTTAAAAGTGCTTTGTTTAAATGTTTTAAAGACGTCAATTGTGAATTTTTCTATTTCCAATGTTCCCCGCCCCAGTTCTGAAAAGCTGAAACTACACGAGTACACTTGTTCCATGCATGATGTTACGTGTAACTGCAACAGTTTATCTTTTTCCGATACTTGCAAATATCTGGGAGTCTGGTTTGATTACCAGTTAAAGTTTAAACACCATATAAGCCCAGTAATTAACCGTTTAGAAAGCTACTTACGTATTCAAAGTTGTTCGCGATTTTTTGCCAAAGTACCTGCTGCGATCTGTTTACTTGGCATTGGCTGGTTCTGTTATCAATTATGGAATTGTCGTGTGGGATGGAACATGCGCATCTCATTTGAAACCATTGCAAACGGTCAAAAATGCCCTAATTAAAGTAATTTTATGTAAACCTATACGGTATCCCACGGCTCTTCTCTATAAAAACTTTAATGTTCTAAAAATTAAACAGTGTTTTTTGCTTTCGTCTTGTCAAAGTTTTTGAATTAGGTGCATTTAACTCTTGTATTTCTAACCTCCCTTATACCAGAACTTGTAACAATAGCAATTTAAGAATTCCTTTAACCAGAACTGAGTTCTACAACCGAGGTTCTTTTGTGCAGGCTATTAAATTGCTTTATTCCAATATATATATATATAAATCCTAAGGGCTTTATAAGTGTGAGTCACTTAAAGAAGCATTTATTATCTCAGATTCTTTTACTTTCATAATATTCAGCTGTAAATGTAATTTTCCTTTTTGATGATTTGATGCCGATGTGATACAGACACCTCCGCTCGGCCTAGATTAAGTGGCTCTGCCAGTTTACACAAGTTCTTATGAACTTTTTAACTGGCAGGCATTGGTATATTTTGCAGTTTTTATTTAATTTGCTTTATATTTTTCATTTCTTAAATGCCAATAAATGCTTCTTCTTCTTCTTCTTCTTCTTTTGGATTCACAATATTTTTTGTTTTTCCGTCTGGTGCGACCGCAAATACATCGGGTTGCCACATCGAGCTGATGTCAATGTGTGAAGCATGGATTTTCCAGATCTAATCCACACACTTGTAGCGATTGTCCTTCTGCTCTGATGTTGATGTTTATTGCAAATGCGAGTCACATAGAAAACTGCAAACGTTCGAATTCGAATGGCATTTCCGTTCGAATCACTGGGATGATGCGTGGTAATAGTAGTTACATCAGAAGACGTAGATACTGTTACTGAAGGAGAGCGTTCCATTTAAAATTGTAGCTGCGATGATCACCACCTTAGCAAAGCGTGGTGGATTAATGCTTCGGAGAAGAATGTTAGGCAGGCCAATTTTCGATGTCAAAATGTGCGGCGGTATGCCTGGCAAATGAAGTAAATTCAAGAATTCAAGGACCCACCAATGCCAAATGCCGCTGCCATCCGCTGAGAAGATATTATCATTATACTGATATAGGCAACCCATACAATACCTACTGGTTGTCCCCTGAAGCAACCTCTTCGAATGTGTGGCATACATACTCGATTAGGTACCTCATACCTACCTCAACAGCCCCTACATTTTTGAAATACTGTTTTCAAGATTTCTAAAAGGGCAATTGGATTTCCACAACACCACCTTTCAAGTCACATATATGAACTGCCGCTGAACTATAATGAAATACACTAATTATTTATTTGTTTTAAATATTCGCACGCCAGATATTGTAAAATGGTTCTGCTAATTATATTTGTGTCAAAGAAAATATTTATTTTCACCATCTTGATTAGTATCTAAGAAGATTTTATATTTATTATGTAGATTTTAAAAACATTTTATTTTATAAATTTATTTTACTTTTATATTGATTCATGTTTTTGTAAAACATTGTGATCCCTATAACTCGGGCCTTAGCCAAGCATAGCAGAATATTTTCCTTTGTACTTTTTTCTTCGGTCTTCCTTCTTTTTTCTGCCTATCGGTATTTGTTTTGAATGGAGGAAAAAAAAAGAAAAAAACATAAAAAACCACAGTCATGCAGCATGGCTATAAGAGCGAATTTTCGAAGTTTTCGGCATCTTCCTCCTCCGCCTAAAATTTTCTGAAAATTAATTTTCGGCCAATGTTTTCCCAACTTGATACCATACAAAATTAAAACAGGAGTAGTTTTACGCAAAATAAAATTTGGGGTGGAAGGAGGGGGAGGGGGAAATCAAAAACGTTTTGAATACCTGAAGAGTAGGTATTGGATACGTAACAAATTTTTTGTTCCATTTTTTGCCGAGTAACACCTCGGTTTGTAGATTTTCCAACGCTGAACACGATGGTGAAGTCAGAATTGCGATATCCCATTCCGTTATCAGATTAGAGCAGACGAACCAGGAAGAACATCTGAAGAAATAACCATGTTCCTTCATCTTCAAAGTGCTCCAGTTTGAGAATGGAATGAGATATCGCAATTCTGATTTCACCATCGTGTTCAGCGTACAAAAACCTTTAAAATGAGGTGTCACTTGTCAGACTTTTTCATTTTGGGAATTTATGGGTAATTTCCCCCCCCCCCCCCCCCTAAAACTCCCCAAAACTCCCCCTTAGAGTGACCCGATTCTGCCCATCTTCGAACTTAGCCTGTCGATTGCCAAGACAGATTTTTCGTGCAAATTTGAACTTTTTATCTCAATTCTTTCGAGAGTTATCGTCTGGAATGACACATACATATATAAAAACGCTGCAAATCCCTGCACAACGGTTTATTATTTTGTATAGAATACCCTTCTGTTACAGATCACAGCTCTATGTATAGATAACCCGTCTATATAATATGATATGTACTATTCTATTATATGCATATTATGTAGATCGCAGACACTCCGTAGGTTAGTACCTAACCCCGTACTCGTTACTAGGTACCTACCTAAATCACGAGTTAAATGTTGCTAAAATAATTCTGCCGATGACAAACAGTACCTAACAAAAAGAAACACACATAATGAAGTTCTGAAAAGAAATTGTTGATGAGGAGTGAAAAAAGTTGCAAAAGTACCTACCAACAAACTCCAGCCCCTTCTACGTAGATGGTATAATTTACCGTTCTGTAATAATTTACCGTTGAGTAATGATTTACCGTAGTAATAATTTACCCATCAATAATACTTCAACGTTTGTTCAAGTTTCACTACCTACCAACAAACTCCAATAGAGCCATCATTTTTCAAATTAAATAATATCACAGAACAACCAACTCGACTTCATACTCCGCCAATAGAATCAGGTGATCCCTACCAATGATTGGCCGTATTCACAAATTCCTATTGTGGGCGCGTCTCTGGTTACGAGATTTGGTTTGAATTGTATACAATTTCATTCACACTGGAGTCGAAAATGCCTGTCGGTGCAAACTTCGGGGCCTTACTGTGAACGAACGGCTGGACGTACGATGCTCCGGATGGTCTTAAAAAACTCGCAAGTTCAAGAATTATTTAAAAATGTAAAAATATTTACGTAAAAAAATGGTATAGGCGTTTTGAAAATTTCAACCCCTATTTTGAACCCCTTAGAGATGACTCACAGTAACGTCGAGCTTCGAGGACCAACTAGACGCCGAACGGAACCTATAACCCGAATTTCATCAATTTTTTTTCATGGTAACTAAGAAAAGTGGCCCGTACGGCGTACGGCGTACGGCGTACGGCGTACGGCGGACAGACAGAAATATTTTTATTGCAGTTTTGGATTCTACATATCTTGAAACGTAAACCATCAAATTTTGAGGGGGGGTAAGAATTTTTTTTTTCATGCTCGATTCCAATGGTTCATTATTGAAAATAATAAACCAATATATATATATATATATATATATATATATATATATATATATATATATATATATATATATATATACATATAATTTTTGGTGTCTTTCGGCAGTGAATTCAGGATGGTCTGAAACGGATTTTGGTATAAAAATCTTTCGGAAATTCGAGTTTTAAAAATTTTCGACCGAGAACAATAGCTTCCTTTTCTTCGAAAATTCGCTAAAACTGCGGGCTTGCGCACAACAACTCACCAATGTTTCGTAGTTATTCGTCGTAATCGGATAAATGGTGTAGGAACGGATAAGGGACAAGCAAAGAAAGTTTGTGTTTATTAATAAGAGCGACGCTTCATCTATAACAACTATGTGAGTAAACAGGAGTTAGCTCAAGAAAAGTCGACTATAACAAGCGTGGCGGCCTGATTTGATTGCCAGAAACGCGGGAAAATGGGAACAATATAGGATATATGGAATTAGTTTTGCACTGGTGATATGGGAAAACCCCTTGAGAGGTTTTTGGTTATTATCAGTACCCAAATTGATAATATCCTGCGCACTGTATGGACGATACACCTGAGTAAGTCCTGTGATTGAACTGAATTACATTGTGAAAGTTTTGCGTCGCCTCAATCAGATTCCACACAAATACAGTCTGAACGAGGGAAACCTGATATCATCCCCCAAGCTGTTTCGCCCCACACTTGGTATCAAAAGCACTGAAAAGCATAAGGGAACCTAATTTGATTCGCGAGGCATAACCACTTTCAGAGGGCGTATCACGTGCGGCGCACTTTATTTGGCCTTAAACTCGCTCCGAAGTTGTAAGGAACCCGACAATTTACTCTAAAGGAGCCCGTACAATGGCCCGCCAACGCTCAACGTTTTGCGTAACTCATTTTTCATGTATTAATCTCGAGAAATGTCGGTATTTTCCAAGAGAACTTTCGTGCAACGGACATTTAGTACTAAGCCAGGCGTAAGTTCTTATCGAGTCCGTGAAACTCATTTAAGATAGAGCATAAATGGCTACAACAATTTCTAAAGCTCGCAATTTAAGGACGCGGTTTTACCTCATAATAATTATACAAACAATTATTATATACCTACACCGTACCCCGTTCCATGAAACGCCTTTCAGAAGCATTTGGAAGAAGGATGCTGCTTTTGAGGGGCAGGAAACAAACCAAAGCATATATAAAAAATGTGTCCATAAATGAAGTCTACAATTAACTGAATTCTAATTAATAAATTAAAGTCTACTATTTATTTATGTGACGATAAATAAATGAAATTCCGCCATTTCCATGAAGTTTGATGATCATGTTTATAATCAATTTCTTTCTTGTTTTTCATCAATTTTGGTTAATTATTAGCGAATTTTCGAAGAAAAGGAAGCTATTGTTCTCGGTCCAAAATTTTTAAAACTCGAATTTCCGAAAGATTTTTATACCAAAATCCATTTCAGACCATCCTGAATTCACTGCCGAAAGACACCAAAAATTATATATATATATATATATATATATATATATATATATATATATATATATATATATATATATATATATATATAATTATTTATATATGTATGTGTCATTCCAGACGATAAATCTCGACAGAATTGAGATAAAAAGTTCAAATTTGCACGAAAAATCTGTCTTGGCAATCGACAGGCTAAGTTCGTAGATGGGCAGAATCGGGTCACTCTAAGGGGGAGTTTTGGGGAGTTTTAGGGGGGAAAAATTACCCATAAATTCCCAAAATGAAACAGTCTGACAAGTGACACCTCATTTTAAAGTTTTTTGTACGCTGAACACGATGGTGAAATCAGAATTGCGATATCTCATTCCGTTCTCAAACTGGAGCACTTTGAAGATGAAGGAACGTGGTTATTTCTTGAGAAAAAACAGTTTTACATAAAATCAGTTATTTCTTCGAAAATTCGCTCTTATAGCCATGCTGCATGACTGTGTTTTTTTTAAAATAATGAACCTTTGGGATCGAGCATGAAAAACAATTTTTATCCCCCCCTCAAAATTTGATGATTTATTACGTTTCAAGGTATGTAGATTCCAAAAATGCAATAAAAAACGCTGCAAAGTCCTTGTCACATGGGGTTTATTATTCTACAGAAATGTTGGCTGTACATTTATTGTTTGTTTCATGTGAAATAATTGAAATAGCTACTTCTGATGGTTTCCAACAATTTTGGCCCCCAAAACACAAATTAGGTAGGTAGGTACGATCTTTTTTTTTTTCAAATTAACTTTGATCATTAGTAGTGCCATTTAATCGTCTTGATCCACGTGTTGACACTTTTTCTAGTGTTATTCTACAAACTGATGGTGATTTCAGACGATTTCGCAGGTTTTTGACTCATACAAAATCAATTTTGGGAGCTGAACATCAGGTGCAACCTCAATTTTCCACTCCTTGGCCAAAATCGACCTCATATTCGATCTTCTCGTCCCCAAAAACATGGAAAACGATACCTCAAAAGCTCATGTTACCAACATGTTGCTAAAACGCAAAAAGTACCTATTTTTACACACATTTTCACTCACAACACCCCTGGGAATATTCCGATCGGGCTGAAAAGTTTCGGGACACAACTAGGGCCCAAATGGAGCATGTGTGCGAAAGAACGACTTTTTTAGACCGAAAATGAAGCCTGTACACGTGATACGGCGGACGGACATTGCATTTTTTGAATCTACGCACCTTGAAACGGAAAAGAAAAAAGTTTGAGGGGGGGTTATAAAAATTTTTTGCTGAGCGATTACATAGGTGTATTATTCAGAGAATAATAAACCAAAAATTTCTGTCCGTCCCCCGTACGCCGCACGCCGTACTGAGCACTTTTCTTAGGTACCATGAGCCAAAATTGACTAAATTCGGTTTATAGGTCCCGTTCGGGGTCTAGTTGGTCCACGAAGCTCGACGTTACTGTTAGTCATCTCTAAGGGGTTCAAAATAGGGGTTGAAATTTTCAGAACGCCCATACCTTTTTTTACGTGAATCTTTTTACGGTTTCTTGAACATACGAGTTTTTTGAAACCACCCGGAGCATTGTAGTCCCGCCGTTGTTTCACAGTAAGGCCCCCCAAGTTTGCACCGACCGGCTTGGTCACCAGGAGGGTGAATCAAATTGCATACATTCAGCCCAAATATCATCACTAGGGAGCACCTGATTATAATCAAGGATGGCTGTGTGAATTCGAGTTGGTTGTTCTATTACATTTGAAAAATGAAGGCTGTTTTGGATTTTGTTGATAGGTACTTCTGCAACTTGAACAAACGGTGAAGTATTATTGATGGGTAAATATTATTACACGACGGTAAATTATTACACAACGGCTCATCTACCCAGAAGGGGCTGGATTTTGTTGATAGTACTTTTGCAACTTGAACAATCGTTGAAGTATTATTGATGGGCAAATTATTACACAACGGTAAATTATGAAGTTACGTAAATTATTACCCAACGGTTCATTACTGTATCTACGTAGAAGGGACATCTATGCAGGTAAATTATTACACAACGGTTTATTATTTGCCTTATGCTTCATGAATAACTAAAAATAATTAATGATTGAATTATTGAATCCCGCGAATTTGTAGGAAACTTTAATTCCGGGGCCGGTTCCAGTACTCGATTTACGGCTTTCCTGGGAAGGACCACGAGGGTATGTATGGACCACAGAAAACAGTGATCTACGCAGAAGGGGCATCTATACAGGTATAATCAACCTTTGTGTAATAATTTGCAGCGTTTTTCTTATAATTTTGCAGAAAAAAGAAAAAAGAAAAGTTGTTCAATTCACCAAATTCGGTTTACTTCAATTTCAGTCGTTAAGACTCTAGAAGACGGTTTCAGTAATCTTTTGAATGTGTGGAATCCGACAGGTGTTCGAAAAGGAACATTTATTTGTTAGTGTAGCACCTATTATTATTTGGTAAATAACGTTGGTTACAAATCATAAAAATTTCCAACGTGTCCTAATACCCTACGTCAAATATCGTACATCTTTGTACAACGCCTAAGAAGGTAACCGATAGATAGGCTTACCCGAGGAATACTTCATGTTATCCAGCGGAGAGGGCGGGACGTGTAAACTCTGAGCGACACCGTTTATCACGAGGGAAAGACCACAGACTGATCTCCCTCGTGTTTGATCGGGCCAAGATTATTATTAGGCGATGAAACCTTCGCCGTGACATCACCGTTTTCCCAAACAATGGCGCAACGGTTGATGAGGGGGTGGGGGAGAAAAAAGACCCCCAAAGAACCGATTACGTGTTAACTTTTATATGGAACACTCCGACCGCTACAGACTACAGTTCCACAAAGCGTTCTCACGATTTAAAAATAAACCGAAGTCGTTCTTGAGAAAAACCCGATGTCGGAGAAGGCGGGAGGTGACAGAATGGATGACGGGCATTTGCCGGGCGATGCGCTCGTCGTTAGTGGGCGTGAAATATAGTTTCCCTCAAAAAACCTTCCCAAAATCACCTTTTCTTCAACAGCTTTTTCCCCAGACAAATTCGAGTGTTTTGACAAGACATTATACCTAACACAACTTAGCTTTTTCCTTTTCCAAACATTACGACCAAACAAATCATATTGATGTGTCGATTTATAATCGCTGATTTCACTTCCTTCTTCGCTGAAAACGTGTTAGTTTGCTAGAAGACAAATCAAGCCATTCTGTCCTCATAATAAAATCTTCTTAATTTAAATTTTTTTAAAAGTATCAGGCAAGACAAAATTTCAAAAACATCTTGCGGATTTTTCTGCGGGCGGCATAATCTTGCGGATGCCCTGGTATTCCGCAAGACGTCAGCATAAGGTACTCAGAAATAGACCAACTTTTAAGGTGGGGACTCCCATAATGGTAATGTGGTTGTAAGGTTAAGACGCTTGTTTTATATTTATTTATTTATTTTATTTATTTTACTGAGTACGGGCAAGCCCAATTAAACGATAAATACAGCGTGGAAAAACAAAGAAACGAGGAAATGATATTATTCAACGCCATTGAAGCAAACAAATTTAAAATAAATTACAATAAATCGATTTCACAAACTTGGTGAGGAGGCTATGATTGATTTCAATTTCGTTGCAGAGTCGCTAAAGAAATCGTAGTCAGGGTATAGATTCAGAAGCAGGTTGGCGGACCGGGGAAGGCGATGAAAAGGACGATTGAGGTGGTAGGTGGTTGCGGAGAATGGCACATGAAAGAGAAGTGGCGAGCGCGACGAGGCTCTGTGGACCGAAATGTCTATCCTGGCCAGAAGTTCAGGTCAGGACATTTTGCCGTTGAGGAGTTTGTGGAGAAACGTACGATCCGCCACAAACCGCCGCTTTTCAAGAGGCTGCATGTGACAAACCTCCAGCAGGTAGGTGTAATCAACGTCAATCGATGGGACCCCGTGCTTGAAGGCGACGTAGCGAAGAAACTTGTTCTGCACTCTCTCCAGGGAATATTTATGCACGGCGTAGCAGGGTCACCATACTGGGGAGGCACGCTCAAGCAACGGGAGTACCAGAGCATTGTAAAGAATTACGAGGGTCTGGACATTATTGAAGCTCCTGTTGTTTCTTTTGATAAAACACAACGCTCTCATAGCTCGCCGTGCAATGTTTTCAATGCGCCTGGAGAAAGTAAGCCTCTCGTCGCAGAGGTCCACATTTTCCTCCCGCCTCTGAAGACCAGAGCCGCTGAGAACATAGTGATGGAGCCGATTAGACCTGTGGAAGGTGACGATGGAGCATTTGGAAGGGTTCAAGAAGAGGGAATTCAAGGCACACCAATCCTCGAGACAACGGACAGCATCCTGCAGCCCCTCACAGTCACTTAATGAGTTTACATGGCAAAACAGTTTCAAGTCATCCGCAAACAGCAAACAACGTATTTTCGGGTTGAAACTCCTCACCACACCGTTTATCAGAAGCAGGAAGCACAGAGGGCCGATATGGCCTCCCTGCGGAATCCCCGAGGTTGAAGAGAAAGGAGACGACAACACGCCCCGCACACGAACTGTAAGTTGACGCCCGATGAGCAGCGCCGGATTTAGGTTTGTTGCGGCCCTGGGCCTATGTATCTATAAGCGGCCCCCTGGGTATAATAAATTCAATTATTTTATATTTATATTCTTATTATTTTAAGATGAACATAAAGGCGAGATTTAAAGATGGACATAATACCATTAAACAACAAATTGAGGGAACAATTTTGGAAACTAGGTTATTTATTGTCAATGTCAACAACAGCACTAACCTATTCCTCTGTTGGTTGTCGCCTGGCAGGGTCACCTTGCTTGAAAGAAAAACGGAGTTATTGAAAAAATAGACTGCCCTGAAGTTAGCTGCATATTCAAAATCGAAAACTTTAAACGTTTGCCACGGCTCGTCAGGTCAAAATTTTTGAATTTTGATCATGGGAATGAATTCAGCTACTCAAATGCTAGGAGGTATACCTTTTAGAATTTCGAAATTTTGATCCAAAATTTTAAAATTTTGCCCAACTTTAAACGTTTGCCCTGACCTTATCAATGACATATTTGATGTTCTGATTTCAAATTCTGTTAGTATATATTCTCCTCTCGATGGTATATCTTCCGGATTTTCGAAATTCGACCTTGAGATGGTAATATTCATGCCCTGAAGTTAGCTGCATATTCAAAAAGTTTAAACGTTTGCCACGGCTCGTCAGGTCAAAATTTTTGAATTTTGATCATGGGAATGAATTCAGCTACTCAAATGCTAGGAGGTATACCTTTTAGAATTTCGAAATTTTGATCCAAAATTCTAAAATTTTGCCCAACTTTAAACGTTTGCCCTGACCTTATCGATGACATATTTGATGTTCTGATTTCAAATTCTGTTAGTATATATTCTCCTCTCGATGGTATATCTTCCGGATTTTCGAAATTCGACCTTGAAATGGTAATATTCATGCCCTGAAGTTAGCTGCATATTCAAAAAGTTTAAACGTTTGCCACGGCTCGTCAGGTCAAAATTTTTGAATTTTGATCACGGAAATGAATTTAGCTACTAAAATGCTAGGAGGTATACCGTTTAGAATTTCGAAATTTTGATCCAAAATTTTAAAATTTTGCCCAACTTTAAACGTTTGCCCTGACCTTATCAATGACATATTTGATGTTCTGATTTCAAATTCTGAAAGCTTATACCTTCCTCTAGATGGTATATCTTCCGGATTTTCGAAATTCAACCTAGAAATAGTCAGCTGCAACAACTGAGGCAAACATGATACACGGAAAATGGCTGTATGCTGACTTTAAACGCTTGCCCTTACCTTATCAGTGACATGTTTGATGTTCTGATTTCAAATTCTGAAAGCTTATACCTTTCTCTAGATGGTATATCTTCCGGATTTTTGAAATTTGACCTAGAAATAGTCAGCTGCAACAACTGAGGCAAACATGATACATGGAAAATGGCCGTATGCTGACTTTAAACGCTTGCCCTGACCTTATCAATGACATATTTGATGTTCTGATTTCAAATTCTGAAAGCTTATACCTTCCTCTAGATGGTATATCTTCCGGATTTTCGAAATTCGACCTAGAAATAGTCAGCTGCAACAACTGAGGCAAACATGATACACGGAAAATGGCTGTATGCTGACTTTAAACGCTTCCCCTGACCTTATCAGTGACATATTTGATGTTCTGATTTCAAATTCTGAAAGCTTATACCTTCCTCTAGATGGTATATCTTCCGGATTTTTGAAATTCGACCTAGAAATAGTCAGCTGCAACAACTGAGGCAAACATGATACACGGAAAATGGCTGTATGCTGACTTTAAACGCTTGCCCTGACCTTATCAGTGACATGTTTGATGTTCTGATTTCAAATTCTGAAAGCTTATACCTTTCTCTAGATGGTATATCTTCCGGATTTTTGAAATTTGACCTAGAAATAGTCAGCTGCAACAACTGAGGCAAACATGATACACGGAAAATGGCCGTATGCTGACTTTAAACGCTTGCCCTGACCTTATCAATGACATATTTGATGTTCTGATTTCAAATTCTGAAAGCTTATACCTTCCTCTAGATGGTATATCTTCCGGATTTTCGAAATTCGACCTAGAAATAGTCAGCTGCAACAACTGAGGCAAACATGATACATCGAAAATGGCTGTATGCTGACTTTAAACGCTTGCCCTGACCTTATCAGTGACATATTTGATGTTCTGATTTCAAATTCTGAAAGCTTATACCTTCCTCTAGATGGTATATCTTCCGGATTTTTGAAATTCGACCTAGAAATAGTCAGCTGCAACAACTAAGGCAAACATGATACACGGAAAATGGCCGTATGCTGACTTTAAACGCTTGCCCCAACCTTATCAGTGACATGTTTGATGTTCTGATTTCATATTCTGAAAGCTTATACCTTTCTCTAGATGGTATATCTTCCGGATTTTTGAAATTTGACCTAGTAATAGTCAGCTGCAACAACTGAGGCAAACATGATACACGGAAAATGGCCGTATGCTGACTTTAAACGCTTGCCCTGACCTTATCAATGACATATTTGATGTTCTGATTTCAAATTCTGAAAGCTTATACCTTCCTCTAGATGGTATATCTTCCGGATTTTCGAAATTCGACCTAGAAATAGTCAGCTGCAACAACTGAGGCAAACATGATACACGGAAAATGGCTGTATGCTGACTTTAAACGCTTGCCCTGACCTTATCAGTGACATATTTGATGTTCTGATTTCAAATTCTGAAAGCTTATACCTTCCTCTAGATGGTATATCTTCCGGATTTTCGAAATTCGACCTAGAAATAGTCAGCTGCAACAACTGAGGCAAACATGATACACGGAAAATGGCCGTATGCTGACTTTAAACGCTTGCCCCAACCTTATCAGTGACATGTTTGATGTTCTGATTTCAAATTCTGAAAGCTTATACCTTTCTCTAGATGGTATATCTTCCGGATTTTTGAAATTTGACCTAGAAATAGTCAGCTGCAACAACTGAGGCAAACATGATACACGGAAAATGGCCGTATGCTGACTTTAAACGCTTGCCCCAACCTTATCAGTGACATATTTGATGTTCTGATTTCAAATTCAGAAAGCTTATACCTTTCTCTAGATGGTATATCTTCCGGATTTTTGAAATTTGACCTAGAAATAGTTGTTGCAGCTGACTATTTCTAGGTCGAATTTCGAAAATCCGGAAGATATACCATCTAGAGGAAGGTATAAGCTTTCAGAATTTGAAATCAGAACATCAAATATGTCATTGATAAGGTCAGGGCAAACGTTTAAAGTTGGGCAAAATTTTAAAATTTTGGATCAAAATTTCGAAATTCTAAACGGTATACCTCCTAGCATTTTAGTAGCTAAATTCATTCCCGTGATCAAAATTCAAAAATTTTGACCTGACGAGCCGTGGCAAACGTTTAAACTTTTTGAATATGCAGCTAACTTCAGGGCATGAATATTACCATTTCAAGGTCGAATTTCGAAAATCCGGAAGATATACCATCGAGAGGAGAATATATACTGTAGTGATTGGGAGTCGGATAGACGAGTCGATCGCTTGATTGAGAATGGTTGTTTATTGATGGCACCCTGGCTCTTATATAGTCCCCTGACAAGATCAGAGGGGGGTCGGGGGGTCCCCACTCTGAGTTACAGCATGTTCAGACATAGATTGAGTTGTGGAGGAGCAGCCGATCACAACACTGCTCCCCCCAGAATTTAAGTAATTTTCAATTTTAATTAAATTTTGTTGATGTCGCTGTGGCTGTGGCCGGGCGTGGGAGGTGCGTGTGTTGGGTCCGTGTGGGCTGTCCGGGTGGCTGCTGTGGTCATTGTCGTGGGGTGGCGGTGGGTCGTGGCCGATTAGTGGCGTGGGTGCCGGTGCGGGCGCGAGATATCCCGCTGGTGCTGTATGTGGCTCGTGCGGTAGCTCGGGCGCTGTTTTGCGTTGGCGTGCGAGGCTTGGACTTCCTGCGGGGTTGGTGCGAGCCGTGGGCGGTGCGGCGGCGAATTGATGGATCGTGAGTGGCGTACGGTAGATCGTTCGTGGTAGCGTTTTGTGCTGTTGAAATCTGCGTGTCGGCAGTCCACGTGAGCGTGCACTCGTGATTCTGTTGTGCTTGCGGTGAGTTGAAGACGGAGAATCGTAGCGGCTCGTGGAGTGGTTCGATGCTGCAATTTTGTGAGGCTACGGAACGTGCGTTGGTTGAGGTCAATTTGCGCGGTGAGTCGGTAGTCCACGTGAGCGTGCGGTCGTGATTCGATTGTGCTTGCGGCGAGTTGAAGACGTAGAATCGTAGCGGCTCGTGGTGTGGCTCTATGCTGCAGTGACCTGGACCATGCAGGTTCGGAAGGTTTAATGACCCCCGCCGCTAGTAATTCGCCGAAATCCGGTGGTTTTCGGCGAAGTTTCGCATGGCACGGGGGTCCCTTCGTGACGATCTCGTGTGCGTGGTTCGGTGCGTCGCGTGTACTGTTGGAAGGTTCGTAGCCGTCGAAAAGGAATGGAAACCGGGGCTCATTCGCTGTCGTTCTCGTCGGTGATCGCCGGTGTCGTCTACTGTGAATCACTGTTGTTTCTTCGGCGACGGTAGCCGCTTGAAGAGTTGGTGCGAATGGGAGAAGGCGATCAGCGTGTTTGGCGAGCCGGGTGATGTCTTGTTCTTCGTGGGCCGCAATGTGAAGTCGAAAATTCTCGTGGGGGGCTCGAAGAAAGACGTGTCGGACGAGTGGTGTGGGTGTGTCGGCCGGAAGTGCTCGGGTGAGTCGGCGAGCGAGGATCGACGGTAGTTCGTCGTCGGATGTCGGCTGTAGGAGGGCGGTGAGCCGTGAACCATCTGAAGGTGCGTGTGTCGCGAGAAGGCGTGTTTTGAGCGTCTGGTAGCTACTGGTGTTGGAGGGGCTGATGTCGGCGCAGAGGTCCGCTTGTCGAGGTTCGAGAGCGAGGAAGGCTCGGGTGAATTTCGCGTGTGGCGTCGTGTAGCCTTCGTGTGCGAGGATGATCTCGAGTTGGGCGAACCAGACGTGCGGAAATGCGGGGTCAAACGGCTGGAGCTTGAGAAGTGAAGGAGCGCTCGCTTCGGGTGTCTTGCGGTTTTTGCTCGGTCATCTTCGTTTTCTTCATAGGTGCCAGTCCGTTGAGGTGTCAGCAGGAAGTGTGCTCGGCGCCGGCGTCCGTTTCCTTATATAAGGATCGGTGATGGTGGGGCGAAGTAGCGGGAGGCGCTGCGGTAGCCGTCGAGGCGGGCGTCAGAGTGGGGCGCCGCTGTGGCGTCGGTGGGGGCCGCGCGTGGTGGGGCTCGTTGAAGCGGAGGCGGGGCTGCGTTGCTGTCAAACGGCGGGCGCTGGCGGTGGAGCTCTCACGTCGGATGTCACCAGTGTAGTGATTGGGAGTCGGATAGACGAGTCGATCGCTTGATTGAGAATGGTTGTTTATTGATGGCACCCTGGCTCTTATATAGTCCCCTGACAAGATCAGAGGGGGGTCGGGGGGTCCCCACTCTGAGTTACAGCATGTTCAGACATAGATTGAGTTGTGGAGGAGCAGCCGATCACAACATATACTAACAGAATTTGAAATCAGAACATCAAATATGTCACTGATAAGGTTGGGGCAAGCGTTTAAAGTCAGCATACGGCCATTTTCCGTGTATCATGTTTGCCTCAGTTGTTGCAGCTGACTATTTCTAGGTCAAATTTCAAAAATCCGGAAGATATACCATCTAGAGGAAGGTATAAGCTTTCAGAATTTGAAATCAGAACATCAAACATGTCACTGATAAGGTTGGGGCAAGCGTTTAAAGTCAGCAAACGGCCATTTTCCGTGTATCATGTTTGCCTCAGTTGTTGCAGCTGACTATTTCTAGGTCGAATTTCAAAAATCCGGAAGATATACCATCTAGAGGAAGGTATAAGCTTTCAGAATTTGAAATCAGAACATCAAATATGTCACTGATAAGGTCAGGGCAAGCGTTTAAAGTCGGCATACAGCCATTTTCCGTGTATCATGTTTGCCTCAGTTGTTGCAGCTGACTATTTCTAGGTCGAATTTCGAAAATCCGGAAGATATACCATCTAGAGGAAGGTATAAGCTTTCAGAATTTGAAATCAGAACATCAAATATGTCATTGATAAGGTCAGGGCAAGCGTTTAAAGTCAGCATACGGCCATTTTCCGTGTATCATGTTTGCCTCAGTTGTTGCAGCTGACTATTTCTAGGTCAAATTTCAAAAATCCGGAAGATATACCATCTAGAGAAAGGTATAAGCTTTCAGAATTTGAAATCAGAACATCAAACATGTCACTGATAAGGTCAGGGCAAGTGTTTAAAGTCAGCATACAGCCATTTTCCGTGTATCATGTTTGCCTCAGTTGTTGCAGCTGACTATTTCTAGGTCGAATTTCGAAAATCCGGAAGATATACCATCTAGAGGAAGGTATAAGCTTTCAGAATTGGAAATCAGAACATCAAATATGTCATTGATAAGGTCAGGGCAAGCGTTTAAAGTCAGCATACGGCCATTTTCCGTGTATCATGTTTGCCTCAGTTGTTGCAGCTGACTATTTCTAGGTCAAATTTCAAAAATCCGGAAGATATACCATCTAGAGAAAGGTATAAGCTTTCAGAATTTGAAATCAGAACATCAAACATGTCACTGATAAGGTCAGGGCAAGCGTTTAAAGTCAGCATACAGCCATTTTCCGTGTATCATGTTTGCCTCAGTTGTTGCAGCTGACTATTTCTAGGTCGAATTTCGAAAATCCGGAAGATATACCATCTAGAGGAAGGTATAAGCTTTCAGAATTTGAAATCAGAACATCAAATATGTCATTGATAAGGTCAGGGCAAGCGTTTAAAGTCAGCATACGGCCATTTTCCGTGTATCATGTTTGCCTCAGTTGTTGCAGCTGACTATTTCTAGGTCAAATTTCAAAAATCCGGAAGATATACCATCTAGAGAAAGGTATAAGCTTTCAGAATTTGAAATCAGAACATCAAACATGTCACTGATAAGGTCAGGGCAAGCGTTTAAAGTCAGCATACAGCCATTTTCCGTGTATCATGTTTGCCTCAGTTGTTGCAGCTGACTATTTCTAGGTCGAATTTCGAAAATCCGGAAGATATACCATCTAGAGAAAGGTATAAGCTTTCAGAATTTGAAATCAGAACATCAAACATGTCACTGATAAGGTCAGGGCAAGCGTTTAAAGTCAGCATACAGCCATTTTCCGTGTATCATGTTTGCCTCAGTTGTTGCAGCTGACTATTTCTAGGTCGAATTTCGAAAATCCGGAAGATATACCATCTAGAGGAAGGTATAAGCTTTCAGAATTTGAAATCAGAACATCATATATGTCATTGATAAGGTCAGGGCAAACGTTTAAATTTGGGCAAAATTTTAAAATTTTGGATCAAAATTTCGAAATTCTAAACGGTATACCTCCTAGCATTTTAGTAGCTAAATTCATTCCCGTGATCAAAATTCAAAAATTTTGACCTGACGAGCCGTGGCAAACGTTTAAACTTTTTGAATATGCAGCTAACTTCAGGGCATGAATATTACCATTTCAAGGTCGAATTTCGAAAATCCGGAAGATATACCATCGAGAGGAGAATATATACTAACAGAATTCGAAATAAGAACATCAAATATGTCATTGATAAGGTCAGGGCAAACGTTTAAAGTTGGGCAAAATTTTAAAATTTTGGATCAAAATTTCGAAATTCTAAAAGGTATACCTCCTAGCATTTGAGTAGCTGAATTCATTCCCATGATCAAAATTCAAAAATTTTGACCTGACGAGCCGTGGCAAACGTTTAAAGTTTTCGATTTTGAATATGCAGCTAACTTCAGGGCAGTAAAAATAGTCTATTTCTACTAATACACGAAAAACGCAAAAAACCCTATTATGTCAAAATTACATGCACTAGCCATTGTATATATATGCGTTTCGTAAGCCAGATTTTTTATTTATATCCCCAATTTAAAAAAGGCAAAAAACCTCAGCCTTGCGGCCCCCTGAGGCTTGCGGCCCTGGGCCGCGGCCCAGTCGGCCCATAGGTAAATCCGGCGCTGCCGATGAGTATGGAGATTTGTATGGAGATAAGAAAATGTTTACCGCTGGAATCCAAACGCATGTTTTATTTCGCTATGGTGCAATCTGCTCTGATGTACGGGGTCACGGGATGGGGTGGTTTTAACAAAGAACTCATTGAATCACTATTTTCGGTTCAAAAGCGGCCGATTAAGGTTTTATTAAACAGAAATATAAGACACCCCACAGCTTTCATTTTTAAGGAGCTCTTAATACCGACAGTGCAAGAGATCACTGAAAGGGCCACAATCATTAAACATTTTAGAGACAAAAAAATTAGAGAAAATGGACATGTTCAGCAGTTCTACAAAAAGAGCTGGCGCGCACGGTTTTGTGAAGTCCCCCTTTCGACTAACTACCTTCAGGGCAGAAATGGAGATTATAGGGTCGCACTCCTGTTTAACGGGCTCCCAAAAGAGCTTAGGGATAGTTGCTATAGAAGCTTATTTTAATTTGTTTTTCTTTTTCTCTTCATGTGTAATATTATAATTTCATCGATTGATTGTAGTATCAGCGTACTATTGGTACACTTCCGTTGTACTTTATAATTATTTTGGTAAAAAACTAGTTTTGTCCAGGTCAACAACTCCTCCCCTCAGCACAAGTTATGATTAAAGAGGGGAGTAGTATTGTATTTATTGTTTTTTAATGTTTTATTTAAATTTCAAAATAAATGCAAAAAAATCTCTGCGGGAGCTGGGCTTCAAGATGAGGGTGCTCTGTTTTTAAATTTTGAAGGTTTAAGACGGAATTCGTGTGCGTAGTCAGACCGCAACTTTTTGATTGATTTTCGCAGTTCTTCTGCAATCGACTTGTAAAGTAAATATCGTGCGAACTAATTTCGGCAGACCCTCGAAACCGCGTGTAACACGAATATTCAAAGAACGGGAAACCTATAGTTACACGACTGAGCTGAGAGGTTCAAACATGAAATTGTTGAACGGTAAGCCACATATTAAATGCTTTGTGTAGTAGGTACAGTCACGCAACGGCTCTGCCTTTAAATAACGTGTGCGGTGGTTTTTGAGCGTTTTATAATCCCAGTTCCCCCAGTGTTAGGGTTGAAGAGGGTCAGCTCGGTTTTCGGTGAAAAGGAAATGTCCTCCGGGCTTTCGTGTCTATACTAAAAAGTACGCATCCCTTCTATCAGAATCACCTCCGTTCTTATACAGGGTGTAACGCGAGTGAAGGCGGACCTCTCTCCTACGTATTTTACAGCTAATTTCCGACAAAAAATGCCTCTTAGAAATTTTTGATTAGAGGCTTCTGTTTCAAGTTATATCGTTTTTAAGATTTTTTTCGTGTTTTCGACCTTACTTCACTAAAATGGCCATAATTCCCTTATTTTGCATGCAAATTCAAATCCGAGGACACCATTGAAAAGTGCGTTAAATTTCCTATCTTTTCAAGGCCTAACATAATTTTTTTAGGTGGATCTGGGGAGTCAAAATTGAGTCCAAAAAGTGATTATTGCCCAAATTCGAAAAACCTCATGTTTTTCAAACGGTTGGTAACCCTATTAATTCTTGCAGCTGAATTGTGAAAGTTACCTAAAAAATGCGCCGAAACTTCAGCTTTCCAACTGTATACTCAAATTTGAATTTTCTGTTGAATTTAAGAGAGAAAATTAGGTTTAAATGGGAAAAAAGTGTTTTTTTCCGTCTAAATGTTGCGTTTTTCATGAAAAAGAGATTTATTCGTTATTTTCACTTTAGGGCAGGGGTGTTGACGATGGAAACAATTGAGCTGAAGAAGTAATTTTTACAATTTATTGCAACAATTGCTCAAAATGTCCCCCCGTTTTGCCGAATGCAAAAACCTGGCCTCCGGTGAACTGCGTCGACGGCATTCCGCAGCTCTGCCCGGTTCTGTCTGATGTCTTCTGCGCATTGTGTTATCCTTTCGATCAGGTGGCCTCTCGACTGAATCCTGACCTCGTACACCTTTGATTTCAGGGCCCCCCAGAAATAAAAATCCAAAGGTGTCAGGTCAGGACTGCGAGGGGGCCACCTGACAGGTCCATTTTGCGCAATCCACCTACCATGGAAAACAAACATACGTTAGGATTTTGGGTTGGCGGGCAAGGCCAGGATGGCCTTGTTTCCTTCTTCCATAAGAAATCAACAGTAATTTTCCAACTAAGAGTATTCGCGAAAAATGAGCCGATTTTAATGTTTGAGACTTGAAGTTTGGGATGTAACGACGATTTCTGTCGCAACACATTTTCGATGGTACTTAATCTTCATCCAACAAATAAAATAATTTGAGGGAAGTCCCCTTAGCTGTGATTTTGTCTATGAATCGCTACTTCCAGTGATGGTGGATGATGACGATTGTATGGCCTTGCCCGCCAACCCAAAATCCTAACGTATGTTTGTTTTCCATGGTAGGTGGTGTCGTGAGTCCCTCCCGGGAACACTCCTATCATATTAAGTTCTCACCAATATTCAAACGCCAAACTAAAAGCTCCGTAAATAAAGACATGAGTGGGGACAGGCGACAGAACCCAGGGTTACTCAACCTGGGGCCCCACTGCCAGCTCCCAGCAAGGAGCTGGAGGGAGAGGCCCCCAAGTACTATATAACCCCGGATCCTGGCGCTCAAGCTTCATTCGACACTTCCTCTAACCAGCTCTCTCTTCTCTCTCTTACCTTACCTCCCAGATGATCGGTTGAATACAGCCGCCTGGGAATTTCACCTCTTCTCTCCTCTCTCCTCCTCCTCCTTGTCTAGATGATCGGTTGAATACAGCCGCCTAGACAAGGGACCTCTCCTTTCCTCTCCTTCACCTAGATGAACGGTTGACTACAGCCGCCTAGGTGAAATTCCCTCATCCACCTCTCTCTCCTCCAAAGTCGTAGATGCTCGGTTGATTACAGCCGCCTGCGACTTTTCCTCACCTTCCTTCCACACCACCTCTCTCTCCTCCAAAAGTCGTAGATGTTCGGTTGACTACAGCCGCCTGCGACTTTTCCTCCTTCTCTCTCCTTTTCCAAAATTCACTCACTCACCTTCCTTCCACGCCACCGTGATGAGAATTTTAAATTCATCACAGTGGTGAACCCGACGTTCACTCAACCTTTTTCCTTACCACCTTCCCACCTCATGTGTCGCCCCAGTCAAGTAGTTCGGTGTCCCGCATTTTAAAATCAAAATTTTAACCAGTCAGTTTAAATTCGCAATTCTTGGCCCAACCCTCAACACTCACCCCTCAACTCAACGCACCACCGCTCCCGCCGATTGCGAATTTTAAAATTCAAAACCAAGTCAAATTTTTGAATTTTAGTTACAGAAATGGACCAGAACTCACCGCCACCGCCGCTCTTGCGACCAGCCACACTGCAGCCGCCCGCCGCTGCGACATCCGACGCATTGGCCGACAACCCTTTCTCCACGCTCTCCCCGCCGACCTCTGCGTCATCAGACGCCGCCGCCGCCGCCGCCGCCGCTACGGCCGCAGCCGCCGCCAACGTCATGACGGCGTCCGCTGCGTTCCCTCTGTCGCTGCCCCCCTTCTACACGCACGACCCGGCCCTTTGGTTTTTCCAAGTGGACGCAGCGTTTTCGGCCGCCAACATCCGCAGCCAGAAAACCCGATATTCCCGGATCATTTCACTACTGCCCTACGAGATCCTGCTGCAGACCTCTGATATCTCCCCCGACGCCGCCGCTGCGTACGACGACCTCCGCAGCCGCCTCATCAACACATACCAGCCGTCAAAAATCGCCCGAGTCGCCGCCCTCTCCCAACCTCAACACCTCGGCGACCAGAAGCCCTCACACCTCTACCGGCGGCTGCGACACCAGCTGCAGGGGATTATGACCGCCGACATCGCACGCACGTTCTGGTTACGTGCCCTTCCCCACCCCATCCAGATGGCCCTGGCCAGCCATCTCGACGGTCCCGACGAGCCCCTCCTGCGCCTCGCGGACACCGTGCATGACTTAGCCGCCGCGGCCGCCGTCAGTGAGGTGCGTACGCCACGTCACCCCCCGCCTTTCCGGGACCGCACAAAATCCCGGGAACGCGGCCGGGCACCCTCCCTCGACGGCCGTCGACCACTTTCGGCGGATCGCCGACGCGACTCGTCCGCCGACCGCCGCCGCCAGCGCTCACCCGAGCGCCGCAACGCATCCCCTCCCCGCCAGCGCAGAGGCCGATCCCCAACGGCTGCGCGCGCGCCCAACTCAACCCGCCCCACCAACCCCACCTACCTACCTGCGGACCACCCCAACCGTTGTTTCTATCACGTAAACTTCGGTGGGGAGGCCCGCAAGTGCCAACCCCCCTGCTCCTTCGCCCCTAAGCAGGGAAACGCAGACGCCCGCCGGTAAATCCGGCGGGCCCCCCTCCTCGCCAACACGGGGGGGACCATGCGCATACCCCCCCCGCCCGCATTCACACAGCCACCACCACCAAGCCACGCTACCCCTCCTACGCCGCCGCCACGGCTGCCAACCTTCCGGCCGCGCCTGCAGCGCCGCCAAAACCCTCACCCCACCACAAACGGAACAAACCCTCCCCGCCCGCCACCAGGGCAACCAACCTTCCGGCCGCCACTCACGCCGCCGCTACCGTTCCCCCACCCCGGAACGGCCCCTCCACGCCCGCCAACAGGGCAGCCAACCTTCCGGCCGCCACTCACGCCGCCGCTCCCGTTCCCCCACCCCGGAACCGCCCCTCCTTGCCCGTCAACAGGGCAGACAACCTCCCGGCCGCCACTCACGCCGCCGCATCCGTTCCCCCACCCCGGAACCGCCCCTCCTTGCCCGTCAACAGGGCAGACAACCTCCCGGCCGCCACTCACGCCGCCGCATCCGTTCCCCCACCACGGAACGGAACCTCCACGCCCGCCTCCAGGGCACAACCCCCTCCAACCACCACACAGCCCACCACTACTGTTCCCCATCCCCGGAACAAGGCGAAACCCCCTCCTACCAAACTGGCCTGCCCCCCTGCAGACTCCGCCGTTCCCCCCCTCCGGAACGACGAGAAACCGCCTCGCGTCTCCTTCGCGGCGGACCAGCCTACACCGACCAACGTCCCCACCTCCGCAATTGTGCCCAACGCCCTCCCGACCCACCAGCGACTTTTCCTGCGCTGCAGGAAAACCAATGTGCCTTTCTTGGTGGACACAGGGGCGGCGCTATCAATATTTCCTAACAACATCCTCCGTCGTCAGGCGCGCTGCTACCGGCAGCTTCTCTACGCCGCCAACGGTACCACCATCCCCTCGTACGGGACGTACCGCTCCTCTGTTTATATGAGCGGGCTCGCGTACGAGTGGGAGTTTACCGTGGCGGACGTGGAGAAGGCGATCCTGGGGGCCGATTTTCTCGCATATTTCGGTCTCCAGGTCGACGTCCGGAACGCGCGCCTGATCGACCCCGCCACAAAAACACCCATACCCGGATTCATCCATGCCATAAACCACCCCCCTACGCAATTTGAACGCCTCCTCCTCAACTACCGCCCCCAGCGCCGCCCCTCTGCCCACATCTCCACCATTCAACACCACATTGAGACCTCCGGCCCCCCCATCACAGCTAAAGCCCGACGACTCCACCCCCTGCAACTATCTAAAGCCCGACAACATTTTAATAAACTAATAGCCGACGGTATCATCCGCCCCTCAAAATCCCCTTGGGCTTCTCCACTCCACATCGTGCAGAAGCCCAATGGGGATATCCGCCCCTGCGGGGACTACCGGAGACTAAATTCAAAGACCACACCAGACCTTTATAATGTTCCCCACCTACGAGACTTCTCGTCGCACCTCCATGGCGCTAATATATTCTCCACCCTCGACATTTCACGGGCATTCCACCACATCAACATTCACCCCCCCGATGTCCAGAAAACCGCCATCATCACCCCGTTCGGACTCTTTGAGTATGTTAAGATGGGCTTCGGGTTAAGGAACGCTGCACAAACTTGGCAGCGCTATATGGACAGCATCCTGCGAGGCCTACCGTTCGTCTTTTGCTTCCTCGACGACGTCCTGGTAGCCTCCAGGACGCCGGAAGAACACCTCAGCCATCTCCAACAGATCCTTGACATCTTCTCCTCCGAAGGCCTCTTGGTTAATACAGAGAAGTGCGTTCTCGGCCAACCCTCCGTCCGCTGCCTCGGCCACCACGTTTCGTCTGAGGGCATCAAACCCCTCGCTGACAAGGTCCACGCCATTTCCGACTTCCCGCAACCCCGCACCGTAACGGAACTCCGCCGCTTCCTGGGTATGTTAAACTTTTACCGTAGACACATCAAACACGCAGCACAACATCAACAACCACTCATACACGCCATTCCCCAACCCTCCAAAAAGAACGACAACCGCCCCATTACCTGGACCCCCCAACTCATCTCCTCCTTCAAAATTTGCAAACAGGACCTAGTAGACGCCGCTCTATTGGCCCATCCCGATCCTCACGCCCCACTATCCATCACCACCGATGCGTCCGACTGGGCCATCGGGGCAGTGCTCCATCAGCACACCGGCGCCACCCCCCAACCCCTAGGATTCTTCTCCAAAACGCTATCCCCCACCCAAAAAAACTACTCCACGTTCGACAGAGAGCTCCTCGCCATCCACGAAGCCATCAAGCACTTTCGTGACTTCGTGGAGGGCAGGCAGTTCTCTGTCGTCACTGATCATAAGCCCCTGACCCACGCCCTCCTACAAAATCGCAAATCCGCCTCCCCGCGTCGCCTCCGGCAACTCGAGTTTATCGGGCAATTTACGTCCGATATCCGATACTTGCCGGGGGCCGACAACTGCGTGGCGGACGCGCTATCCCGACCCACCCCTACCCCCGCGCCGGTGGCGGAGTTACTGCCTTTCCCTTCACCCCAAATCCTCAAATCTAAACAAACTCCACATTCCGACCCCGCCCTCTCCAACCTCATTTCCGCCTCCAAATTGGAACAGCTGCCGCCCCTCGACCTCTGGTGTGACGTAACGGCCGATACGCCGCGCCCTTACGTCCCACCGGAACTGAGGCGGCAGTTGTTCCTCCACTATCACTCCCTTCACCATCCTGGCATTCGGGCTAGCCGAGACCTTATCAAGACGCGGTACTTCTGGCCCCACATGAACACAGATATTCGTAACTGGGTTCTGGGGTGCCAGAAGTGCCAGCGGTTTAAGGTCTCGGCCCACCCCCATGTCCCGCCTCAAACCATTCCCGACTCCCTGCCGTGGGAACACGTTCATCTGGATTTAGTGGGCCCCCTTCCCCCATCCGAGGGGAAGAAATACTGCCTCACGATGATCGACCGTGCCACCAACTGGGTGGAATGCATTCCACTCTCAAACATCACCGCGGACACCGTCGCGACGGCTTTCCTCTCTCAATGGGTCAGCCGTTACGGTTGTCCGCGGACAGTCACGGTCGATCAAGGGAGGCAGTTTGAATCCGCCCACTTTTCCGATTTACTACGTTCCCTCGGCATCCACAAAATCCACACTACCCCATACCATCCCCAGTCCAACGGGAAAATAGAGCGGTGGCACTCGGTCCTGAAACAGGCCATTTCTACTTCAACAAATTCCCCTTCCTGGACCAAATCCCTCCCCTACATTTTACTCAGCCTTCGAACATCCGCCCGTCCTTCAGACCAAACTAGCCCCGCACAAAACGCTTTTAAAGACCCACTACGTTTACCGGCCGACATTTTCACTCCACACCACACACCGTCAATTAACAGGGAACCACTACACTCAACAACACCGACAAACGACACCACTTATCCCAAACGATTTTTCACCACAACACACATGTACCTGAAAGAGCCCGGCATCCATAAAACTTTCCAACCACTTTACGCCGGGCCCTTTCAAGTCATCCGCACAACACACACCACCGCGACCCTGTTAATTGACGGCAAACCACATACAGTCCCGTTAGCCAGGTGTAAGCCCGCACCTGTGCTAACCCAACCCACAAACTCTATCAGTCTCCCACCGTCCGTTCGCAATGTCGCACCTCTTCCCAACGCACCAGTCACCTCCGTCGCCGTTTCCGGATTTCGATTCGGATCCGGAAATGGCGGCAATTCTCCGGGACGTTTTCGTCCCGGACCCGCTCTCCCCCCTACCCCCTTCGCCCGGGCCGACTTCACCGCTTCTTTTCGTCCCGCCACGGATCACCGGACTACCTCCCCGGCCCCGGCGATGGAAGTACCCCCAGTGGAAAATACTGCGCGAATTTCGCACGGCGCAGGCCACGGGGGTACACCCTCCCTACTCCCCCACAGATCCCCTAATGTCCGCCATCCTCCGCGAGTTCCACCTCGCGGAACTCATGCCCCCACCGCCCCCCGTTCAAATTTCCTTGCCCCCGATAAATTTCAAACCCCCACCCCCCGTTCAAATCACCAACCCCCCCGAAATTGTAACCCCACCAAATTTACCGCCCCCCCCATTTTCGATTTTCGACCCCCCCGTATCAACTTCACCCCCTCCAACACCCCCTCCCCCCCCTCCATCGCCGGGGATATCCACGATAGTCTCCGCCGGGACGAAACGGCCCGGGCGGCGAAACGGACGGAGGGAGCGTCCCCATGTTCCCCTCGTCCCGGCGGCCAAACCCCCCGCCCCGCTTTGAGCAATCACGGCGGGGCCTTGAGATTCCGGGACAGTGCAAGTGTTTTTTTCATCCACTCGCACTGTACCGGAACTCGGAGCTCCGCCGTGCCCGCCTCGCCACGAGCTCGGAGCAACCGCCGCCCCCACACAACATACTCACACACACACACACACAAACACTCGCCACACCACACCCAGGAACCGGCGGATCCTCGCAACCGCCTCCCACAAAGCGACCGAAAATTTGTACACACCTCTGTACTATCTGTATATACTAATTCGTCTGTAAATACTGTAAATATTCACCCGTCATCTGTAACTACTCCTTCCTCCTCTGTACATACTCCATCTCATTGTAAATATTGTTCATCTCATTGTAAATATTGTTCATCTACCTCATCTCTCCCTTGCCGATCACTTCCCTAAACGCCAATGTTTAGGGATCATGACCACTGCACTGTACATACTCTCGCCTTCTCATCCTACTTATTCTACCTTATGTTACTACTTATCATCTACTCGGTTATTATCTACTTATTATCTACTACCTTATGTTACTTACTTATCATCTACTACCATGTTACCTGCCTTATGTTCCACCTACTCACTTATCATCTAACATGTTACTACTTATCTACCATATTACTACTAGTTTTTAAGCACCGCCTTCAGCTCAACCTCTGTTTGCATCGGCCCTCAGCCCCTGTCTCTTTGCGCCTTCCGCGCCTCCTCTTGTTTGCCGTAGCCCTCAGCTCCTGTCATTTTTGCGCCTTCAGCGACCACCTCTTGTTTGCCGTAGCCCTCAGCTCCTGTCATCTTGCGCCTTCAGCACCAATATTGGTTCAAACTGGGGGGACCTCTGTCGTGAGTCCCTCCCGGGAACACTCCTATCATATTAAGTTCTCACCAATATTCAAACGCCAAACTAAAAGCTCCGTAAATAAAGACATGAGTGGGGACAGGCGACAGAACCCAGGGTTACTCAACCTGGGGCCCCACTGCCAGCTCCCAGCAAGGAGCTGGAGGGAGAGGCCCCCAAGTACTATATAACCCCGGATCCTGGCGCTCAAGCTTCATTCGACACTTCCTCTAACCAGCTCTCTCTTCTCTCTCTTACCTTACCTCCCAGATGATCGGTTGAATACAGCCGCCTGGGAATTTCACCTCTTCTCTCCTCTCTCCTCCTCCTCCTTGTCTAGATGATCGGTTGAATACAGCCGCCTAGACAAGGGACCTCTCCTTTCCTCTCCTTCACCTAGATGAACGGTTGACTACAGCCGCCTAGGTGAAATTCCCTCATCCACCTCTCTCTCCTCCAAAGTCGTAGATGCTCGGTTGATTACAGCCGCCTGCGACTTTTCCTCACCTTCCTTCCACACCACCTCTCTCTCCTCCAAAAGTCGTAGATGTTCGGTTGACTACAGCCGCCTGCGACTTTTCCTCCTTCTCTCTCCTTTTCCAAAATTCACTCACTCACCTTCCTTCCACGCCACCGTGATGAGAATTTTAAATTCATCACAGGTGGATTGCGCAAAATGGACCTGTCAGGTGGCCCCCTCGCAGTCCTGACCTGACACCTTTGGATTTTTATTTCTGGGGGGCCCTGAAATCAAAGGTGTACGAGGTCAGGATTCAGTCGAGAGGCCACCTGATCGAAAGGATAACACAATGCGCAGAAGACATCGGACAGAACCGGGCAGAGCTGCGGAATGCCGTCGACGCAGTTCACCGGAGGACAGGTTTTTGCATTCGGCAAAACGGGGGACATTTTGAGCAATTGTTGCAATAAATTGTAAAAATTACTTCTTCAGCTCAATTTTTTCCATCGTCAACACCCCTGCCCTAAAGTGAAAATAACGAATAAATCTCTTTTTCATGAAAAACACAACATTTAGACGGAAAAAACACTTTTTTTCCCATTAAAACCTAATTTTCTCTCTTAAATTCAACAGAAAATTCAAAATTGAGTATACCGTTGGAAAGCTGACGTTTTGGCGCATTTTTTAGGTAACTTTCACAATTCAGCTGCAAGAATTAATAGGGTTACCAACCGTTTGAAAAACATGAGGTTTTTCGAATTTGGGCAATAATCACTTTTTGGACTCAATTTTGACTCCCCAGATCCACCTAAAAAAATTATGTTAGGCCTTGAAAAGATAGGAAATTTAACGCACTTTTCAATGGTGTCCTCGGATTTGAATTTGCATGCAAAATAAGGGAAATATGGTCATTTTAGTGAAGTAAGGTCGAAAACACGAAAAAAATCTTAAAAACGATATAACTTGAAACTGAAGCCTCTAATCAAAAATTTTCAAGAGGCATTTTTTGTCGGAAATTAGCTGTAGAACACGTAGGAGAGAGGTCCGCCTTCACTCGCGTTACACCCTGTATATAAATAAAAATAACCATATTACCAGGGATCCAAGCACTGAAGTGTGGACCCTAGACATCTTGAGCCCTTACACTAGAATCACTTCAGTTACAAGGATATCGTTAGCAATATATAATAATTTACTGTTTATGTTTGATGAAAATCACGCAATTGTGTGCTTCTCTTACATGCCATGTGATGAACGGCTTGTAGTGTGAAATAAACGGCCAACTTTAAAACTAGGGAGTGTAAAAAAATTAAAAACACTCCTAATCTTCTAAATCCTAGATGCTAAGCCCTATTGCTTTCAATTCTGATTTAGAGAAACCTGCAAAAAACTATTAGATGAGGATTGTCCAACTTCTGGATTTAAGATTAGGAATGTTTTCTTACTTTTCCAAAAATAGGCAGTCACTGTAGGCTGTAGAAGGTACATGCGTTCAAAGTATAATTTTGGAACATGCGACAACCCGTAGGATGCAGGAAACTACGTTTCAGAAAGCAACTAAACATCTCCACTTGAGAACAGGCTTCGCAAATATTTTGAAATGGTGAGAGCAAGCGCCACAGTTGGTGAGGACAAAGCTCGAAGGCTCGTCGATTGATCAAAACTAGTTACAAGTTCTTCGACGGTAGCTTTGAGTTCGTAATTAAATGGATGGAGTTCAGAACAACCTGAGCCAGATACTGTTGCAGTGATAACTCGCGATCCGCAACCAATCCAAAGGGGGTTGGCACTGGAATAAATTATCCAACCGATTCGCAAACTCAGCTGTGAATGTTGTTGCCAAAGGTTTTAGGAATTCTGCGATAGAATACCTCAAAGCGTGTTATCTTTCCGGTGACACATTAATTAATGTGGATTTAATAGATTCTGTTCTTTATGAGACAGATTCTATCTGTTGGACGTTCTCCAGGAAATAGCGCAAAGTGGGATTTTTATGTGAAGAATGAATCCCGATCAGTACATGTAAATTTTATAGTCAGTGAACAACAACTTAAGGTGTTGAAATTCATTCAAACTTGCCCCCACCTCAATTCGATTCTTTATTCAAAAACATGTTTAGTACATAATGAAGAATATAAGTACAGAAACATGAGAAAACCAAGTTCATGAATGGGCCCCTAAGGTCTTGACGACCCGTCCAGGGGCTGGTTGTCACTGAACTAGCTTATTAGTTTGGATTGAGCTTGTACTTTTAGCTGGAAACAATAGATTTACAGACAATATTCAACTCGAGTGAAAAAAATTAATGTATATATTATGTTTATATAAATATATATGGGTATGTAGCACCTATGCCATCCATATTCCGAGATAGTAATTACTGAAAAACATAACACAATTACAATTACAGATCAAACCTATTCAAGAAGTCAGTGTGCAGGTCAGATTTGTGCATTTGCAGCAGGTATGCGCCAATTCTTTTTTTGAAGGATTTAGTCGACTGATCTGATTGTAAGGTAGTTGGAAGTGAGGCGTATATTGTGGGAGGCAGCCATGGAAATTGTCTTGTGAAAAAATCAGTGGAAGGGCGGGGAACTCGAATTTGGCTACCCTCACATGTTGCTCGGGTGATTCTGTGGTTCCTCTATGATTCCTTGAAAATGCTCAGCTATCACTCGAAACCCCGAACTAAATTGGAAAAATGTCACAATTGGAAGAAAAGGAAAGAATTCAAATTCAAATGCTGACGCATGTTTAGAGGAAGATGGGAAGAAAATGTCCACTAGCGCTGCACAAACGAATGGCTATAAGTACAGTATACTGCAAGTCATGAGGGGGCAGTGCCATCAAGAATTCATATATCAACATAAATACATTCTGCCGTAATATCAGGACTAAATACTTCGAAGTATAGTGTTGAGTTACTCAACTATGATAAAGTCCTGCATGGTAAGTTTCTCGTCCTCCCTATTTTCTGTGTACTGGACTGAAGATCAGAAAACTTGCTTTGGACAGTCAGGAAAACACTGAGAAAAGCCGATCATGGATACCTATGGATACAGGCAGAAGAGTCCGAGAATCACCGCGAACGGCCTCACGCCTTTCTGATGGCCAACCGTCACAGTACATGGTCGCTGCTAACAAACGTACGAGTATAACAAATTATGCTCGGTTTCATTTGTAATTTTGTGGACAACCTTCACACACATAACAGAAAGGGTTTAATTTTTTTAATTTTTAATTTTAATTTTAATTTTTTTATATTTTTTTAAAATATATTTTTATTTTATTTTTTTAACTCACTCAGAATGTTAATGTGTAGATGTGCCTATACGTGTTTGTAAGGACGTAGTACTTAACAGCCCAAATTTCATTTGGATTACTGGTCGAAACTAGCTGAAATTTGAAGACAACACAATCATGCTGAACGCGTATAGTTATTCCGATGATTCCTTAATTGTGTTTTCCACCGCAGAATGAATCCAGCGTTCGATAAACCATATGCGTACTTGTATTTACCAACGCAGCAACTCCTGCATTTGTTTTTAATTTAGATCGCGTTACAATCGAATTCCCATAGTAATATTGCGTACACCTTCGATCGTACTCTGCTTCGTTCCGGTGGTACAATGAATGAATACTCCGTGTCATAACAATACTGCTCCCACTTCGAATAGTTGATTTGGAAGTTGATAGCTATTTATGAATTCGAAATTTTTAATAATATCTGTCCGTATCAGACGCGATTTAAATGGAAACACGGATATTAGAAGTCGTGTTCTAAAAAACTGTTTACGTAAGATCTATCCACTGGATGCATGAGTATACTGATTGACTTACTACATTCTCTACCTAAGTACCTGAAGGAATATAAATAGTTTAATATCAAGTGCCTACATTGAAGTATTATAATTACCTATAATTATTGTTTCAATTGAAACTATAACCGAGAGAACTTTCTGCAAGATAATCACTATCCTGTTTACTGGTACATCCTTCCGTGGCGAATCTGAAACCCAGAATGAATGACTAAAATCCAAATATTCATTACTGATGCGTGGAGATCTGCGAATAGAAAGATGTGTTACAATATGAAGTATGAATGTTGAAAACCAACCTAATCTATTCCTAACCATACCTACGAGATGATGTTTTCAGATGACGTTTATTTCACCACACTCACAAGTAGGTAGTTTTCCAAATTTGAACTGTTTTGACTGTACATTATCAATGAGATTAAAACCTATTATATATGATTTATGACCATTATATTTATTGTTTTAGAACTATACTGTCGTGGAACCCCTCAAAATTCTACTTTACCACTCCTATGTAATATGTAAGATTTAACATAATAAACAAGGAGAAGGAAGAACTGAGTGACGCCTCGGGGAAAGGAGGAGAAGGGCCCCCTCCATCGAGCTCCCCAACGATCCTAAACGGTCGTAACGGCCGTTGGAAGAGGGTGGGGGGGGGGGGGGTCCTTATAATGACGCCCGGCGCCCCAGCTCCTCATTCGACTGACCACTCTCCGACTTGTAGTGATGGGCTAAAGCGTTATTTTCTGATAACGCGTTATTCGCTAACAGTTATCGGTCAGTAACCGGTTCCAATAACCGGTTATTCTGATAACCGGTTACCAGTTTATGGATGGGGTAGCGGGACAAACATGAATGTTCACATGAGAGCGATGACGAAAAGTTCATCATATGATACCTACATCCCCCCTGCACCTACATCCTGCTTCATTTTGTGAATCTGCCACTTACACTGATGGGGCGTACATACAAATGCTGACCATAAATCTAATAGGAATAAATTTATTGTTAATAGAGGAATAAAAATATTAGAATTTCCTAATCTCAAAAAAAAAAAAATCCGTCTGTCCTCCCTGGGATCCCACAAAATTGAGTTTAGTAGGTCGGTAACTATGGGAAGGTACCTATCTACAGTTTAATGTGATAGGTATAAAATCTTGAATTAATTACCGGCAATAATATGTTTTTTAACTTCCTGCATCACAATAAACTGAATGCGAAACTTCATGGGATTAGTTTTTAGACCCTTCAACATTTTTAACATTATTACTCGATAACTTGAGCTGAGGTAATGAGAAATAACCCTTAATTTATTGAAGAGCACTAAGCTGAGGAATACCATCCTAAAATAGGTAGGTAACCTGGTACGTACGGAGTAAAGGGTAAACACTATAAATACTCTGTGTCCTATAGCGTACAATACCATCTCACGCCAAATGGAAGCGAAAGGTCCTAAGCTGATGAATAACTGTCAGGAAGTTGGTAACCGGTTGCGAGGTAAAGCGTTATCGGCGGCAGGTAGTTACTCAATACCATCCCAACATAAAAGGGTGCGAGAGCGAGACAGTTACCATGTGTGCCGTCATTCACACAATAGGTATTGGATAGTGAAGGTACCCACCTCCCTTGCCAGGAGAAGCGAAGTATTTATTCCAATAACACAGGTTTTCTCGTAACCGGTTATCGCAATAACCGGTTCATGGTCGGTAACCGGTTATTCTAAGCGGTTCCGTTATTCAACGCCCATCGCTACCGATTTGTGACCTCTCTCGACCGCCCTACTCACTCACTCTCTCTCTCTCTCTCTCCTACCCTTCATTGCACCTGCTGTGGTGATGACCACGGGGTGCTCCCTTCCCGAATACTCGCTGTGGTGATAACCGAGGAGTATTCGCCTTCTTCTTCCAGGCATCTGCTGTGGTGATAACAGTAGGACGCCTCCTTCTCCTCTAGCACCTGCTGTGGTGATGACCACGGGGTGCTCCCTTCCCGAATACTCGCTGTGGTGATAACCGAGGAGTATTCGCCTCCTTCTTCCAGGCGTCTGCTGTGGTGATAACCGCGGGACGCCTTTCTCTCCTCCAGCACTTGCTGCGGTGATAACCGCGGGGTGCTAGCCTCCTCTTCCAACTAGCGTTAGCAAAAGACTCCCGAGGAGCACCTCCTTTCTATCCTTCACCTATCCAAACCAACTCTACCAATCACCAGATATACTTTTGAACTATAATATTTCAACCCATTATACGATTGTGATAGAATCACTCTCCAAAAGCCAAGTACCTTTCTGCCCACGAAAATTGTAATTTCGAGATTCATGCACCTCCTGAGAGAAGTTTATGAGGGAGTCGAAAATCAAGAACAAGGCATAAGCTGATTCTTAGGCGCCGAGACTAATAACAGAATTCACAAAAGGAACAAGTATCCCGAGTGTATTTGATGTTACGAAAGTAGGGTATTTTCACACATTTCTGGTTCTAAAAAAACAGAGGTTTACATTTCGGCTGTCGCTGTGAACTGTGAATTTCATTTACAACGTGAGTAGGTACGAAGAATTCACCAAGTTGAAGGGCAGTTTTAATGTTTCACCTTGTCCACTTCAAGTGCAAGGCATTAGGCGAGAAATTTTCCAAGTTAATTGCCCGTGCTATGATCAAAGGGACTCGCCGCTTTGCCCCTCCCCACATCCGCCCAGCAGCAGCAGTGTTGTGTCTGGCTCTGGGGTGTTGGATACACAAAGGGAAATGATGAAAGCGTCTTTCGTATCTGAAAGAAATAACTAGTCAAAAGAAAGAGAAAAAAGTTGAAGTAATCTTACGAGGGCATTTTACCCTCCACCGCCTCTTCCTCACGCACTCGGCCTACTGTGGTGGGGGGATGGAACCCAGGAAACCAATCAAGGTTGTTTGAAAAGAATATCTACGGACCAGCAGGGACTTAAATCCTGGTTTACTGCTTACGCATCAATCTGAGCAAGCTAAGCATAGGTACCAAATCAGTCCTCTCTATTTTGGTAGCTACCTCAAACATGGCCCAACACATTTTCAAAATACATATTCGGTATTATTATAATATTATACTGCAATACGTACCTACATAATAGGTTACAGTCTGTCACAGAAATAAGTTAGTAGCTATAAATAATCCTTAGATCTACATCCTTAATCAATTTAATACATAAGCATCTACATTTTGGTTTATTATTCTGTGAATAATACACCTATGTATTCGCTCAGCAAAAAATTTTTATAACACCCCCTCAAACTTTTTTCTTTTACGTTTCAAGGTGCATAGATTCCAAAAATGCAATGTCCGTCCGCCGTCCGCCGTATCACGTGTACAGGCTTCATTTTCGGTCTAAAAAAATCGTTCTTTCGCACACATGCTCCATTTGGGCCCTAGTTGTGTCCCGAAACTTTGCAGCCCGATCGGAATATACCCAGGGGTGTTATGAGTGAAAATGTGTGTAAAAATAGGTACTTTTTGCGTTTTAGTAACATGTTAGTAACATGAGCTTGTGAGGTATCTTTTTCCATGTTTTCGGGGACGAGAAGACCGAATATGAAGTCGATTTTGACCAAGGAGTTGAAAATTGAGGTTCTACCAAATGTTCAGCTCCCAAAATTGATTTTTTATGAGTCAAAAACCTGGGAAATCGTCTGAAATCACCATCTGTTTGTATAATAACACTGGAAAAAGTGTCAAGACGTGGTTCAGGACGATTAAATGGCACTACCAATGATCAAAGATAGTTTAAAAAAAAAGAAAAAAAAAGAGCGTACCTAATTTGTGTTTTGGGGCCAAAATTAATGGAAACCATCAGAAGTAGCTATTTCGATTATTACGCATGAAAGAAACAATTAATGAACAGCCAACCTTTCTGTAGCTATGTCCAATAGAATAATAAACCCATGTGACAAGGACTTTGCAGCGCTTTTATGTTATAATATGTAGTAAACTAATGAATATCGACCGTATAGTTGTACGAGCATTAATTAATGTTGTTCTTAGTTGATACCAATTACAACAGGATTCGTCTTAAGCCCTTCCCACAAGATAGGACAGACGATCTTCCGCTCCTCTTCACTACCACTTGTTCCCCTAACGCCGAGAAACCTTTCACTTATCGCCTCTTCACATAAATAGGGACAAACTGACCCTAGTTCTAGTATTCACACGAAGGCCTGATGATGATGTCGTTATATCGAAAGCGACCAGCTGGTGACGACGGATATCCTCCGGAAAGTATGGTAATTTTATATACTCGGTGACACGATAGAAACCCGAATTGAAGAGCTTAGCCAGCACATTAAAATAAGAAGAAAAAAATCGATCCTCGGCCGAATTATGCCCCGTTGAGCCGTTCCAACGATTTTCCAGTTATCGCAAATGCTGACTCCAGAGCAGAAGAAACAATTGAGTTTTCGAGAGAAATTTTGATTTATTGATCGCCGATATTGCAGCAGCAATCTGTCTTGAAAATCGGTTTCGACTAACAGACAAAGATACGAAGTAAATCCCCGCGAAGAAATCGTGGAAACCCATTTCAAAGAAAAATGGGGTTTTTGAAAAGTTGTCTATTTCCACTAATACACGAAAAAAATCGAAAAAATACGCTGTTATACCGGTTTCGGTGATCAAATCATCGTCAGTAACAAATAATAACGCATAACAATAACGCAATAACGGGTTATTGTTTGTTACTGACGAGGCTTGATTACCGAAACAGGTATAATAGTGTATTTTTCGCGTTTTTCGTGTATTAGGTAGTGGAAATAGACAACTTTCTCAATACCTCCGTTTTTCTTTAGACAACGACATTTTGGTTTATTATTTTCAATAATGAACCATTGGAATCGAGCATGAAAAAAATTGTAACCCCCTTCAAAATTTGATGGTTTACGTTTCAAGGTATGTAGAATCCGAAAATGCAATAAAAAAACGCTGCAAAGTCCTTGTCACATGGGTTTATTATTCTATTGGAGTTCTAGAAATTTTTGTTGGCTGTTAAATGTATTGTTTCTTTCATGTGGAATGATTGAAATAGCTACTTCTGATGATTTCCACCAATTTTGGCCCCCAAAACATGAAATAGGTACGTTTTTTTTTTTAAGATCATCTTTGATCATTGGTAGTGGCATTTAATGGTCTTGATTCACCTGTTTACACTTTTTCCAATGTTATTATACAAATTGATGGTGATTTCAGACAGTTTTCCAGGTTTTTGACTCATAAAAAACCAATTTTGGGAGCTGAACCTTTGGTAAAACCTCAATTTCCGCGTCTTTGGTCAAAATCGACTTCATATTCGGTCTTCTCGTCCTCAAAAACATGGAAAAAGATACCTCAAAAGCTCATGTTACTAACATGTTACTAAAACGCAAAAAGTACCTATTTTTACACACATTTTCACTCATAACACCCCTGGGTATATTCCGATCGGGCTGAAAAGTTTCGGGACACAACTAGGGCCCAAATGGAGCATGTGTGCGAAAGAACGACTTTTTTAGACCGAAAATGAAGCCTGTACACGTGATACGGCGTACGGCGGACGGCGGACGGACATTGCATTTTTGGAATCTACGCACCTTGAAACGGAAAAGAAAAAATTTTGAGGGGGTGTTATAAAAATTTTTTGCTGAGCGAATACATAGGTGTATTATTCACAGAATAATAAACCAAAATGTCTGTCTGTCCGCCGCACTGGCCACTTTTCTTAGTTACCATGAAAAAAAAAAATTGATGAAATTCGGTCTAGTTGGTCCTCGAAGCTCGGCGTTACTGTCAGTCATCTCTAAGGGGTTCAAAATTTCCAGAACGCCGTAGCTCGAAAACTTTCGGTTGAAGGGTATGTTTTTTTTTACGTTATTAAATTTGTCTTTAGCTAAACAATTTTTTGAGACCACCCCGAGCATTGTACGTCCAGCCGTTCGTGTGCACCAAAAAGCTTCGTCAACACGATCGTGAATCAAACGGTATAAATCCGGCCCGGATATCATCGCTAGGGAGCACCTGATTATAATCAAGGATGGCTGTGTGAAGTCGAGTTGGTTGTTCTGCGATATTATTTCATTTGATAAGTGATGGACTATTGGATTTTGTTGGTAGGTACTTGCGAAACTTGAACAAACGTTGAAGTATTATTGATGGGTAAATTATTACACAATGGTAAATTATTACACAAAGGCAAATTATTACACAACGGTAAATTATTACATAACGGTAAATTATTACACAACGGTAAATTATTACACAACGGTTCATCTACCAAGAAGGGGCCGGATTTTGTGATCGGTACTTTTGCAACTTGAACAACCGTTGAAGTATTATTGATGGGCAAGTTATTACACAGCGGTTCATTATACTTGACCACGAGCGTGGGTACTGACCACAGAAAACGGTGATCTACGCAGAAGGGTCATCTATTTCACTCCACATCAACAATAATTTTCCTTCAGAACTTCGTTATTTGCGTTTCTTTTTGCCATTTTAGTTACTGTTTGTCATCGACAGAATTATTTTAGCAACATTTAACTCGTGATTTAGGTAGGTACCTAGTAACGAGTACGGGGTTAGGTACTAACCTACGGAGGGCCTGCGATCTACATAATATGCATAGAATAGTACATATTATATTATATAGACGGGTTATCTATACAGAGAGCTGTGATCTGTAACAGGAGGGTATTCTGTACAAAATAATAAGCCGTTGTGCTGGGATTTGCAGCGTTTTATCTCAGTATCGTAACGTTGGACCTTCTACGATCTATACGAATTCCTTCTTTTTCTCTAAATCCGTGGGTTGTGGGTCGAGAGCGGATCTACCGGATAATATCTACGGTGAACGAGATGAGCCGTCCTCTTAGCACGAGCTGCCCTTAATCACCGGCTAATCAAGGTCATCAATTCAATCAACGCTTCCACATCTCAGTTGGTAGTATCCAATTAAGTACTCAGGACTGCTGAAGGGGCCCGAGGTTTCCATCACAACTACGGAAATACGCGGGCTAATCCGACAACAGCGCGGTTCTCCCTGGAGCCCATTAGAAGGTGCCTTGTTGCGAATTTGTACCCGTCCGCCGTCCGTAATTCAAATGAGGGGAGCCGGAGGTGACGTGCGAACAAGGATACGTCTGAACAGAACAAGGGTGCAACCGTAACCACATTTTGCCGTAACCGTTCAATACTGGAATCATACAGGAACAACCTTTCTGGGTTTAACCTAAATAGTTTCACGTCAATTCAGGAATTGTGAGAAATCACATTAATTTTTGTTTCACAGAAAAACGCTGCAAATTATTACACAACGGTGTATTATATACCTTCTCGCCTTCAGGGGGCCTGTTCACTAAGCCAAAGAGACATCTCTTTCAGGGGGCCTATTCACTAAAATAGACAGTGGAAAGAGATTATCTATTTTGAAAATCTCCCACGAGAGATAGTCTCCCCCGGGAAGACAGTCTCTTCCAATGTCTCCGGGTTCGTCTATTTTACAGAATAGCTCCAGAGACCTTGAGAAAGAGATATGGATCCTAATACACGAAAATGCCATAGTATCCATGAAGTGCGAGATGTTCGTTCCCACGGGAGTTCAATTCCTTAATAATGAACGCATTTCTTAATACCTATTCAATGGGTACCTACCTACCTCAATCCATACTTGGACGTTTTTACTCACGAATCGGATAAAAGTTTAAATGAAATTGAAAAAAGTCTCAATTATAAACAGAAAAAGTCGAATTAGGGGGCTTAATGCTTGTATTATATCTACACCTAATGAACGGCCACTCTTAGGTAGGTAGGTACCTACCTCAACCCGTACTTGGACGTTTTTACTCATGAATCAATGATTATGTATATATTTTTAATTAAAATTGACTTACCTTTATGAAATGAAAGAATACACGATCAAAAGTACCGATTTGGTTGCGGATGAAGGAGGATATTACAGGATCACTGTGAAACAAACGAGAAATAGACTCTCTCTCTCTTTCGAGGGAAGACACCTAATTAGGTGTCTCTCTGAAAGAGATCGAGAATGCCAAGATGGCCGCCAACTCTCTCTTTGAAAAGTTACTGAATAACCCTGTCATGGATACTATAAAAATCTATTTTGCCAAAAGAGAGAGTCGGACCTGAAAGAGATGTCTCTTTGGCTTAGTGAATAGGCCTCTTTCAGGTCCGACTCTCTCTTTTGGCAAAATAGATTTTTATAGTATCCATGACAGGGTTATTCAGTAACTTTTAAAAGAGAGAGTTGGCGGCCATCTTGGCATTCTCGATCTCTTTCAGAGAGACAGCTAATTAGGTGTCTTTCCTCGAAAGAGAGAGAGAGTCTACTTCTCGTTTGTTTCACCGTGATCGTGTAATGTCCTCGTTCATCCGCAACCACATCGGTAATTTTGATCGTGTATTTTTTTCATTTCATAAAGTTTTTCATCATAAAGTTTTTCATTTCATAAAGATTAAAATTTTCATTTTAATTTGAATTAAAAATATATACATAATTATTGATTCATGAGTAAAAACGTCCAAGTACGGGTTGAGGTAGGTACCTACCTACCTAAGAGGTGTTGATATCTATACATATAATAAAACAGTGTCTGTTTGTCCGTCTGTTTGTTTGTCTCGGCATCAATTGAGAACGGCTGAACGTAGAAAGTTGCGGCTGGTACCATTTGACGCAGAATTTATCTGGGAAGGTTTATGAAAAATCCGCATTTGAATCTGTCCATCCGTTGAAACGCTATGAATGAAATACTACTAAAAAACGTGTTATAATCACTTCTATGAGGACGTTTATGCTTATAATAACTTTGAACGGTTGGACGTAAATCCGATTGTAATTAGATTCTGGATTCAGCTCGACGAGTACATTCAAGTGGTACTTCAATCAGGATGTTAGTGGGAGGGGGGTACAGGTTATGAGAGGGGGGGGGGGGGTCTACAGAAATTTCAAAACTACTTGACCAATTGGAGTGCAACTTTGGGAATTTGTTGTGTGAACATTGAGGAATGTTTCTAACCAGGTAGGGAGGGTTCATAGGATACGGGGGGGTTAAAGGCAGTTAGGATTGGCATTGGGGAAGGTTTCTGATCAGTTGAGTAAGGGGGGATACAGGGGGTGTCTGTTCTACCGTTGCGAAGCGCGGGTACACAGCTAGTACCTAATACAAGCATTAAGCCCCCTAATTCGACTTTTTCTGTTTATACCTAATTGAGAATTTTTTCAATTTCATTCAAACTTTTATCCGATTCGTGAGTAAAAACGTCCAAGTATGGATTGAGGTAGGTAGGTACCCACTGAATAGGTATTGCTTAGCAATTTGGTAATGCGTTCATTATTAAGGAATTGAACTCCGGGGGGCACAAACATCTCGCACTTCATGGATACTATGGCATTTTCGTGTAAGACATTAGAAGAGACTGTCTCCCGGGGTAGACTATCTCTTTCGGGAGATTTTCAAACTAGATTAATCTCTTTCCACTATCTATTTTAGTGAATAGGCCCCCAGCTCTCACACTTTTTTGTTGTTATTCCTTAATTCATTTAAATCGGAGAGAAAATAAAGTGTGAGAGCTGAAGGCGAGAAGGTATATAATACACCGTTGTGTAATAATTTGCAGCGTTTTTCTGTGAAACAAATTAATGTGATTTCTCACAATTCCTGAATTGACGTGAAACCATTTACCTTTTTTGTTGTTATTCCTTAATTCATGTAAATCGGAGAGAAAATAAAGGTCAGTTACTGTTTTTAGACATGGCGAAATGTTTTGATTCCATAGATAGAAAATTATTGTTGTGCAAGATGGAAGAGTTAGAATTGGGTGAGGAGACTATAAAATGGTTCAAATGTTATTTATCTGATCGGAGTCAACACTTGTTGTTGTCTCCGTTAGCTTGGGTTAGCTTGGGTACAACCACTAGTTGTACTTGGTTTACCTTGGGTACAACTTGAGTACAACCACTTGGGTACAACCACTTGGTACAACTTGAGTACAACCACTTGGGTACAACTTGGGTACAACCACTTGGGTACAACTTGGTACAACTTGGGTACAACAACTTGGGTACAACCATTTGGGTACAAATTGGGTACAACCACTTGGGTACAAATTGGGATAGCTTGGGTACAACCACTAGTAAGGAAATGTATAACAGTATAGTAAGGAAATGTATAACGGGATAATTCAAGGAAGTACCTTGGGCCCCACTTTATTTCTTATATACATAAATGAAATGGTTAGATTTGCCGTGAACTGTAAGATGTACCACTTTGCCGACGATACGACCATTCTTGTGAAAGGAAACTGTTGGGAAGAAGCGTATGCTTATGCAAACAACATGTATGAATCAACTTAAGCATTGGTTTGATAGTAACCTTCTAACGTTAAATATAAAAAAAAAGAAATGTTTGGAATTTTGTCGGAAAGTTGGCAATGTAGGGAATCCTGATAGGATAATTATTCATGAGTGCATAAATCTTAACGCTTCTTGTGGCTGTTCTCCGATAGATACAGAAAATAAGCATAAATATTTGGGTGTTGTCATGGATAATCATTTGAAATGGGATTATCACATCACACAGTTAGCAAATAGGTAAGCTTAAGAAATGCATTTATATTTTTTACAGAATTCGTAATATACTGAATGAGTCGAAATTAAAATTAGTCTACGATAGTGTGGTTCAGTCTGTAGTAAACTATTGTATACATATATGGGGATCAGCGCAGGACAGTTTGCTAAATAAATTGGGGATCGTACAGAAAGGAATTCTGAAAGTACGTTTTCGCCTCCCACGTCGCTTTCCTACGGATGAACTTTTCATTCGAACCAAAACCTTCTCAGTCAAACAACAATTTTTCAAAGCCCTTCTTTTGTACTTCCATAAACATCCGAACCTACTTTCCTGACTGCATCATTCATATATATTATCCTACACGTTACTACATAGAAGGGAATGTAGTAAATCCCAGACCTAGAATACAATTATCAAAGAGGAACCCATACTACATCATGACGATAATTTTTAGATACCTCAACCCAACACTGAAATCTCCCGAACTATATTCGCGCGCTGCCTACAAAAGGCATATCTTCAGCTTCTTAATAACGCAGGGTCCTAACAAAATTGAAAGATATTTGACAAGCCAATATACATTATTAATCAATCTTGTCTCCTTAATCTCAAAATAAGTTTTCTCTGCGTTTCACCAAGTTCCTTGAATCGGTACGAGCAACAACAAAACTCCTTTGCAACGCCACGGATTTCGGTCTAATGTTGCATTGTAGCTTGACATAAATTTATATAAGTTATTGTAAAGGAAATATATTTTTAACTAAATCGCAGGAAGACATTTTAATATAAAAAGCGAACAAATATTGCATATCTCTCCTACAAGGAATATTATGTAGGTACCTACCTGAATATTTTGTGAATTTCAGCAGTTTACGTCAATAAAATATTTTTCTCTCTTTCTCGCCAAAACCAGAACACGGCCTTCAGCATTCTCCAAATTCCTCACCAACACACCGATTACAAAAAAGAAGTTCCAAATAACCACACTAGTGATCGTATATTCAAGTAAATATACGTTTGTAAAGATATCACGTCATCAATAGTACATAATGACCATCCCTAGCACAAACTTTTCCTTCCTGACTACGAAGGTAGTCATGCTACCGCATTCTATCGCAGAAATGACTGTCTATGAAGTAGCCAAATGGTTCAGCACAAATAGTCTCACCATGAACCTTTCGAAAACCAAGTAAATTACATTCTCAATAAACAAAACAGGACTTCCAAATGACTAAGGTAGATGCTGTGGAAGCTATTAGGAAGAATATCAGAGGCAAGTTTATGAATCACAAGAATAATTATATTATTGTATGTTCGAACGAAAGTTCTAACAGGACTGAAAGTTCAAAGTTTATCATTGCATGGAAACAATTTAACACCTGAAATATCTTTCGAGTGTCACCGATTTCCACACTCCCCTTCACTCGATAGACCTAACGAACTGTATCACTCTTGACGAGTCCAATAGCCTCTGTGAGTTCGTCATGACGAGGGCTGGGTAGACCTTTGGTGAGGATATCAGCCTCCATCGATGTAGATGGTTTGTAGGAGACCACGATTTCACCACTGCTGACCTTTTCTCGGATGAAGTGTTCTTTAATATTAATATGCTTCGATTTCGAGCTTACAGTGGCATTTCTGATGAGGTCTTGTGCAGCTAGGTTGTCGTTAAAAATTTCAATGGGTCCTTGAGGACTCCCCATATCCTGCAAGAGCTGTCGAAGATGCATTGCTTCTTTCGCAGCTTCAGTCAACGACATGTATTCTGCTTCTTGTGTCGAGAGTGCAATCGTTCGCTGTTTGCGTGACTCCCAACTTACGCATGCTCCTCCCAGGGTGAAACAGAAACCTGTGTAAGAGCGGCCATCATTTGAGCACGAGCCCCAATTTGCATCAGCGTACCCTATGAGAGGTTTTCCGGTCTTCCTGAACTGGAGTGACATGTCTTTCGTTCCTTTTAGGTAACGTAAGACTCTCTTTGCAGCTAGCCAATGTTCCTTGCCAAAACAGTTGTTGAACTGGCTTAAGAAGCTGACAGTGTGAGAAATGTCAGGTCTGGTTGCAACAGCGAGGTACATCAATGCGCCGATGAGGTTCTGGTATGGATATACCGGATCTGGATTTTCAATTTTTTCCAGTTTGAGTCCCGGGGTCATCGGTGTTTTCACTGGATTGCTGTCTTCCATTTTGTATTTTTGTAACGTTTCATTTATATATTTTCTTTGATTTGCTGAAATAGTTCCATTTTTTATCTTGAATTCGATCCCAAGGCAATAGTGCAGGGGGCCAAGGTCCCTCATCTCAAATTTGCTGTCGAGTTCCTTCTTCAACTGATCTAGTTGGGTTTGACTCTTTGATGCTATCAGTAGATCGTCTACATACACAGAAATCAAGACTTTCAAAATGGTTCAAAATAGGGGTTGAAATTTTCAAAACGCCTATACCATTTTTTTTACGTGAATATTTTTACGGTTTTAAATAGTTCTTGAACTTACGAGTTTTTTAAGACCATCCGGAGCACCGTACGTTCAGCCGTTCGTTGACAGTAAGGCCCCAAAGTCCGCACGGACAGGCATTTTCGACAGCAGGGTGAATGAAATTAGCCCAAATCTCGTCACCAGGGACGCGCTAACAATCGGGAATTGGCCCGAGATAAATCATTGCTAGGGGCCACCTGATTATAATCACGGAGTATGAAGTCGAGTTGGTTGTTCTGTGATAATATTTAATTTGAAAAATGAATGGCTCTTTTGGAGTTGATAGGTAGTGAAACTTGAACAAACGTTGAAGTATTATTGATGGGTAAAAATTATTATTACACAATGGTAAATTATTACATAACGGTAAATTATTACACCACGGTAAATAATTACAGAACGGTAAATTATTGCACAACGGTTCATCTACCAAGAAGGGGCTGGATTTTGTTGATCGGTACTTTTGCAGCTTGACCAACCGTTGAAGTACTATTGATGGACAAGTTATTACACAACGGTTCATTATAGTTGACCACGAGGGTAGGTATTGACCACAGAAAACAGTGATCTACGCAGAAGGGGCATCTATTTCACTCCACATCAACAATTTTCCTTCAGAACTTCGTTATTTGCGTTTCTTTTTGCCATTTTAGTTACTGTTTGTCATCAACAGAATTATTTTAGCAACATTTAACTCGTGATTTAGGTAGGTACCTTGTAACGAGTACGGTGTTAGGTACTAACCTACGGAGGGTCTGTGATTCACATAATATGTATAGAGTAGTACCTACATATTATATTATATAGACGGGTTATCTATACAGAGAGCTGTGATCTGTAACAGAAGGGTATTCTGTACAAAATAATAAACCGTGGTGCAGGGATTTGCAGCGTTTTAGCGAATTTTCGAAGAAAAGGAAGCTATTGTTCTCGGTCCAACATTTTTAAAACTCGAATTTCCGAAAGATTTTTATACCAAAATCCGTTTCAGACCATCCTGAATTCACTGCCGAAAGACACCAAAAATTATATGTATATATATATATATTTATATATATATTTATATATATTTATATATATATTTATATATTTATATATTTATATATGTATGTGTCATTCCAGACGATAACTCTCGAAAGAATTGAGATAAAAAGTTCAAATTTGCACGAAAAATCTGTCTTGGCAATCGACAGGCTAAGTACGAAGATGGGCAGAATCGGGTCACTCTAAGGGGGAGTTTTGGGGAGTTTTAGGGGGGGGGGGAATTACCCATAAATTCCCAAAATGAAAAAGTCTGACAAGTGACACCTCATTTTAAAGGTTTTTGTACGCTGAACACGATGGTGAAATCAGAATTGCGATATCTCATTCCATTCTCAAACTGGAACACTTTGAAGATGAAGGAACGTGGTTATTTCTTGAGATGTACTTCCTGGTTCGTCTGCTCTAATCTGATAACGGAATGGGATATCGCAATTCTGACTTCACCATCGTGTTCAGCGTTGGAAAATCTACAAACCGAGGTGTTACTCGGCAAAAAATGGAACAAAAAAATTTGTTACGTATCCATTACCTACTCTTCTGGTATTCAAAACATTTTTGATTTCCCCCTCCCCATCCTTCCACCGCAAATTTTACTTTGCGTAAAACTACTCCTGTTTTAATTTTGTATGGTATCAAGTTGGGAAAACATTGACCGAAAATTAATTTTCAGAAAATTTTAGGCGGAGGAGGAAGATGCCGAAAACTTCGAAAATTCGCTCTTATAGCCATGCTGCATGACTGTGGTTTTTATTTTATTTGTAGCTACGCATTTTGTCATCGTGGTGGGAAAAGGAACAATATAACAAAAAGGGCAGCAGAAAAGGATTAGATTAGGGGAACGAACAGGCGGAAAAATTATTGTGTATGAACCGAAACAGAGGGGCACTGGTGGTGGATGGTGTGGTGTTGTGGGGAGGGGGGCTACTTGTTGAGCTGTGTGTTATGATTCGGGAGTTTACCGAGTGTTACCGAACGGACCACGAACAAAACTTTGTCCCTGAAGAGGAACAATGAGACGATGATAGCCGAAAGAATCCAGACAACATCAGTGGTTTTCATATACATAATTATTATATCTGTGCTGTGCCTTGAGCTCTTCCTGAGGTTTTGTTGTGATTCTCAAGGGATTACGGGTAGGCTTAAAACTAATATCAATATCATTGGTGAGCTCTGTGCCAGAAATGCTGGTTAGCCATGTTTGTGACTGACTATTGCCCAGGATATATTGCCTGGACCATTAGTGAGCCAGATCCACACTACCCCGTAAATTCGCAGTTGAACGGCGGTCTCTTAAAAACGGCTAATGAGCTAGTTTTTGTCGGCAGATTTTCAAATATGCAAGCTGCTAGCCAATGAATCACTCGTGGGTCTTACAACCCACATTTCATAAATAGATCAAGAGGTATTAGAGAATTTTCAAAGAAAATGTAGCTATTTGGCTCTTTCGAAAATTTCAGAGATGCTCCTTGTGAACCGCAAACCCCACCATAATCCGTTTCACGCATCCAATATCTAAATCAAAGATTTCCGCACGATAAGTCCCTTAATTTCCATGGTAAAAAAATCGTTCTTGCGCAGAAAAATCCTTCTTTGCAAGAGTAATGATGAGTTCGTTACCCAGCCCGATCCCACTGTGCGCAGCGGTCCAAATTTACAGATTTTTGGTACGAAAAATCAAAACAAAAAGGATTTCAGCATCATAGGCATGTGGGGTGTTGTCAACCATGTTTTTTGGGGCGCTGAATCGATTGCAACTAGTCACTGTCCGATTAGACGCACCCAGAGAACCAAATTTACAAAACTGTACTCCGAAATCGAAAAAGTGCATATTTTTTGTGGAGGCGTTTGAGGTGTTTTGGGGGGTCGCTGTGTCGGTTTCGAGTAGTTTCAGCACATTCAGACTGCGTCGAGTGATCAAAATCACAAATGTTTGTTTCAAAACACCCAAAAATGATTTGACATCATTTTCCTTCATATGGCCTCAACAAGTGTCCGGTGAGGCCGTAACGAGTGCTCTGGCAGATGACCATTAATTTAAATTCTCAGTTTTCTTCTATAACTATTTCTTTGAAAATTCGCTCCGTGAGCCATGATGCATGACTGGATTTTTAAAATTCGTTTTTGTTGTCTCAAGTAGTGCACATAAAAATGTTCTGCGTTGCAAATACCTGGTGTAAGTGAAATAAGCTGTATACAGGCAGGTTTGCGTTTACATGGCTTTGTCCGTCGATTGATCCCAACGCATTTCCTGTTTGTTCAGCCGTGTTATTTCGGATCGCCGAGTTATTCACTGGAACCCGAACACACACTGCAGACGTGTGGTATGTTTATTCATCACACATCGCTTTGGCCTCTATGCAATACCACATCCCTCCACTCGACCTCCTCCATCTTTGGAAGCCGCTTGATTGTTCTAATACCTCAACCGTAACATCCAGAAAATTTTCCCCCACCCTAAACAATCTCGGGCGAATTTTCCTCCGACCTCAAACCTTCCCAATTCCCGGGGTAATAAAAAATTCCTTCGGCCACAATGTCATGCCCGAAGGATCAATAATCAATTTTGTTTGCGCTCCCACAATGACGAGAGAGAAACCCTTCAAGAGCGGATGAAATGAAAAAATGGAGCGAGGGGTTATGAATTCTAAAGATCTCCGAGTTTATAACTTAGAAAAAAAAATATACGAAGTAAATGACCGTATCCATTATATTTTTTTATTTGTTTATTCTCATTTTCAGGCTTCTATTCTAAGTGAATGGCATAAAAGGAGTCCCTCTGAATTGTTGTTGGTATCCAATAAAATATAAAATGGCACCTCATCTCTCCAACCTAAAACCTCCTGGGACGTTTCTGGTCTTTAAAATAACTCAAATAAATAAACCCTATCCTCTAAACCACACCCCCCTTTTTTTTTCAAAAGAAAGCGATTTTCAGGTTTAGTTGGAATAGTTTTGCTTCATTATTTGATAATAATCACCTGTCATATCCCAATAAAGCTGCAAATCCCTGCACAACGGTTTATTATTTTGTACAGAATACCCTTCTGTTACAGATCACAGCTCTCTGTATAGATAACCAGTCTATTTAATATAATATGTACTACTCTATACATATTATGTAGATCGCAGACCCTCCGCAGGGTAGCACCTAATCCCGTACTCGTTACTAGGTACCTACCTAAATCACTAGTTTGCTAGTTGCTAAAATAATTCTGTCGATGACAAACAGTTAACTGAAATGGCAAAAAGAAACGCAAATAATGAAGTTCTGAAGGAAAATTGTTGACTTGGAGTGAAATACGAGTAGATGCCCCTTCTGCGTACATCACTGTTTTCTGTGGTCAGTACCCACCCTCGTGGTCAAGTATAATGAACCGTTGTGTAATAACTTGCCCATCAATAATACTTCAACGGTTGGTCAAGTTGCAAAAGTACTGATCAACAAAATCCAGCCCCTTCTTGGTAGATGAACCGTTGTGTAATAATTTACCGTTGTGTAATAATTTACATCCTTGATTATAATCAGGTGCTCCCTAGTGATGATATCCGGGCCGGATTTATACCTTTGATTCACGATCCTGTTGACGAAGCTTTTTGGTGCACACGAACGGCTGGACGTACAATGCTCGGGGTGGTCTCAAAAAATTGTTTAGTTCAAGACAAATTTAATAACGTAAAAAACACCATACCCTTCCATCGAAAGTTTTCGAGCTACGGCGTTCTGAAAATTTCAACCCCTATTTTTCACCCCTTAGAGATGACTGACGGTAACGCCGAGTTTCGAGGACCAACTAGACCCCGAACGGAACCTATAACCCGAATTTCATCAATTTTGTTCCATGGTAACTAAGAAAAGTGGCCAGTACGGCGTACGGACAAACAGAAATATTTTTATTGCATTTTCGGAATCTGCATAACTTGAAACGTAAACCATCAAATTTTGACGGTGGTTACAATTCTTTTTTTCATGCTCGATTCCAACGGTTCATTATTGAAAATAATAAACCAAAAGGAAACCTTCGTAATGTGCCCGTATGCAGAACTTAGCTCGTTAACTCCAGTGGGCTTTCTACATATATCATACTACCAGATATGATTACAGTGAGTTTCAGTCAATAGTTCAACAGACAGAAACATGTGTAGGTATGTGATTTTATTTTGTTCGCAACTAACGGTAGTAAATGAAGTTAAAAAGCTGCAAGCTAAGTAGCAGATTCGATTAATCTGAAAGAGAACGAATGAATAGGAAAAGTTCCAGCTGCTAATGGACTTGGAATGAAAGCTGTTATCACAGAATGCATCAAAAGTAAATAGAAAGTCGACGTTGGACCAATGTTGGTCGGCCTGATATAAAGTCTTCATCCGTCAGGAAGGTTCATTACTCGTGCGGGACGTCTCTAGATAGATCAATCTAGATAGATAGATATTTTGGGTATGCGGCCCGAGAAAGATACCCTGGGCCTAACCAGAATGTCGGAACTCGTTGATGATTCTCTTCCTCTATAATACAGTGCGGGCAAGGATTTAATGGAAAAACTTCAGGGATCAACAATCATTTATTCTACTACCAATTTTCCCATACAATTTTTACCAAAACCCCTTTTTTCAGGGAGTATTTTGACTTCAAAGATTTTTTTTTTCCTTCGTAAGTTACGGCTTTCAGAAAACCGCCCATAACTTGGTGATTACTTTGTGACTTATAATGTTATATTATAATAGCAAAGTTGGAAACTCCAATAGAATTTCAAGAAGATTATGCCCTCATGAATTTCCAAAAACTGACATTGACAGCACCTTGGTAGATATCTTAGTGCAAAGGCTTATAACAATTTAACAACTTAGGTAGGTACAGCATTTTCTTGAGAAATTCAACGGAATTTGATACCACTATTTCCAAATGCCCAACCCTTTCCCTCGCTATCAGAAAAAAAAATCTCGATTTTACCGAACTACCAAATTGCTACTTCTACCAAACTTGGCAATCAACTTTTTTCCCCATGAGTAGGCATTAACAACACACTGTCAAGTCTATATTTCTTCAAACTCGACAAACTCAATATCAGATCGTATGGAGAAAAAGGGTTGATTGTAAAGATGTTAACATAACTGCATTTAATAGCGTGGTCGTTGCGATAAAGCTAATTTTGAATTTCGTGACCTACATCCTCAAGCTTTAGGATCCTTCGCACGATTTTTCATTTCTTTATTTTTTTAAACTTTTTTTCACTTTAAAAAAAAAAAAAAACTGCAACACATTGGGACTTGACCTTAGATGATGAATTTGATCTCAGTAAGCCCTGCACTGCGCATAACTATACGGAAGACGTAATGCGAACAGTTTTGAGGGTTGGTGCATGTTGGACCCAATATAGCTCCATATGAAATTCATGTAACTTTCTACTGCGCATGCGCGAAATTAAAATCCTGGCTATGCATATAACTTTAAGAAAGATGGATGGTGAGGGGTGCAATTTGGAGGATAGGTACGGGTCGGTTCCATATATGAATTGAATCCAATTTTAATTTTAAAATTTGGCGCATGAGTAAAACCCTTGTCGCACTCGTCAGTCCGGCTCTAATCAACCGGCTATTATGAAATCCACGAGGGTTAATTGGTTATTACATGAATTTATTAAAGATAGAGCTATAATTTCCATCTGCGCATGCCCAACCATGGAAAATTGATTGTCCATTTAGGATCGTATTTAGCTATTTGTTTTGATGGATGAAGTGGAATGTTAAGCTGCACCCACACTACGCTGACGAGACGTGGGAACACGTCAGCCCTCGCGTTAATGCGTCAGGTGCAAAAAACAAATGGATAGTTTTGAATTGAGCGTTCACATTTCTCTGACGTGACGTGGGAGCGCGCAGGATGACGCATACTCACTCCCCACCTCTTCTGACGCGTCAGGAGCAAATCAAAAGTTCTAGATTTTCGTCAGACGTGGGAAGGCGTGTGAAGGGTCTAGGCGCTCTTGGTTTATTATTGCTTCCGAGTCTGCGAAGCAGCGGAAGCCTTGTGTTCACTTTCGTGAGCCAAAAAATTTTTGTCTTCAGAAATCAAAATTTCCACTTGCATTTTGCGTTTCAAAGCCTACTGAACAAATTTGGTTCCGTGTCTGTCGGTCTGTGAGTCTGTGAGTCTGTCAGTCTGTGAGTCTGTGAGTCTGTGAGTCTGTCCGCATTTCCTTGTTACAGCCATAACTTCCACGATTTTGAATTGATTCAGCTCAAATTTTGAGGGATGGTGCGGATAAGGCCCCTTGAGGTCCCATACAAATTTCAACATGATTGATCCAGCGGTACGCCCTGCGCATGCGCTAACGTTAAATTCAACAAACACGCATAACTTTCACAATTTTGATTCAATTTCGCTCAAATTTTCAAGGGTTGTTTGGACAAGGCCTAGTGAGTTCCAGTATGAATTTCAGCATGATCGGACCCTCGGTGCGCTCTGCGCATGCGCTGGCGTGAAATAGATTCAATTTCCTTGTTACAGCCGTAGTAACCAAAGATTTCACCCAATTTCAATGTAATTCTCAGGGATTAAGCGGGTAGGGCCCATTGAGGTCCCATATAAATTTCAACATGATAGAGCCAGCGGTTCGCCCTGCGCATGCGCTCTGTCTGTCCTTCTATGCACGGCCAAACGGCTCGACGGATATCGACCAAATTTGGCTCGAATATCCAGTAGGCTCCCAAGTTGTGCAACGTCGCATTTTCAATTCCCTGACCATAGCGGAACTATGGTCGACCATGGTCAACTCCTGAATGGCTTGACGGATATCGACCAAATTTGGCACGAATATCCAGTAGGCTCCCAAGTTGTGCACCGTCGCATTTTTAATTCCCTGACCATAGCGGAACTATGGTCGACCATGGTCAACTTCGTTAATTGAAATGGTAACCCCTATTTTTTATCGCGTATTCGTAATCTACGTGAAATTCTATCTACGATCGACCCTTCGGACTACCCCCGCGGTCGACCATAGCGCATCCATGGGCCCCTCCATGGTCGAATCCTGAATTGCTCAACGGATATCGACCAAATTCGGCACGAATATCCAGTAGGCTCCCAAGTTGTGCAACGTCGCATTTTTAATTCCCTGACCATAGCGGAACTATGGTCGACCATGGTCAACTTCGTTAATTGAAATGGTAACCCCTATTTTTTATCGCGTATTCGTAATCTACGTGAAATTCTATCTACGATTGACCCTTCGGACTACCCCCGCGGTCGACCATAGCGCATCCATGGGCCCCTCCATGGTCGAATCCCGAATTACTCAACGGATATCGACCAAATTTGGCACGAATATCCAGTAGGCTCCCAAGTTGTGCGACGTGCATTTTTAATTCCCTGACCATAGCGGAACTATGGTCGACCATGGTCAACTCCTGAATGGCTTGACGGATTTTGATAAAATTGGGCACAAATACCCGGTAGGTTATGGGATTTTTCCGTCGTTTGTTGGTTCCATGATACTGCGTACAGCGAATCTCGGATAGCGAGCGAAGCGAGCGGTCAGGCTAGTTATGTATAATGGACGTAATGTATTATGGAAGTCATGTTATGTATAATATGTATAATATGTATATTTCATGTAATGTTATGTAATGTTATGTTATGTAATGTAATGTAATGTAATGTTATGTAATATGTATATTTAACGTTATGTATTGTTATGTAATGTAATGTAATGTTATGTAATATGTATATTTAACGTTATGTATTGTTATGTAATGTAATGTAATGTTATGTTATTTTGCTTCCGAGTCTGTTCTATTTTATAATGGGTCACTCTGATTGTGACGAGGAAGCTCCTGTGCCATCACCTTGGCAGTGTATTTTCGAACCGTTTTCGCCCCGTTTCTCGATTTTCGAACCGATCAGACGTAATAAATTGTAAAATTCCTCCTTTGACATTCTGTAGTACATGAAAAATCTTTCTTCATCTTCTATCAATTTAGGCATCAACGTATGAAACTCTCCGCACTCCTCCCTATCCAAGTTAATGGGATGAACCCAATCTCTTTCCAAACAGCTAGCTGCAGCAGCAATAGCAGCAATTTCTTCTTCCTCTTCGTCTAACATTTCTACAACACGAAGAAAACTCATGGTCGGAGGTTCCGAAGCAACTGAAAAGGGTTCCGTGCGAAGGAGGGCGTCAGACAGACCACCTCACGCGTCAGAGCAATGTGAACACAGATCCACATCTGACGTGGTCCCACGGAGCCTGACGTGACGTGTTCCCACGTCACGTCAGCGTAGTGTGGGTGCAGCTTTACTTGTACCTCCTGAGCAGTGCGTAACATGAGAATCATTTTTTTGTGATTATGATGTAGGAAGCCATGTGCAGTTGGTATTTTATTTCTACTGTACCAGTGGCGTAGCCAGGGGGGGGGGGGGGGGTCAGAACAACCCCCCCATGGATCGAAAACTTTACCACAAATTAAAATTAAATCTTAAGAATGATACCAATCACACCAGTAACAAACAAAGATTCAACAATAATTACAGAATAAACGATAAATCAAACATGATTAAACGTTTAAATTACGTTTATTTGATTACTAACGATCTGTCCCAAACATTTGACCCACTGCACTTTTTTACAAGAATGCTTATCAAAACAGTCCCTCACCGTCACCATCCCACACTTCAGGTGAGTTAATATTGATTTTAGCCCTTATTACCAATTGTTGACCCCCCAAAAAGCCTAATTCTGTGTGAAAAACAACTGAAATGGGATTTTTCTGTCTTCACTCATCCTTCTATACCACTTTCAGTGATTTTATATACCAATTTTAACCGTTTTTACCAATTTTTGACCCCTAAAAATTCAAATTTGACCCCCTTTGATTTTTGAAAATTGCTCATCCTTTCGTTTTGCACCTACCAAAAAAACTCCAGCCCCTTCTACGTAGATGGTATAATGAACCGTTGTGTAATAATTTACCATTGTGTAATAATTTACCCATCAACTTTTGTTCAAGTTTTGCTACCTATCAACAAACTCCAAAAGAGCCATCATTTTTCAAATGAAATAATATCACAGAACAAACAACTCTACTTCATACTCCTTGATTATAATCAGGTGATCCAATGATTGTATCTCGGGCCATTTCCCGTTTGTTTGCGCGTCGCTGGTGATGCCTTTTGGGCTGAATGTATACAATTACATTCCTGCTGTTGAAAATGCCTGTCGGTGCAAACTTCTGGGCATTGCTGTCAACGAACGGCTTGACGTGCAATGCTCCGGGAGGTCTTAAAAAACTCGTAAGTTCGAGAACTATTTAAAACCGTAAAAAAATCGAGATAACGGCGTCTTGGAGACTTCAACCCCTTTTTTCACCCCTTAGGGATGACTGACATTAAAGCCGAGCTTCGAGGACCAACTAGACCCCAAATGGGACCTATAAACCGAATTTCGTCAGTTTTGGTTCATGGTAACTAAGAAAAGTGCTCAGACGGACGGACAGAATTTTTTTATTGCATTTTCGGATTCTACATACCTTGCAACGGAAATCATCAAATTTTGAGGGGGGTTATAATTTTTTTTTCTTTCATGCTCGATTCCAAAGGTTCATTATTGAAAATAATAGACCAAAACGCCACAACTTCTTGCACACCGATTCAACTGCTCAATACCTTGAAATGTCTGTAACTAATTGACAGACAGGTATTAATTAGTGTTTGAAACTGAACTAGAAAGTTGCAGGTAGGAATCCAGAGGTTTTTTAAATTCTAATTTTGTTTTTGGGCTGTATCAGCCAATGATTGTGTTTTAGCGAATTTTCGAAGAAAAGGAAGCTATTGTTCTCGGTCCAAAATTTTTAAAACTCAAATTTCCGAAAGATTTTTATACCAAAATCCGTTTCAGACCATCCTAAATTCCCTGCCGAAAGACACCAAAAATTATATGTATATATATATATATATATTTATATATTTATATATGTATGTGTCATTCCAGACGATAACTCTCGAAAGAATTGATATAAAAAGTTCAAATTTGCACGAAAAATCTGTCTTGGCAATCGACAGGCTAAGTTCGAAGATGGGCAGAATCGGGTCACTCTAAGGGGGAGTTTTGGGGAGATTTAGGGGGGGGGGGGAAATTACCCATAAATTCCCAAAATGAAAAAGTCTGACAAGTGACACCTCATTTTAAAGGTTTTTGTACGCTGAACACGATGGTGAAATCAGAATTGCGATATCTCATTCCATTCTCAAACTGGAGCACTTTGAAGATGAAGGAACGTAGTTATTTCTTGAGATGTTCTTCCTGGTTCGTCTGCTCTAATCTGATAACGGAATGGGATATCGCAATTCTGACTTCACCATCGTGTTCAGCGTTGGAAAATCTACAAACCGAGGTGTTACTCGGCAAAAAATGGAACAAAAAATTTGTTACGTACCCAATACCTACTCTTCTGGTATTCAAAACATTTTTGATTTCCCCCTCCCCCTCCTTCCACCCCAAATTTTACTTTGCGTAAAACTACTCCTGTTTTAATTTTGTATGGTATCAAGTTGGGAAAACATTGGCCGAAAATTAATTTTCAGAAAATTTTAGGCGGAGGAGGAAGATGCCGAAAACTTCGAAAATTCGCTCTTATAGCCATGCTGCATGTTTTTTTTGTATAGCAGCAGTTTAGAAGTGATGTGAGTGCAGTGTGATTAGTGACCTTCATCACAACAACGTCATAACAAGCTTTGACATGATCATGATATCTACCTACCATCATCATCAGTCCAGTTCATGCCCTCTAACAAAGTGGAGCCCCCTCAGCCATACAGAAACTGTTGTTAACGCCCAGTGAAATTTTGAAGTTTCTCATTGATTTTCCCATCACCCCCACATCAGCGTTGCCATCTCTCATCATCACCTTCTTCAGCCCATCGTCATCAGTCATCCTCTTTCAGCCCATCGTCGCATCATTACCTACCCCCTGCTTGTCTGCCAGGTAGTTTGAACCCAAGACCAGTCAGTAAAATTTTCTGGCTCCTTCTGTCTTGTACTACAATTCCCCCCTTCCCCCTTTTTTCAGTCACGACTACGATTATTTCAGTACGTGTACTGCTTTCAGCACTTCCTTGAGCATTGGGAAGTATATACACTGGGGTGTGTACGTATACTGGGAGGAAATCTCATCGAAGGAAAGGCTGGATGTGGCCCAGTGGTTGAGGTGTAACTGCTTCGCACGCCTACCGACTGGGAGTTCGAATCTCGCTGGAACTATCATTTTGGTTTATTATTTTCAATAATGAACCATTGGAATCGAGCATGAAAAAAAAAATTCTTACCCCCCTCAAAATTTGATGGTTTACGTTTCAAGATATGTAGAATGCGAAAATGCAATAAAAATATTTCTGTCTGTCCGCCGTACGCCGTACTGGCCACTTTTCTTAGTTACCATGAAACAAAATTGATGAAATTTGGGTTATAGGTTCCGTTCGGGGTCTAGTTGGTCCTCGAAACTCGGCGTTACTGTCAGTCATCTCTAAGGGGTTCAAAATAGGGGTTGAAATTTTCAGAACGCCGTAGCTCGAAAACTTTCGATGGAAGGGTATGGTTACGTTTCAAGGTATGTAGAATCCAAAACTGCAATAAACACGAGTTAAATGTTGCTAAAATAATTCTGCCGATGACAAACAGTACCTAACAAAAAGAAACACACATAATGAAGTTCTGAAAAGAAATTGTTGATGAGGAGTGAAAAAAGTTGCAAAAGTACCTACCAACAAACTCCAGCCCCTTCTACGTAGATGGTATAATGAACCGTTGTGTAATAATTTACCGTTGAGTAATGATTTACCGTAGTAATAATTTACCCATCAATAATACTTCAACGTTTGTTCAAGTTTCACTACCTACCAACAAACTCCAAAAGAGCCATCATTTTTCAAATGAAATAATATCACAGAACAACCAACTCGACTTTATACTCCGCCAATATAATCAGGTGATCCCTAGCAATGATTTCATCTCCGCCAAATTTCCTATTGTGGGCGCGTCTCTGGTTACGAGATTTGGTTTGAATTGTATACAATTTCATTCACACTGGAGTCGAAAATGCCTGTCGGTGCAAACTTCGGGGTCTTACTGTGAACGAACGGCTGGACGTACGATGCTCCGGATGGTCTTAAAAAACTCGCAAGTTCAAGAACTATTTAAAAACGTAAAAATATTTACGTAAAAAAATGGTATAGGCGTTTTGAAAATTTCAACCCCTATTTTGAACCCCTTAGAGATGACTCACAGTAACGTCGAGCTTCGAGGACCAACTAGACGCCGAACGGAACCTATAACCCGAATTTCATCGATTTTTTTTCATGGTAACTAAGAAAAGTGGCCCGTACGGCGTACGGCGTACGGCGGACAGACAGAACTATTTTGGTTTATTATTTTCAATAATGAACCATTGGAATCGAGCATGAAAAAAAAAATGCTTACCCCCCCTCAAAATTTGATGGTTTACGTTTCAAGGTATGTAGAATCCAAAACTGCAATAAAAATATTTCTGTCTGTCCGCCGTACGCCGTACGCCGTACGGGCCACTTTTCTTAGTTACCATGAAAAAAAATTGATGAAATTCGGGTTATAGGTTCCGTTCGGCGTCTAGTTGGTCCTCGAAGCTCGACGTTACTGTGAGTCATCTCTAAGGGGTTCAAAATAGGGGTTGAAATTTTCAAAACGCCTATACCATTTTTTTACGTAAATATTTGTACGGTTTTAAATAGTTCTTGAACTTGCGAGTTTTTTAAGACCATCCGGAGCATCGTACGTCCAGCCGTTCGTTCACAGTAAGGCCCCGAAGTTTGCACCGACAGGCATTTTCGACTCCAGTGTGAATGAAATTGTATACAATTCAAACCAAATCTCGTAACCAGAGACGCGCCCTCAATAGGAATTTGTGAATACGGCCAATCATTGGTAGGGATCACCTGATTATATTGGCGGAGTATGAAGTCGAGTTGGTTGTTCTGTGATATTATTTCGCTTGAAAAATGATGGCTCTTTTGGAGTTTGTTGGTAGGTAGTGAAACTTGAACAAACGTTGAAGTATTATTGATGGGTAAATTATTACTACGGTAAATCATTACTCAACGGTAAATTATTACACAACGGTTCAGTATAGCATCTACGTAGAAGGGGCTGGAGTTTGTTGGTAGGTACTTTTGCAACTTTTTTCACTCCTCATCAACAATTTCTTTTCAGAACTTCATTATGTGCGTTTCTTTTTGTTAGGTACTGTTTGTCATCGGCAGAATTATTTTAGCAACATTTAACTCGTGATTTAGGTAGGTACCTAGTAACGAGTACGGGGTTAGGTACTAACCTACGGAGGGTCTGCGATCTACATAATATGTATATAATAGAATAGTACATATCATATTATATAGAAGGGTTATCTATACATAGAGCTGTGATCTGTAACAGGAGGGTATTCTATACAAAATAATAAACCGTTGTGCAGGGATTTGCAGCGTTTTATTGCAGTTTTGGATTCTACATACCTTGAAACGTAAACCATCAAATTTTGAGGGGGGGTAAGAATTTTTTTTTTCATGCTCGATTCCAATGGTTCGTTATTGAAAATAATAAACCAAAACTGCAATAAAAATATTTCTGTCTGTCCGCCGTACGGGCCACTTTTCTTAGTTACCATGAAAGAAAATTGATGAAATTCGGGTTATAGGTTCCGTTCGGGGTCTAGTTGGTCCTCGAAGCTCGACGTTACTGTGAGTCATCTCTAAGGGGTTCAAAATAGGGGTTGAAATTTTCAAAACGCCTATACCATTTTTTTACGTGAATATTTTTACGTTTTTAAATAGTTCTTGAACTTGCGAGTTTTTTAAGACCATCCGGAGCATCGTACGTCCAGCCGTTCGTTCACAGTAAGACCCCGAAGTTTGCACCGACAGGCATTTTCGACTCCAGTGTGAATGAAATTGTATACAATTCAAACCAAATCTCGTAACCAGAGACGCGCCCACAATAGGAAATTTGGCGGAGATGAAATCATTGGTAGGGATCACCTGATTATATTGGCGGAGTATGAAGTCGAGTTGGTTGTTCTGTGATATTATTTAATTTGAAAAATGGTGGCTCTTTTGGAGTTTGTTGGTAGGTAGTGAAACTTGAACAAACGTTGAAGTATTATTGATGGGTAAATTATTACTACGGTAAATCATTACTCAACGGTAAATTATTACACAACGGTTCATTATACCATCCACGTAGAAGGGGCTGGAGTTTGTTGGTAGGTACTTTCGCAACTTTTTTCACTCCTCATCAACAATTTCTTTTCAGAACTTCATTATGTGTGTTTCTTTTTGTTAGGTACTGTTTGTCATCGGCAGAATTATTTTAGCAACATTTAACTCGTGATTTAGGTAGGTACCTAGTAACGAGTACGGGGTTAGGTACTAACCTACGGAGGGTCTGCGATCTACATTATATGTATAGAATAGTACATATCATAAATTATATAGACGGGTTATCTATACACAAAGCTGTGATCTGTAACAGAAGGGTATTCTATACAAAATAATAAACCGTTGTGCAGGGATTTGCAGCGTTTTTTCATCGCGTCTCCATATTAAATTGGACTGTACGTTTTTCATTAATTATTGGGAAAACTATGTAACCGGTATTTGCTTTATTGTGTAAATGGGCCCATTAGTTGGATTAGATACTGTGAGGGAGCGCACATCCACCACGAGAGGTGTGAGGGAGGACCTGCCCGGTTTGGTTATGGGCGGACGTGCCCGGTTTGGTTATGGGCGGACCACCACCATGCCCGGGATCTTTTTGGATATGTGCTTGGTTTGGTTATGGGCGGACCACCACCATTCCCAGGATCTTTTAGGTTAAGGAAAGAGATGAGGAGCTAGGAGAGAGAGAGAGTAGACAGCGACTAGTAGTGATGGGCGTTGAATAACGGAACCGCTTAGAATAACCGGTTGTCTACCAAGAACCGGTTACTGAGATAACCGGTTATGAGAAAACCTACGTTATTGGAATAACTACTTCGCTTCTCCTGGGCAGTACTAAAGAGACGGTACCTACCGGCTAGCCGCACGTAGGTAACTGTCTCGCTCTCGCACCCTTTGATGTGGTGATGGTATTGAGTAACTACCTGCCGCCGATAACGCTTTACCTCGTAACCGGTTACCGACTTCCTGACAGTTATCCATCAGCTTAGGACCATTCGCTTCCCTTTGAGGTGAGATGGTATCCTACGCTATAGGACACAGCGTACCTGTAGCGATCACTCATTGCTCTTCACTCCATACCTAACAGGCTACCTACCTATTTTAGGACGGTATCCCTCAGCTTAGCGCCCTTCAACAAAAAATTAAGAGTTATTCCTCATTCTCTCAGTACAGTTCTGTTATCGAGTAATAACGTTAAAAATGTTGAAGGGCCTAAAAACTAGCTCCATAACGTTTCGCGTTCCAATTTGTTGTGATGCAGGAAGTTCCAAATCATTTTGCCGATAATTAATTCAAGATTTTATCTACTGGTCACATTAAAGTGTAGACAGAACATAACCATAGTTACCGACCTACTCAACTCAATTTTGTGAGATCCCATAGGAGGGGGGAGGGGGGGATTTTTTTTTAGATTAGGAAATTTAAAAATTTTTATTCCTCTATCAACAACTGATTTCTGTTATATTTATGGTCAGCATTTGAATTTAAGCCCCATCAGTGTAAGACAGCGATTCCCAACCTGGGATGCGCGGGAGCGCGGGAGCCCCTTTGGGGGTGCGTGGAAAAAATAGAGTAATGGCGGACATTTTTGGGAAAAAATTTGATTAATATTTTTCGTTCATTTCCCCCACCGCCGCTACCACAACCAACTGTGAACTGATCTACTCAAGTGTGAATGGGGTGTACCCACACATTTTTAATATTTTTTATCTTGAAAGTAGATGTTGAGAAAAGACAGGACCTACATCGTTTTTGTGCGAGGGCTGTAGTGATTCGCCGAGAAGGGGAGGAAGCATACTTGTCCACAATTGAACCAGATTTCAAAAAAATGTGTACCACGATACAGCCTCAAGGATCTCATTAATTTGCCCCAAAATTACTCGTTTATTTATTCATTTATAAATTTACGGGCTAGTCTAATTTAGTCTCATTCCTGTCTTCTTGTCAATAATGTAATTTTGCAATATTAAAACATTATATTATTATAGTTACATATTGTGTAACTCCTACTCTTTCGATCTCTTTAGTTACCTACCTACCTACCTGTGTTACTTTTACCTTGATACTCATGTGCATTGTTTTTACTACAAACTTTATTTTAAATCTGTGTGCAAACTTATACACTATATTTTATACTTTTATATATATACTTATAAAATAAAATGTGTGTATACTTTTTTTTTTTTTTTTGTTTTGTTCAAGTCTGTTATAAATCAACTTCTGACACAGCGCCTTTACTATACCTATCTATTTGGTATTTACGTAAGTCGGGGGTGCGCCGGCTGAAACTGAGTTGCTGGGGGGTGCGAATGAGAAAAAAGGTTGGGAACCGCTGGTGTAAGAGACTGATTCACATGATGAAGCAATATGTAGGTAGGCATCATATGATGAGAGAGAGAGAGAGAGAGAGAGAGAGAGAGAGAGAGAGAGAGAGAGAGAGAGAGAGAGAGAGAGAGAGAGAGAGAGAGAGAGAGAGAGAGAGAGAGAGAGAGAGAGAGAGAGAGAGAGAGAGAGAGAGAGAGAGAGAGAGAGAGAGAGAGAGAGAGAGAGAGAGAGAGACAGAGAAATTGCTTTATTCCTTAAAACATTTTATAGACAAATTTTGAAATATACAAATATGGTAAGTTCAATAAAAAGTTTGTTTTTCTAAAGTGGTTACATAATATATTTTACTTACCTCCAAGTTAAGTTCTTATAGATATCAAAATAAAATCTTAGTTACAAAAATATTTCTTAAACGTGAGTTCTATAACAATCTGAGACTTAGTAATCAAAGTAAGTGTCGGTATTTAGTATGGTGGAAATCCCACAGTAGGCCAGGGCCTATACGTGGGCAATACAGAGCTGAAGCTAGTGTAGTTCAACAAAGCTCAAAACATGAACTTTTCGACATCGGCTCTCAGGAAACACTCATGTTTGTTCCTCTACTCCGGAGTGAAAAGCACCCCCATCACCAAACTGGTAACCGGTTATCAGAATAACCGGTTATCGTATCCGGTTACTGACTGATAACTGTTAGCGAATAACCCGTTATCAGAAAATAACGCTTTAGCCCATCACTAGCGACTAGAGGAGAGCGTAGAACGGCTAGAAAGGCGAAGGAGGCGAGTTTTTATAGGCTTGGAAGCCGTCTCCCTCCATCCTCCAGCTAGTGGAGGATGGTGGGGATCCCCAGGTTGTCCCTCGGCTCTTCTCCGTCTTCCGCCCCCACTTCTAGGTTTATTTTGCGAGATCTTAATTTCACAGAGTAAGGTTGTGGTTCTGGGAGGATACCACGACAGATACCTATTACTTTCATCAATAGAATAATTATTTTCAATTTTATGAAAATCTACTTGTTAATCAGTACCTTCCTTATATTTTTAACAAGAGGGAAAAGGTTGAACCTTAGGTATAATTTTAAAAAACCTAGTCCTTCATCACAAAACAGTTAGTAAATGCATAGGTACCAGTTGGTCCCCAGAAGGTCCCACATCATGATAAACTTCGACTGTGCGACTGGTGATCCAGTGTGAAAGGTTTCCCTGAAAAACCAGTTGAGGTAAAATGTTGAGGGTAGTTGGGAACTGGCTCACTGGTTAGTTCATGAAATTTCTTGCGAAGTTTCTTGGGAAATCAGTAGAGTTATCACTCAAACCTGGTCTGATTGAATGTGACCGATTGTGCGCGAAGCACAACGCCCTTCGTAAACATATTATGAGCTGCCTCAACATCGAGCAGAGCAAGGGGATGAGCGATGAACGCATAATAATAGGTACCAAAATGTAAACGTCGCGACATCGAAGACGGTGATATTTATTCGAGGTCCCATTTCAATATGAAAGGTCCCAAGGCTCTTTTCCTCGTCGATCAATCACATCTGGAGGATCACCACTAACGCGATGGTCCTTCTTCGAGCGTTCTTTTCGAGATATTCCCGAAGATGCTTGAAGAAATCGAAGAAGCGAGCGTAGCTTGGACTGAATTTCCGAGATGATTAATAATGATCCACGTTATAATAATGGCATCAATTCAATACTGATGCCATTATTATTGAATGACAGCATTGGTGTATCAATATTGGTTTAACACGTATCCATCCATCTAGTGATGGTCGCAATCCCAGGCTGTGGATCCTGAACAGAGCACTCACAAGTACGAGTAATTTCACGTATTCATGTACCTATGTATTGCAAACTTTATAAATTTTTTGCTAAAATTTAAGAGCTTCTGAAGGCAGATCCTAAGTCGTATAAAGTGAAGATGCTCGTCGAAATTTTCATCAAATTGGTCTGTCATTTTTTGCGTTAACGAAAAACACCGTTTACTTTTCACTGGGAAAAATATGAACACTTGCATGTCAAAGTTCTACTGATTGGCTTTCTCGACGTTTAATTTACTCTTATCGACAAGCGGAGGTTTCTTAAATAAGTGGTCTCTAGTCATTTGGGTTAAAAAAGTTCAGTTCCATCAGAAGAAAAAGTTCGTGGCATCAAACCAGAGACTTTTTATTTATCAAAGCCGGTGTTATTAAAACGAAGGAAATTTAAAAAGTATTAACAATTATTGTTATCTTTACTGAGAAAAGTTCTTTTCAAGTGAGTGTAACAATAATGAAGGATAAAATTTTTGATTGCATGTTTAATTAAAAAGCTCGCTCCCGATGAATTATTGAATGGGGTAGTATTCTCTTAAATAGGCTTTGGGGGCATCGGAACTTGCCAGAACACTTCATTTTGATTGTGATACCCACTTCTGTAGCACATTATCCTACGCATGTAATTCATGTACCGTCAATCAAGGAGACACACACCAAGAAATCTGGGCAAATTTTTATTTTTGAAGGTTAGTTAAGTCCGTGGATAACTCCAACTTCGACTTTGCTAATATACTCGTGTATGCTCAGTATAGCCTTAACCCACCGAAGAGAGAAAACATTTTGAAATGTAAACTGGTAGTGTTGTTAAGTCAAGTTTCTTATTGATGGCAAAATTCCGTTGTCCTGTAAATCGTCACCAGTGACAATCTCTACCAGTCGGGTCCTTTCAAATCTACAGCTACACAACACGTGATCTAACCCCACTCATGGACTGGTGGCGATTGTCGCAAATTTTGGTTCATTATTCTGCGGATAATAACTCTACGCATTCGCTCACCAAAAATTTTAGGAACATTTCCTCAAAATATTCAAAATGCTATGTACTCCGACGTTCACCTTCGCCGTATCATCCGTCTCTACCTTTATTTTCGGTAAGAAATTCGTTCTTTCGCTAAACGACTCCATTGTGTCCCGAAACTTTGCAGCCATATATATATATATATATCGGAATATACCAAAGGCTGTGATGGGTGAAAAAATAGGGTTTTCGGTGTTTTAGTAACACCAGCTTGTGAGGTATCGTTCGTTTTCCATGTTTTTGTTAGGGCGAGGAGACCTGATATGAAGTCGATTTTGACCAAAGAGTGGAAAATTGAGGTTATAACGGAGTTTCAGCTCCCAAAATTCATTTTTTGTGAGTCAAAAACCAGGGAAATTGTTTGAAATCACCATAAATTTGTATAATAACTTAGAGCTAGTATTAACAGGTGAATCAAGACAATTAAATGGTACTATCAATGATCAAAAATAGGCATATAGAATTAATTCCGAGTTTTTGAGGGCCCGAAATTGGTTAAAACCATCAAAACTAGCTATTTCAATTATTGCACATAAAGAAACAATAAATGAACAGCCAACATTTCTGTAGGTATGTCCAATAGAATAATAAACCCATGTGACAAGGAGCAGCGTTTTAGGTGGTAGCGATTGCCACTGGTGGCTATTGAAATGTATTCGACAATTCCACCCTACTCTGAGATAGGTATTTTTATGTCTTCGAAAAGAGGGTTAATTACTTAATAACTTGTTATACCGAACGACTGCGATATGTGTACCTTACAGGTTATGGAGTAGGCACATGACTTGGACCGTAATTTCGTCGGAAAACTGATGAGCTCCAAAAGGTGAGCGCAATTGTCATTCAGAAACCCATTGTGCAGACAAAATAATATAATTATGGCGACCACAGGTACAGGTACTTTTGGGAGTACACGTCCTACTTTTTGAGTTTGGGTCCTCCCATATTTTTGAACTCATCAAAAGGAAGATAACGTTCTACTTTTTTGAAATGGTACTCCGAAGGTCCTAAGTTTATAAGCTGTAGGCCAAACCGATATGTTTTCGATGGAATTCGTCAACATCGATTTAAGTAACATCGAGATCAATACGTCAACATTGATGCTTTCCACTCCACTGTAGAAGAGTGAAGAGGAAGAAGAAGCAGAGCTTTTGTTATCACTAGAGATCGGATTTTTATGTATTTAAAAATGCGAAATATGTATTTATTTTTTTGAAATATGCATAAAATATGTGAAACGTTTTTGTGAAATGTGAAAATATTTTACCTATATATTTTCTGAAATATGTAAAAATGGGTAGACATTTTGAAGTTAAAATAAATTGAGAAAATGCGTAGACATCATCCGGAAACTAATGTAGATACTTAGCAATCACCGAGTCAATTTGTCCATCTGAGTGTGAATTTCGTTGCATTTCTCACCAGAAAACAGAGTATCCAAGCCAAAAAAGAGTTTCAACAATGAACAATTTAGTGCAAAATAATGTTTACACAGCTCCCTACAACCATCCGAAAATGGCGATATTCTTCAAAACGTTGGACAACAGTTGACATCAAAAAATAGGTGTCTCATTTAATGAAATATTTGAAAATATGTCTTTCAATAAATGAAGTATTTGAAAATATGTAATAATAGCGAAATAATGTGAAATTAAAGTGTGTTAAAACGTTCGAAAAGTGTCAGTATGAACACATCTAGCTGAAAATCATGGATACATAGCCTAGAAAAAAACGCTGCCAAGTCCTTGTCACATGGGTTTATTATTCTATTGGAGTTCTAGAGATTTTTTTTGGCTGTTAAATGTATTGTTTCTTTCATGTGGAATGATTGAAATAGCTATTTCTGATGATTTCCACCAATTTTGGCCCCCAAAACATGAAATAGGTACGCTTTTTTTTTAAGATCATCTTTGATCATTGGTAGTGGCATTTAATGGTCTTGATTCACCTGTTTACACTTTTTCCAATGTTATTGTACACATTTATGGTGATTTCAGACAGTTTTCCAGGTTTTTGACTCATAAAAAACCAATTTTGGGAGCTGAACCTTTGGTAAAAACTCAATTTCCGCGTCTTTGGTTAAAATCGACTTCATATTCGGTCTTCTCGTCCTCAAAAACATGGAAAAGGATACCTCAAAACCTCATGTTACCAACATGTTGCTAAAACGCAAAAATACCTATTTTTATACACATTTTCACTCATAACACCCCTGGGTATATTCTGATCGGGCTGAAAAGTTACGGGACACAACTAGGGCCCAAATGAAGCATGTGTGCGAAAGAACGACTTTTTTAGACCGAAAATGAAGCCGGTACACGTGATACGGCGTACGGCGGACGGACATTGCAATCTACGCACCTTGAATCGGAAAAGAAACAATTTTGAGGGGGTGTTATAAAAATTTTTTGCTGAGCGAATACATAGGTGTATTATTCACAGAATAATAAACCAAAAAAGTGAATGCATACGAATCCTATCACTAGTTATCACGGTGGTACGACCTAATCATCCGGCAATGTGATAATCAACTTTGAACGAAGTAATATTTTTTAATATTTTACAAGCCACGGTTTCTTTCTGATTGCATATTTTGTGTCTAAAATGAAGCGTGTTCGCAGGAATCTTTGTTATCACCTACCCTGCTGTGAGAGTTCAATTATATTATTTGTGGGATGAGTGAAGGATGAAATCGGGAGGCACGGAGGATTCCTTCATTCCCAAGTTTAAAAATAAAAATCCCACAAATAAAAATCTTTTGTAATTATATTATTTAGTTTGAAACGTTTATTTTGAAAATTTATTTTATAACATTAAATAATATATAATGATGGTTGATAAAATTTATGTTACATTTCTTAGAAGGTCCTCCTTTTTTGTTTCAAAATTATGGCCACCGTAAATATAATGGTAACAGTATAGGTACGGCGTTTTGTTACAGCAGTATGCAAACTGCTATTTGATATGGCTCATCTTTGGAGGTACAAGGTGCAATATACATTGAAGTGACTGGCCTTGGGTTTCAGATCGATCGCTATTACACTCATTCTTATACAGGAACCTAAACTGATCCGCATGTTCGCTATCACTGATTTAAATTTCATCACATCCCCACACGGCAGCCGAAGGTTCGTAATTTGAGATCCAGCGCCAGTAAAGTGTCGATGAAGCGTGAAGTTGAGTGGCTTCCACAAACAAGTTGTTACTTTCCACTAAGTTCGACAAACAGGAGACTCGTCGAAGATGAACATCGCTGGGTTTCAGTTGGATGTTGACTTTTCATTAGCCTCCCGCTCGATAAGGGCGGTGTTGCTCGTATCGAGTTCTACGGGAATTGTTGAGGGGAAATGAGCTTTCAGAGATTAGGCGGAACGAATTAGAATTCATTAGTCTCCTTCTCATCTTCTTCTTCGAGTGTCTCATTAAGCCTCACATTGGTACATTGAGGCCATTGTACACAATTACCGGAGAACCGCGGCTTTGAAGAACAAAGCCGTGGTTCTCCGGTAATTGTGTAAACGGCATCGTGGAAATTACGGTGTATATACGGTGTATACGCGCGAACTGCAAAACGATCAATCCATAGGAGATCAGCAGGTTATGGATTGGAATTTTGAAGATTAGGACCAATATTGTAGCAGTGGATTTAATGTGACGAAATTTCCAGCTTGTTAGAAATCAAGAAGACAATAATTCGCATTGGCAGCTCCAACTTTAATGAAACAAAAAATACTTTACTTAACTGCTCATAAACTCTGGTTGATGTCAAACACATATTGTAGGTGACAATATAATATCTAAACACAGCAGGTGAACGAATATCCGTCCCATCCTCTGTGCATGCTGCTCCAAATGACAGTAATATCGACTAGGCCCAGAATTTGTTGGTAGCAATGTCAAATTTTAGATTTCTCAATAACTAGAATGAGACAAAAACGCTGCAAATCCCTGCACAACGGTTTATTATTTTGTACAGAATACCCTTCTGTTACAGATCACAGCTCTCTGTATAGATAACCCGTCTATATAATATAATATGTACTATTCTATGCATATTATGTGAATCGCAGATCCTCCGTAGGTTAGTACCTAACCCCGTACTCGTTACTAGGTACCTACCTAAATCACGAGTTAAATGTTGCTAAAATAATTCTGTCGATGACAAAAAGTAACTACAACGGCAAAAAGAAACGCAAATAATGAAGTTCTGAAGGAAAATTGTTGATGTGGAGCGAAATAGATGCCCCTTCTGCGTAGATCACTGTTTTCTGTGGTCAGTACCCACCCTCGTGGTCAATTATAATGAACCGTAGTGTAATAAATTGCCCATCAATAATACTTCAACGGTTGTTCAAGTTGCAAAAGTACCGATCAACAAAATCCAGCCCTTTCTCGGTAGATGAACCGTTGTGTAATAATTTACCGTTGTGTGATAATTTACCGTTGTGTAATAATTTGCCGTTGTGTAATAATTTACCATTGTCGTCCGACAATGCTCCGACAATCGAAACAAACCACTGGACTTAACTGTGCTGTGCCATTAGTGGGTGCAAGTGTTACCCAGTGTCCCTGACTTTCCTCCAAAAATAGGCTAGACCAGTGGTTCCCAACCTAGGGGCGATCGCCCCCAAGTGGGCGATTTGGGTTATCAGGGGGGCGATAAATAAGTGGGGGGCGATTAGGGGGCGATGAGTATTCAAAGGGGGAAAAATTAAAATAGTACTGTACAGTAGAAGTTGTCGGGTAGCACGAGTCACTGGCTTGTCTCAGCCGACGAGTTCACTCCACTCTCCACAGAATTATTTCATCATTCATCGCCAAGTTAGATATTCATAAGGTAAATATTGGCCGTAAAGAGCTGATTCAGTTCCCGACCCTTAAAAAGTGTTCAGTGTCAGATAACGAGACTCCTGAACTCCCAGAAGACAAAATTCTAATTTTTACTGATCACCTTGACCAGTTAAAAACTGACATGGAATCATGATTTGAAGATTTGACCAAGTTACAAATTCCGGATTGGATTCTAGATCCATTTTAGTTTGAAGCTGTGGATAAGCTTGATAACTCTTTGCAGACGGAGTTTCTATATCTGAAGTATGACTGTGAGGCGAAAATCATTTTCAAGCAGAGCGGTTACGAGTTAGCCTGGGTGAAGCTTATGGACACTTATCCACAACTGTGGGAAAAAACTGAGCCACTTCTCATCTCGTTCCCGTCAACATATTTAGTTGAAAAATGATTTAGTTCTGTTGTCCAGCTCCTCACAAAACAAAGAAATAAGTTGGACATTTGTCTCAAAGGAGACTTGCGCCTGAACTTGACGAACATAAAGCCAGATATTCAAGCTTTAACTAAAATCCACCAAGCACAAGGCAGCCATTGAAAAGGTAAAATAAAACAATAACAAAGTTTTCAAACTTTCATTTATTTTTGGTTTATTATTTTCAATAATGAACCATTGGAATCGAGCATGAAAAAAAAAATTCTTACCCCCCCTCAAAATTTGATGGTTTACGTTTCAAGATATGTAGAATCCAAAACTGCAATAAAAATATTTCTGTCTGTCCGCCGTACGCCGTACGCCGTACACCGTACGCCGTACGCCGTACGCCGTACGCCGTACGGGCCACTTTTCTTAGTTACCATGAAAAAAAATTGATGAAATTCGGGTTATAGGTTCCGTTCGGCGTCTAGTTGGTCCTCGAAGCTCGACGTTACTGTGAGTCATCTCTAAGGGGTTCAAAATAGGGGTTGAAATTTTCAAAACGCCTATACCATTTTTTTACGTAAATATTTTTACGGTTTTAAATAGTTCTTGAACTTGCGAGTTTTTTAAGACCATCCGGAGCATCGTACGTCCAGCCGTTCGTTCACAGTAAGGCCCCGAAGTTTGCACCGACAGGCATTTTCGACTCCAGTGTGAATGAAATTGTATACAAACCAAACCAAATCTCGTAACCAGAGACGCGCCCACAATAGGAATTTGTGAATACGGCCAATCATTGGTAGGGATCACCTGATTATATTGGCGGAGTATGAAGTCGAGTTGGTTGTTCTGTGATATTATTTAATTTGGAAAATGATGGCTCTATTGGAGTTTGTTGGTAGGTAGTGAAACTTGAACAAACGTTGAAGTATTATTGATGGGTAAATTATTACTACGGTAAATCATTACTCAACGGTAAATTATTACACAACGGTAAATTATACCATCTACGTAGAAGGGGCTGGAGTTTGTTGGTAGGTACTTTTGCAACTTTTTTCACTCCTCATCAACAATTTCTTTTCAGAACTTCATTATGTGTGTTTCTTTTTGTTAGGTACTGTTTGTCATCGGCAGAATTATTTTAGCAACATTTAACTCGTGATTTAGGTAGGTACCTAGTAACGAGTACGGGGTTAGGTACTAACCTACGGAGTGTCTGCGATCTACATAATATGCATATAATAGAATAGTACATATAATATTATATAGACGGGTTATCTATACATAGAGCTGTGATCTGTAACAGAAGGGTATTCTATACAAAATAATAAACCGTTGTGCAGGGATTTGCAGCGTTTTTTTTTTAATTTTAGCTGCCAACTTTCTTATTTTTTTCAGATTCCTATTTAAAAATGAAAACTTGTACTCCTGTTTTTTAAATGTACGTCAATGATCTTAGTTAATTATTTCACTTCTTTGTTCTTTAAAAAAACTGTAAAGAATGCACATTTTAATTTTTTGTCTATTTTATTTAAGAGTGACCGGATAAAACTGCTTTGGTTGTTTTTATATACGGTAATAAATTTGTTTAAAATGAGAAAACTGCTTTATTATTGACACTTTACTTCAAATTAAAATTAGGCATATAATGAAAATGAAAAGGGGGGCGATAGGTGTTAGTCAATCTCCAGAAAGGGGAGATGGGCCACAAAAGGTTGGGAACCACTGGGCTAGACTTTATTGGAATTCTGCCTAACAGTGAGCTTGACTAATATGAAACTAAATATTGCTAGATGAAATGTACCTATATATTATTTTCAGTTGCAATAAATAAATAATATCACTAAAAAAAAAAAAAAAAACTTCAACGTCCCTTCAAGTTTCAGAAGTACCTACCAACAAAATCCAGTCCAGTATCGCAGAACAACCAACTCGACTTCATACAGCCATCCTTGATTATAATTAGGTGCTCCCTAGTGATGATATCCGGGCCGGATTTTTACCGTTTGATTCACGATCGTGTTGACGAAGCTTTTTGGTGCACACGAACGATTGGACGTACAGTGCTCCGGGTGGTATCAAAAAATTGTACAGCTCAAGACAAATTTTTGCAACGAAAAAAAAAACCCTTCTATCGAAAGTTTTCGAGATACGGCGTTCTGAAAATTTCAACCCCTATTTTGAACCCCTTAGAGATGACTGACAGTAACGCCGAGCTTCGAGGACCAAGTAGACCCCGAACGGAACCTATAACCCGAATTTCATCAATTTTTTTCGTGGTAACTAAGAAAAGTGGCCAGTACGGCGTACGGCGGACAGACAGAAATATTTTTATTGCATTTTCGCATTCTACATATCTTGAAACGTAAACCATCAAATTTTGAGGGGGGGTTAGATTTTTTTTTTTCCATGCTCGATTCCAATGGTTCATTATTGAAAATAATAAACCAAAATGATGTATCTACCGCTCCTCGTGATTATGCCGTAGATACAGGCTGTGCCTTAGGGAAACGCAGTAGCTGGGCACCCTTCCCCCTAACTTTCATTGCCCTTGAAAATACTTGTCATATCATCAGAAAATGTTACAATTTAGCCCAAATAGCATCCAAAGATATCAAAACGACACCAATGCATAGGCAGTTCAGTGATGTGTAGAGGACGAGAAGTTAAAATTCAACTGCATGCCCCTGGAAGCCATTTGGTTTTCAGGAACAAAACACGAATTTTACGGCCAACACTTTCGAACAGCTGTACTGAACGTTTTCTGTTTCCGTTTTCCGGTCCCGCAGTTACACCCACCAAGCCATTCGATCTCAAACTGCCGCATTTACCGACATTGTGTCGGCCACGTCGTTCGACGGTCGAAATCGCCGAGACTCTCCCGCTCGGCGTGTGAATCCGACGTTGACGACCCCTTTTGCGCCCGACGGTTTTTAAAGGACCTCGGATTGCATCAGAGTCCAGTTGGCCGCATTTGGCTCCTGGCATGGGGAACACACTAAATCCGTCGACACGCAGAAACACTTTACCTTTTCGACCCCCCATGGAAGACGACTCTGGTCGAGACGGAGACAGCGGTAGACAAGGAGATGTTGGCCCGCTGCTCGTGGCGTGCTATTCTCAGACGAGCTTTTGGGTGCAGCTGTTTGAGGGTTGGGTACCTGTCTGTGCTCTAATGAAGTCATTTGGTGACGTCACGAATCCGAATGGGTCCCTCTACGCTCTCATTCACTTTTTTCCTCCGTTCTCCTTCCTGTGTTTCTTCCTGTATTTTTTCATGTTTTTGCTTTATTTCTTATGACCTGGGAAGCTGTAAAACATGACTATAGCGCCAATGTGGCACTTATTTTTGTGAAATAGGGCCCTAAAAAATATGGCAATATGGCACTTATTTTGGCCCAAATATGGCACTTATTTTTCAACCCTCTCCGACCACCCCAGCTATTCTGAGACGATAATATCACAACATACAAGTTATTTATGCTAAATAATTTATTTTATTTACAAAGATTTATACAAATAATAATAATAATTATTATTAAATAACAACATCAGGGTTGCTGCGACGCTTTCCATTGAAAATCCCAGCCGTCGATCACTCGGAGGTATTTCATTTTTGAGAAAGTCCTCTCCACATCAGCTGATGTTGCCGGGGCGTATTTCATAGAGAGGACATCAGCAGGTTCCCAGCCTTCCTTCAGAATGTTTTCCTCACCAGAGTGGCGACCCGTGGAAGCACCCCATTCCAAAAGGGTTAGAGGCATTAGTAATCCCTCTACACTGATGGCCTCAGGGTTCGAGAAACCTCATGTCATTCAGAAATTTTCACTTCAAATTTTGTTTTGACATTTTATGTCTTTACTTTGCTACATAAACTCGAAAATGTAACGCGGGACATGTAACGGAGAAGCGTCACGAAAATATTTCTGATGATTTTCGCTTACAACCGATTCGTTGCTACGGAACTTTATCTTCGCCAGTTATCATCGTACAAAAATCGTTCACCACTCGTTGGATAGCTCTCGATTTACCTAACCATATTACGTTAACCACTGAGGAGTGCGTGGCCGACAAGCTGCGGTATGAGCGTGATTGTTTAAATGAATGCGTATGAACTTCTCCAGTTATCATCGTATACAAATCGTTCACCACTCGTTGGAAAGCTCTCGATTTACCATTACATCGCAACCATCAACGAGCACAATCAAACGTAGTTATCATTGGTCTTATAAGACGGCACTCGTCCTCCATTCGTTGGAAATCTTGACCAAAACAATTAAGTACGAAGTACGTGGTGTGGGTGCGGGAGGGGGCGCAAAGATATAAAATGTCCCTCGTGGTTGTTTAATTTTTTCGAAGGAGTTTGGCGAAAAAAAGGCAAAACATGGCACAAACATAGCATTTTCCCAAAAATCGGCCGAATATGGCATTTTACAAAAAAATCAACAGAATATGGCATTTTTGTATGGCGCCATGGCAATATGGCATTTGAAGGGCTCTGCTTATGACAGAGTGTAACAGGAGGGGGTGGACCCTCGAGAGTCCCCCTCCGAGAGCAGCGAGAATATCACCGGTTAAGAAGGGATATCGATTCGGCTTCCCCAAACCGACCCCGTCTCCACCGGAAGAAAACATTTATCGAGAACAGCCCACACTGTCACAACCTTCACCCGAAGGTAGGACTTGATCTGAAGGTTTGTCTTGTGACCTACTAAACTAAACAGCTGCCTCCATTCGATTTCTATAAAGAAGTAATTACCAATGCATATTCGACATTACCTTCATTCTTCGCCACAAAGATCTGATGACTCCAATTAGGTTGTTGAATATAAATAGTCAATTAGCCATTTAGCTAAAACCTGTATGCATACCTTGTATAATTTCTATATTAAACCCGTATAATTTATTATCCAAACCACCATGAGATTCTTGAGCAACGGCATAAGAGAAACTTTATGGCGGATACCGGGACATATTATGGAGTCCAAGACATTTGGGGTCGTGGGGAAAAAAAACTAAAGAACCGGCCAAAGACGTAGTGACCCCGACTATGACGATATTCTCAAGTCAAAACTGCGGTCTGAAAGGTAACAGTGATGGAACACTAGTGAGATCAGATAAGGCAGATGAAAATAACATGATTTCAAATTTTTGAGCCAACATTGTTCATTTTGACTCACTCAGGTTGTTCAATATCGGGGATTATGATGCAGATAGATTGAACGCTCAGCACATGTTCAATTTAGATTCACCTACTTACAGGAATATTTATATGCGCATTCGATGACGTCAGCAACGCCTTGAATTCTAAGCTTGTAACAGTGTGGGCTGTTCTCGATACATTTTTTCTTCCGGTGAAGAAGGGGTCGCTTGGGGAAACCTAATGGATATCCCTTGTTAACCGGTGATAATCTCGCTGGTTTAGGAGGGGGACTCTCGAGGGTCCACCCCCACTGTTACACTCTGCCACATGGTATGCGCTGAGCACTTCATCATACTCCATCCACTTTTTGTAGGCTTACCAGAAGGATAAGCCCAAAGGTTTCCCAGAAGGATTCCTTTACTGACAACCCGTCCCTTTGATACTGCATAAATCTATTGGCTTCCCCACCACCTTTCCCCCCTTTAGAGTGTAATTAAAATATACTGAGCTCATTAGAAGGCGATTGATGCCCTGTCCCAATTGAGAAGTACCAAAAGTTGTTCCATCCCAACGATGGAGGTTGATCAGCTAGAGGTTGTCCAGATGAGCACAGTTTACTGGACAAAACCTCTGACAATATTATCCGCCAATGCTCGTATGGAGGAGCTTTGTTCTCCACCAGTAAAATATTATTGAGGTAGGACACCATTACGATGGAGGATAGTCACCTTGAAGTTGTTCAGATGTCTTTTCCTGATCCAGAACTTCATACTACTTTTCATTCCCCCTTTTCCCTCTCATACTTCTGCTACCCAAAAGTATGTCATGTGGGGAGGAGTGTAACAGTGTGGGCTGTTCTCGATAAATGTTTTCTTCCGGTGGAGACGGGGTCGGTTTGGGGAAGCCGAATCGATATCCCTTCTTAACCGGTGATAATCTCGCTGGTCTAGGAGGGGGACTCTCGAGGGTCCACCCCAACTGTTACACTCTGCCACAAGCTATAATATTATACTGTGCGTGGGTCACATTTAAAGTAAAGTTATTCAAGAATAAGACCTATTTTCTGCTAACTCATCAGTGGTACCCAGACATGCCAATCATCATAGCAAATGCTAGTCGTTGCACTGCTGCTCCTTGGACCTACAACACCAAAGGCCCTGTCACACAAAACCAACGCCGCAAACTTGCAAAACAGTCTGACGTGTTCTTGACCCGCTTGCCCATCTCTCGTTGTCTTGGCAAGGTTTTTTTCATTTCATTTCAACGAGGAGGAAAAAACAATTTGCAAAGTGGGAGGTGCACTCGAAAATTAAGCGGGAACCGGCGGCGGGCGGTAGCCAAAATAGACTCGGTATATCATGTAAGGACGTTAACGAACTTGGTTCACCGTGGTACGAGTTTTTTTTCCCCACGACTGTTCCCAGGAGGGTGGGCGGACGTATTCGGTCAAGGTAAAGGAGGTAAAAATGTGCCGAGCGTATGTAGATTGCGGGCAAAGAGAGAGAGAGGCTTAGGAAAACAGTGTAAAATGAATATACTCGTAGGTAGTGGAAGTTATTTTTAATGAATGAGTTTCGCAATGTTACGGAAAGCAACCATGGGCTAACTGGTTACCGAACATCAAACATGAAATGAAAACGTATCGAATCAACATGTTTTATGTTTGTATTGTGGAAAAAATGAAAATATAGACCACCAACCAAACTTATTTGCTGAGTGGTTGACTACCATGCAAGAACCGATTGACCAGATTTGGATCACCAAGAGGCCAAACATCATGTTGTTGCCTAGGTATGTGGCACTTTTTAGACAAAGTTCACTACTTTCTCCCTCCAGGCGCAATATTATGGAACCAATTAACTAGCATCAAAACTAAAATGTCAAACAATTGAACCATCTTTGAAAACTACCCTTGTTTGCTTCGTCACAAGTGAAACTGAATGTGGGATAAGGTTAATCGTATTTATTATTTTCAATAATGAACCTTTGGAATCGAGCATGAAAAAAAGAATGTTTAACCCGCCCTCAAAATTTGATAGTTTCCGTTTCAAGTTATGTAGAATCCGAAAATGCGATGAAAAAATGTCTGTCTGTCCGCCGTACGCCGTATGCCGTACTGAGCACTTTTCTTAGTTACCATGAACCAAAATTGACGAAATTCGGTTTATAGGTCCCATTTGGGGTTTAGCTGGTCCTCGAAGCTCGGCGTTAATGTCAGTCATTCCTAAGGGGTGAAAAATAGGGGTTGAAGTCTCCAGGACGCCGTTTTCTCGATTTTTTTACGGTTTTAAATAGTTCTCGAACTTGGGAGATTTTTAAGACCACCCGGAGCATTGTACGTCCAGCCGTTCGTTCACAGCAATGCCCAGAAAGTTTGCACCGACAGGGATTTTCAACAGGATGGTGAATGAAATGGTATACATTCAGCCCAAATACCGTCACTAGGGATGCGCTAACAATCGGGAATTGGCCCGAGATCATCATTGCTAGGGAGCACATGATTTTAATCACGGAGTATGAAGTCGAGCTGGTTGTTCGAGCTGTGACATTATTTCATTTGAAAAATGATGGCTCTTTTGGAGTTTGTTGATTGGTAGTGAAATTTGAACAAACGTTGATTTATGGGTAAATTATTACACAATGGTAAATTATTACACAACGGTTCATTATACCATCTACGTAGGAGGGGCTGGAGTTTGTTGGTAGGTACTTTTGCAACTTTTTTCACTCCACATCAACAATTTCCCTTCAGAACTTTATTATCTACGTTTCTTTTTGCCATTTTAGTTACTGTTTCTCATCGACAGAATTATTTTAGCAACATTTAACTCGTGATTTAGGTAGGTACCTAGTAACGAGTAAGGGGTTAGGTACTAACCTACGGAGGGTCTGCGATCTACATTATATGTATACACTAGTAAATATTATATAGACGGGTTATCTATACAGAGTGCTGTGATCTGTAACAGGAGGGTATTCTGTGCAAAATAATAAACCTTTGTGCAGGGATTTGCAGGGTTTTTGTTATTCTGTTCGTACTAAAATTCGCAGTAACTGCCATACTTCAATTCGAACTAGAATTCCAGAAGTCATGGGTACTTGCAGTCATGGGGAACACCCATGGTTCTGGAACTGCTGATTTTTTTCCAAATTTGCTTTCTGTGTTGTTTGCTGATGCGAAAAGTCGGAATAGCATACAGCTTTTCCAAGATAAAGTAGTTCGAAGACCCCAGTTTTTTTACGGTCGAGGAGGTTCGGAAGTGTCACCATTCGATTCAGCGTGAAAAATCAAGTAGAAAACGATCCTTAACTGCTAGTAACGGTCAGGTCGAGTCAAGTCAAAAATACCCTAAAACAATCGATTTCCTCAAGAAACTTTTTTTATTCAAATGTTATTTTCTCCTCTTAATAGTGCAGTAAAATTAAAATAACCACACAGTTGAAAATCTGAGATTTTGAGGAAGCTATTCCGATACGTGCACGTTCAAATACCCATTATTTGTGAGACGTAGAACCATTTGAGAAAATACCTAGTTATTTTGAAATGTTGAGAACATTTTCTTTCCAGTCCAATTTTTCGCCCGCTGAACTTAATCCAGAATGTATGTTAGGGTCACATTCTGATAGAAAATGTAACTCTCTTTCCGATGGTGTTCTTATTTTCAATTTTACAGTGTAATTTATGGAAGTTATTGCTATTTTAATGGTATAAGGTCGAAAGCACGGAAAAAGTTCTTAAAAGTGAAAAAAACTCACGAAAACAAGGAGATTAAAAAATTGCCCCGAGGAACTTCTTGTTGAAAGTAGTTTGTTGCAGAATCGACTCCTAGAAGGTTCTTCAATCTCAAGTGCGAACAACCTGATGTATAAAACAACCTGTATCCATAGAAAGGCGGTAATTAAGATATTTATTCATCCACATTTAATTAAAAATAAACTACTTATACGTTTCGTCCGAATGAGGAATATTTAGGTACCATCTTACCTCAGTTTCTACTTTCAAATAAAAAAATAAAAAATAGAAAAATAACAAGTACAAAAATATAAGTTTTCAATTTGCTGATCCCACTTCAGAATATTTAACGGATATTTTTTCTCTAAACATTCATGGAAGAATTTCCAACGTACGTTTATTCAATATTCGATTCCACATAGGTAGGTACATAGAAATGCAAACCTACTAATTGCTAACAAAACAAGTTGTATAAACCCACCAATCTTTTTTCACGCTGCCCAAAGTTTTTTTATTGAAACTAAAAAAACCAAAAATCGAACGATCTGTAAAATTGTCCATCTCACAACACAAGCCCGAGTAAAAACATACACCGGCTAAAACCAGAACCCGTTCATCTTCCATTAGAGCTAATCAACATCTGATTAGATTGATCAATTAATTAAAGGGCGGAAACAAATTAGATTCCCCCGCGAAACTTCTTACTCGGCATCAGAAACTTGGGATGAGTTCAAAGCAATATTGGTTTATGTGTGGGAGGGGAAATTAGCGGCTTCGTAGTGGTGGGATGATGGACGACGAAAGTGGGGAAACAATGGGGTGGAGATGGATGGAGTGGCGTATCCCGAATCTTCAAATTTTCAATTAACGATCATTGTCTATCAAATCGTTCGTGAATGGGCTCGACCTCTGATGTATACATTACACATTTTGAGATAGATATTCCTATTATAGCCCAAAACTTTGCTAATTGGCAGTGTAGCCTCGTGTACAATATTATTCTCGTTGCAAGGGTCGGAATTTAGCATTTTTGGCCACAACATGTGATTCAACATTTACTTAAAAACGCTGCAAAGTTCGTGTCACGTGGGTTTATTATGAAATGAAATGAAATGATTTATTTGTAAAAGCCTTCCAGCGTTACAAGGTTTGTCGTGGTTCCCCTCAAATCTCTACATTAACCATTCTTATGTAAGATAGAAAGATTTAACCAAATAAACGAAGGGAACGACGAGCCGGGTAACGGCAAGGGAGAAGGGTCCCTTACATCAACCGCCATCGCTCCTCAACGGTCATAACGGCCTTGTGGACGGGGGAAGGGTGGAAAGGCCTTTATAAGCAGACCTTCTGGCCCAGCTCGTCATTCGACCAAACCACCCTCGACTTGCGACTTCTCTCTCGACCCTCTCTCACGCCCTCTCTCTTCTATCTTTCCTTGCACTCATTGTGGTGAAAACGGCGGGGTGCTATCCTCCTTTCTGGCTGCTGCAGTGAAAACCGCGGGATGCAAGCCTCCATCTTCCAGCGGTCTGCTGTGGTGAAAACCGCGGGACAGCTCCTTTTCCTCTAACACCTGCTGTGGTGAAAACCGCGGGACACCTCCTTTTCCTCTAACACCTGCTGTGGTGAAAACCGCGGGGTGTTAGCCTCCATTTTCCCGGTGTCTGTTGTGGTTAAAACCGTGGTACACCTTCCTCTCCTCTAGTACCTGCTGTGGTGAAAACTGCGGGGTATTAGTCTCCACATCCCAGGCGCCTGCTGTGGTGAAAACCGCGAGGATCCACTACCTCTAGCGCCTGCTGTGGTGAAAACCGCGGGGTGTTAGCCTCCATCTTCCCGGTGTCTGCTGTGGTGAAAACCGCGGTACAACTTCCTCTCCTCTAGTATGTACTACCTACTATGGTGAAAACCGCGGGGTACTAGTCTCCACCTCCCAGGCGCCTGCTGTGGTGAAAACCGCGGGGATCCACTACCTCTAGCGCCTGCTGTGGTGAAAACCGCGGGGCGTTAGTAAACTGCGGAGCACATCCTTCCTCATCCAACTTCTCACCTTATTCAACTTCATCCTCATCCAACTCACCCGCCATGTCGTAAGCCGACCACACCGGCTCATGACAAGGTTGACATGAAATGTAGGCATATACAGGGTGTCCCAGTTAAGATGGTCCAAACTTCAGGGTTCAATTCTACGATCGATTTCCGACAAAAAATGTCTGTGAGCAATTTTTCGAAAAACGCTTTGTTTTTTGAGTTATTCCACTTTTAAGATTTTTTAGTTTCTTTCCACATTTTTTCAGTAATATGGCTATAACTCCCTTAAATATTGACTTAAAGTTAAAAAAAAGGGTACCATTGGAAAGAGCATTAAATTTCCTATAAGATGATGCCCCACTCATATTTCCAAACTGGGAGTTGGTTTGTTTTTTTCGAGCCCAAACTTGAAATTTTGTTTTTCGCTCATAAGTGATGCGAATTTCACTAAGGATTTTCACCTAAATCATAGGGAGCAAAATCGATGCGGACCAAAGGAAAAACATCTTCAGATTCTTAGCTTTCCAACGATATATCATTTTTTGTGTTTACCATAGTTATTTGAGGAGAAAATGGCATCTGAATGCGAAAATCGTGAAATTTAAAAAGGATTCTGCACGCTACATGTCCCCCCCTCCTCATGCTAATTCCCTCGCCGCTCGATGACCGTTCCCCTCCGCCAATCCATAAACAAAAATAATTTCTGCATACTCCTGATGAGAGTAACTAACGTTTGGCATCGTGAGAATGCATATGGTGAACTGATTAGCTGTCTTGCAAGATGGAATACCTACGTCGAACTTGGACTCACTATCAATCTAAATGCTAGTGTTTGTTCTAACTACGAGTGCCAAAGGTTATTCACATTCGCTGAAATGTACACAAACGAACACATCTTTCACAATTTTTCGAGTAATTAAGTGAGTTGGAGCAGAAGGGCGACATGTCACCACCAAATACCAAGGGGTAGAGGTGTGCAACATAATTAAGAGTAATTTGTGGCTTGATAATTTATAATCACAGAACGCCCCCTCATTTAATCGAATAGTCACTATTCGATTCAGCGAGTAGAATGAAGTCAACTTCTCTTGTTATTAGCATGAGGAGGGAGGGATATGTAGCGTGCAGAATCCTTTTTAAATTTCACGATTTTCGCATTCAGATGCCATTTTCTCCTCAAATAACTATGGTAAACACAAAAAATGATATATCGTTGGAAAGATAAGAATCTGAAGATGTTTTTCCTTTGGTCCGCATCGATTTTGCTCCCTATGATTTAGGTGAAAATCCTTAGTGAAATTCGCATCACTTATGAGGGAAAAACAAAATTTCAAGTTTGGGCTCGAAAAAAACAAACCAACTCCCAGTTTGGAAATATGAGTGGGGCATCATCTTATAGGAAATTCAATGCTCTTTCCAATGGTACCCTTTTTTAACTTTAAGTCAATATTTAAGGGAGTTATAGCCATATTACTGAAAAAATGTGGAAAGAAACTGAAAAATCTTAAAAGTGGAATAACTCAAAAAACAAAGCGTTTTTCGAAAAATTGCTCAAAGACATTTTTTGTCGGAAATCGATCGTAGAATTGAACCCTGAAGTTTGGACCATCTTAACTGGGACACCCTGTATATGTTACATGCATATTATATACCTATATATGTATGTATAGATAACGTATATACCTACTTATGCCTATATGTAGGTATATAGGCATAAGAAGATAACTGAAGAATAGAAAAAAGTGAAGGAAAGAAAAAGTTAAACAGGAAATGAAGAACGAACTTATACAATCAAAGATGTGCTAAGAGGACGTTATTAATAACATGGGTTTATTCTCGACTGAATGCGACACGATTGGGACCTCTGTGGAGAGTATATCTGACGGTTTTGAACTTGAATATTAGGTTGCTATTTCTGGCAAATTATTTTCGATCAGTGAAATTGCCACTGAATTGTCTTGATTAGTCTGTTAATATTACCTCCTATGTTAATGGCTTTAATCACCAGAAATTTGTATAACACATTTGTATAAAACCAGAACTTTGTATAATAATTTGGAATCACCAGCAATTTGTTTCTGGTGATTACAGCCATTTTCACAGGTTTTTGGCCCATAAATATTGAATTGAGAGTTAAAACTTCGTTAGAACGTTAATCCTTCATTCAGTGGTTAACATTAACTTCTTATTTGGTCTCCTCACAGTAAAATACATGGAAAAAATGAAACCTCACAAGCCCAAGTTCACTAAAACCTCAAAAATACCTAATTTTGCACCATTTGTTTTAAGCCCATAACACCCCTAGGTGTTTTCCGAGCGGGCCCAAATGGAGCCTGTGTGCTCCACTGTGAGCCTGTGTGAAAATTAAGATAGATAAGACATTTTTGGAATCTACACATCTTGACACGTGAAAGAAAAAATTTTGAGGGGGTGTTCAAAAACATTTTTCCGAATGAATACATAGCTGTACTATTCGGAGAATAATAAACCAAAACCATTTGCCAATTTTAAGAAGTCTACCAGTTTTGGCAGTTCCTTCACACATATTACGTAACGCAGTTTTTCGTTATTTTCACTATCACAGAACAACCAACTCGATTTCATACAGCCATCCGTGATTATAATTAGGTGCTCCTTAGCAATGATATAGCTGGGCTCCATGTTTACCGTTTCATTCACGATCATGTTGATGAAGCTTTTCGGTGCAAAATGCACGGCCTTACTGTGAAAGAACGGCTGGACATGCCTACTACAGTTCTCCGATCTTGGAAGTTCGGAATTAATTGAAAAACGTTTTTAAAAAAAAACCATAACCTTCTATTGACATTTTTGAGCTACGGCGTTTTTAAAATGTCAACCCATATTTTTCACCCCTTAGAGATGACTGACATTAACGCTGAGCTTCGTGGGCCAAGTAGACCCCAAATGGGACCCTACGCTCCAAATTTCATTAAAGTTGGTTCTTTTGGTTTATTATTCTGTGAATAATACACCTATGTATTCGCTCAGCAAAAAATTTTTATAACACCCCCTCAAACTTTAGTCTTTTCCGTTTCCAAGGTGCGTAGATTCCAAAAATGCAATGTCCGTCCGCCGTACGCCGTATCACGTGTACAGGCTTCATTTTTGGTCTAAAAAATTCGTTCTTTCGCACACATGCTCCATTTGGGCCCTAGTTGTGTCCCGAAACTTTGCAGCCCGATCGGAATATACCCAGGGGTGTTATGAGTGAAAATGTGTGTAAAAATAGGTACTTTTTGCGTTTTACCAACATGTTGGTAACATCAGCTTCTGAGATATCGTTTTCCATGTTTTTGGGGACGAGAAGACCGAATATGAAGTCGATTTTGACCAAAGAGTGGAAAATTGAGTTCTCCCAAATGTTCAGCTCCCAAAATTGATCTTTTATGAGTGAAAACCTGGGAAATCGTCTGAAATCACCATCAATTTGTAGAATAACACTGGAAAAAGTGTTAACACGTGGATCAAGACGATTAAATGGCACTACCAATGATCAAAGATAGTTAAAAAAAAAAAAAGCGCGTATTCAAGTTTCGGGGGCCAAAAATGGTGGAAACCATCAGAAATAGTTATTTCAATTGTTTCACATGAAAGAAACAATAAATGAACAGCCAACATTTCTGTAGGTATGTCCAATAGAATAATAAACCCACGTGACAAGCACTTTGCAGCGTTTTTTCACTAAGAAAAGTGCCGGGTTTGGCAGACGGACAGAAAGTTATTTAATACGTTTTCGGATTGTACGTAGCTTCAAATTTTGAGAGGGCGAGGCTAATTTTTTTTTTAAATCCTCATTTCCGAAGTTCTATTATTGAAAATAATAGAAAATGTGTATGGCCCTCATAATATCATTAATCTGTGGTGTCGTTCAAGGTGATCACTCGGTGTCGTTGTTTTGACTCGAGGTCCCGAGGAGAAATATAATATTGTGATCCACCCTCTAAAACCCGTGCCAAGACTGAGTTATTCTTCCGTTACGCAAATTAGGTCAAGAGCACCTCATTGTTTCTAACACAAATGAAGTATAAATTATTAATAAGTCACTGTTTTCCCTTTTTTTGAGAGACAGAGAGATTGTACAACTGCATCAAGGCATCTGGACGAGGGTAAAAAATGGGGTTATCTGACGGTTAGCATCTACCGACCCCTTGCATCGTGCCCGAAGTGAGCCAGGGTAGGTGTGGTGTGTACCTCATTTCTAATATTGACATTTTCATGTCTTTACTTTGGCACACAAACTCGAAAAGCGTTACCAAAAACCGACAGGTAAAACTGCTGATGATTTTCGCCTACAACCGATTCGTTTCTACGGAACTTCATGTTTGCCATTTTTCATCGTACAAAAATCGTTCACCACTCGTTGGAATCTTGTGATTTTATTGAATATTTTCTTGTTAACCGTAACCTCGTACCTTGAAAAAAAGGTGGGTAAACAAGGCAGTCAGCAACAGGGGTAATGAAGAAAGTCATTGTTTACTAGTAACGAATGTGGTAACCTTGCACCACTGTGTTGCAGCACTGTGTGATAGTTGTAACCTGCAACCCGTAAAAGATTCCGTAAATTATCCCTAAATTTTGGTTTATTATTTTCAATAATGAACCATTGGAGTCGAGCATGAAAAAAAAATTCTAACCCCCCCCCCCCCCCCCTCAAAATTTGATGGTTTACGTTTCAAGGTATGTAGAATCCAAAACTGCAATAAAAATATTTCTGTCTGTCCGCCGTACGCCGTTCGCCGTACTGGCCACTTTTCTTAGTTACCATGGAACAAAATTGACGAAATTCGGGTTATAGGTTCCGTTCGGGGTCTAGTTGGTCCTCGAAGCTCGATGTTAATGTCAGTCATCTCTAAGGTGTTCAAAATAGGGGTTGAAATTTTCAAAACGCCGTATCTCGAAAACTTTCGATTGAAGGGTATGGTTTTTTTTTACGTTATTAAATTTGTCTTGAGCTAAACAATTTTTTGAGACCACCCGGAGCATTGTACGTCCAGCCGTTCGTGTGCACCAAAAAGCTTCGTCAACACGATCGTGAATCAAACGGTAAAAATCCGGCCGGGATATCATCACTAGGGAGCACCTGATTATAATCAAGGATGGCTGTATGAAGTCGAGTTGGTTGTTCTGCTATATTATCTCATTTGATAAGTGATGGACTATTGGATTTTGTTGGTAGGTACTTGTGAAACTTGAACAAACGTTGAAGTATTATTGATGGGTAAATTATTACACAACGGCAAATTATTACACAACGGCAAATTATTACACAACGGCAAATTATTACACAACTGTTCATCTACCAAGAAGGGGCTGGATTTTGTTGATCAGTACTTCTGCAACTTGAACAAACTTTGATGTATTGTTGATGGGTAAATTATTACACAACGGCAAATTAGTACACAACGTCAAATTATTACACAGCGGTAAATTATTACATAACGGTAAATTATTACAGAACGGTTCATCTACCAAGAAAGGGCTGGATTTTGTTGATCGGTACTTTTGCAACTTGAACAACCGTTGGAGTATTATTGATGGGCAAGTTATTACAAAATGGTTCATTATACTTGACCATGAGGGTAGGTATTGACCACAGAAAACAGTGATCTACGCAGAAGGGCCCCGTATTTCTCTCCAAATCAACAATTTTCCTTCAGAACTTCATTATTTGCGTTTCTTTTTGCCGTTTTAGTTACTGCTTGTCATCAACAGAATTATTTTAGCAACATTGAACTCGTGATTTAGGTAGGTACCTAGTAACGAGTACGGGGTTAGGTACTAACCTACGGAGGGTCTGCGATCTACATAATATGTATAGAATAGTACATATTATATTATATAGATGGGTTATCTATACAGAGAGCTGTGATCTGTAACAGAAGGGTATTCTGTACAAAATAATAAACCGTTGTGCAGGGATTTGCAGTGTTTTTGTATTTCCTTTCAAGTCCTGAATCAAGATTAAGAAGAGGTTCCTTTGTTAATTGCGATTACCCGTTTTGTGTGTGAACAGGTTCCTTTTTAAATTGCGATTACGTAGTGTACGATGGATTCGTCTTTTGTCCAAATGGAAACACACTCTTAAATCATAATACATAATTTTGAAGTAAACCATGTTTACTAAACCTACGTGAAACTATGTTTCCTTACTTACATAAACCACGTTTATTAAATAACTGGTAAAAAATGGTTTGAAAAAATTTTTGTGTGAAAGAGCGCAAAATTAAGAAATCACACCAAACAGCGTTAAAATTTCTTTTCTGATGATGAACAAAGGACAAGCGAGAATGATTCTTAGTTACCTACCTGCTGCCAAGATAAAGCTTGTGATACAACATGAAAATGTCTCACTGTGTTGCGGACTTGTACGCAAGCGTTTAGACCGACTGATTTTTTAAATTAGAGATTGCCCTTCATTTGAATTATCTTTTCGTTTGCCAATAAAAACATTTTGACGACATTCTGTCACCATTTTATTTCACTTATGGTGACTTCATATCAATTTTTGGCAATTTTTCCAATTCACTTTTCCTCATTCAGAAGCCCCCGTAGTATGCGTACAGTGAAGGAGATTGGAGATCCCAGTAACTGGGCGGCTCGGATTAAGAAACTAAATACGTCTATCCAAAACCGATAAATTACTCGTACCAGAGGTTTCATGAACCAAAACCAACACAGCCCTATTTCAGGGGTAGTGGCAACACACCAAGTAATTCCTATAGCGGGTGTGGATAGGGAATTTTCGACGTATCCGTCGCTCCCAGCTCTGATTATTAATTCGAGCTTAGCAACGCGGAGGATCATTAAGTGAACAGAGATGCCGCAGTTTCATGATGACGCGACTTGGCCAGATACCGCATACCTCAACCTGTAGCTGCTTTAATATTCTCACGTCCTCTTTTCATGAGGACCGCCCACGCGGGTGAAAAATAGCGTACCCTGAATAATAAATACCTCGCTCAAAAGTGAAAAACGCTGCAAATTATTACACAACGGTTTATTATTTACCTGTTTCTGCGTGGATCGATGTTTTCTGAATGAATGCTATCATTAACTAATTGTTGTTATGCTTGAAACATGACGTGTAGTTTAAAAAATTTTGAACGACAATTTATTGTTAAACTTGCTGAAAGTTCCATCATAATCGGGCCATAGGTTCATAAGAAATTGAGTACCTCAGATTCCGCGTTTGCTCATGCGAAGTGGTCATACCAATGGACCGAGCCTGGTTTTGAAAATCAGGGGACCATCTACAATCTACACATTCAACTACCCACCAAATTTGAGCAAAATCGGACCAATTTGACTCCAAATGTCATTAATTTTGGTTCGTAGCAGGTAAATCTAAGAAAATTGGCGCTTTTGATGGATGGATAGAAATTTTGGTTTATTATTTCCAATAACGAAGGCAAGTAGAATCCGAAAACGGACATTCCTCTCTGCCCACCGTACTTCGCAATTTTCTGTTAAAATAGGCTGTATACTAATGTTTCCCAGCTAACAGGTGATTTCCCAGTATCCTAGCTCAAGTAAATTTAGTCTGACCATCTGGTATTTTTCATTAGGTATTTCTCCTGTGTTCTGCGTTACAAAATGCTGAAAACACGAGGGAAAAAAAATCAAGGCCGCCAGAGTTCACAATATTGTTGAACGTAACACGCGAGGTATTTCCGCTTCAGACTGACCCTCACTGCTTCAACTCTAAATTCAGCAAATAATAACATCTCACGTCTCCTTCAAACGCCAACGCGCCCGTCTAGTTATACGGAACAAATATTTACAGTGGGGAAAATTAACAGCGAAACAAGCTAAATACATCGTACGGACACTGTCTCCAGTTTATCTGACTACCTTGCGTAAACTAGTGAGTAGAACCTACCTACTTATACATGTACAGCATTATAGTCCCTGAGCACATAGTTACCTAAGTTTGGTCAATATTTCCCATAGCACACCTTAATAGTATTACTGACTGTTATTTCTACTAAATTTTGAGCATTTTCGGTGTATGACAAATCATCAAACCTCGACGTCACAGGAATTTTGTCGAGTTGCTGCGTGGAAAATTATTGTTGGATCATTTGCGCTGTTTACCTATCTGTCTGCTAGTAGTTCATGTGATTATATTAAACATGATTAACGTTCTTGACCACTCAGTATTAATATTGTTGGTAGGATTCTTGAGGGTTGGTCACTTAATCAAATATCCACTATGCCGACGTTTCGATTTGTTTATAAATCATCTTCAGGGTTGTAATGATAGGAACTATTTATTCAGAAAGCATTGACTCAAGCAAGTGTAGGATGGAATTATAATTAAATGCTAAAAAATTACCTTAGTAGATAAGTCTAGGCAGTAGCAGGAACACACAGTCAGAAAAGGTGTTTATATTGCTATAGTTGAAAACTTTTATCAAGGAGAAATGTTTATCAGAATTTTGACTGTGAAGTTGGCAGGTGAGCTTGACAGGTGTGGCTTATGGTCATAGAAGGGAGAGACAAGAGTGACACGTTTGTTATCATCTAGTTACATGGATGTTACACACATGTAAAAATAGGTACCTATTTTTACAGTTAAGTACTTATTTTCATGCTAACACTTATTAGCCTTTTCCCAGACAGTAAATGTTACAATAGCATCTCCCATCCTGCATTATTACTAGCATCCACGTGCAGGGGCGTTGCGTCCATAAGGCCACTTGGGCCACTGCCCTGCCACCAAAAAACACTGTACAGGTTACAGGTATAATAGGTAAGTTAAAAAACCTCCATAGTTCAGTTGGAATTTGAATTTCCCTCTGTACAATGTACCTAGCATTTTTCACAAAGTTCAACAGCGACTCACCAGACTTCTCTGGCTATGGAACGGAAATTCTATGGATATTCAATATTATAGTAGAGCGTCCATGGGGTGCTCCATAGCCAAAGCATCTTATCCGAATAAAGCGACTGTAATCGATGTCCTGCAATCGAAATCGAAACATGAGCTTCGTTCTCAGTGTGCGTTCTGCCAGTCCGAACGGTTCTGGGCAAGCGCAGTCGAGTTCGCAGTCGTTCGCAGTGCCAGAACGCCCAGTTCCGGAACGCCGAGAACGCCGAGTTCTGCGCTCGCAGTGTGTTCCGAACGGTTCTGACAGTCCCCGATTTTTTTCGGAACTGTCAGAACTGGAACTCAAGAACGTAGGTGACGCATGCGCATCTCTCAAATCTGCATACATCTCTGAAATCGTTCGCAGTGCAGAACGCGGTTCCTCAAGTTCCGGAACGCCCCGGGATTTTCCGTCCCAGTTCTTATGAGTTTGAGAACTGTCAGAACGCCCACTAAGAACGAACCTCTAGGCTCTTGAAACTGGCAGGCAGGTCCTGGGACCTGGTGTCGCCATGACAACTGAGAAAAGTGGCCCGTCCGCACATGCTCAGTAGAGTAAAAATGTTGTTTGCCACGCCCACTTTCGGCCCAGTCCCCAAAATCTGATTTCTACTCCAAAATCGTTCGTTTTCACAATCGATTCGATCCCTTCGATTCAATTTGTTGTTGTTGTTTTTCTTGAGGGTGCCGCGAAGAAACACTTTTCATGCCGACAGTGGTGGTTAGAGGTTGCGTTTTTTCTTCTTGTGCATTCGATTCAATTTGTCATCTCAATACGAGATGCTTCTTCGTCTTCTGATTTGTTTTTGTTGTGAATTATGTTCGCTTTTTCTGTTGTCAGTTGTCCGTTTTCAATTTTTTGCGTCAAATTGAGCGCATTTTGCGTTCGGTCCGGTTCTGATGGCAGACTTGTATTTGTGGTACCTACCTGCATTTTGTCCTGTTTGTGGTCTTGTGGATTGATCGTCGTCCTAACACACTGATAACTACCTAGCTTCAGGTCAATAGCTTCTCCATTCAAGTAGGTACTGTTTTGTTATAGGTGTTTTAGTTTACTATATTTTTATAACACGTGAATTCGGTGTCTAATTTGCAGTAGAAATTGCCGACGTTTTCGTACGACGATAGATTGTTGATTGAAAGGGAATTTGCTGAATATCAATCAGTAAATAAGGGAAGGGTGTTTATTGTTGCCTCGAGGTATTTGTAGACAAATCTCTTGGTTTTGTGTTCTGGTTTGGTGCCCCACCGTTTTCAGAGCCCATGCACCGCTACTGTCCACGTGTGTAACATCCATGCAACTAGATGACTTCACAGTCACATTTCTGATAAACTTCTGATAAACATTTCTCCTTGATAAAAGTTTTCAACTATAGCAATATAAACACCTTTTCTGACTGTGTGTTCCTGCTACTGCCTAGACTTATCTACTAAGGTAATTTTTTAGCATTTACTTATAAGTCCATCCTACACTTGTTTGAGTCAATGCTTTCTGAATAAATAGTTCCTATCATTACAACCCTGAAGAGGATTTATAAATAAATCGAAACGTCGGCATAGTGGATATTTGATTAAGTGACCAACCTTCAATAATCCTACCAACAATATTATAATTAACGTCATATTCAATGATTGACTGAAGTATTATGTACTGCAAAATGATTTTGATATTTTCTTTCAATGAATCAACAGAAATTAATCTCTTAACTCGTAGTGTCAAGAGTGAAACTCAATGATCAAGTTTTCACCCTCTCAGTGTGAGTTCATTTCCATTTTCATGTTTTTCAAGAAAACGAGGTATGAAGCAAGAAAAACTCACTTCATGCCAATGGCTCAATTTCAACATGGTGGCAAACGTTTGAATTCAATCGCGAATGGTTGGATGGAGACATCACAAATGCTTTGTATGCTCTAGTTATCCTAGTGAGACTCTCTAATCTAGTTATTCATTCCGAAGGCATACCAGTACTAACATACCATACTGACTACCTTTACTTTCTCCACATCATCCCTACTTCTGATCGAAAATATACTGATTTTAAGAAAAAATTGTTGAAGCCCTCCACTTCTTTTCCACCCCCTTATGCATTAATGCAAGATGCGGAGGCGAGATAGAGATGATAACCTTAGCACAATGACTTCATGAATAAATAAATTACAAATGCTTACCGAACCCCATCAATGCATGAATTCCTACATGGAAATAGAGCGTTTAACATATTCGCTCGTTTCATTATCCATGTGTAGTTTGATGAAGTTCATTCATCAAGTGAGAGATCTCAATTCAATAAATGATGGAGGGACGTGCCTAGCATACGTTTCTTATGTTTATGTGAATCTGGAAATGCTGAAAGATGCTACACACGAATTTTTGAATTATTCAGTGGGCTTTCGTCGAGTGAATTCGTTTACTCTAAACGAAAGCATCGTTGAAGACTTTGTTGGGCGTTGTTTCCTACGATAACGACAATCGTAACAGCAAGCTATAACACGCGCCACACCGTCAATATTTACGTAGACGATAATGTTTATCTGTTCAGTCAGGCGATGGGACTACCTTGTACCTGCACACAGTGTTATTTTAAGCTACGCAAGCGTCAAGGTAAGAAAATACTTATTGACGAGCTCTACAGACCGATGCAGCCCTTGGCTTCCCGAGGTACAGGAAATAATACGGAAAATATAATTAAGATAATGAATTATTACTTTAATCCTCTTCAGGGATGTTATTTCAACGTCGGACGAAAAATGTTTAAAATATTGACCTATGGTGGTACCTGATGTTGTTGGCCCTTTTGGTTTATTCTTTTCAATAATGAGCCTTTGGAATCGAGCACGAAAAAAATTTAACACCTCCCCTCCAAATTTGATGTTTTACGTTTCAAGGTAAGTATCTAGAATCCGAAAATGGAATTAGAAAAAATTCTGTCCGTCCACCGTACGCCGTACTTCGCACTTTTCTTAGTTACCAAGAACCGAAATTAATGAAATTTGGTTTGTGGGTCCCGTTTGGGGTCTAGTTTGTACGCGAAGCTCAGTGTACTGTCAGTCATCTCTAAGGGGTGAAAAATAGGAGTTGAAATTTTCAGAACGCCGTAGCTCGAAAACTTTCAGTAGGAGGGTATGGTTTTTTAAAAGTTTTTACATTTAACTCAAACTAAAGAATTTTTTGAGACCACCCGAAGCATTGTACGACCAGCCGTTCGTGTGCACCAAAAAAACCTCCGTCAAGACGATCGTGAATCAAGCGGTATAAACCCGGCCCGGATATCATCACTAGGGAGCACCTGATTATAATCAAGGATGGCTGTATGAAGTCAAATTGGTTGTTTTGTGATACTATTTCATTTGAAGAATGATGGCCGTTCTGGATTTGGTAGATAGGTACCTAATTTTGCAACTTGAACAAATGTTATGCTGCAAGCATGCAACAACTAACAATTTTATTAATGATTGAATTATTGAATCCCGCGCGTTTTTATGAAACTTCAATTCCCTGGCCGGCTCCATTACCCGATTTAGGGCTTTCCTGGTGTAGCAGGAGGGTAGTGATTGACCACAGAAAATAGCGATCTACGCAGAAGAGGCATCAATACGGGTAAATAAAAACCGATGTGTAATAATTTGCAGCGTTTTTCAGTTTCGATTTGTAGGTGTGAACTGTCTGTTCCAAACCTATCGCCCGAAAGGCTTTGGTTGGAAAAAACGCTGCAAATCCCTGCACAACGGTTTATTATTTTGTACAGAATACCCTTCTGTTACAGATCACAGCTCTCTGTATAGATAACCCGTCTATACATATAATATGTACTAGTCTATAGAAGTTCTAAAGGAAAATTGTTGATGTGGAGTGAAATGGATGCCCCTTCTGCGTAGATCACTGTTTTCTGTGGTCAGTACTTACCCTCGTGGTCAAGTATAATGAACCGTTGTGTAATAACTTACCTATCAATAATACTTCAACGGTTGTTCAAGTTGCAAAAGTACCGATCAACAAAATCCAGCCCCTTATTGGTAGATGAACCGTTCTGTAATAATTTACCGTTATGTAATAATTTACCGCTCTGTAATAATTTGACGTTGTGTAATAATTTACCATTGTGTAATAATTTACCCATCAATAATACTAAAAAGTTTGTTCAAGTTTCAGAAGTACCTACCAACAAAAACCAATAGTCCATCACTTATCAAATGAAATAATATCGCAGAACAACCAACTCGACTTCATACAGCCATCCTTGATTATAATCAGGTGCTCCCTAGTGATGATATCCGGGCCGGATTTATACCGTTTGATTCACGATCGTGTTGAAGCTTTTTGGTGCTCACGAACGGCTGGACGTACAATGCTCCGGGTGGCCTCAAAAAATTGTTTAGCTCAAGACAAATTTAATAACAAAAAACATACCCTTCAATTGAAAGTTTTCGAGCTACGGCGTTCTGAAAATTTCAAACCCTATTTTGAATCCCTTAGAGATGACTAACAGTAACGTCGAGCTTCGAGGACCAACTAGACCCCGAGCGGAACCTATAACCCGAATTTCATCAATTTCGTTTCATGGTAACTAAGAAAAGTGGCCAGTACGGCGTACGGCGGACAGACAGAAATTTTTTTATTGCATTTTCGGATTCTGCATACCTTGAAACGTACACCATCACATTTTGAGGGGGGTTAGAATTTTTTTTTTTTCATGCTCGATTCCTATGGTTCATTATTGAAAATAATAAACCAAAAATTATACGAATAATATAATTAAAAAATATATTTTACGAGATGTGTTGGCTTCTGGAATTTCGATCAGAAAAGTGAGATTTCTGAGCCGAAAATCACAAGCATTGCCTGGTCTTCAAGGATTTCCCGAAAGGTAGATACCCACCAACTTGGCACTTACTGCGCGGCAATAATCAAGTTGAAAAAAGGCAATTTCATCATGTTTTAGAGTGTGTTTAGTGAAGCAGAGTAGTGGAGGGGGAATTTCGACAGTTTGAAGTTTTGAGGTATCGAGAACGTTCCAACGCGTGGTGAAAGGTTTTTAGGTTATCAAAACTACCTATATGTACCTACATGGCAGTGATGGTGAAAGCACAAAGTATTTGTAAATATAATCAACTCATCGCTAGTGGGCACAGCGCAGTAGTGTTTGAGACAGGTGTACGCATAAGTCCCTCCCTGGTGGGGCAGCGTTTAGGAACTTGCATATTTCGCGTGCCTCCTTTCGCGTGCCTCATTGGGATAATGGGGCTGCTGCCCCTCTTAAATATCACCCCTTAACGCTCACTTAACGTTCTGCCTTAACCCTAAAAGCCTATTTGGGCGGGTCGTAATGGAGGTTTAAGACCATCGAATTCTCCCTTCGCTCCATCTCGCATCCCACGCGTCACTAGGCTATCCAAAGTAATTTACTTTCCAGCTGAGATGCTTTGCATCCAGGGCGATGAGACGCTTCTCGATGGTCATGGGACGATCCAGTGTAGCAAACTCCCGTGGGAAAGATAGAATGTGTTAAGCCCCTGAAGGACGTGCAAAGAAGATTAGAGAGGTACAAACATTTTTGTAATTCAAAATTACGTATTGTGTCAAAATACTATCTTCCCCCATTTTAAAAAAACCATTTTTTAACCCCCCCGCCCCCCCTCAAAATTTGAAAATTTAATGGTTTCCGTTTCAAAGTATTTAGAATCCGGAAATGCAATAAATAAAATTCTGTCTGTCCGCCGTACGCCGTAATTAGCATTTTCCTTAGTCACAATGAATCAAAATTGATGAAATTTGGGGTCTAGTTAGCGATGAGACGCTACTCGATGGTCTTGGGACGAGCCATTGTGTAGCGAACACCCGTGGGAAGTGTAGAATGCTTTAAGCCCCTGAAGGACGTGCAAAGAAGATTAGAGAGGTACAAACATTTTTGTAATTCAAAATTACGTATTGTGTCAAAATACTATCTTCCCCCATTTAAAAAAAACCAATTTTTAACCCCCCCGCCCCCCCCCCCCCTCAAAATTTGAAAATTTAATGGTTTCCGTTTCAAAGTATTTAGAATCCGAAAATGCAATAAATAAAATTCTGTCTGTCCGCCGTACGTAGTACGCCGTAATTAGCATTTTTCTTAGTTACCATGAATCAAAATTGATGAAATTTGGTTTGTAGGTCCCATTTGGGGTCTAGTAAGCGATGAGACGCTACTCGATGGTCTTGGGACGAGCCATTGTGTAGCGAACATCCGTGGGAAGTGTAGAATGCTTTAAGCCCCTGAAGGACATGTAAAGAAGACTAGAGAGGTACAACCAACAATTTTCTTAGATGTGTCCACAAATTTTAACACTGTTTTGCCACCAAACATTTTTTTAATTCAAAATTATTGCGTCTAAATACCATCTTCCCCCATTTTTCCCCCTGATCGTACTCAAATTTGTATAGTTAAAAATCTCAATTCTCAACTTTGTCAAAGAAAAATTTTATTTTTTGAGGAAAAACTTTCTGTTTTTGGTTTATTATTTTCAATAATGAAACTTCGGAATCGAGGATGAAAAAAAAAAAAAAATTAAAACCCCCCCCCCTCAAAATTTGATGGTTTCCGTTTCAAGGTATGTAAAATCCGAAAATGCAAGGAAAAAAATGTCTGTCCGTCCGCTGTACGCCGTACTTTGCACTTTTCGTAGTTACCATGAACCAAAATTGATGAAATTTGGTTTGCACGTCCCATTTGGGGTCTAGTTGGCCCGCGAAGCTCGGCGTTAATGTCAAGTCGTCTCTAAGGGGTGAAAAATTGGGGTTGACGCCGTTATCTCAAATTTGTTTACGTTTTTAAATAGTTCTTGAACTTGGGAGTTTTTTGAGACTGCCCGGAGCATTGTGCGTCCAGCCGTTCGTTCAGAGTAAGGCCCAGAAGTTTGCACCGACAGGCTTCGCCGCCAACAGGAGGGTGAATCAAATTTTATACTTTCAGCCCAGATATCATTGCTAGGGACGCATCTTGTACCTATTGGAGGATTCATCGTTTCCAATGGTTTTCAATGGATATTTCAGTTGGATTTGGATTTCAATTCAGTCAGTCAATCAATTTATTCACAAATTCTCTTAGGGATTATTGTGGGATAATAGACTTGTTTGTGTGTATTTCAATTAGAATCGGATTTTAACTGGAATTGAATTCACTTGGAATTGTATTTCAATTGGAACTGGATTTCAATCAATCAATCAATTTATTGGAATTCAGTTAGAATTCAATGGTTTTCAATGGATTGCATGCAATTCAATGCAATAAACTAGCATAAGATCATTGGAAGAAGATGGTCCGCAATGAATTCATGCGGTCATAAACTTCCCCGCGCATTTTTATGCAACTATGATTCCCGGGCCGGCTCCATTGATTTAGGGTTTTACTAGGGGGAGCTTGAGGGTAGGTATTAACCACAGAAAACAGTGAGTGATCTACGCAGTAGGGGCATCTATACGGGTAAATTATTACACAACGGTTTCTTACACAACGGTTTATTACTTACCGTATGCTTCATGAATAACTACAAATAATCTCTAAATCGCTACAAATAAAGCTCTAAATCGAATCATTAATTATTAATGATTCGATTTAGAGCTTTCCTGGGGGGGGGGGGGGGGGAGCACGGGGGTAGGTATTGACCACAGAAGACAGTGGTCTACGCAGAAGGGGCATCTATACAGGTAAATAATAAACCCTTGTGTAATAGTTTACAGCGTTTTAGCGAATTTTCGAAGAAAAGGAAGCTATTGTTCTCGGTCCAAAATTTTTAAAACTCGAATTTCCGAAAGATTTTTATACCAAAATCCGTTTCAGACCATCCTGAATTCCCTGCCGAAAGACACCAAAAATGATATGTATATATATATATATATATATATTTATATATATATTTATATATTTATATATTTATATATATATATTTATATATGTATGTGTCATTCCAGACGATAACTCTCGAAAGAATTGAGATAAAAAGTTCAAATTTGTACGAAAAATCTGTCTTGGCAATCGACAGGCTAAGTTCGAAGATGGGCAGAATCGGGTCACTCTAAGGGGGAGTTTTGGGAAGTTTTAGGGGGGGGAAATTACCCATAAATTCCCAAAATGAAAAAGTCTGACAAGTGACACCTCATTTTAAAGGTTTTTGTACGCTGAACACGATGGTGAAATCAGAATTGCGATATCTCATTCCATTCTCAAACTGGAGCACTTTGAAGATGGAGGAACGTGGTTATTTCTTGAGATGTTCTTCCTGGTTCGTCTGCTCTAATCTGATAACGGAATGGGATATCGCAATTCGGACTTCACCATCGTGTTCAGCGTTGGAAAATCTACAAACCGAGGTGTTACTCGGCAAAAAATGGAACAAAAAATTTGTTACGTATCCAATACCTACTCTTCTGGTATTCAAAACATTTTTGATTTCCCCCTCCCCCTCCTTCCACCCCAAATTTTACTTTGCGTAAAACTACTCCTGTTTTAATTTTGTATGGTATCAAGTTGGGAAAACATTGGCCGAAAATTAATTTTCAGAAAATTTTAAGCGGAGGAGGAAGATGCCGAAAACTTCGAAAATTCGCTCTTATAGCCATGCTGCATGACTGTGGTTTTTTTTATTTTAAATTCACATTCATTTTTTAACCTACATAAATTGACCTGATAAATTTGAACATGGAAATTAAGTTATTTAATCGTTTTCACTTATACTCACCCAGTTTTCCAGTTCCACCATGGGTGCATGCGGAGGACATGGGGAAACATAAATCCCCTTGTAGAGCTATCCGGTTCTATTTAACCGATATCGATGTGTAGGTACCTGCACTTGATTACCACATCTCGGTAACCCCAATTTGAGAGGCGCATGGAATTGCGGTCTACTCACAAGACAAATTCGACAGCCTGATCAGTGGATCACAGGACATGAGTTTCAACAAACCATCGCGTTCTCCTGCGGAGAAGCGGTCAAGAACTGAAACTGTCGAAAGGAGATATTATTATATTTTCATTGTCTAATCCCCGCGTGGGACGAATCGGCAAAACGTGATTCCATTCCGACGAAGATAATTGCGAACAAGTCCGAGGTGAACCTGAGAGAGAACTGACCCGGTGGGAGTTAGAACAAACAGCTCCTGATACTCTGGCAAATGGATTAATTCTGACCCTTCGAGTTTCCACAGGTGGATCACGATCGGGCATTCACTGTCGAATTTTTCATCAACACGCGGAAAACAAATCAATAAGGTTTAATCGTATTGTCAAGCACACTCACAAAAAATGATACGTAGTTATATTTATATGATCGAAATCACCCGGTCTTGTTTAATGGACGATGACGAATTGTTGGAGTGGGGATAATCTATGAGGGACTAATGTACCACCTAATAGAACCAGTTAGGGCCAACCTAAGAAAAGACCACTCTTTCATCAAGACACGCGTGTAACATAAATTCAAATTTAGGCCTCCTACTTTAGGCGTTACGGAATGCTGTCTGCATCCTTTAAAATAAATAATCTTCACAATTCAGTAAATAATATTCACAAGGACAAACCAGAGCAACCAGACAAATAACTGGACAAATCAGAGCAAGTAGAGATCAGTTTTTTAACTCTATTAGTCATGAATTTTTTTTTTTTTTTTTTTTAGATTTTTGTTATCTTATTTATTTATTCGTCATTTGTTGCAGGGGTGAATGTTGTCATGACTGTGTGTAACTTGTTGTTCTTGATTGCTGTGCGTGTTTGTGTGGTGTATGTGCTGAAGATGTTGTTGGTGGGGTTGGCTTGATGGTTCGTCCCTCTTCAGTCGGTGTTGACTCTTGGAGGTGGGTGCAGGGGACCAATGACGTCCTTCAAAGGGGCGCGTTGTCCCTCAGGACTCTTCTCTGTAACCTACGACCATCGTAGGGAGCTGGTCCAGCTATGGATGCCACTTCTGGATTGGAGTGCTCTGCAGCGCGAGTCCTCAGCGTGGCGTAGCGGCTCCTTATCACCTCCTCCACAGTCTCCTGCCGGAGGTCCAAGTGGAGCGTACCGTTTCTCACAAACCAGGGAGCATTGGTCATGATGCGTAGTGCCTTGTTTTGCTCGACCTGGACTCGTGCTACTGTGGTCCTACATGCGGAGCCCCAAACTTCACAGCCATATGTCCACACTGGCTTTATCAGTGTGTTGTAAAGAAGGACTTTGTTCCTCAGGCTCAGTTTGGAGCTGCGAGACATCATTGGCCACAATGAGTGCATTCGACGCTTGACCTCTTGCACAACCCGGGTCACATGGGGTTTCCACGTCAGGCGACGGTCCAGCACAACACCCAGGTACTTGACTGCTGACACCTGTGGGATCAGACTACCATTAAGGCAGACTGCTGGCACAGAGTCTCTTCTGAGGGTGAATGTAGCTAGGGAGGACTTGGTAGGGTTAATCTTAACCTTCCACAAGCTACACCACTCCTCAGTTTTGGTCAAGTACTGCTGGATGCTGTGCTGGGCGTCGCCTGGTGTGTCACCTGCAGCTAAGATCCCCGTGTCGTCTGCAAACTGGGCCACCATCACCTCATCTGTACTTGGCATGTCACGGCAGTAAAGACTGTAGAGGAGGGGAGATAGCGGAGAGCCTTGTGGGACTCCTGCCCTCACCTCCCTGAACGATGAAAGGGACTCGCCCACCTTGACTTGAAAGGTCCGCTTGGAGAGAAAACTTCGCATGAAGAGGAAGAGTGAATTTGGAAGGATTGGCTTCAGCTTGAAGAGGAGACCTTGATGCCACACTTTGTCAAAGGCTGACTGTACATCCAAAAACACCCCACCTGTGTATTTCTTCTGTTCGTATCCTTTGGAAATAAAATCGACGACCCTGTGTATTTGCTGTGTTGTGGAGTGACGAGCTCGGAATCCGAATTGAAAATTTGGGATATGTTGAGAGACTTCCAATACCCTATTGATCCTACTCAGTATGATTTTTTCCAAAATTTTTCCCAGTACTGGCAGCAGACTTATGGGGCGATAAGATGCTGGAAACTGCTGTGGTTTGCCTGGCTTTGGAACTACTATGACAATTGCATGTCGCCAAACTGTGGGGTAGAAACCCAGTCTTAATATGGCATTGTAAAGGCTGAGAAGAAATGCCTTGCCCTTTCTTGGCAGCCTCTTGATGGCTATGATCTCATGAAATTTGAGCATAATAATTACTGTTTCTACCAAATAAGTGCCTAAAATCTTGAAATTGTAAAGGCTGAGAAGAAATGCCTTGCCCTTTCTTGGCAGCCTCTTGATGGCTATGATCTCATGAAATTTGAGCATAATAATTACTGTTTCTACCAAATAAGTGCCTAAAATCTTGAAATTGTTTAAATGAAAGACGGCGTCACAACGCCTTAGCTACCGTTGCTTTATTCAGACACAGACTGGTTTTCTCTAACCTGCTGATATAAAATCATAAGTGTGACGGACGAACACCTGGTCAGCCCTCTTTTTTAGTACAAAAAAAAAAACGCTGCAAATCCCTGCACAACGGTTTATTATTTTGTACAAAATACCCTTCTGTTACAGATCACAGCTCTCTGTATAGATAACCCGTCTATATAATATAATATGTACTACTCTATACATATTATGTAGATCGCAGACCCTCCGTAGGTTAGTACCTAACCCCGTACTCGTTACTAATCACGAGTTAAATGTTGCTAAAATAATTCTGTCGATGACAAACAGTAACTAAAACGGCAAAAAGAAACGCAAATAATGAAGTTCTAAAGGAAAATATTGTTGATGTGGAGTGAAATAGATGCCCCTTCTGGTGGATCACTGTTTTCTGTGGTCAATACCTACCCTCGTGGTCAAGTATAATGAGCGGTTATGTAATAACTTGCCCATCAATAATACTTCAACGGTTGTTCAAGTTGCAAAAGTACCGATCAACAAAATCCAGCCCCTTCTTGGTAGATGAACCGTTGTGTAATAATTTGCCGTTGTGTAATAATTTACCGTTATGTAATAATTTACCACTGTGTAAAATTTGCCGGTGTGTAATAATTGACCATTGTGTAATAATTTACCCATCAATAATACTTCAACGTTTGTTCAAGTTTCAGAAGTACCTACCAACAAAATCCAATAGTCCATCACTTATCAAATGAAATAATATCGCAGAGCAACCAACTCGACTTCATACAGCCATCCTTGATTATAATCAGGTGCTCCCTAGCGATGATATCCGAGTCGGATTTATACCGTTTGATTCACGATCGTGTTGACGAAGCTTTTTGGTGCACACGAACGGCTGGACGTACAATGCTCCGGGTGGTCTCAAAAAATTGTTTAGCTCAAGACAAATTTAATAAAGTAAAAAAAACCATACCCTTCTATCGAAAGTTTTCGAGATGCGGCGTTCTGAAAATTTCAGCCCCTATTTTGAACCCCTTAGAGATGACTGACAGTAACGTCGAGCTTCGAGGACCAACTAGACCCCGAACAGAACCTATAACCCGAATTTCATCAATTTCGTTTCATGGCAACTAAGAAAAGTGGCCAGTACGGCCTACGGCGGATAGATAGAAATATTTGTATTGTATTTTCGGATTCTATATACCTTGAAACGTAAACCATCAAATTTTGTGGGGGGGGGGGGGGGGGTTATATATATATTTTTTTTTTCATGCTCGATTCCAATTGTTCATTATTGAAAATAATATACCAAAAATTTTAAAAAACTACCCGGAAGAAGTGTAATGATATTTTTGTGATGTAGATTAGTCCAATCTCTTTAATCTCAAGTACATACCTACAAACCTAGTTTTTTATTGGTAAAGTACACAGGTATGGGAATATGCTGACTTTCTCTCTTCATGGGCTCAGAAAGGGTTTGAGTTTCGGGGGCGGATAGGACTTGGGCTTGGGTTCTAGAAAGGGCATATGTACGAAATTTGACTCCAGTCCGACAATTATGGCGCGGTGGAGGGAAAAAACACCGTAACTGGCCACTAAGCGATGAGCATAAAAAGACGTCAACTCGACATTTATATTTTTGGTAGGATTCTTGAGGGTTGGTCACTTAATCAAATATCCACTATGCCGACGTTTCGATTTATTTATAAATCCTCTTCAGGGCTCAGTTGATAAGTCTTGGCAGTAGCAGGAACACACAGGCAGAAAAGGTGTTTATATTGCTATAGTTGAAATTAGTATGTATAGTTTTATCAAGAAGAAATGTTCATCAGAAGTTTATCAGAACTGTGACTGTGGTCTGATAAACTTCTGATGAACATTTCTTCTTGATAAAACTATACATACTAAATTCAACTATAGCAATATAAACACCGTTTCTGCCTGTGTGTTCCTGCTACTGCCAAGACTTATCAACTAAGCCCTGAAGAGGATTTATAAATAAATCGAAACGTCGGCATAGTGGATATTTTATTAAGTGACCAACCCTCAAGAATCCTACCAAAAATATTAATACTGAGTGGTCGAGAACGTTAATCATACTCGAAATTTATTAAAATAATCGAAAATATTACAATAAACCCGAATAACATAGTACGGAGCTTTAGTAGTGGTAGTAGAATCTTGAATGAAGGTGGTACAAAACCAAATCACAACACACAACCATTGATCGAGTTGGTAGGTAGGAACGAAATTTTCCGTTTCATTTGACCTGACTTATAGTATTTTCCTGTTCATCTTCGTACCATTTCCAAATAATCATGAAAATTAACAGTTTGAAACTGGTTGTGCCACCAAAGTCGGATCTCCTGACTTGGATTCTCCATTTTCACCTCCACATGCTACCATTTGCTATAGTTTAATTACATCTAGGAGAAAGTGCGTATCTCATCGTCAAGGGACTCATCAGTTTGCAACAAGATAATAAATTAATACCTATTTAGTTTTGAAAAAATGCACCTACCCCTGCGTTGCTATGAGTAGTTTTACTACCTAATATGGTTCATAATTACCTGTATGTTTAATGATGATTACCCTCGACTTTCTAGTTATTTAAAGAAATATTACTTACAATAAATCAAAATAACAAAGTTGCACGTTACCTTTAGTAGTGCGCACAATCCGAGAATGAAGGTAGAATCCAGGGGGCCTATTCACTAAGCCAAAGAGACATCTCTTTCAGGTCCGACTCTCTCTTTGGGCCAAATAGATTTTTATAGTATCCATGACAGGGTTATTCAGCAACTTTTCAAAGAGAGAGTTGGCGGCCATCTTGGCATTCTCGATCTCTTTCAGAGAGACACCTAATTAGGTGTCTTCCCTCGAAAGAGAGAGTCTATTTCTCGTTTGTTTCACAGTGATCGTGTAATATCCTCCTTCATCCCCAACCACATCGGTACTTTTGATCGTGTATTCTTTCATTTCATAAAGGTAAGTCAATTTAAATTAAAAATATATACATAATCATTGATTCATGAGTAAAAACGTCCAAGTACGGGTTGAGGTAGGTACCTACCTACCTAAGAGGTTCATTAGGTGTAGATATAACACAAGCATTAAAAGCCCCCTAATTCGACTTTTTCTGTTTATAATTGAGACTTTTTTCAATTTCATTTAAACTTTTATCCGATTCGTGAGTAAAAACGTCCAAGTATGGATTGAGGTAGGTAGGTACCCAATTACCCATTGAATAGGTATTACTAAGAAATGCGTTCATTATTAAGGAATTGAACTCCAGGGGGCACAAACATCTCGCACTTCATGGATACTATGGCATTTTCGTGTATTAGGATCCATATCTCTTTCTCAAGGTCTCTGGAGCTATTCTGTAAAATAGACAAACCCGGAGACATTGGAAGAGACTGTCTTCCCGGGGGAGACTATCTCTCGCGGGAGATTTTCAAAATAGATAATCTCTTTCCACTGTCTATTTTAGTGAATAGGCCCCCAGTTCGTAGCACAAACCGCATACACAATCACTGATCAACGCGGGCCAATCAGTGCAAACACGTCATTCATCGGAGTGTCCTTATCACTTCACGCGGTTAATCGGCGGATAATACCGAGGCGATTCGAGAAAAAAAAACACAATAATCTAGTCCAGGAATTATTGTTTAAAGATGAATTTTGACGAAAAACTACCACAAACCAACCATCCGTCGCGGGTGATCGAGGGACTGACTAATAGAGAGGGGTGGAAGGGTGGGGAAGGTGGCGAGGAGGGGAAATTAGGCACTTAGGTACTTGTAAATTTAATTATTTTTCCCTTCATTTCACCCGACTTATTGTCTTTACCTGTTTTTACCCTTTTCCAAAAAAAAAAATCCACGAAATGATTGAAGTTACCGATCTACGTGGCACTGGGTCTGCCCGCCAGAGCTTAAACTCTCCAGATTTAGGTTAATACTTGGAATTTTCCATCTATTTCATTGGAATTGGTCATTAATGCGATCTTGAATTTCCATAAACCACCATTAGTTGTATAGTTGGTGTTTTAATCGTTCCAAGTAACTAAATCATGTTGTGAACTGATGCCCTCAAGGCACAACCAGTGCCACATAGATCAGTAAGTTGTATAATTATTATTTCCTTGATTGTTTGAAGCAGTCAGAAAAAGAAGAAAACAATGAAAATTCAGGTAAATATAAAAAGAAAAAGAAAATTTATAAATAAAAATCGAGTGAATACCTACCTACCCCACCACGCCCAGCCACATCACCTTCCCCACCCTGCCACCCATCACTATTAAGTCAGTCTGGCCCGATCAACCGCGACGGATGGTAGGTATGTGGTAGTTTTTATTCCAAATTCATCATAGAAGAATAATTCCTGGACTAAATTCTACTGTGTTGTTGTGAGTTTTCTCCTCGAATCGCTTCGGTATCCGCCGATTTAATCGGGAGAAGTGATATGGGCAATTCGAAAACCAACGTGGGTGCATTGTCGGCCCGCGCCGATGATGATTGTGTTCAGTGCTGCGATTTGGATTCCACCACCTTCATTCACCGACCATCCAGTACTAAAGGTACCGTAAAATTTTGTTATTTAGGTTTATTTTAAGTAATATTTTCTTTATAATTTATAAAGTCGAGGATCCTCTGGTGGCACACCCCATGCCACGTAGACATACCTACCTACCTTACATACACATTTCTTTAATTGTTGGGAGCAGTTAAGAACTGAAAAACACAATGAGAATTCAGGCAAATGCAAGGGGAAAATATTAAGCAAAAACCTACCAAGGCCCACCCTGCTGATACTTTCTGGTAAGTCCTCGATCGCCCGTTGCTGGTTGGTTTGTGGTAGTTTTTCGTCAAAATCCATCTTTAAACAATAATTCCTGGACTAAATTATAAAGTTTTGTGTGTTTTCTCCTGGAATTGCCTCGGTATTATCCGCCGAATAACCGCGAGAAGTGATATGAACAATCCGATACCTCACGTGAGTGCAGGTTGGCCTGTATTGACCAGTGATTGTGGTTTTGATTATTAGTGATGCGATTTGGGTTCTACCACCTTCATTCACGGATCATCCGCTACTAAAGGTAAGTAAAACTTTGTTATTTCCCTCGATTGTAATATTTCCTTACAACTATAAACGCGAGTGTAACAAAATCACGAATTTAGGTATCTGCTTGGGAGTTTCTGCATATTTGATTGAACTTTGTGATTAACACGATCTGGAATTTCCAAAAACTACTGATAAGGGATCTATACGGTGTTCTCATCGTTCCGAGTACCTGTCTGAATCAGGAGAATCGTCGCTCTGGTGGCACACCCCATGCCACGTAGACATACCTACCTACCTTACCTACACATTTCTTTAATTGTTTGGATCAGTTAAGAACTGAAAAACACAATGAGAATTCAGGCAAATGCAAGGGGAAAATATGAAGCAAAAACCTACCAAGGCCCACCCTGTTGATACTTTCTTGTAAGTCCGCTATTGGTTGGAATGTGGTAGTTTTTCGTCAAAATTGATCTTTAAACAATAATTCCTGGACTAGATTATAAATTTTTGTGTGTTTTCTCCTGAAATTGCCTCGGTATTATCCGCCGAATAACCGCGAGAAGTGATATGAACAATCCGATACCTCACGTGAGTGCAGGTTGGCCCGTATTGACCAGTGTTTTTGATTATTAGTGCTGCGATTTGGGTTCTACCACCTTCATTCACGGGTCATCCGCTACTAAAGGTAAGTACAACTTTGTTATTTCCCTTTATTGTAAGCATATTTCCCTGTAAACAGGAGAGTAGCCTCCTTCAGGTATCTACTTGGGAGTTTCTGCATATTTGATTGAACTTTGTGATTAACACGATCTGGAATTTCCAAAAACTACTGATAAGGGATCTAGACGGTGTTCTCATCGTTCCGAGTACCTGTCTGAATCAGGAGAATCGATCCTCTGGTGGCACACCCCATGCCACGTAGACATACCTACCTACCTTACCTACACATTTCTTTAATTGTTTGGATCAGTTATGAACCAAAAAACCTAAGTCACGAGGTAAATGTTGCTAAAATAATTCTGTCGATTGCAAACAGTACCTAACAAAAAGAAACGCACATCATTTTTCAAATGAAATAATATCACAGAACAACCAACTCGACCTCTTAGGTACTCCATCAATAAAATCGGCGCGTCCCTGGTAACGAGATTTGGTTTGAATTGTATACAATTTCATTCACACTGGAGTCGAAAATGCCTGTTGGTGCAAACTTCGGGGCCTTACTGTGAACGAACGGCTGGACGTACAGTGCTCCGGATGGTCTTAAAAAACTCGTAAGTTCAAGAACTATTTAAAACCGTAAAAAGATTCACGTAGAAAAAAGGTATAGGCGTTTTGAAAATTTCAACCCCTATTTTGAACCCCTTAGAGATGACTCACAGTAACGTCGAGCTTCGAGGACCAACTAGACCCCGAACGGAACCTATAACCCGAATTTCATCAATTTTTGGTTCATTATTCTGTGAATAATACACCTATGTATTCGCTCAGCAAAAAATTTTTACAACACCCCCTCAAACTTTTTTCTTTTCCGTTTCAAGGTGCGTAGATTCCAAAAATGCAATGTCCGTCCGCCGTCCGCCGTACGCCGTATCACGTGTACAGGCTTCATTTTTGGTCTAAAAAAATCGTTCTTTCGCACACATGCTCCATTTGGGCCCTAGTTGTGTCCCGAAACTTTTCAGCCCGATCGGAATATACCCAGGTGTGTTATGAGTGAAAATGTGTATAAAAATAGGTACTTTTTGCGTTTTAGTAGCATGTTGGTAACATGAGCTTCTGAGATATCTTTTTCCATGTTTTTGGGGACGAGAAGACCGAATATGAAGTCGATTTTGGCCAAAGACGCGGATATTGAGGTTTTACCAAAGGTTCAGCTCCCAAAATTGGTTTTTTATGAGTCAAAAACCTGGAAAACTGTCTGAAATCACCGTGAATGTGTATAATAACATTGGAAAAAGTGTAAACAGGTGAATCAAGACCATTAAATGCCACTACCAATATTATCAAAGATTATCATTTAAAAAAAAAAGTATACCTGTTTCATGTTTTGGGGGCCAAAATTGGTGGAAATCATCAGAAATAGCTATTTCAATCATTCCACATGAAAGAAACAATAAATAAAAAAATAAATAAAAAAGCCAACAAGAATCTCTAGAACCCCAATAGAATAATAAACCCATGTGACAAGGACTTTGCAGCGTTTTTTTCATGGTAACTAAGAAAAGTGGCCAGACAGACAGACGGCGGACAGACAGAAATATTTTTATTGCAGTTTTGGATTCTACATACCTTGAAACATAAACCATCAAATTTTGAGGGGGGGTTAGAATTTTTTTTTTCATGCTCGATTCCAATGGTTCATTATTGAAAATAATAAACCAAAATCCATTAGGTAATTTATTCGTCTATGAATTTCTATATATCTTATGAGTGGAAAGTAGCTGCTCCCCTCCTCAAATTCTCGTTCAAATTTGAGATTTTTTCCAATACTGGCTTAAATATACGAAGAATAGATATCCACCTCCGCTCACCAACCTGCTGTCTGCTGCCCACGGCTGGGGAAAACTCTGGATCTACTTATAAAAACAGAAAAAGACGTTGTAGGGAGAGGACAATTAGTTAGGTACACAAATTGAGAATCTCGAGTTAATTTTCGTAAAGCAGTATTTTTTATTAACTCGAGATTCTCAGTTTGTGTACCTACCTAATTGCCCTATCTCTACAACGTCCTTTTCTCAATCCCTGTGGATGTAACCAACTCCTCTATTTCCCTCTGGAAGTTACTTCACTATTATTAACAGCACATTACACACTATGTGCTACTTAATTACTTGTTTATGTAGCGAACATGATTTTCTTGAATTTGTAAAAAATTGCATTTTCCGTGGGGGGAAATGAGAAAATTCAAGCAAAATTTGAGCACTATAGGAGAGAAATGAGCAACAACAAAGAGTCCACACTAGAAACAGTAAGTGTACAGCGAACCTGACTGCTACTCATACCTAGTGATCGTTGCTTGATAGAGTAATTGCAACTGCTGAAGGTTCACTGTGTGACAGAGTGTAACAGTGGGGGTGGACCCTCGAGAGTCCCCCTCCTAGAGCAGCGAGATTATCACCGGTTAAGAAGTGATATCGATTAGGCTTACCCAAGCGACCCCGTCTCCACCGGACGAAAAAATGTATCGAGAACAGGCCACACTGCTACACTCCTCCCCACATGACATACTTCTGGGTAGCATAAGTATGAGAGGGAAAATGGGGAATGAAAAGTAGTATGCGTTGTCCATCATAATGGTAGTACCTCATTAATTTTTACTGTTGGAGAACAAAGCTCCTCCATACGAGTATTGGCGGATAATGTTGTCAGAGGTTGTTGTCCAGTGAATTGTGTTCATCTGGGCAACCTCTAGGTGATCAACCTCCATCGTTGGGATGGAACAACTATTGGGACTTGTCAATTGGGACACGGCATCAATCGCCTTCTAATGAGCTCAGTATATTTTAATTACACTCTAAAGAGGGGAAAGGTGGTGGGGAAGCCAATAGATTTATGTATTATCAAAGGGACAGGTTGTCAGTAAAGGAATCCTTCTGGGAAACCTTTGGGCTTATCCTTCTGGTAAGCCCACAGAAAGTGGATGGAGTATGGTGAAGTGCTCAGCGCATACCATGTGACGGAGTGTAACAGTGGGGGTGGACCCTCGAGAGTCCCCCTCCTAGACCAGCGAGATTATCACCGGTTAAGAAGGGATATCGATTAGGCTTCCCCAAACCGATCCCTTCTCCACCGGAAGAAAAAATGTATCGAGAACAGCCCACACTGTTACAACTGATATCACAATATTTGCATTTAGAGAAAAAAGTAATTGGGGTCTGGTCCGACCCATCTTAGTGTTTGGGGTTCACATCTACCTAAATTGTTCTTGGTTGGAATCTACACAAGTCGAGCCTCACACGAATATACAGCAAAACTACACAACTCACTAATTACCTCCCTCCAAATTAGCTGTTTTTGGATTTTTGGCGCCACTAACTGGCTCTGACTTGGTACCAAACCCTATACATATAGCGATACCTGAACAGTATGTCCTGAAAATCTGTGGCAGTCGTAAGATCCCAATATTAACTGTGTTTTGGCTTTTGCGACGCCACTTCCGGCGCGGTGCCTCTCCACGGCGTCGTCAAGACACCAAAAACTGTACAGCGAGTTTTGGAGGCCCAAGGACTATAATGTCAAAATTTCAGATTTTTACTACGGTTCCAAGGGTCACTTTTGGTTTATTATTCTGTGAATAATACACCTATGTATTCGCTCAGCAAAAAATTTTTATAACACCCCCTCAAACTTTTTTCTTTTTCGTTTCAAGGTGCGTAGATTACAAAAATGCAATGTCCGTCCGCCGTACGCCGTCCGCCGTCCGCCGTATCACGTGTACAGGCTTCATTTTTGGTCTAAAAAAGTCGTTCTTTCGCACACATGCTCCACCTGGGCCCTAGTTGTGTCCCGAAACTTTTCAGCCCGATCGGAATATACCCACGGGTGTTATGAGTGAAAATGTGTGTAAAAATAGGTACTTTTTGCGTTTTAGCAACATGTTGGTAAGATGAGCTTCTGAGATATCTTTTTCCATGTTTTTCGGGACGAGAAGACCGAATATGAAGTCGATTTTGACCAAAGAGTGGAAAATTCAGTTCTACCAAATGTTCAGCTCCCAAAATTGATTTTTTATGAGTCAAAAACCTGGAAAATCGTCTGAAATCACCATCAGTTTAGATAATAGCACTGGAAAAAGTGTCAACACGTGGATCAAGAGGATTAAATGGCACTACCAATGATCAAAGATAGTTTAAAAAAAATAAAAAACGCTGCAAAGTCCTTGTCACATGGGTTTATTATTCCATTGGACATACCTACAGAGATGTTGGCTTTTTATTTATTGTTTCTCTCATATAAAATAATTGAAATAGCTATCTCTGGTGGTTTCCACCAATTTTGGCCCCCAAAACTCGAATAAAGTACGCTCCTTTTTTTTTTAAATAAATTATCTCTGATCATTGATAGTACCATTTAATCGTCTTGATCCACCTGTTGACACTTTCTCCAGTGTTATTATACAAATTGATGGTGATTTCAAACGATTTCCCAGGTTTTTGACCCATAAAAAATCAATTTCGGGAGCTGAACATCTGGTAGAACCTGAATTTTCTATTCCTTGGTCAAAATCGACTTCATATTCGGTCTTCTCGTCCCCAAAAACATGAAAAACGATACCTTAAAAGCTCATGTTACTAACATGTTGTTAAAACGCAAAAAGTACCTATTTTTATACACATTTTCACTCATAACACCCCTGGGTATATTCCGATCGGGCTGAAAAGTTTCGGGACACAACTAGGGCCCAAATGGAGCATGTGTGCGAAAGAACGATTTTTTTAGACCGAAAATGAAGCCTGTACACGTGATACGGCGGACGGCGTACGGCGGACGGACTTTGCATTTTTGGAATCTACGTACCTTGAAACGGAAAAGAAAAAATTTTGAGGGGGTGTTATAAAAATTTTTTGCTGAGCGATTACATAGGTGTATTATTCACAGAATAATAAACCAAAAATAAAATAACACGAGCGTAGGTGCCTAATTTGCGTTTTAGGGGCCAAAATTAGTGGAAACCATCAGAAATAGCTATTTCGATTATTACGCATGAAAGAAACAATAAATGAAAAGCCAACATTTCTGTAGGTATGTCCAGTAGAATAATAAACCCATGTGACAAGGACTTTGCAGCGTTTTTATGGTACAGACATACACACAGACAGACGTAATACCCGTTCTCACTGGCGTTCGGCAACCACCCATCTTGCTTTCTACCGAATTAAAATCCAAACTCGATCTACAATATTGGAGTTTTCAATCATTTTTGTAACTCGTCTTAACCACAGGTTTCCAGCCCTCTCCTTCCACTTGATGGCCTTTTAATAACTTCAAAAATGGCCATCGCTTTTTTTTTCCTGGGAGAAGGTGATCCATCAGGGCGTTCGCGTGTCGCGCAACTTCGCGTGAGGTGATCACGGTGCGGTTTTTTAGGCTTATAAACCCACGGGAAGTTGGTCTTGCGTTCATTTATGTGGCTACGCAAATTAGGTCCCCCTGACACCGTCTTAACAATCCCGTTCGAGCCGAGGCAAAGTAGCTCTTGTGCTTCAAGGAAAACACTCAACCCTGCAGACTTAATTAATTTCAACTGGGCGGAAGTTTGGCCTTTAAAACTGAAACATTCTTTGCTTTTCAGTGAAATTTCAAAGACGAAATTGAGCTTCCCAGAGGGCGCTTAAAACTTCATGTCCGAAACTTTTCCGACCTTTTGTCTAATCCCCTCTTGTCTAATTGTTTTTCTAATCCCCTCAAAATTTGATTCTAGCTATCTATGTAGTTAAAATCTGGAAATTAATTTTAAAAATTAAACAAAGGCTTGAAATGTCTGTAGCAATACGGTAAAATAGGCTGCGAGACCGGGAACATTGATGTTAGGTGCGGGTTGCTCCCCAAATTTTTCCAAATTCACTGAAATCCGACGGGATGTACGTTTCATCAGCGAATCTGCCGACGTTTACTCGAGAAACTTTAATTTGGGCACAAATTTTGCGGGGAGTTCCAGGGCTTTTACATGATAAATCTTCCAACTAATTTTCGTAGTGCGGAATCGAGCATGGTTTCTTGGATTCTTAGGAGTAAGCGCCTTAACTCACCCTTTATTTTTCCCCAAAAAGTAAAATTTCATTTAAGGAATACCTTAAATGAAGAATACCTTGAATGAAATTTCTGGCAATGGGATTTGTGCATGGCTCACAAAAGCGGTTTGTAAATTTTTTAAATTTTTTTTCCTTTTTTTCTTTTTTTTTAACGAAACTAGGTTCCATTCTGAGAACTGACCAACCGCACTGCCCTACGGTAAGTAGTTGTTTTTCTATGATTTTTCAAAGTTTCAACCAATTCTGACGTTACAGTGGGCAGGAGAATCCCGTCCTGAAGAGAGGGGTGCAATGACGTCAGAATTTGTTGAAACTTCGAAAAGTATCATAGAAAAAGAACTATTTATCTTAGGACAGAGCAGTTGGGATCAAAACTCTAAGGATGGAATCCACTTTCATTTATTGGAGGAGGGAAAAAAAACCCTGCGCATACCCCATTGTGCGGTTTAAGTGGGTGTAACGTACCCACTCGGCAGACGTTTTCATTCCCATATTGATTTTTTACAAAATGTCCAAGAATATAAGGCAGTTCGACAGTAAATCTGCAAAACCATGTAATACTTTTTTGGAAATTTTACAGGAGAATGAAAAAAACGGCCTGGTTTTTTCAACTGATCAGTGGTAAAATCGATGTAAGTCCAACTAACTGAGGCTATCAAATCCATGTATGTCTCCGACAGAGCCTTCATATCAACGGTAAAGGCTTGTTATTGTGGTTCCAACCACATATCCAGCTTTATATCTCCTTCGGATCTTAGTTGAATAAGTAAAGATCTAAATTTTATTTAAAAAACTCTTGAAAAAGACAAAATTTACGTTTCGCAGAGGTTCACAGGCGGCAAGCCGGAATACTTCATACATACATGGTCTTACAACGACAAAAGAAGGTTTCAGGCTTACAGGGTATTGCAAGTAGGGATGGGACATCGTAATTGATATTATCGAAACATCGATGTTTTACTTCGATATTCCGATTTTTCACCACCGATGCCGCACATTCGATAACATCGATATATCGATGTTATGGTCCGATAATATCGGCAGAAAACACCATTCAACCAGCTCTTGCCTCTTGGATCCCCTCCCCACTCTTCCTTGATCCACATGTTACTCCTTCTCCTTACAGGTCATAAAATACTCAAAAGTGCTCACTTCATCAATTACTTAATTTTCATTTTCAGAAATATTTGAGTAAAAAAAGGAAACAAACATTTTATTCCGAATTCAGTCATGTACAAAATAAAAATAAACATTCCAACTTTGAATTATATAATTATGTACTTGATTAGAAAAATAACTCTTCGTCGAGTGAGTGGAGGAAAACAAGTTTCTTCAGATATTCTGCTTTCAGCCTATTGCGCTGGGGCGTCAAAATGTTGCCAATTTCAGAAAACAAACGTTCTGAAGGTACACTCGTAGAAACGCGTAGAAGAGGGATATCGATATCGAAAATATCGATGTTTTGGCTTGATAAAACATCGTTATCGATGCTGTCTACAAAATATCGACATCGACATCGATATGGATATTTTCTTTCGATGTCCCATCCCTAATTGCAAGCGAGCATAGAGTTAGTTATTATTCAATTTCGTCCCAAGTTTCCAATTTTGGCGGATCAAGAACCTCATTTTCTCCCTGGAAAGCTCAAAACCTTATTTTCGTCAAAAGTGGGACATACATGGTTTTGCAGATTTACTATCGCAGTTCCTCCTTGCAATACCTAGCAAGGTGTCTAATAGGGGCCGGGGTGTCCAAGCGGGCTAGAGCTTCCGATCTTTATATCCCCGTTTGGGATAAAAGTTCGCTCTCGTCTCGGGCGGGCACCAATACAAGCATTGAAAAGCTTGCATGTGCTTAGCCATCTGAGGTGAAGAGCTCTTCATCTCTGATGGAATCATGTGAATCCACAGGGAATTTACTTGAAATAATAAGTACCTAGTGTCTATCGTTCGAGTAAAAGGTCTCCCCGGGATATACCAAAAACGTCTGCCAATTCGAGTAGGCAGTATAGCTTCCTCACTTGAATCACATGAACGTATAGAATAGCTGGGTAGGTCCGTTTTGATACGGGACCATCTGCGATCCAGCCCACGTGTACCCTCAAAATTTCAGCTGTCTACGACTATTTTTCGCGTAGTTAGAAGCGTTACAAGGAAACGGGCAACATTTCATGTTCGCGCATGCGCAGACGAATGAAATGTTTATGGAACTATCAACGCATTTTATTCTTGATGAACCCTCCAAATCTGAGCTCATTTCAACGATATTACGGCGAGTTACGGCGTTTCAAGTATTTCACGTTTGCGCATGAGCAGACGAAACGATTTCCATGATTTTGAAACGGGATCATTTGCGATCCAACCTGCGCGTACCCTCAAAATTTCAGCTCTGTATGACTGTTTTTCGCGTAGTTAGAAGCGTTACAAGCAAATGGTCAACATTTCATGTTCGCGCATGCGCAGACGAAAGTTACAATACGATTCCAATGAAATTAATTTGAAACTACCAAAGTATTATTCGTAACCGATCTTCCAAGTGTGAACTCATTTCAACGAGGTTTTCAAGTATTTCTCGTTTGCGCATGCGGAGCCGAAAGTTACCGCACTTTTTCAATGATTTTGGTATGGGACCGTCTGTGACCCAACTCGCACCTACCCTCCAAATTCCAGCCCATTTCGACGATTATTTTGGGTAGTTATTGGCGTTACCAGGAATTACCACAGACAGACAGACACGGAACCAGAAATGTTCCCTGATGTTTGAAACGCAAAATGGAAGTGGAAATTTTCATTTTGGAAGACATAAATTCCTTCCTTCGGTAGTTGTGCGACCTCAAAAATCGGTGCACATAAAAAAGCTACCGAACGAAGGCGACATCCCAGGCGTGTGCGCTAAGTCAGCACTACGCCTCACCGCGGCAGGGCTCTTGAAACCGTAGACAAAGAAAATCGGGGCTGTCTTCCCCGGTTACTCGACGAGTACGGAACTCTCCGCGATGAGCCCAGCGCGAGTTTTAAGGTCCGTTCCCACTGCTCCGTGACGGGACGTACCGTGACGACACACGCCGACGGCTACCGACAAAAAAAAGAATCGTCCCCATGTAAACAAAGGGGCGTGTTCTAACGGCAACCACACGTGCACGCCCGACGCTCCCCGTGCTCCACCGACTACGGACCGGCGAAATAAAGAATCGATCGTCAACGATATTTTTCAAAAAACACGGCCGTGTTTCCGCCATTGCTCGCAAGTCAGTCGCGTTTCTGTGTAGTGTTGGTGTCTTTACAAGACGTTTGCGACGGGCATGTGGGAACCGACGTGAAAAATCCACGCCGTGAACCGCCGGGCACGGCCACCGTCGGCGTCGTCACGTCACGGTGCAGTGGGAACGGACCTTTATAAACTATTGGTGCCATCCGAAGAATGGGAAAGCCGCTCGTGGCGGATTGACGCCCCCACTAGGGATGTGGCGTTCAGCACTGAACGGATCCGAACTGAACGGATCTTTCAGTTGAACGTATCCCAACTGAACGGGTTCCCAAAGAGTTGCCGTTCACCAGTTCATGAACTCCCTCTTGTGACGTCCTCTCCCTCGTACGTTCCTCCGATGCCACTCCTTCTCCTTGTCACCACCCGTTCTCAACTCCTTTACCCTTCCCCTCGCAGCTGCTCTCCTTCCCTTCCCTTCTTCACTCTTCACCCCTCCCTACACCCCTTACCGTTCACATCACCCCTCCCTACACCCCTTACCGTTCACATCACCCTCCCTTCACCGGTAGGGTGGTGGGGGGGGGGGGGGTGTAGAAATCTTGGCGGATCCTACCTGAACGGGCTTTGGAGGGTCAAACTTGAGAGAGAAGAACTGAAGAACGGTGAACGGATCCCAAAGAACTGATCCCAGAAAAGAGTGAACTGGTGGGAGTTAACTCCCGGAATTGAACGGATCTTACACACCCCTAGCCCCCACGCCCTAAAACGTCGAACGTCCGGAGGTAGCGACTCTCGGACGCCCCGTTCTACTGGAGGCCCCCTTCCCAATATAGGGATGTGGCGTTCAGCACTGAACGGATCCGAACTGAACGGATCTTTCAGTTGAACGTATCCCAACTGAACGGGTTCCCAAAGAGTTGCCGTTCACCAGTTCATGAACTACCTCTTGTGACGTCCTCACTCCTCGTATACCTTCCTCCGATCCCACTCCTTCTCCTTGTCACCACCCGTTCTCAACTCCTTTACCCTTCCCCTCGCCACTCCACTCTTCACCCTCCCTACACCGCTCACCGTTCACATCTCACCATCCCTCTAGGCGGATTCTACCTGAACGGGCTTTGGAGGGTCAAACGTCAAACTTGAGTGAAGAACTGAAGAACGGTGAACGGATCCAAAAGAACTGATCCCAGAAAAGAGTGAACTGGTGGGAGTTAACTCCCGGAATTGAACGGATCTTACACATCCCTACTTCCCAACGCTGCTGCCGCCGTCTCCGCCGCCGAAACGGACAATTCTCCGGGCACGAGTGCGCGGGCGCGAGTGGAAACGAGGCTGGAGAGCCTAGGAAAGACAAGGTATAATAAAGACAATAATTAATTACAATAAATTAATCATAGCTTAACAATAGATACAATACATACATACGCAACATATATACAGTGCTTTCCTTTGCTAACTCCTTGTCCCCGGCGATCGAGTGGGTATCCAGGAAACTAGTAAGGCGTGGGAACTCTCCGGCAAAGGCCATTAGCCTGCCGGAAGACCGGCCCGGAACCGAATAATATTCAGATTCCGGGATACAAATCCTGCTACTTACAGTAGTTAGGAAGCAAAAAGGTCAAATCCAGGGTTTAAAAATATATATATATATATATATATATATATATAAAATATTAAAAAATAAAAAAAACTAGTTTTGATTTGGTGACTATCCGGATTTATGGTTCTCCTCCTAATATTAAGTTTCGCTATTTCCTATTTACGACTCTTCTTTCTGGGACTTGTGCGTATTTCAAAGCACTTTCGCGGTAGTTAAAAAGGTTTACTGTGGGGAGGAAACAGCTTTACTCAAGCTGCACATCTCGGCGAATATAGAAACGAGCATTTGTTTACGTAGACAAAGAAAACGATCGAATGGGAAACGGATCGGCGACATCCTTTCGCCAAACAAAGTCGGAATTAACTCCGATGGGTGTTTGGCGGGGAGTAGTGACGTCATTAATGGCGTTGCACTGGATCGGAATCGTGTCGCTGACGTCCGGGTTTATATCGGGTCAAGTGGCCGTGACGTCATCAGAAGTTCCATCCGTTAATATCAGAGCGCTGGTGATAAGGCTATTTCGGGGGACGGGATTCGAACAGGAATCCACATCAAGAGCTGAGCGGATCTGGCGTTGTTTCGAAGCTCGAAGACGTGGAACTTCGAAACGGTTGTGAGAGGAAGCAGCATCGCCTGAATACTACGCAATTTATTCGTCGAGACCTCACAAGGAATTGATGACGTCACTGAGTAAAAACTGCCGCCAATGGTATTCCCGTGCCGTCAGTTAATGCGAAACTATAATAAGTTTTCCGAGCCCTCCCGTTAGAAGATCGACCACCTGAGGTCTACAGAACTGCAATAATTTGACAATAGAAACCTGGGCATTTGAAGTAGTTTGATTTCTAGTGGAAAGATTTTTTTTAAGCGTTTATTTATTTTAATATAACAACTAGTTACACAAATGTAGTTTTACAAGTAACTATCTAGTTATTTACTTCAACTATCTTTACGCATTGTTTTTATGGTGAATGTTCACAAGCAGGCACCACAGTAGTTTTGGCTCATTATTTTCAATAATGAACCATTGGAATCGAGCATGAAAAAAAAAATTCTAACCCCCCCTCAAAATTTGATGATTTATGTTTCAGGGTATGTAGAATCCGAAAATGGAATAAAAAACATAACATCATCCATGTACTATTATAAATTGAGAAATTTTTCCACTTCATGGAAAAACATTGAATCATGGATATGTTTTTGGGCGCTGTATTTTCACATCCACTTTTCAATGTTTTAATTTCCATGAAGTTTCTCATCCTCCGTTGTACTTGAGTTGAAAGGAGTGTGAATTAAAAATTGATTAAATTCCTCGCGCTCCTGTTCTTCTCGTCGACGCTGACGCAGACGTCTTGAGCGTTCAGTGGACGACATTCTAACTGACATTCACTAGGTACTTACTTTATGTAGCTGCACAAGTAGTGTGCACCTGACGAACCTTCTCGTAAGAACATTCACGTAGACGACCACTATTCGGATCTAACAAATTCCAACATCATCATCATTTCATTATTAGAAGGCACATTTTTAGGTGCTACCTTCCAATCGCTACCTTCCAATTCGTTCAATAAGTAAAATGGTTTGTGCTCATTTCATTATTGTTTCGCTGGGTATTGTCGGTAACTACACACGCACATCTCCAAATTGTTTATCGGTTGCAGCGTTGCATTTTTTTCGGTCGCAAATTTTAGAATGACCCCCCAGGGCAAAAACATATCCATGTTAATATTTCTGTCTGTCCGCCGTACACCGTACGCCGTACTGGCCACTTTTCTTAGTTACCATGAATAAAAATTGTTGAAATTCCGGTTATAGGTTCTGTTCGGGGTCTAGTTGGTCCTCGAAGCTCGACGTTACTGTCAGCCATCTCTAAGGGGTTCAAACTAGGGGTTGAAATTTTCAGAACGCCGTAGCTCGAAAACTTTCGATAGAAGGGTATGGTTTTTTTGACGTTAATAAATTTGTCTTGAGCTAAACAATTTTTTGAGACCATCCCGAGCATTGTACGTCCAGCCGTTCGTGTGCACCAAAAAGCTTCGCCAACACGATCGTGAATCAAACGGTATAAATCCGGCCCGGATATCATCGCTAGGGAGCACCTGATTATAATCAAGGATGGCTGTATGAAGTCGAGTTGTTTGTTCTGCGATATTATTTCATTTGATAAGTGATAGACTATTGGATTTTGTTGGTAGACGTACTTGTGAAACTTGAACAAATTTTGAAGTATTATTTTGAAGTATTATTTGAAGTACAACGGTAAATTATTACACAACGGTAAATTATTACACAACGGCAAATTATTACACAACGGTAAATTATTACACAACGGTAAATTATTTCATAACGGTAAATTATTACACAACGGTTCATCTACCAAGAAGGGGCTGGATTTTGTTGATCGGACTTGAATAACCGTTGAAGTATTATTGATGGGCAAGTTATTACACAACGGTTCATTTACTTGACCAGATGGTAGGTACTGACCACAGAAAACAGCGATCTACGCAGAAGGGGCATCTATTTCACTCCACATCAACAATTTTCCTTCAGAACTTCATTATTTGCTTTTCTTTTTGCCATTTTAGTTACCTACTCTTTGTCATCGACAGAATTATTTTTAGCAACATTTAACTCGTGATTTAGGTAGGTACCTAGTAACGAGTACGGGGTTAGGTACTAACCTACGGAGGATCTGCGATCTACATAATATGTATAGAATAGTACATATTATATAGACGGGTTATCTATACAGAGAGCTGTGATCTGTAGCAGAAGGGTATTCTGTACAAAATAATAAACCCATGTGACAAGGACTTTGCAGCGTTTTTTAAGGTACAACGTCAGCATCCAAGATCCAGGGGTTTGGTTCTTTTCAGACGCCGAACTTGTTCGAATTGTCCAGTAGCTGAAGAGCTTCTATATTTGAGTGCACGTGAAGTCGGTTCTCGTAACGTCGTGCTGTTTTTTTAACGACATCTATTACGCTCTCCACGCGTAAGTCTCTGTGGAGGTCGTCGTTTCTAATGTACCAGGGAGCATTTACAATACTTCTGAGCACTTTATTCTGAAATGTTTGAATTATTTTCACTTTTTTTTTGCTGTACAGCCCCATAGCTGAATTCCATAGGACCAAATCGGCATCAATACCTACTGTCTTATATAACAGTACTTTATTGTGGGTGCTGAGTTGAGAGTATCGGCCCATCAGCCAATATAATTTTCTGTATTTAATTGAGAGCTCTTTCTGTTTCTTCTTGACATGCTCTTTCCACTTTCGCTTCGCATCTAGAGTCATCCCTAGATATTTTGCTGAGTTAGCATACGGAATGGTGTTGTGATTGATTAATGTTTTGTACGTAAAGTTGACATGTGTTGATTTTGTTTCATTCAGTTTTAGTCTCCATTTCTTCGTCCATTTATCAACTGCAATTGTAGCTTCCTGAAGTTTTTTTATCGACTCTTCTACCGAATCTGCAACGGCTAAGATTGCTGTCATCCGCGAAGGTAGCTATGCATGTACTATTAGTGACTGGGACGTCACATGTGTACATTAAATAAAGCAGAGGTCCCAGGACACTCCCCTGCGGAACTCCTCCTTCAATTTTTTCTAGTTGAGAACTCTGAAGTATCTGTTATCAAGGTAGGATTCAAGTAATTGACAGTATTGCTGTGGGAGCAATCCTTGTAATTTATTAATCAGCCCTTCGTGCCAAACCTTATCAAAAGCTTGTGACACATCAAGAAAAATCGCGCTGCATACTTTTGGTTTATTATTCTGTGAATAATACACCTATGTATTCGCTCAGCAAAAAATTTTTATAACACCCCCTCAAAATTTTTTCTTTTCCGTTTCAAGGTGCGTAGATTCCAAAAATGCAATGTCCGTCCGCCGTACGCCGTATCACGTGTACAGGCTTCATTTTCGGTCTAAAAAATTCGTTCTTTCGCACACATGCTCCATTTGGGCCCTAGTTGTGTCCCGAAACTTTTCAGCCCGATCGGAATATACCCAGGGGTGTTATGAGTGAAAATGTGTATAAAAATAGGTACATACTTTTTGCGTTTTAACAACATGTTAGTAAAATGAGCTTTTGAGGTATCTTTTTCCATGGTTTTGAGGACGAGAAGACCGAATATGAAGTCGATTTTGACCAAAGACGCGGAAATTGAGGTTTTACCAAAGGTTCAGCTCCCAAAATTGGTTTTTTATGAGTCAAAAACCTGGAAAACTGTCTGAAATCACCATCAATGTGTACAATAACATTGGAAAAAGTGTAAACAGGTGAATCAAGACCATTAAATGCCACTACCAATGATCAAAGATGATCTTAAAAAAAAAAAAAAGCGTACCTATTTCATGTTTTGGGGGCCAAAATTGGTGGAAATCATCAGAAATAGCTATTTCAATCATTCCACATGAAAGAAACAATACATTTAACAGCCAACAAAAATCTCTAGAACTCCAATAGAATTATAAACCCATGTGACAAGGACTTTGCAGCGTTTTTTGTTCTCTATCGCTTTCTCAGTCTTATCCGTTATCCTATGAACTTGTTCATTGGTGGAATGTTTTGCTCTGAAACCAAACTGATGAGGAAAGATAAGGTTCCTGTCTTCTATAATCCCAATGAGTCTCTTCTTGAGGAGCTTCTCAAACAGTTTTGAGAGAACTGGAAGTAGGGAGATAGGTCTGTACGACTTGACATCTGATGGCACTTTAAAGTGAAAAGATATTGCATAAATTTGTACTTATTCAATATTATTTTATTGTAGCAACACAGCAGTTACTAACTGGGATAAAATGTTTAAAAAATTCAATATTCCCATTATTCGGTGACGTGACTCACTTTTTCGTTTTCCTTCGATCAAAAACACCTTATTTTGCCAAAGTTCCTATCAAAATTCCGCAACAATTTTTTTGAATGAAGTAGTTTTGTTTGAAGAGCCAAAATAAAAGTTCCATTCCTCTCAAAGAATCTTCGAGAATCAGATTCTTTATAATCTGTAGATAATTTGTAGTCTACATTATAATCTTTGCGTATAGTTGGCGTTAATAAGCTCGACGACACGGGCAAAGCCAAATGTCGAGCAGTATACGATAGGAACGAGGAGACTCTACTTCCCACATGTTCCATTTACCTATTTTGTACATCTACATATTCTGAATAAAAATATTCTATTCTAATAGCGTCTTCTATCAACACAGCATAATACACATGAAAAAAATTACAAGTCCAGAATTTATGTACAGGCGTAAAACTGCATATTATTTACCTATACTCAAAGATGAACATGAACCCATTGGATCTGGCTATATAATTCTTTTGACGTATCTTTCAATAAACAAGTCACCTCACAAATCACTGAGTCCCCTTGTAAACTACCAAGATCGTAATTGTTTTTAATAAACCATAACCATAATCATAGCTTCAAACATGAATGAATGGAGTCGGACTTCTATGTACGAGTACGTATTTTGTGGATGAGCTCAGCCTGTCGACCAATTGGCCAACTCGAAAGAGATAGCATAGAGATAGCATAGCTCGCAGGTGTCTACTAATATGCTTGAACATACTCTGTTCTAACTTCCAAATTCGGGGTAGCGAGTAGTTAGCTGACGATTATACTAAAGTGTAAGTTGATCGCTTCCAAATATAACCTACTCCGTGTTTCAAGACCTTTGATTTCATAAAATACATAGCATGTGCCATCCAAGAGAGGGAAACGTCTGCATGGCTTCACCTGAAACCACATTTATCGGGTAGGAAAGGGCTGGATTACTATCAAACATTCCAAACAACTCAGTAACCATCGGATTAGATCAGAATCAAAGTGCCTTCGAAAGGTGGTGGGAGTCACCAGAGTTCGAGCTTAAATTCGATTAGTTGGAAAAACACGGGGAAGAATTCTCGAGAGATTTTCCTTTCCCTTCGCCCTCCCATTCGCTTTGTCTATCGAACGTCAAATTAGCTTTATTAGTGTTATATACGGCTTCAAACTAAGCTGGGTGTTCAAAGGTTATCCCGAATCCAGCACAGTTGAAGAAGCACCTATGGGAGTATTGTTATGTTAGGAGCTCAGAAGAGGCGTGGTCTAGGAAGAATCGTAAATGGTTTAATAAGAATCTACCACAGAACAATGGAGAAAACAAGAATCTATACGTTCTTCTATAGCCGTTTTAAACAGTTTCTTCTGTTTTCATTGAAATATTCAAGGGGAATTGGTTCAAAGGAAGTACGTAAGTCGATTTGCAACTTCTAAAACTTGCACATTATTTTGAAGAGTCGGTATAACTCCATTTATCTAAGTACATTTACAGGAATGGAACTTTCTCAAGTATTCATGGAAATATGCCTACTTAAAGCGCCAGAAAGCGTTGGATTAAAGGGAATTTTTCATTTACAATTTTCCAAGACATTAGGTGATGGAAATTAGGGTAGACCCAGTGTAGGGTGTTCCCAGTTGTAAGACATACCCACTTTTTTCAACTTATACCTTCGTATTCATTTTCAGCAGGGGCTAAGTGACGTAGAAACACCACTGTCTCTAATATCTGTTTCTTAGTGTAACGAACTAACAGTCGCGGTGCGTGGGCTCTGAAAACGGTGGGGCACCAGGCACCAAACCAGAACACAAAACCAAGAGATTTGTCTACAAAATATCCCAAGGCAACAACACCCTTCCCTTATTTACTGATTGAGTGATATTCAACTTTCAGCAAAGCTTATCTCATTTAATAAACTCTCCATCATCGTACGAAAACGTCGACAATTTCTACTGCAAATTAGCCACCGAACTTCCCTTATTTACTGATTGAGTGATATTCAGCTTTCAGCAAAGCTTATCTCATTTAATAAACTCTCCATCATCGTACGAAAACGTCGACAATTTCTACTGCAAATTAGCCACCGAACTTCCCTTATTTACTGATTGAGTGATATTCAGCTTTCAGCAAAGCTTATCTCTTTTAATAAACTCTCCATCATCGTACGAAAACGTCGACAATTTCTACTGCAAATTAGCCACCGAACTTCCCTTATTTACTGATTGAGTGATATTCAGCTTTCAGCAAAGCTTATCTCTTTTAATAAACTCTCCATCATCGTACGAAAACGTCGACGATTTCTACTGCAAATTAGCCACCGAACTTCCCTTATTTACTGATTGAGTGATATTCAGCTTTCAGCAAAGCTTATCTCTTTTAATAAACCCTCCATCATCGTACGAAAACGTCGACAATTTCTACTGCAAATTAGCCACCGAACTTCCCTTATTTACTGATTGAGTGATATTCAGCTTTCAGCAAAGCTTATCTCTTTTAATAAACTCTCCATCATCGTACGGAAACGTCGACAATTTCTACTGCAAATTAGCCACCGAACTTCCCTTATTTACTGATTGAGTGATATTCAGCTTTCAGCAAAGCTTATCTCTTTTAATAAACTCTCCATCATCGTACGAAAACGTCGACAATTTCTACTGCAAATTAGCCACCGAACTTCCCTTATTTACTGATTGAGTGATATTCAGCTTTCAGCAAAGCTTATCTCATTTAATAAACTCTCCATCATCGTACGAAAACGTCGACAGTTTCTACTGCAAATTAGCCACCGAACTTCCCTTACTTACTGATTGAGTGATATTCAGCTTTCAGCAAAGCTTATCTCTTTTAATAAACTCTCCATCATCGTACGAAAACGTCGACAATTTCTACTGCAAATTAGCCACCGAACTTCCCTTATTTACTGATTGAGTGATATTCAGCTTTCAGCAAAGCTTATCTCTTTTAATAAACTCTCCATCATCGTACGAAAACGTCGACAATTTCTACTGCAAATTAGCCACCGAACTTCCCTTATTTACTGATTGAGTGATATTCAGCTTTCAGCAAAGCTTATCTCATTTAATAAACTCTCCATCATCGTACGAAAACGTCGACAATTTCTACTGCAAATTAGCCACCGAATTCATGTGTTACAAAAATATAGTAAACTAAAATACAACAAAACAATGACCCGTCCCTACTTGGATGGAGAAGGTATTGACTTGAATCTAGGTAGTTATTTGTGCGTTGCGACGTCGATCAGTCCACAAACCAGAAGATTGCAAACAGCAAGAAGGACAAAACGCATGTAGATACCACAAATACAAATTTGTCATCGGAACAGGACCGAACGCAAACGCACAAAATTTGACGCAAAAAATTGAAAACTGACAACTGACTCAATAGAGAAACCGAATGTGATTCACGAGACAACAAAAACAAATCCAAAGACGTAGAAGCATCTCGTATCGAGGTGACAAATTGAATCGATTGTGAAAGGAACGATTTTGGAGTGGAAATCAGATTCTGGGGATGGGGCCCAAAGTGGGCGTGGCGAACAACATTTTTACTCTAATCAGCATGTGCGGACGGGCCACTTTTCTCAGTTGCCATGGGAACACTAGGTCTCACGACCTACCTGCCAGTTTCAGGAGCCCAGGTTTCGATTTCGATTGCAGGACATCGATTACTGTCTCTTTATTCTGATAATATGCTTGGTCTATGGACCTAACATGAAGGAACCACCATGGATGCTCTACTAAAATGTTGAATATCCATAGCCAGAGAAATTTGGCTAGTCGCTATGGAACTTTGTGGCAAATGCTAGGAAAGTGTACGATGGGAAATTCAAATGCCAACTGAACAATGGTTGGAGTTTTTTTCTTTACTCCTCGTGTTTTTGGGTGCCGGGGCAGTGGCCCAAGTGGCCTTATGGACACAACGCCCCTGCAAACTAATGTTGCCTTGCGACATCTTTTGCGACTATTATTTTCGAAGAAAACGAGCTGTTACGATGTTTACAAAATTTTAGTACATACGTAAATGTCTGGCCTTGGGGAACCATAGCGCTTACAAATTTTTGGAACACTTAACTGAATTGAAATTGAACAAACGCCAAATTTGAGTTTATTGGGTATCACCACGTACATTAAAAATCGCGATAGATTACCAAAAACTGTGCATAAACGAGCCATATTTACAATATTTACAGATAATTTCAGAGCGCAAAAACTCACACTTGAGTTTGGTCTGTCATACGAATTCTGGAGCACTAAAAGTAAGAGAACTAACTGTGTAGTTCAAGAATCAGGACGAGAACTACACGAATTTGCTCAATAAGCTATTTCAAATGAAAATATAGTTAATATTATGATCCTATCAAAGGACCTACATATCTGTCAATTTGCTAAGGAATTGGAGATTCATATTTAATGTTTGCATAGTAAGTAGGTGCAATAAAATGCACTGAAACTATATTGATTGGGCAAAATCTGTAGCACCAGCAATTATAGAAGTTTACCATTAGAATCTTATACTAGTAAGCATGATTTTAAGATTGGAAAGATACAAACAAGTCTGATGCATTATATATACATATACATAGTTCAAAGATACAAACTGAGCCAGTCCGTCAAAGAACGGCTTGAAAAACTACAATAGGGCAAGGAATAGACACTAGACGGGGCTTGTCGGAAGCTTTCGAGTTTGAGATGATTCAACAGTTTAATTTTTGGACATCAAACGAAAAAGTTTAGTTAGGGCAAGAGAAGCCTGGTTCAGTTCCTGATTCTAATAATATCCCGAATATCATCTTGAGAGTTTGAATTGGATGACCTGAATGTTTGATGCGCCCTGACGTGAGTGTCCAGAAATATAGAGAGGATGTACGGGTTGTTTAATCTTCTCATTCACACTTTTGCTGTGATTGTTGAGTTGATGTGAGATTCAGTGGATAAACCCTGACGTCATCTCAAATTATAAACGTTCGTGAGATGTCGTTTTAGTAGAATTCAATTTTCTGATTACTATTTAATTCATATAGTCCTGTATATTTACAGAGGCAGGCGCAGGCGTGGTAGAAAATGATAGGAAACACAGGAGAATGGATATCATCTAATGTACTGCTATAACCAACAATTGGTAACCGGTTCAGGGGTTGAGGGTGAGGAGATTACAGACCGGCTTGTTCCTCATAAATATTTAATTACTCCAAGTACTTTTGCCTATTACGGCCCCTTCAGGGTTCTAAAAAAACTTTTCGTAGTTACAAGGGGAGTGCATAATTATTTAAGCCGGCCACACACGTGCAGGTTTGCCTGCAGGCGTACCTGAACAGGTATACCTGCGCAGGTAAACTGGAGCGTGTGTGGGTACATACCTGCACAGTTATTCCCTGATTGACCTGTGCAGGTAAAGTTCGCCTGATGGGAATTCAATTCTTTTTACCTGCGCAGGTCGGTAAACCTGAGCGAGTGCGGGGGCTCACCTGACGCCAGCACAGGTTTCAGTTCAGTTTTCATCGTTGGCTCGTTGCTGCTAATCTCTCATGTGGTGAAATGGCATTCCTCATGACTGTATCTTCTTTTATTATTATGGGGGACACCATGGCAAGTAACTTTTGGTATACCGATTCACTCATTCTCAAATAATTCCGATAGTCTTCACGTTCGACTGACAACTCTTTCATTAAATTTACATGAGTGAATGTTTCTCTTCAAAAACCACTCTTTTGACCACTTTTGGCGTTGCTTTTTCTTTTCCTCTTTATTTAATGTTAATAATAGTCCGATAAACGCACATCATCGTCGGATGGCATTATGGAGCAAACTGACCTGTCAGGTATACCGGATCGTGTGTTGGAGTGACGTTCTGTCAGGTTTACCTGTGCAGGTACACCTGTTCGGGTACGCCTGCAGGCAAACCTGCACGTGTGTGGCCGGCCTTAGCAGGTACACAACCAACAGCTAAACGTGGGTCTGTCTATCTTAGGAATGATGTTTACTTACATATTTACAAATTCATGAATGTTATAATAATATGATGGAGGTACATTCTTCGTCAGTAATGTTGAAATATTTTATAGTTTGCCAGGTAGGTACCTGCAGAAGTTACAGAAGGTTGAAAGAGGTAACAAAGGGTTTTTATTGGGGACTTAAAGGGCTCGTCCCCTTGAGGCAATTAGTCGAAAAATGATAGCTGAACTCGTCCCCCGTCAAAATCTGTTTACTAATATCGAACGTCCGAACGTCACGAGCGTCACGTCACGAGCGAGCGTCACTTCATGGCACAAGAAATTGCACCATCGTTTTTTTTTTACACCTCCCGTCAATTTCCTAATGTTATTTATAGATCTATTTATATCGATTTATTTATATCGTTTTGTGACGCTCGCAACCACCATAGTCACGTGACGCTCGCAACCAACATAGTAACGTGATGTAATTTCGATGGTGCAATTTCTTGTGCCATGAAGTGACGCTCGCTCGTGACGTTCGGAAAACAAATGGAAACGTCCTGTTAATCATTATTAAATGATAACATCTTGGGAAAGAAAAACATCTTTTTTTTATTGCCTTAAAAAACTGCACGATGTGACGAATAAAATGACGTATTGAAAACGTAATTTGGGTGCTCCTAACTGCACCATAGCCCGGCGCCATAGGATGAGCTGTCCGCTTCGCCCAACATCGTAGAAATGACAAACAGGAAGTGGTTATAACAGTACATGGATACTCAAAAATTAGGTAAGATCAAGTGATAATAACATCAGTGCAATGTTATTCTTCTTCATTCATTCAACATCACATCATCCTCCATCATCATTGTATCGTGCAGGACACTGAAACCTGTGTTGAGATGCCTGGAGGCAAGCTTTTCAGAAAAACTGCTCTCCTGAAAAATTACCTTTTTTCAACTTTGGGTATCGTTTTCCCAAGAACGGTTCATCGCAGCGTGGTGGTCCTATTTTCGCCTGATAGAGTAATAAAAGAGCTTCAAATACGTCGGATAGTTTTGTGAAATATGGCTTGGCTTAAGTGGTACGATTTTATGAATAACAAAAAATCGGGGTCAAAAAAGCCACTTTTTGGATCGCATGTAAAAAATATTTTTTTATCATATCGAAAAACTATCAACTTGATTGAAAAGAAAGACTATATGTACATGCTGTGAAAATTTGAACGAGACACCCCTGACAGCAACCGAGGAAAAGGTATGTACTTGAAAATCGTCAAATCGCCTATCTGTTTTGGTAGTTATCCACTACCCTTAAGTGGAGGTGTGTTGATCGACAGTGCCCTGCTTGGATGAAAACGACATGTATGTACCTGTGTCGTTACGACTTTTCTCACATTGAAGTGATAAGTGTTACTCGTTATGAGATAAAATAACTTGTATTTGACTGTGGGCCTTGTGGTTGACAGATTTATGGCTGTGGAGTACCATTTAGTGGCTACATTATGTTTGGGGACGAGGCCAGAACCTCCAGAAACTAATAAGGCAACTGGACTATACTTCCAGAAATGAGGTCCTGATGACGAAGACGAGTTTAACTGTCAACTGGAGACCAGCCCTTTGACTGATGGTATGGGTGGGAAGGATTATGACATCCCTTGGTTCAGGTAAGCTGTACATATTTGGACAAGCAGTCATACAGGTAGTAAGTAGCATCGTCACAGCGTTCACTTAAAATAGATAGCAATTGGGTACTGCTACTGTCGATTTAATATAAAAAATATAAAAACGAAATTAAAGTGATGAAGAGTCCCGCATGTTGCACATTTGGAACAAAAAGGAACGGGAACTGAACGAGTTAAATCAGGTAGGTAGTTCTCCTAGCACAGGGATTATAATATGGCTAGGGAACCAGTGCAGACATAGGTGAATGGGCTTTTTCTAGGGACGAAAAAGGCAAAACCCTGGAAGTATGTTGTTAGTTATAGTAATTGGTAATGACTTATTACCGTAATTATAATTACTCTGAAGGTGCTATACCTCCGCATGCGCTAACAGAACCATCCAGCTGTGCAGATAACTGTGGCTAAATTGTTGTATCAACCGTTATGGGTGACAATTCACACTTAGAAGCAGTACAATTATATCAAAAATTAGCGTGAATTAATAATGAATATGCCAGTGTTAGTGACAAGCTACGTACAAAGCGGTGTTAGTTACCTTCTTTGAAAGCGTGGGCGTGTGCACTCGATGTACCTGTAAAAAGAAAGAATTTGTAAGAATAGTTGGAAATTGGTCACATGATGATGAATTTGACGAGAGGCGTAGTGATCTGATACCTTCTAACTGTAGCAAAATCGTTCCAAATTCGTTCAAACTTATTTGCGATCGGACATTTTTTCTTGGGGTTCACGTTGCTGCATACATGGATGGTAGGTACTTGTGTCGAATTGTTATGATGTACCCATTCCTCAAAAACCTCCCTGATGGCAATTTGGTCAAAAAGAGAATTGCAATTTGATGATAACTTGAGCTTACTGTTCTGTTGTATTTGCATAGCTCGTTCATGCCAACTACCTACTTTAAATATAGAAACAGACGACAGAAAAGGCCTTGACAAAATGAAGTCCGAATTCGCCTAATGGCAGAGGAGATTTAAAATTTAATCAAAGGATAGCAAAATTGTTTGTATCTAATGAATGTACATAATTGACACAGGGGCATCGATTGCCATACATCGATTATAGGACATCAAAATTAGTACCCTGCTATACTTCTTCCTGTCAACTCCCTTTTAGCGAATTTTCAAAGAAAATAACGCCACTGCAATGGGCCCAAAATTTTCAGAACACGAACTTTTGAACATTTTTATAGGCAAATCCGTTTCAGAGCATCCTGAATTCATCCTTGGATTTTAACAAGAATTTACATATACATATATATACACTGTCGTGAGCTCCTCCCGGAACTACAACTAGCATAATTTAGTTCTCGCAAATATCTCATAAGCCAACTATAGTTCTTGCCAAATAAACGGTACGAGTGGGGACACAAGCCACAGGATCCGGTACACAACCTGGAGCCCCACCATCCTCTCTCAGCAGGAGGATGGTAGGAGAAGACTTCCTGGGCTATATAACCCCGGATCCTGCGCCTTTTTCCTCATTCTACGCTCTCCTTAAGACGCTGTCTTATCTCTCTCTCTCCTTACCACATCTCTCTCCTAAACCTAAAAGATCCAGAACATGGTGGAGGTTAGCCCTTAACCAGAACTGGCAATTTGCCCTAAAAGATCGGTGGAGGTCCGCCCTTAACCGCACAAATTCATCCAAATTTAAATTCATCACATACACATATTTAATTATTCATTTATTTATGGGTCACTAGAGATATCTGTCACTGGGTACATGATAAAAATTCCAAATTTCGCCAAATTCGTTTCGCCAAACAAAAGGATTAGCTCGAAAATCAGCAATTTTCAAATATTCTAATGGGGGTCAAATTTGAGTTTTTATGGGTCAAAAATCTGAAAATACGGCTAAAATAGCGAAAAACCGTATAAAAACATTTAAAGTGGTATGGAAGGGTGGGTAATGACAGAAAAATACCATATCAGTTGTTTTTCACGCAGAATATCAAATTTGGATTTTTGAAGGTCAAAAATTGGTATTAAGGGATAAAATCAATGTTAATTCACCTGAAGTTGTGTGAGCTGGTGATTCACGACGGAAGATAAAAATATTTTTCTCAAAAAAGAGTCGGTAAAATTTGACTTTATAAGGGTCAAAAATCGGAAAATGGGTAAAACCACGAAAAAATTATAAGTATAATTTTACGACAGTGTGTGTGAATTTTACGGTTTCTCGCTGTATCACCTTTTACGCAATAGCACGAATATTTCTTTGAAAATTCACTGTTATAGTCATGCTGCATAACTGGAACTTCCCTGTCTGACGACGCGTGTAGCAAGTGAGACCTAAACCAACGTGCAATACGTGGAATGCTGCTCCATTGCATCACTTATCCTGCTTTGATCTGCCCTTGAAAATAATATTATACGTAAGTACTTTTAATAGACTTCGGGAAACGCAAGCAGGGTTTTCAAATGAGGAAAGCTCGCGCACGGTCCAAAGATAACGGACGTAAACTCGAATCCGACCGATTTAGACGACAACAACCTGAAAACGAGACGTTAGACGTTACTCCGGAACACATTATTTCTATTTCCAACCTTTTAGGAGGCAAAAACGCGACGGTAGTGCGAGGCGAGCCAATCCGAGTGCTAATTCTGCACGAGTTAAAACGGGTGTTTTATTGTGGCTTTCTGGGTGCGTGCTTCCCGCAGTCCTCAATATTTTCAATAATTATTCTAATTTGTTAATTATTATTGTTATTCTAATTAATTACTTCCAACAGGAAATTTTGAACAAAACTCAATAATTTGATTTTGACGGTTACCTGGTCACATTTTGGGAAATAAATTGATGAGTATGTATTTTTATTTTCTATATCAGCTACTTCGGCGATTCGCTCGCAGATTTCAACATTCAATTATTATAACCTAATCTCCACCACCAACGCCTTAGACCACTCGGCCACCACTCACTAGTTAAACCGTATATAGGTAATGAATTGTGGTACCGTACGGGTTAACTCAACTAATTCAATACCTATTTATTTTTATTTATTTATTTTAGCATTCAAATTATTTTCCTTCTGATATCATCCTACTACATCCCAGTGTTCCTAATTATGCAGTTTTTGTAGTTGACAAAACAATGATACATTTTATTCGACTCACCCAAATATGGTGTTGCTATAGGTGCACCAAAGTGACCCTACATGGCTGACTGAGAATAGTACAACTTTAAGCCTTCTACGTCTTCCCCAGGCATTTTGGCGGACCTATTCAACGTAGGCTGAATTTTTGAGATTAAAAAATCTTCCAGAACCGGCATATCTTGCTTTATATTTTGTGAATTTCGGAACTCTCGGTTGATCAGGAGATATGACAGAAAATAAATTTTATCCGTACAGTACCGTTGTCACCTGCTCACGATCCAGACATTGACTTTTACTTATTCTTCCTGTCTGTGCACAGGCTAGAATCATGCAATTGCGTTTATAAAAACAAGTATATAATCAGGTATAGACTCACGAAATTGTTTATATTTTCCGCTACAAGCCATTTAATAGTTTTTTTCGCACGCATATTACTTATGGGTATGTGGATAGCTTCATACGTAATATGTTACAACTTCGGATGAAATATGTCGATTTGTTACCTACATGTGGATTTAACAACTGATAACTATTAGGTTTACCAACAAATATGTACGATATGGTATATAATTTATATGATATGGACAATATGTGTTAAAGCTAATTTCCACTATAAATTCCGAACATGTTAGGCTTCTGTCAAGACATTTGACATTCGACTAAGTTTGTTTGCAAGCATATTATGGGTATGTAGAAAGCTTCATACGTTATATGATACCACTTCGGATGAAACACATCGATTTGTAACCTACATGTTGAATTAACAACTGATAGGTACGAATTAGGTTTACCAGTAAATACGCACGATACGGTATATAATTTATATATGATATTTATATGTTAAAGCTAATTTTCACCATAAATTTTGAACTTGTTAGGCTTCTGTCAAGACATCTGACTAAGTTTGTTTGCACGCATATTATGGGTATGTGGATAGCTTCATATGACATATGTTATTATTTCGGATGAAATATTTCGATTTGTTACCTACGTGTTGATTCAACAACTGATAACTACGAATTAGATTTACCAATAAAGTAGGTACCTATATAATTTATATGATATGGATAATATTTATGGGTTAAAGCTAATTTCCATCATAAATTTCGCTAGTTAGGCTTCTGTCAAGACATCTGAATAAGTTTGTTTGCACGCATATTATGGGTATGTGGGTAGCTTCATACGTAATAATGTTATTATTTCGATTTTAGTTTATTATTCTGTGAATAATACACCTATGTATTGCTCAGCAAAAAATTTTTATTACCCCCCTCAAAATTTTTTCTTTTCCGTTTCAAGGTGCGTAAATTCCAAAAATGCAATGTCCGTCCGCCGTACGCCGTCCGCCGTACGCCGTATCACGTGTACAGGCTCATTTTCGGTCAAAAAAATTCGTTCTTTCGCACACACGCTCCATTTGGGCCCTAGTTGTGTCCCGAAACTTTTCAGCCCGATCGGAATACACCCAGGGGTGTTATGGGTGAAAATGTGTATAAAAATAGGTACTTTTTGTGTTTTAGTAACATGTTAGTAAAATGAGCTTTTGAGGTATCGTTGTACAAGTTTTTGTGGACGAGAAGACCGAATATGAAGTCGATTTTGGCCAAGGAGTGGAAAATTGAGGTTGTACCAGATGTTCAGCTCCCAAATTTGATTTTTTATGAGCCAAGAACCTGGAAAATCGTCTGAAATCACCATCAGTTTGTATAATTACACTAGAAAAAGTGCCAACATGTGGATCAAGACGATTAAATGACGCTACCAATAATCAAAAATAATATGAAAGTGAAAAAAAAACGCTGCAAAGTCCTTGTCACATGGGGTTTATTATTCTACAGAAATGTTGGCTGTACCTACATTTATTGTTTGTTTCGTGTGAAATAATTGAAATAGCTATTTCTGATGGTTTCCACCAATTTTGGCCCCCAAAACACAAATTAGGTAGGTACGATCTTTTTTTTTTTTTTCAAATTATCCATGATCATTGTTAGTGCCATTTAATCGTCTTGATCTACGAGTTGAAACTTTTCCTAGTGCTATTCTACAAATTGATGGTGATTTCAGACGATTTCGCAGGTTTTTGCCTCATAAAAAATCAATTTTGGGAGCTGAACATCTGGTACAACCTCAATTTTCCACTCCTTGGCCAAAATCGACCTCATATTCGATCTTCTCGTCCCCAAAAACATGGAAAACGATACCTCAAAAGCTCATGTTACCAACATGTTGCTAAAACGCAAAAAGTACCTATTTTTACACACATTTTCACTCACAACACCCCTGGGTATATTCCGATCGGGCTGAAAAGTTTCGGGACACAACTAGGGCCCAAATAGAGCATGTGTGCGAAAGAACGACTTTTTTAGACCGAAAATGAGCCTGTACACGTGATACGGCGGACGGACATTGCATTTTTTGAATCTACGCACCTTGAAACGGAAAAGAAAAAAGTTTGAGGGGGTGTTATAAAAATTTTTTGCTGAGCGATTACATAGGTGTATAATTCAGAGAATAATAAACCAAAAACGCTGCAAAGTCCTTGTCACATGGGTTTATTATTCTATTGGAGTTCTAGAGATTTTTGTTGGCTGTTAAATGTATTGTTTCTTTCATGTGGAATGATTGAAATAGCTATTTCTGATGATTTCCACCAATTTTGGCCCCCAAAACATGAAATAGGTACGCTTTTTTTTTTTTAAAGATCATCTTTGATCATTGGTAGTGGCATTTAATGGTCTTGATTCACCTGTTTACACTTTTCCAATGTTATTGTACACATTGATGGTGATTTCAGACAGTTTTCCAGGTTTTTGACTCATAAAAAACCAATTTTGGGAGCTGAACCTTTGGTAAAACCTCAATTTCCGCGTCTTTGGTCAAAATCGACTTCATATTCGGTCTTCTCGTCCTCAAAAACATGGAAAAAGATACCTCAAAAGCTCATGTTACTAACATGTTGTTAAAACGCAAAAAGTACCTATTTTTATACACATTTTCACTCATAACACCCCTGGGTATATTCCGATCGGGCTGAAAAGTTTCGGGACACAACTAGGGCCCAAATGGAGCATGTGTGCGAAAGAACGACTTTTTTAGACCGAAAATGAAGCCTGTACACGTGATACGGCGGACGGCGGACGGACATTGCATTTTTTGAATCTACGCACCTTGAAACGGAAAAGAAAAAAGTTTGAGGGGGTGTTATAAAAATTTTTTGCTGAGCGATTACATAGGTGTATTATTCAGAGAATAATAAACCAAAAAGGAGCGTACCTAATTCAAGTTTTAGGGGCCAAAATTGGTGGAAACCACCAGAAATAGCTATTTAAATTATTTTATATGAAAGTAACAATAAATAAACAGCCAGCATTTCTGTAGGTACGTCCAATAGAATAATAAACCCATGTGACAATGGCTTTGCAGCGTTTTTCACCTACGTGTTGATTTAACAACTGATAACTACGTATTAAGTTTACCAATAAGTATGCAAGAGATGGTATATAATTTATATGATATGGATAATATGTATTAAAGCTAATTTTCATAATAAATTTCGAACTTGTTAGGCTTCCGCCATTTATGTTTATGTACATGCAAAATTTGTTACCAAACTCTATTGTTCTGCGGATTCCCTGGACAGCTGTTCGCCGCAAAGTCGGGATGAGCTGAAGTGAAAACTCCATACATATTCAGCTTCGTTGGTCGCTTCACTTAGAAGTCTACCAAACCAACTTCCCTCTCTTAACTCCCAGCCGAATTAGAGTGTTAACGGGTGCTTTATTGATGGAATGGCACAACCAGCTCTTCAGACGAGCTCGCAGCCTCGCTCAAATTATTGGTTCGAACCGAATTCACAATTCGAAATGCTTTTTACGTCGCATTTCAGGTAAGATGCTGTAGGTAGTTTATTCAGGACCCTCCTACTACTGCAGGTTTCACCCATATGACAATCAAACCTCCTACATATCTACCTATTATTCCTACCTACCATATATTATTTCGATGGATGAAGATGACGAAATTACCCCGTTATGAAGACTTTCCTACGAATTTCACCCTCAAAAGATTCACTGGTGAGTTTTTTCTGTGTGTTCTTTACGCACGGCTCCCTACGTATGTACAGACCAACAAAATTCCGTTGGCACAAGCGCAGACAAATTCATAAGCAGTCATTCCGTATATTTCCAAGTGCCTAGTGCCTATAGGAGTACGGCGACCCTTTCGGAGACAATTCGTACCTATATAATGCATATCTCGTAAAACGTAGAATCTTTAGAATTTTGAATTTCAATGAAAAACTGCCATTTCACAAACCTTGGAAACGATTAGTAGTAGTTGTTGTAGTAGTAAGTTTTATTTTGTAGAAAATCAAATGATTATACAAAGGATTCGATAAATTATAGTTACAAAATAATTGGTAAGGTATACACTTCTTATAAATTAAAATAGATAAATGATCAAAAGATGGATTACAGAACAACCTTCAAACTATAAAGACACAGTGTGACTCATAAGCAGAGCCCTTCAAATGCCATATTGCCATGGCACCATACAAAAATGCCATATTCTGCCGATTTTTTAGTAAAATGCCATATTCGGCCGATTTTTGGGAAAATGCCATGTTTGTGCCATGTTTTGCCTTTTTTTCGCCAAACTCCTTCAAAAAAATTAAAAAAAAAATTTGAAGTGAAAATTTCTGAATGACATGAGGTTTCTCGAACCCTGAGGCCATTAGTGTAGAGGGATTACTAATGCCTCTAACCCTTTTGGAATGGGGTGCTTCCACGGGTCGCCACTCTGGTGAGGAAAACATTCTGAAGGAAGGCTGGGAACCTGCTGATGTCCTCTCTATGAAATACGCCCCGGCAACATCAGCTGATGTGGAGAGGACTTTCTCAAAAATGAAATACCTTCTGAGTGGTCGACGGCTGGGATTTTCAATGGAAAGCGTCGCAGCAACCCTGATGTTGTTTTTTAATGATGAAAATAATAATAATAATAATAATTAATTATTTGTATAAAATTTTGTAAATAAAATCAATTATTTAGCATAAATAACTTGTATGTTGTGATATTATCGTCTCAGAATAGCTGGGGTGGTCGGAGAGGGTTGAAAAATAAGTGCCATATTGAGAAAAATAAGTGCCATATTTGGGCCAAAATAAGTGCCATATTGCCATATTTTATAGGGCCCTATTTCACAAAAATAAGTGCCATATTGTGAAGGGCTCTGCTCATAAGTCATTTAAGTAAGCTCAGTCAATCGGTTAACGGTCTCTCACTAGTAAGCTCTGCTGCATGAAGCTGAAAATGTTCAAAAATTATTATCTCCAGAAATCCAGAAATTCCGCCTGAGTTTCTTCGTGATCTGGGATGGCCGGCGAGATATATCGGCTGATGTAGTGAGGTCGGTATGGGGCGTAAATAGGTCACTTGAAGTGGTGTAGGTCGTCCACTTCGTTAGTATAGCAAAATATGGGCACTTTTCGTTGCATTCTAGTCAGTGGGATTTGACGTTTACGTAAAGCGTTTGGAAGCAAACCTCATCTGCGCAATCATCGGTTCAATACCGGTGTTTTGCCTTTGTCCCAGACATCTGCCACTGTAATCCACTGCTCCCCGGACATACAAATTGTGGCGGGCGTTGCAGATCAGACCATTACCTTGGCTCCACTAGTGGTTTTTCCATTTACTGATCAAGTTGCTTTTGGTTTATTATTTTCAATAATGAACCATTGGAATCGAGCTTGAAAAAAAAAAATGCTAACCCCCTCAAAATTTGATGGTTTACGTTTCAAGGTATGTAGAATCCGAAAATGCAATAAAAATATTTCTGTCTGTCCGCCGTACGCCGTACGGGCCACTTTTCTTAGTTACCATGAGTAGGGAGAGAATGTCACTCCTGGCGCATTCCTGTTTCAACATGCTCGTCAGTCTAACCAGCTGCTGGGGGCCTTAGCGGGTGGCACCACCCCCTCACCGCCCCCTCACCGACCCCTTACTCCCCACCCCACCCGCCCCTCCCCCCCCCCCTTCACCCCTTCCCACCCTTACTCCTCACCCCCCCTCACCACCCCTGGACGTCGCCCTATCACCCCAGCAGCTGGTTAGACTGACGAGCATGTTCAAACAGGAATGCGCCAGGAGTGACATTCTCTCCCTACTACCATGAAAAAAAATTGATGAAATTCGGGTTATAGGTTCCGTTCGGGGTCTAGTTGGTCCTCGAAACTCGGCGTTACTGTCAGCATCTCTAAGGGGTTCAAAATAAGGGTTGAAATTTTCAGAACGCCGTAGCTCTAAAACTTTCGATAGAAGGGTATTGTTTTTTTTTTACGTTATTAAATTTGTCTTGAGCCTAACAATTTTTTGAGACCACCCGAAGCATTGTACGTCCAGCTGTTCGTGTGCACCAAAAAGCTTCGTCAACACGATCGTGAATCAAACGGTATAAATCTGGCCCGGATTATCATCACTACGGAGCACCTGATTATAATCAAGGAGGGCTGTGTGAAGTCGAGTTGGTTGTTCTGCGATATTATTTCATTTGATTAGTGATGGGCTACTGGATTTTGTTGGTAGGTACTTCTGAAACTTGAACAAACGTTGAAGTATTATTGATGGGTAAATTATTACACAACTGTAAATTATTACACCATGGTAAATTATTACACAACGGTTCATCTACCAAGAAGGGGCTGGATTTTGTTGATAGGTACTTTGGCCACTTGAACAACCGTTGAAGTATTACTATGTTACAACGGTTCATTATACTTGACCACGAGGGTGGGTACTGACCACAGAAAACAGTGATCTACGCAGAAGGGGCATCTATTTCACTCCACATCAACAGTTTTCCTTCAGAACTTCATTATTTGCGTTTCTTTTTGCCATTTAAGGTACTGTTTGTCATCGACAGAACTATTTTAGCAACATTTAACTCGTGATTTAGGTAGGTACCTAGTAACGAGTACGGGGTTAGGTACTAACCTACGGAGGGTCTGCGATCTACATAATATGTATAGAGTAGTACATTTCATATTATATAGATGGGTTATCTATGCAGAGAGCTGTGATCTGTAACAGAAGGGTATTCTGTACAAAATAATAAACCGTTCTGCAGGGATTTGCAGCGTTTTTTATCTTGGTAAGATCGTCAGCATCAGGAGATCATCGGACCTCGAGGAACGATCTCAGTACAAACAAAGTTACTGTCAACTGTCAGACAAAGTCTCACCCGTCAAGTGGGCGTTAGATCAGAATACTCTGATAAGATCGATCATGGGAGAGCTATCTCGTTCTCACAAAGTGATTGAAAACGAGGGAGAAGAACAAGGACCATTTCATCTCGTCTCTCCCTTTAGAGAAGATATTAAGTAACTGAGGAAGCTTTGGGTAGCACGACAGAGATGAATTTCCCACCAGGGATTACGTTTTAAGCCTTTCTCTAGCCCTCCAATCAGTCTTCCTTCCGCCTGCCATCGTAACAAAGAGATGAAGCAACGCTTTGGATCCCACAGCCCTGATCGAATGGAACCAACTGATTATTATGCTGTAAGCCTTCTTTAGGAAACGGAATGGAAAGAACATTCATGGTTTTTTGAAAACGCAAACAACTTGTATGACAGATTTAAGCGGAATTATGTATCTTCTTGAAGACGCCACGAAAATATTACCACATATTACACTGCCAGGGTCGGAGATTGCATTATTATTAGCCCGTCTGTGAGCTAACTTCTAACTACCCGATACAGTTGGGAGGAAAGTAAAGCAACGTTGGTAATTGTCCAGGACAACATGCATGGGCATGCGCATATGAGAGAATTACCGGGGATTTAATGAAATTTACGGAATAGCTTGCTGATATTACCACCTATCCTCTAAAAACGCCAGCTTATTTTGGTCTGTTGAAGAGACGCCAACGTGGCAAGACGTGCAGTCATAGTATGGTTTGGTTGAAACTGATATTGGACGACTTATGGAGGTGCCATCACCATTCTAATACAGTTCAATCGGCTAAAACAGTCTAAAATAGTCCTAATTTTTGGATTCTGGTTTGGAGTGATCGAAAATGATGGAATACCTACGTGATTTGTGTCTGAAATTTGATTGGATTTAGAAAATATGAAATAGGAAATACATCGCTGTTGAGGCCATGACATTTGGTAATATGAGTACAAATATTTGAGTACGAATATATTATGAGTACAAATATTTCGTAGCCATTCCATAATCATTAGGTGGAATTGTCAAATGAAACCGTGAGATAATATATTACCATTAGTGTCACGTGGGTTGTTCAGCCTCCGTCAACATGCACCGAGCGCCACGCTGTTATATTATGCATCACAACATCATCCCGAGTACTGAAATTATAATCAACAGGAACATTCCGTTTAGCCTATTCATTGAATCACTCGTACGACAGGCAGCCTGAATCCACAAGGGCCACCTCCCACTACTGTAGGTACCATAGCTCCTGAACTGGGAGGAATGACGACTGAATATTCATCGGCTCAGTTGTGAGGTATTTGGATATCTTGTTGAATATGCAGGGCGAATGATTTGTCGCTCTGCGGCAAAGTGGTCTGCGATAACAACCTTTCTGTCTGATGGAGTGATATTGGCATTAAATTGGTAAACGAAAAAGGTTCAATATTTACAACAATAATAAACCATAATAATCTCTTAAATCCAAGAGACTGAACGACCACACAACTCTTCAGGCTGGCTGCTGTCCAATAACCGTTTTTCCAGATCTCTGATGGAGAATATCAATTTCACATTCTATTTTCTGACTTTCCAAGACCCACAAAAATATAAAAAATCGACCAGAAACTTATTTCTGAGGCTCCATGATCTATTAATTGTTCTTGAGTTAAAACAAGACTTATATACATTTTTAAGAATTGCATTCTTTAAATTGATAAGGAGTAGAATAATAATTTGTACAATTAGCATAAAAATAATAATGGTACCGTGCTGAGTATGAAAAACTCCACAATAAACTATTTCTCTCTCAAAATTTACGGCATCTGCCAATTAAAAACTCTTTCGAGAGATCTCTTATATAATGTTTCAGGGAGATATTTATAACTTAAATCACTCGCGGCGGAATAGTGGAATTCCATAGCAAAGAACTACAGGATACAAATAAAATAGTCTTTTTCCACGTACAATAGCAAAAACTGTAGACCGGTTTCGGTACACTATAGAATAGACACTATAGAATTGTGTACTGACGATGGTATAACAACCGAAACCGGTCTACAGTTTTTGCTATTGTACGTGGAAATAGACTATTTTATTTGTATCCTGTAGTTTTTTTTTTGTTTTTGTTTCAGGGAGATTATTCGAGGGATAATCTTCTTATTGGATGGGAAGAAATATTATAAAGAGCTAGTTGTAAAATGCAGCAGCTTGCATGTCAATATATAACTCACGGAAGAGAAGAGATTGGCTGTAACTGAACTCATTGCAATGGACCTAACCTAAGACCGAAAGTTGCATACATGAAGCATACGAGGTATCCTCAATCTTTATCGCATTGATATCCGATTTTGCCCATTCCTTTTCAATCTACAGAGTCTAACAACTTACTGAGCGTATCAACTATAATGATTGTGACGAAGAAGAGACAATTGTGCATATAGAAATGAATCATACCAAGAAAATCAACATCAATCATTGATACTGCAGCAAAAGAGATGATCAGTCATCGACTGTTCTCCTTGTCACAGGTGGCGAACATCGTTCACATCATGCTCTATTTTTGAACTTCCCTAGACAGGTGATGCTGCATCAAACGGTCAGTAGAAGGGTGTAAAAATATCATAGGGAATTTCCGTTTTTTGCCCTGAGACGATGATGTCACAGATAATCGTTTCCAGGTACTCTGTCACGAAGTGTATTTAACTAGTTTCGTTTAGCGCCTCGCCTCGTCAAAATGCGTACGGGGAACGTTGTCGCGTTCGCGCCAGAAGATGACGCATCCGTCGTCACCCGTTTAAAAATCTTTCGACAAACTTCATGAGACTACTAGGATTTAATTTTTTCCACAGCAACGCACATACAAGAGTCACCAATGGGTACCACGAAAAATATAATTGGATTAATACGATTGGATTTCGGAGCGTGGCTAGGATTTGTGGACACACACAGAGACAGCACAAACGGAGTCAAATTCGTGCAGAAAGGCCTGGACCCAAAACGCGTTTGGATATTTTGATTTTCGAGTACGAAAAATTTTGTCTACCAAACGTAACCTCGTTAGAAGTATCCCTCCTTGTTCGCATCCGTAACGACTGTAGGGTTGCCAAAATAAGTAGGCCAAAACGAACGAAATTCAACATGGAGCTTCTATTGTTTACCGCTCGTCCAATTCGGGTATGCGCATGGGCGACAAAAGAAGTTTATATTTTGTTTAAATGAAAGTAAGGTTCCATTCTAAGAATTATGAGACCAACCGCACTGTACTACTGCAAGTAGTTATTTGTCCATGATTTTTCAAAGATTCCACCATTTCCTACGTCGCTGCACCCCTCTCGCCAGGGCGGGACCACCTTGCCAACTGTGCCAATTAGTCCAACCTGTTCAGCACCACCTTAACCAGTAATCGATAATACGAAGGCGCGGAGTATGCAAATACCCGCACGACCGAGCGGTCTTGAAGGAGGTGTAGACCCTTGTGCCGTTAGCTCTCCATAATTCTACGTAAAAAGATCCGCCTATTGTGTAGCTTCTGGACAACTCAAATATCAAAGGTTGAAATCTAATGCAATGCATTTAGCGGATTCAATCAGTTCCCAGACACTAAAAATGTTGCGCGTAGGTATGTAGTTATGTTGTGAACAAAAACACTAGGTAATGCTTACGTACAAATTGGCTTGGTTGAAAGCGTTTGATCATGGTTGTTGAACAAACCACACTGTAGGGTTCTTTCTAAACGGTTATTTCCGCTAGTGTGAAAAGTAGTCTTACCATATCTTCTGGAAGAGTCCGTCGTCACACGGCCTGATGATGATGTCTTTACATCGAAAGCGCTGGCCGCCCAGTAATCAACCAGCTATTGACGACGGACTCTTCCAGAAGGTGTGGTAAAACCACACTTTAGTCGAATAATCGGATGAAAATTTTCCCCTTAGTGGGGGGATTTGCAGGATCACAGCTACGCTTTATGGTGATGATCAGCTGCACACCACTTTGGTTTCATATCGTGCCAACGTAAGAAAACCTGATGCCGTGATATTATTTGTACATAACCACGTGCATGAAGCATATGAGGTGAATCAGAAATGAAAATATCGAATACACGGAGAGCGTTTTGGTTCATTATTTTCAATAATGAACCTTTGGAATCGAGCATGAAAACAAAATTCTAACCCCCCCCCCCCCCCCCCCCCCCCCTCTCAAAATTTGATGGTTTACGTTTCAAGGTATGTAGAAAAGTATGTAGAAAAACGCTGCAAATCCCTGCACAACGGCTTACTATTTTGTACAGAATACCCTCCTGTTACAGATCACAGCTCTCTGTATAGATAACCCTTCTATATAATATTACCTATGTACTATTCTACACATATTATGTAGATCGTAGACCCTCCGTAGGTTAGTACCTAACCCCGTACTCGTTACTAGGTACCTACCTAAATCACGAGTTAAATGTTGCTATAATAATTCTGTCGATGACAAACAGTAAATAAAATGGCAAACTCCCCCCTGCGCCCCCGGATGACTTCCGCTTAATGCCTGACGGCTAAAATGTGGTGTACCTGACCCTTCAGATTTTTGTCCCCCTCGCTGTATTATATAAGATCGGCTGTTTCTTACCGGTGTACCCATGTGCAAATAATTTTTTAATGGATAAAAAATAAATTAACCTGTTTTATTGATATGATCTTCACTCGTCATATTGACAATATCGATTCGAAAAACTACATAACTTATTTTAGTGGAAAAACCTTAAACCTTAAAAACCTTATATAAATACTTGTAAGTGTACGTTTATCTAAGTAAATTTCCTTAGCAACGTTCGGTTTATAAAATACGCGCTACTTTTGTCTCACTATTTGGCCTCACTTTTTCCTGTCGCTTTTCGGCGGGGGGTCCCATCGCAAAAACCTGAAGGGTCAGGTTAAAAGAAACGCAAATAATGAAGTTTTGAAGGAAAATTGTTGATGTGGAGTGGAATAGATGCCCCTTCTGCGTAGATCACTGTTTTCTGTGGTCAATACCTACCCTCGTGGTCAAGTATAATGAACCGTTGTGTAATAACTTGCCCATCAATAATACTTCAACGGTTGGTCAAGTTGCAAAAGTACCGATCAACAAAATCCAGCCCCTTCTTGGTAGACGAACCGTTGTGTAATAATTTACCGTTATGTAACAATTTACCGTTGTGTAATAATTTGCCGTTGTGTAATAATTTACCGTTGTGTAATAATTTGCCGTTGTGTAATAATTCACCATTGTGTAATAGTTTACCCATCAATAATACTTCAACGTTTGTTCAAGTTTCACAAGTAGGTACCTACCAACAAAATCCAGTCCATCACTAATCAAATGAAATAATATCGCAGAACAACCAACTCGACTTCACACAGCCATCCTTGATTATAATCAGGTGCTCCCTAGTGATGATATCCGGGCCGGGTTTATACCGTTTGGTTCACGATCGTGTTGACGGAGGTTTTTTGGTGCACACGAACGGCTGGACGTACAATGCTCCGGGTGGTCTCAAAAAATTGTTTAGCTCAAGACAAATTTAATCACGTAAAAAAAAAAATCTACCATCGAAAGTTTTCGAGCTACGGCGTTCTGAAAATGTCAACCCCTATTTTTAACCCCTTAAGGCGGGTTTAGACGGCGCGCACCCACTCGCGCACCAGCCTCACTTCTGACTCGACTTCAACTCGCCCGGCAATAAACTCATCCTCGCCTCACTGTTTAGAGACACGCATTCACTCGCACGGCGCGAGGTTAGAGACCCAGTGTCCTTTGATGCGCGACCAAAAACCGACAGACGACGGCTCACCCCGAGTTGGCCTCACTGTGAGTGGCCTCGAGGGGAGGGAGGTGTTTACATTGCGCGAGGGACCGGAAGTGAGGCTGGTGCGCGAGTGGGTGCGCGCCGTCTAAACCCGCCTTAAGGCCGGTTTAGAGATGACTGACAGTAACGCCGAGCTTCGAGGACCAACTAGACCCCGAACGGAACCTATAACCCGAATTTCATCAATTTTGTTTCATGGTAACTAAGAAAAATGGCCAGTACGGCGTACGGCGGACGGACAGAAATGTTTTTATTGCATTTTCGGATTCTACATACCTTGAAACGTAAACCAAAAATTTTGAGGGGGTTACAATTTTTTTTTCATGCTCGATTCCAAAGGTTCATTATTGAAAATAATAAACCAATAAAACGAGCAAATTTTTCCACCAGTTACACCACATCACCAACCTTTACTACAGAGGTTGAGGGCAGTAATATACGGGTAGTAGGTACATTGACCAAAGTTTGAGGATAATCGAGTCGTATTGACCTGGCCTTGGAATATTCGTGGTATAACGTGTTACTGCCAGTGTACGGTGAAGATAAAACAATATTTCCACTCGACAAAAAACCTCTCCATCATAACAAGCTATTAATATGTTTTCAAGCGGGGGAGTCTCCTTGGAAGCCTGTGGCTGCTGACTAGCGCAGAGGTGAGAGGGAGCTGAAGGGGCGAGCTATGTATCAAAGCCCCTTCTAATTTACCTTTCTCCTTTACACCCAACACCAGAGCTCTCCAACCTCCTAACCCAACACTCCACTGTTTTGACGCCACACACTTCGACTCTCATATTCTCTTTTGCCCTATTTCCGCGTTTTCAATTTCAATAATCCAGCTGACTACTCGAGTGTGAGGCATCCATTCTATTGAGCCCGTTTATCAGTGTTACCATGCCATGCATAAATTTGTACATATGAATTAATTGATGACGTCATGTCGTTCACATTGTTGTGACCCAGCAGTTTGGATTCTAGTGTGGCATTTTCAAACTGCATTTGACTTGGTGTGATTTCACTGAGCAACGCAGAGATTGATAATATTTTGCACGAGAATGATAATGGATTTCTCAAAGTACGATTCACTTCTTCACGATTCTTTTATTATACCACCGCACTGTTATATGGTTATATCTCGATGCTAGGTAAATTATAAAGAACTTCACAAACGTCAATGAGCAAATATTCGGATTTGGTTATTAATAGATCGCTCTATAAAAATGGTTATTATTCAAATAATTTTTCACCGTAAACATATTTACATTTATACAAATAAGGTTTTTAAAAACCCAATTTTATGATAAGTAAATGGTTTTCCACAAGAAATTCCAATGGATGCAGATTATAAGTTGAGGTACCCCCAACTTTCTATTTATATTTCTATTTATTTATTTGGCAAACGACAGAGAAAAATACAGCATACAGAAATACAGTGCATTGATAGAAAAAGTAGTAACCAAACTTAACTTCTAACTTAAAATATGCATAGAGAATTGCAAAAAATAAAGATGAACGTAGCAATGAAAAGTAACTGAAATTATTTTGGGGTGAGGGATTCTGTCATTGCCCACCATGAGAATAAGTTTATCAGAACTTGCGCTCTCAGGTGGAGTTCATTCAGACCTCTACGATTCAATTATTTGTATAAAAAATTTCTAGAAAGGCACTCCAGATGCTTACGATTTTTACCTAATAAGTTATTATTATGTATCCGGAAGGAAGGGCACGATTACTGTTTAAAGAACTTAAGGCTTTTGAATTCGGAGATGTTTATCATTTTGTCATAAAAGAAAAACAGAGCTCTGTTATAGGAAATACGTTTAAATAGCTCAGTGCTGCATTTTGGTAGCTTGACGTCATCTTATCAATGCACTGTATTTTTCTGTATTTTTGTATAGGTACTGTATTTTTCTCTGTATTTTGCCAAATAAATAAATAGAAATAGAAATAGAAACTAGCATTTAACGTGGACCGTTCTCATAGTTCATTGCAAATGGAGGTCGTCCTCCATTTCTTTGGAACCTACTCTGTGTTGGGAGGATTCAGGTTGCGTTATCCGGTGGAAAGTTTTCTGAGCACAGACAGAATGGTCAATTTACTGAACAATAGTGAGCAGAGGTTGAAAGTGGCGCAGTTTGCATTTCATGCTTGGAAACACCGTACGCATATCTGGTAGCTGAATTTAATTGGTAAACTCCCAGACAATTAAAACTTAGATAAGTCAGTAGTATTGAAACTAAATAAGACAGAATATTAAGATCTATGAGAAGAAGAAGAATTTATAAAGCGGTGTACTGAAATTTACCTACAGAAAGGAGCAGCAAGTAATGTGACGGCTCAAGTCATCCAGGCAGACGGACATCAAGTCCGTTGTGTATGCTATTTTACATTCTGACAAAGTTGAATTATTATACATTGCATGAATGACTTACCAAACTAGTACTTTCTAACGCACAGCCTTCTGTAAATAAACACGTTTTCTTCTTCTTCTCACTGCTCATACATACAGACAACAGAAAAACGCTGCAAAGTCCTTGTCACATGGGTTTATTATTCTATTGGACATACCTACGGAAATGTTGGCTGTTCATTTATTGGTTCTTTCACTTGAAATAATTGAATACTACCTATTTCTGATGGTTTCCACCATTTTTGGCCACTACAACACAAATTAGGTCCTTTTTTTTCTAAATTATCTTCGATCATTGGTAGTGCCATTTAATCGCCTTGATCCACGTGTTGAAACTGTTTCTAGTGTTATTATACAAACTGATGGTGATTTCAGACGATTTCCCAGGTTTTTGACTCACGAAAAATCAATTTTGGGAGCTGAACATTTGGTAGAACCTCGATTTTCCACTCCTGGGTCAAAATCGACTTCATATTCGGTCTTCTCGTCCCAAAAACATGGAAAACGCCCATCAAAAGCCCATGTTACTAAAACGCAAAAAATACCTATTTTTACACACATTTTCACTCATAACACCCCTGGGTATATTCCGATCGGGCTGCAAAGTTTCGGGACAAACTAGGGCCCAAACGGAGCATGTGTGCGAAAGAAAGACTTTTTTAGACCCAAAATGAGGCCGGTACACGTGATACGGCGGACGGCGGACGGACATTGCATTTTTGGAATCTACGCACCTTGAAACGGAAAAGAAAAAGTTTTGAGGAGGTGTTATTAAAATTTTTTGCTGAGCTTATTATTCACAGAATAATAAACCAAAATTGAGGTGATTGTGCCGACAGTCTTCAAACGGCATAAGGGTGGTGATAATTCCACTTCACACTAACAATCTATTCGATTTTGTCGAAGCTGAATATATGACGGAGTAAATCATTCATTGCTGCGCCACTGACTGGTCGAGTGATGAAAATTATCTTCAACGAGCCTCCAGGAAGCTCATTCAGTCGGGCGAACGATTGTTTTCTAAATGCAGCGTCGAAAGCTATTTCCCGAAACGCGGAAGCTACTCAGCTTTGTGTGGAGATGATTATTTGCAGTCCAATCTCTCCCTAGCCGAGAAGAAATTAAATTAAGCCCATTTCCGGTTCAATATTTTCATCAATCCCCTCACGTTTCATGTTCGCTGCCGCTCGTGAAAAATTCGAATGGTCTGAGGCCTGCAAATATAACTTTTCCTACCGATACCGATTTTTCCACGATATTCCTATGCTATTTTTCTACAAAACTGTTTTTATTTTTTCGTATTTACCTTAACCTACATTGCAGCTTGAAATAAGATCAGTTACAAGAGCGATTCATCTCCCTACCGCGGGATATGCCCTTATAGGGGATTAATTTCAGACTGTATTTTTCTGCAATTTTAGTATTAATTTTATGGGTTTTTTTCTGTGTGGAAATAGGGTAGGGTAGGGGGGGAAATAGGGTTCTGTAGGGTATTTTCATTTCTCTCTACTGCAAGGTTTGTACTTGAACAAGAGCGTGATGCCACAATCAGTCAGTCATAAGAAATACAGCCATGGTTTAATCACAATGTGATGATGAGCCTTCGTCATGATGATTCAACAGCGATCGCACGCTTAATCATTCTGAGCTTGAACGTGAGTGAGAAACGCAGCAATGAATGACTTACTCCGTCATATATTCAGCTTCGACAAAATCGAAAATATTACAAAACAGAAAAATTATCTGACTGTTTTTTTTAAATTTTTGAAAGCCATTTATTCACATAATGAGCATATTACAAAAAATCGGTATTAAATACCGATACTTCATTGCAAAATTAGAAAACAAAATCATCATATCTTGTAAAGAGGAACAAAACAAAACATGGCAATATACTGATCTCCAAAATTTAAGGAAATTATCCGGAAATCAGGAGTTGCTAATAAAAAATTACTAAAACTAATACAACGAAACTGAAATTGGATTCACTAACTTAAAGAAATTAGACTTTTAGAGTAGGAAAAAAATCAAATTAAACAATTTAAAAAAATACATATGTACACACAGGTACTTAGTACAAATAACACAGACTAAAGAAGTAATCTCAATAAGGGAATATAACAATTCAAATTAATTAGGAATTGCTGCGAAAGAAAGTCATTTAGGCAAGTTTTGAATTTGTTAAATATTTCAATGGTTTTAATATGAGAAGGTAATTCCTTAAACAACCTAGGAGCCAAAAAAGAACATTGTCTCATGAAGAAGTCACATTTAGGGTTAGGGTATCATAACGCCATGGTGATGTCGGGTTACACCATGTAATCGAGGGGTATATGGAAGGTGATACTTGAAATACGAGTAGTACTGGAGCAGTTTAGACACATAAATGAGTCTGGGAGGAAGAATGTTAAATTTTAAGAATTATGGTTTACTATGGCTTTGGTATCCAGCTCTGAATATAAGACGCAATGCTGACTTTACCGCAATCTCAATTGAATTGAAGGGCGTTTGATAAGCCCCACTCCAAACAGGAATACAGTAAGTCAGAATAGAACATACAAATGCATGGAACGTCATTTTGGTTTATTATTTTCAATAATGAACCATTGGAATCGAGCATGAAAAAAAAAATTCTTACCCCCCCTCAAAATTTGATGGTTTACGTTTCAAGGTATGTAGAATCCAAAACTGCAATAAAAATATTTCTGTCTGTCCGCCGTACGCCGTACGCCGTACGGGCCACTTTTCTTAGTTACCATGAAAAAAAATTGATGAAATTCGGGTTATAGGTTCCGTTCGGCGTCTAGTTGGTCCTCGAAGCTCGACGTTACTGTCAGTCATCTCTAAGGGGTTCAAAATAGGGGTTGAAATTTTCAAAACGCCTATACCATTTTTTTACGTAAATATTTTTACGGTTTTAAATAATTCTTGAACTTGCGAGTTTTTTAAGACCATCCGGAGCATCGTACGTCCAGCCGTTCGTTCACAGTAAGGCCCCGAAGTTTGCACCGACAGGCATTTTCGACTCCAGTGTGAATGAAATTGTATACAATTCAAACCAAATCTCGTAACCAGAGACGCGCCCACAATAGGAATTTGTGAATACGGCCAATCATTGGTAGGGATCACCTGATTATATTGGCGGAGTATGAAGTCGAGTTGGTTGTTCTGTGATATTATTTAATTTGAAAAATGATGGCTCTTTTGGAGTTTGTTGGTAGGTAGTGAAACTTGAACAAACGTTGAAGTATTATTGATGGGTAAATTATTACTACGGTAAATCATTACTCAACGGTAAATTATTACAGAACAGTTCATTATACCATCTACGTAGAAGGGGCTGGAGTTTGTTGGTAGGTACTTTTGCAACTTTTTTCACTCCTCATCAACAATTTCTTTTCAGAACTTCATTATGTGTGTTTCTTTTTGTTAGGTACTGTTTGTCATCGGCAGAATTATTTTAGCAACATTTAACTCGTGATTTAGGTAGGTACCTAGTATAACGAGTACGGGGTTAGGTACTAACCTACGGAGGGTCTGCGATCTACATAATATGCATAGAATAGTACATATTATATTATATAGACGGGTTATCTATACATAGAGCTCTGATCTGTAACAGAAGGGTATTCTATACAAAATAATAAACCGTTGTGCAGGGATTTGCAGCGTTTTAAAGCAGAGAGCGTCAGGAATTCATTAAGAAAATAAAATATGAAGGACGATCTTCTAATAGAATTTCTTGCGTGTAGAATATGGGATTTCCATTTTAAAAACTTATCAACTAAAACACCCAACTACCTCTGGCAGTCCACCCGTTGGATACGAGGGCAAGTACAGGGGTCTGAGGAGCAAGAAGCTGAGGGAACGTGAAAAGGAATCTCAGAAGCATAAATGCTTACACTTGACATAGGCAAAAGAGATAAGGGAATTTGCTCAAAATGTTTTAAACTACAAGCGAAAGGATGAGCTCGAATATGCGAGTTCTAGAGCACCAAAAATGGGTCGAATTAGGATTTTTAGGGGGTCAAAAATCGTTACAAATGCCCAAAAAAATTATGTAAATTCACTCAAAAGTGGTATCGACTATTGAGCCGAGACAGAAAAAAGAGTAAATCAATGATCAACCTTTTGATTTATTATTCTGTGACTAATACACCTATGTAATCGCTCAGCAAAAAATTTTTATAACACCCGCTCAAAATTTTTTCTTTTACGTTTCAAGGTGCGTAGATTCCAAAAATGCAATGTCCGTCCGCTGTATCACGTGTACCGGCTTCATTTTCGGTCTAAAAAAGCCGTTCATTCGCACACCTGCTCTATTTGGGCCCTAGTTGTGTCCCGAAACGTTTCAGCCCGATCGGAATATACCCAGGGGAGTTATGGGTGAAAATGTGTATAAAAATAAGTACTTTTTGTGTTTTAGCAACATGTTGGTAACATGAGCTTCTGAGATATCGTTTTCCATGTTTTTGGGGACGAGAAGACCGAATATGAAGTCGATTTTGACCAAAGAGTGGAAAATCGAGGTTCTACCAAATGTTCAGCTCCCAAAATTGATTTTTTGTGAGTCAAAAACCTGGGAAATCGTCTGAAATCACCATCAATTTGTATAATAACACTGGAAGTAGTATCAACACGTGGATTAAGACGATTAAATGGCACTACCAATGATCAAAGATAAATTGAAAAAATAAAAATAAAAGTAAAAAGGAGCGTACCTAATTCGATTTTTATGGGACAGAAATGGTGAAACCCATCAGAAATAGCTATTTCAATTATTTCACATGAAATAAACAATAAATTAACAGCCAGCATTTCTGTAGGTAAGTATGCCCAGTAGAATAATAACCCCATGTGACAAGGACTTTGCAGCGTTTTAGCGAATTTTCGAAGAAAAGGAAGCTATTGTTCTCGGTCCAAAATTTTTAAAACTCGAATTTCCGAAAGATTTTTATACCAAAATCCGTTTCAGACCATCCTGAATTCACTGCCGAAAGACACCAAAAATGTATGTAAGTGTATGTGTGTGTATGTGTCATTCCAGACGATAACTCTCGAAAGAATTGAGATAAAACGTTCAAATTCGCACGAAAAATCTGTCTTGGCAATCGACAGGCTAAGTTCGAAGATGGGCAGAATCGGGTCACTCTAAGGGGGTTTTGGGGAGTTTTAGGGGGGGGGGGGGGAAATTACCCATAAATTCCCAAAATGAAACAGTCTGACAAGTGACCCCTCATTTTAAAGGTTTTTGTACGCTGAACACGATGGTGAAATCAGAATTGCGATATCTCATTCCGTTCTCAAACTGGAGCACTTTGAAGATGAAGGAACGTGGTTATTTCTTGAGATGTTCTTCCTGGTTCGTCTGCTCTAATCTGATAACGGAATGGGATATCGCAATTCTGACTTCACCATCGTGTTCAGCGTTGGAAAATCTACAAACCGAGGTGTTACTCGGCAAAAAATGGAACAAAAAATTTGTTACGTATCCAATACCTACCTACTCTTCTGGTATTCAAAACATTTTTGATTTCCCCCTCCTCCCTCTTCCACCCCGAATTTTACTTTGCGTAAAACTACTCCTGTTTTAATTTTGCATGGTATCAAGTTGGGAAAACATTGGCCGAAAATTAATTTTCAGAAAATTTTAGGCGGAGGAGGAAGATGCCGAAAACTTCGAAAATTCGCTCTTATAGCCATGCTGCATGGCTGTGGTTTTTTCATCATAGAGGCGGTCACAATTTTGAGTTTCTGTTGGAGCAAAGTCGCTTATTTCTACGTCTCTGAAAATGTTATTCAATTCAGTGAATTACGCATCAGCTGTCTAAGGGCTCAACTCAATGAATTTACGATGCAAATTGACTATAATTACTTGGCGATTTTCAGGGCTTCTCAAAACGGTCGCGATCGAACGGTCTCGTGATTGAAAATGACGGCAGAGCCGAGGAAGATTAGATTCGAATGGCGCGCGGATAATTGGGACGGCTGGCGGTGAAAGAGAGGAATACGTTATAAGCCCGACGGACGGTGGACGGAACGCGAACAACGCGTTCGTCGACGATTGTTTCACACTGAGGCCGAAAAGGAATTTTACAGTTGTGTCGGCAGGTTTGAAATAAACCGCGGAACGCGCTTTGGAGATGTCGGCAACGAGGAGAGCTTACAATCCCTGCATGCGTTGGGTTGTGCCTCACCTAAATAACACGTTATTTAGTTGTGAAAATGCGAGGTTTTTCAAGCGACCCTCGCTCGCTGTGAACACAAATGATTGAAATACGAGGAGACGTAACACACAAATTATGCATTTCGTTTCGCTTAGTTCCAACAGGAGAAATTATGCGAAACCGACAAACTAATGTGCGAATTGTGGTGGAGGAATGTTTTGGGCAGCGATCGAAGTAGCGCGGATTACGCACACTGTGCACGCTTAAGAAGTCTTTTCATTTGGTCCCTTGATTTCAACTCCCTCAAACGCCTCCGTGTACTCTTCAATTCCTGTGTCAGATCTTTTGGACATGTATCCCTCCATGCTGACCACCTCCTTGGCATGGATATTATAACGTACCTCAATGTTCAATCCCTCTGCATAATTTTTCGCGCTACTAAGGGCTGTCTACCCTCCTTTGTCAATAACATGTTTCTTCCTGGCTCGGGTCGTGCCAACAATATTGCCATCACTCGGTACTCCAGTATGGCCATGAGCAAGTCAGTCTCAATTGCAGGAGCGAGGCTGTGGAATTCCCTCCCTCTGGCGATTCGTTGTGCCTCTTCCCTTGGTGCGTTCAGGGTTGCTGTTGAGCGCCACTTCCTTGTCGAGCGATAGAATCCTCTCCTTCTCTGCTGTCTCTCTTACTCTTACTCTTCCTCTTCCTCTCCCCCCCCCCCCCCTCCCCACACTATCTCTTTTCTTATCTTTTCTTCCTCTTCTTTTCCCTCATCCTGTTTATTTTAATAACATTCTGTTTTGTATACTCTAATATATACTCTAATGGAGTATATTCTAACCTGTTTACTATGCGCCCTTCAGGCTGATTGTTTTTTTGGATGCCCCTCAGGCCTTTTTTTCTTTTTTTACTTAAAATTAGTATTTTTCTTATTTACTTTAAATTAGAATTAGTATAGTAATTTTTCGAATGACATGCGAGGTGGGACTCTGTCCTATATGTCAGAAAATATATTTAAAAAAAAAAATAAGTCGGTTGATGAGTGTTGCCATAAATTTTGCGTAGGATTCAAACATGGAATATCAAATTTGGTTTCTCATTTTAAAAGAAAAAGTTAGTCCGCGTTTCGCAAGTTTGCGCAAATCGATTCCTCAAAACTCACGCTTTGGAGGGTCCGCACGCCGCAGCCGTGTGAGGTTTCAGTCACTAAAAACGCTGCAAAGTCCTTGTCACATGGGTTTATTATTCTACCGGACATACCTACAGAAATTTTGCCGTTCATTTATTATTTCTTTCATGCGCAATAATTGAAACAGTTATTTTAGATGGTTTCCACCAATTTTGGCCCCCAAAAACAGGACCTCGGTTTTTTTTCTAGTTTTTTAAAATACAGATAAATTTCTTGATTCACCTGCTAATAATACTTCTAGTGTTATTATACAAATTTCTGGTGATTTCACAAAATTCCGTTTTTGACTCATAAAAAATGAACTTCGGGAGCTTAACCTTTGTTACAATCTCAATAATTCTTCACTCTTTGGTCAAAATCAACTTCATATTCGGTCTTCTCGCCCTAAAAAACATAGACAGCGATATGTCACAAGCTCGTGTTCACTAAAACCTTTAAAAAAACCTCGAGAACCCCTATTTTTACACTCGTTTTTCTCCCATATCACCCCTGGGTGTATGCCGATCGGGCTGCCGAGTGTCGGACCCAAATGTGTTCCGAAATGGGGACCCGAAGTGTGTGCGGAAAAACGACGATTTTAGACCAAAATTTAACTCGGTCTTCTTTGTGGTTTGAAAGGCCTATTTACGTCAGTCGTCTCAATGTTTCACAGAGCGAACTCGAAAATCGCGCGAACGGAAATCTCCATACACAGGGTTCGCTAAGCCATTCCGAAGATTAAAGAGCAGGAAATTTTAATATGTATGTAAATAAGTAAAATTTTGTAAAATAAAGTAACTATTTAGAAATAACTATCCACATGGTACCTACTCATTATAATTTATCGTCATGATAACAGTTGGGTAATGGTTTTGCGTTCCAAGTGATTCGCTCTCTTGACCTCTTCCACAGGTTTTTATTTCTCTTCCTTCGTGTCCTTTTGACTGACTCGAGTCTAGCATCGGCGTTATTTAGTGGCTCTTCCAAGTTTAGCCACAACCCATAAATCCGACTCTGAGATAAATCTGAGGAATGACGTAGCAAGCCCTATGTATAGAAGTTACCATTTTGCGTGAAATGGGTTTTTTATCGCGTTCGTGACGAGCTCTTATTTACACACCCCTTATTTCCCTAGACGTTCGCGAATGAAGTGATCATTCATGCAGAGATTAGAACCTGACAAGCAATACCTATTATTATACCAGGTATACGATATACATTTATATTTTAAAGACGTGATCTGGCCCGCACAATTCGAATTTGTGGGTATATTAGGTGGGTAATATAAATTACTAACGTACCGCCAAAATTATAATAAAAATGTGCAAAATTGATAGGAGAACGATAGGTTTCGGGGTACCTACACGGTAAACCTTTCTCAATGACAAGGTCAATAAAATTCAAACAACAATACAAATAAACTAGCAAAATGTCCAAAAACTCGTTTTGACTGATTACGTGCACATGCGAATGTGGGCAATGACGTGGGTAAGTTAGGGATGTCCCAAAAGTATCGATACTTAAAAGTATCGTCACTTTTTGGAAAAAGTATCGATACATATCGATACTTTTTTCCTGATATATATCGTAGTATCGATACTTTTTTCCCAGTATCGGAGCCGATACTTTTAGCGAATTTTCAAAGAAAATGAAGCTATTGCAATGGCTTCGAAATTTAAATAATATAAATTTTTGGAAATTTTCTTCATAGAAATCCGTTTCAGACCATTCTAAAACGATTCCTGAAATTTAACACTTTTTTATATGTATATATATATTTATATATATATGTGTCACTCCAGACGATAACTCTCGATAGAATTGAGATAAACAGCTCAAATTTGCACAAAAAATCTATCTTGGCAATCGAAAGGCTAAGTTCGAAGATGGGCGAAATTGGCCTACTCTAAGGAGGGTTTTGGCGCATTTAAAGTGCGCAAAAATTACCCAAAAATCCCCAAAATGTTATTTTCCAACAAGTGACCCCTCATTTTAAAGGTTTTTGCACGCTGAACACGATGGTGGAATCGGATTTTAGATATCTTGATCCGTTCTCAAATTAGAGCATTTAAAGTGCGCAAAAATTACCCAAAAATCCCCAAAATGTTATTTTCTAACAAGTGACCCCTCATTTTAAAGGTTTTTGTACGCTGAACACGATGGTGAAATCAGAATTGCGATATCTCATTCCGTTCTCAAACTGGAGCACTTTGAAGATTAAGGAACGTGGTTATTTCTTCGAAAATTCGCTCTTATAGCCATGCTGCATGACTGTGGTTTTTTTTTTATCCCTCACATTTCATCAGTTTCAACCTCTAAACTAGATTGCTGGAAGACCGAACACTTCAACAAATAGAAAGTTGGTGCAACACCACCTCCAGCTCTCGGTGAGAGTCAGCTGTCCTCCATTTAGTAGGAAGGGCCAACAAAATGTTAACCCAACCAAGCAACCAACCAACCTAACTCAATAGTTTTTTGGTTGGATTTTCTTTGTTCTTTCTTGTTTTCTAATGTGATTGTGCCTAATTAACGAAATAATGTCATGCCTTGTCTTGTCTTGTTAATAATTTAGAAAAACAAGCGCCCAAACAAAAAAGTTGCAAATAAGAAAGAAGTGATTTATTGTATTGTTCATTTTATACTATTATCCTGAAATAATTATTCGATAGGCTAACGATGGTATTTTATATTACACCAATGTAGATGAAGTAAAAACGTGGGATGTGATATAGTATTCACTGTCACGCTGATGGAGAGAGAGAACAACAACGATATTTCCACTTATTTTTGAAAAAGTATCGATACTTCAAAATATCGATACTTTTTGAAAGTATCGTATCGATACTTTTTGATACTTTTAGATGTATCGATACGATATATATAACGATACTTCTGAAGTACCGGACATCCCTAGGGTAAGTTTGAGTTGTTACACAACGGCAGCTATTACCAATAATACAAATTTTCTCGATTTCATACCCTTTACGTTTTACCTAAGTACCTACTGCGAGTTGAGTTTGGTTGTCTAAGAATGTTACATTCGACCAATTTCATCGTTACGACCAAAATGATTTAAATTATAAATTAGATCATGATTTTTCAATCGACCAAAAAGAGTTCAAAACCTTATTCAAAGGTGTAAACCGATGTTGGTAGAAGCCCCCTTTCTCGACTTAATTTAGAAACAGCCTTCCGAGTAAACCGATTTTGCTAACTCCGTTCGTACCAAGAGGGTTCTAAGTAAGCCTATTTTCTATCACCAGCCGTCGCCAACAACGCGAAAACCCGAGAGGAAGAAGTCAGATCGTTTTCCGAACTACCATGAATCACGATGGGTTTTTTTTATTTTATTTTTTTATTTCAACGGACATTTCCCGGGTCAACGGCGGATTTAAAACGACCAGAAGATTTACTTAACACGGATCCTCTCACTGAAGCGAGGAGAGACTGTTTTCAAAGTGTTTGTCGCCTCTTGTAGAATAAACTACGAGCCTATTATAAGCTTTGTAGAGGACAGAAGACTCTACTATAGATTTTAAACTCAATTCGCTCGCTTCGAATGTCGATCAAATTAGGTACTTATATAGGCACAATCATACGAAAACTTCATTTTGATTTACCATAAGACCTCAAATAACAAGGCAACCAATCAAGTTGTTAATTGCGTCATAATTGTAGTAATGTAAGATGTTCCGAAAATGACATCTTCCCTTTTTTTGATTCGGGCAGTACGCGATCGATAGGCGATCGATACCAGCGGTAGGAGCCGTCGACGCGAGGGGCGTCTGCGCAGCTTCCCCACGATGCGGAGGGGTGGATTCGCGAGGAGAAGGGTAGAGGATATACCCAGTTGCAGCCGCCATGACACCCCACTTGAGACTGGGACCCCAGAGACTAGACCTGCGACAAACCTGAGTATTGAGATAGTAGTGAGATGTGTAGAGCCTTCAGCGATTATTGAGACCCCGTTTGGTGAACCCCCTGTTGATAACACTGGACCTTTTCTTTTGCTTCCCTTCTGGAATTACGATTTGTTACGACGACCGGAGGCGCGAGAGAGAAGTTTGAGAGAGACTCGACCAGGAAGCACAGGGGTTCAGCGCAAGTTGAAACCCGTTGTTCTGCCACGGACATATCCTGTTTCAGGCGATACCAGTTCGCCTTTGGGTGGACGCCGGAGCAGAGGACCGCAGGAGCCAGAAGCCCGCAGCCAGGAGGCTGCCCGGACGATGAACTCCCGCCAGTTTCCAGGAGAAGAACCTCCTTCAGGTAGATATTGCTACCCCGAGCCTTGGCCTAACATTGAACCCCTCTACTACGTGCAGACGCACCTACTGACCCCCGAATTGCACCCCTTTGGATCCGTGCACCCGACTCTGGTGCCACCGTTACACACTACAACATTTTCCAACACAAGTCATTTAGTATATTAAATAATAGTAAATTCGTCCCCTTTGCGTTATTTCGAGTCCCGATACTTCGCGAGCTTTATTCCTTCAGTATCTTTGTCTTCTAAATTGCCGCACCTCGTGAACCCTCTCAGTATTGTATTTGGTATTTCGCCTAATAAATTCTCTTGTCCATTAGTCCATTGCATCACTCTCCCAGGACCATCAGTCACTCGCTTGCCTTGCTGGAAGCCTAGTTCTCTTATTAATCTTTCAGCAGAGTGTCTCCTGAACCCGAGGCAGTACTGTGCAAAGCTGTCTCGGGGCCAACTGCCTCCTACAAACCAGGTAATAAGTGTAAGAACTCCGCCATCACCATCTCGCCCACTAGCTTTGCCATCCATAGGACAGTAGGGAAAGTAGGAATTCAACACGTTACAGTAACAAGTCAGCAAATACGTATATCAGCTTGAAGGAAGCAGTCAGGAGTAGATCAGGAAAGTCAGCAGGATCCTATAATCCTAACGTACGAAATAAAAATAAGATTAAGATGGAGTTTATAATATATGGTCCTTCCAACCTCGGTAAAACCGGTTGGTGCGGTAGAGCCCCCAAGAGAGACGCCGTGAACTTTGAATGTCAAATGTGGCGCTCGAAGAAAATCTGTAATTCAGGATGAAACGAGAGGAATTCAAGGTAATTACAAACAAGAAAGTCCATCGATTTACGGATAAATCCGTAGTAATCCGTAGGTCTATGGATGAATTTGCAAGGTTTTTTTTTGTTTTTTTGCAATGGGGGATCTACCTTGCCAAAAGACGCCTGTGGCGGCACGTATCGTTTGACGCTTGAACCAATAGGTTTCATCTTGTTTAACACCCAAAGGCCACCAATGCTTGACTCAAATGAATCCACCATTGCGGCATCCCTACTGGATCGCTAATCCGATTTTGGGCTCCTGCTCTTCATCTAGACAGATCAGGCCAGGGGTATTTGCATTGTGCTTGGGCCACTAAAGCAGTTTACGTTATTTTTTAATAAAACCATATTTCATTCTGAGAAATTTGACGCCAACCGCACTGTCCTACGATAAGTAGTTATTTTTCTACGATTTTTCAAATATTCAACCAATTCTGACGTCAGAGGGCAGGAGGGTCCCACCAAGGCAAGAGGGGTGTAATGGCGTCAGAATTGGTTGAAAATTTGGAAAGTGATAGAAAAAGAATTATTTATTGTAGGACAGTGCGGTAGGTGTCAAAATTCTCAGGATAAAATCTGCGTTCATTTTGGTTTATTATTTTCAATAATCAACCTTTGGAATCGAGCATTTAAAAAAAATTCTAACCCCCCTCAAAATTTGATGGTTTACGTTTTTAGGTATGTAGAATCCGAAAATTCAATTTAAAAAAAAGAAAAGAAAATTGATGAAATTCCGGTTATAGGTTCCGTTCGGGCTCTAGTTGGCCCTCGATGCTCGGCGTTACTGTCAGTCATCTCTAAGGGGTTCAAAATAGGGATTGAACTTTTCAGAACGCCGTAGCTGGAAAACTGTCGATAGATTTTTTACGGTATTAAATTTGTCTTGAGCTAAAAAATTTTTTGAGACCACCCGGAGCATTGTACGTCCAGCCGTTCGTGTGCACCAAACAGCTTCGTCAATACGATCGTGAATCAAACGGTATAAATCCGGCCCTGATATCATCACTAGGGAGCACCTGATTATAATCAAGGATGGCTGTATGAAGTCGAGTTGGTTGTTCTGCGATATTATTTCATTTGATAAGTGATGGATTATTGGATTTTGTTGGTAGGTACTTGTGAAACTTGAACAAACGTTGAAGTATTATTGATGGGTAAATTATTACACAACTGTAAATTATTACAGAACAGTAAATTATTACTCAACTATTACACAATTGTAAATTATTACACAACGGAAAATTATGACAACGGTAAATTATTACTCAACGGCAAATTATTACACAACGGTAAATTATTACACAACGTTAGATTATTACTACACAACGTTATTCTGTTTGTCATCGACAGAATTATTTTAGCAACATTTAACTCGTGAATTTGGTAGGTACCTAGTAACGAGTACGGGGTTAGGTACCAACCTCCGGAGGGTCTGCGATCTACATAATATGTATAGAGTAGTACATATTATATTATATAGACGGGTTATCTACACAGAGAGCTATGATCTGTAACAGATGGGTATTCTATACAAAATAATAAACCGTTGTGCAGGGATTTGCTGCGTTTTTTTTTTTTTTTTTAAATTAAATAAATAAGTAAGTATTCCCCATTGCTTAGCCAGTAGTGCGGACATGGTCGGCTGTCCTCGCAATAGGATTAAGAATTTGTTCCGATCATTTCGCCAATGGCTTCCCATTGCCTGAACACGCTGGGTTGAGATAAGGGGCCACCGAGATTCGAACAGGCAGCCTCAGTCGCCATCCCAATCCTAGCCACCATAGGGCCGAGCGTTAAGCCACTCGGCCAACGTCACATCGAGGTAATGTGTCGTTATGTGTCATAAACAATAACCACACACAACCACGCAATTAATAAATTAATGAATCGAATGATAACTATGCTTATACTCGGTCATTACAATACCGTGAATGTTAGACAGTTACCTAGTTCGTATTCTGGAAAAGAGGTCTCATGATTTTAGAGCTTGTTTCAGATGGATTCAGGATGAAAATCAACGTCATTTCCAAATACAAAGTAGGGTCGACTTGTAGATGTAGGGATAGAGAAGCACCAAAGCACCTGCCTTCTGTCGGTTTCCATATATATGCGACTCGAAACCACGCCAATCCCTTCTCAGTGGAGGCCGTTTCAGATTCCATTACTTATACATGTGGGCTGGGAGATTACGAGTAGCCTAGCCCTGGAAAACCCGATTACTTAAGGGAGTTTCCACCTGTTTCCCTAGTTTTCTCCCTTCGAGAAATCCGGGCGTTCCTTTAATTTAATGGGATATCCGATGTATCGGAAGCTGACGATGAAAAGAAATAGTCGAGTCGATTTTATCCAACTGTACTAAATAATAAAACCGACCGAAATTTCACAAAATCCCATTTTTTCACCGTAACTACGATGACTTACACCTGAGGTCTAGTGTGACTTTAGCAAACGATGATTTTATCGAGGTAAGTGGATTTAATCTTCATATCAGTACCACTTTGTCATCATTGCCTGGGGGGCAAAAAGCTGCTCGCCAAACAGCGTTGAAATGTCAGGTTTCCATACGCATATCCAACAGCGCGGGAAGGGGAAGGTTTCTATATGCACATCCATTTTGAACATGTCATTTTGACGGGCAAAATGGATGTCAATCCTTTCTGCGGCTGATGATGGTTTTTTGGCGGGTAAGACGTACTGCACTGAGGATCCCCATAATGTGTTGTGACTCCAAAAGAGGGTAGGTAGGGAGGTGTTGAGGTTAAGAGGATGGAGATGGATGGTTGGAAGGAAGGATGTGCTCCTGTGGAGTATTTTGACTAACTCCCCGAGGTTTTCACCAACAGCAGGAGTTAGTTGGAAGGAGAGATAGCTCCCCGCGGTTTTCACCAACAGCAGGAGTTAGTTGGAAGGAGAGATAGCTCCCCGCGGTTTTCACCAACAGCAGGAGTTATCAGGAGTGACTCCCCGCGGTTTTCACCACAGCAGGAGTCTAGGATGGTACCCCTCGGTTTTCACCAATAGCAGGCACCAAGGAAAGGGAGTGCCCCGCGGTTTTCACCAAAAGTAGACACTAAGAAGGAGGGAGGCTAATACCGCGCGGTTTTCACCAACAGCAGATACTGGGAAGGAATGCCCCGCGGTTTTCACCTACAGCAGGCGTAAGGAAGGGAGAGCGAGTCGAGTAAGAGAGAAAAGTCGAGGGTATGAGCGAGATCAGTGAAATGGAGAGCTGGGCCAGAAGGCCTAGTTTTATAGGGACCTTTTCACCCGTCACCAAACCACTATTGGCCGTTGCGACCGTTTTGGCGGTCGACGGTTGTTTGTCTGGAAGGGTCCCCTAGCCTACGTTCCCTCTGTCGCCCAGCTCAACATTGCCTTCGTTTATTTGGTTAAGTCTACAAATATTACAGGCGGGATTTGAATGAGGGGATCACGACAATATGGTTACAATATTATTGCTCCGGCTGTCAGCAACGTTTACTGCGCGGTTTTCACCAACAGCAGGAGTTAGTTGGAAGGAGAGATAGCTCCCCTCGGTCTTCACCAACAGCACGTACCAAGGAAAGGGAGTGCCCCGCGGTTTTCACCAATAGCAGATACTGGGAAGGAATGCCCCGCGGTTTTCACCAACAGCAGGCGTAAGGAAGGGAGAGTGAGTCGAGTAAGAGAGAAAAGTCGAGGGTATGAGCGAGATCAGTCGAATGGAGAGCTGGGCCAGAAGGCCTAGTTTTATAGGGGACCTTTCCACCCGACACCAATCCACAATTGGCCGTTGCGACCGTTTTGGCGGTCGACGGTTGTTTGTACCCTCGCCTACTTTCCCTCTGCGACGCCCAGCTCAACATTGCCTTTGTTTATTTGGTTAAGTCTACAAATATTACAGGCGGGATTTGAATGAGGGGATCACGACAATATGGTTACAATATTATTGCTCCGGCTGTCAGCAACGTTTACTGCGATTCCACAACTCGTCAGTCCAACAATGAACATTATTTCTTCTGTGACCAATTCACAGGGTCTCCCCCAGAATAGCAGTGACTTTGTAAATGGAACGTGTAGAAGCGAACGTGTGCGAGCAAGAACTAGTGTTCCTCCTTCAACAACATGATCAGTTTCTCCTGCCGTTCATTTGACCGCTACTCTACATCCGCCGCGACTATTTTCAGCTCGTTCCGTGAGAACGTCGCGCGATAAAACAAGCTATCAGTCTTCGTTTGATTCCAACGTCTGGAGAAAACCGAAGGAGAGTTGGCTATTTTCTTGCCATGACGCACAGCGTCAGATCGGTTTTCGGATTCTCCACTCATGACTTATCATTCAATCCACAAATAAGTTTGGATGGAGTTTGCTCTTTTTTTTCTAGTACACGATATTATTTTAAAACGGTTCTATTTACACGATAAGTATATGATAATGACAGCTAAAACTGGTTCTATATTGTCACTTGAACTGTGAGTTGTGGAACGAGGGGAGGGGGGAGGCTATATTAAGCCCAGATTTATTATCAAAGTGCTTTCTATATAAACTAGCTACAGTCTAGCAGTAGCCAGTTTATGGTTTATTATTCTGTGAATAATACACCTATGTATTCGCTCAGCAAAAAATTTTTATAACACCCCCTCAAAATTTTTTCTTTTCCGTTTCAAGGTGTGTAGATTCCAAAAATGCAATGTCCGTCCGCCGTCCGCCGTACGCTGTCCGCCGTATCACGTGTACAGGCTTCATTTTCGGTCTAAAAAAAATCGTTCTTTCGCACACATGCCCCATTTGGGCCCTAGTTGTGTCCCGAAACTTTTCAGCCCGATCGGAATATACCCAGGGGAGTTATGAGTGAAAATGTGTATACAAATAGGTACTTTTTGTGTTTTAGTAACATGTTAGTAAAATGAGCTTTTGAGGTATTGTTTTCCGTGTTTTTGGGGACGAGAAGACCAAATATGAAGTCGATTTTGACCAAGGAGTGGAAAATTGAGGTTCTACCAGATGTTCAGCTCCCAAAATTGATTTTTTATGAGTCAAAAACCTGCGAAATCGTCTGAAATCACCATCAATTTGTATAATAACACTAGAAAAAGTGTCAACACGTGGATCAAGACGATTAAATGGTACAATCAATGATCAAAGGTAATTTGAAAAAAAAAGGAGCGTAGTGCTAATGCAAGTTTGGGGGCCAAAATTTGTGGAAACCACCAGAAATAGCCATTTCAATTATTTTACATCAAAGAAACAATAAATAAACAGCCAGAATTTTTGTAGACCAATAAAATAATAGAATAATAAACCCATGTGACAAGGACTTTGCAGCGTTTTCTTTTTAACAATACTATAATTTATAATGATCATTAATTAATTTATTTATTTTTATTTTAATTATTGAGCATAGGACATCATGTAGTCTCACCTCGTGCACATACAACGAAATATACATATAAGCAAAAATTCAATAACACAAAATAAACATTTATTATGGGCAGGCTATTCAGTGAAATTTATTTATCCGACACCAAATGTTTGCTTTCAAGAGTTTCAGGAGTTTTGTTGCTGAGAAAATATCATTCATAATGATTATGAATGTATTCATGTGTGGTTTGATATTCATTTTACATTAAATATTATGAATGGTCCGCAGGTGGCTTGTAAGAAAGCCGTTTTTTTTTCAAGGAATGTTTTCAGACACTTGAACCAAACAGCGAATGAACAGCACGTGACTGTAGATAAAAGGGCAATTTCATGCGACCCCTCAAAAATATAACTCCCAAAATGTTTGCCTCTAATCTGAGTTGCAAGGCTTCAATGAAACGCGTCATTCAGTTTGTTTCCCCTGCACGAATACTGACTCACAATGTGTTACAGAGTGCTTTGTTGACGGTCAACTGGTCAGCTCTTTCATTTTCATCAATCACTCGACTCACCTGCTCACTTCTTCTTCTTCCTGTCAAACAACGAGATTCCATCGGACCAACCTGTTCAGCAATCAACGCTTTCAGCATACTACTATTTTCCGAGAAAAAAAATGCTTCCCAAATTCCTTGCATCTGATCCAGATTCTGTCATTCCGAATGTACCAGGATGCATTGACTATACTCCTGGGTGCACTGTTCTGGAAGCGCTGGATTATCTACCGATTGCTCTGAGCAGTGCAGCCCCAGAGCTGCGTTCCGCAAGTCCACACAGGTTTCAAGACTCGGTTGTACGGGGTTAATTTGTTTTGCACAGACAACTTCGACCGTCTGCCCAACAACCAGTACATTTTAGCGAATTTTCGAAGAAAAGGAAGCTATTGTTCTCGGTCCAAAATTTTTAAAACTCGAATTTCCGAAAGATTTTTATACCAAAATCCGTTTCAGACCATCCTGAATTCACTGCCGAAAGACACCAAAAATTATATGTATATATATATATATATTTATATATTTATATATTTATATATATATTTATATATTTATATATTTATATATTTATATATGTATGTGTCATTCCAGACGATAACTCTCGAAAGAATTGAGATAAAAAGTTCAAATTTGCACGAAAAATCTGTCTTGGCAATCGACAGGCTAAGTTCGTAGATGGGCAGAATCGGGTCACTCTAAGGGGGAATTTTGGGGAGTTTTAGGGGGGGGAAATTACCCATAAATTCCCAAAATGAAGCAGTCTGACAAGTGACACCTCATTTTAAAGGTTTTTGTACGCTGAACACGATGGTGAAATCAGAATTGCGATATCTCATTCCGTTCTCAAACTGGAGCACTTTGAAGATGAAGGAACGTGGTTATTTCTTGAGATGTTCTTCCTGGTTCGTCTGCTCTAATCTGATAACGGAATGGGATATCGCAATCCTGACTTCACCATCGTGTTCAGCGTTGGAAAATCTACAAACCGAGGTGTTACTCGGCAAAAAATGGAACAAAAAATTTACCAATATCCAATACAATACAGAGTAGGTAATGGATACGTAACATACGTACTGTACGTATGTTTGATAAGTAACTGTACGTATATTGTAGTACCAATACTACAATATACGTACATACTTGAATACCTATAATTACCCAATAAGTTTAAGATTGCCCATATTTGAACGGAATATTCCAAACATCACATTTTACATAAAATCAGTTATTTCTTCGAAAATTCGCTCTTATAGCCATGCTGCATGACTGTGGTTTTTCTTAATTTTAGGATCATTTCTGATTTTTTTCTTTCGAACAGGCACTTTCCATCTGTGGAAGATACTTTGCCTCGTTGGCATACGGAATTATTTATGAGGTGGAAGGGCATGTAGTCAGTTTTGAGATTCGTGAAATCTACATGCACTGAATTTACTACGTTTAATTTCATTCTCCACTTGGCTAATTTAAATGTAAAGTGGAGACTATCGTCGAAACCCTAGAGAAAATTGCCGCCGCCCACCTAAAGGCGCCCACCTTTATAGGCGCCTTATTATGGTACATAAAATTCTTAATATTTTTGAAGCTTTTTGAAGAATTTTTGAAGCTTTTTTTGAAGGGTTTTTGAAGCGATCCACGAGGGATTTTACTGATCCGACCACTCTCACCCTATTACACAAAACCTTGGTGCGTTCTATTATGGAGTATGCCTCAATTGTATGGTCTCCTTACTATGCTATCCATAAAAATAGATTGGAGCGGATCCAAAATCGGTTTCTCTGGTACATTGCATTCAAATCACGGAGGGATGATGGGCCGCTCATGGAGCAATACCACATTGATTCCTTGGAGTTGAGGCGGGTGTTTAATGACCTGGTCTATCTCCATAAGTTAATTAACAACCAAGTTCCCTTCACTTCTCGCCGTGATTTCCCTAAATGCACCAAATTACCGCTCTCGCCATACTCCTCTTTTTCACGTTCCGTTTCAGCCAGCCAACTACCTTTGTCACAGCCCCCTGGTTCGGCTTCCAAGGCAAGCTAATTACGTACTAGGGCTGGCCCCCCAACTAGATTTTTTCCATGGCTCCGAGACTACTTTCAGGAATTCTATAATCCACGCTCTCCGCTCATCATCCTCCCTCTGACTACCCCCAGTATTATTTACTTTATCATTTTCATCATTTATTTTTTTCATTGTCTCCTCCTTGGTAAATCCATCCCTATAGAACTAATAATGTTTGTAAAATACATAAAATCCGGCCAACTGACATACATTGTAATCATAATATTTAAATTGGGCGTAGCCCGTTTTGTACTCAAATAAATAAATAAATAAATAAATATTACCAATTGTAATATTCTCCCATTCTATTTAAAAAATATCTTTAGCCTAACTAAATCGACAAGACTCCATCTTATTTGCCAGAGTAGATTCAACTCTGTAATTTTCAAAAATTCCTTCGTAGTAGAAGGAGCGCGACTTTGGAATAATCTTCCTCTTAACTTGCGCTCTATCCCCATTCTCCGGCGATTCTGCACGGAACTTGAAGCACACTTTGCAGATTTATGACTGCATTTCTTCTCTCTTTCTTGTTGGTACTCCTTTCTTTTTTCCAGCAATTCTTTTTCTACCACTCATTTTTGTACATTTTTGTAACTTCATTTTTGTAAATTTTTTGTCTCCTGTAAAGCGAATTTGTGAATTTTAGGCGGCCCTCAAATATGTTTTAATTAACTATGTACGTAGCGCTGGGGGGGGGGGGCTTAGGTCCTATGCTAGTGAAAAGCAAATAAATAAATAATAAAACCACAGTCATGCAGCATGGCTATAAGAGCGAATTTCCGAAGAAATAACTGATTTTATGTAAAATGTGATGTTTGGGACATCCCATTCAAATATGGGCAATCAAACTTATTGGGTAATTATAGGTATTCAAGTATGACGCTATTCGGTTAATTCGGTATGCATAAAAAATATGGGCATACGTAACAAATTTTTTGTTCCATTTTTTGCCGAGTAACACCTCGGTTTGTAGATTTTCCAACGCTGAACACGATGGTGAAGTCAGAATTGCGATATCCCATTCCGTTATCAGATTAGAGCAGACGAACCAGGAAGAACATCTCAAGAAATAACCACGTTCCTTCATCTTCAAAGTGCTCCAGTTTGAGAATGGAATGAGATATCGCAATTCTGATTTCACCATCGTGTTCAGCGTACAAAAACCTTTAAAATGAGGTGTTACTTGTCAGACTGTTTCATTTTGGGAATTTATGGGTAATTTTTCCTCCCTAAAACTCCCCAAAACTCCCCCTTTGAGTGACCCGATTCTGCCCATCTACGAACTTAGCCAGTCGATTGCCAAGACAGATTTTTCGTGCAAATTGAACTTTTTATCTCAATTCTTTCGAGAGTTATCGTCTGGAATGACACATACATATATAAATATATAAATATATAAATATATAAATATATATATATACATATAATTTTTGGTGTCTTTCGGCAGTGAATTCAGGATGGTCTGAAACGGATTTTGGTATAAAAATCTTTCGGAAATTCGAGTTTTAAAAATTTTGGACCGAGAACAATAGCTTCCTTTTCTTCGAAAATTCGCTAAAGTAACTGAAGTGGCTAAGAGGTCATGCCAAAACCGAAGCTGTCCAATTGCTTGACTTGGATGACAGAAAAAAAAGCCACACGAACTAAAGCAGTGAAATGAATAAGATTTTTATTCTCAACATTATCAAAATGAACGCAGTCAAGTTCTGTGTCTTGTCTTGTGATGATGTTATGTAGTGGAATTTAGTATCTAACGTTGTCAAGTACAACCTACTAGTAAGTTGCACAACGTAATAAAAATAAACCAAATTTTAAAAAACCGATCCTTCGATGAACTAGCCACAGCAGAGTTATTCGCCAAGCAATCGGTAAATTTCGCTTTTTAAAATTTTTGTTGGAAAATTTTTACTGAAACTGACGGAACGTCTACTTGGACAACTCGTGTATCCAGAATTACTTATACACAATCATATTATTCAATACCTACCTTATCAATCAAAAAATGTTGTACCCAGTTCTGGTTACCAGGGAGATCTATTAAATCAAGTGCGCCAGGATTTGTTGGTGAAAACTAAATTAAGTAGAAGGATTTTTCATCTACTAGATGAAAAAAGTGTGGGCTACCAAAACTGGGTCAAGCTCAATTTTATCACGTTTTAAAATGCGCGCTAATGTACCCACACATTATTACGGCGAAAGTATTGTAATTCAGTGTTGAAATAAAAAGTTCAAGTCGAGGATTATGAAACATTTCCGGATAAGTTGGCCATTTCCATCGGCGTAAGATAGTAAATAGAACTGGCTTTACCTAAATTCAATGCCGCTGTTGTTCTGCATCCCGGTCTCAGGAGGTTTATTTCGGACCGGGTGAACACTTGGGGGGGCCCCAACCTCATTAACACGCGCCTTGAGTCACTTTCTTCGATAGCGTATAAATAATTCAGATCGTTGACCCGATCGCCTTTCGGAAACCTTCAACGGAAGATTTAATGCTGATCCAGCACCATCACCGCTAATGAGACCGGTTATGTTTGGAGTCGTCGTACTCCAAACTTGCATTCGGTCCAAAATGCAACGGGAGCCTTTTGGCAACGGGATACTGATCCTTTTGATGTTTTGCAGACTTTCACATGATGAACGGTCTGCAGGGTCCACAAAGCCCGTAAGAAGAAGAAGCCTGAATCTCATAGGTGCTCATTATTGTCCCTTTCAGTCAACTGTTAGAGCATTTTCCAATACAGATATTCACAGTGGGGGATCCAGGCAGCCCCCCCGAAGGTGTAGCTTGCACTAGATATTTTGATGAATTTTCTCCGACCCCAGCCCCCTCCTACCACTTCACGCTTGCACTTGATGTGATTGAGTTAACTATGATGCAGGTGCTATTGACGATATTGTACCTGTGGTGATTGGTGAGGTGGTGTGGTTTGGTTGAAGGAGGTCTAACGCCCCGCGGTTATCACCACAGCAGGCGTTAGATGGAGAGAAGGCTAACACCCCGCGGTTATCACCACAGCAGGCGTTAGATGGAGAGAAGGCTAACGCCCCGCGGTTATCACCACAGCAGGCGTTAGATGGAGAGAAGGCTAACACCCCGCGGTTATCACCACAGCAGGCGTTAGATGGAGAGAAGGCTAACACCCCGCGGTTATCACCACAGCAGGCGTTAGATGGAGAGAAGGCTAACACCCCGCGGTTATCACCACAGCAGGCGTTAGATGGAGAGAAGGCTAACACCCCGCGGTTATCACCACAGCAGGCGTTAGATGGAGAGAAGGCTAACACCCCGCGGTTATCACCACAGCAGGCGTTAGATGGAGAGAAGGCTAACGCCCCGCGGTTATCACCACAGCAGGCGTTAGATGGAGAGAAGGCTAACACCTCGCGGTTATCACCACAGCAGGCGTTAGATGGAGAGAAGGCTAACACCCCGCGGTTATCACCACAGCAGGCGTTAGATGGAGAGAAGGCTAACACCCCGCGGTTATCACCACAGCAGGCGTTAGATGGAGAGAAGGCTAACACCCCGCGGTTATCACCACAGCAGGCGTTAGATGGAGAGAAGGCTAACACCCCGCGGGTATCACCACAGCAGGCGTTAGATGGAGAGAAGGCTAACACCCCGCGGTTATCACCACAGCAGGCGTTAGATGGAGAGAAGGCTAACACCCCGCGGTTATCACCACAGCAGGCGTTAGATGGAGAGAAGGCTAACACCCCGCGGTTATCACCACAGCAGGCGTTAGATGGAGAGAAGGCTAACACCCCGCGGTTATCACCACAGCAGGCGTTAGATGGAGAGAAGGCTAACACCCCGCGGTTATCACCACAGCAGGCGTTAGATGGAGAGAGGGCTAACACCCCGCGGTTATCACCACAGCAGGCGTTAGATGGAGAGAAGGCTAACACCCCGCGGTTATCACCACAGCAGGCGTTAGATGGAGAGAAGGCTAACACCCCGCGGTTATCACCACAGCAGGCGTTAGATGGAGAGAAGGCTAACACCCCGCGGTTATCACCACAGCAGACGCCAGGAAGAAGAAGACGAATAACCCGCGGTTATCACCACAGCGAGTATTCGAGAAGGGAGCACCCCGCGGTTATCACCACAGCAGACGCCAGGAAGAAGAAGACGAATAACCCGCGATTATCACCACAGCGAGTATTCGAGAAGGGAGCACCCCGCGGTTATCACCGCAGCAGGTGCAAGGAAGGGTAGGAGAGAGAGAGAGTGTGTACGGTGGTCGAGAGAGAAGTTGCAAGTCGGAGAGTGGTCAATCGAATCAGAAAATAGGGACATCATTTTTCGAGGAAATTGTAAGTTTGTCTTCCAAAAATATCTAGCTGGGGGATCTGAGAAGCGCTGGATTTTCTATAAACGAAAATTAAAGTTTAAAGCTTATCTCAGAACTGTTGGGAAGGAGGTTGTTTTCGCCCAAGAAGGCTATTGCCACGGAGAAGACCCAGATTTACATGACCTAACTACAGTTAGGACTTCCGTGACAAGAAAAGCTGACAGCGAATTATCAACTTCGCCTCAAAACTAGAAAAACGCTGCAAAGTCCTTGTCACATGGGTTTATTATTCTATTGGACATACCTACAGAAATGTTGGCTGTTCATATTTGTTTCTTTCATACAAAATAATTGAAATAGCTATTTTTGGTGGTTTCCACCAATTTTGGCCCCAAAACACGAATTAGGTACGCTCCTTTTTTTTCAAATTATCTCTGATCATTGATAGCACCATTTAATCGTCTTGATCCACCTGCTGATACTTTTTCGAGTGTTATTCTACAAATTGATGGTGATTTCAGACGATTTCCCAGGTTTCTGACTCATAAAAAATCAATTTTGGGAGCTGAACATCTGATACAACCTCAATTTTCCACTCCTTGGTCAAAATCTACTTCATATTCGGTCTTCTCGTCCCCAAAAACATGGAAAACGATACCTCAAAAGCTCGTTTTACTAACATGTTACTAAAACACAAAAACGCTGCAAAGTCCTTGTCACATGGGTTTATTATTCTATTGGACATACCTACAGAAAGGTTGGCTGTTCATTAATTGTTTCTTTCATGCGTAATAATCGAAATAGCAACTTCTGATGGTTTCCATTAATTTTGGCCCCCAAAACACAAATTAGGTACGCTCTTTTTTTTCTTTTTTTTTTAAACTATCTTTGATCATTGGTAGTGCCATTTAATCGTCCTGAACCACGTCTTGACACTTTTTCCAGTGTTACTATACAAACTGATGGTGATTTCAGACGATTTCCCAGGTTTTTCACTCATAAAAAATCAATTCTGGGAGCTGAACATTTGGTAGAACTCAATTTTCCACTCTTTGGTCAAAATCGACTTCGTATTCGGTCTTCTCGTCCCCAAAAACATAGAAAACGATATCTCAGAAGCTCATGTTACCAATATGTTGCTAAAACGTAAAAAGTACCTATTTTTACACACATTTTCACTCATAACACCCCTGGGTATATTCCGATCGGGCTGAAAAGTTTCGGGACACAACTAGGGCCCAAATGGAGCATGTGTGCGAAAGAACGAATTTTTTAGATCGAAAATGAAGCCTGTACACGTGATACGGCGGACGGCGTACGGCGTACGGCTGACGGCGGACGGCGCGGCGTACGGCGGACGGACATTGCATTTTTGGAATCTACGCACCTTGAAACGGAAAAGAAAAAATTTTGAGGGGGTGTTATAAAAATTTTTTGCTGAGCGAATCATAGGTGTATTATTCACAGAATAATAAACCAAAAGTACCTATTTGTATACACATTTTCACTCATAACTCCCCTGGGTATATTCCGATCGGGCTGAAAAGTTTCGGGACACAACTAGGGCCCAAATGGAGCATGTGTGCGAAAGAACGATTTTTTTAGACCGAAAATGAAGCCTGTACACGTGATACGGCGGACGGCGTACGGCGGACGGACATTGCATTTTTGGAATCTATGCACCTTGAAACGTAAAAGAAAAAAGTTTGAGGGGGTGTTATAAAAATTTTTTGCTGAGCGAATACATAGGTGTATTATTCACAGAATAATAAACCAAAAGTACCTATTTGTATACACATTTTCACTCATAACTCCCCTGGGTATATTCCGATCGGGCTGAAAAGTTTCGGGGCACAACTAGGGCCCAAATGGAGCATGTGTGCGAAAGAACGAATTTTTTAGATCGAAAATGAAGCCTGTACACGTGATACGGCGGACGGCGTACGGCGTACGGCTGACGGCGGACGGCGCGGCGTACGGCGGACGGACATTGCATTTTTGGAATCTACGCACCTTGAAACGGAAAAGAAAAAATTTTGAGGGGGTGTTATAAAAATTTTTTGCTGAGCGAATCATAGGTGTATTATTCACAGAATTAAACCAAAAGTGGTCAGGACAATGTAAATCCCGGTATGAAAGTGGGTCCGTCACGGTGTTCCAATACATGCAAATGGTCAACATAAAATTATCTAGCATTAACGAATACCACAATTTTTTCTTTGGAATAATGTATATTGACAAGTGATTTTCATTACGCTTACGTAGGTACTTAAGGAATGTTTTTGACGATCGTTGTTACAAAAAATAAATATGGTTGAGGTTGAAGTTAACGTCCTTTCATGGGAGTACTCATGTACTGCGGGTGTACTCACTTACTTTCTTTCTGGGTGTACTCATGTACAGCTCGGGTGTACTCGTGCTGGTTACCTGAGAAACGTTGGGGAGCTCGATGGAGGGGACCCTTTTGGTCCTTTCCCCGAGGCGTCGGTCAGCCCGTCGTTCTCCTCGTTTATTTGGTTAAATCTAATATTACATAGGAGTGCAGTAATTGAAGGGTACCACGACAGTACCTAACTGAAAGGACCCCGCACACTTCTTATGGGAAAGTGGCTTGGGTCAAATTGGCTGAAATTGACATATGTTATGTATTTTGACCTCCTGAACAAAAGTCTCAATGGGCGCAAAAATGAGATCTGCATTGATGGCTCAATGGGATTTTGAGCTATGGCCAGATTAAGCGCTTCAAGTTCGACTTTTTAAACACCTTCAATTGCTTATATCTCTCTAGGGATGCGTTTTATAGAAAAAAGTGCACGAGTAAAATCGTCTTAAAATCGTCCAAACAACTCGATGCCATACTTGTTTTAAGTCAAAAAATGTTTCTTCATTTTTGGCCAATAAGTCCTCGTGTGCTTATGTATAAGAAAATATAAGAAACGTTAAGAAACATTTGTAGCGTCACTACAGTTGTTTAATTCATGACTGTTTGTTTCCCGAAAGTTTTTTTTTTTCGAATTTGGTTCCCGATACATTTGCGCAGTTCTTTTTTTTCTTCAAGATTTTGCTGCTTCTAAAAGGTTATAAGTTTGTATTGCCGCTCAATAAAAACCAGTTCATAATTTCACCGTTATTTTTGGAGTCAGATTTTTATTTTTGTAGGGTTAAGCACCCACACATTTTTTGACTTAAAACAAGTATGGCATCGAGTTGTTTGGACGATTTTAAGACGATTTTACTCGTGCACTTTTTTCTCTAAAATGCATCCCTAGAGAGATATAAGCAATTGAAGGTGTTTAAAAAGTCGAACTTGAAGCGCTTAATCTGGCCATAGCTCAAAATCCTGACGGTAGATTTTTTTGCGCCCATTGATACTTTTGTTCAGGAGGTCAAAATACATAACATATGTCAATTTCAGCCAATTTGACCGAAGCCACTTTCCCATAAGAAGTGTGCGGGGTCCTTTAAGGTGATACTAGGATTAGGTTGAGCGTCTGTTTTTTAAGTGATTTTAAATTATGTTATCTTAATTTATTTATTTTGAATTAGGTATGTTTTGTATTCAATTTGTATTTTGTATTCAATTCCTAGTCTCCTGCCATGTTGTTTCTGTGATATTATATCTAGGATCTAGGTCATTCTTTCGTTGAGATCTATAGGAACGTCGGAGCGTCCCGCCCACCAACAACATTACAACACGCATCAAAAGTTTTAGAAAGCCCACATAATACAAGTTCTAAACTTACAGTGGTTTATGAGCTTAAGGTCCGTGACCCGTCCAGGCTCGTCTCTTCCACTGCTATTTATGCCTGCGCATGTATGTATCCGCAGAAAAACAAGCAAGAAATCGAAAACCTCGAAGCGACCAAGAACACTGTTTACCCGACAGAACAAGTAGAGTTTTTTAACCCCTTAACTCGGCTGGGGGTCAGCGGTGTTGATTTTTCGTACACAATTTTCGAGGGGCCCCTGAGGATGTGTACCAAATTTCAACCCTTGGGACATCAGGAGGTCGGAGTTATGGAATTTGAAAATCGCTATTTTTCAAGTTATTCAACTTCCAGCCTCACAGATCTAACGGATCTTCCTGAAATTTTGCACACACATTCTTTAAATGCTGTCACGAAGTGCCTTTTAGGCAACAGGTCCCTCAAATGGGCAGGGGGGAGGGTTTAGGAGTAGGTTTTAGAAGAGCTGAATTTTTTTTGCAAGGACTTCAGAAGGAAACCCGGAGTGCAACACAGGTTTAGGATTTAGGCTTCAGAGGTTTTACTAAAGAAGCTCCCCGCCAAGCAGCGTTGAAAGTTAAATTATTGTGATTATGATGCCTGATTGTAGTATACTGGGACGACAGCAATTTATTGTTACAACGACTAAATAATAACTTGTGAATCCTAAGAAGATGGAAGGTGGGAGGGATAGTGGCCTACATAATAATTCCGATGATATGCATAGGATTATATTATCATACTGGTAATGCTAACATATGCGTAGTTATAAAATAAATAATATTATTTATATGTTAAAAATAATAATATTATATTTATTTAGGTACCTATAGAATCAAAATTTGGATGTTTTATAAACCGGTCCCCCCCAACCAACTTCTGCACTGCCTATCCATCAATGTCTTTCTTACATCTCACGAAACAAATTTCAGTCTGATATTTTTCATTTATTGCATGATCTTTCGTTTATTGTGATCTTTAATCTTGGCCCTCTCGACTAGAGATAATTTACCTTTCCACCTAGAAATCTCTCCTAACCTAATTCTCGACCAAATACCTATGCCACCTTTTTCAGTGCCATCCCAATAATGATTTTTTCAACACATCAACCTGTTTATAAAATGCATTTAAAGCTATTGACGGGACTCTTACCTTTTCTATTATATGGTAAAGCCATTCATTGTTACCATTAATTTATTATTGTTGCGATTTATATTATTATTAATATTAATAATACTAAATATTATTAAATATTAAATACTAAATATATTAACTAAATATATTATAAACTAAATATATTACTAAATATATTATATAATTAATACTAAATATATTAAATATTATCATTATTAATTAACACTATTACTATTTCTTGTCCTTTAGAACTGAGTTTCTTGAAAATTTTCACTAGTCAATTTCTGTACTGCTATACGACTCTTACAACTGCCGCCTTGTTTCATGTTTTCCTTTTGTAATTGGGTTCGCCCGTATTACATTGAAATAAATAAATGGATGAACTAACCTATGAAAATAATTTAATTTTAAAAAGTGCCACTCAAAGACCATATTCCAACTATGCTGATCAGTTCTAACTCAGTAGGTAGTTTTGATTTGGCTGTCAATGATGAAAGAGGAACCAAGAATGAAGAATTCACATTCGCCGTGGAAATATTTCTTTTTTCGAAATGCGCAGAATGCAAAATCTAGACTGCCGAACTTCACGATTCTATAATTTAGAGTTGTTCCACCTTATCCTTTTTACTAAAAATTGACGTAAATTGTGGAAATGCGAAGTGGTAAGAGTGAGATCCAGGGTTTTCTTTGATTTAAAAAAATAAAATTCATGAGTTCATATAGGCAATCAATAAGCATGTTTCTGACTATACTCAAACTGTTTTGTTTGCTTTAATGAAAATTTTCACTCGCAGTTCCGTTTCTGGTTTCATCAGTATCCCACTTACTCTTTGTCGATGACGTCTGCGCATAAGCTAACGCCACTGTCTACTCGGATGGAGGAGAAACGCGAGTTTTCAGTGGCAACAGGAACAGATTTTAAATTTATTTTAGCTCTTTGAACAACAGCTGGTGATGAAAGTCTCAAAGAGAGACGAGAGTTGATATAAGAGTCTTTCAGTTCATAGAATTTAACTGCACACCTTCCGTGGCAAGTCATCGTACGATGTAGAACAGTAATAAACCTTCCGTTTACCACAAATGTATATTTAGCACGAAGCTTTTAATTCGTTCTGAGCATCCTCAAGTACATAACTCACGTGAGAATGTTAGATGAGTGAGTTATGTACCTGAGGATGCTCAGAACTTGAGTGAAAAGCTTCGCGCTAAATATAAATTTGTGGTAAATGGAAGGTTTATTTGTCTCATCATTCTACATCATAAGAGCCTTTGTACCTTCACGAAGCGTAACTAACTACCTATATCCCACAGAAAGGCTTGCAGATTCAAATTTGTGAGATATATTAGTCATAGAAACATACAGAATTATGTGCTCTAATTATTAAAACACAATAGCAACAACAATAATAATAATAATAATAATAATAAAGTCATATATTTAAAAAATATTAATATATAAAATAATAATAATACAAAAAATAAAAATATAATAAGTAATATATATTATGAGTGTTATTTTCCGAGAGAAAACTCGGCAAGCCCCCTGGACCCCCGGTTACCTCTATTTACATACTTCGGACGAAATTATAGAAACACAGACTGTGTTTTAGCTCACGCGTTTCACATAAACCCGTCTTCAATCTTCGGTTGAAGATTGGTTAACTTCCTCCAACTAAATCAGAATTTCGCTACTTTCCTCCCACTAAATCTGCAGCTGAACGAGCGAGAGAGTGGCGACTTCAAAGTTATTGGCGCGACATCCAACGATTTTCGTATATAAAATGATGATGATTATATTGACTGCTCATAGGTTACACCAGGTTACACGATCCTTAGTTCCGTATCATCGGTACTTATATAAAGCTTGCAATCGTGTTCACAATATAAATTATTGAGAATGATCTGTTATGAAAACACGAAGCTACCAGAACGAATGGACAAATTCAATCAAGGCCTCAATGAACTCGATGGCTAACAGGACAACAGGTGGTCGGAGTGAGGGTAGTCGCCGTTGCAGGTTTCCGGCCTGCAGCGAGAACAACACTATTATAGAAACACTACCCCACATCCGTGGCTCCTGCCCGAAGACCGAGCTCCTGCGGAACAACGCCCATCACAAAGTCAGGACGGCACTGGCAGACCTGTTCAGGGAAAAGGGCCTGGAAGTCTCCGAAGAAGTCCACTGCGTTGCCCAGGTTAATGGCCATTCCCAGAACCGACGAGCTGACATTATTGTCGTGGACCGGTCTAGGCGCCGCGGTTGGGTCCTGGATCCAACTATCCGCTGGGAAACGAACGAGAGGGACCAAGACATGGCTGTGGATTCTGAGAAAAAGGCAACCTACGAGCCCTGTATCCCGTTCCTAATGCAGCAGTACGGCATTCCCGACTGGACAGTGGTGGGGCTGTGGTTCGGTGCGCGTGGGTCAGCGTCCAAATTCCTCCTGGATTTCTTCAAGGAGCACCGGATTCCAAAGGCAACCCTCACCAACTTATGTCTCAAGGTTCTCAGAGATACCATTGGGATAATTCAATTCCATCTGTACGGCTGAGCCCCATCACCACCCTACTCCCTGGACTCATCCCTTGATATCATCCACTTGTATCAATGAAACTTTACCACATTCTGGTGGTGATATAGGTACTACTGATGGTGCAAGTAAGAATGGAGACGTACCACCCGGGGTGGGGCAGTAGGCTGCGTCCTTCGGGGCACCCCCGGCCTGCGGGGCAGCTCGCTTTGTTTTTGCAATAAAGTTGTTGTTTGTTATTTAAACAATCACGCTCATACCGCAGCTTGTCGGCCACGCACTCCGCAGTGGTTAACGTAATATGGTTAGGTAAATCGAGAGCTATCCAACGAGTGGTGAACGATTTTTGTACGATGATAACTGGCGAAGTTAAAGTTCCGTAGCAACGAATCGGTTGTACGTGAAAATCATTAGAAATTTTTCATAACAGCGTCCCAGATTTCGTTACGAAATTTCGTTACCTTTTTTGGCTAGTTAGTCCATGGCTAAAACACATTCTGTGTTAAAAAGGAACTTTTCTGTGGATCTGGAATTTTGTCGAAAATTTCTGAGCTTAACATAGTGGTGACCTTTGAGATCTAGAATTACTTTTTGCTGTATCGAATTACTGTTTTTGCTGTAAGTTTGAATTTTTCGCCAACTTAGCGAGTTTTTCGAACTGCCCTTCCTCCATCTTAGAACTCTATACATACAAGTTGCGATACTAGTTTCGTTGAAGTTTGAGCGAAATGCAATTATAAGGGGACGGTAATTAATTATGGAACGAACCTCTGATATAATTATCATGATTCGGATATCCATTAATCATCTCAATTCATCGGATCCATTAATCAGCTTTCTTAAGGATAAGGGACCAATTTGGGCTTAGTCTTCAGAATTCTAACCTTGAGACGGGGTACCACTAAGCAAACCCTTCCCCACAGACAGCACAATGGATTCAGATTGCACCAAAACGTATTTGCATAGAAAAATATTCAAAAATCTTATACTACTAAAATAGGTTACCGGCAATTGGATCCATAGCAGAGCTTTACTTAGACAGGTGCTGTTTCGGTATGCGTTCTACCGGATAGTGTGTTCTACCTTACCGTATCGTTTGGATTTGTTGCCAATTTGCCATGTTTGCCAATTTGTTGCACTTTACCTATTATGTTTAGTGATCTGCATAATCCCAATAATAATCCCAACTACGTCTCGACTGATTTGGTACTACTTTTTTCACCCACGTCATGCTCGAGTTATTTTGGCTCACTCCCTGATCGCAGAAGATACCCGATGACTAACTAAGGTGACTAACACATCGTAAAAACGCTGCAAAGTCCTTGTCACATGGGGTTTATTATTCCACAAAAATGTTGGCTGTACATTTATTGTTTGTTTCATGTGAAATAATTGAAATAGCTATTTCTGATGGTTTCCACCAATTTTGGCCCCCAAAACACAAATTAGGTAGGTACGATCTTTTTTTTTTTTCAAATTAACTTTGATCATTGGTAGTGCCATTTAATCGTCTTGATCCACGTGTTGACACTTTTTCTAGTATTATTCTACAAACTGATGGTGATTTCACACGATTTCGCAGGTTTTTGACTCATACAAAATCAATTTTGGGAGCTGAACATCTGGTACAACCTCAATTTTCCACTCCTTGGCCAAAATCGACCTCATATTCGATCTTCTCGACCCCAAAAACATGGAAAACGATACCTCAAAAGCTCATGTTACCAACATGTTGCTAAAACGCAAAAAGTACCTATTTTTACACACATTTTCACTCATAACATCCCTGGGTATATTCCGATCGGGCTGAAAAGTTTCGGGACACAACTAGGGCCCAAATGGAGCATGTGTGCGAAAGAACGACTTTTTTAGACCGAAAATGAAGCCTGTACACGTGATACGGCGGACGGTGGACGGCGGACGGCGGACGGCGGACGGCGTACGGCGTACGGCGTACGGCGTACGGCGGACGGCGGACGGCGGACGGACATTGCATTTTTTGAGTCTAAGCACCTTGAAACGGAAAAGAAAAAATTTTTGAGGGGGTGTTATAAAAATTTTTTGCTGAGCGATTACATAGGTGTATTATTCAGAGAATAATAAACCAAAAGCGTCAATGTCAGCCTGAACCCTCACCATAACTATTCTACAGACTGCCATTCTACAGATTTACGGACGGTACGTGAGATTTACGTTTAGATTTTTTCGTTTCATTACGAGTAGGTATATCTTTCTATTGAGTCAATTCGATCTCAAAACTGGAAATCATTACTTTAACTACCATCATCCCATAGAAAATGGCGGAAATATGAAGAAACATTTCCATAATTTAGCTCTGAAGGAAGAAAACAAATTTCTTCCTTCCAGCAACTTGTGAATTTGCCAACATACCTATTTTGATTTGGGACAACCTCACACTGCAATACACAATTCCCTTTCTGTCATGATAATACTGGCAGGTAGAGGTACCTACCTATTTATACCACATAATAGAAAATTCGATCTTCTGGTTACTAATTCTCAATAATTAGTTCTTCTGGTTAATCTCAATAATTAGATCTTCTGGTTAATTTTCTCAATAAACAAAACAGGACTTCCAAATGACTCTAAAATCAAAGTGCACAAGGAAAACTGTGGCTTAGTAAGAAATTTGTGCAGCTGCATGGAAATAGAAAGGCTGAATACAATAAAATACCAAGGAGTGCACGTGGATCAGCATCTCAAGTGGAAGGATCATGTAGCTGAATTGGTGAATAAAATCAGGAAATCCATGCACTACTTTCTGGTACTACGAAGATGGCTAACGAAAGAAAACCTTAAAATGGCGTATTATGCTCATGTATATAGCATTTTAACTTATGGTATCGTTGTCTGGGGAGGTACTTATGCGTCAACTTTAATAGTATAAACATAGCAATGAATACAGTTTTAAGAATTGCAACTAATTCCCATAAACGTACTTCAACTAGTTACCTATACAAATACTTCGGTGTTCTCACTCCCAGAATGGCTTGTATTCACAGAACTGTTTTATATGTGCATAAACACCTGCATTTATTTACTAAGCAAGCGGTGATTAGACCGACGCGAACAAATGCCAACTATGTCCTCCAGATACCTACCACAGGCACATAATGATTTCTACACTCGACAATTTCCATGGCTAGCTCCAGCCCTATTTGAACAGTTACCGCTCCTAACCAAGACTTCAACATCAACAGGAAAATTTAAAAAACTAGTTCTAGAATATTTTGAGCTTGAAAATAACGAAAGTGTTGTTATAAATAAGTTTAAATTAGGATAAAAATACAAATCGGCCTTCGTAGCATTAAGTGTATTTACTAACTACTCTGTAAATACTGTTGGTTCTTGATCAATGTAACTCATTCTCCAAATACTTACGGTGTATTTTTTCAAGGAAACTGCTGGTACATACATACGCAGTAATAAAAATAGTGGTGGAAGAGACGAGCCTGGACGGGTCATTGACCTTAGGCTCATAAACCAACATAAGTTTAGATCTTGTATTATGTATACAGGGTGTTTCTTAAGTAGTGAACCACCCTTTCTAACTACGTTATTTTCAGGAAAATGAAAAAAAGCTTCTAAAGTAACCCCCCTTCATTTTTTACAATGAATTCAAATATCTCATTCCTGCACTTTGCGCATGCGCAGAAACATGCGCAATTGACACCAACTTCGGTTTTTCAAATGGGTACCCTAATTTTTTATTGCAGATTCAGATTCTACGTAAAATTTCATGAACATTTGACCCCTCAATCGATGAATTTGACTGCGCAGAACCTGTTCTGCGAGCGTGCAAAGTTGCTCAGCTGCCAAATTTCGCAAAACTTGGCGTCTAGTAATCCCCAAGTGTGGCACATGATTTTTCATTGTTTTTCAACGCTGATTCACATGGTGCTATCCGTTTTTTGATTTGACTCGATTTGAACGAAATAATGGCCAAAAGTCGGTTATTTTGTACGAAAAAAAACGTGTTTTGAGGCGTGTGTTTGCACATGAATTAATTACCTACTCGAACCAAAATATTTTTTATAAATTTAATTTTCCTCTCCCTTTCGAAACTCGGGCTTGGAACCGGCTATGGCGGGATTAATAATAAATTTGTCTACTTAATAAAACGGAATTTTCCTTTAAAAAAAAAATAAAAAATAAAAAAATAAAAGAAAACTTCTTCTAAAATAAAATAAGAAATTACATAATCCGTTCAAACTGACGTCCATTGTCTTCTACACAGGCTTGCGCTCTCCTCACCCATTCATCATTAAGCGCGCTAATTTGCCAAATTTATTATTAATCCCGCCATAGCCGGTTCCAAGCCCGAGTTTCGAAAGGGAGAGGAAAATTAAATTTATAAAAAATATTTTGGTTCGAGTAGGTAATTAATTCATGTGCAAACACACGCCTCAAAACACGTTTTTTTTTCGTACAAAATAACCGACTTTTGGCCATTATTTCGTTCAAATCGAGTCAAATCAAAAAACGGATAGCACCATGTGAATCAGCGTTGAAAAACAATGAAAAATCATGTGCCACACTTGGGGATTACTAGACGCCAAGTTTTGCGAAATTTGGCAGCTGAGCAACTTTGCACGCTCGCAGAACAGGTTCTGCGCAGTCAAATTCATCGATTGAGGGGTCAAATGTTCATGAAATTTTACGTAGAATCTGAATCTGCAATAAAAAATTAGGGTACCCATTTGAAAAACCGAAGTTGGTGTCAATTGCGCATGTTTCTGCGCATGCGCAAAGTGCAGGAATGAGATATTTGAATTCATTGTAAAAAATGAAGGGGGGTTACTTTAGAAGCTTTTTTTCATTTTCCTGAAAATAACGTAGTTAGAAAGGGTGGTTCACTACTTAAGAAACACCCTGTATATAGACTCTCTAAAAATCATTATATTTGTTATATAAAGTATTTGCTGAATAAAAAAAAAAATTGAATTGAATTGAATTGAATTCCAGTACCAAATAAGTATTTGATTTCTAATCCAGGGTTATAACAGGATACAGCTGCTTTTCTGAACGGAGGTGGGGAACAAACTGTGTTGATTTTCGACCTTGTACAACGTGTCAGTACAAACTACACAACAAAATATGAGGGCTTTCTGGATGCTCTCCTTTGTCAGTGCTGAACAAATCCTTGAATCAGATCGCATCTGTTAAGGTTAAGCATATGAGCAAGGGGGTAAACAAGGATGAATACCACCTTCGATTATCGGTGGGAGATCAATACAGTTTAAACGACCTTTGCTATTTACCCTGTCAGAGAAGTCTGGCCAATCTCGAGCTCGCTGCATCTCTCGCCAGGTAATTTGCTCTGGTTTGCCCTTGAGTGGATCGGCTAAATCCAGATCATCCGCAAATCAAATAGCATCAACTTTAAAACAAATCCAACGACTCAAGAACTCCAACATCGAAGAGGGATTATCGACAAGCCCTATAGAATGGGGACTGCATTGAAACTCTGTTAACAAGAAATCGTGTATAGTAGGTACCTAATTTTAAGCGATTTTGGTTTATTATTCTGTGAATAATACACCTATGTAATCGCTCAGCAAAAAATTTTTTAACAGCCCCAGTTATAACACCCTCTCAAAATTTGTTCTTTTCCGTTTCAAGGTACGTAGATTCCAAAAATGCAATGTCCGTCCGCCGTACGCCGTCCGCCGTATCACGTGTACAGGCTTCATTTTCGGTCTAAAAAAGTCGTTCTTTCGCACACATGCTCCATTTGGGCCCTAGTTGTGTCCCGAAACTTTTCAGCCCGATCGGAATATACCCAGGGGTGTTATGAGTGAAAATGTGTATAAAAATAGGTACTTTTTGCGTTTTAGCAACATGTTGGTAACATGAGGTTTTGACCGAATATGAAGTCGATTTTGACCAAAGACGCGGAAATTGAGGTTTTACCAAAGGTTCAGCTCCCAAAATGGTTTTTTTATGAGTCAAAAACCTGGAAAACTGTCTCAAATCACCATCAATGTGTATAATAACATTAGAAAATGTGTAAACATGTGAATCAAGACCATTAAATGGCACTACCAATGATCAAAGATGGTCTGGATAAAACGCTGCAAAGTCCTTGTCACATGGGTTTATTATTCTATTATTTTATTGGTCTACAGAAATATCCGGCTGTTTATTTATTGTTTCTTTCATGTAAATTAATTGAAATGGCTATTTCTGGTGGTTTCCACAAATTTTGGCCCCCAGAACTTGAATTAGGTACCTACTACGCTCCTTTTTTTTTTTTTCAAATTACTCTTGATCATTGATTGTACCATTTAATCCTCTTGATCCACGTGTTGACACTTTTTCTAGTGTTATTATACAAATTGATGGTGATTTCAGACGATTTCGCAGGTTTTTGACTCATAAAAAATCAATTTTGGGAGCTGAACATCTGGTAGAACCTCAATTTTCCACTCCTTGGTCAAAATCGACTTCAAATTCGGTCTTCTCGTCCCCAAAAACATGGAATACTATACCTCAAAAGCTCATCTTACCAACATGTTACTAAAACACAAAAAGTACCTATTTTTATACACATTTTCACTCATAACACCCCTGGATATATTCCGATCGGGCTGAAAAGTTTCGGGACACAACTAGGGCCCAAATGGAGCATGTGTGCGAAAGAACGACTTTTTTAGACCGAAAATGAAGCCTGTACACGTGATACGGCGGACGGCGTACGGCGGACGGACATTGCATTTTTGGAATCTACACACCTTGAAACGGAAAAGAAAAAATTTTGAGGGGGTGTTATAAAAATTTTTTGCTGAGCGAATACATAGGTGTATTATTCACAGAATAATAAACCAAAAAAAGCGTACCTATTTCATGTTTTGGGGGCCAAAATTGGTGGAAATCATCATAAATAGCTATTTCAATCATTCCACATGAAAGAAACAATAAATTTAACAGCCAACAAGAATCTCTAGAACTCCAATAGAATAATAAATCCATGTGACAAGGACTTTGCAGCGTTTTTAATCATCTTTTTATCCCTGCCTTGCTGCGAAAAGCATTGTATGTACTTACCTCTGTAGATGAGAGTTGCACACTTGCGAGTATAACACGTCCGGTTGTCACATAAATCGTCGAGTCAGAATTTACACTGTACTGCGTGCTCCATTATCAAATTTGGAGGAAAAATCTCAACGTAACAAGATGAACGTAAGGACTTGAAAGGTTTTCCCGGTAATATTGACAGGCGGAGGTCAGGGTTTAGTGGATAACCGGGAAGTAAGAGACAGGCTGTCTGTACCCCATTTTCTACCCTTGGGGCCTTAGTGTTGGGAATTTGCCCTTCACATCATCGAAGCTAACCTTACCTTCAAACTCGCAACAAAGTTCATGCAGGTAACCCCTGGTAGTACGGGACTTCTAAAAATTCCGGTTTCTAGAATTGTGTCCAAGGCGGAAGGTTTTATTATCGATTGCATTTTGGTTTATTATTTTCAATAATGAACCACTGGAATCGAGTATGAAAAAAACAAATTCTAAACCCCCCCTCAAAATTTGATGGTTTACGTTTCAAGGTATGTAGAATCCGAAAATGCAATAGACAACGCTGCAAATCCCTGCACAACGGTTTATTATTTTGTACAGAATACCCTTCTTTTACAGACCACAGCTATATGTATAGATAACCCGTCTATATAATATGATATGTACTATTCTATACATATTATGTAGATCGCAGACCCTCCGTAGGTTAGTACCTAACCCCGGTCTCGTTACTAGGTACCTACCTAAATCACGAGTTAAATGTTGCTAAAATAATTCTGTCGATGGCAAACAGTAACTAAAATGGCGAAAAGAAACGCAAATAATGAAGTTCTGAAGGGAAATCCTTCTGCGTAGATCACTGTTTTCTGTGGTCAGTACCTACCCTCGTGGTCAAGTATAATGAACCGTTGTGTAATAACTTGCCCATCAATAATACATCAACGGTTGGTCAAGTTGCAAAAGTACAGATCAACAAAATCCAGCCCCTTCTTGGTAGATGAACCGTCGTGTAATAATTTACCGTTCTGTAATAATTTGCCGTTGTGTAATAATTTACCGATATGTAATAATTTACCGTTGTGTAATAATTTGCCGTTGTGTAATAATTTACCGTTGTGTAATAATTTACCCATCAATAATACTTCAAAGTTTGTTCAGGTTTCACAAGTACCTACCAACAAAATCCAGTAGTCCATCACTAATCAAATGAGATAATATAGCAGAACAACCAACTCGACTTCATACAGCCATCCTTGATTGTAATCAGGTGCTCCCTAGTGATGATATCCGGGCCGGATTTATACCGTTTGATTCACGATCGTCTTGACGGAGGTTTTCGGTGCACACGAACGGCTGGACGTACAATGCTCCGGGTGGTCTCAAAAAATTGTTTAGCTCAAGAAAAATTTAATAACGTAAAAAAAACAATACCCTTCTATCGAAAGTTTTCGAGCTACGGCGTTCGGAAATTTCAAACCCTATTTTTAAGCCCAATTTTTAACTGACAGTAGCACAGTTGGTCCGAGTTTTCGAGGACCAACTAGACCCCGAACGGAACCTATAACCCGAATTTCATCAATTTTTTTTCATTCTACGGCGTACAGACAGAAATATTTTTATTGCAGTTTTGGATTCTACATACCTTGAAACGTAAACCATCAAATTTTCAGGGGGGGTTAGAATTTTTTTTTTTTAATGCTCGATTCCAAAGGTTCATTATTGAGAATAATAAACCAATAAAATAAATAAATATATTGTCTCCTAATGGGACAGGTGTTTTCACATGTATTCTTCAACTTTACCACCGTTAATTCGATGAAGAACTGGGTTAGGTACATGGAATGGTTCTGAGATGGAAAAAAAAAATCTCAGTTTTCCGACAAAACCCAAACAATCCCCTTTGAACGATATTGCGCCTTTTGATCCCCCGATGCCTTTGAACTTGACGTTTTTCTCTAAAACAACTTGAGCTCCGGGGTTGGGCTTACAAACCCGTTTCAAATGGCGTGAAAGGAATTGTCTCCACTTTTATTTACTTCCTGTTCTCCCGAATCGTGACATTTTCCCCTGATAGAGTTTGAAGCCTGGCAGGATGTTGATCACTTGAGCAGATTGTCAAAATAAACCAGTTTTGCACGGGGTTTACGCATTTTTATAAATTAGAACATTTCTGTGCAGTGGTATATTTATACACATCAAATGAAATTCGAAAAATTCAATTGGCCTGCTAGGGCTGGGTATTGACGGAAAGGTAGATATGTAGCTAAAGTTAGCTCTACAGCTGCGAAAATCCTGATTTTGGTTTATTATTCTGTGAATAATACACCTATGTATTCGCTCAGCAAAAAATTTTTATAACACCCCCTCAAACTTTTTTCTTTTCCGTTTCAAGGTGTGTAGATTCAAAAAATGCAATGTCCGTCCGCCGTCCGCCGTATCACGTGTACAGGCTTCATTTTCGATCTAAAAAAGTCGTTCTTTCGCACACATGCTCCATTTGGGCCCTAGTTGTGTCCCGAAACTTTTCAGCCCGATCGGAATATACCCAGGGGTGTTATGAGTGAAAATGTGTGTGAAAATAGGTACTTTTTGCGTTTTAGCAACATTTTGGTAACATGAGCTTTTGAGGTATCGTTTTCCATGTTTTTGGGGACGAGAAGATCGAATATGAAGTCGATTTTGGCCAAGGAGTGGAAAATTGAGGTTGTACCAGATGTTCAGCTCCCAAAATTGATTTTTTATGAGTCAAATACCTGCGAAATCGTCTGAAATCACCATCAATTTGTAGAATAACACTAGAAAAAGTGTCAACACGTGGATCAAGACGATTAAATGGCACTACCAATGATCAGAGATAATTTGAAAAAAAAAAAGATCGTAACTACCTAATTTGTGTTTTGGGGGCCAAAATTGGTGGAAACCATCAGAAATAGCTATTTCAATTATTTCACATGAAACAAACAATAAATGTACAGCCAACATTTCTGTAGAATAATAAACCCCATGTGACAAGGACTTTGCAGCGTTTTTGGTTTATTATTCTTTGAATAATACACCTATGTAATCGCTCAGCAAAAAATTTTTATAACACCCCCTCAAAATTTTTTCTTTTCCGTTTCAAGGTACGTAGATTCCAAAAATGCAATGTCCGTCCGCCGTACGCCGTCCGCCGTCCGCCGTATCACGTGTACAGGCTTCATTTTCGGTCTAAAAAATTCGTTCTTTCGCCCACATGCTCCATTTGGGCCCTAGTTGTGTCCCGAAACTTTTCAGCCCGATCGGAATATACCCAGGGGTGTTGTGAGTGAAAATGTGTATAAAAATAGGTACTTTTTGCGTTTTAGCAACATGTTGGTAACATGAGCTTTTAAGGTATCGTTTTTCATGTTTTTGGGGACGAGAAGACCGAATATGAAGTCGATTTTGACCAAAAAATAGAAAATTGAGGTTCTACCAGATGTTCAGCTCCCGAAATTGATTTTTTATGAGTCAAAAACCTGGGAAATCGTTTGAAATCACCATCAATTTGTATAATAACACTGGAAAAAGTGTCAACAGGTGGATCAAGACGATTAAATGGCACTACCAATGATCAGAGATAATTTATTTTAAAAAAAGGAGCGTAGTTTATTCGAGTTTTGGGGGCCAAAATTGGTGGAAACCACCAGAGATAGCTATTTCAATTATTTTATATGAAAGAAACAATAAATAAACAGCCAACATTTCTGTAGGTATGTCCAATGGAATAATAAACCCATGTGACAAGGACTTTGCAGCGTTTTTCCATTCAAATTTGAAATTGTTCCTCTTTGAGCCTGCTAGGGCTGGGTATTGATGAAAAAGTAGATAAGTAGCTAAAGTAAGTTCTATAGCTGCGGAAATCCTAATTTTTCCATTCAAATTTGAAATAGTAGCCTCGTGTAGCGTGTAGGCTCGTTTTTAGGGGTCAAAAGTCGGTAAAAGCGGCTGAAATTGCAAACAATTTATATAAAATCACTGGAAGTGGTATGGAAGGGTGAGTAAAGACAGAAAATCACCATTTCAGTGGTTTTCCCCACAGAATAGGGGTCAGATTTTGATTTTTCGGGGGTAAAAAATTGGTATTAAGGGCTAAAATCAATATTAATTCACCTGACGTTGTGTGGGATGATTAATCACGATGGAGGGACTGTTTGGATGATAAAACTATTTTTCTATAAACAACTGGGTCAAATTTGACTTTATTAGGGTCAAACATCGGTAAAAATGGCTAAAATCACGAAAAATTATATAATTTTAAGAGAAGTGGTATGGTTTCTCGCTGGGTATATCATCTCTTACAGCCATACTGCATGACAGGAACTTTTAGCGAATTTTCGAAGAAAAGGAAGCTATTGTTCTCGGTCCAAAATTTTTAAAACTCGAATTTCCGAAAGATTTTTATACCAAAATCCGTTTCAGACCATCCCGAATTCACTGCCGAAAGACACGAAAAATTATATGTATATATGTATGTATGTATGTATGTATGTATGTATGTATGTATGTATGTATGTATGTATGTGTCATTCCAGACGATAACTCTCGAAAGAATTGAGATAAAAAGTTCAAATTTTCACGAAAAATCTGTCTTGGCAATCGACAGGCTAAGTTCGTAGATGGGCAGAATCGGGTCACTCTAAGGGGGAGTTTTGGGGAGTTTTAGGGGGGGAAATTACCCATAAATTCCCAAAATGAAACAGTCTGACAAGTGACACCTCATTTTAAAGGTTTTTGTACGCTGAACACGATGGTGAAATCAGAATTGCGATATCTCATTCCGTTCTCAAACTGGAGCACTTTGAAGATGAAGGAACGTGGTTATTTCTTGAGATGTTCTACCTGGTTCGTCTGCTCTAATCTGATAGCGGAATGGGGTATCGCAATTCTGACTTCACCATCGTGTTCAGCGTTGGAAAATCTACAAACCAAGGTGTTACTCGGCAAAAAATGGAACAAAAAATTTGTTAGGTATCCAATACCTACTCTTCTGGTATTCAAAACATTTTTGATTTCCTCCCCCTTCCACCCCAAATTTTACTTTGCGTAAAACTACTCCTGTTTTAATTTTTCATGGTATCAAGTTGGGAAAACATTGGCCGAAAATTAATTTTCAGAAAGTTTTAGGCGGAGGAGGAAGATGCCGAAAACGACAAATAGTGACGAAATAAAACAATTTTGGTTATTTCATTTCGTCTCCGACGCACATTCTTCGGACACATTTTACATAAAATCAGTTATTTCTTCGAAAATTCGCTCTTATAGCCATGCTGCATGACTGTGGTTTTTAGTATTTCTATTTCCGATAACAATCAACTCAATCAACTCAATCTGAATCAAATTCAACAATCCTGGCTACTACGCCACTGGTTGTACTTCAGGGCTTCCCCTTCTTGAAAATAGTTACGATTATGGCACCTGCTCCATTCTTTAAGCACGGATTGTTTCCAAATTTGCAATATGAAATCGATAGGCGACCCTGAATGGGGTAAATTCTTAATCATAATTGAAATCCCGTAACATCAAATTCGTATCCATCAATAACAACGCATGGAACAACTATAAGCGCAGTGCGACATCGCTTACTGAACCTCTTTTTTTATTGATCACCGGTCTGATCTAGGTAGATATTATAGTATATATTATAGTCTGATAAGCAAATTTACAACGCCGTTTTCGACCCGAACTCGGCACTAATCCAAATTTGATTGAACGCCGAAAACTTTTGAGACTTTACATTCTGTGTTTTCCCCCCAGTCAACAAGGAGTCGGGAGACTGCTCCACTTTCGCCGTACGGTGATGGGACCCTTGCCAGGTTTGCTGAGCGTATTTCATGAAGAAAGTTGATTTTCACCAGCATTTTTCAATTTATTTTTAAACTTTTTGTTTCCAAAACGAAGGTCAACCCGAGACCTTCACGTAGTTTTCCAATCAGAACATCGACGAATTGCGAAAGTATTTCCTAAATACACCGCCAACTTCTGGTAATGTTGTATGACTTAAGCTTAGTTCGTTTAATACCTAGTAAATCACAAATAATTTTGATTTTGGTTGATTTGAATAAAAACTGGGTTTGGGACGAGCCCTGATTTTAAATCGTCCCTGGTAGCAGAGAATTTCTCACGGTGGGTTCTGGTATCTCTTTAGGAATATTGCAAAAATTCCTAACAGCCCACCACACCGTTTCCTGCGTTCCTAGGTACCTAGAATCCGAAAATGGAATAAAAGAGGGAGGTTAGAATTTTTGACATTTTCATGTCTTTGCCCTGGCACATAGCACAAAAAACTGTCACGAAATTGTGTTACAGTGCCTTTATAATGATTTCCGCTTACAACGACCCCGTTGTTAGGTTTGTTCATTTTCTACACTTTTTAACCCACAAAAATCGTTCACCACTCGTTGGAAAGCTCTCGATTTAACGAACATTTTCATGTTCTCCATAACATATTGACTATACGAATAGCGGAGCTATGGGCATAACTGTTCTCATATTTTGTTTACAAACTAATGATCGTGAGTGTAGAAGATAATTAATCCGGAATCGTCTATTTTATTGAAATTAGGTACCTACCTCTTAATATTAATAATGTCAAAAGCAATAGGTAAAGACATGAAAATGTCCCAATGCGTTGCAGACTCGTATGCAAGCGTTTTTAACCCAAAATATCACTTTAGGTCTAAAAAATTCGTTCTTTCGCACGCATGCTTTTTATGAGTCAAAAACCTGGAAAATTGTCTGAAATCACCGTGAATGTGTATAATAACATTAGAAAAAATGTAAACAGGTAAATTATACTAAAACTTCATTTTTTTTGTTGATTTTATTGAACATTCTAATTTTCATTGCTACATCTCTTCAAAATAATTTTTATGAAACAAAGTGAGTTTTTCTGATCTTCAACCTCAATGCGGCACGGGTTAACGTTATCCAATCGACCTAAAACTTTGCGAATTTTTATACCCATTTTCACTCATAACACCCCTCGGTATAGTCCGATCGGGCTGCAAAGTTTCGGGACACAACGGGCCCAAATGGAGCTTGTGTGCGAAAGATTTTTGTCATGCTCGATTCCAATGGTTCATTACCAGTGGCGTAGCCAGGATTGTTGAATGGGGGGGGGGGGGGGGGGTTATTGTAAATAGAAAAGTTCCAGTCATGCAACATGTTTTTAAGAGCGAATTTTCAAGGAAATATTCGTAAAATCGCTTTTCGTAAAATTATATAATTTTTTCATGATTTCAGCTATTTTACCGATTTTTTCTGAAGTCAAATCTGACCAACTTGTGTTTCAGAAAAGTATTTTTATCATCAAAATCATCCGTCGTGATTCACCATCCCATGCAGCGTCACGTGAATTAATAATTATTTTAGCCCTCAGTACCAAATTTTGACCCCCAAAAATCCAGTTTTGACCCCTATTCTGTATGAAAAACAATGAAATGGTATTTTTCTGTCTTTACTGACCCTTCCATACCACATTCAGTGATTTCCTATCCATTGTTTGCAATTTTAGCCGTTTTTACCGACTTCTGTCCCCTAAAAATCATATTTGACTCCCTTAGATTTGCTGGAAACTGCTCATCTTCGAACTTATCCTTTTGTTTGGCAATACGATCGTTTTGGCGAAATCTGGATTTATTATCATGTACCCACGGACAGATCTCATCTGGAGTGACATATAAACATATATAGGCACATATACATTTTTGTTAACATCTAGGGATGAATTGAGGACTCTCTGAAACGGATTTGCCAATAAAAAAAACTCCAAAAATTTATGTTCTGAAAATGTTGGACCCATTGCAATAGCTTCATTTTTTTGAACATTCTCTTATAAGGTTTGACTTTACAGAGCTGAATGTAAATTTAATAAAGCACTAATGTTACAGGTAATTAGGTAAGTCAACTGTAAAATAAAACATATTTATTTGGCAAAAATGTTAGCAAATTTTTAAAGAAAATGAAGTTTTTGCAATGGTTCCAACATTTTCAGAACATAAATTTTTGAAATTGTTTTATAGGCAAAACCGTTCCAGAGCATCCTGAGTTCATCGGATGTTAACACAATTTGTACGTATATTTATATTTTATTTATGTGTCACTCCAGACGATATCTGACCTTGGGTACGTGATAAAAGTTCCAAATTTCGCCAAAATGTTCTCGTTGCCAAACGAAACGATGAGTTCGAAGTTGAGCTATTTTTAAATGTTCTAAGGGGGTCTAGTTTGTTTTAAGGGTAAAAAACTGGTAAAAACGACTAAAATTGCGATATAAAATCACTGAATGTGGTATGGAAGGAGGAGTAAAGACAGAAAAATACCATTTCATTGTTTTACATACAGACTAGGTGTCAAATTTGGATTGGGGGGGGGGGGGGGGTCAAAAGTTGGTATTAAGAGCTAAAATATATAGGTATCATTGTGTTGGATGGTGATTCACGGCAGAACTAGGGACTATTTTGATTATAGAAATATTTTTCACATTCATATATTTCAGAAATATTCACATTGCTCGTTTGTAACCAAATAAACTTAAGATTATTTAACTGTTTGTTACTGTTGTCATTCTTGAAGATTTAATTTTGTGCTAAAGTTTTCGAGCCCATGGGGGGGGGGGGGGGGGGTTATGACCCCCCTAACCCCCCCCCCCCCCCCGCAACGCCACTGTTCATTACTGAAAATAATAAACCAAAAATGTGTGTCCGTCCAGCCCGCGGTACTTTGTTTTTTCCTTAGTTATCTACCATGAACCAAATTTAATTAAATTTGGTTTCCAAGTCCCATTTGTGGTCTAGTTGGTTTTTCATCTCTAAGAGGTGAAAAATTGGTGTTGAAATTTCCAGGACGCCGCTAACTCGAATTTTTTGCTTTTCTAAACACTTCCTGAACTTGAGAACTTTTTGAGACCACCCGGAGCATTGTACGTCCAGCCGCTCGTTCACAGTGAGGCCCTGAAGTTTGCACGGAAAAGCTTCGTCAACATGATCGTGAATGAAACGGTAAACATCCAGCCCAGATATCATTACTACAGGGAAAACTGGTTACAATCACGCACCGCCTTATGAAATCGAGTTGGTTGTTCCGTATTATTACGAGTATTTCAGGTGAAGAATGAAGGGTATTTTGGATTTTGCTGATAGGTACCTAAGCACTTTGTAATTTGATCAACGTAGATAGATAGATAGATAGATAAATAGTTTATTTACAAAAGAACGTGACAAGAAACCTCCTAATATATGGAAAGAAAATATAATAAACAATACGGCATGGTTGTTGTAACCGTCTGCCGGAAGTCTTGTTCAACATTAATTATGTTACAATAAAGCCTATGATTGCAATACAAAGGAAAAAAAATGAACATGAATAAATAAACGAAATAATAATACCTGAAATTATAATCACACAACTGCCTATTAGTGGAGAGGGGAGAGACCGTTTAAAGAAAGTTGAAATTACCAACCAGGAACCTCCTATAACGCCAGGCCATCCTGCAGTACCGTACTAAAGGTCTCCAGTCCGGTCCATTTAAAATCGAAATCGCTTCGTCCCGGGTTAGTGTTCTACGATCAAATGCAACTGCACGAAACTCAGACATTATTGGGCATCTGCACAGGAAGTGGAAGGTATCCTCCCGTTCATGCATGTTGCACATCGAGCATTCCTCCCAGGAATCCGAAATGTAAGGCCTTGCATTTAATGGCAGAAGCTCCGTACGACAACGGAAAATCCATATCACGTCGTGCAAGGGTAGTGGGAGGTTGTCGCGCAGAAGACTGGCACCTTTAAGGCCGGGACACACATAACCGCACCGAGCCCGTGCCAACACACGGCCGTGTGTTGTCCGTGCTACGGCGAGTAGAAAAACAAGGCATTTTAACGTGTAAGGACACACATCACCGCACCGTCCCAGCACCGTCGTGGCGCTCGGAGACCGAGCCGTGCCCGCACCGTCACCGACTAGTTCAGTTTACCGCACCGAGCCCGCACCGTGTCCTCACCGTGCCGAGCCCCGCGACACGGACGACTGTCGGTGACGGTGGTGGGAGAACACACTTGCCCGACACCCCTCCGTGCCACGGCCGTCAGTAATCTCCAAGTCTTCTCAGCGCGTGTTTCTCGATCATGTTTTCTCAATTTCGGAAAAGTCATTTGGCGATGATTGCCCTGGCTCTTGCCAAATAGCATAAATTCTGTGTAAATTCAGTTGACAAACACTTCAACAATGCACTATACAACAAAATTAAAAAACATAAAAATGTTACATACCTGGTACTTTCAGTGTCTCGGAAATGATTTTCCACACCCTTTCCTTATATTCGGCATTCCGATATTTTTCATCGGTCTGATCATAAAGAACAGGGAATTTCCGCACTTCTTCTATCAGTTTTTCGACCTCCATGTTGCACGAGCCCGCACCGTCACCGTCAAAAAGTAAACTGAACTAGTCGGTGACGGTGCGGGCACGGCTCGGTCTCCGAGCGCCACGACGGTGCTGGGACGGTGCGGTGATGTGTGTCCTTACACGTTAAAATGCCTTGTTTTTCTACTCGCCGTAGCACGGACAACACACGGCCGTGTGTTGGCACGGGCACGGTGCGGTTATGTGTGTCCCCGGCCTTTAATCGCCGGATACAGCTCTCGGTACAGGGTAAATCTGTCCGATTCGCGAGCTCTTCGCCCAATAAGCGCCCTCTTCCGATCGGCGTACCCCTGCATTAGCATTTCGACATCAGCCTTCAATAACGAGGGATCAAGAGTGGGTAGATTATAGGGCACGCCGTGCACTGCTGCCAGACACCTCCAATTCTCCGCCCAGTAGACCTCGGCCCCTATCACCTCCCTTGCCAGCACTTTGGGTAGTCGGGTCTCAGGCATCCTTGCAACTTTCAAAATATACTGGAGATGCAGGCGCAAAGTATGTACTGAAATTGGGTCCAGCTCAGTTTCCAAAAGCAGTAAATAATCTGGTGCGTATTGAGGTAGGCGGAAAATCCTCTTCAAAAATAACAGCAAAACCCTCTCAGCAGCAACATATTCTTGAAACCCCCATACCTGCGCCGCATAACTCAGGATAGCCCGGACGACAGCGTTGAAAATCTGCAGCTTCACCTGAAAGGGAACCACAGAGCTTGCAAATGCACTCCCCCAAACGTAATTCAGCACATTTTTTGCTGCAGATGCCTTCCTCTTAAGGTGCTTAGCAAAGGACAGTCTTGGGGTCAGCAGAACTCCCAGGTACTATAAATATTCGTTTACGATATCAACCTCTTCTCTTCCAAATGACCAGTGTTCTCTTGAGCTGCGGCGACCTCCTCTTTGGAAAATCATCATTTTGGACTTAGTCATGTTAACTGATAAGTCCCAAGTTCTGCAGTATTCCTCCAAAGCGTCAATGTTATTCTGCATTTCTTCAGGATCTTCAGCTAGAATAACAAGGTCATCTGCGTACATAAGCACGCTTACAGAAAGGCCCCCAACTCGAATGCCATGCTTCAGCTCATCCACAAGATCGTTTATGAAGATTAATTTGAACAAAGTAGTAACATGCATTTAAAAACAAAAATTATAAGCAGAATGCTTGTATCCACAGCATATGCCTGGCCGGCATCAATACTCGATCTAGATCTCGAGCTTTCCAGGGGGGAGCAGGAGGGTAGGTATTGACCAGAAAACAGTGATCTACGCAGAAGGGGCTGAAAATAATAATATATGCCCTTGAGTAATAATTTGCAGCTTTTTCTGTACTCGACAGACAGAAATGTGTGGAAATCAGCTATTAGTTTCAATACCTACAAGTTTCAGGCCGAAAATCCAGGACCCAAGTCCGTACTGACTGTCGTTTCATTGCGGACAAAATGCAAAACGTAGGTAGTTACTAGGTACGCAATTACATTGCTCTGTTCAACCGCTTCTCATCGAAGCTACATCCGATGGGGATGTGCGCCGGACTTTTGCAAGACCCGTTGGCTTGGAAGATATTGTGGTCCTGAAAAGGACAGCTGATATATTTGTCTTGTGGGCTCAAGTAAGGTGAGTTCCTTCAGCTCACACACGTATCGATACATCAGTAACTGCTTATAGATTTACACAAGTTTTGAGGCAAAATTCGGGTTATTAGAACAAATATAGGTACAGAGCTGGGGTTGGTCTCACTCGACGCAGAATTTAACTGTCTACAACTTTTCTATGTGACAAACCAATTTTTGGACGGTCCTAATGGGATAAATAAAGAAAAATAGGTTTGTCTAAAAACTTCTTATTTGAAGGGTTTTTTTTGCGAAAAATGCGTTAACGAGCTATAAGTAGAGGAACATTATGGTATACTCGTGATCAGCGTTAAATTTCCTATAAACGCATTCAGATTGGTTGCCGAAAAATTGCCATTTGGACCCACTGTGCGCCGTTCGCCCAGATTAAGGATAGAAACAGTCAGGACCCGATCGGCTGTATGTAAACACACAGGGAATTGGCCTGTTATAGTGACCAAAAGTACGGTTATAGTGATCAGTTTTTTGAGTTTCTGGGTGTCAAAAGTCGGCAAAATAGGTAATTTGGCTGAAATCTCTCAAAATTGGTATGTATTCACCCGAAGTGGTACCTATTGAATGACGATCCGAAACAGAAGATAACTAACTACCAACAGGTTTCAATAGATTTCCTCAAAAAAAAATTAATCAAAATTAGGTCAACTCTGAGGGGGGTCAGAATTCGCCAATATCGGTAAAAATGGCTAAAATCCCCCATCATACAGTAGAAGTCGCTTATAGAGATTGGCCGCGTATAGTGATTGTTTCCAGTCGGTCCCATTTCGATCACTATAAGAGACTTCTACTGTACTATAAAAGGCCTTGGAAAAGCTTCCTGAAAGTAGATACTGCTTATTCCACTGTACTGAAGACAGCTAAAAGGCTGAATTTTCACTGAAAAGGAGGTGAAAGGCATTCCCGGAAGATTACCCGCATAAATTGCCGTGGAAAACAACTTAAACTTGAAGAGAGCAATTTCGTTCGTTATTCATCCGATGTTTGGGTCGTTTTTTTTCCATGAATAACTTATGTGGTTGCGAGATTGACGGAGGAGGTAGACCTGTACCGACTGAAATGAATTGGCTTCACCTTTCCGACCGGAGTCGGTCCTTTCCTTCTACAATTTCATGTTCACGGAATACTACTGATAGTTAATAAAAATGGATAGTTAAATTTTAACTAGAGCTTTGATCTCCAGTTAAAGATAATCACATGTTCCTTCCATCTCAATTTGGCATCAAGAGTCATCCCTAAGTACTTTGCTGTATTAGCGTGGGGAATCTGTTGTTCATTCATCATGACTGGTATCGTTATGTTCTTGTTCGTAAAGTTAGTATGAGTGGATTTCAGTTCAAAGCTTCGGTCGCCATTTTTTGGTCCAGGCGCTTACATCATCAACAGAATGCTGTAATTTCCTAGTTGATTCCACTACTGAGTCACCAACCGCAAGTACGGCAGTACCATCAGCAAAAATTGCGATTGTCGTGTTTTCATTGCTAGTTAGGTACATCACGTGTATACAGAAGGTACTTATAGTAAGGGCCCAAGCACGCTTCCTTGAGGGACACCTGCCCTTATTTTCTTGAGACTGGAGTACTCTCCTTCGTGTTTCACTCTGAAATGTCTTTCAGAAAGATATGATTTCAAAATTTGCAAAAATGGCTTTGGGAAGTCTCTCTCAAGTTAGTACTCTAACCAGGGGCTTTGCGTCCATAAGGCCACTTGGGCCACTGCCCCGGCACCCAGAAACACAAAAAAAATGCCAACCAATTGTTCAGCTGGCATTCGAATTTCCCTCCGTATACTGTACCTAGCGTTTTTCGCGAAGTTCAACAGCGACTCGCCAGAGTTCTCTGGCTATGTATATTCGAGCATTTTATCGGAATATAGCTACACTAATCGATGTCTTGCAATCGAAATCGAAACCTACGCTTCTGAAACTGACAGGTCCTGGGACCTGGTGTCGCCATGGTAACCGAGAAAAGTGGCCCGTCCGCGCAAGCTCAGTCGAGTAAACATTTGGTTAGCCAAGCCCCTTTTGGGCCCGGGGCCCACATTTCCATCCGAAAATCGTTTGTGTTCACAATCGATTGGATTGTTTCAATTCACCTTGTCATCTCGACACGAGATGCTTGTCCTTCGATCTGTCCTCCCCTAAAAATTCTTATCACTTTCGCCATTCTGTTCCTATGTTGAGTTTTCAATTTTCTGCTTACGTTTCGAATTTTGTATGTTCCCATTCGAGTTCCCGGGACAGATTTTGATTTGCGATAATTAAGTGCGTTGTGCTCTGTCTGTGGTCTTGTGGATAGACCGACGTCAACATACACAGATAAGTACCTAGCTTCTAGTCTGATTCTCCATCCAAGTAGGTACTGGCCGGTGGGTCATTACTTCGTTGTATTTTAGTCTAGCTCGTTGTTTAGTTTATTTGCTTCTGTATTTTTGTACCACATGAATTCGGTGGCTAACTTACAGTCGAAATTTTCGACGTTTTCCTACGAGGTACAAGTATGTTATAGCCCCGCCAATATCGATTGTATCGATTATCTCAAATACATCGATCCTTGTGGTATCGATGACGTGTATCAGACAAGAAGGTGGGTGTACAAGAAGTTTAGTTCCCATTCCGCCGCTCGCATTGTCAAGCGATCTGGATGCTCGCTAGCGCTCGCATCTCAAAAAAGATAAACAATCCCAGAAACTATCCCGTGAATGAGCAGGTTGTTTGGGACTTCTGAATAGATGGTACAAGTATGTTATAGTCACTCTTATTTTTTGGTGTCCTTACAATGGTCTTCCCGTATTCATTTTGAAAGTTGATATCGGCACCCAGGATGTAGGCATCGGGACGCCATATTGAGCCGTCATCGATACCACAAGGATCGATGTATTTGAGATAATCGATACAATCGATATTGGCGGGGCTATAACATACTTGTACCTCCTACGAGGATAGACAGAGTGATGATTAAAATTTAGGAAGAGATAGGCCTTTGCTGAGTATTAGAGAACTTTTAGCTTCTGGTAATCCCGGGTACTGGTCAGAACTATTTTTAACACAGTGCTTACATTCTGACTTGCTAAGAGCTGCGCTTGATTAAAATCCACCCATTTCTCATAAGAAGACTCCACTGTTGGAAAACATTTACAGGTATTTTGTAGAAAAAGCTGTTAATTTGTGTTCCGGTTTGGTGGCCCACCATTTTCAGAGCCCACGCACCGCTACTGACTCTAACCCTTGATGCCAGACTTTGTCAGAAGCTCGGGAAACATCCAGGAAGACACTTGCACAAACTTGTTTCTTTTCTAGACAATTCTCTATTACATCAGTTACACGATGCACTTGTTCTATGGTAGAGTGTTTTTCCCTGAATCCAAACTGGTGGTCGGGGATTAGCTCTTTCTCTTGAACGATTGGTTTCAAACTTTCAGAAGGCAATCTCTCAAAGAGCTTAGATATTACTGGTAGTAATGATATAGGTCGGTAGGACTCTTTATTCTTGGATTCAGTCAGCGAAGTGGCCAAGCAACATGCGATTAAATCTTGCTACATGAACACATGAATCCGGGAGTTCTTCGACTCCAACGCCACCCGGCGGCTTGATAGAACAAAACCTTTCGACCTTGTGATGTGACAATTTGACAAGTGTAGTGATTGAGTGTTCTCTTGAGTTACATCCACTGGGCTAAAAACTCTACAAACAGTTGAATAATATTATAGCAAACTAACTTGATGGGCTAAGCTCAGTTGTTATGTTACTGATATAACAAATATATCGAATACTTAAAAAAAAAAAAGTTAAAGATAGTCACTGATTAGCGATAATCAGCTGCTAAAGTGAATTGATAAACCGAAACGGGTATGCGAGAAGTAATCAGAGATTTGACAGACTTTAATCGGGGTTGCAGCTTGCAGATGTGATAGTGGATAAAACGGCCCATGCAGTTTCAAATAAAATACATTATCTCAACAAGTTTAAAAAATAATTAAATAAATTTAATAAAATTAATTTTTGTGCTGTTTTTGTCTGTGCCTACTTCACGTTTGAAAAATGGTGACCCCTTTTTTGCAAGCAACCTCATTTTATTACTAAGCCACCTCAGCACTTGAAAAATTTCCAGTAATTCAGGACAGTGATGGGCAAAATCTTAATCATGAATAAGATTAAGATTTTTAATCATAGGAATATTTTTCTATGAATATGAATAAGTTTAAATTCTTAATCACAAAGTAGGATTAAGATTAAAATCATAATCACAGAGTAAGATTAGGAATAAATTCGTAATCACAGAAACCTGTGATTAATCATAGAAATCTGTGATTAATTGCAGAAATCTGTAACTATTCACAGGAATTGATGGTGACTGATCGTAGGAATTACGAATTAATCACAGGAATCCGTGACTGATATTAGAATCCGTGATTAACCTGTGAATATTCATGAATTTTACCTGGTAGGTTGTAAAATCCGGCGGTTCGCTCAATCGGCCTGATTGGCTAACTCAAGACACTCCTGGTGTCAAAGGTACGTACTCGGGAAAACGACAGACAGAATTCCTAACATGAATATTCACAGGTTAATTGCGGATTCTAATATCATCAATCACGGATTCCTGTGATTAATTCGTAATTCCTACGATCAATCACCATCAATTCCTGTGAGTAGTTACAGATTTCTGCAATTAATCACAGATTTCTATGATTAATCACATATTTCTGTGATTAATCACATATTCCTGTGATTAAGAATTTATTCTTAATCATACTCCGTGATTATCATTTTAATCATAATCTTACTCTGTGATTATGATTTTAATCTTAATCCTACTTTGTGATTAAGAATTTAATCTTATTCATATTCATAGAAAAATATTCCTATGACTAAAAGTCTTAATCTTATTCATGATTAAGATTTTGCCCATCACTGATTTAGCATGACTCCACGAGCGAATTTTCGAACTAACAGGTAGGTTCCTCAAGGAACCTCCTACCTTTCAATTTACTACATTAAAATTAAAAAACATTTTTCGCAGTTTTCGATGAGAAAATTCAAATAGGTATAACATTTTATTGTTTTTTGACGTATGGTTAATTTACGAAATTTATTCAAATTTTGAGTAATTTTTCAGTTAAAAAGTTTAGATAATGATAATGGCTCTTTCTTTATTCGCCGTTTTCTGTACCATATCTTGTTATTTAATTACGTTTTTTCATCCCACAACACAATTTTTTTTTCTAAAATGTTTCTGACAACATTTTGGTTCTCAACTAATAAATACCTAAGTCAATAAATGGTAAGTACCTACTTTTATTTCGCGAGTGATCTTTGGACTCATTCTTTCTTTTGCCACTAAAAACTTGGAATTTCAATCTCGTAGCCAAGGTACATTTTGATGCGCATCTTGCATCGTTAAAATTTAGGGATGGATTCAAAATGCTCTGAAAGGAATTTATTAAGAAATGTTCAAAAAATTCATGTACACCTACATTAGGTACTGATATCTTGAACCTTTCCCAATAGGTTGTTATCCCCACACGTTTGCTCGAAATTACAGGTGAACCCGCAAAAAGACTGTGCCGTGAGAAATTGTGGCATTTTAAATGTGCATGGGTACCTATGACGAGGGACACCTCACATTCAAATCAGTAAACATTTATTACTGCCGTTACAATGTTCAAAACATAATTCCTACTCATGTTTAGTGAGAGAAATGTTTTCTCCAATTTAATATCCTTTTACTAGACATCAAGAGCTGCGTAGGTGGTGATCATTATTTTAGCCTGATATTGTAGGGTCTCGGAGGACACCTCCTTTATAATTTAAACAATAACTGGTTTTCGTTGGCTCGTTTCAATTTAACTGCTTGTTCTGGTCAGGTCCTTTGAGGCCCGTGGAGTTTGACGGATAAATTGCTCGTTTTGAAACTCGGCTACCGACTGCCTTACCGACCAGAAAATTATTCCTTGCCTTTGAGGACAGATTCAAAGACACCCGAGCCCTCGACTTCCAATATCAAAAGCGAGGACCTTTCTGGTATATTGGGCGCGGTGTTGTAACTGAATACTAATTAGGTTGTGGCAAATCGTGAATCATCGGTTGCCATATATAACATGAGGAGAAAACGTCTCCCTCAGGCGCACCGCTGATCTATAAATTATTCTATTCAATACCTGCCACAATAAATAATTGATAATCAAGTCACAAAGAAAAACATTTATTTAAAAAAAAGAAGATTCAGTCGTGCGGCATGAAAAAGCGAATTTCAGACGTAACGTGCGTCCAACAGCTTCAAGTATCGAACATTTTTCATGAGTTTTTTTTCACAATTCGAACACACTTCAGCACCTATGCCTCAATAAGTTTTTAATATTCAAAACTGCTCAACATGACAATCACCTCGCCACCGGTGTAATCATCCTAAATTTCTTCCGATTTTGGACAATTTTTGAATAAAAAAAAACTGATATTTTGACTGTTAGACAAAAAACATTTTTGTGTAGTAGGTAAAATTCTATTTTTCTCAAGTACCTATGCCCCAATAAGATATTATTATTCAAAATTGGTCGATGTGACAATCACCTCGCCACCGGTGTTATTAACATGTTTAATGTTTTAGGGCTGGGGGTCATTCTGTGAATTCCGACACGCAAATATGCAACGTTTTTCATTGGTTACTACACAGTTACTACCTTCTGTTGTAGCAACCATAAAGAATATCGCACTCGAAAGAAACAAGAGTCAATAGCTACGTTTTTCATTGGTTACTACACAGTTACTACCTTCTGTTGTAGCAACCATATGTTGATGGCGAGTTCTATAATAAGTACAGTAAATGCAACATTATACTTGTAGAGTTCAGTGAAATTGTGGCTTTCATTTTTTCTTGACATTAAAAAACTATATCTAATTTCTCCCTTGCGAGGGAAAAACATTAAACATGATTTAATGTTTTTCCCTCTCAAGGGAGAAATTTTGTATATTTCTCTCCATTATGTATTTATGATATATTGCCAATAAATGAAAAAAAAAATAAATAAATAAATCTCTACGATCGGACAGCCCCGGAATGATATGCGCCAGGTGGACCACTTTCACACATGCTGCTACTGTTTGCACCCAAGCTCTAATCTTTTCCTAAATTTCTTCCAATTTTGGACAATTTTTAAATTTAAAAAACTAATTGTCTAAACTATTAGACAAAAAAACATTTTTGTTTGGTAGGTAACGTTCTAGTTTCGTTTTTTTTTTTTTTAAAGCGACCAACAAAAATTCAAATTTGCTATCTTTTTGTAAGAAAAGTGTTTCTTTATTACTGATGTAGGTAGTATTTTTCTGTCTGGCAGCCGGATCGGAATATACCCAGGGGTGATATGGGTAAAAAATAGGGGTGAAAATGGGTGTTTTTGGTGTTTAGTAACATGAGCTTGTGAGATATCTTTTTCCACGTGTTTTAGAACGAGAAGACCGAATATGACGTCGATTTTGACCAAAGAGTGAAGAAGTGAGGTTCCAACAATGTTTCAGCCTTAAACTTACGTTATATTTTCGTCTAAAATCGTCTTCTCCTGCACACATGCTCCACTTGAATTCTAGTTGTGCTCCGAAGCTCGGCAGCCCGAACGGAACACACCCACGGGTTAAATGGATGAAAAATGGGTGTAAAAATAGGGTTTTTTAAAAGTTTTAGTTAACATGAGCTGGTGAGGTATCGTTTCCACGTTTTTTAGGACGAGGAGACCAATTATGACGTCGATTTTGATCAAAGAGTGAAGAATTGAGGTTGCAACGAAGGTTTAGCCCCCAAAGTTCATTTTTTATGAGTCAAAAACCGGGCGAATTGTCTAAAACCACCATAAATTTGTATGGTAACACTAGAAGTAGTATCAACAGGCGAATCTAGACAATTAAATGGCACTATCAACGATCAAATATAATCTGTTTTTTTTTTTACCGCGCCTAATTCGTGTTTATGGGGGCCAAAATTGGTGGAAACCATCAAAAGTAGCTATTTCAATTATTGCACATGAAAGAAACAATAAATGAACAGCCAAAATTTCTGTAGGTATGTCCAATAGAATAATAAAACCATGTGACAAGGACTTTGCAATAGAATTTTGAGACCAACCGCGCACTTTGAACAGTTCTTTTTCTATGAGCTTCCAAAGTTTCGGCAACAAATGACGTCACACTGGGCAGGGGGGGTGCAATGACGTCACTCGTTGCCGAAACTTTGAAAGCTCATAGAAAAAGAACTGTTCTTGGTAGAGTGTGCGGTTGGTCTCAAAATTCTTATAATGGAACCTACTTTCATTTAAAAATATAAACAGAAGTCATCGGTCCTACTCCTCATTCTTAGGGGTCTTCTCCTATCTTTAAAAAAAATGCAGTTAAGGAGTCTGAGGTCATTGCTTCCAAGTAGGCTTCATTCGATAGTGTACGATAACAAAAAAGTTCCAATCATACAGCATGGCTACAAGAGCGAATTTTCAAAGAAATACTCGTGCTATTGAGTAAAAAGATGATGTAGGTAGCGAGAAACAACGGGTATCATTTTTCGATAATTCATTTTTTCGTGATTTTGACCGTTTTTACCCATTTTCTGACCCCTAGTCTTATTTTACCACTATTTGTTGAGAAAAATATTTTATAATCGAAATAGTCCCTCCGCAGGCCCTGGCCCACTGCGGGATTTCCACCATACAAAAAACCTAAAGTTACCTTGATCACTAAGTTAACTGTTACAGTACTCACGTTCAAGAAATATGTTTGCAACAAGATTTTATTTTGACACCTACAAGAATCTCAACTTGTACGTAAAATGTGTGCAACCATGTTTTAAATAAACTAACTTTTTACTGAACTTTGCATATTTCTGTATTTCAAAATTTGCTTGTAAAATGTTTTAAGGAATAAAGCAATTTTGCGCTCTCCGTCGTGAATCACCATCCCACACAACGTCAGGTGAATTAATAAGGATTTTAGGCCTTCATACCAATTTTGAACCCCAAAAAAATTTGACCCCCTATTCTGTACGAAAAACAAGTGCAATGATATTTTTCTGTCTTTACTCAACCATCCATACAACTCCAACAACAAATCCAGTGATTTTATATCAATCGTTCGGATTTTAACAGTTTTTACTCTAAAAACTCGAATTTGACCCCATTCGAATTTTTTTAAATTGCACATCTTTGAACTCATCCTTCTGTCTAGCAGTACGAACATTTTGGCAAAATTTGGAACTTTTATCATGAGCCCAAGGTCAGATATCGTCTGGAGTGACACATAAATACATTTTTGTTAAAATCTAGGGATGAATTCAGAACGCTCCGAAACGGATTTGCATAAAAACAAGTTCCAAAAATTCAATATCTGAAAATACATTGACATACACCTAAAGGAAATTATAAAGATTCGCCATAACATTCAGAATAAGAAGGAATTAACGTGTGGGTACGCACCTGCATTGTCGAGGCCGGTGTCGGAGCCGGCGGGGCGGAGCCCGTGGTGCCGGGGGCGGTGACCGGACCGGACGCTCTGAGACCGCGGAGGCGGACGCCGGGACCCGCCGCCCCCCTCGCACACGGAGGCGGACCGCGACGTTTTCATCACCATCAGCTCCGTTTTTTCCGACGTTTTCATGCTTCGTTTACGGTCAATTTTTTTTTCTGGAGTTTTGAAGGTATTTAACTGTCAGAACGGATTTTTTTTTAAATAATAAAAATATTGTTGTATACTTAGTATCAAGAGTTGATTCGGACGGGATGTTCAAATTTTTGTTTTTTTTGAATTTTGGTGAATTTGCGGTGTCAAAAGATGGGGCGGTTTTGACGTGTGTAGGCTCGTATCAGGAGCGTGAGTGAACGCACGACAGCGCACAGTCAACTGGGGTCCTGGACGGCTCTTGTGGGTTCAGGTCCGCGAGGCGGTGGTGGGACGAGAAGAGGAGGTGGAAGACATGCGCCGTCTGCCTCTCCAAAGATGAACGGAAAAACTTGGGATTATACCACAAATACCCAGCAAAGTCCTTGTCACATGGGTTTATTATTCTATTGGACGTACCTACAGAAATGCTGGCTGTTCATTTCTGTTTCTTGATAATTGAATCTATTTCTTAATAATTGAATCTGTTTCTGAATAATTGAAATAGCTATTTCTGATGGTTTCAACCAATTCTGGCCCACAAAACACAAATTAGGTACGCTCCTTTTTTTCCAAATTATCTTTGATCATTGGTAGTGCCATTTAATCGTCTTGATCCACGTGTTCACATTTTTTCTAGTGTTATTATACAAATTAATGGTGATTTCAGACGATTTCCAAGGTTTTTGACTGATGAAAAATCAATTTTGGGAGCTGAGCATTTGGTAGAACCTCGATTTTACACTCTTTGGTTAAAATCGACTTCATATTCGGTCTTCTTGTCCACAAAAACATGGAAAACGATACCAAAAAAGCTCATTTTACTAACAAAAAGTACCTATTTTTATACACATTTTCACTCATAACACCCCTGGGTATATTCCGATCGGGCTGCAAAGTTGCGGGACACAACTAGGGCCCAAATGGAGCATGTGTGCGGAAGAACGATTTTTTTAGACCGAAAATGAAGCCGGCACACGTGACACGGCGGACGGCGGACGGCGTACGGCGGACGGACATTGCATTTTGGTTTATTATTCTGTGAATAATACACCTATGTATTCGCTCAGCAACAAATTTGTATAACACCCCCTCAAACTTTTTTCTTTTCCGTTTCAAGGTGCGTAGATTCAAAAAATGCAATGTCCGTCCGCCGTCCGCCGTACGCCGTATCACGTGTACAGGCTTCATTTTCGGTCTAAAAAAGTCGTTCTTTCGCACACATGCTCCATTTGGGCCCTAGTTGTGTCCCGAAACTTTTCAGCCCGATCGGAATATACCCAGGGGTGTTATGAGTGAAAATGTGTGTAAAAATAGGTACTTTTTGCGTTTTAGCAACATGTCTGTAACATGAGCTGCTGAGATATCGTTTTCCATGTTTTTGGGGACGAGAAGACCAAATATGAAGTCGATTTTGACCAAAGAGTGGAAAATTGAGTTCTACCAAATGTTCAGCTGCCAAAATTGATTTTTTATGAGTGAAAAACCTGGGAAATCGTCTGAAATCACCATCAATTTGTATAATAACACTGGAAGTAGTATCAACACGTGGATCAGGACGATTAAATGGCACTACCAATGATCAAAGATAATTTGAAAAAAAAAGAGCGTACCTAATTCTGTAGGTATGTCCAATAGAATAATAAACCCATGTGGCAAGGACTTTGCAGCGTTTTTGGAATCTACGCACCTTGAAACGGAAAAGAAAAAAATTTGAGGGGGTGTTATACAAATTTTTTGCTGACCGAATACATAGGTGTATTATTCACAGAATAATAAACCAATACCTGTTTCGCATCTATTGATTCCAGCTAATAGTGGTTGCGAGTACATCAGTACCAGGACGACCCATGCATTACCTACACCGGGGAAAATAGTAGCAGCAACGTAGAGGTACTCATCATCAGGCCATCGGCACACTTAATTTTTGCCATTCATTTAGGTTTATATGTTTATTATCCTGCGAATAATACACCTATGTATTCGCTCAGCAAAAAAAAAAATTTTTTTTTCACGTTTCAATGCGCGTAAATTTCAAAAATGCTACACAAAGTCCTTGTCCTGCAACATGAGTTTTGAACATGCCTGCAGAAATTTTGGCTGTTCATTTTTTTGTTTCTTTCATTTGAAATAATTGAAATAGCTATTTTTGATGGTTTCCACCAATTTGGCCCCTAAAAACACGAATTATGCTCCTTTTTTTTAATACCAATTATCTTTGATCATTTATAGTGCCATTTAATTGTCTTTATTCACCTTTTGATACTATTTCTAGTGTTATTACACAAATTTATGGTGATTTCAGACAATTTCCCAGGTTTTTGATTAATAATAAATGAATTTTGGGAGCTGAACCTTCGTTACAACCTCAATTCTTCACTCCTTGGTCAAAATCATCTTCACATTTGGTCTTCTCGCCGTAAAAAAACATGGAAAACGATACCTCACAAGCTCATGTTATTAAATCATCAAAACCCCTATTTTAACACCCATTTTTGACCCGTAACACCCCTGGGTGTATTCCGATCGGGCAGCCGAGCTTCGGCGCACAATTAGAATCCAAACGTGTTCCCAAAACGGGGACCCGAACTGTGAGCGGAAGAACGACGATTTTACACAAAAATTCAACGTTAATTTAAGGCAGACATCAATACATCGCTTGTTGGTCAAAATCGACTTCATATTCGGTCTCCTCCCTAAAAACGCTGCAAAGTCCTTGTCACATGGGTTTATTATTCTATTGGAGTTCTACAGAATTGTTGGCTGTTAAATTCATTGTTTCTTTCATGTGGAATGATTGAAATAGCTATTTCTGATGATTTCCACCCATTTTGGCCCCCAAAACATGAAATAGGTAAGCTTTTTTTCTTTTTTCTTTTTTCAAATCGTCTTTGATCATTGGTAGTGCTATTTAATCGTCTTGATTCACCTGTTTACACTTTTTCTAGTGTTATTATACACATTGATGGTGATTTCAGACAATTTTCCAGGTTTTTGACTCATAAAAAAACAATTTTGGGAGCTGAACTTTTGGTAAAACCTCAATTTCCGCGTTTTGGTCAAAATTGACATCGTATTCGGCCTTCTCGTCCCAAAAACCATGGAAAACGATACCTCAAAAGCTCATGTTCCTAACATGCTACTAAAACGCAAAAAGTACCTATTTTGGTTTATTATTCTGTGAATAATACACCTATGTATTCGCTCAGCAAAAAATTTTTATAACACCCCCTCAAATTTTTTTCTTTTCCGTTTCAAGGTGCGTAGATTACAAAAACGCTGCAAAGTCCTTGTCACATGGGGATTATTATTCTACAGAATTGTTGGCTGTACATTTATTGTTTGTTTCATGTGAAATAATTGAAATAGCTATTTCTGATGGTTTCCACCAACTTTGGCCCCCAAAACACAAATTAGGTAGGTACGATCTTTTTTTTTTTCAAATTATCTTTGATCATTGGTAGTGCCATTTAATCGTCTTGATCCACGTGTTGACACTTTTTCTAGTGTTATTATACAAATTGATGGTGATTTCAGACGATTTCGCAGGTTTTTGACTCATACAAAATCAATTTTGGGAGCTGAACATCTGGTACAACCTCAATTTTCCACTCCTTGGCCAAAATCGACCTCATATTCGATCTTCTCGTCTCCAAAAACATGGAAAACGATAACTCAAAAGCTCATGTTACCAACATGTTGCTAAAACGCAAAAAGTACCTATTTTTACACACATTTTCACTCACAACACCCCTGGGTATATTCCGATCGGGCTGAAAAGTTTCGGGACACAACTAGGGCCCAAATAGAGCATGTGTGCGAAAGAACGACTTTTTTAGACCAAAAATGAAGCCGGTACACGTGATACGGCGGACGGCGGACGGACATTGCATTTTGGTTTATTATTCTGTGAATAATACACCTACCTATGTAATCGCTCAGCAAAAAATTTTTATAACCCCCCCTCAAACTTTTTTCTTTTCCGTTTCAAGGTGCGTAGATTCAAAAAATGCAATGTCCGTCCGCCGTCCGCCGTACGCCGTATCACGTGTACAGGCTTCATTTTCGGTCTAAAAAAGTCGTTCTTTCGCACACATGCTCCATTTGGGCCCTAGTTGTGTCCCGAAACTTTTCAGCCCGATCGGAATATTCCCAAGGGTGTTGTGAGTGAAAATGTGTGTAAAAATAGGTACTTTTTGCGTTTTAGCAACATGTTAGTAACATGAGCTTCTGAGATATCATTTTCCATGTTTTTGGGGACGAGAAGACCGAATATGAAGTCGATTTTGACCAAAGAGTGGAAAATTGAGTTCTACCTAGTGTTCAGCTCCCAAAATTGATTTTTTATGAGTGAAAACCCTGAGAAATCGTCTGAAATCACCATCAGTTTGTATAATAACACTGGAAAAAGGGTCAACACGTGGATCAAGACGATTAAATGGCACTACAAATGATCAAAGATAGTTATTTAAAAAAAAAAAGGAGCGTAGGGGCCAAAATTAATGGAAACCATCAGAAATAGCTATTTCGATTAATACGCATACAATAAACAATAAATGAACAGCCAAAATTTCTGTACGTATGTCCAGTAGAATAATAAACCCATGTGACAAGGACTTTGCAGCGTTTTTTCTTTTATTTAGAGGGCGCAGAGTCCGAAAATGATGTTTTACGCCTGACCAAGGCATACAGTATCACGTGTACAGGCTTCATTTTCGGTCTAAAAAAGTCGTTCTTTCGCACACATGCTCCATTTGGGCCCTAGTTGTGTCCCGAAACTTTTCAGCCCGATCGGAATATACCCAGGGGTGTTATGAGTGAAAATGTGTGTAAAAATAGGTACTTTTTACGTTTTAGCAACATATTGGTAACATGGGCTTCTGAGATATCGTTTTCTATGTTTTTCGGGACGAGAAGACCGAATATGAAGTCGATTTTGACCAGAGTGGAAAATTGAGTTCTACCAAATGTTCAGCTCCCAGAATTGATTTTTTATGAGCGAAAAACCTGGGAAATCGTCTGAAACCACCATCAATTTGTATAATAACACTGGAAAAAGTGTCAAGACGTGGTTCAGGACGATTAAATGGCACTACCAATGATCAAAGATAGTTAAAAAAAAAAAGAAAAAAAAAGAGCGTACCTAATTTGCGTTTTGGGGGCCAAAATTAATGGAAACCGTCAGAAGTAGCTATTTCGATTATTAGGCATGAAAGAAACAATTAATGAACAGCCAACGTTTCTGTAGGTATGTCCAATAGAATAATAAACCCATGTGACAAGGACTTTGCAGCGTTTTTTATACACATTTTCACTCATAACACCCCTGGGTATATTCCGATCGGGCTGAAAAGTTTCGGGACACAACTAGGGCCCAAAAGGAGCATGTGTGCTAAAGAATGAATTTTTTAGACCGAAAATGAAGCCGGTACACGTGATACGGCGGATGGACATTGCATTTTGGTTTATTATTCTCTGAATAATACACCTATGTAATCGCTCAGCAAAAAATTTTTATAACACCCCCTCAAACTTTTTTCTTTTCCGTTTCAAGGTGCGTAGATTCAAAAAATGCAATGTCCGTCCGCCGTCCGCCGTATCACGTGTACAGGCTTCATTTTTGGTCTAAAAAAGTCGTTCTTTCGCACACATGCTCCATTTGGGCCCTAGTTGTGTCCCGAAACTTTTCAGCCCGATCGGAATATACCCAGGGGTGTTATGAGTGAAAATGTGTGTAAAAATAGGTACTTTTTGCGTTTTAGCAACATGTTGGTAACATGAGCTTTTGAGTTATCGTTTTCCATGTTTTTGGAGACGAGAAGATCGAATATGAGGTCGATTTTGGCCAAGGCGTGGAAAATTGAGGTTGTACCAGACCAGGTTGTGTTCAGCTCCCAAAATTGATTTTGTATGAGTCAAAAACCTGCGAAATCGTCTGAAATCACCATCAGTTTGTAGAATAATACTAGAAAAAGTGTCAACACGTGGATCAAGACGATTAAATGGCACTACCAATGATCAAAGTTAATTTGAAAAAAAAAAAGATCGTACCTACCTAATTTGTGTTTTGGGGGCCAAAGTTGGTGGAAACCATCAGAAATAGCTATTTCAATTATTTCACATGAAACAAACAATAAATGTACAGCCAACATTTCTGTAGAATAATAAACCCCATGTGACAAGGACTTTGCAGCGTTTTGGAATCTGCGCACCTTGAAACGGAAAAGAAAAAATTTTGAGGGGGTGTTATAAAAATTTTTTGCTGAGCGAATACATAGGTGTATTATTCACAGAATAATAAACCAAAAACAAGGAAAACGATACCTCCAAGCTCATGTTACTAGAACACCAAAAACCCCTATTTTTACACCCATTTTTCACCCATTTCATCCCTGTGGGTATATTCCGATCGGGCTGCAGTTTCGGGACACAACTAGGGCCCAAATGGAGCATGTGTGCGAAAGAACGATTTTTTTTAGACCGAAAATGAAGTAGATATGGATGACACGGCGGACGGACATTGCATTTTTGGAATCTACGCACCTTGAAACGTGAAAGAAAAAATTTTGAGGGGGCGGTCCACAAATGTTTTGCTGAGGCTGAGGACTGGTGTATTATTCACAGAATCTGAAGCAGAAGTTCGAATCTGGCGCCAATCGCAGAGTAATACCTGTAGTAGTTACTAACACCATCCTTGCAGTGATCAAGGTTCCAGTGGAGGCGAGAAATGCTGAGATACGGGTTAAGTCCTATCAGTACACCAAATACCAACACGTAAACCCCCTACTGGGCTAAAGAAGGTAACACTAATTTTAAATTACCTTCCTAGACGTTGTCATTATTTTAGTCTATTCTTTGTGTTCTTCCTTCTACGATAAGACTAAATAATACATTCAAGTGTTCAGTAGCAATCCAATGGAATTTCTCTGTGAAATGAAACTGTTCACTACTGGTGAAAGAATTCGCTTCAGCTTTTTCGTCTTTTACACAAACCCTTAGCTGTTTCAGTATTTTTGAAAAGCCTAACAATTTTCATCAGATTCAGAAGAGACAGAAAATGAGTGGTTGGAAATTGGGGGATGACCATCAGGGGCGTTATAACCCAAAAATTGCACTGGTGTCCGCCACCCTAACTGCCTTTACCCTAACTAACGAACTTTTCCATGGTTCTGACCATGAATTTCAATTCTTTTACACCTACACGTTTTTGTTAGTTAGGTGCTCATAACCTACTCCTGTACGCTCGACACCTCCCTTTTTGCCAGCTCATACATTATTTTTCCCGATTTTGAGCGATTTTAAATTTTTTTTAAAAACGCTGCAAATCCCTGCACAACGGTTTATTATTTTCTACAGAATACCCTCCTGTTACAGATCACAGCTCTCTGTGACCCCACACAGCAGCTCTCTATAATTCTATACACATTATGTGAATCGCAGACCCTCCGTAGGTTAGTACCTAACCCCGTACTCGTTACTAGGTACCTACCTAAATCACGAGTTAAATGTTGCTAAAATAATTCTGTCTATGACAAAAAATAACTAAAATGGCAAAAAGAAACGCAAATAATTTAGTTCTGAAAGAAAATTGATGATGTGGAGTGAAATAGATGCCCCTTCTGCGTAGATCAATGTTTTCTATGGTCAATACCTACCCTCGTGGTCAAGTATAATGAGCCTTTGTGTAATAACTTGCCCATCAATAATACTTCAACGGTTGGTCAAGTTGCAAAAGAACCGATCAACAAAATCCAGCCCCTTCATGGTAGATGAACCGTTGTGTAATACTTTACCGTTGTGTAACAATTTACCGCTATGTAATAATTTACCGTTGTGTAATAATTTACCCATCAATAATACTTCAAAGTTTATTTAAGTTTCACAAGTACCTACCAACAAAATCCAATAGTCCATCACTTATCAAATGAAATAATATCGCAGAACAATCAACTCGACTTCATAAAACCATCCTTGATTTTAATCAGGTGCTCCCTAGCGATGATATCCGGGCCCATTGATTCACGATCTTGTTGACGGACCTTTTTGGTGCACACGAACGGCTGGACGTACAATGCTCCGGGTTGTCTCAAAAAATTGTTTAGCACAAGACGAATTTAATAACGTAAAAAAACCATGCCCTTCTATCGGAAGTTTTCCAGCTACGGCGTTCTGAAAATTTCAACCCCTATTTTGAACCCTTTAGAGATGACTGACAGTATCGCCGAGCTTCGAGGACCAACTAGACCCAGACTAGACTAACCCGAATTTCATCCATTTTTTTTTTCCATGGTAACTAAGAAAAGTGGCCAGACAGAAAATTTTTTATTGCATTTTCGGATTCTACATACCTTGAAACGTAAACCATCAAATTTTGAGGAGGGTTAGAATTTTTTGTTTCATGCTCGATTCCAATGGTTCATTATTGAAAATAATAAACCAAAAAAATGGACCTTTCGAGGTATAATGAGTTTGGGCAAGTGAAAGTGAAAGGTAATTGTCGGGCCGATGTGTTAGGGCCAAAGGGCAGCGATGCGTTTGGGCCAGTTATCTTCCTTGCGATTAGTAGGTTAAATATCTGATACCTAAACACCTAACTTGGCATAAACAGTTTCATAATTTAGACAGTCTTTTTCTGCCTTGAAAGGCCATTCCATAACACATTTAGTAATTCAATTTATATTACTGCGACTTCGAGCATTTTTACCAATTCTTCAAATTGGCAAACAAACTGGCCTTTGAATGCAGTATGGAAAGGACAGGGACACCTCGGAGTTACCTCGGCACCGTGTGTAACCGGTACAATTTCGACTTCCACGACGACTAATTCGGACAGAGTAAGGTAATATACATTTTCCCTTAGGGATATATTTAACTGCACGGCAAAAAAAAACCAGTCATGCAGCATGACTTAATGAGCGAATTTTCAAAGAAATATTCGAATTAATGGCTATGGTTTTGAATAAAGGAAAACTTCGGTCTAAAATTTGGTTTTCTATGTATATTCTCTTCGTATTTATTTTAATTTGTACGTTTTGTCCATCCTGATTCTACCGTTTGTTATGAGTAGATTCCTTGTTCCTTCTGAATGGCCTTTCCTCTTGACTACGATTTCAGGCCTGGTATCTAAAACCAGTTCAAGATTTGCTCTACTAGGTAGGTAGATCCTTCCTTCTTCATTGATATTATTTTTATCATGTTAAGTACCTACCTACCTTTGAATATCAAATATTCGTATGATACTGATAATAAATTGATAAGATACCTACCTAACCTTCTTCCTCCTACTGTTAGTACCTAAATTGAATAATTTGAAATAGATTTTTTCTTTCGTCTTCCTTCTAGTAATACGTGGGCCGGTACTTGTCTATCTATGAAGGTATCATAACAATAAATTATATGTCAAATGGGAAATTCAAGGAGTTGTACTAATCGTTTGCCTCCCCCTTTTTTGCTTCGAACTCTCGTCTTCAATTAATACTTCTCACATTTTTCAATCTGACCACTCTAAGGGGGTGGGGGGGGGGGGTAAGAGTTTAAAGATTATCCTAGTTTTGGGTAATTTTTGCGCACTTTAAATGCTCTAATTTAAGAACGGATTTAGATATCTAAAATCCGATTTCACCATCGTGTTCAGCGTGCAAAAACCTTTAAAATGAGGGGTCACTTGTTAGAAAATAACATTTTGGGGATTTTTGGGTAATTTTTGCGCACTTTAAATGCTCTAATTTGAGAACGGATCACGATATCTAAAATCCGATTCCACCATCGTGTTCAGCGTGCAAAAACCTTTAAAATGAGGGGTCACTTGTTGGAAAATAACATTTTGGGGATTTTTGGGTAATTTTTGCGCACTTTAAATGCGCCAAAACCCTCCTTAGAGTAGGCCAATTTCGCCCATCTTCGAACTTAGCCTTTCGATTGCCAAGATAGATTTTTTGTGCAAATTTGAGCTGTTTATCTCAATTCTATCGATAGTTATCGTCTGGAGTGACACATATATATATATATACATATAAAAAAGTGTTAAATTTCAGGAATCGTTTTAGAATGGTCTGAAACGGATTTCTATGAAGAAAATTTCCAAAAATTTATATTATTTAAATTTCGAAGCCATTGCAATAGCTTCATTTTCTTTGAAAATTCGCTAAAAGGTATTTTCCCTTCTGCGAATCTCCATCTAAAAAGATTATCTTCACTTCAGAAAAAGTAAAACTCCCAGCATAAAGTAAACGTCAATATTGACTCCAATCACGGCTAAATAGGGGTTGGCACAGCAAAAAAGGGGTTTGCACAGCAAAAAAGGGGTTTTGCACAGCTATTTCAAGTTGTTCTCACATTTCTACTGTGAGAATCCTTCTTCTGCCGTTATAATCAATTTCTGGAAGGGCAATAACAAATTTGAACGTTGAATCACCTTATTAGACGGGCGTCTCCCAAATTAGCCGTGCGACTCCCAAATTAGCCGTGCGATTCCCTTTTTTGATGTGCGAAGTATTTTTTGGACGTGTGTTTGAATTAAAAGCTGTTATGCCCGCCTTTTATGTAGGGAGTAACCTCTATTTTGCCGGGCCGATAAATCACACCCTTTTCCTTACGCACTTCCGCTCGTTCCTTCGTTGGCACAAACCCACTGCTTTCGCATCAGACGCAGGCTTTGGCGTTGGCCCGAACACATAGCGTTTTCACACCACCGGCCCAAACTCAGAGCCCTAAGTCACCAGTGTGTTATACGCAGATGATTTACAGCTCTTTTTGGACGCTGATAAATCTGAACTGGCGAGTGTGGTATCAAAGATAAATGAAGATTTAGCAGCGCTGAGTGATTCGGCCTCTGCACATGGTTTGAAGATTAATCTATCCAAAAGCGACGTTATAATCATAGGGAATCCAAAAATCACGGCAAAAATTGATCTCGAAGACTTGCCACTAACTGAAGTAGACGCCAACCCTTTGAGTTATGTTGACAACGTTAGGAATTTAGGAATACATTTCGATGGCGCGTTATAGTGGAAACAAACTTCACTGGTGTGTAAGAAGGTACATAAGGCATTGTACCAACTTCGAAGATCCTAACCTGTAACACATTGGCTTTTCATTTGCCTGAAGATGTCAAGCTAAGTATGGTTAAAGCTCTAATATTTCCCATCTTGGATTACAGCTGCATCCCATATTCGGATATTACAGATGAGCAGTATACACATCTTCAGCGTGCTCAGAATGCGTGCATCCGTTTTGTAACTAAAATACCAATTTTTGACAACATCACGCCAGCATACAGAAAATTGAAGCTGTTGAAAATGAAAGAATGGAGGCAATTCCGAATAGGTACGTTGTTATTTAAAATTCTAAAGACAAGGACCCCGCAATATCTGTACCAAAAATTGACGATCATGTCTGAAGTTCACCAAAAAGAGACAAGAGCAGCTAATAAAACGCTTAGAATGCCTATACATAAAACAGTGAAGTATGCTGATTCATTTCTGGTACAATCTATAAAGATAAACAACGATAAGCTTGAACTTTTTGATTATAATAATATTTAGAATAATGAATTTAAGAATAAATTTAAAGAAAAGCTTCTTACAGTGTACTGACTCGTTTAAATATTTTCCACATGTAGGTATGTACATACTAATTATATAAGCCACGGAGGAAGCCACAATTTCATTTCACCAATTACGCAGACTGATTTATTTTACATAATAATACCTAATTAATGTAATCTTGCCAAAAAGGCAGAGACGGTCAACATACCCTATTTTTGTGCAAGTCAATAAATAAAATCTTCATTCATTCATTCTTTCCTTCGTTGGCCCAAACCCATTGCTTTCGCACCAGACGCAGGCTTTGGCGTTGGCCCGAACACATCGCGTTTTCACACCACCGGCCCAAACTCAGAGCCCTAAGTCACCATCCTGTGACGTGTTTGATGAAGTCAGTAGTTCCTGGTGATTTTGACCAATCTATTACCTAGTTTAACCTAACCATCATCCTGCAAGGTTCGATGAATTCATAATAACGTAGGCGGTCTTTCAACGTTTTACTATTTTTCTCTATTTTTACCAAGTTTTCGACCCACAAAAACTTGAATTTGTCCTACTTTTTTTATAAACACATTTTTGACAAGAAGACATATTGCAAGTCTTCTTTTTCCACGCATGCCCACTCTTCAACATTTACAATGTTTTTAAAGATAGATTTTGACCAAATTTTTGTTTGGTCAATTACCAACATTTTGGTGGAACTGAGAATTTTTCATCTCGCAGCCAAGTTAAGATCCAGGGATTTCAAATTTCAAAAGGGGGGGGGGGGGGGGGGGGGAGTACCTCCCAACTTGACATAATTCATTCCTCACTTCCATAACAGGCGACAAGGATCTAACCTAGGCCAAGAAAACCAACTTTTCTCAAGAAGGTACGCATTTATTCTGCTTTTTGAACCGATACATCAAATTACAACTAATCTGATGATGTGCTCATGTGCTTCAATTCATCTTGAATTAAAAATAGGTTTTATTTACACTGGTACTTCAGAAGTGTTCCACATCTAGCTACAAACAAAATTCGAATTGATCGGCATACTTACGAGCAAAAATATGAATTTCCATGTTACAGCTGTACCTATCGAAATATGATACACGAAGAACAAACATTAATTACAAGCTATACAACTACCTGCGATATGTACAAAACCTTACATCCATCACATACCTACGGTGAGTTCCGAGGGGACTTCATATGACGGATAGCAAGTCCTCCGTTTGAAATACGACAACGCGAAGTATGTCTTTGTGGTTGAGCCTCCGTTTGATGTGACCAATCCTCCTGATGAGCTTCTCGTTGTCGAGCAACAGCGCTTTGCTCTCCTCCGGCGGCGGGATCCTGCGTTGAGCTGCAGCTTGGAGGATGTCGCCCACATCTTCGTGTTCTGCCAGGCAAACGAGAAACACGCATGAGTGGTCCCAAATGGGAAATTTTCGACAAATCTAGACAAAATATTCAGAGCTCTTGGAAAAAATTATACTTCGAAGCCGGTTCTCAAAAATAAGCGACATTTTATAAATTTGGGCGATCGAAAGTAAAATTGCGGCAAAAAATTACGTATGAGGTCTACAGATACCTGATTGGCTATTGGCCAAAGGTTCCCAATGCTGCCAACAACCCAACATTAGAAACGGCAAACCCTTCGTGGAACTTTAAAGAAACTTTGGTCTTCAGACTTTGATCCTTGGGTTGATTTTGAGGACTTTTTTAAAATTTACCTATTTATCAATATTTTTTGTTCCATTCTCAGCCGCAAATCATCAGCGTAACCGCCCCCTTGTAAGACCGCTATGTGAGACTAATTCCCACCTGGATTCCACTCATGACCGGGACTTTTTTACTGCCCCACTTGCCACAATAAGAAAAAATGTATATTCTCCCTTATTTTACTACTAAATCTTGTTAACCTTTAATGATTAATTTACTGAAATGAATTAACCCGTTATTGCGATTTTATCAGATCTTATATATTATTAACTGTTGTTGCACCATCATTTTTATATGTATTTTTTCACTGCTCTATATGTATTTTTCATTTAATTTTTATATGCACTTGTACGTGTATCTGTTCATCTATGTTATTGGTGTTCGTCGCCGTCAAATAATAAAATAAAATAAATATGTGGTCCATATCATTCTAAGTGATGGACTAGCGCTCCAAGTGGGATTTGAGCTGAACTACTCCGCAATTTACATGATTTGATACGTCATTTCTAGCAGGAACTCTGAAGTCAAATTTCATTCGTTTTCAGCCTACTTTCCGAAATAAACACCTCATTATGCGCTAAATAGGTGTTATTTCCGTTACTGAACACAATTTGGCCAGAAAGAGGAGAATTTGTAACCCACAAAATTTTTCCCGTTTTGTACAAACTTTAAATAGGATATTTCACGCTGATCACGAGTATACCATGTTATACGTGACCCTGAATGGTCTTTTAGACAAAAAACACCAAAAAAACACTTGAATCCGAACACACGTTGAAATACACATCGTAGGAAATTCAATTCTGTGTTGAATGAGACGAAAATTAGTCCTCGAGATAAATATTATGTTGTTTCAATTTAGATGACTTTTCAAATCTTCATTCAAATTTGCAAGAATTTTTAGTTCATCATTTCAAGGCAAAATCTCTCTAAGGCTCTTGATGGTCAAACATTGAAAATGACGGCTGATATTCAATGGGGGGCATGTGCAAAAGTGTCACTAAAGCGGTTTATATTATTTTTCAATGGAAGTAGATTCCATTCTGAAAACTGACACCAACCTCACTGTCTATGATTAGTAGTTCTTTTTCCATGATTTTTCCAAGTTTCCAAAGGTTCCTTCGTCACAGAGGGCAGGGGAGGTCTCACACAGGCGAGAGGGGTGCAATGACGTAGGAACCTCTGGAAACTTGGAAAAACCATAGAAAAAGAACTACTAATCATAGGACAGTGGGGATGGTGTCAAAATCCTCAGGATGCTACTTTCATTTTTTTTTAATAAAAATTAAAAAATAAATAAATACGTACACAGACCCCATTGTCAGTTTCAAGTTGGGGTGGCTTGGAACTGACAATTGTTTCACCACCCTGAGAATTTTTTCACCAACCTCAGTCATACGACGAGTAGCAGGTTTTTCTATGAATTTTTCAAAGATTTTTCACTTTATACGGGTTTACCAAGTGTTACAATACCTAACTGCCTTTAATGATAATATATTTATTGATGCACAGGACATTTTACAGACCCAACTCGCGCCTTCTTAAACATAACTTTTATACTGCCCTGATTTGAGCGGACCTGCTAGTACCTACTATGTCATCACTCCAGAGTGACCAAATGTTGCTCCCTATCCATCCCCCCCCCCCCCCCCCCCCCCACCGGATTTCAGCTGATTTCCTAAACGTTAAACATTTCAAAAACTCAGGGGACACCCAACACAACAAGAAATCTGAGAGCTTCGAGAATGAGACTTACCTTTCCGCCTCGTGAAGCAGTCACACTTATCAGCTGCTTCAATGACAATAATGTTCTCTTTTCCTTTGTCCTGTAAACGGTTAACACGTATTAGGTTAGTCAAAGTAATATAATATAAAATTCATTGGTAAGAATACACGCATTCAGCTTGCTAAGTCAGTACGTGGTAACATCCACAACTACGATTCATTTCAATCATTGATGAATTCTCGGGCCTTGTGGTCAGAAAATACCTCTGACTTCATGAACACCATTAGTCAGGTATTTGGAATAAAAAGAGAAAGATTACACGACGTCACTGTTCAGGGGCTTATCAAATTGGCGCACATTTGAAATAATTCCTCATCCCTATTTCCTCATTTTTCGCCATTTTCAAGTTCGTACTTTTGGTTTGTTATAATTCAATAAAAAACCATCGGAATCGAGCATGGGACATTTTAACCCCCCCACCGAAAAATCTGATACGGTTTTTGTTTCAAGGTCCAAAAATGGTTTTAAAAAAAATTTCTACCTGTCCACCGTACTTCGCACTTCTTTTTTGGCAGTTTGTCCCATTTGTGGACTAGTTGGTCCCCAAACCTCGACCGTTAATGTCAGTCATCTCTAAATGGGGAAAAATATGGGTTGAAATTTCCAGGACGCCGTTACCTTGAGCGCTACCGAAGCGTTGTACGTCCAGCCATTCGTGTGCACCGAAAAGCTTCGTCAACATCATCGTGAATCAAACGGTATAAATCCGGCCCAGGTATCATCACTAGGGAGCACCTGATTATAATCAAGGATGGCTTTTATGAAATCGAGTTAACTGTTCCGAGATATTATTTAATTAGAAGGGTGAAATTCATTTTGGATTTTGTTTATAGGTACTTGTGTAACTTGAAAACTTCAAGTTTTGTAAGTTAAAAAACGTGAAGTGGTACTGATGAGTACCTTCTTCACTCCAGACCACGTCACAATTTCATCTGCTCGTAATTTACTTGTGTACATTTTTGTAGATCACAAATAGAAAGTTTTTAAAAAAAAGTTACGCTTCATGAATAACAACAAATAATTGATGAGAGAATTCTTGAATCCACCGCACATTTATGAAACTGGAATTCCCCGGCCGGCTCCAGTACTCGACTCATGGGCTTTCCAGGGGGGAGCACGAGGGTAGCTAATGACCACAGAAAACAGTGATCTACACAGAAGGGGCAGATCATTTTATTTTACGAGGTTTAATTAATCCCCCTCCCCCCCGCCAAATTCACCTCTGCTCATGTTTTCAAACGTTCAATTATCATTTTGGTTTATTATTTTCAATAATGAACCTTTGGAATCGAGCAAGAAAAAAAATTCTTAACCCCCCTCAAATTTGATGGTTTACGTTTCAAGGTATGTAGAATCCGAAAATGCAATAAAAACATTTCTGTCTGTCCGCCTTACGGGCCACTTTTCTTAGTTACCATGAATAAAAATTGATGAAATTCGGGTTATAGGTTCCGTTCGGGGTCTAGTTGGTCCTCAAAGCTCGGCGTTTCTGTCAGTCATCTCTAAGGGGTTCAAAATAGGGGTTGAAATTTTCAAAACGCCGTATCTCGAAAAATTTCGATTGAAGGGTATTTTTTTTTTTACGTTATTAAATTTGCCTTGAGCTAAACAATCTCTTGAGGCCACCCGGAGCAGGACGATGCCCAATGTACCCCGTTGCGAGAAAGAGATGGACAATTGACCCCGGCGTTAGGGGACAATGTACACCGATACGAAACAAGGAGCTGTAATCGTTGGAGGACGATCGACCCCCCTAATGCACCTGAGTCAACATGACTATTTTTCTGATAGTGGAGTCAGTTTACGTTCAACAATGAGTGATGATAGTACTGTGTTTGTGGGTGACGGGAGTGAGCAAGGGAATTGTGTAGTTTTTCATCACAATTTTAAATTTGTGTTCCAAAAACAACTTTCGGGTGGAGTTAAAAAGTGGGTGTGCGCAGATAGACGAAAAACGAAAAGCCGGTTAAGTAGCTGCAAAGCCTACATAAAAACACTAGGAAAGGAAGTGTTGGAAGGTTCCGAAAACCACACCCATGAACCTATAGAACAACGCTTGCAGCAATCCTTACTCCGTGCGATTGTCAAGAGAAAAGCAACTAATGATCTCTGCACACGTCCTTGTAAGGTAAGTTGTTTTATTTAATGAAATGTAAAATGAAAAATTGAAACGTCCTGTTAATCATTGTTCAATGATATCAATTTACGGTAATCATATCAATGAAATTGTAATCATATACTTTTTGTTACAGATTGTGAGATCCGCGCTAATGGAGATGCCAACAGAATTGAATGAAAATGAATGCCTGAAGTTTGCAACAAACTTCGCCTCAAGCAGCCCAAACATTTTTTTGTTTGTAGATACACTTCTCTCAATGCAAACAGAAATTTATGCAAAAGTTAAAACTGCAATGAAAAATGGTGAACCCGTTGATCGAAGGAGGGCGTCAACAAAAAGAAGAACAGGCTTGTTAACCAAGACCATCCAAAAATATGACGAACACGAAATATCTCTTTTCACTTATATTAATAAACGCGTTTCAGGCAAATATAGAATCCATCTTCATGAATAGGACAGTTTTTTAAATGTTTATGACATTAAAGAGAAATTATTCATTGCATGTTTACTGTGTGTCATGTTTTCACTATTTTTATTAATTATACCAAATTACAGTATAAACCATAGTTTCACTTTTGGTTTATTATTTTCAATAATGAACCATTGGAATCGAGCATGAAAAAAAAAAATTCTTACCCCCCCTCAAAATTTGATGGTTTACGTTTCAAGGTATCTAGAATCCAAAACTGCAATAAAAACATTTCTGTCTGTCCGCCTTACGGGCCACTTTTCTTAGTTACCATGAATAAAAATTGATGAAATTCGGGTTATAGGTTCCGTTCGGCGTCTAGTTGGTCCTCGAAGCTCGACGTTACTGTGAGTCATCTCTAAGGGGTTCAAAATAGGGGTTGAAATTTTCAAAACGCCTATACCATTTTTTTACGTAGGTAAATATTTTTACGGTTTTAAATAGTTCTTGAACTTGCGAGTTTTTTAAGACCATCCGGAGCATCGTACGTCCAGCCGTTCGTTCACAGTAAGGCCCCGAAGTTTGCACCGACAGGCATTTTCGACTCCAGTGTGAATGAAATTGTATACAATTCAAACCAAATCTCGTAACCAGAGACGCGCCCACAATAGGAATTTGTGAATACGGCCAATCATTTGTAGGGATCACCTGATTATATTGGCGGAGTATGAAGTCGAGTTGGTTGTTCTGTGATATTATTTAATTTGAAAAATGATGGCTCTTTTGGAGTTTGTTGGTAGGTAGTGAAACTTGAACAAACGTTGAAGTATTATTGATGGGTAAATTATTACTACGGTAAATCATTACACAACGGTAAATTATTACACAACGGTTCATTATACCATCTACGTAGAAGGGGCTGGAGTTTGTTGGTAGGTACTTTTGCAACTTTTTTCACTCCTCATCAACAATTGAGGAGTGAAAAAGAAATTTTCTTTTCAGAACTTCATTATGTGTGTTTCTTTTTGTTAGTTACTGTTTGTCATCGGCAGAATTATTTTAGCAACATTTAACTCGTGATTTAGGTAGGTACCTAGTAACGAGTACGGGGTTAGGTACTAACCTACGGAGGGTCTGCGATCTACATAATATGCATAGAATAGTACATATTATATTATATAGACGGGTTATCTATACAGAGAGCTGTGATCTGTAACAGAAGGGTATTCTATACAAAATAATAAACCGTTGTGCAGGGATTTGCAGCGTTTTTTATTCCTCGAAACGGATCACATCGGGGAACGGGGGTCGAATGACCACTGGGTGTACATGAGAACGGATTGCGACGGGGGTCAATTGACCATCGGGTGTACATGGGAACGTTTGGCGAAGGGGGTCGATCGTCCAACACTTGTTAAGGACGGGGGTACAATGGCAGACTCCCCCCGGAGCATTAGACGTCCAGCCGTTCGTGTGCACCAAAAAGCTTCGTCAACACGATCGTGAATCAAACGGTATAAATCCGGCCCGGATATCATCACTAAGGAGCACCTGATTATAATCAAGGATGGCTGTATGAAGTCGAGTTGGTTGTTCTGCGATATTATTTCATTTGACAAGTGATGGACTACTGGATTTTGTTGGTAGGTACTTCTGAAACTTGAACAAACGTTCAAGTATTATTGATGGGTAAATTATTAAACAATGGCAAATTATTACACAACGGTGAATTATTACACAAAGGTAAATTACGACACCACGGTAAATTATTACACAACGGTAAATTATTACACAACGGCTCATCTACCCAGAAGGGGCTGGATTTTGTTGATAGGTACTTTTGCAACACGAACAACCGTTGAAGTATTATTGCTGGGCAAATTATAACACAATGGTTCATTATTCTATCTCCGTAGAAGGGGAACCTATAAAGGTAAATTATTACACAACGGTTTAGGTAGGTACCTAGTAACGAGTACGGGGTTAGGTGCTAACCTATGGAGGGTGTAGAATAGTACATATGTTACATAGAAGGGTTATCTATACAGAAAGCTGTGATCCGTAACAGGAGGGTATTCTGTACAAAATAATAAACCGTTGTGCAGGGATTTGCAGCGTTTTAGCATGGATATGTTTTTGCCCTGGGGGGTCATTCTAAAATTTGCGACCGAAAAAAATGCAACGCTGCAACCGATAAACAATTTGGAGATGTGCGTGTGTAGTTACCGACAATACCCAGCGAAACAATAATGAAATGAGCACAAACCATTTTATTGAACGAATTGGAAGGTAGCGATTGGAAGGTAGCACCTAAAAATGTGCCTTCTAATAATGAAATGATGATGATGATGTTGGAATTTGTTAGATCCGAATAGTGGTCGTCTACGTGAACGTTCTTACGAGAAGGTTCGTCAGGTGCACACTACTTGTGCAGCTACATAAAGTAATTGCACTTTTTTCATTATCAATCAATTCAAAAATTTATATCATTTTTCCACTTCATGGAAAAACATTGAAAAGTGGATGTGAAAATACAGCGCCCAAAAACATATCCATGATTCAATGTTTTTCCATGAAGTGGAAAAATTTTATGATATGACTGGGGTTTTTGTTCGTTCTCATCCAGAAGACGTCACTGGCCGTTCTGTTAGGGACAGATTTTTTAAACTCTACTACATCGTTATTTTTAAATCAAAGTTTATCAATGTAAAGCCTACTAGATGAAGACGTTTTTGTGATATTTGACAACCTGTAGGTATTTTTTGTAACCTCAGCAGAACGCACAATCTTTTTCACAATTTTAAATTTTGACATTTTCAAATGTTCCAACTGATATTGGCCAACATTTTAAGTAACTCTGACCATTGAAAAAGAAGAATCTTACAGGAAATTTAACGTTCTTTCAAACGGTGTAATTGGATTTGTTTTAGTCTCAATATTTTCGAATTTATTCGCGTTTTTATGCGGTAAGATAATGAAAAGTTGGAAAAACACGAATTGTTGGATAGGTATCTTTAAAACGAAGAACTTTTCGAAAAATTTCTACTGAGCATTTTTGTTCCAAATGAAGAGTAGAATCGATTCCCTGAGTTTCTCCAGAAGGAACTGGGACACCCCGTACATTCGATTCATGAGTAAAAACGTCAAAGCTATTCAGTATAATAAACGACCCCTGGAGACACAGGAAGAGACTGTCTCCTGAGGAAGACTCCGGGAGGCCTTCAAAATAGATAATCTCTTTTCACTATCTCTTCTAGTGAACAGGGCCCCTGACTGACCTATTCATGGACAATGCTAATTTGACATTTACCCCCAAGGGCTGCACAACGAAGTAGAATGTGCAAGGTAAATGCACAGCATGCTGGGCATCGCAAGCATCAGTGCCGTACTCGTCAGATACTACTGAAAACAGTGTTATATACTCACTACTTCAACAGTAGGTGGCGCCTTCTGGGATTTGAGCTTGTCCAGCTCCTTGGCGGTTTTCAAAAGGCGGTCGTGGGCCCGTCGAATGTTTTGTCTCAGCGTTTTGATTTTCATCCGATAACTTTCGTTCGTTCTCTTCAAGTCGTTCACCTGTTTGAGCGCCATTTGGTGTTCGATCGAAACGAGAGTTTGAGTGCTTTGAGTGACGAACGACGGTTTATCGCCGAGTCGAGCCGCAGTGGTGATGCTGTTCGTCGCGCTGGTCCCCAAAGTCGAAAACGGAACTGGCACAAGATTTCTGACCGGGATGTGGGGCCTGGTGAGGGTTTCCGAGACCGTTGTAACGGGAAGTTCTATCGGAGTAACAGAGCAGAAGGACGACAAGTCCGGGTTGACTTGCACCAACAACTGGGCTGAGGGTGACGGCCCAGGTGTGGAAGCCTGAGTAGGAGTAGACGTTGTGTTGGCTCCTGGTTGGACAGACGGCGTCTGAACGATGATAGGCCAAGATGCCGCTGAAAGAACAAAAATCATCATTTCCTTCTTCTTTCGTAAGTATTTTGGTTCATTATTCAGTGAATAATACACCTATGTATTAGCTCAGCAAAAACATTTTATAAAACCCCCTCAAAATGTTTTCTTTTACATTTCAGTAGATTCAAAATGTGCAACGTCCGTCCGCCATACGATGTATCATGCATATCTACATCATTTTCGGTCTAAAAAATTCGTTTCAAACATAGGGTGAATTTGGGCCCTAGTTGTGTCCCAAAACTTTGCAGCCCGATCGGAATATACCCAGGGGTGATATGGGTGAAAAATGGGTGTGAAAATTGTTTTTTTTTTTTGTGTTTTAGTAACATGAGGTTTTGAGGTATTGTTTTCCATGTTTTTTAGGACGAGGAGACCGAACATGAAGTCAATTTCGGCCAGACTACAAATTTGAGGTTCTAACGAAGTTTCAGCCTTAAAGTTACGTTGAATTTTGGTCTAAAATCGTCGTTCTTCCGCACACAGTTTGGGTCCCCATTCGGGAACACATTTGGGTCCTAGTTCGGCTTCGAAGCTCGGCAGCCCGATCGGAATACACCCATTGGTGTTATGGGGGGGAAATGGGTGTAAAAATAATTTTACACCCATTTTCGGTGTTTTAGTACCATGGGCTTGTGAGGTATCGTTTTCCATGTTTTTTAGGACGAGGAGACCGAATATGAAGTCGATTTTGACCAAAGGGAGGGAACTTGAGGTTCGAACGAAGTTTCAGCCTTAAATTTATGCTGAATTTTGGTCAAATCGTCGTTCTTCCGCACACAGTTTGGATCCCCATTCGGCAACACATTTGGGTCGAAGCTCGGCAGCCCGATCGGAATACACCCAGGGGTGTTGTGGGGGAGAAAATGGGTGTAAGAATAGGGTTTTTTGAGGTTTTAGTGAAGATAAACTCGTGAGGTATCGTTTTCCATGTTTTTTAGGGCGAGAAGATCGAATATGAAATTTATTTCGACCAAAGAGTGAAGAATTGAGGTTTTATTGAGGTCCCAAAATTCATTTTTTATGAGTTAAAAACCTGGGAAATTGTTTGAACTCACCACAAATTTGTATACATTGGCAGTAGTATTAACAGGTGAATCAATGATCAATGGTCAAAGATAATTTGTCAAAAATAGGAGCCCAATTCGTGTTTTTGGTGGCCTAAATTGGTGGAAATCATCAAAGTAGCTATTTTAATTATTGCACATGAAAGAATTAATAAATCAACAGCCAACACTTCTGTAGGTTATGTCCAATAGAATAATAAACCCATGTGACAAGGATTTAATAGCAGATTCGAATGCCACGTGATATTTAATGAAGAAATTACCCGTCGATCAAGGTTAGAAGTGCACAAAACGTGCAACAAAACAACCCATGTTTTTTCAATGTATTCAATTACTACCAGTGACCTTTCGGAGCTGAATCAAGTAATTTCAATTTTTCTATTCACGATCATCCCATCAAAATAAATGGACCAAAATTCCATGAAGATGTTGGAAAAATATAAAATGTGTAAGCTAATTTTCTTTCTTTTAATACAACGATGACTTTCTATACTGATTTTTTTCTTTTATTAGACAGAAACCCCATTATTACAGATTCGTATTCTACGTGAAATATGAGCCTGTGACTCAAAATGCTGAGAGTTTATTCTACCCAAGGAAGGGATGCAAGGGTCGAATTATTTTCGATGCGGCAACGCGTTTCGAAGAACGCATTCATCAGGATCGTGAATAGAAAAACTGACATCACCGCCTGATCAGCGCGAAAAAATAGCCCAAATTCACGTACCATGTGTAGTAACTGAATACCTACATACATTACAAAAATAAATAAATAAAAAAGGTTTTTCTTCGTTAAATTTCACAACACCGAATTAGTTAAAAATTAATTAAAGGGGGGGGGGGTGACAGATTGGTGTCCGAATTTCAACTTTTTCAACATTTCGACGACATTTTGATTTCGGATTTGAGATCTACGTAAAAAATCATTTTACCGTTCGAAATTTTTTCTAAATCGCTTCCTAAGGGAAATAGAAGGGAGCGAGCGTCTCGTGGGACACCCTGGGCCTTCGTTTTCGACTCCAAAACATTTTTTTTAAATCGAAAATTCTCTTTGTTAACAGTGAGAATCAATTTCAGGTTTGCTGGTTTTCGCAAACAATCAAACCATAATACAACATAAGAACAAAAAACTAAATTCATAACTCACATTTTGGCTGGTTGATTGCATAAGCGTGGTCGACTTTAGCTGGTGTACTAACTTTCTGTAACAAAAATTACAATCCATAATAAATGTTTAGGAATCTGTGCTTCGATTTGGCCACTTGGAAAACTTTGGAAAATACCTCGAGCTCAAAAATAAATTCCAGCCAGCTCCACACCCTGGGGTGTTATATTTTAAGGCTAAAGGGGACGGATGACTAGTATGATTCTGAAATAAGAGATGGCGCTAGTGGCGCACCAACATAATCCAGGCTATCCAGCGGACTATCTATAAATCTCTACAAAAGTTTTTCAAAATCAAGTAGTGCAATGTTTCTAGGAAGTTCAATATTCAGGATGTGTGCGTGCGTGTGTGACAGAATCTTGTGTGCGCTGCCCAGGACTTAATTCTCAACCGATTTACTTGTTTCTTTCTTTGTTCGATGCAGTCCAGTTGTGCACTGCGTGCCGGAATTTCGACATTTATTTCTAGATTTTTCGAGAATCTTGTGTCCACTGCCCGTATTCTCAACCGATCTGGGTGGTTGTTCACACACCACCGTAAGGGACGTCCACTGAAATGCATGCATTACTCTACGGCAGGGGAGTCAAACTTGCGGCCCACACCCAAAGCCCTATGTAAATTTTGATGATTTAAAAAAAATAATTTGAATTGAACACAGAAAATCTGCAGTGTGCAAATGCTTCAGATCCGACGAATCAATCAGATGTGCTTTGGTGCGCCTCCTGGCCCGATGGATCAGGCTCGCGGTCGAACCGGTTGATTGTATTTACACAGGTGTTACGATGCGACGATCCTGATCCTGATCCAGTAGCGGTAAGTGCTTTTGTGCGCCTGATTTGAGTGTTTTGCCAGGTGATGTGTGTGTACAAACATTTTTTGTGAAAAACTGCGGTTTACACAGGTCTTAGTGATCTCATCAATAATCAGCATCAAGTTCAAAAGCACGGATTTGTGGCCAAATCCTGAAAAACCAACAATGATGGGAAGAAACTTCAATTTCTACAATCGACAAGATAACCCTTTCCACTTTTAACACTTTCTAAAGTTGAAATACAATATTTGAAGTTCAAAAAGTATTTTCCAGTAATTTAATTAGGTACCTACCTTTATTTGAGTACCTACATAATATTTTGATTTGCGAGCCCAAATACACTCAAACAATTCAATTAAATAAAAGGAATAAACAATATAATTAATAAAAATGAGATTTGTGAATTTTGTTTGTGGGTGTGTGTGTGTGTGTGGGGGGGGGGGGGGGGTAAATGGCGCCGCGTGGCCCGCCTGGGCCATACAATTTCAAGAAGTGGCCCGCCGAGACTTTTGACACCCCTTTGACTTTGACACCCCTGCTCTATGGGATGTTTTCAATGGGACTTCGATGAACAGTATTACTACAGTAATATGTGTATGTACAAGCAAAACCATCTACTAGCTGCGTTCATAGATTTAATGAGGTATGCGAAGTAACAGAAAATAGCATTCGGAATAGCAGAATAAGTAATAGCGAAAAATCGCGTCCCTCCCATCCCCCACGCCATCCATCACCCTCACTGGTCACCCTTCACCGTCTTGCTTCTCAGCTCCTACTTTGCGTTACGTGTTCACAGCAAAAATGTCTCTTTCCAACGGAATACCTCAACAATATTTTTTGAATATGGATCTAAAAGCTAGCTAACAACTATAAGTACAAATAATGAAGGATGTAGGATTTTTTGTGGAAAAAATCGGTCATAACTGAATTATGGAATAAAATAATGGAATGCTAAAATAATGAGAACTACTAAAATTTCTCATGACATCCTGAAAGTACAGACTGAGAGGAACTCAAAAACGTATTTGGAGTTGAAAATTGACTGAACGGTTGTGAAGATAATCTAGATGTGTACTGTTGTGATGATAATCTAGATATATTGTACTGTCGTCCCCTTTAGCCTTAAACAACTAGGTAACCCACATCCAGTTTCCCATGATTCCACACACATGACCTACCTCAGTGAAGATGATTTTACTGGTTTTCACCCCGGTCACTCCGATGACCTTTTCCCCGGGTTTCGGAGCGGTCTGTGAAGGTTCTGTCAGCGATGCCGTTTTCGCTATTACAGGAGTAGACGGTAGAGACAGCGAAGCTGTCGGGATCGAGATGCTGGTCACAGACGGGGAACCCGTTGCGTTCTTCTTGAGGATCTACGGCAAGAGAAAATGTCGAAATAATGAATAAGTAGCATCAAAACCACGGAAATATTGACGCAAAAGGTCTTCCGAGAGGGTGGGCAGTATTGCTTTTGCACATTATTCAAGAGATCCACGTAATAATTGTCAGTGGTACAATAATGACTTCATGATTGCGCACCTACGTACCCAAAAGCTACTGAGGCTGAACTATCTCAACACTTGGAGGCCTGTTTCACAAAGCGACAATTGACAAGTTCTTAAAATTGCACAGGCAGATTTTGACATGTTACAGGGGTTTCTCCACAATTATCTACAAGTTCCAGTTCTACGATTGTAAAAGTCGGCCGATTTTTTAACTTCCTTCATTTGCCTGTAAAACTTGTAGAATTAGTAAAACAGTTGAGTTAGGATTTGGATTCACTTCACGTTTCTCAAATTCGTTCTTCCCTGTCAATTTGCGGTTATGCTTTACGTTTAGTGCTTACCTATTAGATGTGTAAAAAAAACTTCTTCCGAAGATGAAGAATAATTATGTTGTGTTTGTTCAACGTCAAAAGCGAGGTAGTAAGTCTTTTTGATCACCGATTAACTGCAACTTCCAAAGTTTGTATGAATTCAATAAACGTTTTTGAATTTCCAGTGCGGCCCAGGAGTAGTTTATGATCGGTCCACGGATGAAATGCCCTATATATCTACAGATATCTACAGATAGGTGGAACGGTCTCTTTCTCCGAAAAGAGATTGTTCATTGCCCTTTACAAGTCACACTGTAGCTACGTACTAATAGGTGGAAGTATTACTTTTTTGTTACAAGCGACACAAAATGAAGAAATAAGCAAGCAAGATTGTGTGAGCCATCATTTTTCACAAATTCGCGCTGAAGGCTTAATAGACGAAATCTGCAAAACCCACCTTACCATACATTTTTTTACGTAAAGGAAGTCCAAAATACCGGTTTCGTATAATTTCAGTTTTTTTCGCCTTTACGCATCATGAGATAATGGGGAAGGTAACTAGGTAGGTAACAAGAAAGATATGATATCCCCTGAAAATGTTGTTTTACGTTTATTTTCTCATTCCTCGTTTGCTACTGCATTTTTTTTTTTTTTTTTTTTTTTTAATAATGTCGATTGATTTTTCTTATTTTTTCAGTAGTGATACGTATCAAGTCTTTATTCTCGCCATATTTTTAAGATCAGGACGAGATTCCTAGTTACTTCTGATACTAGCCAATGAAGTTTTAATCTTAAGTACCTACCCATGCCAGTGATGCTTGCGAAAGTGTAGTCCACAGTTCATAGTACCTACCTTGTTTGGTATCACATACCTACCTAGACTGAGACTACCTGTACTTGTACTCTGGTATGAAGAATTTGAATGTAATGAATCTGTGATCCAGGTTTGGGTTTATACTGGACCTTTACCATTTGTGTTGTATGCCATTATGTACCAGTACCAATACGAATGTTCATTCACCAATAATCAAGAGACTGCGATTAATATTGTGATGAATTAGGAAACCTAATGAGTTTAATTAATATAATAACACCATTTTTGTTCATTAACGAATTAGCATTTTATTTTTGATTCCCAGGTAATATATAATTATTTGATTTTCTGTCACATATAAATTTGTCAATATAATACATTATTCGTTATGAGAACCCCCTCTCCCCCTCCCATGGGTTTGGGCCGGTGAACAGTGAATCACCCGGGCCGGTTCAAATCACCTACCCGCCCCTGAGTCATATTATTTGTAGTAGATTGTTGAAGGGTCAACCTTCGCCTTCAAGTTCAACGTAGAAGAATGTGAATGCACGTGGATTTTACCTTTTCATTATGCATCGCCTTGATTTTATCTTTGAGCTGCTCAAGAATTTCCTCAGTCTGGATCGTATGACCTTCGACAGACGTCGGAATAATAACTCTGTAGATCGTCGAAGGAGCAAGAGGTTGCTGCTGAAATGACTTCAACTGAAACAAGAAAATCATTTTCAAAGCATTGTGTGATCGGAAACTATTTCAGACATTTTTCTAGACCCCACTGATAACTGTAACCCACAAAGAAAGGTCATCAAGACGATTGTTCCCGCTTTCGCTATTTCTGATTTTCATATTAAATCAATACCTTAGTTATTCTAACGTGTTACAATGTTATATTGTCTAATTACAATTAGGAATGGTAACAGCATTGAAACATCGCCAATATCAATGGACATTATGTATGGAAGATTAATGTGAACAATACCATTTACGTATACGACTAGCAAGTAAAGGACGAACGTTGTAAATTATTACTGACGGTTTCTAAGAAATTCCTTGGCTTTTGGACAAATTTATAGAATCTTCCAGGTTGATTTCTCAAGAAGGAATTTAGTCGTGGTATTGGGAAGCAGTCACACCGGAAATCTACTGCATCTTTCATCGTCAGGGCTCCAAGGTAGTCAATCAAAATGAAAGGCATGGCCACGCCAGCCTCACGAAAAATCCATACCAAAATCTATCGCTGTATCAACCTATAACTGACCTATGAGCATTAAATACGTCGCTACAAGCGTTAAATACCAACAACCTGAATTGAGTAAAAAAATATCTAAAATTGAATGAATGAACATGAATTTAGCATATTTCGGAAGAACTCACTTCAGGGCCTGAGCGCACAGTTGTTTTGAACAAGAGGTTGTTTCCACCCAGTTGCTGCGGCACTGAAGACGCAATCAGCGGTGAGGGGTTCGCAATGCCTGCTGGAGTCAGCAGTGGGACACTCATCTTCGCTATCGGTGTCAACTTTGGCTGGTTCGAGTTGGCTGCCCGCGCTTTCTTTTCAGGCCACTTAGGTAGGTTAGTCTTCAACTGTGACTTTGATTAAGAAAAATACATTTAAAAAATATGTACGCATATATATGTAAGTTATGGTAGGTTCCTTGGGAGTTGACTTTTTTAAAAGCACGAACTGAGAATTTACAAGTGTTCTTTTATTTCGGAAAATACACGGAAGACTTCGTAGCGGCTAAATTACGGGGAACACGGAACACAGGGTTGATCGTACAGCAGCGAGCCGAGAACTGAAGGTTCGAGCTTGCTCGCAGGGGTTATATCGTCTATCATGACTGCGTCAGCAGTAAGTGTCGGTCGGGCGCTATAACTTGTATATATAAATATATATAGTATATAATATAGAGGTCCAAGACGCCCAGTATAGTTTATGTGTTTACCAGTGATCACCTACTAGTGATTGCAACAAGATGTACCTAATCATCACATTATTCACGTTCTCACAAACACCCATTCATTTTCGAGCTGTTCAGGGATTCATTCACTATCGCTCACTTCGATTCAATCACTCATTACTACCTCAAATCCCTAACCTACGCAAACAAATCAAAAGGCTTACTTTAGGAGGACTGTCCATCGGCGCTGGGCTATCTCCTGTGAGATCCATCACATCATCGGGTTCCTGATACAGAAGGAGAAAATCCTAGAAAATAATCCTAGAACACCCTAGATAAATATCAATTTCATAGCAAAAGACATTCTGCACAGCTAAGCTCAACTGTTCAGTCTGATAACTACTGCCGTGGACGTAAGTCTAATTTGAAATACCGTCGTACCTCTTTCACTTCGACAATCGGCATCGGCACATTCACACGCCCAGAGCTGAGCTGAAAATGACATTTTTTGTTGTTTAGACATTTCAAATATCACGTTACACCGAAAAATGAACTATTGCAAATATGAAGAAATTTTGTTACACTTACATAGTTTGGCGGCAATTGGGACAATGCCTTGTCAGCAAGCTTTCTCTGTAACAAGATAAAGAAATGTGCAATATTGTTTCCTCACTTGTCGCATATACCAGGGAGTGGAAAGGGGAGGAGAGGTCTCAAATATGTGTAGGTTATATTTAGGTTAAAATGAAAATGGTGGTTAACCTCAACATCGTGGTGACCACTTACCTCGTGTTCACCAATCACCACTTCACAGTCTTTCACCCCCCAGGGGTTAGAGGTTCTTGGTATCTTCCGTGGAGGCGGTCCCTAAAAAATAAAATTGTTTCTCGAGTATACAACGGGACGAGTGCATGGACATTTTGGTTTATTATTTTCAATAATGAACCATTGGAATCGAGCATGAAAAAAAAAATTCTTACCCCCCCTCAAAATTTGATGGTTTACGTTTCAAGGTATGTAGAACCCAAAACTGCAATAAAAATATTTCTGTCAAAAAATTGATGAAATTCGGGTTATAGGTTCCGTTCGGCGTCTAGTTGGTCCTCGAAGCTCGACGTTACTGTGAGTCATCTCTAAGGGGTTCAAAATAGGGGTTGAAATTTTCAAAACGCCTATACCATTTGTTTACGTAAATATTTTTACGGTTTTAAATAGTTCTTGAACTTGCGAGTTTTTTAAGACCATCCGGAGCATCGTACGTCCAGCCGTTCGTTCACAGTAAGGCCCCGAAGTTTGCACCGACAGGCATTTTCGACTCCAGTGTGAATGAAAATGTATACAATTCAAACCAAATCTCGTAACCAGAGACGCGCCCACAATAGGAATTTGTGAATACGGCCAATCATTGGTAGGGATCACCTGATTATATTGGCGGAGTATGAAGTCGAGTTGGTTGTTCTGTGATATTATTTAATTTGAAAAATGATGGCTCTTTTGGAGTTTGTTGGTAGGTAGAGAAACTTGAACAAACGTTGAAGTATTATTGATGGGTAAATTATTACTACGGTAAATCATTACTCAACGGTAAATTATTACACAACGGTTCATTATACCATCTACGTAGAAGGGGCTGGAGTTTGTTGGTAGGTACTTTTGCAACTTTTTTCACTACTCATCAACAATTTCTTTTCAGAACTTCATTATGTGTGTTTCTTTTTGTTAGGTACTGTTTGTCATCGGCAGAATTATTTTAGGTAGGTACTAACGAGTACGGGGTTAGGTACTAACCTACGGAGGGTCTGCGATCTACATAATATGCATAGAATAGTACATATTATATTATATAGACGGGTTATCTATACATAGAGCTGTGATCTGTAACAGAAGGGTATTCTATAAAAAATAATAAACCGTTGTGCAGGGATTTGCAGCGTTTTATCTTTCCAAATTAAATATCTTGTCAGTTGCTGCTCGAGCGGAAAAGTTGTTGAACAGCATCAAAAGGCGCTGTTTGAAGTGGCCAAGGAAGCAGAACATTTGAAGAAATTGGCCGAAGATATTGGACTTCATCATTCACCGATCGAAATTAGAACTGACAGCCAAGCAGTGCATTAAGCATATATATCTTAAGCAGTAAGTATTAAGTATAAATCTGTGTATATTGTGAGAGTGGGCCAATAGGCCTAAAATCTGTAGATTTTAAAACAAACGCAGTCAGCCAGTCAGTCGGTACAGAGTTGGGCTCAAAATCCAATCATCAATGCCATGTCTACAAACTCTGCCATCAACCATCAAAGAGCATTTTATTAGACAGGTGGTTGAAGATGGGGAGGTTCTATTGTCCGACAGAGATTCTCACGAAAGCCCTGGTTGAGTGTTTTTGTTATTCAGCTGAGACCACGCCGAATTGCATCGTAAGGGGGGGAGTGTTGAAATGGATAGTTACCAAGTAACGAGTTGCTATGAGTTCTATGATTTTCTGGTCAACCATGTCTGAGATTTCACAGCGTTAATAAATTAAACTACACTATTTCATTCCACTGCATTCATTTCCATTGATCAGCCATGAACCTACCGATATCGATCGTTTTAGCTTTCTCTCTTCTCTTCTCTGTTTCACACTTTGCAACCATGCAGCAGTTTTCTGAGCCTGAAACGAAATAAGAGGTTTTAAGAACTTCACAGTATCAACAGAAATGCTCCTGATGCTCAGAAAATAATAACTGTCATTCACAAAACAACTAGGCACCTAATCATCATCACAATGACCATTTGTGTAGGAGTGAAGATCACCCTTCAGCACAGAAAGTAGCCAAATGGGGAATTTTCGTCAACAATTTTTCTTGGAAAAACGGAAGCCCTTTTTCAAAAATAAGCGGTATTTTTTAAATGAGGCGATCGAAAGTAAAAATGCGGCAAGAAATTACGTATCAGGTCTATTGAAATGTGAATGGCCTCAAGGAGTAGCAAAGGTTCTCAATGCTGCCAACAACTCAACATTAGAAATGGCAAACCTTTCAGGCAACCTTCAAGAACCTTTGCTGTGACTTTTCGTTCAGTTTGATTTTGAGGACATGTTTCTTTATTTATAAACTTGCGGTTCCATCCATCCATCCACTGCAGTTCTGAACATCGTTTGAAGTGATGCACTAGCGCTCCAAGCGGGATTAGGTTGAACTACTCAGTAATTTACCTCGTACGTCATTTCTAGCGGGAACGCATAAATTCACATTTCACACTCGTTTTCTGCCTATAGTTCCTGACAAACACCTCCTTGTGTGGTAAACAAGGGCTGACTTCCGTTATTGAACAGAATTTGGCAAGAAAAAAAAAGATAGATTTTGTAACCCACAAGTTGCCCACAGACCAGATCCGCGGTCTGGATGTTCGCTCGCATCCGATAATGATGAAATTTCAAATGGAGTATTTATTCCAAATCTGGGACTACAAGATAAGCAAATGGATATTTCCACAAGACTTATGCAATTCACAGCATGCCCGTGAGATATGTCAGGTTATTATCAGATTATTTCGGTAGGTACTTGTTGATACAATACCCGAGCAATTCCTCTCAACACGTGACCAAATCATGGAATCTCACCTCAGACAACAGACTATCAGTATCCAATTCTTGGCTGACTTTCTGAAACGATAAAATATAACACAATTTACCAGATGGAAAACAAACAATAGAGACAAAAAATAAACTAAGACAAAAAAATCTGTAGAAGGAACCTAACGAGTTGCTTTTTTGTTGCTCACCCTGGATGAGGAATATAACTTTGGGATGGCATCTGAACGCAACTCGCCAGGGTTTGAGAAACTCGTAGAGGCAAAATGCTTGGAGCAAACTCTGGTCAACTTGTCAGGTTTGAAGTCCGACATATTGAGCAGGTTCAGCCACGTTTTACATCGAGCTTGCTCGATAGGGAACCTACAATTTAAAAATCAAAATAACAAAACTTTTCAACTTCAGTAAAATGAAATTATGACATATAATACAATGACTCTTACAAATAAATTATAAATTTGTTGCGACAGAACTCACCTATGAAGGGTAACTGTGGAAGTTTCTATGGAGGGACAGTTGGGTACGCAGCATTTTCGTCTAGGAGGCCTCTTTGTTGGCTTGGGAGCTGCTGGCCTACAATCGAAGGATAATAATACAATGAGAAGGATAGAGATTTAAAAGAGCTCAAATCAAATATCAACTTAACATTGAGATAGTAGGGTTTTCACCTGGAAGAGGAGGTTGATGGTACAGGCAAGCTGTGAGATGCAGCTGTGGTGGTAGTGGTGCTGGAACATACATGAACCAAAGTATATATCTGAAACTATTCAATATGTTTAGCTAGCAGAAATCTAGAAAGCAGACCGACCTGTTACTAGTACTGGGAGCTTGGAGATGTAACGTAGGAACGGCTTCTTCGACAAGCCTCTTGACACAACGGGGAGCTCCATCTTCCTGCTTTTCATAACTAACATCAATCATCACTTTCATGAAGTGAAGTTCGCAAACGACGTCGTCCTCAGTCAGTTTTCTGCCATCAGTTCTCCCAATTATTGTTTCCCATTGCTTTCGCAAAGCCGGTTCCTGACCAGAAACATCAATACAATAAATCAAATGTGCACGAATAAACGTCACGATGTACACGAGCTCCCTTGTATCTATTATAACATGAGGAATTGAGCAATTCATGTGGCTCATTAGTAGCAGTTTTGGAATTAGATCTTATCTAGGCGTCTTGTCTTACTTGAGGTGCTTTGAATTTCTGAGCCCGTGTTGCGTTGCAACTGGGAACGTAACACGATTGAGAATTGGTCTTAGCAGCCGCTGATTTAGCTGATGGCTGAAAAAAAAAATTATTAGGTTAAATGTATTCAGCAAAGAGCGAATGATAAAACACTTTGTTTCTGAGTTATCTTGAGTTATATTAAATTATGCCACTTTTGGGAGAGCAACCACCTTTCTCTTTTGAGATTTGAGTCAAATGGAAATACGTGATCCCAAAACCTCAAGTTTCTACATGAAAACATGGTCGAATACAAAAATCGCTAGATGAAGCATACAGGACAACAAACGGCCCGACATTTCAGCTTGTTTGGATTGTACATCTATAAATTACCACTGCTTAGGGTGTTGGGATATGCAAAACAGCAACAATGGACAGAACTTGATTAAAATTATTTTATTCAACTTAATAAAGGACGGTTTGTTGTAGAATCAAATTATGCATTAACATCTTCAACGAGGCCAGACAGGCAGGGCATGTAGATTAAAAACAATATCAAATCAACCAAATTCTATACAGAGATCAACAAGAAAACAAAGTAAACCAAACTGAATACAGGAGGACAAGTAAATAATGAACATGAACACCTAAAATAAGGAACTACATAAAAATTACTGTATAATAAAGCCTGCAGCAGAATGTGATCCAATTTTCAAGCTGGTTAACTTGCACCAAACAAGAAACGAAGGCTCCAGCAGCGGGAAAGGGGCAACCATTTAACGCACCCCGCTCCGAACGAGTTCCGAATCCGTTTAATCTAACCTCAGCATCAAAATGCTCTGGAGTTGCCCTTGCTCCATTTCTGCCATTTTCAACAGTTTCTGTTTGTTTTAGGTAGCTCGTACAAAGTCGAGGTGTGCCACTGTAACTACAAGCCGAGGCAAACTGCAAGTTCCTGTAGGCTTCTCTTTGGGGTCCATCAATTGGCATGCCCTTCTCGAGTTACAGAGGATCAAAGGAAGCCGATCGGCACAGTGTGAACGCATCTTTACTTACTACACCAGGGCACGTGGTGTTCAACCTGGTCAAAGAACTTGCACCGGACAACCCCACCTAACTCCGGCAAGTGGACAAATTAACTCCTTGCAAACCTATATATTACGCACTCTGCTTCAAGCATGCTCCAAAGCTGTTCAAGGGCCACTGTACAGAATTGCTATGAAGCTACCTCCATCCCATATCAACCTAGTTCAGAACCTGCTCGGGTTAAGGATTATTCACGCTGCACCGTGTCCGGCCCGGGCCTCCACCGGGCCATAGGAACCAAGTGGAGACCTGGCCGTGCCCGAGCCTCCATGCATGCTATTCCGTCAGTTCCGGGCCGTGGCCGAGTGTCTTGTCAAAATTTGTGCTTCGAAAATGAACTTTTCCGAAGAGGATTTAGCAGCAATTGCAATTGCACTTGATGAAGAGGAAAGGGATAAACAAGTTGCTGGACTTCAGAATTCTTCAAGAAGGCATCGAACTTGGCGAAAGCGGAAGTTGAAGGGAGAATTTGCCACGCTATATAAAGAACTGTTGGAAGATCAAAGCAAATCCTTTGGTTATTTTCGAATGTATCAGCTCTAGCAGCATCTATCAGCTCTTCATCGTCCATCTTAGAGTAGAGATGCAACAAAACTGAGGGACAGAGCCAGTCCGGGTCCGGGAAAAGAATGTCCAGCCCCCTTTCTCACGGGGGCACGGCTGGGACATGGTTCAAACACGGACTTGGCACGTGCTCCACCCGGTGGAGCATGATCTAGTTCATTGAAAATGCTCCCGTGATTCTTTCACCGTGTCCCGGCCGTGGCTCGGCTCGTCCCGCCACGGTCTAGCGTGAATCAGGCTTTAGTCAGCTTGAACATAGCTGCGTACCTAAATCATAATTTTGATTTATACATCAGTTTATACTTTTTAACAACGAACCGACGTAAATTGAACAAACTAAAATTCGCCATCTCCTCAAAATTAGGTGGTTTAATTTTTCTCTATGACAATTCATCTTACAGCTGAATCGAAGTAAACCACCGCAGCATTAGTTTCTTGATTTCAAGTGATTGTGAAGGAAACATGCATGAAACAAATACATCCACCTTTCTACAATCGATTCATACTAGCAGGTGTAAAAATCCAATTCAACGGTACTAGCCTTCTCATGGAGGTGATCAGCACATTCAATTTCAGACATTTAGGCGGCTTAAAAGGAGCCTCTTGTTATAATTGTGATGACAGTGATTCAGGCAAAATTTTCACCTCTTTCTACATCTCAGCACCCACGGGAGCGCAGGAATAAAATTATTTGGTGATGTCATCGATTCATTCAAAGATTTCGAACCATGTGCCTCGATACGTCATATGAAAGCAAGACAGGGGTTAGGGAACCTGGAACCTGTTTGGACTGTATCCAGGCCTTCCTTTGTAGCTGTCATTGTAGCACTCGCATGTTGGCTCCCATAATTGTTTTGGAAATTAACGTAATGAGGAATGTCCTGGTAGCTGGTGTACTGAGAATGACACTTGAACCCAGCATACCATACCACTTGATGCTACAGCGTGTGAAGGATCCTGGCCTCCCGAATGACACTCTTCCATTCCGTCCTGTCCTGCGCGCTCCTACTTCCAGTTCCTGACACCAACCTTTCTTAGATCCTCCTCAAGCTCATCCTACCATCTTTTCCGAGGTCTTCCATTCCTTCTTCTTCACCCCAGGATTATTATTAAACATTTTCCTGTAAGCTCGTGCATCAGCCATCCTCACCATATGTCCTGCCCAGTGAACCCTCTGCTTCCTGATGGCTGTGACAATATCTTCCCCATCACTGAACTGGTGAAGCTCATGATCTGTCTTGAATCCAGCAACTTCTCAAATACTCAGTAGGTAGGCATCTGGTTGATTCCTCTAATCATTCTGTCAGAGCCTCAGAAACCCGTTCTGACTAGGCGCAAGAGTGTGATAACACACCTTCGGTGTCGTCATTCCTTGTGCGACTTCACTGAACGGCATTTTCGACGGAATGACGTCTTCTCGCAAGTATACTCTTCCTGAAGCATAACCTCGATAGAAATCCTCTGGGGCGAAGTGCGCCGAGCACACAACTTCCGTTGATCTCACCCGGGCAACTCCGACTATTTTCATCCATCTCATTCTCATGTCGTTGTCTCCAGGGAACCTGGCGAAAAAAAGTATCCAGTTAGGCGGTGATACCCAGAACTAGATATAACTATCAAACAACACATATGGCAATCAGCTAAGCCAGTTGTACCAAGGAAGAAATCTGGGAGTTGCAATCGTTTGTTACGCACTTTTTTGGAGGATGTGACACATCAGGAACACTATCTAGAGCTATCCTGAGATACCTATATCAGTCTACCAATTGAAGTAATACCTAAACGGGGTTTTCAGGCAGCTGCATACCTTAACCATACTTATAGGTCTAGTAACGTTATAACAGAAACACTATTTCAACGAATTTAGAGTTGCCTACATTACAACGAGACGAATATCTATCTACCAAGATCAGGAAGAGTAGGAACGATGACCTACTTTTGAAGATGACGTGCGTACTGTCACAAAACATCATAGTACGATGTGTGACGGTATATGGGAATCCCGTTCATATTGGATCCGGGCTCTTCCCGATCTTATTGACACACGGCTGATAGGGCGGTCGAATTGCTAAAACCAATCGTCAACTCCTGGAGGCATTGCGTAATAATCAATGTCTCCGGGGGCAGGTCACACTGCCTCCCTACCTTTCTTGAGTTGAGAGGGGGAAACTACGCTGTACGGGCGGCGAAGTTACAGCCCCTCATCCATTACATGGTAGCAGAGCGTGGTTGATGGGTACGTGCTGGATTATATCGTCGGTAACCCCTCCACTTTATACTTTTGAGAGCTTCTCCAGAAGGAAGAGCTCTGAGGTTTTCCAGAAGGAATCCTCTTTTTAATAACTCTTTGTTTTATGAATACACACTTCGGCCATTCAATTTCCTTTTATAGCTCTATATTTTTCCCTTTTCTGCTAGATTCGCCAAACTGAGCTATTATTCTTAAGGCGCTCAACGCGTTGTACAGATGTAAGGTTAAATTACGTTTCGTCATCTCAACACAACAAAAGCTGACACCGTGAGATCCCGGTATTTTTCGTCGTCACGGTTCGTCCAACTTCTCGGTGTCTTAAGTGCGCTTGCGCAGCACTTGCGCTTACGTTGCATTAATTAGCAGTAGTAACATTACGATGGAAGCTATCAGCTTTGGAGTTTTTCAGATAGGTAGCCAGCAATAAATTCAAGTTCATCATCACCATTTAGGTGGATTTTCCCCTAGTTTACTGTACATACCAAGTGTTTTTAGTAAATTTAGTTTTGAAGACAAATAGTTGAGTATCAACGTATTGGGATGGGTTCAGAAATAGCGGAACGCATACATGGAAAAACATTTTAGAATGTTCTACAAAGGAAGAAGTAGATTGTATGTAACGCAGCCCCTCAAATATTCATTTCTCATGAGCAGTAAATCGTAAAGGGGTTTACCAACAATCTCTAAAGTAAACTCCGTGTAATTCAGGTAAAACGGACGGTTCCATGGGGGGGGGGGGGGGGGGGGCTACCTACAGCAATTATGTAGGTAGGAACAGGATCAAATCATGTTCAGTACAATACAAGGTGTTCAAATACAAGAATCACAATCTAATTTTAAAATAGTATTGACTTCCTGTAGAATGTTTTGGCGAACGCTGAAATAAAACTCTATAACGTACCCACGATTTTAATTTATTCAGACAGACGTGTCGTACATGTACGACTTAGTTGACAAAACGAAGAAATTATGAAATAATTATGGATTTAAAAATTAGTTTTTTAATCTTAATAAGTAGGTACCACAGCAGAGTCCTCTATCACAAAACCAAATAAATCTTTATCACAGTACACAATATATTATGATTATTATCTTCCTTTCAGAATGAAGGTTAAATGTTCTACACATGAAAGAAATGTTACAGTAGGCCAACAACATTAAATTTCTACAATTTCTAGCAATTTTTGGAGAAGAAAAAGTTCCATTCATACAGTATGAGTTAATGAGCGAATTTTCGAAAGTACACAGATTTCAACACAGATTATGGTTCGGATAACGTTCTTGATGAAGTACCATGAAGGACGAAGTCGTGGTAGCAACATTATTTGGAAAGATAGGCTTATAAAATTGGAAACATTTCAAACGACTCATCTGTGCCTCTGACAGGTCTACGCTAGAAACGCACAGGAGTGCTTATAAAACTAGAAACATTTGAAACGATTCAAACAACACACGTAAACACTGACGAAGCGATCGAAATAAATTGGTAAGTGACTAGTTAACAACTATCCGGCCTACATTACTAACCAATCTAATGCAGTCAGGGAAGGATTCGGATGGCAGAGGTAAACCAACCACTGAGGACGTGCCAGGGATTTCTTCAGCGAACAACTGTAAAAAAATACGACTACATCCAACGTGTCTATACACACTGTTTGACAGCAAATACAACTCTTGATAAATAGGGTATTCCATTGAATCTAAAAATGATTTTTGGAACATTTTAGTTAATCTGTGAAAATGATGTAGTGCGAGATAAGGTGGTAATTATGTAGTATAAAGAAGGAAATGCGAAATAAAGATATCAGATGTTAAAAAAGCGCCGATCCGATCCTGCATCTACGTCTCGGCCGGGCTATGTGTGGATGTTTGCGTGTAAAGCAATAGGTATTACAGTATCCATGGAAATCTTGACCCTCTCTCTAAAGTATCCACTCATTCAGCCTAAAGCTGTTTTACCATTCAAAATTGGCCAAGTTACGTTAGAAGAAACTTCAGACGAATTATTTCCATCTCGATCTTGTTTATTCTGTTTTAGTTTGTCCCCGATACTAAGTGCGTTTTTGTGAAGCTTGACGAATTACCTGAATTACCTCTACTTCATGTCCACCTTTTTTCCAAATTCACAATTTCTATACACTTCTCTAATTTCAAGTTAACATTTCCTCAACGGACAGAGCCGATTTTCGTTAACCCCAAGCAATATAATATGTACTTTAGGAAAAATAGATTTTAAAAAAAATTATATTCAAAGAATTATTATATTATATTATATTATATTATATTATTATTATTATATTCAAAGGTACCCATCCATCTCAAAGAAACCTCCCTCCTAGGAGGAACCTCAGCAATAGGCTAATTATGACGTCACGCAGCCATTATCAGCCTACATTTGTCCCAGCCAAGAGGCATTACGAGCTCTATAAAACGTTTCCGAGGTCAAAAATTAGTATTTTCGGCTTGATAATCGACATACAACCAGTACAAATAGAAGATGGGTACCAAAACAGGACACTTTTTTTCAGTGACCAGCGTTCAAGTTTGCATTATTCAACGGATTGTACATCAAAAATATTGATTAGAAGTACGTAATAGTTCAATGAAACAGGTACTTTATAGGCAATGACACGGTTTGACCGGAGCAAACAGTAAAGGTAGCGAGTAGATATTCCTTCAACAGTTATCCTACCTCAGGATCGGTAACGCTGCGGAAGATGGAATTTTTTTGCACAGAATTTAAAAACTCACAGGCCACGACATTTCAATAACAACCAGCCATAATGTAATACGATGAAAAAACCTGGAATACCTACCCGCCAACAGGCAAGTCCCCAGCGGGCTTTGTGTTGAGGAAGTTATTAGATGTACCTTAGGAAGTCATTAGACATTAATAAATGTTAGTTAGTACTTGAATTTTGACAAAAATTGGAACAAGAATACTCACTTTTCGTTGGACAACATGAACCGTTCGATAGCCAAATATAGAGGGTACAGCATTTCCTCTGAGTTGGGCTTTTCCCGAGACAGGGATAGGGAAAAAATCCTTCGTCTTGAAATGAGCGGAGCAAACAACTGCGTGCTTTGAAGTGACGTCTTCGCCAATGCTTCTTAGCCATTGATCCCGCAATTCCGGTTCTCTCGGGAGCCTGCAGTGTAATAAAATCAAATGGGGGGGATAATAAAAAATGAGCCTTATGAATGAGGAAGAAATCTGTGACAGTGTTTGCCAAGGTACACATCCAAGTACACGACTTTAGCACGTCATTCAGTACATAAACGTTCTACCGCGTAGATAAATCATAATACGACAGGTACTATGTACTGTAAATAAAATAATCATGTAATTCAACTTACATGTGGAAACTCCAGGGAGATTCCCGAGTGGTCTTGTTGCGGCATCCTCGTATACAACAAGTTTTAACCATCCTAAGATTTTTCCAAGACGACTCCGAAGATCCGGAAAAAAAACCTAATAAAAAATCAACTTCACTCGCGGCACATTATTTCATTCAACTCGGCACAGCTTCACTACTTTAAGCATAATCACTATCACACGTCACATCCGATGCTTGCTGATACAAACAATAAACAAAACCATCGCACCATAGCTTACCTATGAATAGGGACGTTACGATACCATCTGAGTATCGATACTCCTTTCGATACGATACTTTCCCCGAAGTATCGATACTCGATATTATCGGTCAAAAAGTATCGATATTCCGATAATATCGGATAAAAAGTATCGATACTCGATACCGATACCAAGTCTAAGGGCGAAAATTCAGAAAAACCCTTTCTTTTGATGGAATTTAAAAAAAAGGAAAAGAATTGAGAGAAATTGCTGCTATGTGAAAAGGATGCCTTAAAAGTGACCAGCATATTATTATAATTATGCATTTATACTAAGGTGGTTGTACCCATCTTCCTAATATCTATATAATGATAGATTTTTCAAAATTCATCAAGGTTATTCATTAAAACAGACTTTATCGAAATGCATGAGTTATAATTAGATATCAGAAAAGTATATAAAGATGAATGATACAAGAAAGTAAAAAGAAAGTTATTAGCACAATGCATTTTTTAAAAAATCAACAAGCAAGCGTAAGGAACACTGAACTGAAACTGAATAAGTTGAGGAGAAGGTTATAATGGTGAGACGATTTATTGATGCATTGAGTACTTAGGTATCGCGATTTTCCTGAAAGATTGGCATTTCCGGTATTATGCTTGATTTCCAGCTACCTATTTTCGAAAATCAAGTATTTACATAATCATATTATAATTAATAGGTGGGCACGAACGAGTATTTCCTCACAATAATGTCATCTTCCTTGGTAAAATATCGGTGAAAAGTATCGGTGGAAAGTATCGATACTATCGATACTCTCGGACGGAAGTATCGATACCACAAAAGTATTGAATGAAAAGTATCGATACAAATATCGGAAATATCGGGAGCAAAGTATCGATACTCCGATATATCGGAAGTATCGGAACGTCCCTACCTATGAAACTTCACTAGACAGTGTTGCCAGGTCCCCCGAGACCGAGCAATCCTACCTCTCCATGTACATATCGCACTTTGAAGCATGGATAATCCATGCTTTAATTTCCACGCATGCAAAATTTTTTACAGCCCCATTTTTCGAATGGAACTATAACTATAGGATATATAGGAACTATAACTATAACTGAAGACCGCGGCCGAAAAACCGTCTGTTACATTTTTTTCGAAAATGAGTTACTGGTATCAAACGATTCGTTAGGATCTCCTCTATCAATTAGGAAAACAAAAACCCTAATTTTGTCACATGTGGTGGACGTCATGACGACGAAAATAGCAAGAAACGAGGTCCGCGATTAACAAGAAAAACATCTATGTTAAGCAGGGTTCACATCCATCCGGAGCCGTCTGGAAATACGGATAGGGGAAGCTAGTGAAAAGCAGTGGAAGGGATGGAGGGGAATCGCGGAAGTTGGGAAGGCGTTCGTAACCACCTGGAATAATTTTGGCTGACAACTCGTTTCCCGCGCTTCCTCCCACAGCTGTTTCGGTTGCCGACGCCATTCTGTATGCGCAGATGCGGAGCGGAAAATATCTGAAAAATCAGATGCGTAAGCAGGGTTCACATCCATCCGGAAAGTGCGTACGAGCAGCTGATTGGTTGGACATCAGCTGGGGAGGGGGGAATATTCTTTCCGGGGAAGCACTTTTCAAGCGAACTGTACGCATCTGATTTTTCAGATATTTTACGCTCCGCATCTGCGCAGTTCCCTACTGCGCATACAGAATGGCGTCGGCAACCGAAACAGCTGTGGGAGGAAGCGCGGGAAACGAGTTGTCAGCCAAAATTCCGGATGGTTATGAACGCCTTCCCAACTTCCGCAATTCCCCTCCATCCCTTCCACTGCTTTTCACTAGCTTCCCCTATCCGTATTTCCAGACGGCTCCGGATGGATGTGAACCCTGCTGTACAGTTCGCTTCAAAAGTGCTTCTCCGGAAAGAATATTCCCCCCTCCCCAGCTGATGTCCAACCAATCAGCTGCTCGTACGCACTTTCCGGATAGCTGCTCGTACGCACTTTCCGGATAGCTTTCCGGATGGATGTGAACCCTGCTTTACAGTGCCTTCACTGTTGCTAGGTAGCTAGCGCAGCGTCATTCACCGTTGTCGTCGTTTTTCTGTGTGTAGTCGGATTTTTTTGTATGTGAAATTACGGATTTCTGTGCGCGGATTCGTGAAAAATGGATTCCTCGTTGAAACTATCAGACAATGATGTGGATAGACTTAACAAATCGAAGTCACGTACCATCAAATTTAAAGATTGGGTTCTATGATATTTTTCTAGCTCAGTATTGCTGGGAAGAAAATAAGGTACTTCTTCATTATCTGGTATACACCAAAAAAAATTCTCAAATTTTGATTAAATTATTTAATAACGTTTCTCAACAACAAAACAACTATTGCATACTTGTACCATCGATTCAGAAGTCCCAAACAACCTGCTCATTCACGGGATAGTTTCTGGGATTGTTTATCTTTTTTGAGATGCGAGCGCTAGCGAGCATCCAGATCGCTTGACAATGCGAGCGGCGGAATGGGAACTAAACTTCTTGTACACCCACCGTCTTGTCTGACTGAACAATCGATGTATTTGAGATAATGGTAATTGTTGTTGAGAAACGTTATTATAAATAATTTAATCAAAATTTGAGAATTTTTTTTGGTGTATACCAGATAATGAAGAAGTACCGAAAATAATACAGTTAGGTATATACCTATGAAAAACTATTCTTATACAGCACGGCCAAGTATCTATAATAAGCCGTTGCGTAATAATATTTGCAGCTCAGATTTCCATAAGCCATTGCGTAATAATACCCAATGTGGTTACTATCAAGAACAGCTCTGTAATGTTATATTCGCAGAATATTTTACCGTTTTGGTTGGATTGGAATTTAATTGGCGAAAAGAAGTCTATGTTACATGAGAGCCACCGATTCTCGGATCGAAAGGTTTCTCAATCGTTTTTTGGCTCTCCTGTAAAATTTCAAAAATGTAACAGACGGTTTTTCGGCCGCGGTCTTCAACTATAGGATTGGGGATTGGTATCCGTTCTCCATTGGACCGATAGCCCCCAATACATTTCAGCTTGTTAGGTATTATTGAATTCATTTACTTATTTCCATAAATTCTGAACTTCTTTAAAGTCATTAGGTACACGAAGATATCGTTTTTATGTAATACATAATTTGACGGAGAACTAGGTTATAGTACTAGTGATTTACAGTTACAACCATACATTTCCTGATTACAGCAAAGTATAATGTCAATTTTGTAATTTTTATGTTCGTACCATTTTAATATTAATTCTTTGTTGATCAACTTACATGTGAATTAAATGTAGAAGAATTTTAAAAAAAACTTGAGATTTGTTTACGGGTGATGTCGGTAGAAAAAAAATACAAAAGCAGAAGGCAAATACTTGGTGTAGTCCGTAACCATGGTAGAATAAATCTCATAAAACCATGGTTGGTAGAATAAATATCCTAAGAGGTAGGCCGCCCCACAGATGGCAGTGGTCGACAGATAAGCTGATATGATGACGTCAGCCTCGACGCATCCAACACAGAATCCTTATACATAGAGAACCCTTGTACAAACCTCATGTACAGCCTAATTTGCCAAAGATATTAATGCATATATTATTTACTTTTTTATTTAATATCCAGTAAACCAACACATATTTCATAAAACAAGCAACTTGATGGTAGGCATCCTGCTTGATGGAAGAACAACCTAGCGTCCAGCCTGATTTTTCCTATGTTCTTACAGCAATGCTATTACTTCATAATAGGCAGTACCTACCTATATCATGTTTAAATCAAACTAATTTTGTTAATAACTATTAGATGAGTATAACAACAAATAAATATAGTTCGGTTTCGCAAGCTGGTTTTTAAAGCTTAATTTGAAATTTTACTGTTTTACTAGTGTTTAAACTTTAAAGTTTAAACTTCAAGTATAGCTTTATGGATGTTTTTAATTTTATAAAGTACAACCTTATTTTATTCATGGTTTTATTAGATTTATGTACTAGCACAAAGGCAGGTACCTACCTTTTATTTTACCATGGGTGTACCTGTTCAACTTTTAATATTCCCCTCTCCTTGAGGAAGTTCATTTATTTTATTTAGTAGACGTAGCTAATTAGTATTTTTTTGTGAATGTGAATACCAATTTATGGTAATGTAGCTTTGTACAGTAGACTACCTACATCTGTTGTAAAGAATAGGCATATTTCACCACAGAAATATTACTCCCAAGAGTAGTTCTCAGGCTGGTGTTATACATCTTACCCCAAGTATAAGGGCGTTACCACATAGACACGGAACCCATAGACACGATGATGAGAACCAGCAGGTCAAGGACGACTTTTATGAACTCCTGGAGAGAACTATAGACGGAACCAAAGGAGAACACCTGATGCTATTGGGCGATCTCAATGGTAGAGTGGGAAATGATCCTGAGCCATGGCTAAATGCAATTTTGGACCCCACGGGGAAACCACGTTGAACAATAATGGGGAAAGGCTTCTAGATCTATGTGTGGCCAACGACCTGGTCATAGCTAATACCAAATTCATCCACCGGGATATACATAAGTTCACTCGTGAAGAACCTACCAGAGACGAAAAATCGATAATCGACTACGCTATAGTTAGCCAGCAGATTCTGCCCTCTGTACGGGACTGCCGTGTGAGGAGAGGCCCAGAAATCGGTAGTGACCACTATCTTCTTCAAATGGACATAGTTAGGCAAGGAGAAACAGCAAGTCCTGCAAAACACCACAAAGGCAGCCCTAGGAAACGGATCATAAAGTCTTATAAGCTGAAAGAACTTGTGAACCAGGAAAAATTTCAGGAGCTTGTTACCGAGAAAGCAGCGCGCTTCTTGGATACCGAAATGGATGATCTTGAGATAACTTGGAGCACTTTCAAGTCTATCATTCTGGAAGCAGCCAAAGAGGTGTGCGGCTGTAGCGTTCGTGGACCATATAAGAAGCGTACTCGTTGGTGGACAGAAATAGTTCAAGCCCACGTCAAGGAGAAGAAGAAACTGTATAAACGGTACCTTCAAATAAAGACCCTTGACTCTCTAAGAGAATATAAGTTAAAGAGGAATGAAGTGAAGTTAATTGTAAAGGCAGCGAAGGCAAAATCATGGGAGGAATTCGGAAAATTTATGGAGGAGTCTTTTGAGAAGAACCAGAAGCTTTTTTACAAGGTCTTGAAGAACATGAGAAGGGAGAAGGATTGTCCACTTAAATTTATTAAGGACAAATCTGGGAAGCTGCTGACCAACGAGCGAGAGGTTATGGCCAGGTGGAAGGAGTATTTCGAGGAGCTACTTGACTGTGGCTCGGCACACCTGCACTTGGAATATGAACCCAGCCATCATTATAGAGACTGCTTGAGCCCTGCAATCACATTGGAAGAGCTCCAGAAAGCCCTGGATAAAATGAAGCTTGGCAAGGCAGCAGGCGAGGATGGTATTACCCCTGAAATGCTCAGATACATGGGAAAAGAAGGCCGGCAGCTGCTACTACGAGTGATGAATTTGGCTTGGCATACAAAGCGAATTCCCTCAGACTGGGAAGTTGCCATTGTTGTTCCGATCTATAAGAAAGGTGACAACAGAGAATGCTCTAATCACAGAGGGATCTCGCTGCTTAGCTCACCAGGGAAGGTATACTCCAGAATCTTGGAAACTCGTCTTAGAGAGGAGGTTGAGGACAAATTGGAGGAAAGCCAGTGCGGCTTTCGGCGTGGAAGGGGGACCCAAGACCTCATATTCACACTACGTCAGATTAGCGAAAAGGTGATTGAGCATAATGGTTCAGTACACATCTGTTTTTTGGATCTCGAGAAAGCCTTCGACCGGGTCCCCTGGAATGAATTATGGAAAGTGCTTGAGAAAAGAGAGGTATCAGGGAGTCTCATCAAGGCAATACAGAGTTTTTATCAGACTTGTCGCAACAAAATCCGAACCTCTGGGTCCACTTCAGAAGAGTTCGCGACAACAGCTGGAGTGCGACAGGGCGATATCCTCTCACCATATCTCTTCATTATCCTGATGGATGATATAATGAAAGAGTGCAAGCCTTACACCAAAAAGTATGCTATCGGGAACTGGAAGATGAGACAGGTGACGATTTCGGAGCTCGCCTTTGCTGATGACGTTGCGTTAATAGCCAAGAGTGCTGCAAACCTACAGTTCAATCTTAACTTCTGGGAAGAGGAAATGAGATCGAGAAATATGGTCATAAGTGGCACCAAGACTAAAACCATGGTTCTCTCTCGCAGTCCAACCCAGCACACTATATACCTCTCGGGACAGCAACTGGAACAGGTCAGCAGCTTTAAATACCTCGGAGCAACAATAAGGCAGAATGGGGCCATCGATCAGGAAATAGGTGAACGGGTAGCTGCGGCTGGACGACTGTACCATGGGATCAACCGGGGCTTCATAGGGAAAAGAGAGGTCAGTAAAAACACAAAAATGGTGGTGTTTAAAACCGTCTATACACCAACACTGATCCACAGCTCAGAGTCGTGGGCACTCACCTCGAGGTTCAAGAGTCGCCTTCAAGCTGCTGAAATGCGTTACCTGCGGAGGGTGGAAGGAAAGACTCGGAGGGATAGAGTGCGAAATCAGACCATAAGGAGCAACCTAAATGTCCAGCCTCTTCAAACAACTATAGAACAGGCTCAGCTCAGATGGTTTGGCCACGTGGTACGAATGCCGGAAACGCGATATCCTCGAATGGCATGGGAGGCTAGGTACATGGGCAACAGATCCAAGGGGAGACCACGAACCAAATGGGAGGACAACGTTCGTCAGGCGCTAGAGGACCGCGGAGTGCCCTGGATACAGGCTCGATCCCGCGCCGCGGACAAAAAAGGATGGAGGGCTCTCTTAAAATCCTCGACACCGCAAGGTACAAGAGGACCTGACTAAGTAAGTAAGTAAGTATACCAGATAATGAAGAGGTACCGAAAATAATACAGTTAGGTATATACCTATGAAAAACTATTCTTATACAGCACGGCCAAGTATCTATAATAAGCCGTTGCGTAATAATATTTGCAGCTCAGATTTCCATAAGCCATTGCGTAATAATACCCAATGTGGTTACTATCAAGAACAGCTCTGTAATGTTATATTCGCAGAATATTTTACCGTTTTGGTTGGATTGGAATTTAATTGGCGAAAAGAAGTCTATGTTACATGAGAGCCACCGATTCTCGGATCGAAAGGTTTCTCAATCGTTTTTTGGCTCTCCTGTAAAATTTCAAAAATGTAACAGACGGTTTTTCGGCCGCGGTCTTCAACTATAGGATTGGGGATTGGTATCCGTTCTCCATTGGACCGATAGCCCCCAATACATTTCAGCTTGTTAGGTATTATTGAATTCATTTACTTATTTCCATAAATTCTGAACTTCTTTAAAGTCATTAGGTACACGAAGATATCGTTTTTATGTAATACATAATTTGACGGAGAACTAGGTTATAGTACTAGTGATTTACAGTTACAACCATACATTTCCTGATTACAGCAAAGTATAATGTCAATTTTGTAATTTTTATGTTCGTACCATTTTAATATTAATTCTTTGTTGATCAACTTACATGTGAATTAAATGTAGAAGAATTTTAAAAAAAACTTGAGATTTGTTTACGGGTGATGTCAGTAGAAAAAAAATACAAAAGCAGAAGGCAAATACTTGGTGTAGTCCGTAACCATGGTAGAATAAATCTCATAAAACCATGGTTGGTAGAATAAATATCCTAAGAGGTAGGCCGCCCCACAGATGGCAGTGGTCGACAGATAAGCTGATATGATGACGTCAGCCTCGACGCATCCAACACAGAATCCTTATACATAGAGAACCCTTGTACAAACCTCATGTACAGCCTAATTTGCCAAAGATATTAATGCATATATTATTTACTTTTTTATTTAATATCCAGTAAACCAACACATATTTCATAAAACAAGCAACTTGATGGTAGGCATCCTGCTTGGTGGAAGAACAACCTAGCGTCCAGCCTGATTTTTCCTATGTTCTTACAGCAATGCTATTACTTCATAATAGGCAGTACCTACCTATATCATGTTTAAATCAAACTAATTTTGTTAATAACTATTAGATGAGTATAACAACAAATAAATATAGTTCGGTTTCGCAAGCTGGGTATTGTATTTAGATAAGTACCCACCTAACACTTGACCACAATAACTTTAAAGCTTAATTTGAAATTTTACTGTTTTACTAGTGTTTAAACTTTAAAGTTTAAACTTCAAGTATAGCTTTATGGATGTTTTTAATTTTATATAGTACAACCTTATTTTATTCATGGTTTTATTAGATTTATGTACTAGCACAAAGGCAGGTACCTACCTTTTATTTTACCATGGGTGTACCTGTTCAACTTTTAATATTCCCCTCTCCTTGAGGAAGTTCATTTATTTTATTTAGTAGACGTAGCTAATTAGTATTTTTTTGTGAATGTGAATACCAATTTACGGTAATGTAGCTTTGTATAGTAGACTACCTACATCTGTTGTAAAGAATAGGCATATTTCACCACAGAAATATTACTCCCAAGAGTAGTTCTCAGGCTGGTGTTATACATCTTACCCCAAGTATAAGGGCGTTACCACATAGACACGGAACCAAAAATGTTCCTCGATGTCTGAAACGCAAAATGTTAGTGGAAATTTTCATTTTGGAGGACATGAACTTTTTTACTGATCACAAATCCAAGGCTTCCCTACCTTCGGTAGCGAGGAAGCAAAAGAATACTTTGGGCAGGTCAAGTGTGCAGTGTTCTCTACTTTTTTGTGAATATGCTGAGTGACGAGGAAATGACAGTCGCATTCTAGGGTTTATTTATTTATTTATTTGTCAATGTACAGAAGACTAGTGTCTCAACGAGGTACATGGTAGAAGAGTCAATAATATGCAATCACAAAAAATGACAGCGAAACATGAAATAAAGAAAATTACAAGAAGAAAAAAAGTATAAGCAGAGAGAAAGAGCATAAAATAAAGTGGGGAAAAATCGTAAGGAAGAGCAAAAGGGTACTGGCCTAGGTAACAAAATCCAGATCTAAGAGAGGTTGAGGATTTGGCAGATCTAAAGGAGAGGGGAAGAGACGTCCAAAACCTTGCCCCCTCCACAGAAAGGGAATGGCTCATGAATCTAGTTCTATGCTCGGGTACCGAAAAGGTGTTGACTCTTGGTTGCCATCCGTCCATATTTCCCTGGACATGTCAGAACCTTTTAAACTTCCAGGGTGTCCGTATTGTATTCTGGAAGCGTCCAGGGAACGTCTGTGTACGTCTATATAAATGTCCGTATTTTCCAGGGAAGTGTACCTAGTAAGAGTGAGACGAAGCGCCCTGCCTGCTCGCTCGTACTGAGCAGAGTGAGGCCACTTTGTGTAGCACCCGGCCGCGCGAAGCGGACCCGCCTTACAAGGTGGACACAAAGCGGACGGCCGTGTTACTGAATTCTAGGCTTCCATTTCACCAAATTTAGAAGTTCAATTGCTGTTTTGGAATCCCTGGAAGATGCTCTTTCACGGTAAATCGGCAAAAAATCTATAGTGATGAACATTTCAAGAGTCCAAACATTTCACGAAGAACACTGAAACCTATTCAAGAAAACATGGGTTTATAAAGGGTCTTTCTGTAACTTTCTGACAACAACAAAAAAATATCAAAATCGAGAGGGAGCTGATCTATGCACAGTAAAAAAATAGGAACAAGGATCAACTGAATGTTTTACAGAAATATTTGATCTGAATGTCAAGTTGTTATGTTGAAATGCTCATAGTTCATAATTTTCACTCTAAATATTGAATAATACCTACCTAACTTGGAGTTAATTGTTAATGTATTGGAATTGATTACGTACCAGCCTTGAAATGAATGTTGAAAGACTAATGACACGTATGGAGGTAGTGCGTGGATTTGAAAATTCGTATCAAAGCTTTTTAAAGATAATATTAGTATTTACCGGCTTAAATACAGGCTGCAAGCTCTGTGGATGAACAGTGAAAATTGTTGGTACAGCATCATCCTTCAACCTGGGATTAGAGTAGGTATAGTTCATAAATTCTGGGCCAAAATGTTCAGAGCAGAGCCGGCAGTGATCAGTTGGCGTCCAAATTTGTTTCGAATTCGGGTTCAACCGTCGAACTGCCTTCGTCCATTCTGCCTTTAAAGCAGGGTCTTTTGGAAAACTAGAGAAGCACACAAAACACATCAGTTATCACCGCATTGTCCCAAGAATCTCCACCACAAACAATTTACTAATAATTGGTTGAGGTTCAACTCTTCAAAACGCTCAATTATTGAGGAACATGGGCCCTTTTGGGACAATCCTCCTTCTTCAGGTAATTTTTAAAGATGAGTAAAATATTTATTCCAATAGGTACCCAACTACTTTCCAATCAATCAATGGTTTTTCCCACCATCAATCACCAACTTACTACGTAACTGCCGAGTGTGTGCCAGTGTATTAATAACGCCCTTCACTACCATAACTCGATAAATAAGAACGTTCGTAAATAAGAACATTTCCGACTTTTCTTCTGGTTTATTACTTTCAATAATGAACCTTTGGAATGGAGCACGGAAAAAAATGTGCAACCCTTCCCTCAATATATGACGGTTTCCGTTTCAGGGTATGTACAACCCAAAAATGGAATCAAAAACCTTCTGTCCGCCCACCGTACTACGCACTTCCCTTAGTTACCAAAAACAAAAATTAACAAAATTCGGTTTGTAGGTCCCGCGCTTGGGGGTCTAGTTGTTCCGCGAAGTTTAGCGTTACATCAGTCATCTGGGGTGAAAAATAGGGGTTGAAATTTACGGAAGGCCGTAGCTCGAAAACATTCAACAGAAGGGTTTGGTTTTTCACGTTTTGAAAATGGCCTCGAACTTGAGAATTTTTTGATAACACCCAGAGCAATGTACGACTAGCCATTTGATTGCACCAAAAAGATTCGTCAACATTATCATGAATGAAATGGTATACATCAGGCCAGACAATAATATATCATCGCTAGTTATAATCACGCATGGCTGTATAAAATCGAGTTGGAAGTTCCGAGATATTATTTCATTTGAAGAATGACGGTTATTTTGGATTTTTCTATAGGTAATTTTTTTCATATGAACAAACGTTATGCTTCAAAGATTAAAAATAAATAATTAATGATAGAATTCTTCATTCTACCGCATACTTATGAAATTTAATTGCCCAACTGGCTCCAGTAACCGATTTAGGGATCCCTACATCTACCAGAAAACACTGATCCACCCAGAAGGGAAGGGGGATTTATTACAGGTTAACTTGCTGGGGTGAACTCGACACCAGGAATCTAAAGATTCCAGAAAGGTATTTGAAGGCCTACTACCTCCTACAACAGATGATGTACATCTACAACAATTTAGTATAAATAAAATTGATTTCGTGTATCCCTGGAATCACATTCAGGATCCGACTGAACGCAACTTATGACACGAATGTCTAGTCCCTGCTTGAACATTAGTCCGTCGACCCACCGCGGGAGCGCTGACAGCGTTGTCAAGCAGGATGTAGACATTCATGTTATGACATGGTTGCTTGAATCACTTGGAGCTGGTACTGTTTTTCTTGGGGAATAAATGAAGTCCTCCTAGCTCTACATCCACCCAACTACGTGTCACACAATGAAAACCGGCTAGCGAACTGGACAACAACCTTCTTAGACAAAGCTGAAGAAGTAATCGCCCACCAACTACGTCTGTAGGTAGGTACCCATGGAAGAGGATAATTTTGTATACCTACTACCTAAACCCACAAACCATGCGAAAAAGCAAGTCTGTCACAATAACAGAGAAACTAACTCGGTTTCGAGATGTGATGAACTGAGGGTACAGTTATAATGGAATATTTACTTACCGGAAAAATTGGATCTTCCTTGTTTCCTCATGATCTTTCTGGTTCTGCGACTTTCTCCCACTAGACCGATTTGAACACCCATACGCAACGCACAACACCATGACTTAGGCGCAGCTTGAAAACTCGTCTGTTTTCTTCTGATCGAGGTTGATTGTTAAAAAGAACGAAATTACGAGTAAAGCTAAAAACAAAGCAGAGACCACAGCACAGGAGAACAGAGACCAACTGGAAACTGACCATGTCAAACACTTGTTGTTGTTGGTTTTTCGTGATTGTGTCGCGAAGAAACACTTCATGCCGACAGTGTTTGTTGCTCTTCTTCTTGTTGGACAAGGCGATGTGGTATGCTGTCATGTCATTAGAATGCCAGCTGTCCTGGATTTCTTTTCTGCTGCCTCTTTCACAGATGGGGGAATCAATTTTTGTCATTAGGAACAAAAACAGTTTTGTTCTGCCGCGTACAATAAGCAATATATTTATCGAGGTGACTGCCCTATTGTTTAGGTCAAGGTGTTGGGAGAACCAGGGTGGCTCGAGACTGTCCCGTATAACAGCTTTTATCCAGGATCTGACTTCATTAAGATTGTTGAAATCTTGCTTCCAGTCCATCAGGTGTGTGTTGCACTGTGGGGGTGTATACAGTTCCCCACTACAGGCAAGGTGTTCAGCGGTATGCCACAGTGGGAAACTATCCATAGCCTTTGGGCGGGCACGGCTAATCTATGAGATGAAGTACCTAGTTTTTCTAGTGCCCAAGGGCGAGGATTGCAGGTAAACAGAGGACGCTCCTAGTAGCTTCCTGACTCCCCAACGCTCACACGAGGGTTAACTTGGTTTTATCTCCAGTTCACCACTGGTCCCCGTGGAAGACGTTTTAATCTGGTGGATGAGCCGCGACCGTTCATGTAAGTATTTTTGATTTATTAATTTTCAAGATTTTCCTCTATATTTCTTTTCATACACCTACAATAGTTCGTATACCTACGTTAGAGCCTTCAATTCAATGTATTGATTGTTATTTCCTATATAATCTGTGAGAAGAACTGCGCCCGCCAATGTCGCCGACATGGGCGGGCGCAGTTCTTCTCACAGATTATATAGGATATAACAATCAATACATTGAATTAGAGGCTCTAACGTAGGTATACGAACTATTGTAGGTGTTTGAAAAGAAATATAGAGGAAAATCTTGAAAATTAATAGTAGTTCAGTTTAATAAGCTTTCCCACAAGCCTGAGCCGAAATCTACTTTTTAATCTCACAGATGAGTCGCGCCTGACGGTGTAAGGATTAGTACCGCGCCCGCCGAAAGGATAGTAAGGTGGTAGCAAAACCCCTGCTGTGGAGCTCATAAAATACTTATTTAGTTTAAACTGAATGTTCTTATTAGGTGTAATGAAGGAGCATCTCCTACAGTACAACTTTTGAGTGCTTGTCCAGTGGGTAAGGAGTCTCCTTCTACACCCCACGTCCTTCTCACAGTTACTTGAACTGAAATTTTCCAAATAACCATCTTACTTTTATTAGACCTGGAATCTACCCCATTGCCCACTGGGACTAATCAAAACTACTTTTGAAAATGTTAGATCTAAATGTTGGGTACAGACTCGTTTGAATGACAGGCATCACTGTAAGAGAACTTCAAACAGTGAACGGTTTGCATCCCCCCCCCCCCCCCACAATCACTTCAACTTTTGCTGTATATACGCTTTTTTCGTGCATACACCATGGTGTTCTTACAGTTAAACATATTTAGCATAATTTTAAAGTTACAACCACTTTTTTGCCATTGAAGCCACTGCCACTTGGTGTCCAGTTCTACTATAGCCAATAGGTAGGTGAAAATCCTGAAATTTCCTGACATATTTAATGTCACCAAAAACCTTTAAACATGCTTTTTCAGTCACCTGTGTTCTCTTCAGGCTCTTCAAACTCCTCCTCCTCTTCCGTGACTCGGGCAAGTTCCGATCAGGAATAGCATTCTTCTTCAAGTGTCTCCTATGCGTTGGGACACCTAACAATTGAACATGCAATCACTGGTCTGAATCCATCTTCCAACATAAATTAATATCACAATATTATCAATAAAAACAACTTCAGTAGACCTGGGACCTACCTATATCATATATCTACCTAACAATATTTACCCATCCTCAGTAGCAGAGGTTGTTCCTGTTAGGTATCTAATAGGGGAATAGAGATGGCACATCATCATCCGTCAGTGGGAGGTTTTGAAGCAAGTAATCCCTGAGAGGCGATGCCTAAAATCGAGGCGGAGAGGGGTAACCTCCAAAAACTCAAGTCTGACCTCTTTGGATGTCGCATCCCTCTTGACCATATAATTTTTGACAAATATTCGAATTTGAGTCTAATAATGCTGATTTTTTCTGGAAAATCACGACAGTCATTCAAAACTGGTCAATTTCAATGGCTTGAGTGCAGTTCAGTTATTAAATTACTCGAAGTTTTGATAATATATTGATGAGCCATCCCAATCCCATTGACTATCTGGATCCGTCCCTGAGAGGCGGAGCTTAGGGCGGAGTCATTGGTCCCTTCTTCACCAACGTATTACATCAATATTAGAAGAGGGGATGTAACATGGAAAAGGGATCTGTCTCCGCACCTAAGGGACAGGATCCTGATAGCCAATGGGATTGAGATGTCTACCAGTATCCATGCTTGAGCATTGATATAATATTCGACTATCAGAACAAACCAGATTTTTATTAACCCCAAGCAAATATACTTAGGATCAAAAAATTTAAAATAACCCCATTATTATGAATTCTGTTCGCATTTTTTCTCATTAGTTTATTATGTGAGATAGATCAGCCGACTTGGCGTACTGTTGGCTTTGAATCCGCCTCTCAGGGATTACTTGTTTCAAAAGCTCCTATTGGTTGATGGGAATGTGCCCTCTCTATCCCCATATTTTAATCTCTGCTACTAATACAAATAAAACACAGGACCTGAAGTTTGAACATAGGATAAAAGGAGAATAAGGCTAACAACAGAGTACCTATGGTAATTATACTGTTATAATCAGGGGGAAACCGTCGTCAATAGCTGGTCGTGTAGCACTTTCGATGTGAGGACATCATCATCAGGCCATAGAATAGGCAGATACTCTGATGATGTCCTTACATCGGAAGCCCACACCGCCATTACTCAACCAGCTAATGAAGACAGTTTCCTCAGGAAAGTAATAATAATAATAATATTATAACAAAACGGTTACTGTGTGAGAGGCCACAAGGGCCCACGGTACCTACATAGTGGACAACATTTTAAAGTATGGTAATTCTACGTCTAATAACCCTTTAGATTCAACACTTAACAACAGTTATTATGCAATACACACAATTTTGCTAGCTCATCAAGTTAGTGAGGTAGGTAATTCGTCAATTTTTTGCTTAGAAGAATTTCCTACTTCGGAAAGTATTTTATGATTTTATCACACAAATTGTCTTCTGGTTATAAGTGGTATACTTATAAATATACAGCTAAATATAAACCCCATTTTACACAGAATGAGCACAAGAAAACAGTCTGAGGTTTTTTGGATGAACCTACTGTGAACTACCAATAAATACAGTTTACCTAGTAATATGAAGCAATTACTTACCTGGTAATATGTAGCAATCGTCGGAGAAGTGCCGGCTACAAACAGTCATACGATCTGAGGCAATTCCTTCCATTTTCAACACTCTTTCCCAGGCAACTCGCAGATCTATCATCTCGTTCCCACCAAACTCATTGACCACTGGAACACTCCTTGCGCCGGTTCTTGGGAAGCGGTGAAAACTGAATAATTTATCATTCGCTAGGGATTTACATCCAACTACACAACAGCACGTATTATTTGGCATTTCGGACCAGATACCGCCTGGAAAAAATTTCAAGCTGAGCTATGCTATCAAACAACGCCAAACCACAGGTGTTATCAGCGTTGCAGTAGTATACTTTACTGCCGCCTCTCTGCTTCTTCTTCTCTGGCCCCGTTTATTTGTCTTGGCCAAAGCCATGCCAGCCATGGGTTGGGTTTATAGCTGATCGTCGGTATGACTTTGGCGTTTGTTCGCGCTGGCTCTTTCTGGCGAGCTGACTCCTGGATAACCGTCAGAACCTTTCGTTGTGCCCCTGGTGCATTGGCCTTGGGGCTTTTACGGGGAGGTGGTTGCTGCTACGTTTCTAGGTCTGACTGTCTTCGCCATCCTCCCACTGCGCTATTGGTCACTCCTCGTTCTGGGGGTCCAGGATGGGCCGTGTGGAGGCTGCGCAGTCGAGATACTGGGAGGCGGACGCGTGGGCCATTGCTTCATTTATGGTGGCGTATTTCACCATAGTTCCTGGTGCTAGAGAAGGTGTCTGCCATGTGCGTCTTCTTCATTATTATCGGGAGTCCTGTGGGCCTGTGGTAGTACTATCGCTCCAATGTTAGCTCGTTGTTAGCTCAGCCTCAGTGTTCACCGCCTCTTGTATAGCTTGCTGCTCTTCCATCTTGGCAGGCTTACTTTTCATGAGGATTACTATGACAGTTCACATTTCAGTATGTATCACAGTAATTCTTCACACATTTATTTTCACACACTCAACGTGCCGACACAAACTTTCACTAAATAAATTCCGTGCACACGATCAACATTAAGGTTTATTCATGCATACTTCATTCAACATTCTAGACCGGAAGGATGGGAGGGGGGACGGGGGAGCCTACCGGCCCCGGGCCCACCCTACCTAATATAGCCTCCTGGCACCCATCAGTTAGGGCTTTCTTAGGCCAGGAGGTCGACAGCCCTAAGGAAATGAAATAAATGAAATCAATAAAATGCAAGAAATGAAAAAACCAACTACTCCTGGATAACCATCCATGACCCGTCATCTTAATAAGTGTTGGGAATCGAGAAGGTACTGCACAGTCATTTTTTCTCATCCGCCCTTTTTCCTGCCTACTGGAATGATGATCAGAAAACTGGCTTTGTGTAGTCAGGAAAACAGCAGCCAGTCATGGAAACCATAAAGTCAGAAGCCTCCAATAATCACTGTGAACGGCCACGGCCTTTCTGATGTTCACCGAGAACAACCCTACGGGAAGGCTAAGTGGTCCACGACATCTTATGGTGCGGATTTTTTCAAAATATGTACTCCTTTATATCGCTCCTGTTTACAACACTCTCCCGTAAAGAGTGCCCTTTCTCCTTACCTCTAAACCATTCTTTTTTTCATTCGATTTGTATGAAAACATGGATAAATCCAAATTCGGATTTTTTTTTATGTAACTCTATGTTACACCGTTATAACAGTATTTTCCGGAAGGTTTTTTCAACTATTGTAATAAATGAAAAACAAATTTTAGAAAGTTTTAATATTGGAAACAATTACTCCGTATGGAACTTGATCAGAAAATCGTAATTTGCCTCCCAATGTTCCCTTTTTCAACTTCGTAATGTAACATAAGTTCCATTGATTCATTTTTTACATATCTGTCTCCAATATTCACTTAAATTTTAAAAAATGAATTCAATGACATCCCTTTTGGTTTATTATTCTGTGAATAATACACCTATGTAATCGCTCAGCAAAAAATTTTTATAACACCCCCTCAAAATTTTTTCTTTTCCGTTTCAAGGTACGTAGATTCCAAAAATGCAATGTCCGTCCGCCGTACGCCGTCCGCCGTACGCCGTCCTTATAAAATATAAGGTGTTCCATGTTGTGTGAATTGCCATTTTCAAGATGGGGTGTGGGAGTGGGGGTGTGTGTGTTGGGGGGGGGGACCCAAGTTCTTGGAACCATTAATGTGGCCAACCATGATCTTGAGTGAAATTAGAGATGAGCTGAATAAATTTTATCGATAAACTAAACAATTTATTAAATTTTATTTACAGATATGCAGAAACTTGCAGAGTTGTGGAACTACTTAGGAAGGACTCTCCGCAGCCCTACGGTCGCATCGAAAAGCTGAGTATTGCGAAATTCCCCACGCATGTCCAACATGTAGTGCCACCACCTTCCATGGACTTTCAGAGGAAGACTGACCTTTGCACTGTGTCGGCTATCAGTGGCACTCACCTGCAGGAGCACATGCTGTTAGTAAGTACCTATTTAATATGCAGGGTATGTAAGTATATTTTTCTTTATGTTCTCACTTACATATTTCAAAGGCACTTCCATTATTCTATTTTCACCGAACGGAGTAAATGTGACAAAGGAGACCGATTTCCCTCCTTTCCGCAAGACTAGATATCGCACAGACCTCAGAGTAAACGTCCAGGATCCTGCCAACATGATGTAACCTGAAGGAGAGATTGAAACTGTTATAAAATAACCAACAGATGAAACACTCATACATAATTTTTATATGGTTTGGAAAACTAACCAATAATAAAACAGAATGCAGTTATGCTGTTTCGATATTTGTTCTCCCCTAGGTTGATTTTCCTCCACCAGGGAGTGTCCTCAGTAACATGTTCACGCTCTACTGGGGCATCTCTCATCGACGTGTACGACCAATGTCCCAAATAAATCCAAAATCCAAACTGCGTTAATCCAAACAGGTTTAGGTATCTGAAATTAAATAGTGAGCAATCTTACAGAGCAGCATATTATACAGCGATCTAGAACGATCAACCTGATCAACAAACGTATCCAGGTTAAATGTTGACCAGTCGTTCTAGAGAGCCGTACTTACAGGTGCTGACAAAATCACAAATTCTGTAAATGCGTTGCCAATTTTGTGAAAAAATTGAGGGAATGAATTCTATGTATGGAATGTTGTTGTAAAATAGGAGGGGGGGAAACCAAATTTTGTAACATAAAAGTATTTAACATTAGCTTTTTCTGACAGTTAGCTTACACCTAGAAAACTGTAACAAACCACTCATGATCCAATACCATCTTGGTAAGTGTTTGAGAAGGGGTTGTGTTTGATAATGGTTGGGAACGGGGGAGGCAGTGCATGCTCAGTTTCTCGTCCACCCTTCTTCTGTGTACTGGAATGAAGATCAGAAACTGGCATTGGATGGTCAAGAAAACACTGGGAACAGGCGGTCATGGATACTATACAGTCTGACAAGAATCAGATAACCACTGCAAATGGCCAAACGCCTTAAGGTTCTCACACACTAGGTGGGAATCGGATGGAAACAGCCGTGGGACTGGGGTCGTATTTTTTCGCTTCTGTTTATTTGAATGGAGATAAGCACACTAGGTGGGTTGCGGCGGTCAGGGCATGGGGCAGGAACAGGACGGGTTCCGCTGTGATCGCTCTCAAAGCGAAAAACGGCGTTTCCTGGTGCGGGACGTTCTCCCTCCACCGTCCAATGTTTACCTTCCAAACATTCACACCCGCCTTCCCCACTTTCACACTCACACCCTTGCTTGTGACGAGGGGAGCATGGCGAGCAGTGGGGGAAAGGGAGTTGAGGAAAGTCCTGCCTAATGTGGGTATAGGCGAAGGTCGGGACAGCGGTGGCTGGCCAGGATCCCGCGTCCTACCCCCGGCGTTTCTCGTCCTGTTCCTGGATAGTATGTGAGAACCTTTACTGACGGTCGATGCACTGCGTTATTCCTCCATATTTCCTGGCAAACAGGGAGCACGTTATCTACACTTGGAAGAAGTGATTTTGTTCTTAAGGGACTGGTAAGCGGTGTATAGGTTACCTCTTGATTTCAGAGAGAACGACTGATTTATTCAATGTAGACACGTACAATAAATAAAAGAAATCAACATAAGTATACCAAGACAGACATATTTGGAGAAAGGGAAAAAAAAGCCCCAATGGTAGTTGAAGACTGGATTCTACCTCACTGAATCAGCAAAGGCAATGCCTGTCGGTAGACAACATATTTGAATGGGTAAGTTCAAATATGTTGATCTTAGATTTGATGGGTTATGTAGGTGACGAAAAACTTGTTGTGGAACTGGTTTATTTGTACAGAAAAGGTCGTTTAAAAAAAAGTTTACAGGATGATTAACATAGGTCTGGTAGTCTTGTAGTAGTATAAGAAAGCACAAATCCCACATTGGCAAGGAGCCTGTGGTGGGCAAATCCGGCAGGATTGAAAATATTATAAATTCTGCTATTATTTGCATATTTACCTATTCGTTTAAAAAATAAGGGGAAAAAATCAGATCTGAACGTTAACAATAAACTCTACGTAACTATTATTAGATTATATCCGTGGCTGCAGTGAAATAGTGTGTCAAGTCCAAAAATGAGATTTTTGGCAATTCGCAATTTAAAGTTTGACATTTCACGCTAAATCCTGTAATTGCAGCAATAATTTTTCTTGGTGCTTATTGCATTTTCAAAACTAATAATGTCACCCTTTTAAATTGGTTTTTCGTTTAAAATAACGTTTACTCCCCAATATTCAACAATAAAGTTAGTGCGCACCAAACATTTGGGACTTGGCCCGTAGTACACTCTGAATTTCTTTATTTCGGACTTGGCATCGATGTTAACTTCGGAAAACGTGATTCTGCAGCTTTTGATCAACTTTTAATGAATTCACAGATGATATAGGTACTGACTTGAAAACGTTCTCATTTATTTCTACAAAAATACTGGAAAAACTATAAAGAATCTTTTGTACTTCAAAGAAAAATTAGATTTCAATCAGTAAGTAGGTACATGGTTGATGTTAATAATACGAGTACAACAAGATACATGGAACATTGCTACATAATACAAGAAACATGGGTGAGTGTAGGTGCCTAAAATGCAAAAAATACGGAAAAATACCCAAAAAATACTTCTCAAAATACACTAAATGCAAAGAAGTCCTGGGCCTACTGGTAACGTTAGGTAAACGAAAAAGTTCATTCTGACTCTTCATCGTCCGTGCCACAGTTAAAGTTCCCAGCGCTGTTCGATGTAGGTAAAGCTTTATAAAAATCGTGGAACACTGGCAAACACTGGAACACTGTGTCATGTCTTGCTAGTCGGACTTGACATGCTATACACTGCTCCAGGTACACTTTGATGAATATGACCCAAAATACACTAATGCACCGCTGGGCCAGAGGGGGTCCGCCTACTCGCACCCGCCCTCGATCGAAAGTGAGGAGACCTACTCGCACCCATTAGCCCACTCGCACCCGCTATTTGTGAGCTATTGGCGTTACCCAGAGGACACCACGAGGAGGTTGCTCAGGATGTCCCCCAAAAATGGAAGCCATGTTTCCAAAGCGCCGTATGCCATCAAAGTTTCGTTCAATTTTGAAATGTCTAAGAAGAAGTTCTCCGTTCTCCTAAGAACTTCTACCTCAGATATTCCAAGACTTAAAGGAATTTGACGGCGCAAGGTTGGTATTCGTAGAAAATCACTTTTTCCCCTCGTTGAGACCCACCGGGAACAACAACCGCACTCATGATCAATATACCTACTGAAGGTCGAGCGCAGATTCGGCAGACGACTTCCCACTATCAGTGTTATTGATGCGAGAGTTTGAAGGTCAAATCATGGAGCCTCACAATGAGACTCGTAATCGGTGCAGAGTGATACTCTGTCTCGAGTACCCCTTTTCAATTTTTGACCAATAATGGGTGCGAGTGGGCTTCGGGTGCGAGCGGGCCAACTCAACTTTGGTCCACGTATGGGTGCCGGTGGGTCTCCGCGAAATGACTTTCTCTCGGGTGCGACTGGGTAGACCTCCGTTTTGGCCCGACGGGTGCGAGTGGTCATACCCCCGGGCCAGAGATGCCAATAGGACTAGACACACTGTTCCCTGATGAGAAGTGAAGCGTCTGGGAAGTATTAGTGGACTTGACTCGTTTTTGCAAGTTTTGGACTTGACACACTATTCACTTCAGCCACAGATATAATAAAAGTGAAACTGAAGACGAGGTCTGTTTACACAGAAAGAAGTAAAATAATGTGTAAATATAATTACAACAAAAACAAATGGAAGAAACAAAACAACATGGCTCCTTGGTCAGCTTGGGTCCTTGATATGTTACATTCAACAAACCTAGCTCGGTGCACTTTTGGGGCAGGATGTATATACTAGGGTTTCTAGTGGAATGGAAGGATTGGGTTTTTTGGCCACTGTCTATTTAAAGAGAATTTTATCATTTTTGTAAGTTACTGTTTGATTTATACTAAATAAGCCTGTATTTTCAAAAACAAGTTTTGTCAGATATAATTTTCCTTTTTTTAATAGCATCTTTATGATCAATTTTTGGGAAGTTACAACGGGTGTTGAGTGGGTATTGTACGTACATCCCCATGATATAGCGCCATAAGTGAGGTATGAGTGGACCAGAGATGTGAACAGCATTTTCATAATATGAATGGGGAATTTGCTCCTAAATCTATAGAATATATAAGCACTTTGTTTTATTTTCTTTGTTAAATGTTCAATGTGAACTCGAAATCTCATGCATTTTTCTATGAATATACCAAGGTATTTTGAAGATGCAACTCTATTAATTTCAGTAAACGTACAGATATCATTACTGTTACAATTGTTACAGTGAAACTTTATTGACAAACTTCTTTCTGGGCGGCTATGATTAATGCTGTAGAAACATATAGCTCGTTTGGCTATAATTCACGGATAGGTTATTCTTATCCTAGTTTTTCATTATGTCATTTATGCTCAATTCAGCAAGGCGTTCGGTTTCTTTCATGAATTTGTGGGTATGATTAAACAACTGTCATCAGCATATGAAAGTAAGGTAGTACCTGGAAGTGATAAGTTTCAAAGACTGCTGATATAGATTTGAAAGAAAAGTGGGCCAAGGATTAACCCTTGTGGTACACCTGTTTTTATATATGCAATTTCATTGTATAAATGTCCTACTTTAGTTTGATGAACTAGTGAAGACTGTGGCGAACTAAATCACTCGCGATTAAATCGTGGAAACCCATTTCAAAGAAAAACGGAATACACGAGAGTTTTTGTAAACTGTTTTTGTACTCAAGTTTGTTACTGACGATGGTTTGACCATCTAACTCAGTATAACAGCGTAGGTACTTTTCGTGTATTAGTGGAAATGGACAACCTTTCAATAAATACGTTTTTCTTTGGAGACTGTTGAATGTGGTACCTTGGGGTAAGCTACACACAACTTGACAAAGCTTTGCTCTTTTAATCTCTTACGAACAACGAGCGGTCAGTTTCAGTAAGTACAGAAATAGACCCACCTACAGATTAGCAATGCCCTAAATATATTGTGCCGTGCCTATTGCTAGCATATCGTATACTTCCGAAGGAATTTCTTACTTGTAGAACCGAGTATTGTCGGATTTGTACAGGATGACGTCTTTTGCAACGTTGGTATTCAAATCCAAGATGCTCTGGGAGTAGGGGCGAACGGCACCGAACCTGGAGACCGGTCTGACGATGGACCCCAGAACATAGATACCGCGACGACAAAAACCATTTGTCAACATCGTAACTCTCTTTTGGGCAAAAATTACATAACTACCTAAACCTATTTACCTGAATCAAAAATTAAAATACGTCCAAATCCAAAAACCAGAACCTCAGCTGGCTGGATTATGTGTGTATGTGAGATTCTCCGTTTATCTGCCTTCAGCTTTCAAGCCATACGAGGCATAGGTAGGCTTCGTTGTTGTCTTCTTGGTATTTTTCGTTGTGGCTGACACTGTAGGTATGACTTGCTGGTTGCTGCGGGTGACTTTGGACTGGCTGTGTACTGGATAGCAGATATGTGAATGGGAGTGTGGTATGGGCGTTGATTGAGGTGGGTGGGGGGAATCTGTTGAAGTAAAGTGATATTGATGGTTTGGTTGTTTATATTATTATTCCTGCTTCAAGGATGAAATAAAAAAAATAACAAAGGCAATCTGCAATCGTAAAACGTCCTCTACGTCCATTAGCTATAATCCAGCTCAGCCTATCCAACAATGTAGGCTGAGCATTAATTATTACAAAAAACGCTGCAAAATCCTTGTTACGTGGGTTTATTAATCTACTGGACATACCTACCGTCTACAGAAATGTTGGCTGTCCATTTATTGTTTCTTCCATGAGCAATTATTGAAATGGCTATTTTTGATGTTTTCCAACAATTTTGGCCCCAAATCACAAATTAGATACGCTCCCTTTTTTTTATTCAAAGTATCTTTGATCATTGATAGTGCCAATTAATCGTCTTGATCCACGTGTTAACACTTTTTCTAGTATCATTATACAAATTAATGGTGATTTGAGACGATTTCCCAGGTTTTTGACTCATAAAAAATCAATTTTGGGAGCTGTAAGTACATTTGGTAGAACCTCAATTTTCCACTCTTTGGTCAAAATCGACTTCATATTCGGTCTTCTCAGTCGTATGAGGTAGGTATCGGAAAACGATATACCTCAAAAGCTCATGTTACTAAAGCACAAAAAGTACCTATTTTTATACACATTTTCACCCATAACACCCCTGGTTATATTCCGATCGGGCTGCAAAATTTCGGGACACAACTAGGGCCCAAATGGAGCATGTGAGGGAAAGAACGACTTTTTGACCTAAAATGAAGCCGTTACACGTGATTCGGCAGACGGGCATTGCATTTTTGGAATCTACGCACCTCAAAACGGAAAAGAAAAAATTCGTAGGGGGTGTTATAACAATTTTTTGCTGAGCGAATACATAGGTGATTATTCACAGAATAAACCAAAACAAAGAAATAAGGAATCGAAATGGAGTAACCAAAACCAGTAACTGGGTTTCAGTATCCATAAAGGATTTGATTGCACAGGCTGCCAGTTCTACGGACTTTTAGTGTGAAAAATTTGAATTTGAAGAAAAAATCAGTGGTGATTCAGTTTGCTAGGCTCTAAAATTCATGCTCCAAATATAGGGTGGAAATTTGATAATCCCTCCCCTCCAAATTCCGGAATAACAATGTGATACGACTCGCAGGGTAGTACCTATGTACGGAAATAGGAAATAAATTCCTAATGTTGACAGCTTGTGGACGTAGATTTACTCGAGTTTGATGTTCCATGATCCATGTTCCATCGAGACCAGACTATAGAATCAGGTTTCAAAATTTAAGTCTCCTTCCCATTGAATAATTAATAATTTGTTTTCCCCATCTATTTCCTCCTCTGACCATCCCAAATCCTGACTCTGACATTTGATATCGCGTACGTATGTAGTTTTAACGTGCTATCGGCACTGTTCTTGGTCCGACCTCGTATCAGATCCGACGCGAGAAACGAAAGTTGTGTGTAGTGAAATGCTCTTCAGTGAAGAACGATGACAGAGGAAAGCGATGGTGCGACCGAGTATCTCATTTGGAATGAAGGAGGCAACGAGAAGACAGTTGATGTCATCAAACAGATAAACTCGAAAAATGCCAAATTCGTGGCTATTGGGTTCGTCGTTGGGTTCATCCTCTACCACGGAATCGTTCACCAGAGATATGGTGAGTGGAGTTCATGTTTCATTTCACATCACCACTGTGGTTAGGGATTTTGAGGAAAAAATTGATGTAGGTATTACTGTATGCTTTTAGTTGTTGTCAAACGTAAAACATAGTTGGTGTTAAATTCTCTTGTGATTTGGCTGTAGTTAATTACAAAACGGCGGACAGACAGAAATATTTTTATTGCAGTTTTGGATTCTACATACCTTGAAACGTAAACCATCAAATTTTGAGGGGGGGTAAGAATTTTTTTTTTCATGCTCGATTCCAATGGTTCATTATTGAAAATAATAAACCAAAAAACGGAGCTTAACAAGGTCAGCGTTAAAAATTAAACAAAATAATAGTTTTGAGTATGAAATCAACTCAACTGTCTATAGGTATTCGAAGAGTACGTAGTATTATCTACTCTCCTTTGTAGGTTACTTGACTTTTTTGCTGCGTACTCTTCAAACCCCGCCGGGTAGCTTAGGATTCATGCATTTTTCCAAATTCGACGCCTTCATCGTAAACTCTGTAAGGGCGTGGACGCGAGGGAGTGGACGATTTGATTTGAGACTTTCTCGATGATTCCAACGACACCGAAAAGATTTCTGTGTGACGAACCGTTCGTCCGTTATAAGGTGATATAGGGAATGTTGCCTGGTGGGTAGGTGAAACACTACTGGCACTCGGAGTTCTGCCTGTTCACTGTGCAGCACACGGGTAATCCAACTAGTGATAGTATAATTCTCTCCAAAATAGTAAACACATCTCTGCCTTTAGTTCACTGTCGAACAACAGGAGCTTTGTTCGTGCAGTCCCTCACAGCTTGTTCAGAGCAACCCAGGCATGCGCAGTAAGGGCGAGGCAAAGATTCGCTGTTCGTGCAGACCCAGTGCGAGCTCCGAGCCAAGTGGTCTGGTTTTCATGCTGTCCCGGGGCAGATTATTCGGTGTTCGTGCTGGCCATGGGGATTCCTCCGAGCTGCTCTGAGCAAGCCCTCCCGTGCCCCACGAGGAGACCAGAGGCAGCTGAGCACTGCTCTTCCGCGCATGCGCCCTCGACTAGAGGTGTGTAAACCCAGTTCACCTGAGTGAGTTGACTCCCAGCAGGTCACTCAGTTCGAAGACAAGTTCAGTGGAAGAAGGTCACCAGTTCACTTTGAAGTGAACGCGCAGGACCTGCGACCTGCTAGGAATTTCTCAGTACGAGCCCAATCTCCCTCTCAGTTGGAGAAGGTCACCAGTTCACTTCGTCCACAGGTAGTGTGCGAGCGGGACCTGCGACCTGCTAGGAATTTCTAAGTACGGGCCAACTCTAGCCTCATTTATTAACATTTTGCTGCTGAATTCATAGAATTATCTAAAGAGAAGCTTTAGTAAAAAATTGTATTCATATGAATACTTTTTAAAGCTTACCTAGTAAGGTTAAGTAGGAGAATCAATAAAAGTACTACGACCATTTTCTCAAAAAGAAAAAAATAGGTATATTTTTCAATAACGAAATTAGGAAAATAACAAAAATCACATATTTTTGGGGACTACAAATGAAATACACATCACAGGATAGTTGCTTTATGAAAATGACTCTTTACAAAAAATGAAATTTCAGTTAGAAAAGTATGAAGATAAGAGATAAGGGCGAACTGAACTGTCAAAAGGAACGGCGAACTGGTGACCTGCTACCTGCTCCGGTTGGTGGGATGGAAGGGCCCGAGACCTTGGTGAAGGGGGGAAACCTTAGTGAATGGCGAACGGGTGAACTGCGAAATTCCCTCGGCAGGTCATTTGGGACCAGTTCACTTGAAAGAGAAGGTCTTTGAGACAAGGTCACTCATGACCGACACATCTCTACCCTCGACCTGTTCGAGCTGGCCCGTGCTCCAAACAAGCTCCAGGCTCACCCTGCTCCGAGCGAGCGTGTTCAGAGCTCACCCTACACCAAGCCAGTTCGGTTCATGCGAAAACTGAACTTGCTTGGAGCTAGCCCCAAGGGGACAACACGAACAAAGCTAAGCTTGCCGATGTCCAAGAATACCATTCTGTATATTTTGTTGGTAGGTAGGTACCTACGTTTCTTACCTAAATCTTCCTTCTCCATTGTGCAACTCATTTTTCAGGTGCGGATTCATGTGGATGGCTCCTGACAGGCGGAAAATACAAAGGCGATATGGAATGGCAGCCCTACGGATGCATGATGCATCAGTATACTCAGCTGTAAGTTATTGTACAACTGTTATTGAAATTGGGGCGTCAGTCGGTGTATGGCTTAGCCAAATGATGGTTTGATTGTTCAAAAGATTCAGTCCGTCACACGTACGCCTCTACGGTTCAATGTCAATCATACCTTACATTTATCGTTGTTGCCCCAGTCAGATTCGTCAAGGTGTATTTTTTTTTTTTTTTTAGAGTTGCACGAATCCGAATAGAAATGCTTTTGTGTCCGTAGTAATGATTGTGGCTTGTACGTTCCACAAGGTTCATTCAAATCGTGCAGTGTGGAACGAAACTACCCCCTAATATCCTCGTAGAGATGGGTGGGGCATCTAGCATTTTTTTTTCTTTTGAGGGCATGCATCTTACAGATACGTCAAAATACAAATCTAAAGCAGCTACCAGGTACTTTCAGGAGGGGGGGGGGGGGGGGAAACAGACAGGAAAAAAACCATAAATTGCTGTTGCGCGTTCAACAAATAAATATGAAATTGTTATCGGCACCGGTTATGTAAGTGCGACTTACATTAACTTGGAATTACAGAAAAAATGAATGCGTTTTTCATGCCTGTTCTGTAACTTCGAGTTTCCAGCAAGATATCACATCTGTAGTACGTTCAATTTAGCGTGAGCACAGATTAACAACAGTTAAATCGAGCCCGCATATCGCCCTTGTGATGTAACATGTAGGGGTCAAGAATCTGCACGGATGCACGTAAATCATATTTAATAATAAAATAAAATAAAATAAATAAAAAGTTGTTAACATGGTGTAATTTGTGTGTCCAGCATTAATTCACGTTTCGTCCAAATAGTAAATAGAGAGTTTTTGCAGCACCCTCACGCCGAAATGAAACGAAAAACGACACTGTATCGAAAATGGCGGATAGGGCGACCGAAGTCAGATGCTAACCTTTTTCGGTTCAGTTTTCGTTCAACTTTGGCATCTACCGGCTGGTGAAGTCACGCTAACGATATGTTAACCTCTCTTTCATCCATTTTGCTCTGTGGTGCATACAAATCTATGTCCACGCATGGCGTCAAGTCTGCATTAACATAGAAAGACACAAAGAACCAGCTGTGAATACGACGCTCGACATTTATTTTCCAAGGAATACAGAAGAAGGAAGGTAGCGTTACACAGATGTAAGGTTAAATTACGTTTCATCATCTCAACACGACGAAAGCTGACACCGTGAGATCCCGGTATTTTTCGTCGTCGCGGTTCGTCAAACTTTTCGGTGTCTTAATTGCGCATGCACACCACTGTTTTCATTTCGTTCGTTTCGGCGTAAGGGTGCTGCAAAAACAGTCAGTTTTCAGTTCTAAACTTTCACATCGTCTCAAATAATGCCTTCTCCACAAAACAAGCTCATCCCATTCAAGCATCACTGAATCCCTTCCACATCTGACAAATTGAAATCGCAGTTCTGGTTTAAAATTGTGGTTGAAATCGCAGTTCTGGTTTAAAATTGTGGTTGAAATTGTAGTTCATTTTTTGGTTGAAATTGCGGTTCATTTTGGTTTATTATTCTGTGAATAATACACCTATGTATTTGCTCAGCAAAAAATTTTTATAACACCCCCTCAAACTTTTTTTCTTTTCCGTTTCAAGGTGCGTAGATTCCAAAAATGCAATGTCCGTCCGCCGTACGCCTTATCACGTGTACAGGCTTCATTTTTGGTCTAAAAAAATCGTTCTTTCGCACAATGCTCCATTTGGGCCCTAGTTGTGTCCCGAAACTTTTCAGCCCGATCGGAATATGCCCAGGGGTGTTATGAGTGAAAATGTGTGTAAAAATAGGTACTTTTTGCGGTTTAGCAACATGTTGGTAACATGAGCTTCTGAGATATCTTTTTCCATGTTTTTGGGGACGAGTAGACCGAATATGAAGTCGATTTTGACCAAAGACGCGGAAATTGAGGTTTTACCAAAGGTTCAGCTCCCAAAATTGGTTTTTTATGAGTCAAAAACCTGGAAAACTGTCTGAAATCACCATCAATGTGTATAATAACATTGGAAAAAGTGTAAACAGGTGAATCAAGACCATTAAATGCCACTACCAATTATCAAAGATGATCTTTAAAAAAAAAAGTACCTGTTTCATGTTTTGGGGGCCAAAATTGGTGGAAATCATCAGAAATAGCTATTTCAATCATTCCACATGAAAGAAACAATAAATTTAACAGCCAACAAGAATCTCTAGAACTCCAATAGAATAATAAACCCATGTGACAAGGACTTCGCAGCGTTTTGTGTTTTAGTAACATGTTAGTAAAATGAGGTTTTGAGGTATCGTTTTCCATGTTTTTGGGGACGAGGAGACCGAATAAAGTCAATTTTGACCAAGGAGTGGAAAATTGAGGTTGTACCAGACCCAAAATTGATTTTTTATGAGTCAAAAACCTGAGAAACGTCTGAAATCCCCATCAATTTGTATAATAACACTAGAAAAAGTTTCAACACGTGGATCATGACGATTAAATGGTACTACCAATGATCGAAGATAATTTGAAGAAAAAAAAGGAATGTACCTAATTCAAGTTTTGGGGTCAAAATTGGTGGAAACCACCAGAAATAGCTATTTCAATTATTTTACATGAAAAAAACAATAAATAAACAGCCAGCATTTCTGTAGGTATGTCCTATAGAATAATAAACCTATGTGACAAGGACTTTGCAGCGTTTTTTGGTTTATTGCCTCTCGATCTAATCGACCAAATCAGCGATTTTTGGGGTGGGCTCTGTTCTTCTTTGGTGAACAAAAGCAGCCGTTTTCTCTATGTTCTTTTAGCACCCGGTAAACACTTGTACACCTGTCGTGGCATCCACCATCTGAACTACATATCGGACACTTTGGTCTCGATAAATTTCACGGGTATGCTGGCATGAGTTCATTACAGTGATTTTATCGTTTTTAGTGATGTAGGTGTCACCTTACGTCTCTTCGGTGGAGAAATACCTACCGAGCTGGCTGTCGGTTTCCGACCTTGACATTTGATATCACTATAATATTTTGCTATCAAAAATGGCGAACTTGGAATGAAAATAAAACTGATGAATTGCAACTGTTGAGATCGAAGCTGAAGCCAATATCTTGCCCATTAGGCATTTTAGGCAATTAAAGTCAAAGGTCCCTGTAAGTAAATATTCAGTTGGGGTATACTAACCCGCAACGCCACGGTGCTTTGATAGTTTCGCATTCTGTTTACATGCTCTTACTCTAAACTGAATGTACTATAGGTGGTGAACTCCTGGTATCTATGCGGCCTGATGATACAATGCGCAGTTGTCTCTCGATACGATCACCGATACAGATTTCGAAGCTACTTGCAACGTCCCCTTCTTCATCTATATCGGTGCTCATTCTATTGCCGTTAATGTTTTTCCAATCCTCTCAGGTATTGGTGGTATCTGCTGTGGCGACATATTTGTTTGGAGATGAGAAACATCTTCATCCTTATAACCCACAACACAAATAGGGAGCAGAAAACAAACAGGATTACTACGTTTGAATTGAAAATACTTTTTTTATTGTGGCCTATAAAACGAGATACTGAGAGATAATAATAATTGACAGTTACCCCCCAATCTCATTGCTCTTAGGTACCGGAATTGTAAAGTGGTCAAAATACGTCTATAATAGCTTTGTTTGCACATGCTTTTTCTGACGGTTAGCTGACTCCTAGAAAACCGTAAGAAAACTTACCATCTTGGTATGTTTTTGAGCAAGGTTTGAGTTAGATAATGGTTGGGAGTCGAGGAGGCAGTGTATAATCAGGTTCTCGTCCGCCCTGTTCTGTGTACTGGAATGACAGTCAGAAAACCGGCATTGGATGGTCAGGAAAACACTGAACAGCTGGTCATGAGTCCAGCTTCTCAGAATCAACGTGAACGGCCAAACGCCTTACTGACGGTGGATGGTCGGTCAGTGCGTTATTCTTCCATGTTTCCTTATCCTTCTCACGGCTTACCCGGGTGGCTTTTATAGCTGGAAATGTTGAAGAAGAATTTAAAAAAAAAAACTTGTAAAAAATGGTACTTAGAAGAAGCCATTTTAGCGAATTTTCGAAGAAAAGGAAGCTATTGTTCTCGGTCCAAAATTTTTAAAACTCGAATTTCCGAAAGATTTTTATACCAAAATCCGTTTCAGACCATCCTGAATTCACTGCCGAAAGACACCAAAAATTATATATATATGTAGGTATGTATGTATGTATGTATGTATGTGTCATTCCAGACGATAACTCTCGAAAGAATTGAAATAAAAAGTTCAAATTTTCACGAAAAATCTGTCTTGGCAATCGACAGGCTAAGTTCGTAGATGGGCAGAATCGGGTCACTCTAAGGGGGAGTTTTGGGGAGTTTTAGGGGGGAAAAATTACCCATAAATTCCCAAAATGAAACAGTCTGACAAGTGACACCTCATTTTAAAGGTTTTTGTACGCTAAACACGATGGTGAAATCAGAATTGCGATATCTCATTCCGTTCTCAAACTGGAGCACTTTGAAGATAAGGAACGTGGTTATTTCTTGAGATGTTCTTCCTGGTTCGTCTGCTCTAATCTGATAACGGAATGGGATATCGCAATTCTGACTTCACCATCGTGTTGAGCGTTGGAAAATCTACAAACCGAGGTGTTACTCGGCAAAAAATGGAAAAAATAATTTGTTACGTATCCAATACCTACCCTGTATTGGATACGTACTGTACGTATGTTGGATACGTAACTGTACGAATATTGTAGTACCAATACTACAATATACGTACATACTTGAATACCTATAATTACCCAATAAGTTTAAGGTTGCCCATATTTGAATGGGATATCCCAAACATCACATTTTACATAAAATCAGTTATTTCTTCGAAAATTCGCTCTTATAGCCACGCTGCATGACTGTGGTTTTTCAAAAATAGTTGTTATTTTTTAAAACGAGTGTGGTTTAAATTGAAAATGCGGCAACAAATGATGTACTTATGAGGTCTATTGACATCTGATTATCTGTTGGCCCTAGGAGGCAGAGCAAAGCCTCGTGAGGCCAAGGTTCTCGATGCTGCCACCAACTGAACATTACAAATGGCAAATCTTTGTGGCAACCTTCAAGAACCGTCCCCTCGGTTAAATTTTGAGAACGTTTTTTGTAAATTTATATATAAATGTGCAGTTCCATCCATTGTGGTTCTGGGATTCGTTTATAGTGATGCACTAGCGCTCTAAGCAGGATTTCCACTACTCGGCAGTTTACCTGGTACGTCATTTCTAATGGAAACTCAGAAATATAAATTTCACACTCCTTTTCTGCCTAGATTTTCCGACATAACGTCTCATTATGTGGTCAGTAAGTGTTAATTTTCGTTATTGATCAGAATTTGGCCAAAAAAAGAGAATCTGTAATCCGCGAAAATTGCTCATTGGCCCTGGGTGTTTTTCAATGGTGTTGATTCTGAATTGAAAGGTACAAAATGGGAAATTCCTATCCATGAAAGTTCCTCATCGTCCATTATGATAATTGATTAAAACTAGAGAGCATTGCACGGTCTATTTATTGCTCCGAATCATTCCTCAATGTAATATATAATTATGTCCTAGAAATCGAAAATTTAGGTTCCTTCAGCGTGAGATATTTCTGTAACTCTCTGTGATACCTTTGTAATCAGCTGAAAGTTGGGGTGTCGGCACAGGTTGCATCCTGGATTATCCCAAATGGAATTGGTCAAAATTAGATTGTGCTTCAAATGCTCATGCGAACGAATCCTTGCCATGCGCAGTTAACTACGGTTTTATGAAGACTAATGAAATTCACAAAGGTGTTGCGATTGACACCCTTATAAAGTTCTTCAACATCTGAATAAACTAATGCCGTCTGCCTGTGGGCAAATGTACTTAACTGTAATCTAAGTATATAATTTCTTGCAATATTGGATGTGCACGCTCAGTTTAATTTTTCAATTTTGAAAAATTAAACTGAATGTTTTTGAATGGTGATCATGGTGAGTTTTCCTAGACTAACTAAAATGTTTTTGACCTGAATTCATTGTGCTGAATATCATGTAATATTTACTAAAAAATATTGTTGTTTCTTTCAGGGATATGCGGAGATGCATCAGGTCTCTGACATTCTATGGGAGGCATAACAGATTCGTCTTCATGGGCGATAACCGCATCCTGGAGATCTACTCCGCTTTCCTCGACCACCTCAACGGACACCCGGACCCGGGATCCAAAAACCACCAGTACCAGGTGAACTTGTTGTTTTTGTTTCACTGGAAGTGGAAAGTCAGTGCAATCACAAATCAGTATCATCAGAAATACAACGTTTTTCCGTTGTCAAGGACTTGAGTTGTGCTGCTGTTGGTGCTACTGTCTCACCCCCAGGCACCGTAAAGTGGCTCGGGGCTCTTAGCACAGCAGCCAAATATCTCTGTATGTCCAGAATGGATAATTGTCATGTATCCACAAAGAATACTTTTGGTACTGATTTTATGTCATGGTCCTCCTACGTGTTCGAAAAAGTTGAAAAGTTTAGGGCGATTCAAAGAAGCCGCTTGCTTACGTCACAAGGCTATAACGCGTCGACCGGCCATCAGCTGCCACCGGCCTCCCAGTCAGAAATCACACCCGGTCAACGTCACAGGCAATACTAGGACCCCTTTCCCTGCCTCTTTTATTGAAATCTCAAAGTTTGAAATTCTCTCAAAATATGAAGGAGGCATGTTTTTCCGATTCAGTCCTATTATCGTCTGTCCCACATAATAAACTACTGAGAAAACCATAATGTGTGAGAGTCCATGGTTGCTGCTGTAGCCAACAGATACGTTTTGAAATCATGGTCTGCTGAGAAATGAAAACCGTCTGATTTTGTGGGAAGTCTCTAAAAAGAAGGTTTCCTCTTGTATTCTAACTGTACTTCGATAATAGATGTGTAGACAACAACAAAATAATTGGTAGGTCTCAAGTTGTGATTCTCCAAAAGGCGCCATACCTGTCTATGGTATACCGACAATGCCTTCTCGTGCCCACATATGGACATTGTGAGGGGAGGGGATGAAAGCCAGATAAACTTTTTTTACTGCATCCCAACTAACCTACTCGGGTTTGAGCTGAAAATCAGCCCACCAACCCATTTATCGACATCTGTTACTAGAAATCTCCAAGATGTGTAGACTAAAGGTAGGTTCACATGGAGATGCAATTCCGGACGGCAATCCGGTATGGCAAGTCCTTCTGCAACGCTGTTGGCCTACGCACAATGGATTATTGCAACACTATGTCATGGATACTATATCAAAATCTCGAGATATTTTCCACTTTCGTATCCGTTGCCCGTATCTGCGCAGAGGTTACTGCGCACACCTATCCTGTTTGGTTGTTCAGGCATATTGGAATTCGACATTCCTGGTTGATTTTGCCGGTTAGATTTCCGATTATGATTCCGCTGTCATGTGAACGCCTCTGCAGCAAAAATTAAGGCGAATGCGTTGCCGTACCGGATTGCCATCCGGAATTGCATCTCCATGTGAACGTAGCTTGAAGAAATAAGTGGAAAACTAGGAATTCGCCGATGATCCAAGTTGTGTTTTCAGAAGATTAATCTACAAATTTATACATTTTTTGTTTTCTGATTTTTTTTTTGACATTTTATGTCTTTACTTTGCTACATAAACTCGAAAATGAACGCGGGACATGCAACGGAAACAACGTCACGAAAATATTTCTGATGATTTTCGCTTACAACCGATTCGTTGCTACGGAACTTTATCTTCGCCATTTATCATCGTACAAAAATCGTTCACCACTCGTTGGATAGCTCTCGATTTACCTAACCATACTACGTTAACCACTGCGGACTGCGTGGCCAACAAGCTGCGGTATGAGCGTGATTGTTTAAATGAATGTTTACGTACATAATACAGTGGAGTCCGGCTAATCCGAACTAATTGGGACTGAAGGCTGTTCGGACTAGGTGATAGTTCTGCGACAATTAAGTACGAAGTACTTGTTTTTAAATTGAAACGTGATTCTTTGTCTTTTGTGACCACCCAAGGACAGAGTTTACCATTCGTTGGAAATCTTGACCAAAACAATTAAGTACGAAGTACTTGGTGTGGGTGCGGGAGGGGGCGCTAAGACATAAAATGTCCCTCGTGGTTGCGTACTTGTACGGAAGCTGTACCCACCGTTTGTGTTTTTAGACTGGCCCTCTTAACTTCCGTGACCGCCTCCTGGGACGCAAGTAAAAAGGGCCAATCTTCACAGTTTTCCAGTTGAAACAGTATAAGTTGCATGTAATGTTGTGATTTTTTCAAACGCCTTGACAAGAGTTATTTTGTTGTATCCCTCTCACAGTTGTCTGAATTCGTCAAGCAGTACCGTTTTTCAGTTTGGTGATGAGCGCCAAAAGCTTCGAGCGATCGACCGTAGGTGGCTTCCAAATCGCGTTAAGTCGTATTTTACAAGGGAAAACAAAGGTGCTGTTTTTCTCTTTGGGAAAAGGGTGAAAAAACTACAGTGGGAAACAACCGTAGCTTGAGCGTCCAACGAAGAAAAGCAGTGCCCTACCGTTTTTTTTTTAAAGCAAAATCTACCTCATCTTCTACAACGGAGAAAAACAGTTACTTGAATTTTTTTCAAATTATCTTTGATCATTGATAGTGCCATTTAATCGTCTTAATCCACGTGTTTTTTTTTTTGTTTTTTTTTAGCAGCATCCAAATTAAATAACTGTGTATATAATTCTTTCTTTTGATTCAGGACTGTGTATATAATTCTTTTTGGCTAATCAGGACGTGAATTTTGAAGGTTCCGCAAACGAATCACACGTTTTCCGATGGCCAGCTCAAGCTCTCCGTGGATTTCATATGGAGCCCTTACATATCCGATGTTATGGTCAACAGTTTCAAACTATGGAAGGTAAACTGAATAGTTTTATGAGCTCATTCGTTGAAAATTATCATTTCCCGGTGGTGGTATGTGATTTTTCGATTTTTCTTGGCCTTTGTATTTCAACCTTGCTCGTATCATTCACAGGAGCAGTTAGAGCCACCCAGTCTCATCGTCCTTGGATGTGGGACGTGGGCCATACGGAGGAGCAATGGCACTGCCCGAGGTCTCAAAGAATACAAGTTCAACCTCACTAAAATCGTTGCTGTACGTATTTTCTTCTATATGAAGTGTAGTGAGTAAGTTTAGTTAAATTGCTAATGTCATCAGTTTACTGTCAATAGATATATTAATATGCGTCATCTGACTGTAATGCACTACATCTGAATCTCCCATTTTTTTAAACCGTGTTGTGCCATTTTGCATTGATATTCAGTTGAGTTAAATACCGCTATTTTTCTTGCAGCCAATAGATAAACTGACGTCAAAAAAGAGTCGAGTGTTATGGGTTCTCTTGGAACCCGTAAATGAGGAGAAGTTACCTGAATCTGCTCTGACCAACCATCTAATAGACCAGTACAACTGGGCAGCCAAAGACGTAAGTGTACCTTGATGACTTAGAAACCTGAAAACTTTGTTTTGTTTTGTGAAAACAAAATAAAATAGGACCACATACAGCATGTATGACTGAGTACTTATAAAGGACCAACTTCGTTTGCCCTGAGCTCCATTGCAAAACCTGAATAATATCGAAATAAAGTGGATCCTCACGGCCTGCACATGTGCAGCGATCAGAAATGGCTTATCCCTCTTATTGCCAATTTCAATGCTCTACTTCCACAGGTTCTGTACAAAAGCGGCGTCCAGGTCTGGGCAAGCACGCGTGCCCTGGTCTCTGGTTTCAGCGACTCTTGGGATGGGGAGCACATCCCACCCAAAGCCCTGCGCCACCACACGCAGATCCTGACCAATCTCCACTGTAACGAGCACATGGCCTTCAACGATGGCACTTGCTGCTCCTCCCCAGAGCATCGCACAATGCTTCAGACTCTGTCATACACTTTTCTTGCGTCCTGGTGAGTCCTGCTAAAATCTTTGGTTTCAGTCCATAAAACCTTTTGTTCCTTATTTGTCTAAATTCACTAATACTTTGAATCTAACAAATTCCAGCTTCGCCCTCGGAATTTTTGTGTTTGTTCGACGATACAAGACAAAAATGAAAATGGAACCTCCCACTAGTGGTTATATCCTGATCATCTCCCTGGCGAAATTGGGAATGATCATGGCTTATTTCTACCTATGTGACCGGTAATGAGTTCATCAGTTATTATTACGTCCGTTATTCATTTCATATTTTGCTGTGTTATTAATTTTTCCTTTTTTTTAAAGGACAAACTTTTTCATGAAAGAGAATAAATATTATTCATCCGTCAGTTTTTGGCTACCACTCGCTTACGTTTTTGCTCTCGGCCTCTTCTTCACAGAAGACAGTCGCTATACCAAAGTCCTTCATAGAGACCAAACCGAAGAAATGAAAGGTTTGTTACAGATGCATACTACTGTACTATTTTAGTTTACGATGTGCCTACTCAAGAATTTCCAACTGATACTGGTGTAATTTATTGTTCCAAAGAATCGTTACAACTGCACATGAGCAAACGTGGTCATTTTAATTATAAACTCATACCTATCTCTTGAATAAGTCGTCCAATTTCCATCATATTCGGTGGGTAGATAGGGATTAGCCCCGCCAGGGCTCCATAGTGGTTTCATGTCAGTACGATCACGCAGAGTCTGCATATTATCCAATCTACTATTATTGGCACCTTCTCGCTTCCTATGGAATTACAGGATCCCCCCCCCCCCCCCCGCGTTTTCTTCTCTTTCACCATTCCATATATGGTGGCCCTTTTGATGTTGATCTCTCTTGATAATTTTGATATTTCTTTCAAGGTTGGATGCAGCTTGTCTTATTGATATACAACATGACCGGTGCGAGTTCCAACTTGCACATACGAAACCACACGCAGATCATAATCTCCGCGTACTTCTTCCTGTCAGGGTACAGCCATTTTTACTACTTTTGGCATCGGCCAGAAGCGGGAATGGTCAGGTTTTTTCAGGTGAATTGCACATGAACGTCATTTTGTTGTAGTTTTCTCCGCGTAAATTAATTTATTATTGAGCTTTCTTGTCAAATGCTATGATTTTAATATTCCTTTGTGCCTGTAGATCCTGTTCAGGCTGAACTTCCTGACGGTGTTGCTGTGCGTTTGTATGAATCGTCCGTATCAGTTCTACGCATTTGCGCCTCTCATCAGTTTCTGGTTCCTCTGCGTCTATGTCGTATTCATGGTACCGCCCCGAGTGTCGATCGCCACTGTCGACGCCAACCCTCTCCACTACTTGTACTTCATCCTCAAAATGGTCGGCCTCTTCAGTCTCATTATCATGCTCTTCATGTCCGAGGTAAGCTGTGTACTTTCTGGTGGCTCTAATTGAGATCCTGTGCAGTTTGCTTTAAGATAGAATATTGAGAGCTAAATTACGTGGAACTCTCCATTTCTTATACCATATCTGTGTCTTCCTGACCCTCGTTCTCACACTTTGCTTACATATTCCACTGCTCACTTTGCTTCTGCAAATTTTCTTGGGGCCTGAATCTAATAATCTGTTGAATTTCCAGGTTGAATACTCAACTTGTGTGTTTCTCTAATTCGGAATACAGGTTGATGCATAGTATGGGTTTTTAAAATGGATATGTTTTTCTCCTTGGGTCAAGCTGAATTTAGGGTTACGACAGATTTATAATGGCATTCACATACAACCAGTCTCTATCAAGGTAGTTTACGCCATTAGTTTCATCTCACGAAAATCTTGACTCGCTCGTTCGAAAGCTCTCAATTTGTCGTCTAATCTCATGCCAAACTCCTCGTCATCCAATCCAAAATCATCATTTTTAACAAACTTTGTGTGTTACACAATGCTGATAAACAAAATTTGATGCTTCAGACCAATATCATAACTGATTGAATAACTAATAAATAATTGTAGTCAATTGACGGTAAGCACCTGCAGATTATGAAGCGTTGATAAGAATGACTAGGTATCAAAACTCGCTCGTTTTATTAATTACAGTGCCTCTTTAAAGCTGTATATTCATTGTGCAGATATTTAGTAGACATGCGAACCAAAAACATATCTTTGATGGTTTTCCGTGTAGGGGAGACATTTTATTTAGTTTGCTATGAAAGAGAGAACGAAGCAGCCTCTAAATCCTCTTTCTCGGGTGGGTCAGGCTGATTTTTGGGTCTCAATGGAAATTGTGTGACAGATTTCTCATGGTTTGCCTTAATCCATGAAAAATGCTGTCTGAACTTCGTTGAACATCATGCAGTTAGCGCCCTCACCGCCTTCTGTTATATTTGAAACGTTGCCACCTTCTTATGTGCCTATTCAGTAATTTACTACTGCTGTGTGCCCTTTTGAATTCCGTTTCTTCTTGTATTTATTCAATAGTGATGAATTTATCTGCGTTTCCAGGTGTTTTTTGAGAAAGTCTTTCTCACGAGGCCGTGGAAAGCCCTTTTTGTTACAATTGACGATGATATCAGCGAGTGGTGGGTTAGGTGGAAGATGAACCGTTACAGGTGAGTAAATTATTATTCGATTTTTTTCAAGTCAGAACTGAACTACTATAATAAATTGCACACCACACTACTCAACCACGATTACAGTAGATAAAGTTGTACACTGGAGATACTCTTGATCCAGGCGATAATGTTGAGTATCTGTGGGTCTGAAATTTGGACTTTTTTCTTCATTAAATTCACGTATCTAGTTGAAATGTTCGATTTTGCAGTATGTGCTATGGCGTAGTGTTCGGCTTGGCGCTCATCTCAGCCCAGAAGTTCAATCTAATAGACGACTCGAATCATTCCAATCTCATGTCAAAGCGGCCAGCCCTTGCATTAGCGTTTACAGCTCTCGCTGGGCTCATCGCTGCGTCTGCCTACGCCTTCTTCTGCCCTAGCAGTCTCGTCTGCGATGAGGTCCACTCCTATAGCACATTCGTACCTGTAAGTCGCACTCCAGCTGTGTTTTCATTGATGCTTATTCGAGTTATCAGCTGGAAACACAAAATTCTTATATTGAACATGACGTATGATACGTATCCTGTCAGGTTTTTTTTTGAAAAGACGATGCCTGTGGTCGACATCGTTGACGTCTTCTATGTTTCTATTTTACAGATTGTATCATTCATTACCCTCCGAAACCTGAGCGGGTTCCTCCGCTCGCGCTACTCGAGCATGTTCGCTTGGTTTGGTAAAATCTCCCTTGAGCTTTCCATTTGCCAGTACCACATCTGGCTAGCTGCCGACTCCCACGGAGTACTCGTCTTCGTCCCAGGCTACCCCGTCCTCAACGTTCTCATCACCTCATTCATTTTCGTGTGTGCTGCGCATGAGGTAAGACTATCACTTGGTTACCTGGTAGGTTCGCTATCACATATTATAGCTGTGAGAAAAATCAGCACTAGAATCTCCACTCACTAGAGGTACAGAGATGGCTGCAGTTGTATTTATGCTATAGTATAGAAAGCAGTAGTGTCACCCCATGGAATCATTTGCATTTTGGAGGAACAAGGTTTTTCTCACGAGTTCGTGTGGGACCAAGTAGGATCTAACCTTGAACTACCATAGAAATTTGAGTCAGTTAGGACCATTGGGTTAGGGATTATGACAGTTCAGCGGTTTTCACGTTGGCCCATGCGCACTCACTACTACTGATAGGAATGCGACGAAATTCATGCGGGACCAACTAAGACCTAACCTTGAACTGCCTTCGAAATTTGGGTCAACTTGGACCATTGGGTCATGAGTTATGGAGGTCCGCAGAAATGCGTGGCACACACACACACCCAACTACCTGAAGGAGCTGAAATTTACTTTTTTCTATGGATTCGTGTTCTACGTGGTAAAATAATGAAAACTATCTTATCTCACGATCTTATCTCACTATAAGCCTGTAGGTATACACAATAAGGGAGGTCCGTTTCGTCAGATTCATTAAACATTTTCATTTACAGATTCACCATTTGACGATAGCTCTGATGCCTTACATTGTGCCTTCCGACTGGAGGCTCGTTCTGAGGAATTTCTTCATCTTCCTCCTCATCCTTGTTCCCATCGGCATCAACGACGGGATGTTTTGAACGAACTTCTTCTTAACTGCAGTTCATTGGTGAGATGATGGCCCAAGGCCGCCGTAACTGTTGGGCTTTGAAGGACCAAGTGCGACTAATCTAAGTGCTGTGATTCCAAGTGTGAACGTCAAATACGTGTCGAACTATGTAAATAGGTCTATTGTCATGTCCAAGTTCCACTATACCAAGTAGATCTCATATAGCTTCCCAGCATTCAGGAGTTTAGGTTAGAATGTGTATTTCAATTTGTAAGTAACTTGCAAATATCTTTTGTATTACTCTACTGCGTACATAAATTCTTGGGGGGGGATTGATTGTTTCGAGAAGAACCTACACTTGAGGTAAACTTGGGGGTACCTACTGGTGTACACGTAGGTACATGACAACCTGTATCTTCATGTGGCTTTTAAAAGGCGTAAAATTCGAGTTCGGGGTTAGTGTGAGGAATAGGTGACCGCTGAGGTGACGTTGAGGTTATCCTCATTACTCTTCCAGTTAAGGTCTCATTTGTGTGGTATTGGTACTTGTATAAGGCTTTACAGCAATCTCTTCTGTATATTTTTAAAGGCTTCGACGCCCGCACCATGAAGGGTCCTGGTTGAGAGCGTTCGGTTTTGTAGCATTTACGAAGAAAGGCCTGCAGTGTTAGGTACCTATGTGGGAGTGAAGCTAAGTGTTGGGATCGACGTACCTCATTTCTCTCCCCCTGAAACAGGTCTCACATCCTGACTTTGGCCCTTATACTAGTCTTTACCTGTGGGTAGAAGAAGTCTAAAGATCTCTTCTACATGTCTGATACTCAAGTTGGCTGATATGGCATCATTGAGAAAAAAGGTAATAGACCTGCGGAGTTTGGGATGTTGGACTGAAATTCCATCACCAGTAATTCGATTGCAAATCGAAACCTCTTTTCTTCAAATCTTGAAACAGGAGCTCCGCCAAATTATTACTCGACGTAGGTACCAATAGAAATTCACCGTCGATGATAATTGCCTACCTACTTGCTAAATGGCCGGTCGGAACTTCTAATGGCTTATAAAGTCGCCGTTTTCTGGATTTTATTAGAATTCTCAACTATTTTCCACCACTAAACAGAAACAAATTGAGGTATTCACCCACCCTTAGACGCAACTGTTTAAAGATTCGAAAACAGATACTAAAGACCGAAGGATTTTGAATTCGTAGTTTAGCGTTATCAAACGTGTTAGGTACTTAAGCTTTATTAAAACTTATTTATCATTCGGCGGTTTTTGTATTTCGTCTTGTGGGGTTCATACTCGAAATTATGTAGCTCACATTCTCTTGATTTCAAAACGAGTTTTACAAGTTTCTTATGATAGCGTACTTAGGTACCTACTTATATGTACATAATTATTTGTTTAATGGTACCTACGTAAAACATATATTGCGGATTTGATTGCGTGTTGACCTACCTACTTTGGAACATCACCTGAAATCGAGTTGAAGAATAATATTCAAGTTGACCCAATAAATACTTCCATTACGCATCTTAGGTAGGTATACGCTATAAATAGGTACTACAAAGTATACTGTCCGAACAAGGAGTTGCGAAACATCCCATCAAAATACATCAATTCTCTATAAGAGTATCATTAAAAATCAGGTGGGTACTATTTCTATTGTGGTTCTTAATTTTATTTCAGAAGTTCCAGATCGTGTTTTTGCCATCTCTTGTAACTTGAATTTGAACGGTTTCCGCTTAACTGAGTCGGATTTTTTTTCGAATATTCGCATTTTCTTCAATTCTCATTTCTCTAACGTTTAAAATTAATATTACTGTTGATTTAAAATCATCATTAGGTAATTTACAATCGTGCCACCTGGCGCTCTCATAATGTTTACCTTTCATTTACATTCCATCTTCGCAAAAATCCCGTTTAACTTTGGAATAATGTATTTTTCTCACTTATGTAAAATTAGGCAGTTCTAGTCCAATCGTAGTGTTTTATTGGTAGGTACATGAATAAACGTGAGTATAAATATGTGAGAAAGAATTGGAAGATTGAGTTGACTAAGTTATACAGCAGTATCTTTTTTAGGGATAACGTTACGCGTACCTACCTAGATTTAGTTGTTGCAGTTTTGTAAAATTTTATATTGAAGATTTTATCTTGCCAGGATTTGCGATTAACCAACGCCCGATTTTGTACACTTTTATAAAATAAATGTTCACCTTGTTTTTGTGCCTAAATACACTCGTATCAATCGTCAGTTTCAAAGCTTGTTGGTAGGTGTGTACCTACTTGTAGTTGCTTATTCTATACAAATTTTCTCCTCTGCCCCAATAATTTTTCTTTTTGTGCATACTAGGTAGTTCCAATTTGTTCTTAATGATTTACAAGTTCCTATTTAACACACGAATTGCGTAATACTTACATTCGTACCTATCTTCATCATTGATGCTTCAAGAGCAGGGGCGCCATTTAAGGGGGGCATAGGCCCCCCTCCCCCCCCCCCCCCCCCCCAAGGAATTGATAAATAATGAAAATGACTACTGGAGTTATCTAGAATATCATAGCCTTCTTTTAAAAAGTTATTCTTTTAAAAAGGAATATTTTGAATGAATATTATTGGAATGTAGCAATGCTAATTTAATGAATTGAAAAAGGGTACTTTGATTTTGTTTGTATTTATTATTTTATTGAAACTTTAAATATGTAAAAGGAAGCATAAAATTAGCCTACATCTAAATGTAATATTAATTTAGTCAAATTTGCGGGGCGAAAACCCTGGACCCCCTTTCCTTAGTAGATATATCATACCCCCTGGTGTTTGCCCCCAACAGTTTGGTGAAATGGCGCCCCTGTTCAAGAGTTGTCAGAAGTTGTTTCCAACCTAAAAGCAACTCTTAACTGGAATTAAAAGGTCTTCACTGTTTATTCAAGTGAGTGCGTGGATTATTTTTATTCCAAGTGAATGGACACAATTACATTACTAAACGTGATTCAGTTTTCAGATCATTTTTCTGCTCAAGGTGACAGGGCATCATACAATTCGCTACGTAATTTTCTACCTCGCGATTCATGCTCTTAAAACTTGTAATGTAAAATACGTAGGTGCCCCGACTGCATTCACCTTGCTGTGTTGCGATGTTAACTTCAAACCTCTTTGTTGATTGTCTCATTGTCAAACTACGTACTTTACTCGAGCTTGGGTGATTTTTTTTGTACATTTGCATTTAATTTAAATTTATTCTACGTTGCACATTTTTCTCTTTTGACTTCCGTTAATAATCCCTTAATCACTATGATTCCATAATTGTCATTTCATCTGTTGCATAAACATACACCCTGCACCTACAACCAACACATCATTCAATGAGCAACAGTGTTGGAAGGGACGATTGAGATCCTCCAGATGTTTTGAAAAACGAGGTTTTTGTACCCATTATATAAGCCCATTATGGCCTTAGTTATAATAAATATTTATGTAGATACCTACTTGGTGAAATACCACCCATTTAACTGCTAGAGATCATAATAAATCCCCTAATTAACAAAAAATACTCAATTTTTGAGAAGCGAAAGATAGAATAGGGAGAATTTTCGAGCAGACTGTGTGCCTAACATAAACACAGAAAACAATAATAAGTCATAAAATCATTCCTGTCTTCAGCATTACCTCTCGTGTGCAGCCAGTGGCCAAAGAACAACCAAACTGAAGTAGAATAAGAAGGTTTTATGGATGCTACTGTATCCATAATCCACCTTGATTTTCCGTGCCGTTTGGGGTTTGGCTGCGTTCGACTTGATTGCGAGTTTCCGTGGATTTTTAATTCACTTTACTTATATTGGGTCACTTTTTTCGGGGTTTCTATCGTCCAGACTTTCTTTCAATCCAAGTTCTATCGGATTATGGGACGATACGGAAGGTAAGTTGGAAACAGCTCTCTAAGGTGCAATGAAACTCGACCCACGCCACTGCGGCTGGGATGCTTGGTATTTTCCTCATTTCATATTTATTTTTCATTGTGGAATAATGCTTTGTTCCCTTCATAATTTGCAGTTTCCTTGTTCTACGAAGGTAGAGTTCACTAATCTCGGTTCCCGTACAAAGCAATTCTGTTTCGCCTGTCTCAGCTATGCCATCCCTGTCAATCGGACATGGCGGCATCCAAGCGTACGCACATTAATTTTATTGATCCACTTAATTTTATTACTTGGATTCATAGCGAGACTTGGGTTTGACTGCATTTCTAAATAGGCCGGAAAGAATCGTAAACTATACATTTTTGTATTGTTTATAAATTAGTTTACTTAATTCGTGTTCTTTATTCTGACTAGCAGACTAATGTAGGTAGACAAATCTGACGGGACGGAGGGGTGAACCCACTTACGCACTCTTTATGGATTCAATATCCAGGTCCCTATTGATTTCGAACGACACTCGTGTGGCGACATCTACGGCTATTACGTCAGTGTAAAGTGCTTAATTATAGAACCTTGCTTATATCTACAATCATTCTCTACGATAACTGTGTAAGCTTGGTATTTTCCTAGGTTAGGAGCACTAGAGGGTTTCTGTACTTGCTGACGTCTTGTCCCTCCTTCCGTCATTCTCGCTCATCTTGTCAATTCCGTCAGTTGTTCTTACCCAGCAGTCCCAGAGAAGCTCCATTCCAAATTTTAGCCTTGTAGGCTGAAAAGGAAAGAAATTGACCTCAGAGCTCACTCAGCTGATCAAGGCAGGGACCCACTTTGTCATCCTTGCGCAGCAGTCACAGCGAAGCTCCTTTTGAAATTTGAGCCTTTTGGGTTGAAAAGGAAAGAAGCTGGCCTCAGATTCACTCAGCTGATCAGGGCAGGGACCCACTTTGTCATCCTTGCGCAGCAGTCACAGCGAAGCTCCTTTTGAAATTTGAGCCTTGTGGGTTGAAAAGGAAGGAAGCTGGCCTCAGAGTTCACTCAGCTGATCATGGCAGGGACCCACTTTGTTATCCTTATGCAGCAGTCACAGCGAAGCTCCTTTTGAAATTTGAGCCTTTTGGGTTGAAAAGGAAAGAAGTTGGCCTCAGAGTTCACTCAGCTGATCAGGGCAGGGACCCACTTTGTTATCCTTATGCAGCAGTCACAGTGAAGCTCCTTTCGAAATTTGAGCCTTGTGGGTTGAAAAGGAAAGAAGTTGGCCTCAGAGTTCACTCAGCTGATCAGGGCAGGGACCCACTTGAGCTAGGTTCACATGGAGGAGCAATTCCGAAATGCAATCCGGGTACAAGTATGTTATAGCCCCGCCAATATCGATTGTATCGATTATCTCAAATACATCGATCCTTGTGGTATCGATGACGGCTCAATATGGCGTCCCGATGCCTACATCCCGGGTGCCGATATCAACTTTCAAAATGAATACGGGAAGACCATTGTAAGGACACCAAAAAATAAGAGTGACTATAACATACTTGTACCATCTATTCAGAAGTCCCAAACAACCTGCTCATTCACGGGATAGTTTCTGGGATTGTTTATCGCTTGACAATGCGAGCGGCGGAATGGGAACTAAACTTCTTGTACACCCACCGTCTTGTCTGATACACGTCATCGATACCACAAGGATCGATGTATTTGAGATAATCGATACAATCGATATTGGCGGGGCTATAACATACTTGTACCGCAATCCGGTACGGCAACCCGTTTGTCGGAAGTTTTGTCACAGAGGTGTTCACATGGCAGCGGAATCATCAACCAGGAATGTCGAATATGGCTGAACAAGCAGGAAAGGTGTGCGCAGATACGGCAGCGGAAAATCACTGGAGGTTTTGATGTAGTATTCATGTCATGGTGTTGCAATAATGCATTTTGCGTTGGCCAGTAGCATTGCAGAACAACTTCCTGTTCTGGATTGCTGTCCAGAATTGCCCCTCCGTGTGAGTGTCCGGAGCTCAACGAGTTGCGGGCCGTCGCCCACTCTAGCAGCTGATGACGTTACTAACCTGCACATGTTTTACTAGTTGGCCACTAGAATGTGCTAGCGATGGTCTGCACTGTGTATTTATTGGTAGATCTACGGATTTTCTGGCAACTCTGATTTTCGGATTTTGGCTGGCGTCTATAGATTCCTGTGGAACTAAGGACACATGTGGAATTAGTAAAACTGAATTATAAATATTGATGTACGGAACAGATGAGAGCTCATTGGCATAGAGAAAAAATTATAAGACCATGCTGGTTAAGTCGTATGGTTTGGAGTTCTTATTCTCCGTAATATCTACCTTGATGGTTCGAATGGGGTATGCACATTGGTGACAGAAGCTGTTGTTATTTTTGAGTGAATCCATTCTATGAATTGTGAGACCAATCGCACTCTCTGCGATGAATAGTTTTTGGTTTATTATTTTCAATAATGAACCATTGGAATCGAGCATGAAAAAAAAAATGCTTACCCCCCCTCAAAATTTGATGGTTTACGTTTCAAGGTATGTAGAATCCAAAACTGCAATAAAAATATTTCTGTCTGTCCGCCGTACGCCGTACGGGCCACTTTTCTTAGTTACCATGAAAAAAAATTGATGAAATTCGGGTTATAGGTTCCGTTCGGCGTCTAGTTGGTCCTCGAAGCTCGACGTTACTGTGAGTCATCTCTAAGGGGTTCAAAATAGGGGTTGAAATTTTCAAAACGCCTATACTATTTTTTTACGTAAATATTTTTACGGTTTTAAATAGTTCTTGAACTTGCGAGTTTTTTAAGACCATCCGGAGCATCGTACGTCCAGCCGTTCGTTCACAGTAAGGCCCCGAAGTTTGCACCGACAGGCATTTTCGACTCCAGTGTGAATGAAATTGTATACAATTCAAACCAAATCTCGTAACCAGAGACGCGCCCACAATAGGAATTTGTGAATACGGCCAATCATTGGTAGGGATCACCTGATTATATTGGCGGAGTATGAAGTCGAGTTGGTTGTTCTGTGATATTATTTAATTTGAAAAATGATGGCTCTTTTGGAGTTTGTTGGTAGGTAGTGAAACTTGAACAAACGTTGAAGTATTATTGATGGGTAAATTATTACTACGGTAAATCATTACTCAACGGTAAATTATTACACAACGGTTCATTATACCATCTACGTAGAAGGGGCTGGAGTTTGTTGGTAGGTACTTTTGCAACTTTTTTCACTCCTCATCAACAATTTCTTTTCAGAACTTCATTATGTGCGTTTCTTTTTGTTAGGTACTGTTTGTCATCGGCAGAATTATTTTAGCAACATTTAACTCGTGATTTAGGTAGGTATCTAGTAACGAGTACGGGGTTAGGTACTAACCTACGGAGGGTCTGCGATCTACATAATATGTATATAATAGAATAGTACATATCATATTATATAGAAGGGTTATCTATACATAGAGCTGTGATCTGTAACAGGAGGGTATTCTATACAAAATAATAAACCGTTGTGCAGGGATTTGCAGCGTTTTTAACTATGATTTTTCAAAGATCCCACCCAACACTTCCTGTGTCATTGCACCCCTCTCGCCTGCGCGGTACCCCCCTGTCCAATGTGACGTAGGAAGTACTGGAATCGGTGGAAAATCATCGAAAAAGGAAAGGAAGAAAGTTCATCTTCAACCGTTGGTATCAGAATTCTTAAAATGGAACCTACTTTCATTTAAATAAATAGAATAAGTGCGCATGGCCCATTCAGACAAGTTCAACTTCCGAACAATATAGCCTGAAACTGAACAACCACAATTATAAGAGAGATGTACATTGAACATGATATCGAAACTAGGGATAAAAAGTGGGGAGATAGTTTTGTAACATTCGAAAAGGAAATGAGAAACAAGGTGTTTCCCAATTTGGCACATAATAATATGTATACAAATAATTAGAGAAATATTGGTAGTGTCGATGTTTGGTGCGTAGATAACGAAACTGAAATAATTTCCAACTTTACTACAGGTTTCTGCAGGTTCGGTCTTTTTTTGGTCCAATTTGCCTGGGCTTGAATGCTAGTGTGGCGGTAGGTAGTATATGTATATAAGCTGCCTTCCCTTCAAGGTCTCTCGCGGGAGAATAACAAGGCGAATATTTTGTCGGCATTCCTTAAGTTGCAGGGTTTGGACTTGATAGGACTTAACTGAGTTGGTAGCTTATGATAGGTAGGATAATTATGATGTGCGAAGATATTGGTGTTAAAGTAAGCGTCTTGCTAAATATTACGTCTGAACTTGAAAGTCCTGCAGAGAAATGCACCTTTCGTCATCTTTGACAGCAGGTTTTACGTTTTTTCAATTCAAGTAGACTCTCTTGTTATTTGGGTTAATATAGAATTATGGAGCAATTCGTTGTTTGGTTTTAGGACTTCTCGATGTGAGTAGCAAGATCTACAAAACAGAAAGCTGACTCTCAGGCCTGTACAGGGGTTAAAGTCAAAATCAAGCGAACCGTGAAACAACCTGTAGATACTTACATTATACACATAGACGTACAATGCCATTTAGTTCGATGGTTTTGACATATTTCAAAATTCCGACCTCAAGGATAGACCAGATCAGATATAGGTACGACAATCAACTAAACTGAAACGCGGTTTTTGAATGCTCCTTGCTCAGATCAACGATTTGAAGTTAAAATGGGTCGCAATACATCCAAGTTTGGATTAAAAAATGGAAGCTGAAATAAATCGAAGCTTAACTGAACCTCAAACACCTGAAAGTACATCAAGACCTCGTCAATTAGGGTGAACATGTAGGAACCAACTTCTCATTCGATTCCAAGATGTCCCATAAGCCTTTTAATTCGACGACATTGACATTGACTGGATTCGACAACTTCTAGGTACCTACTCAAATTACAAACCTACCTGAACAAAGGTAAAAATACGATGATGGAATGGGGGGGTCAGTGTCGTGTTACTTTTCAGTTTTGTAAATTAACCTGTAAGTTTCGAAAACCTTCCTACCACCATTTTTTCACATCCTGTTCAAAAATGTCGAATAAGCAGGTAATAATAATAAGTTATAATAACACAACATGTAAATCATATTATTTTGAGTAGGCATTACGAAGATACTTGAACGTGTGTCAAGTAATAGGCCGAACCACATTCTTGTTTGGATCTGCTGCAGCCAAACGCCACACAACAAGGCATCTTATTAAATTACTACAGAATTTCCTGGAACGTTGTCCAACTACGAATGGCGACAGTCTGACAGGGTGGGGATTGAGGGGGAAATCCTGGGAGATGAATTAGCAGAAGTGCTCTAAGCTACAGGAGCTCTCCGATGGGGTTGGACGGGAGGGAGGGGGGAGTAGCTGGTGCCACCTGCCTCATCACGCCTGCCGCTTATATCCTTATTATGTGTTCTGTGGTTCACACCTTGTCAAGCTCGAGATGCTTCTCTTTGTCATATTACCCAGCTGTCCCACAGCTACTTTACAAAATCGTAGAAACCAACAATTCCGGCATGAAGGAAAGCCTCGTACACGACGAATGGCGGAGTTTCGACGATTTTCACATAGCCTACTGCACCTGCCGGTGTTTCATGAGCGATTAGAAGAAAACATCATCAATATCCAATGAGCCATTTGGCAGTAATCTATTAGAGAGTTTTTGCAGCACCCTCACGCCGAAACGAAACGGAAATGGGGGATAGGGCGACCGAAGTCAGATGCTAACCTTATTCGGTTCAGTTTTCATTCAGCTTTGGCATCTACCGGCTGGTGAAGTAACGCTAACGTTATAACCTCTCTTTCATCCATTTTACTCCGTAGTGAATGCAAATCTATGTCAACGCATGGCATCAGGTCTGCATTAACATAGAAAAACGCCAAGAAGCAGCTGTGAATAAGACGCTCGGCACTTTTATTTTCCAAGGTAAACAGAAGAAGGTAGGTAGCGTTATACAGATGTATGGTTAAATTACGTTTCGTCATCTCAACACGACGAAAGCTGACACCGTGAGATCCCGGTATTTTTCGTCTTCATGGTTCATCAAACTTTCGGTGTCTCAAGTGCGCATGCGCAGCACTACTTTTGTGTTGTTTCTTTTCGGCGTGAGGGTGCTGCAAAAACTCTCTATAAACAAACAGCAACACACACACACACATCCTTTGCGTTTTATATAATAGGATGTGTAATTATAGAATTGCTTATATCTACACTCATTCTCACCACGATGCATTCTCGATATTTACCTAGATTAGGTACTTACTGATATCTTGTCGCTCCTTTTTGTGTTAAACAACACGGACTAATGTAATATTTTTTTAGGTCCCGTTCAAGATCTCGTGAAGTGCGGAGAAGGTCCCGCTCAAGGGATCGCTACAGGTCGAGATCTCGGAGTCGCGATCGCCGTCGGCCGCCTCCCATAGGCCGCGGACGGAGCGGAGCCGCAGGCAGTAATCTCAGACGACCGCATTGGGATCTTTCGCGCCTCGAACCTTTCAAGAAGAATTTCTACACTCCTCACCCTGATGTGGAAGGCAGGTAAATGTACCGAGTTGTGGAAGGAGACGTGAGTGCCCGATCATGTGTTGGACGTTGTGATCAGGGATGTTATAAGAGTTTTTCCAGGCCGCGATGTTAGAGGCTACGTGACGTTGGCGTAGAGCCAGCAGTTCGAAGATCCTGACATTTTTTTACGTCGTACGTAGCTTTGGCAAGGGCGTACGTGGCGATGGTTATGCGTCACGGTGGCGCGCAATGCTAGTTTCTACGTAGGCCGCAAACGTGAGTAGTTTCACGCCATACGCATCACATCAGGATACGTGACGAGGAGGGTTTATGTAGCACGTAAGTGGCTTGCAAAAACTCCACTTTCTGCAGTGGACCCCCAGGACAAGATAGAGTCGAGAGGAAAAAAAAACAGCGCAGGTCAGAGGTTAAAAAAAGTGCGTGTTTTCCTGGGGACTTGAACCTGGTCTTCCTCTCTCGCAGCCATCCACGAAAACGTCTGAAACGATGTTCGAGTTCCAAGACCCCAGCAAAAAATGAAGCATACATGCACATCACTGAGGGCCTACTTTCCGATGTCCAGAGCTGAAATTTTGCACGGTCATCTATCTTCGATGATGATAAATGAATTAATCATAAAAACATACATTAATTAGTTAATTATAAACAAAAATTTCACACACAAGACTAAAAAACGCTGCAAAGTCCTTGTCACATGGGTTTATTATTCTACTGGACATACCTATAGAAATTTTGCTGTTCATTTATTGTTTCTTTCATGCGCAATAATTGAACAGTTATTTTAGTTGGTTTCCACAAATTTTGGCCCTCAAAAACAACCTAGGCTCATTTTTTTTGCTATCTTTAATCATTGATAGTGCCAATTAATTGTCTTGATTCACACGCTTATACTACTTATAGTGTTATTATACAAATTTATGGTGATTTCAGACAATTTCCCAGATTTTCGGCTTATAAAAAAAATGAATTTCGGGAGCTTAACCTTCGTTACAATCTCAATTCTTCACTCTTTGGTCAAAATCAACTTCATATTCGGTCTTCTCGCCCTAAAAAACATGGAAAACGATACCTCAAAAGCTCGTGTTGCTAAAACACAAAAAATACCTATTTTTATACCAATTTTTCACTCGTAACACCTCCAATTATATTCCGATCTGGCTGCAAAGTTTCGGGGCACAACTAGGGCCCAAATGGAGCCTGTGTGGGATTATTCTGTTGGGCATACAAAAATTTTGGCTATTCATTTATTGTTTCTTTCATGTGTAATAATATTGAAATAGCTATTTTGGACGGTTTTCACAGTTTTGGCCACAAAAAACTCGCATTAGGCTCCTATTTTTGACAAATGATCATTTCCATTATCTTGATTCACCTACCTCCTGGGTTATTATACAAATTTCTGGTGGTTGCAGCCATTTTCACAGGTTTTGACCCAAATATTGAATTTTGAGAGTTAAAACTTCTTTAGAACCTCAGTCCTTCACTCAGTGGTCAAAATCAACTTCATATTTGGGCTGCTCGCCCTTGAAAAACATGGAAAACGATACAAGACCAAGTTCACTTAAACCTCAAAAATACCTAATTTTGCACCAGTAACACCCCTGGGGTATGCATAATAGGTAGTAAGGAGTGGAGGGAATAGCTATGCTGCTGTCAGAAGCAGGAAAGTCGTACGTGAATGTTGGTCATCCTGAATTAACGGTTCCTTCTCATTTTGGCTGGTGGGGGGGGGGGGGGGGATTTCTGCCACTTCTCAGAGCCACATCTGCATGAGATATGCCCCAAACCGGCTTACTAATAGTGTACTTCCTGGCGGATTTACTAAGTGAAAACTCGTAAATGCCTTTGCAGAGGATAGTAAGTCTTATCTGACAGCAGATACGATTTTTGTTGCCAAGTATTTTGCACGCATGGGTAAGTAAAATGCAGACAGGAGTTTACAAGTTCGTCCATAAGTGCGCACTCAATATCTAAGTAGCTCCTTTTTGTATAAAAAATATGAGAGTAAATTCCGTATGCCGTTTTTCACTATCTTCCGATTAAAAAACTCGTTTTAACTTCACCAATCAATTCAGCGGGATTTCCTTGGAAATGAGTTTTCAAGAAAATTTCTAAAACTAACGCTCGTTTTGGCAAATTTCAACTTGAAACCTAAAGGTCTATTTTCCCAAAAGTCATGTGTCGTGGTAACCTTACTTACCACTCCTGTATATGTGATTAACAATGTTACCAGTAAAGACGGAGAAGCCGAGCTACGCACGCCAGGGACACAGCCCAGGTCCCTTCAACGGTCATTCCTATGGAATCTGAGGAGGGTAGATGGGCCTATAAATGCGTCCAAAATGCCTAGCTCGGACTACTCATCCTATTTCTCTCAGACGACCACGTTCTGACATTGCCTTCTTACACATCCAACATTTTCCTCTCTTAAAAGCTTTCAACGAGGTGAAAACCGGGTGATAGCATCCTTTCAAATACTCCTCCAGATGCAAACCGGACGGGTGTTTTTCCAGATATTCAACGAGGTGAAAACCGGGCGAATCTTTTACCTAAATTCCCGGAGGCGTATCCAAGGAGGTGGAAACGGCACGGATAGAGACTCCTCTCTTCCTTCTTATCCAAAATTCCTACACAGTCAAAATTCACTTAAAGCCAAATTTTTACGTCAAAATTTTAGTGTGCATGAAATGTTTTCAAATCAGAGCCATCCTATCATGCAGATACGACTTTACCGCTTCTGACGGCAGTGTGCATGCGCCATACGTTTTTCATTTCAAGTCTTACAAGGCGAGAAAATATTTTATACTTTTTAGTCCTTGTTAAAAGCGTGGTTTTAAAAAATGTATTTATTTTTAAACAATCAGTAGTGGCTTTCCGTAGATTTTGAAAATTGAAAAAAAGAAGCCAGCAATATCTTTGTGTCGCAGTTCAGTCCTATACCTATGTAAATTATACGAGGGGCGTTGGAAACATGTCTTCCCTACTAACCGGTTTTTATATTCACATTACAGGAGCCGTTCTGCGATTGATGAATGGATGGAAGAGAAGGACATCACCCTCAAAGGAAAGGACATCCCTCGGCCAGTCTGGTCTTTCGAGGAAGCCAATTTCCCAGGATCAGTGCTCAGAATTTTATCGTAGGTTTTGAATTGACACGGTTTTCAATTGCGTTACCTTATAATCCAGTGATTATACAGTAGAACCCCTCTTGACCGGATCGAGACCCTGGCCGGTTACCCGTTTGATTGGTTTATCCAGAGGTTCCTTTGAAAAATCGGGTTTCGTTCAAAATACTTACCTACTTCATCAGGTGTCATAAAACCTACGTCATCAGCTGTCATAAGTAAATAAAGCAAAACCTACCAATTTCTTCAGGCTTCATAAATGAATAAAGCGAACAAGACGTCATTGCAACTCATTGTATTTACACACATACTTACATGAACAAACAGAAAAATTGAGTAGGTATTTCGAACTTGATATACTTCAAGAACTTGGTGTACATATCATTGTTTGAACAAATCAGTAATTTTTTCAGGTTTTTTACCCTTCATAGATTTTTAAAAGCCAATCGTTTTAGTTTCTAGAAAAAGAAAAGAGAGAGACAAAAAATCTGTTCCATGGGATAGGCCAGTTGAGAGGAGTTCAACTGTAGTTGTTGGGTTCATCTTTTTGGCCAGAATCCCATAACTTAATCCTGTATTTTCCCATTAGATGTTTTCTACATGTTTTTTTAACTTTCATTAGGCTCATAAAATGCATGTCTGTTTCGTTCAACAGAAAACTAGGGTTCAAAGAACCGACTGCTATTCAGGCTCAAGGATGGCCTATTGCACTGAGCGGCCGTGATATGGTTGGCATCGCCTCCACCGGGTCCGGCAAAACCCTATCGGTGAGTTACATGAGTAACATCCATTTGCGCTTATCGACAAGACAGGATCACGAGACAGGCAAAGACATTTGCTTTAATTGCCAATGATCTGCTTCAATTTGGCAGGAGTTTGGTGGTTTTGTTTACAGATCTTTCTGTGGTATATATTGAAATTGATCTAAACTGAGCGTAGTGAATTGAGTTGTAATTTATTTATTGCGTCGATTCCCAGTACATTCTCCCTGCTCTGGTGCACATCGACGCGCAGGAGCCTCTGAGGCGAGGGGAAGGCCCGATCGCTCTTGTCATAACGCCGACGAGGGAGCTGACCCAGCAGATTCAAGAAGTGGCCAACGAGATATGTGAAGACGTTTCCAACGTGGCTATTTTCGGAGGTGCCCCCAAATCTACCCAGGTAACTTGCGTATATTGTAACCAAGTTATTATAATTTGCCTCACAATTCACTGATGGTTGTAGTTTCGTATTCACGCTGGAATGGTAGATGTTGTACATCCAGTGAATTTTGTACCGTTCTCTGCTATATACACATTCTAATCATGTACTGCTAACATCACAGGACATTACGGATGGTATTTCTGTGGGCCAAACCAGATCCCTAAGTAATGAATACCAGCAGATGTGACTACCGAGTGGTCACTCCCACTTCAGTTTATAGTTCCTGTGGACAGTATTCTATTCACAAACTCCCTTCTACGTTCCAGGCGAGAGAATTGAAAAAAGGCGTGGAGATCGTGATAGCAACACCTGGACGGCTGTTGGATTTCCTTGAGTCTCGAGATGTCGACCTGAAGCGTTGCACATATCTTGTGCTGGACGAGGCGGACCGCATGCTGGACATGGGTTTCGAGCCTCAAATAAGAAAAATCATCGAGCAGATAAGAGTGAGTTTTTCATTGTGTCATTTTATTAGTAATAAAGGTGGGTGTTGCCATGATAGTTATATGTGGCATTAACTTGATTTTCAATGGGTCATGTGAATAAATCAAGCATTTGGCTGGATCATCTACTAGCTAGTACAAGCATAAGGTGTCAAGCAAACTGGTCTCGGCCCCAGCAAATGCTTATTTTCGAGTGATAACCTTTTGCTGACCAGAAAATGCTAAAACATGTCTAGCATTTGGTTGAGAGTATCCATTACCCGGGCGTTATCATGTGGCTCATTGATAGTTGCTTTGTGACGACCAAGCCTCACCGTTTCCCGCTTCTTTCCCGCCTCGCGCGTTGCTTTTGTTGTTGAAACCCTGAGTTCAATTAGCTTTAATTTCGAGATTGCGGCCAGTTTCAGTAGTTTTTGCTGTATAGTTGTTTTCTCGTCTTCCGTCGTACTTGCGCTTGTCGTTGTCTTCTATTTTCAAGTTGTCTAAAAGAGATGAGTTTGTCAGATGACTTCTCAGGTAGTGAATTTGAGGCTGCTGCATCGACGCCGACGTGGTGCCAACAAGTTAGTTGTGCCAGCGAGTTCGTCATAGCGCAACTACGAAAACATCGAGTCCTATTAAATAAAACTCAGGTCCCAGCAATCGAGGCTCAGAAAGAAGGGAGCCTTGAAAAAATCCCTTGGGTGTTCAGCGCCACTTTTGGCAAAACCGCCACAAGTTGCCAGTACAGCAGCTTCAAAAAATAGGTAAATAATTTTAAAACTGATGTTAGAAAGAAGATGGATCTGACAGTTGCGCGAGAGCACATGAATTCATCCCTGACTACTTCTGCTACAGTTTTTTTTTGTAGAAAACGCACAGAAACGAACACGCACCAAAAATTCGAGGAGAAAAAACGAAAATGCGTTGAGAAACAGAATTGATGAACTCCTCTGGTACCTTTTGCTAGCTTTTCAAGCTGCCTCCAGAGTAACACGAAAAAATACTTAGCACATTATTAAACAGTTGAGCAAAAGCTAGTCTTTATTCACTCGATTTCGCATCACCCAAAATGGATCTAGTAAAAGGTCCTTTTGCTAAATTCCCACAAGCTTGTACAGGTTAGTAGTTTAGCATAAGCAATGTCTCGAGTGTTTTGCATCGAGGTTTCACCATCAGCTGACCTCATGGCACTGACGTGACTAGATGATGCGTACGCGGAGGTCCGTTTATTCCTGTATTTATAGTCCAGCTTGAACTAGACCTGAGCAGGGAGAGTCAGTCACACAGGTGCGCATTTGTGCTCATCTGAGCAGGTAAAAGAATCACGTTTCGATTCAGGGCTGGCCACCTGTACAGTTTCATTGATAATTATCAATAATAGGTGACACCCAACTTCTGCTGTCAACTGTGCAGGTATACCTCTCCAGTATACCTGCACTCCAGTAGGGCTGACCTTACGCTTGAGCCCACATGCGTCTGCCAGACACATCCTTTTAGGTGTGCGACTCTCTTCTAGCTTTCTTATTTCCATCCAAATCCTTATTCAAGTGATGCCTGGGATTGATTTATCTGGTGTTACAAGTTCATGAGTTATCCATCAAAGATACAAGTTTAGATAACGCCTTTTACTTCGATAATTGCTCACTAATATCACTGAATGCCACCGAACCTTCGAACCGTCCAACATATTTTGCGTACTTAGGCCCACTTTCACCAAAAATTGGAAACGAGTTTAACCCGGAAGAGGTTGCAAATTAATGGAGTTTACAGCTCACTGTCTTTCACCAGAGCTCTGTGCGAGTTTAAACTCCCACCGAGGCAGCTCGAGTTTAATAAACGCCCGAAATCCGGTGTTGTTATACAGTTGTGAAATGAATTAACGTGAGTTGGCATTGTATTGGTATTTACTCTATACTATGTATTCCACAATGATATTATAGGTACCTTACCTCGTGACTGGAGTCGTCGTAAATCAGAAATCACTTTGGCAATTTACAGTTTATTATTACAGCGGTACAATGGAAGCGAGAATCGACATCAGCTGAGTGGTGGTTGTTGTTGTTTTGACGAGTTTATAGTCCCAGCGCGTCATATTGTCCAACTTTTGCTTGGACATTTTATACTAAACTCCGTCAGGCAAACTCTGTTATTTCAAACTGGGTTTAACCGACTTTTGGGCCGGTGAAAGACGCCAGCTGCCTTTCCAGGTTTAAACCTCGAAGTAAACTTTAACGGAGTTTGGCCAAACTCCGTTAAATAATTTTCTGGTGAAAGTGGGCCTTAGCACTCACAACATTTAGGAGTTCACCGAATGTGGCACCGCTTTGCAGTGAATTTGTCCTGTTCCGTACAGTCTACCTTGGCTACTTCAACGATACCCTTAAATCATCCTTACTTGCTCATATTATTATTTATTATAATATTCATGAATGAAGGCCAAATCATACCATGGGTTGATGCTAGTTATCTTTCGACGTTTTTCCAGCCCGACAGACAGACTCTCATGTGGTCGGCAACTTGGCCTAAAGAAGTCCAGAATCTGGCGGAAGAATTTCTCAAAGACTACATCCAAGTGAACGTGGGCTCCCTCCAGCTCGCCGCAAACCACAACATCCACCAGATCGTCGAAGTCTGCATGGAAAGCGAGAAAGAGGACAAGTCAGTGCTTTGAATGTCCCATTTTTAAAAACGACGAGTTATTTACGTCTGATTCTCGATTTTTACATACCAATGCAATGTTCTATTTTTAATGCAGGTTGCTGAGTTTATTGCGAGAACTCGGTTCTGAGAAGGACAACAAGATCATCGTTTTCATTGAGACGAAAAGGAGGGTAGAGGAAATCACCAGAAAGGTCGAGCGAGAGGGGTAAGTGAGACAAACTACCGTCGAAACTCATTTCAAAATAAAAACGCTGCAAAGTACAGAACTGCTGGACATACCTACAGAAATTTTGGCTGTTCATTTATTGTTTCTTTCATGTGCAGTTATTGAAATGGCTATTTTTGATGGTTTCCATCAATTTTCGCCCCCAGAAACACGAATTACACTCGGCTTTTTTTAAACTGATTATTTTCGATCATTGATAGTACCATTTGTACTGATTCACCTGTTGATACTACTTCTAGTGTTATTATACAAATGTATGGTGGTTCACACGATTTCCCATGTTTTTGCCTAATAAAAAATCAATTTCGGGAGCTTAACTTTCGTTAGAACCTCAATTCTTCACTCTTCGGTCAAAATCAACCTAATATTTGGTCTTCCCGCCCTAAAAAAACACGGAAAACGATACCTCACAAGCTCATGTTCACTAAAACCTCAAAAATCCCTCGAAAACCCCTATTTTTGCACCCATTTTTCTCCCATAACACCCCTGGGTGTATTCCGATCGAGCTGCCGTGTTTCAGAGCACAACTAGGACCCAAATGGGGACAAAACTGTGTGCGGAAGAACGACAATTTTAGGCCAAAATTTTACATAAATTTAAGGCTGAAACTTTGTTAGAACCTCAATCGGTCAAAATTGACTTAATATTCGGTCTTCTCGTCCCAAAAAACATGGAAAACGGTACCTCAAAAGCTCATGTTACTAACATGTTACTAAACCTGTTTTGCCGGTGAGACGGAATCTGGATTCGTCCCGAATCCGGTTGGCTTGAAGATCCTGTCCATGGCTAGTCGATGTGCTACATAATTTTTTCAGTTAAATTGAAGAGTTGCAAACTAATACAGAATTATAGGCTTTAACTGACAAAATTGAACGTTGTAGTCTGAATAAATATTTCTGATGGATTCATTACAACTGGGGATATGTCATCACAATATGTTTATATTTACAGTTAAGAAAAAAATGTAAAGATTTTTTTCTTCTTTTTTAATTCATTTTGATATTGGTTAAAGAGACTGGAATATAAATAGAAAACCCATTTTGGGTGAGGATTCTTTCGAGCATCATCCGGTTAGCCTGGTTTTCCAAATCCTCGATATCCGCCGGTAGCCATTCTTTTTTTCCCCCAGTCCGTTGCTTATATTCATTGACATTTACTTGGAAATTTCGTGGCATTTTGGTTTCAGGTACGACGTAGCTTGCATTCATGGTGATAAGCGGCAGTCAGAACGCGATCATGTTCTCAGAGGTAAGGACCGAGAAAACCAGCTTACCTGGTTCAACTTCAAACCCATCAAGTTCTGAACACTTGGCATGCATTCATAGATGGTCGGTGCGCCTGATAGTGCAGGTGCCTCGTTAAGAGGGTGAGGGTGCGTACCAGTGTTGCTGGATACGGTCGTTCGTATTTGTATGAAACAATTATAGTACGTGTACGAACTTATTACATTACATGGCATATCCAACGAAAACTGTTAGCGAACCAAGTGACGTAAAGGTTTTGTTACTCCATGGTGGAACAATCATAATAATATTGATAACGGCTAATGTTGGTGCATAGGTGAGCCATCACAATAATAATAGTCATGATGCATTTTCCATCCTTATTTGTAGGATTGTTGCTTAATTTATTATCATTTCGTGATTTAACTACCATGATTTAATGCCATAGATTAAACTACCGTTTCGGTATTCGTGAACAGCGATTTTCAATAGCATGTGGTTGTGAAGTAGAGGAAAAAAGCCGTGCAGGTGCGTAACTTTCGGGATGCAGTACAAAGTAAATACGAACTTCTTGCCAACCCTGCTCCGAGTTGGCAACATTGGTGTGTAAACTGTTTCCGACAGTTTTTCTGATCATCACTGGGACATCAGAGCCAGAGATTTGTATAGAAATTTGTTTAAAATAGAGATAGTCACCCCTTACGTGTAAGACAAGTCTAGCAGGGGCAAGCATGCACAGACCATGGGAAGTATCAAAACTTAGGGTGTTATGTAACCATTCGAGTAGTAAGTGGGTACGTTGGGGACACTTTCACTTGACTCTCTGATGTTTTTTATTTTCACTTGAATCTCTGATGTTTTTTATTTTCACTTGACTCTCTGATGCTTTTTATTTTCACTTGAATCTCTGATGCTTTTTATTTCCACTTGAATCTCTGATGCTTTTTATTTCCACTTGACTCTCTGATGCTTTTTATTTTCACTTGACTCTCTGATAAAACTTTTTTAACACAAAACATCAGAACCAGTGACTTTTTCTTTTGGGGGGGTTAGTTAAAAGAATAACTTTTATAATAAAAATGAGTAAAAGCGCATTATTACAAAAACTTAATTTTGAACAAACATACAACAAACTCTCGGATTTGGTTGAGGGAAAGTCTTACCAGATTCTCGGTGGAGAATTTAAGAAAACAAAAAACGGTGGAGCTATTCTCCTCAACTTGGAGAACGATTTTAATGTTTATTTACCATCTCGATACAACGATATGTTAACTAAAAACGATTTAACTAAAATGGTTAAGGACCAAGTTAAAATCGTTTATAATGGTATGAAAAAATATAACGGAAAAGATATGCATGCTTTAAAATTCGTAGAATGACATGCATAACATCAAGTTTGTTTAATTATTAATTTTAATAAAAAAATGTTTTATTGGAATTTTTCCACTAAAACAATAATATTATACTAAGTTGTTGAAATATTTTAATTTAAGGCGTTCATTTTTTTTTTTCAAGTGAAAAAACAAGAATGTGTCCCCAACGTACCCACTTACTACTGATTTTTATATAAAGAGCTTCTTAAATGTTTACGTTTAATATCCCCAAGGTAAAGTATCAATAATATCGGTTTCTTTGTTTTCAATTATATTTCGTTTATCATACAGAAATCTAAACTCTTTTTCCACTTCTTTGTTTACTAATGTTTTATCTTTTACATTTCGCGTAATCATGTTAAATTTAAGCTTAACGTTGTTTATTTCTTTCGTTAAAACTTTGTTCATAGTTTCTCTATTTAATGATTTGCCGTTTTGGTAATTTAAAGTAAATCCTTTAATTTTAATAGTTTCTTTCCCTTGATTGGTTATATAAGAGTAACTCTTTGGACCAGTACTAAGCCATTCTACGATGTGATTATTTTTTCCCAATTCATCAGTCCACTCACCTAACATACAACCTGTTTTTACAAGAGTTTTTCCATCATCAATGTAAACAATACTATCAGTATCATAATACGCGACATTATCTCCCAATTTATCAAGCATATCATATAGTCTCAATCTTGCATTTGATGTAGTAAAAGCCGCAACGAAAACATTTGTTGAAAAACTATCTTCGATGTATTGATTCAAAAATTTATAAGATATTTGTACAATATTGTCATTCAGAAAATGGCATGAGCCAATTTCTAGTCTGTCATCTAAAAGTATATCGTACCATCTTTTTACATCTATAATGTATTCAGATTGTGACATGTTCAATCTTTGTCCAAACTTCCCCCACAAAGAATTCAAACAAATCTTTGCTACTGCTCTTCGTCCAGGATTTGGTTGAATTCTTTCTTTTTCTAAATCTATATCGAGACTTTCTTTAATGCTTTTTATATATTCTTCAATAGTTTCAAAGTCACTTTCCCACGGGCTAGTCTCTAGTTTTATTTTCATAAATTTTTTTACATATTCTTTGAACAATTCATTACTTTTTTCTTTGAAATGCCATACTTCGTAAATTTCTTGAATCTTATAACCTTTTTCAATAGCTTTATTTACTTCATCTGTAGTCCAAGTATCAACCAGAGCTCTTTCATTTTCATCGTGTGAACAAGTATTACATTTATCTTCAAAACATTTTTCGCATAAAATAAATAGAAGTTTATCTCTTTTGATCGGGAGAACTGGGTGATATAATTTTTTAGGAGGTAATATTTTACATTTGATTAAACCGTACCAATTTTCATCATATTTCTCAGGTTTATGAATTTTTGTTGGATGACCTAAGGGATAATAATCGAAATATTGAACTGTTGGATACAAACTACAAACATCGATATATCTTAATTTTTTATTTACGACTTTCAATTTACTAGCATTGGTTCTACCGCCATAGAACGCATCTCTAGGATTTAATGGTTCAATAACCCTTATATTTTTATTTAATGATGATTTATAAGCTTCCGATTTTAACCAAATACATTCCCACTTTTCTATCAATTTAAAACCGGCATTTTTTATTTGATTACTCCTTTGATTAGTTTTTTCTAACAAATCGCCCATAGTTTCATTGTTTACATTATTAATAGTATCTTCGTGGAAACATTTTTGACATCCATGCCAAAAACAACCATGATACTGGTACACGGTATTTGTTATTTTATCGTAGCCATCAACCTTTGCTCCACAAATTGTAACTTCTCCACCGTTTAAAGCATGTTGTACATTTTTAAAATTACTAAGCCAAGCTATTGAACCTTTACTAAATGTTTCTTTTCTAATTTCTTTATTCACAGCGATAGTATTTTCTTTGAGATGCATTGACCGAAAAATGGCCATGCAAACACTCGCTATAGTTAAATATTGGAAAGGATCGATATTAGCTATGTCTAAAAATTGCTTCCTAAATTCAATACAACCCCTTCGCAAAATATCGACATCTGATTCACAATATTCTAATATTTCTTTCTGAAAGTCGAATATATAATTTTCCTTTACTTTTTCAGCGTGCCATTTCAAAAATGCTTTTCTTACTTCGGGTTTCATTGAATCAGGCCCATAAAATTTAGTATCAGGAATTGGCCCAACGTAATTTTGATTATCTCGAGTATTGAAATAATGGGGAAAATATCCTTTTTTGAGTTCTGTTAATCCGAACGTTTTTGGAAAAGCAGATAACGGAGATGCAACGAAGTTAGAGCTATCGATTATTCTTATTATTCCTTTAATTTCTAATAACATTAGTTTAGTTCCATTATAAATAGTGTAAGGTTTCAGAGTATTTTCGACGCAGTATTTCAAAATGAACTGAGAATCATATCCTTTTGCATAATGTGCTATGGCAGTGTATCCTTTGTGTTCTTTAGAAATTAGCCACTTGCAAAATTCTTCGTTAGTTTTGAAATTCATTTTGGTTCCATCGAAATAATTTTGAACAATTACATTCGGCACGTGAACACCGGTTTCCTGCATTGCTTCGTAATCAAATGTTATGTATTTTTCGGTGTAAGTACAACTTTCGAGTTTCTTACTGGATTGCTTATTACAAACGCAAGGCCCAGTACAATACCCGCCGTTTGACCGTCTTGCTAACATAAAACATTCATGATTACCTATATCGTCGAATATTTCTTGACAGTTTCGACATTTTCCAGAACCACATCTATGTTCGTCGGTTCTTTTGCAAATTTTCCCGCAGTTTAAACATTTATAGGTTATTTTACAAACTTCTTTATGATTTTTAAAGCAATTATCATTATAACAATAACGGTTACAATCGTTACAGAATATTTTATTTTTATCTTTTTCATCGTGTTGTATTTGTTTACAGAGTGTACAGACATTTTTATTTCTAGTCATTTTGCATTCGTGTTTGTTATTGTTATTATAAGGAGTATCACATTTTTTACAGTAATAAGATGAAGCGTAAAAGGCTGCTACACTATTAATCACGTCAAAATGATTTCCGTCTTTATAAAGATAAATTATAGTATCTTTCTTTTCTCCTTCGTAAATAACGGTATTGAAATTTTCGGCGCAGATAACTTTAACTTGAATGTCTAATAATTCTTCAACAACTTTGATATCTTGCAATGTGAAACCTTCCTCGGTGTATGAACCCATTTTTTCGCAAAGTTCTGTGGCTAATTTTGTTTGAATTTTTCGGCCCTTTCTTAAAACTTTTATATCGTTTTTTGTAAGTTTTCTACCGAAAATTTTATTAGTATGATAAGTTAACGCGGTAATTATGGCTCTTGGACAACACAGATTATCGGAATTTTTTATTTGAGTAATACATTGTTTCGTATGTTTACTTTTGGCTAAGTTCAATATTTTGGCGCCTTTTGCTCCTCTCGGTAAATTAATGATTTTAATGTGAAACGTAGTATTTGTTATGTCAACGTATTCGTTGGAACTAATAATGTTGCTTACGTGTTGGATAAATTCTTTAGCTTGTATACGAGATAAAACATTTGATTTACTACTTAAATCTTTCGATATATCATGGTGAAAATGAGGGTTTTGGGCAACGATCATAATTTTATCCCCGGTTTGGAAATTAGATTTTTCTTTAGCCAAATTTAACATAGCAAATACAGCTTTTTCGACTTGTATGATATTAGATAATTTTATAGTATAATCGATTTCTGTAGTTTTAAATTTTTTAATGAATCGAGATTTAGTTTCTATAATAGTAAAAGGAGATTTTCGTTTTTCTTTGTTTTCATTAATCAAGTCATCGTCGAAATTGAACATTTTTACTGTTTTTACTTTAAATGCATGCCCTTGTGGGTGCATTAGATGTTCGATGATATTGATTTTTTTATTCGGTTTTTTAATTTTAATATGTTTTTCTTTAGCTATTTCGCGTAGTTCTTTAACAGTTAGTTTTTCTAGATCACTTTTCTTAAAGTATACATTTTTAATATCATTTAAAGCTGTAATAAGATTATTTTTCTTCATTGTATAAATACCTTTTAAATTGTAATCTTTCGCTTCATTTCTCAAATCTTTAACTCTGAATCCTTTCTCAATGGTTCTTTGTCGAGGTTTAAGAGTTCGGTCAGGGTCGTTTTTCTCATGGCTCTTAGACTTTAGGTGTCTAGCCCAATTTTTATAGGTGATGTTAACATCGCACTTTTCACAATGTTTTTTAATATTATCCATTTTATTATAGGATATATAATTTTTTTTCGTATCGTTCATTTTTATTAGAAAAGAGATTCCTTTAACTAACCCCTCATTTTTTTTATCCACCCACTTTTTCTTTTTGTCTATTCTTGTATGGATACTACTTATCATAGGATGGATAATGAACCAGTTAGCAACATGAGCTCGTTGTGTTCATTTTATTTATATAAAAGAAATCTTTTATATAAATCATTTTATTCATAATTCTAGAATTCTGTTTTTTGTAGTTCTTGAGCATAGAAAGATCCTTCAATATCTTCATCATTTAAATCTTTGATTTTGTATGTTATTGGATTAGTAGAGAGAATATCAGAAACCACAAAAATTTCTCTGGTCCAATTTGCTTCATATTTATTTACAAAAGTTTTTTTAAATCTTTTGATGCGAACCCTATCACCAACACTGAATTTAACTTTCTGTAAATTTTTTTTGTTTCCAAATAATCGTACTGTAACGTCATTTTGATTTAATTTTGTGACTTCTGATGGTTTCATACCAATAGATCTATGAAAATCTTTATAATTGTATTCATTAATTAAATCCTGTAGAAAATCAACCCATTTTTTATCATTCTCAACTTCAAAAAGAATTTTCATTTTACCATTCAATGTACGATTAAATCTTTCAATAATGGCAGATTTTTCTTCATTCTGTGTATGATACATTTTTATTTGGTGATTTTTCAGAAAATCTTTGAAAAGTTTATTTTCAAACTCCAATCCTTTATCCGTATGAAGCAAATTGGGGGCATTATGATTTTGAGATTTTGCTTTTTCTATTATTTTCTCAAAAGCTTTAACAACATTTTTTCCATCCTTTTTCTTCAAGGGTAAGGCCCATGCAAATTTTGAAAATGTATCGATAACATTAAGCATATAGCCGTATCCATCATTCTCTTTTAGCGAATTTTCAAAGAAAATGAAGCTATTGCAATGGCTTCGAAATTTAAATAATATAAATTTTTGGAAATTTTCTTCATAGAAATCCGTTTCAGACCATTCTAAAACGATTCCTGAAATTTAACACTTTTTTATATGTATATATATATATATATATATATATATATATATATATATATATATATATATATTTATTTATATATGTGTCACTCCAGACGATAACTCTCGATAGAATTGAGATAAACAGCTCAAATTTGCACAAAAAATCTATCTTGGCAATCGAAAGGCTAAGTTCGAAGATGGGCGAAATTGGCCTACTCTAAGGAGGGTTTTGGCGCATTTAAAGTGCGCAAAAATTACCCAAAAATCCCCAAAATGTTATTTTCCAACAAGTGACCCCTCATTTTAAAGGTTTTTGCACGCTGAACACGATGGTGGAATCGGATTTTAGATATCTTGATCCGTTCTCAAATTAGAGCATTTAAAGTGCGCAATAATTACCCGAAAATCCCCAAAATGTTATTTTCTAACAAGTGACCCCTCATTTTAAAGGTTTTTGCACGCTGAACACGATGGTGGAATCGGATTTTAGATATCTTGATCCGTTCTCAAATTAGAGCATTTAAAGTGCGCAAAAATTACCCAAAAATCCCCAAAATGTTATTTTCCAACAAGTGACCCCTCATTTTAAAGGTTTTTGCACGCTGAACACGATGGTGGAATCGGATTTTAGATATCTTGATCCGTTCTCAAATTAGAGCATTTAAAGTGCGCAAAAATTACCCAAAAATCCCCAAAATGTTATTTTCTAACAAGTGACCCCTCATTTTAAAGGTTTTTGCACGCTGAACACGATAGTGAAATCGGATTTTAGATATCTAAATCCGTTCTTAAATTAGAGCATTTAAAGTGCGCAAAAATTACCCAAAACTAGGATAATCTTTAAACTCTTACCCCCCCCCACCCCCTTAGAGTGGTCAGATTGAAATATGTGAGAAGTATTAATTGAAGACGAGAGTTCGAAGCAAAAAAGGGGGAGGCAAACGATTAGTACAACTCCTTGAATTTACCCACAGCGATCAAATAAATAAGCACTTAGTACAATTACGTAATAAACAAACGGTAGAATCAGGATGGACAAAACGTACAAATTAAAATAAATACGAAGAGAATATACATAGAAAACCAAATTTTAGACCGAAGTTTTCCTTTATTCAAAACCATAGCCATTAATTCGAATATTTCTTTGAAAATTCGCTCATTAAGTCATGCTGCATGACTGGTTTTTTTTCATAATTTTTCATGATTATCAAATCAGCAGCCCACAAATCATCAATACCTTTAGTAAATATTGTCCTTTTTTGAAATTTATTTCTTATTGGCTTGTGTAATTCTTTAGCAAGAGATAATTTTTCATCATCATTCAGATCTTCTACTACAGGTTCTTCAGAATTTTCTTTCTCAGGTGAAGTGATAAATTTACTCTTTTTGGTTTTACATTTTGAGCATTTAGCAGCCACTCTCCATCTCCCGTTGATAGTTTGCACTCTTTCAGCATCAACATTATTAGTTTTCTTCTTACATTTATGGCAATAAATAGGATCAGTTAAATCATTATCCATTTTATTATAGGAAAAAAGGTTTTTTATGAGAAATATCTCATAAAAAAGAAGCTCCTCACTCACTCTTCAATCAAATGCAAATAAACTGTAACATTTTCAAATTGCAGCTCATCTCCATTTTCATTTCTACATGATAGTTTAATCTCTTTAATATCTCTCATTCCTTCTCGTATAGGTCTGTAAAGAATCTTTTTATTTGTTTCCATATAAATAGTATTGGGGAGAATCTGTTTCTCTATCAAAGATACATGTAGTAATTCATGTTCGCTATGAAGATGAGAATGCTCATCATGATTAGCAAAACTATAATCAATAATATTACAATGCCATTCAATTAACGAAATAGGTTTGATTAACTTTGGGTTGTCTTCAGAATAGTAGTCCTTATTAACTTCAAAATAATCCCCAGGTGTTTTACATTGTTTAAAATCAAATAGTTCACAGAAATTTCCAAAACGTAAAATTTCAATTAAAACAGGAGATTTAAGAAAAAATCTATTACGATTTGTAGTGTAGTCTACTTTAAAAACCAAACTTTCAGGTTTTGTTTTTTTTAATGTGTCAATTTGTGATTTATATAATGTTTTATTCTTTTCAAAACCCTCCATGAGTTCAGTTATATAACTTTTTATTTTTAAATATAATTCTCTTCTAAACGTCTCAACAGTAAATGTGCCATCTAACACATACTCGTGATGATACCATACATCTGTAATAAGCAATTTTAATGATATCAATACATCTTTTACTTGAAATGAAAGAGAAGGTGAAGTAAATAATAACTTTACTATTCCAAGTTTATAATTTTTATTGGGATTTAGAACAATTTTTTGAGCAAAAGTTATTTTTAGATCTTGGTGTTTATCAGAAATCTTTATTAGAGTCATGCTTTTATTATAGGAAAAAAGTTTTTTTATAAGATGTGAATCTTATAAAAAATTAATATACACCCATCCCAAAGAATCTTTTGGTTTTCATAGCAGTTTTTACTGTAGCAGCCCCCAATTTTTCACCGATATTTGTTGAACTTTTCATAATTTTATCAGCTTCTACTTCCAATTTTTTATCAGCAAGATGCCTATCACTAGTTTTCTCATGATCTCTGTAAAAAATGTCATGTTGTTTACAGGCTTTATCAAGACTATTTATACCTTCATCACCTCTATTTAATCTCTTATCCAATTTAGTAAATGGTCCACAATATTGATAACCACCTGGGAGATGCATTTCTGGAATAACAGGCCCAAGTTTATTAAGAATAGTATTGAAAATACCAGAACCATTTTTTATCATATTTTTGGGTAAATTATTAATAATTTTAATCAAGTATTCAGTTCCTTTGGGTTTATCAATATCTTTCTCCAGTTGATCTTTAATGAAATTTATAATTCCCAATTTTTCATTGTGAAAATTATTATTTCCTGCCTGCTCTTGCGCATACAAATAGTATAGTCTTTGTGTAAGTTGATTCAAATTATCTATATATTTAAATTCTACAGGATTTTCAGTATATTTAATCAACCCAGTGCCAATCTTTTTCTTTTTACTATACTCCCAGATAGGTTTTATGATTTCTTTCCATTTTTTACTAACACTTGATTTTGGTTGTTTAGATTCGGGATTATTATTTTGAAACATGCTATCTGTTTGAATGAGGATTTTTGTATAAGCTTTAAAGTCTTCATTAGTGTATTCATCTTTGGATGGAATATCAGAAGCTATGGGTTTTGTTAAGAGCTTCCATAAGCCTTCAGTACCGGAATATTTCATTTTTTCTATTTCAATATCATTTCCATTTACCCGTATCTGTTTATTTCCAATAAAGATATGATTTTTTAAAGGGTATATTCCAAATTGTCTATCAGGATGAAGAATATATAATTCTGCAATTGGTCCAATACCTAAAGGACCTACAGAAGAGTTTGGTAATTTAACACTTTTTTGTAAAATTGTTTCCATTTCATCATCCCTATCTGCATTGTCACTTGAAAAGCTTTGATTTAAAGTATCTTCAGTATCATTATCAATACTTTTAACCTCGTCATCAACATCTTTAAAAGTAACTTTTTTAGGCGAACTGATAGCCAAGGGGTTAATTGTTTTTATTACAGGAATGAGTTCTAATTTTTTACCAAGATCTTCATCAGTCTGTTTCACTGCTTTTTCTACCTTATCTAATCGTGAAGTTATAGGTTCATAAGCCTTTTCTCTTGTTTCCTTATCAGATGCTTGGTTAACCCTTTCTTGTTTTGCTAATTTCTGTAAATTTTTCTTGAGTTTAATCGATTTATTAGCTTCAGCCACAGTCATGGGCTTACGTTTTGGTTTTGTGAAAATTATTTGTTCATCTTCAGAGGGTTGATCAATCTTTTTGATTTCTCTAAGTTTCGCTTCTTTTTCTTTCATCACTTCATTTTGCGCTTCTTTGAATTTCTGTCTAAGCGCTTGTTGTACAGTAATTTTTGTTGTCATGTTTTTATTATAGGAAAAATTTTTTTTTAAATCGGTCAAACGTTAAAACGTTAAAACGTTCAAACGCTCAAACGCTTAGGAACGCTATTTTTGCGTTTTTAAGCGTTTCCCAAGGCGATGTTTTAAGCGTTTCCCAAGGCGATTTTTGAAGTTATCCATGTAGCGTTTTTATAGGGAATCCCTATAAAAAACAAACTTAAAATCTATATTTTTTATCTAAAATATTTCACCAAATTTCTTTCGGTAACGTCCGTTACTGCGTTTCTTTGTTAGGTCAATCGTTAGAAAACCAAAGTCCTCATCCCAACTAGAATAGCATAATTCTTTGAATTGATCATAAGTGAAATCACTTCCCACATATTCATCATAAATATCTCGCATGTATCTTGGTCCTTGTCTAAATACACATAAAAAATTAATATTGTTTCTAATGAGTTGTTTATCAACTTTTGACCATGATTGTGTCAAGTAAACACACGAGATTTTCTTATGACGCCCTCTCACGTAATAATCTTTAATAACTTGTTGCTGTTGAACATTAACACAATCATCAAAAACTACCAAACTGTTCGACTGGCAATCATCTAGGGGTATAATCTCGTCACAATTACTGAAAAACTGCGCTATTTCCACACCATCTTTTGCAGAAATTATTTCATAAACTCTTCTCAAAATCTCATATGCATTCTGATCCAGAGATTTTGAAAAAATATATAGATAATGAAAGGGGATTCCCCATGATTTTGTGATGAGATTATAGAGAAGTGTTGTTTTCCCGCAACCGGAAGTTCCTACTATTAATGCTCTTAAAGGTAATGGTAACAGTTCTTTTCTAGCCTCTTTTTTATCAAACGGAATTGGTTCAATCTCGTATTTACTCATCTTTATTATACGAAAAAAAACTTTAAAGGTTAAAGAGGGGAGGCGATTCGCCCCCCCTCTTTAAGAGTTTTGAAAATATTCTTTAAATGTTCTCGACTTGTATTCGACTTTACCAAAAAACATCAGAACCAGTGACTTTTTCTTTTGGAGGGGTTAGTTAAAAGAATGTATTCTATAATAAAATGATTACACATCAAATAAATTTGTCAGAAATACAAATGAAAAAAATAAGATCTGCTTATAAAAAACGTGTTCCAGTAAAAGTACGACTGGCTTTTGCAGATATTAGTGGAAATGGAAATCATAAAATCCTGTTAAATGAAACTCAGAAAAAAAAGCTAGATAAATGTATCAAAAACAAAAAAGGGTTGGAATTGGAAATGAATTATGATCAGTTGCAAATAAATCATTCAGGTGGGTTTTTACCCTTACTTTTTGCAGGAATTGGTGCTCTTGGGGCATTATTAGGTGGTGGAGCTGCAGTAGCAAATTCAGTAATAGACTCAAAACATAAAGCTGCTGAAGAAGCAGAAATCAAGCGACACAATTTGGAAATGGAGAGACTAGCAAAAAATGTAAAAAGTTTAAGTATTGGCTCTGGAATGAATAAGAAAAAAACTATTTCAAAACCTAAAAAGAAACCTAAAAAGAAACCTACCAAATCAAAAAACTAAATAGCTTCCAGCCTCTTACCAATTTTGATATTGAAAGATTATCGAAAAAAATGAAAATTAAAAACTTCAGAGGAGTTTTCATGAAGGATGATTTACCAGAGAAAGTGAACCACACGGAATGTGGAATTATAAATCTAGAAAATTCTGATGAGGCTGGAAGCCACTGGACTGCATTTCATAAAAATAACAATTTAAAATATTATTTTGACTCGTATGGAAATGCACCACCACCAAGAGAACTTGTTCAATATTTAGGTTCAGAAAATTTATTTTATAATGAGGAGCAAATCCAAAACCAATATGATCCGCCTATCTGTGGACATTTATGTTTATTAATTTTGAAAAAGCTATCAGAAGGACACGATTTTGTAAATAGCATGAGAACATTGAAGGAAAATCTTAATTTCTTTTATTAAATTTTATAGTCTTGATATTTTTATAGAATTTCGATTCTATAAAAAAAAAATTTTTCTATAATAAAATGATGTACACAAATAATAATGAAACACCTTCAGCCCCTGAAGAATTTACTCCAATAACTCATCCTAGATTATATCCAAAAATAATTTTTCCCGAGTTTAATGAGAACAATTATAGAATCAATCGAATTATCAATCAATACAAATTTTTAGAAGATGAAGTGAAAATGAGAAATGGTTTGAAAAAAAAATATGGAAAAATATCCAGCACTCTTTACGGTACTGAATTTTTATTCGCCCTCTCAGAACTCGGCCTGGTTAATACTTCTATAGCATTACCAATAATAATTCCATTCAGTGCTCCAATTTCTGTAGGATTGACAACCTTATCGATAATATTAAGGACTTCAAGCGGATTTTTCAATAAAAAAATTAATAAACACAAAGAAATTGAGCTTTTGGCAAAAGCTAAATTAGATTCGATTGAAGAAAAGTTCAGAAAAGCAATTAAAGACGGTAAAATATCTGATGAAGAGTTCAATGATATTGAACAAGAAATAAAAAATTATATAAATATGAAAAGTACTATTCTAAATGAATATAATAAAAATAAGAAAGAAGTTAAAAGTGTGGATCCTATCAAACTATCACTTTTGAAACATGGGGAAGTTTTCAGAACTGGATTTTAATATTTTCTATTCCGCTATCTTGATATTTTTTATAGAATTTCGATTCTATAAAAAACTTTTTTAAGAGTTTTAAAAGAAATTTTTAAATGTTCTCGACTTGTATTCGACTTCATAGTTAATCATCCGAGAACGACGATTTAAAAGGTGTTAGTATTATCGGAATACTAATCATGTGCTACTGACTTAGATCTCTGATAAAAAGTTTTAACTGATATCAAAAGCCGCAGCTCACATGTGAGCCGCGGCTTTAAAAATTTAATACGAGATCAAAGGAGACAATAAACTGAAACTACCTAAAATATATCAGAACCAGTGACTTTTTCTTTTGGGAGGTTAGTTAAAAGAATGTATTCTATAATAAAAATGAATCAAATTAAATCAATCTACTCAAAATACGATTCTGAAATCACAAGGCTTCAATATCGAAACTTTAATCCTGAATCTAATTTAGAATTAAACTCTGAGAATAAACGAACGGTTTTCAAATTGCTACTAGATGATGAGTTTCTTAGCAGCAATATTCAATATTACATTGCTGGAAAATACATTCCTAAAGATGCAACAAAAACATATGGAATCAGTGATACAATAATGATGGTTGACAATTTTGTTGCACACCTTTTTTCCAAAATTGAAGTAAAAAAGCACAATACGGTTATTGATGAAATTGAAGAACCAGGTATTGCTAGTACGGTGATGGGCATAGCTTCTTTCTCAGGACCATCAAACTATAATGGTAAATTAATGAATTCTGGTTTCAATTCTAAAGTGAATGGTGGTGGAAATTTCAACGCGAATGGTAACTTGACTGATTTAGGTCTTGGATTCTTCAGCGATATTGCACCAATTTATAAGGGAGGATTTGAAATTACATTCATTAGAAATTCTGATGATAATGTACTCTTCCGTTACAGTACCTCTCCTGAAGGTGTGGCGGGAAAAGTGGAAATTAAAACTTTCTACCTGCGAGTCCCAATAATTGAATATGAAAGTGAATCCAAAGCTAAATTAATTGCTGAACTTAGTACCGCTCCTTATTTGTTTCACTTTAAAAAATTGCAATGTATTGAACAGAATGTCACTGGGAAAACCTTGAATTTCAATATTACCAATATTTATAGAAATGTACAGAATCCGATCTGGGGATTTGTTGCCTTCCAAACTGCCAGAAAAAATGATCAAAAGAAAAATAATTCCAAATTTGATCATTTGAATGTTAAAAATATTAGTTTTGAAGTAGCAGGAAAAAGTTATCCTGAAGAACATTTGAATTTAGATTGGAGTTCAGGGGATTTTAGTTTAGCTTACACCATGTACACAGATTTCAAAAGAATAGTATGCCAAGACTCATCCCTTCCATATCATGAGCCTCAGTCCTTCAAAGAGAACTATCCAATATTCAGTGTGAATATGACTAGACAACCACAGTCCATATCTGGACAAAAAAGTAATATAATTTTACGAGCAGATTTTGAAAAGAATGTGCCAGAAAACACTTTTGCTTACGTAATTTTGGTTTCAGAAGTCACTCTCAACTATATGCCACTTAAAAATATTATAAAAGAGGAAATCTAAAACTTACCTTGATAAGAAAAGGGGGGAAAAAAAGGATAAACAATATAAATAACAATTTTTTTATTGGGAACATTCTCAATAAAAAATATATCAGACACATTATTTTGCTTCAACTCCAACTGGTAATATTTCCTCAGATATCCTTCAAGAGGCTCACGCGTGAGCCCTCTCAAGGTTACAGGCTGATCTTAATATTACTGTAGTTGAGTCCAGAATATTTCAGCTCAGAATGTTCTCTGGAATGACCTTCTAGGAGCTCACGCGTGAGCCCCCTCAAGGTTAACATTCACTATCACTGTAGTTGAGCCCAAAAATGAAATACTCAACATTTTAAGTTTTTGATGGTCTTTCACAATCACTCCAACTCTTCTCAACTTCTTACTATAACTCAAGGACACATGTAGCTTTTCTTTTAAACAGAGATTCCAATCCTCTCCTGTGATCTTCATATGTTGAAAATACACTTCCAAGTAGTATCCATAAACAGCAGTAGTATAAAAAAGTCTTGATGATTGCTTCTTTATCACATCACTAGATTTAATAAGGTAATTCTCTACTTCCATAATGTTATTTTGATTAGGAAGTTTCACCTTTTCCATTTCATGGTCAAATACAACAAATTTTTGTAGGTACTGATGCATTTGATCTGGAGTTCTTGATATATTAGACACTTTTGGGATTTTCAAAAGCTTTTGAAAATCACATTTTCTACTACCTGGTAGACTCACATTGTTTTTCGTGATTAGTTCTCTGGCTTCACTTGCACTAACACAATTTTTCACTTTCTGCACGAAACTCAAACATTCCTGGTGATATTGTTCCACTTTTAAAATTTCTTCACAGAAATCATAATCATCACAATAAGCTAACTTTAAATATTCAGGAGGTTGTGCCATGTTGAACAGTTGAGGAGAAACTGATTGTGAATATGGATATAGGAATTGAAAGCGAACTATCTGAAATGGGAATGCAAGGTCAACTAGCTGGCCTCCTTTGAGATAGTGTACGGAATATTAATCTCGCATTATTTATCATTTCCTTTAGTTCACACGCAACAAGCTAGATAGCATGAGGCTCTAGAAATCCTAAGAGTTTTTTAATTTAAAAAGGTGGCGTCGATTCGCCCCCACCTTTAAATATATTGGGTTTTAAATTATTTTCGTACTGTTGAAAACTTTTAGACCCGGTAATTTACCAGGTCTAAAAAAAAAAAAATATTTTCTATAATAAATAAAGAGATATGGTTTTATGCGACGAGGCATTAGATATATGTGATGAACATGGAGGTTTCTGGGAGTTTGTAAAGAAACCTGAATTTCGATTTTATGATAGAAACTGTGACGCACTAGACGAGATTCAACGTGCATTGAGGGAGTATAGATATTCTAAAGGGTTGTTAAAAGAACGTTTATTGGGTGTCGATGGTGAACCACCGCTCCGTACAAAGGAGGAAGTAAAGGTAATGCTTAAAGAAACAAAGATTAAGGTTCCTAAAAATGCTACTGAATATCAACTTAGAAAATTGCTTTATAATGAGAGTAAAGCCAAACTGAAGAAGGATTTTGAGTTTCAGTTTCGATACTGTTGCTAAAAGCTCAGGATGTTTGGAATATGAAGGAGATTTTATTTTCAATGTGTTTTAATGAGGATTCCTCATTAAAACGAACAATTAGATCAAGGTAATTTTATATCGACAATATTACCATCGTCCACAATTATATTTTTAGTAGGGATCATGTTTAAAAAAATCTTTACGTTCAACTCTTGTAGAAATTTCTTATCTCGTTTATTACGAATGACATAATTCTCCAACATATTTTCTTTGATATTTTTCCTTTTATATTTCAAGTCTTTATTGGGAGATACGGGTATTGTTTTCTTAACAGTGTTTACGAATTTTTCAACTCCCTCGGTTTTAAGCAACGATTTAAAACTGAGTATTTTATCGTTGGGAATTTCTCCGTATAACAGTTGTTCTATAAACCTGTACACTTTCATATCTTTATTTCTATCGATATATGCGAAACATTCAATGAATTCGATATGCTTAAGTGAAAATTGTAAAAATGGATGAGACATTTTTATTTTATTGGAGAGATCCTTTTAACTAACCCCTCTCATTTTTTCTAGTGAAAACATCAGAGGGAGCTAAATTTCGAAAATATCGACCCCTAAATAGTCCTAAATTTGCATTTTTATTTACGATTGAAAAATGTTTAGAGTTTCACTAGAGTTTCTGATAAAAAATATTTTTTTAAAAAAGTCACTGTCTAAATAAAGTCACTGGTTCTGATGTTTTGTGTTTAAAAAAATTTTATCGGGGATTTAAGTCGATAAATGAAAAAGTCACTGGTTCTGATGTTTTGTGTTAAAAAAGTTTTATCAGAGAGTCAAGTGGAAATAAAAAGCATCAGAGATTCAAGTGAAAATAAAAAGCATCAGAGAGTCAAGTGGAAATAAAAAGCATCAGAGATTCAAGTGAAAATAAAAAGCATCAGAGAGTCAAGTGAAAATAAAAAACATCAGAGATTCAAGTGAAAATAAAAAACATCAGAGAGTCAAGTGAAAATAAAAAACATCAGAGAGTCAAGTGAAAGTGTCCCCAACGTACCCACTTACTACTCATTCGTTTTCATTTTGATATGTGATAATACGCCAACTCAGTAGTCTCAAAAATTAAATGGGCCCGATTTAAATGTTACAGATTTCAGAAACGGCAGGAATCACATCTTGGTTGCAACCGACGTAGCTGCTCGTGGTCTCGGTAAGGTTTTAGCTCCATCATGTTTTTTTTTTCTTCCTAATTATTGATAACTTCGTAGAAATTATTCGTTTGGTCACGATTTCACGTGATCTTGATTATGAATATAATAATGTATAGAACGATTGTTGGTAAGGAAACTGCTTCATTTGGGATCGAGAAATACAAAGTTAACTTTCAAGTGTGATGATGGTGAGCAAGCTGACGGCTTTTGTTTTTTCTGTAAAATTGTATACTAACTGTGAGTGTTTTGTTAAACTAAATGCAGTGAAACCTCTTTATAAGGACAGTCATAGAATTATGAAAATCTGTTCATTAACAACAGACAGAAATCAAAAATATTATTACTTGGGCACAGTGTGTGAGTGTAACTATGTTTGTTGAAAGAAATAATTGGGAGGAAAATTTGTGGTTTGTGTGAGATTTGTGAGGAGAATTTGTGATTCGAGGAGTGGCTAAAGTGGCTGGTAAATGAGTAGTAGGTCGATGAGTTTTTGTGTTTAGTATGTATTGAAATTCCACTGGCCAAGCTTATTGCGAACTAAATCACTCGCGACGAAATCGTGGAAACCCATTTCAAAAAAAACCACTCTTCTTCACAACCAATCACATTCGACCACCCTCCCTCTGTTCCCTTCACCATTCTTTTTCACAACCAATCCCAATCGACCACATTTCACTTTGTGACTATATATAAGGTCTCCTCTCCAACATGCCTTCAGTTATTGTGTGTTACTGACGATGGTTTGATCACCGAAACCGGTATAACAGTGTTTTTTGCGTTTTTCGTGTATTAGTGGAAATAGACTATTTTTCAATAACTCCGTTTTTCTTTTTCAAGCTTATTGTTTGAACACATTCTTAACCAATCGGGTTTTGAGACATGAATGATCTGAGCCTTGGTTTACATTGATTCAAGAATAAGAACGTCCATCGGCGTGTTTTTGTTTTTTTTCCAAACAAAATAGTCCTTGTGGGTCATCTAAAATATTTTAAATGACTCAAATAATAGTTAGCTCTTGAACTTAGATAATGTAAAACACTGGCACCAAAGAAAAACGACCAAAATGCCACTAATAATGCTGGGTAAAAAATAATGAAAAAGATGTTGTTTATAATGAAGTTCGTATTTATAAAGGCTAACTTGCTGTTGATCGTGATCGGGTCTAAAATTATCTTCTTTAAATTTTTTCCACACTGGCTTACTTTACTCTTTCCTTTCACTTTCAACTTGAGCTTTAACTTTCATTACCACTTGCCTCCTGAGGCATTCAACTTGTCCTCACTTGGTCACAGTTTCTCCTCAAAAATGGATGTTGCTGACGCGGGTTTGCTAGCAGCGTTTCCTGCTGCTTTTCTCTTTTTTCGCGGAAAAATGAAAAATAATAAAATTTAAAAAAATGGCGATGAGCTCTTTGAGTAAAAAGGGGAAAAATTTACTTTTGAAAGAAAACTCGCAAGATTATAATAGCCAGTTCAGAAGCCAGCTCCTTCAAACAATCCCGAGCCTCCAGTTCAGTTCCAGAGCCTCACTCTGACGAGGCCCACACGATAGATCAGCCCAAGTCGACCATTGAGAGGAGCCTCAAACAGTTACAGATGTGATATGTGCCCTCGTTGTAGGCATAACCAGCCATTGAATTGAAGCAGGCTTGCGCGTGATGAAGCTCACGACTGGAAAGACTGGTGTATCATTACGAAAAATGAGGGACTTTTGAGAATGATTCTGCATTACAGAAATGCGTGCACGTGTGTGTGTGTGTGTGTGTGTGTGTGTGTGTGTGTGTGGTGTGTGTGTGTGTGTGTGTGTGTGTGTGCCCAAGTTTCCACACAAAAAAAAATAAATAAACAGTGAATTGTAAGTAACAAAACTTCGGCGCTTTTGTAAAACTCTTTTTTCCCATTTTTGAAGTGATGTAGCTATATCATAGGAGACACTAGTGTCATCCTTCTCATTTTCAAATAAAGTGACATTTTCCCTTTGTTCGCTGTGCTTTTCATAGGTTGCATGGTGGAACTGTGACAGAAGCTCTCTGAGTTAAATCTTAACTCAAGTTCCAGTAAAGGTATTCTGAGCTAATACGTAGATTCTTCAGCTCGTAAGTCTGCCAAGGGAGGTTTCACTGTACAGTGATGGACCAGTGTAGAAGTAGAGAGCGAGGGGTGGGTTGAAATACGGGTGGATAAGTTGCTCATTTACCCATCTGTTTTTCTTTTTAAATTTTTACTTTACATTTCATTTTTCTCTTCTCTTTGTGTTTTTACAGAGGCACATACGTGAGAAATGCTTGGTTTTTCGTAAATCTTGAGCATTTGGTGCGTTGTGTCTCTTCCTCCACCGTCGTCGAGCCGGGGGCGGCCTCGCTCGCTCCCGCCCCCCCATTTGGGCCGCCTTCACGTCGGAGGCCCCTGCCCTGTCATCGGGCAGCTGGTCGGTCAACCTCCGCCTCGCCAGTCGCTGTGTGGCTCGACCATTCCAGTGATTCTGTCTTAAACCGTCTTTGTTGCCCTCTCAGAAACTTGACATGAAACTGTGATAATAAAAGTAGCCCGACTGTCTTTTTCTGATTCTACTTTGAATAAACAGTCCACCTTTTTAATGAGCTCAGGATTTCAGAATGAACTTTCTCGAGGCTGGTTTATATATAAACTGCTAGTGCTAAGGTATAAGGAAACGAGGTATGACATCTAGTTCAGGAGTCGAACCATGTTGTGCCACAGCTGTCATTCTGGGGTGTCACGGGGGTAGGGTTGAAACCAGCCGCCCTTACAACATAGTTTGTAGTTTCCCCTTCACCCAGAGCTCAAAAATGGTAGGGTGAGGAGTGTGACGTCCGCATGGTAAGGCACTGGTTAGAGTAATAACACAGTGCCTCCAGGAGTTGATAGGTTCGTTCTTAGTGGGCGTTCTGACAGTTCTCGAACTCATAAGAACTGGGACGGAAAATCCCGGGGCGTTCAGGAACTTGAGGAACCGCGTTCTGCACTGCGAACGATTTCAGAACGTTGTTAAATGCGCATGCGTCACCTACGTTCTTGAGTTCCAGTTCTGACAGTTCCGAAAAAAATCGGGGACTGTCAGAACCGTTCGGAACTGGATTCGCAAAACACTGCGAACGCAGAACTCGGCGTTCCGGAACTGGGTGTTCTGGCACTGCGAACGACAAAACTCGACTGCGCTTGCCCAGAACTGTTCGGAACTGGCAGAACGCACACTGAGAACGAAGCTGATGTTTTGTTTTCGCCAACCACCTGTATCCTTTCTGCCACATGCGCAAAAACTCCGAAAGAGCTTGGTCAGTTTAAGAACAGGATTCTCGTCTACTGTCACAGGGGATGTAGCTCTTGAAATGAGAATGAATAATAAATTGGTACAGCAGGTAGAAATAAGCACTGCTGGAGGCCTGCCCTAGCTTTCAGTTGCTATAGGTGCTTTTGAAATTGGCGCCACTACTTGAAGTACTGCCTGTTGCTGCCCTCCTCATGAATGTGTTGTTTGGTTGCTGTGGAACCAACAGTGGTGGTGGCACCTATGGCAGCGACACGTCCACAACTTGAGAATCCCAACACCTTCTGCTCCTCCTTCTCAGTAATAGGTGTTATGACTAGTATACAACCAGAAAATATATTAAAGAAACTAAGGCCATAAGAGGTTTAACAAAAATACACATATTATCCAAGATTATATGAGGTTGAGAACTGTTGAAAACTTTTTGTAGAAGGCCGTGTTCGAAGGAAGCTTGATAATAGGGATGTGGCATTAGCCACCGAACAGATCTTTCAATTGAAAATGTCTGAACTGAACGGATGACCGAAGAGTTGACATTCTCACTGAACGGGCGATCCTAACCTCACTCCATTTTTACGACTCCTAGGTCCCACCAGTTCATCCGTTCATCAACCTCTCCCTTTGCCCTTCTATGTTCGTACCATTCTTCCCCTCCCGGCTCCAGTTCCTCGCTGGTTAATTCACATAGTACAACATACTGTGTAGGTTACTAGACGTTCACCCTTCACCTTGTTCGGTTCCAACAAAAAAATTTCGAAAAAAGTGTGGTGTGGTTTCATTTTAATGTTTTAGATGGAAGAGCCAGGGAAAAGTTGAAATTAGCGTTAAAAACTCCAAGACTTGTAAACAATTATGTAGATACATAATAATTGTCCACTGCGTAGGTAATGAGTTTGCATGTATATCTACCAGCCTAGTCTCTGAAGCTTTTCTACTCGTATATAGGTATTTCAAAATTTTTCGTATTTTCCTTTCAGTCTCCAGAGTCTGCAAGTATGACATTTGTTGTGGATACTACATAAAATAGTTCCAAAATGAAAAAAATATATATTGAGCCAAGTATGTGTTGATATAACTGTTCAGTATATTATTATTGAATCAAACTATAAACCCTGTTTTCGTGGTTCTTAGAGTGGGATAATTAGAGGGACTCGGTTGAACACCTGTTCAATTGTATTGGGACAACGAACGTTTCCCAAAGAACCCGTCTCTGCTTGATTGTTTGAGTAGCCATTGTTGTAACATAACCTAACCTAACCTAACCCTCATCCAGATAACAGCCGATGAGCTGGGGTTGCGAGGTTGAGCACATTTCTGCCTGACTGTGCAATTTGTCTTGCGGGATTTATCCTGTTGTATCTATTTGGATAAACCAGCCTCATTGTGTTCCTCAAATTTTCATCTTTCATTTCTGAAACCTCGGTGGATAATCAGAATCATTCAAAAGCTCCATAAATTTGTTAGGGAGTGATACTGACGATTATACAGTTTTCTGTCAAACGAAGCACATAATGGGCCTATAGGTTTTTTGTTTTTGTCACTGTACAAGTGAAACTCTGGAATGTGTCGTCAAGCTGGACAGCGACCCTCTCAAGATGTGACGAAGAGGAAGGAGAAAAACCGGCCTTACGGGTCGGCTCTGCTGCCTAACTGTGGGCCGCCCGTCACAGGCGACCTGTTGGTTACCTTGAGGCCTCGCGCGGTGGTCGCACGCAACTGCTCGGGCGCCCTGCCTTGGAGAAACTGAGGCTCCAGGTTTAGGGGCGGAGCGGGGTTTACTGCTTTTTGAGCGGTCTTTGCAATGGCCCGTTTCGCTCAAGATGGCGGCACTACCCCCACATAGCTGCCTTGGTTTGGCTGCTTGATGTAGCCCATTGATATTTGCCAGGCCAGAAGTAAGTATGCATAGTTAGCTCCGAGCTTAAGATGTTTTTATTTAATGTTTAGATTTTCTATAAAACACCATATGCATTGGTGCAAATGAACAAATTCTCCGTTTTTTTTGGTACCTAACCTTTTTAACTAGAGTCATTATTTCAAGGTTTCAATCCCAACTGCTATTAGGTAGTCACTCCTTGAATATTAATCAATTAGTTCATCAATTCAAGTTTGAATTTAAAGAGAAACAATAGATGTGAGATCTATTGACAACTCATTGCAAACCTTATAACTTGAATGGTTTGGTTTGTAATTGCAGTAGTTTGCTTCACGTTCTTTGTTTAATTTATCGATCTTCTAACTGTGGTATGCCAGAATTATTTTTGAAATCAATAAAATGGACCTTCAGTTAAGAACTGTGTCTATTTGTTAGGTAGATAGCTTGTCTGGCTACTGCAGGCGAAAACAATATTCCAGGCTTATTTAATGAAAATGACTGATTAGGTTATACTCAAGTAGTAATTTTGTAGTACTTTCTTTGGGTGAAGATTCCACTGCAAGTTTGTGCTTTGTAAACTATTACCTATGTAGAAATGGTGAGGTGAATGATGAATTGAAATTCAATCCGGAGGCGGTTTGGGACACAAAAATGATTAGTGTGTGTACATTGCTCATCAGTCAGTTCTTGAGGGTTTAACACTGAAATCCTCTTGTTCTGTTCACAGATGTCGAGGACGTTCAATTCGTCATCAACTATGACTTTCCCAACAACGTGGAGGACTACGTGCACCGGATCGGTCGCACGGGGCGCTCCAAGAGGACTGGTACAGCGTACACCTTCTTCACCAAGGCCAACGCCAAGCAGGCGCAGGACCTCGTGTCCATCCTCAAGGAGGCGGACCAGAATATCAGCTCCCGCCTTGAGGATTTGGCCGATAACTACAGAGGAGGCGGTGGGAGGATCAGAGGTGAGTCCCTTCGTAGTGCCGTCCGTTGTGACTTATGGTGTAGAACCCGGTAACACTGCACCGGTTGTTGGTAGTTAACACATTCATTGGGACATGTGGCAATAGACTCCTAATTCTTACTAATACATTCAGTGCGGCTTCAATTTGTGTAGCCTTTCGTGTAGTGAGGATGTTAATAATGAGATGAGTGAATAACTCCAGCAGGGATGTGTTCAGTAGGTCGTAGGTAGTATCTTCAGCGCAAAAATATACCTCCTAACCGTCATTCGTGTAACTATAGCTACCTATGTCACTGCCATACCAGTCCATAGGCCTGCTGTGGTGGCTAGGTTGTGAGGGGAGGTGAGGTGAGTGAGAATGGAGGAGAAGGTTGCTGGATCTAGCGTCTAAAAGGTTAACACCTATGGCAAAGCCAGGAAGGTTACCACCACTAAAGACGCTAGAGGGAGTTTTGCCCAGTGGTTCCACTAATGCTGGTTACCACCAATGCTGGTTCCACCAATCTGGTATCTTTTGTGAGAAGAGGTAAGGAGGCATGAGAGGAGAGAGAGAGAGAGATAAGTCGGCGACTTAAGGAGAGCGTAGAATGAAGTGACATGCGCAGCCGGCGGGTATTTATAGTGCTCATTCCACACTAGTGGGGAGTGCTTGAGCCTATGCGCCTGTGGTCACGTACGCCACCTCACCCGTTGCGTTTATTAACTTGAACAATTTCAGTATATACAAGGTATGATGTTCTGGGAGGATCACGACACCTGCTATGAAAATTTTTGGATTCGCTTTTACATTCAGAATTTGTTGTGAGTTTTGGTGCGCTTAGGGCTCCTCTTCTGCTTATGTACTGCGACTGCTGTATTTGAACAGACTCAGTTGAGTGGATTACAGATCCCGTTTTCTGCTTGTTAGACAGTGATGGTACTCGTATATCTTAAATACACAGTGTTTTTTTCTCCTGCTTTCAATCAAAGTTTCTCAGCATTTTTTTATTCATATCTGCTCAATTTTTTGTTGGTACCTACTGCTTTGGTGTCTGATAGGTCGTAAACCTTATAAGTAGACATCAGGTGATCCATATTTTTCCCAGCAAGGGATTAATTTGTTCATTTTATCAGAGAATAATGCCTAATCCCATGGGAACCAGACATACATCTAATTTTTAGTAATTTCTAAGCAGCCAGTTATGGTTTGTTTTATCAAACATACTAGTGTGGAAAAAACCTAAGATCTGGTTGTAAAATAACGCTCAATTTGATTTTCTGAGATAGGTTCAGGATTTATGGAAAACCACTGTACAGGCCTGCTGCTGCTGTGCATAATGTAGGATGTGTTAGAGAAAATAACGAATATTGGAGGAAATTGTGATATTTCGCGAAGTTTAATCCAGAAAAACTAGGACCTAGTATTCGTAATCAACAAGTATGTCTCGTTCACAAGTGGCAAATTCGGCTCGAGCACATAGCCTGATTCGCTGTGACTGGATGGGACTGGAATCCGTCACCGCACTGAACGTGTTAACTCCTCCACTCACATCTGGGTGAAACACGGATCAAATTAAAATGGCGGTTTTGTGCGATACCGTTTACATAAGTAGGTACTACTTATTGTAATGGCATTAGGACCTGCTCGAAATCAACATTAACCAACCTATAACAGAAAGCGAATGAGGGGTTCAAGGGCTGAATGATGTGTCAATCGTCATAGTAAAATATATTGTAATCGTCATGGTCGTTCATACATATTCCATGCATACGTTCATGCATACGTATTCCACAAAAAAGTGGCGTAATTAATCACCAGAGAAAAAAAAATCGGTGATGCTGGTTTGCCTGGGTGGTTGCAGTAATCCAGAAATGAATTTGTCGTAGCGGTAGTGTAAGACGAATTCCTCCTCACGAATTTGGACTGCCTTCCTCAGAAGAGACTGAGAAATGCATGCAGAAATGAACAGCAGGTGCTTTTGTCTGGCTGACGCTGCCCAATGCGTCGAATTTCTTGAAAAGTTCAATTTTTTTCAGCCAAAGACAAATCCGAACGTTTAGACATTATTGACAACGTTCTCCACACGACACAGGACCAGTTGTTAGGGTAGGCCGCCAACCACTTGAACAAACAATGGGATACAGTAGGAAGTTCATTGTACACAGGGCAATATCCCATAACACTAAGTGATAACCCATAACAATAAACAAGTGCAGTCTTTATGGGGACGATCGGTTCCAGAGAGATCCCGTAACAATAGGTGGATCATATAACATTAAGCGCGATCACAATAAGCTGTTCCTACTGTACTGTACTAACGAAAAACCTCGTTTATGACGACATTGGATTAACAACCATATTTATTTGAGATCAACAACCATATTTATAATGATTTAGGATTGACCTGCCTAACATTTGATGTCAGGAAATCCCGTTTCATTTCAACACCCCCACTTATACTTCGTAGTAGGTTAGTGTGGCTGTTTATTCTACATCTGGATGTCGCTAAGCATATGTTAGGGAAATGGTGGAGCTGTCTACGTATTTTCATGTAAGATTATTCTCTACTATAGCAATACTTATTTTATTCGATTTTTGTTGTGCTTTTTGTAGGTAGAGCACGTGGAAGAGGTGGCCGGAGAAGCCGCAGTAGGAGTCCGCGACGATCAAGGTCACCATTAGTCCGTAGATCCCGTTCTAGGGACAGGGACCGCAGGCGGAGGGAAAGAACACGTTCTAGATCAAGGTCCAGGGATAGGAGGAGATCAAGAGAGAGGAGGGATAGATCTAGGGAGAGGAAAAGGAGAAGAAGTACTCCGAGAAGGCGGAGCACACCCAGGAGACGGTCGAGCCCCGATGTCAGGAGGAGGAGGTCAGAAACCCCGGAGAAGAAACGCGTTAAGACGCGCGATACAAAGAGTAGTGACATCTCCACATCCAGGTCAAGATCTCGTTCGTCTAAGTCACCATCGTCCTCTCCTGTTCCCAAAAAGGGGTCACCTAGGGATGCTCGTTCTGAATCAAAAGTCCAAGAGAAGCCGGCAGAGAAATCCGTCAAAGGACAAAACGGTACGGCAGGATCTCGCTCTCCATCGAGGAACAATCGCGATTCCGCTCGGTCAGGCAGTGAGAGGAGGTCGCGGTCTCCTAGTAGGCTTGCAACTTCACCACAGAGAAAGTCCATTTCCCCTGCTAAGCCTGCGTCGCCTCCTGAGAGGTATAGCACCAGGTCCAGGTCTAGCTCTAGATCGAAATCTCTTCCAAAGAATGAAGCATACAGTTCGAGATCTCCATCCTTGGACAAGGATGAGTCCAACGATGTTATCGACACCCGTTCTCGCTCCCCATCACCTGACCGTAAAGCAACCTCACCTTCGGTGTCTCCGGACAGAAAACGGACTGATAGACTTGAAAAGTCCGACGTATCCCCGAAAGGAAAGGCTGATACTCAACCTAGGCAGTATTCAAGACGGGACTCGACGTCACAATCTCCTTCGTACTCGAAACGAAGAAGGTCGACTTCATCACCTCAAACCAGGAGGGCGACTTCATCACCTCAAACTAGAAGGGAGACTTCTACGTCGAAGCCTCGCGAAAGTCGTGGTAAAGATGAATCTGATAAGGAGGAGCTAGCGAGGAAGTCTTCCTCGGATAAAAAGAAGAGCGAGTCGCGCGACAGACGACCAAGCTCGCCGAAGAAAGCGTCGCGATCGAGGGACCGCTCGTCCAGCGAGGAGTCCCGAGGGAGCAGGAAGCCGTCCCGCGGGAAGTCCAAAGAGAGGAAACGGAGCAGCCACCACTGCAAGAGGAAACACCCGCGGAGGAGGTCCAGAGACAGGACATCGAGGAGTCGGAGCCGCTCGAAGAAGCCCAGAGACGACAAGCGCTCGGGAGACAAGAGGAAATCCTCCAAGAGAACCCCCTCCCGCAGCGTCACTCCCAGAACCAGATCCGCTCGCAGGTCTCGGAGCCCCGGCGAAATCGGCTCTTCATCGGACGCCAGCCACGCCTCCCCCAAACATCGCGTCAACGGAAAATCCACTAAAGCGTGAACTCGACCATGATAATCAGTTTTGTACATAACTTGTATATAACCTTCCGAATTTACTTCGGTATTTCAAGGTTTTTAACATTTGACTACACCCATAGTAAATTGCCTAATCTATTAAATAAATTTATTGATTGATGTTTATGAAATGCGTCATTATGTAATGACGTGCGATAATGAAATTTTAGGTGCATTCCTGTTCGGATCTATAATATAGTGATTTTATATTCAATTGTGCACGTTTTATTCCTTTCCAAATAACTCGACTCTCCAAGTTCGAAAACATTGAATCTAACTACCTACTAAGGGCCCCAAGATTTTGTCGATGGCACCTACGTAGTTGTTTTTATTATTATTTGAATATCATTCATATGCCTTGTAACATTATTTTAACCAGAGTTGAGATTTTTATGCGCTAAAAACGGCCAAATATGCATGTAACTGTGCACTTAAAAAAACGCTGCAAATTATTACAGAACGGTCTATTATTTACCTGTATAGATGCCTGTTCTGCGTAGATCACTGTTTTCTGTGGTCCGTTCCTACCCTCGCGCTCCTTCCCAGGAAAGCCCTAAATCGAGTACTGGACCCGGCCCCGGAATTAAAGTTTCCTACAAGTTCGTGGGATTCAATACCTAATTCAATCATTAATTATTTCTAGTTATTCATGAAGCATAAGGCAAATAATAAACCGTTGTGTAATAATTTACCTGCATAGATGCCCCTTCTACGTAGATAATTTGCCCATCAATAATACTTCACCGTTTGTTCAAGTTGCAAAAGTACTATCAACAAAATCCAGCTCCTACTTAGATGGTATAATGAACCGTTGTGTAATAATTTATCATTGTCTAGTAATTTATCCATCAATAATACTTCACCGTTCGTTCAATTTGCATAAGGAACTACCAACAAAATCCAAAAGGCAGCGAGCGAGTTGCGGACGTGCGATTTGCGGACAAAAAAATGAAGTGGTGGGAAGAAGATCGATAATCGGTCGTGCGGGTTGCGGACATGACACATTTCCCTTCGCACTTTTTCCAGGCTTAGGACTGGCTGCATTGCGAAACATTACGGGTTGCAGGTGTGTTTAAAAATGTGTCAGCTCGGAAGATCAAGCTCAGCCGTCATGTGTGAGGAAAACTCGCAATTTCAATATTTCAGATTTCAATTTCCAAGATTTTGGGTGCCAACGTTTTGAGGTAGGAGTAGAGGTCTTTGGTTTCGGTAAATTTTCTGCCAGCTTCGTCGATCCTTTCGTCTAAGTGCACGTACGTCTTCTTCCTCTTACTGCCTGGCTCTCCTACCTCAAAAGAGCGCAACTTGAAACTAGCCTCGGAAGCCACACTCTTGAGTTTAGAAAGAAAAACGAAAACATTCGGTTGTTTAAGCCCTACAATGGAATTCAGCTTCCTGTTCCAGCCTTCAACTGCGTTATTGGTGCGATGTCTCTCACCGTGAACGTGCCACAGTGAGGTGGGCTGCTTCTCATTTTCCAGCCATTGCTTTTCAAAATAGTCAAAAATAGTTTCATTGTTTCTGTCGATGGTGCTTCATTCAAAATTAAAAACCAGCCAAGTTGTATGTAGTCTGGCGGAAGGAGGGCTAAGGCAGCACACATACGGCAAGGTAGTCGCGTTTCGTCATTTTCTTTATAATTTACTGCCATTCCGATTTGCTGAATTTTCCGCCATAAGCACTGATTGAAGTGGTAGTTGCAGCCAGACACACGTGCCAGAGGTAATGTTTTCTTAATGGAATTGATGGCGGCTAACTCAAAATCACATTTCACAATGGAGGGATTCCACCCCGGAGCCCAATGAAGAATTAACGTGAGAAAGCTTCAAGCTTCCGGGACATCACATTTTTTTGTCGTTCATACATACCCAGGACGTACAGTTTTCAGTTTTGCGGTGACACCGGTATCGGAAACCGTCCAAGACAAGGGCTTGTTTCCCGCGTGATGTTGACGTAACCTCCATTGATAGACGTGACGGACTGAACTGAAGACGAGATTATCTCGTTTACGTAATGTCATCATGCGATGTAGTAAGTGATCTCTGCACTTTGTCCGCAAATCGCACGGAACCATCATAAAGTCGAGGCCGTTCTGCAAACAGCACGATTTTGTTGACAACCGCCCCTTTACCCTTCTTTCCCTGTCCGCAACTCGCACGGAGCCATCCAAAACAGCCTTCATTTTTCAAATGGAATATCGCGGAACAACCAACTCGACTTCACACAGCCATCCTTGATTATAATCAGATGCTCCCTGGTGATGATATTTGGGCTGAATGTATACAAGATTCACCCTCCTGTTGGCCAACCCAGTTGGTGCAAACTTGGGGGCCTTACTGTGAAGGAACGGCTGGACGTACAATGCTCCGGGTGGTCTTAAAAAACTCGTAAGCCCAAGAACTATTTAAAACCGTAAAAAGATTCACGTAAAAAAAAGGTATAGGCGTTCTGAAAATGTCAACCCCTATTTTGAACCCCTTAGAGATGACTGACAGTAAGCCGAGCTTCGAGGACTAACGACCCCGAACGGGACCTATAAAACGAATTTCGTCAATTTTGGCTCATGGTAACTAAGAAGTGCTCAGTACGGCGGACGGACAGAACTTTTTTTATTGCATTTTCGGATTCTACATACCTTGAAACGTAAACCATCAAATTTTGAGGGGGGGGGGGGGGGGTTAACAATTTTTTTTTTTTCACGCTCAATTCCAAAGGTTCATTATTGAAAATAATAAGCCAAAAGCGAGAAATATTTTCTATAAATATTGGAATAAAATGTTGAAAATTCAACTCATCTTTGTCATTCGTCAGAAGTGGAGGTTATGTTGGTCCGTCAATGAGTTTGTAGGCTGAAAAAGATCAGCTGTGGTAGAAGTACATGGAAAACCCATTTTGGTTTATCATTCTGTGAATAATACACGTATATGTATTTGCTCAGCAAAAAAATTTTATAAACCCCCTGAAAAGTTTTAATTCGTGTTTTTGGAGGGCGAAAATTGGTGGAAACAATAAAAAATAGCTATTTTAGTTATTGTGCATGAAAGGCAAATAAAATAACAGCAATATTTCTGTCCATCGCCATCTTCGAATGTTGTTCGATCTGAAACTTTTTTTTCGCACTTGATCTGGAAGGGCAGGATTAGGCTAACTCAAGTTCTCACACACTGCGGGAACAGGACAGGGAACGCCCTTGGTAGGACGCGGGATCCCAGCTGACTGCCGCTGTCCCGTGCCTATACGCACATTAGGCAGGACGTTCCTCAACTCTTTCTGCCACCGCTCGCCATGCTCCCTTCGTTTCAAGCAAGGACGTGATTGTGAACGTGGGGAAGGTGGAGGGGGATTGTCCCTGGCCAGGCACCGCCATTTTGTGCTTTGAGAGTGATCGCGGTGTAGCCCGTCCTGTGCCTACCCCGTGCCATTTCCCACCTAGTGTGCTTATCTCAGTAAGTACACTAAATACACAGAAGTGAAAAAATACGACCCGTGTCCCGCGGCTGCTTCCTGTCCTGTTCCCGCCTAGTGTGTGAGAACCTTAACAGGACCGAGCCTTATCTTGTGCGGTAGTTAGGTGGTACTGTTTACATTTGTCAGAGGTAGTAGGTCAACAGATCACGACAAAAAATGTCAGCAACAGACAACAATGACCGGTCTAATTTCTTCAACCATTGACTGGATTTCGAAAGATATTCGTACTCCGAAACATCGAAAATATGCTGATACTTCTGTTGTATTTAACTAGGTATAAATACACGAACTGAACTGGCATAGAAGAGTAAGAATAAAAACGCGTACCGTGCTGTGACCCAAAGGCTGAAAGACGCAAGCCTTCAGTGGTACACGTACGAGAATAAGCATGATCGTCCCATTAAGGTGGTAGCCCGAGGGCTTCATCACTCCTGCCCACCACAAGAGATTATTGAAGACCTCCAAGGTAGGGGTTATAAAATCCTAGAGGCAGTCAACCTCGTCAAGAAGGAAAAACAACCCAGTGAGCAAGATGCACCAATTACGGTGCTGAAAAAACTTCCTTTATTTATGCTCTCATTTGACAAAGAGGATGATATTAAAAAAATTTATGAAATTAAGCATATCATGAATCTAAAGGTTAAAATTAAGCCCCTGAGGAAGACAACAGCACTAATTCCACAGTGCAAGTCCTGCCAGTCGTTCAATCATACACACAGGTACTGTCAAATGGAACCTAGGTGTGTCAAGTGCGCTGGTAAGCCCAATACAAGTGATTGCCAGAAAACAAATGAATCACCTCCCAAGTGCATCAATTGCAAAGGCGACCACCCCGCGAACTATCGCGGGTGTGAAGTGGCAAAGGAACTTCAAAGGCTCCGTGATAAAAGGGATAAGCCGGCCAGAAAAGACACAACCACCGTACCTGGTAGAAGAGTGTATCGAATTCTAAAGGTATGAGTCAAAAATGGTCCAAGGGAGAAGTCTCCTATGCGCAAATAACAAAAAATGTAAAAGAGGTTCAGAAAGTAAAACCCACCACAGAAAATATGCTAGCACTAGTGCTGGAAAAACTGGAAGACCACAGTAAGATAAATCAAATTATATTCAACAGGTTAGATAAAATAGAACTGCAACTCTCAAATTACAAAAAATATGGGCCATAATACACTCCGTATAGCAACCTGGAATGCCAACGGGCTAGTTCAAAACATAAAAGAACTAGAGATTTTTCTCAATCAAGAAAAAATTGACGTATGCTTGATCTCGGAATCACACCTAACAAGAACATCCTACGAAAATATCAAAGGTTATAACATTTATCGCTCCGTCCACCCCGCCGATCGCGCTCGGGGAGGCTCGGCTGTTTATAAAGAGCAATATCAAACACTCGGAACAGCTGAAAATAGAGATCGAAAAAATGCAAGTCATCACAGTACAAGTGAGTACAAAAAACAGAACTATCAACATTGCTGCCATATACTGCCCACCTAGGTATGTTCTGAAAAAAGACGACTACGTGGACTTATTTCGCGAAATCGGACATAACATCATTATAGGGGGTGATTTCAATGCAAAACACGAATTCTGGGGCTCAAAAACGCGCAACCCGAAGGGAGTACAATTGTTTGCAGCAGGTCAAGAAACTAAATGCAATTTTCACTCTGGAGGAGGGCCTACGTACTGGCCAACAGATGTGAATAAAGTACCAGATCTCCTGGACTTCTTTATAGTAAAAGGAATATCGGGTAGCTACATACATACTGAGGATAGCGATGGCCTCTCGTCTGATCACTCTCCTGTGATCATGATGCAAAGTGACTCGGTAATCCTCAGAGAAGAGACCCCAAAACTTACTAATAAGCACAGTAACTGGGAGTTATTCCGAAAAACACTGCCCGAAAGCATTGATTTACACGTGCCCATCAGAACATCAGATCAACTGGAAACAGAGGTTGAACGATTGACCGAAAACATCCAAGAGGCGTGCTGGTCCTGCACCCCAATCAACCGGAAGAAACCTTTCTACCATTCCAACTACCCTCTCGAAGTAAGGGAATTGGTACGGGCCAAAAGAAAAGCTAGGAAAGCCTGGCAAAGGGTTCGCTCTGCAGAAAACAAAAGAAAGCTGAATGCGCTGTGCAATGAGCTCAAAGCTCTAAACCAAGAAATTGAAGATGAAACATTGGCTATCAACTTGCAGAGCCCTCACTGCTGGAAAAGACACGGACTATTCTTTATACAGAGCAACTAAAGGACTTAAGCAGCCCAAAATACCAATACCGCCTATTAAACGAGAAGATGGATATTGGGCGAGGAGTGCCAAAGAAAAGGCAGATTTGTTTGCTAACCACCTTGAGGAAACATTTACCCCGTTCCCAAGGCAGACCGCACATGAGGATGCAACAAAGATAGAAAAGTCAGATGAAATGGAAATTCGGCCAATTTCCATTCAAGAACCCAAAAATGAGATCATGTTCAACCTCAGTCCAAAGAAAGCTCCAGGCTATGATCTTATAACTGGGAAAATCTTGAAAGAACTACCAGAAAAAGGGCTAAAGAAACTCCTACACCTAATCAATGCGTCTTTTAGGCTGCAGTACGTACCACTGCAGTGGAAAGTAGCAGAGGTGATAATGATACCCAAACCATATGAAACCCCCAACATATGAAAAAAAGTCCTACCGACCCATCTCCCTTTTACCAATTATCTCCAAGCTCTTTGAGAAACTCCTCTTAAAGAGATTAAAACCTATAATCGAGGAGAGAAATTTAATCCCAGATCACCAATTCGGATTCAGAGAGCAGCATTCAACAATCGATCAGGTACACCGGATCACCAGCGTGATAGAGAAATGCTTTGAAGAGAAGGCAATCTGCTCAGCAGTATTCCTTGACGTCTCTCAAGCATTTGACAAAGTCTGGCATAAGGGGCTTCAAGCAAAGCTACACAGGGATCTCCCTACCCAGTATTATAGGATTTTGGTGTCCTATCTAACAGAAAGGCATTTCAGGGTAAAACACGAAGATCAATACTCCCAATTACGTGTAATAAAAGCAGGAGTACCTCAAGGTAGCGTCCTTGGGCCAGTACTCTATCTACTATACACAAGGGATCTCCCAAAATCAGCAGAAGCTGTGACAGCGACGTTCGCAGACGACACAGCAATCCTGGCAGTAGGTTCTACAGTCGAGGAAGCCTCGGGAAAACTACAGGAATCCGTGAATAGCATCCATCAATGGACCAAAAAATGGAGAATAAAACTCAACGAAGCTAAGTCAACGCACATTAACTTTACATACAGGAAAGTGAGCCCTATACCAATTGAAATAAACTCCCAGATTGTTCCATATGCAAATACAGCTAAGTACCTCGGAATGACTCTGGACGCGAAGCTCTGTTGGAAGGAGCACGTGAAGAAGAAGAAGGAAGAAATAAACCTAAAATTCAAGAAGATGTACTGGCTCATCGGAAGAAAATCCCAACTGCCTACACATAACAAAATGCTACTGTACGAGCAAGTGATCAAACCGATTTGGGCTTACGGCTGCCAGTTATGGGGCTGCACCAAGAGAACTTAAAAATTATCCAAACAACACAAAACAAAATCCTCAGGAGCATAGTCAATGCCCCCTGGTATATCCGAACGGATGACCTCCATCGTGACCTTAAAATTAAGATGGTGAGCGAAGTTGTAAAAAATCGAGCAACGGATCATGAGAACCGTCTCCACAAGCACAGGAATGTCGAAGTACTGAACCTCCTGGACAACAGCGGCGATTTACGAAGACTGAAAAGGACCAAACCTCTGGACCTAGTTACATCTCACTGAAGTGATGTGATGAGTGGTAGTAGGTAGTGATCTATGAACCACAATACGTTAAATAAATTAACAGAGTGAAGTTACTAGATGTGTACACACAGTTGTAACAATAAAGATGATATTAAAAAAAAAAAAAATATCTTTGTCATTCGTCAGAAGTGGAGGTTATGTTGGTCCGTCAATGAGTTTGTAGGCTGAAAAAGATCAGCTGTGGTAGAAGTACATGGAAAACCCATTTTGGTTTATCATTCTGTGAATAATACACGTATATGTATTTGCTCAGCAAAAAAATTTTATAAACCCCCTGAAAAGTTTTAATTCGTGTTTTTGGAGGGCGAAAATTGGTGGAAACAATAAAAAATAGCTATTTTAGTTATTGTGCAAGAAAGGAAAATAAAATAACAGCAATATTTCTGTCCATCGCCATCTTCGAATGTTGTTCGATCTAAAACTTTTTTTTCGCACTTGATCTGGCAGGGCAGGATTAGGCTAACTCAAGTTCTCACACACTGCGGGAACAGGACAGGAAACGCCCTTGGTAGGACGCGGGATCCCGGCTGACTGCCGCTGTCCCGTGCCTATACGCACATTAGGCAGGACGTTCCTCAACTCTTTCTGCCACCGCTCGCCATGCTCCCTTCGTTTCAAGCAAGGACGTGATGGTGAACGTGGGGAAGGTGGAGGGGGATTGTCCCTGGCCAGGCACCGCCATTTTGTGCTTTGAGAGTGATCGCGGTGTAGCTCGTCCTGTGCCTACCCCATGCCATGTCCCACCTAGTGTGCTTATCTCAGTAAGTACACTAAATACACAAAAGTGAAAAAAGACTACCCGTGTCCCGCAGCTGCTTCCTGTCTTGTTCCCGCCTAGTGTGTGAGAACCTTAACAGGACCGAGCCTTATCTTTTGCGGTAGTTAGGTGGTACTGTTTACATTTGTCTGAGGTAGTTGGTCAACAGATCACGACAAATGTCAGCAATAGACAACAATGACCGGTCTAATTTCTTCAACCATTGACTGGATTTCGAAAGAAATTCGTACTCCGAAACATCGAAAATATGCTGATACTTCTGTTGTATTGTAACTAGGTATAAATACACGAACTGAACTGGAATAGAAGAGTAAGAATAAAAAGACTTCCTGATAGCGAATAAACTTTATTTTTTATAAATAATTCTCGTTAATATACACTTTACACAAATTATCTAAATTCTACGACCTACACAATTTGACGGTTCACAAATAGAAAGACGTTAGACAACAAAATAGGATTTTATTTTTACCACAATAGGGCTTGCGAGATAATACGTAATTGGAAAGACGAAAAACGTTTCTTTGTTCAATTCAGAAAATATTGGCAGCTCTGAGATGGTGAACTTTATAGTGAGTGGATCATGTAGAGGGAAAAACCGTCTTAATATTTTAGTAGAAAACCGGCATTTTTTACAATAATTTACTCATGACACATTTTGAATCGTGGAAGAGAATGGGGAAGGGGGAGTAGTTGTTGAGGTTATATGTACATCATTTCAGCCATCTGAGACATTTTCTTGGGGATGTGGACGAAGATGTCGAAGTAGGACGCGAGCTCGTCCATGCTTGTGTCGTCCGAGGGTGGAGCAGTCGAGGAGTGAGCTTGCGCGCTGAGTCGCGCCTGCACTGCGCAGCACGTGGACTTTGTGGCACTTGCGCTCCGGCGGCCATCTTGGCTGGCCGAGAGGGTCTGACTCGACGCTTCGGCTGCTTCGTCTGGAGACCTGGTGGAAAAGGAAGTTTCTTCAGATTATCGGATGTTTCGGAAATCTTTATTAGAACAGGTGAACATACATAAATCACTATCAGACAATGAAATAAAGCCACAGCTATATGCACAGCTCAAGCGTGTTTTTTCACTCTCAAAAATTTCAATTTTGGTGATCAAACCACATATTGTCGGCTGGCAGGTAAAACTGACCAAGTGCCAGTTTGTATTTTGTCCAAGTTTTGGTTACTGCTGGTAGGTAACTGATATCTATCTTTTGACTAAAAATATGAAGTTCGTTAGTTGTTAGATAAATTCGCTGGAAGTCAGGTGGCACTTTTGATGACCAAATGGCATTTGATAACTTTTTCTAGAAATACCTAGTTGCAAGTAAACATGCCAAGTGTCAATATTGATCAATTTTTACTTGGCTGGGTAAATATAATGAGAGTGGCAAGACCAAAAAGAAAAAACAAACTTGCGAGGCGGAACACAGTCAGTGAATTGAATTTTCAAGTTTGTTGATATGAAGAAGCTCTCCTCAGAGCTTATAAAGAACCCGAAACATAGACTCAGACGGCAATAAAACGCCTAAGTTCCTGAAAGTTATTCCAACCGTAATTTATTTCTCTTAAAACCACAAGAGAGAATAAAGAGTTAGATGTGGCGTGCAAAAAGAAGGGAGGACGAGTGCTCCACGCTTTGCCGACCTCACTCACGTCTTCCTACAAGAAACCTACAGTCGTTTCATAAGTGAAGAAGAGAGATCTAATGAAACTGTACAACCTGGCGGCCTATTCACTAAGCGAAAGAGACATCTCTTTTCGGTCCGACTCTCTCTTTTGGCAGAAGAGATTTTTATAGTATCCAAGACAGGGTTATTCAGTAACTTCTAATGGAGAGTTACTGGGGCGACCATCTTGGCATTTTCGATCTCTTTCAGAGAGACACTTAATTAGGTGTCTTTTCTCGAAAGAGAGAATCTCTTTCTCATTTCTCGTTTGTTTGATAGTGATCGTGTATCATCCTTCATTCATCGGCTATCCGGTCATTTTGATGTGTTTTTTCATCTCTTGAAGGTAAGTCGATTGTTCATTAAAAACATATACATAAATATTATCGATTCATGAGTAAAAACGTCCTAGTAGGTAGGTACGGGTTGACAGCTATTCAGTAGAAGAACCTGGGAGACACTGGAAGAGACTCGGGAGACTATCTCTCCCAGGAGATTTTCAAAATATATATCTATTTTCACTATCTCCTTTAGTGAATAGGCCCCCTGAGCGATACCGTCATAACATCACCAGTGTTTTGCGCAAGTACAGTCAGTACAGAATAAAGTTGACTTCCAGAACCATCCTTTTCCGATGAAGACTCGGATGTTGAGTGATTGGCCATCTCTTTTCGGTTCCCTTGTCTCATGTTTACCCCTTGTCTTATTTTTCCTGTTTACATAACCCTCTTTTCGAGCTGATTTCAAATAAAATGTGTGAAAATTCCGTTGAGGTAATTGATAATAATAATGGGTTTTCATAAATTTTAATGAAAAACCGGAAAAAATGACCAAATGTTTGGAAGCTTCTCAACCAATGTAGAATGACAAGACTTTGGATGGCATCAAGGTAGCTTTGAGTATTCCTTTTCGCAAATAATGTCAAGAAGTTTTCATACAAGTAGGGAAATTTCAAGCGTTTGACGACGAAGATCTCAGACATCAGGAAAACGCTGCAAAGTCCTTGTCACATGGGTTTATTATTCTATTGGACATACCTACAGAAATTTTGGCTGTTCATTTAATGTTTCTTTCATGCGTAATAATCGAAATAGGTATTTCTGATGGTTTCCATTAATTTTGGCCCCTAAAACACAAATTAGGTACTTTAGGTAATTTTTTTTTTTTTTTTAAACTATCTTTGATTATTGGTAGTGCCATTTAATCGTCTTGATCAACGTGTTCACATTTTTTCTAGTGTTACGAGTATTATACAAATTAATGGTGATTTGAGACGATTTCCAAGGTTTTTGACTGATGAAAAATCAATTTTGGGAGCTGAACATTTGACAGAACCTCAATTTTCCACTCTTTGGTCAAAATCGATTTCATATTCGGTCTTCTCGTCCACAAAAACATGGAAAACAATACCTCAAAAGCTCATGTTACTACATGTTACTAAAACACAAAAGTACATATTTTTACACAAATTTTCACTCATAACACCCCTGGGTATATTCCGATCGGGTTGCAAAGTTTCGGGACACAACTAGGGCCCAAATGGAGCATGTGTGCGAAAGAACGATTTTTTTAGACCGAAAATGAAGCCGGTACACGTGATACGGCGTACGGCGGACGGACATTGCATTTTTGGAATCTACGCACCTTGAAACGGAAAAGAAAAAAAGTTTGAGGGGGTGTTATAAAAATTGTTTGCTGAGCGAATACATAGGTGTGTTATTCACAGAATAATAAACCAAAACTGACCACCTGTCATCACTTCACAAAATTTCACTTTTTCTAAGGCTAAATCAACATTTGAAGATAGATTTGGTGAAAATAAGGTTTTATCTAACGTCTCGTCAAAAATTTGAATTTTGAGCACAAAACAGACCTCCGGGAGGGTTGTTTCGTGAAGGCCCAAAACGCCAAAACTTTGCGAGGCTCTTGCAGATGGTCAGTTTTACCATCCAGCCGACGATATTCAGCTACAATACACAATAATTATTATCCTCTTGGAAATTATTGGGCTTCAATTACCAAGGTTCTTGCTGTTCTCGATTTTGGCGGCTAAAAAATATACTGACCTGGCCCAGGATTGAACAGCACAGTGGCAGAGCGCCTTCGAGTAATAACCCTGCGTTGCCGGTTTTGCACCTCAGAAAAGGTCAGCTCATAGCTCTAATTCGGTCACGGCTACTACCTATAGCCCCCCCAAACTTGAATGGTCCGGGGGAAGAACCTGGCAGGTCAATTTTTCATCAAAAATGGAGTTTTACTGGTATCGCTAGATTCCGAACGGAAATACGCGTCCAAGTGTCAGAAAGAGGAAAAAACCCTTTCTGACTCTTCACTTCTAAAATTCACCCATAACTGTTAAGGTTCGTTCGGAGAAACCTGCCCTGGACTATCCCGAGCAGCCCAGAGCTCTAACAATCCTGGACTCGTGACGTCACCAGAGTAATTCCGGATCGTCCCGATTTCGTGCCTTGTCCGAACGCTTTTTCTTTGTCCAGGACTGGAAGCCGTATTAGAACCTCCCACCATTTTGTTTACAAGCTGTCGTGCGTTCTCATCGATTTAAACTAAAACTACATTTACTACTACATCATTTAAACTAAAACGTTTTCAACTTTTTCAACAATGGAGAAAAAAAAAGTCACTTCTTTGTCCTAAAGTCACTTTGTCCTTCCAATTAGCGCCTCTAAGTGTCGCCTAGGTTTTTTTCTTGGGACTGATGTTTACCTGTCTCAACCTGATGACCTTTATAAAGTCATTCTCAGTTATGTGGTTAGTAATAAAATAAAAGGATGTCATTGTTATAAGAACTTTATTTATTCAGAAGGCACCTAGAATCCAAATCACCACCACTCAGACAACATCACTTGACACAAATCAGACACCACTTGCTCAATATAATTTTGATTTTTTGGTCTCAAATTTGGGAAAAAACCTCTCTTAATATCATTTCTTCTTCATCGCCGCCCGAAAAATTGATGTCACCCTCATTATCATCGTCGGAATAATCCGTATCAGACAGCATAATTATTATCTAACTTAATCCGTAACTGGAAATTATTACACACAACAAAAAACTGTAACGCTTACACTGTAAACAACTGTAAACTGTAACTGTAAACAACTGTAAAGCATACGTAAACAAAAAATACGGGTTTGGCGTGTGTTGGTTTGAGTTGTGCTTCGCGGGAAAGGAAAACATCGAAGTGAGCAAGTTAGAGGGGAGGGGTAAAAATAGACCGATGCGCATGCTCCGGACTTTCTACTCCACGCCAGAGCTGGAGTAGCCCCGGACGATCCCGGGCTGCCCGAATTCACAATCCCCGCTCTCTCCGAACAGCGGGCAACTCGTCCGGGATCGTCCCTTGTCTTCTCCGAACGGCCAAAAGTGGGGAGGGGGCAATCCTGGGCAGTCCCAGACGGTTCTCCGAACAGACCCTTAGTTAACTCATTGTCACCGACCGTTGCTTCCCCCTTAGCCATGAAACGATGTATGTGATTACAAAGTTACAGTAATAAGTGTCGACAGATAGTTGACTGCTCGTCGACAGGTTAATACACAACAGCGTTCCTGCGGTAAATGACTCCGTGAGGACGAGAAGTTAGTAGTCAGATGTACTAACCACCTATCCGCTCCACTATGGGATTATTTCCTAACAAAAAAGGTGGAACTCAATTTGAAGAATAACGTTGATAATTACCCTTCGGATGGCTCAGGCAGTAGGGCAGTGAGGGGTCTGACGCCTTCCGGAGTCGTTGCCAGAGGAGGCGAACTGAGCTCAGGGCTGCTGCCACCCGGCAGGCGGAGGACTGGAGCACGGAGAACAGCCTGACTCAGCTTGGATTTCCTCAGGATCGGCCGCCGGTTCACCAACCTCTTCAGGCCTTTGCTCCTACTGGGAAAGACGATAGTGCGTAAGTTAGTACGGGACTGAACCGAAATATGAATGTCAACTGGTTTAGCAGATCTTTCAAAGCCGCAGACTTGGTCAGTAAGTGTTACACTCGTTAACAGGTACCTACCTAAATCACCTGTTAAATGTTGCTAAAATAATTCTTTCGATGACAAACAGTAGCTAAAATGGCAAAAAGAAACACAAATAATGAAGTTCTGAAGGGAAACTGTTGATGCAGAGTGAAAAAATATTCAGTTCTGGGTAGGGTTTCAATCTCGGGAACTTTAGCATAGATTCCCATCATACGACTCCATCATACAATGTAACATTCCATCACACGATGTAGAATACGATAGGACAGAACAATACGTACAATAATACATATATGATAGAATAATACGTAAGATTCAATCATACGATGTAAAATAATAAACTAAACCTCTTGCTTACTACAAATTTATATTCAAGCATGAAGCTTTTCACTCAGGTTTTGAGCATTGTCAGGTACATGAGTTACAGTATGTCGTGATATCCTCCCAGAATCACTCAATGTAACTTATACGAGGGTGGATCAAATATAAACAGGACTTTGACCTCTGAGCGCCGAAGGTTGACAGAAGCGGGCCGTCACTTTGAGATTGTTTGGACAGGTTCATTAGAAGGTGGATGAGGGGGGCGTCTCCCCCTTTACGACCTTTCATGAGTAGTGATCGCGATGTCTGAGCAAAAGGTGCCCGTTTCCATTAATTATCATAAAATTTCTTGCCCTTGAAAGAGTCAAACCTTCGGAAATTTTTCAAAGGTTGACCGCCCAGTTTGGGGACCAAACCCCCTCTAGGACCCGTGTGTTTGCCTGCAAATTAACGGAGTTTACCCCTCACTGTCATTCACCAGAGCTCTGTGCGAGCTTAAACTCCCACCGAGGCGGCTCGAGTTTAAACGCCTGAAATACGGCAAGTTAACGCTGCTAATCTCCATTAGCCGTGAGATCCCAATATGGCCGCCTAGCTCACAGCTGATTTTCGGTTCTGTTGTTATACGGTTGTGAAATGAATTAACACGAGTTGGCATTGTATTGGTATTTATACTATGTATTCCACAATGATGTAGGTACCTTACCTCGTGACTGGAGTCGTGTAAATCAGAAATCACTTTGGCAATTTACAGTTTATTATTACAGAGGAACAATGGAAGCGGGAATCAACATCAGCTGAGTGGTGGATGTTGTTGTTTTGACAAGTTTATAGTCCCAGCGCGTCATATTGTCCAACTTTTGCTCGGACATTTTAAACTAAACTCCGTCAGGTAAACTCCGTTATTTCAAACTGGGTTTAACCGACTTTTGGGCTGGTGAAAGACGCCAGCTGCCTTTCCAGGTTTAAACCTAGACGTTAACTTCAACGGAGTTTAGCTAAACTCCGTTAAATAGTTTTCTGGTGAAAGTGGGCCTTAGGTGAGTAAACTCCCACCTTCCAAGTGTGTGAAGACTATGAATTCCACCCCTAATACCCCATGAAAATTGCCCAGTGTGAGAAAATGGAGCAAGGTGAGAGGAAGGATTGAGGCCATTAACTGAATTATCTGGGTGAATGGGAAGGGACTTCATGTAGCCACTTCCATGTGGCAAGCCCTGGTTATTGGTTCATGTTACATTCACTATGTTAACAAATATGTTAATATGTTGAGGGGCATGATTTTTTTCTGTGAAAATGTAGGACACAAAGTTGGTGAATCCCTTCCCATGAATACTGCTAGTGCCGCTCCTGGCCGTAGGTAAACAAATATGGCAGCTCGTGTAAGTTAGTACTCAAGGGTTAGTGGTGTAATGTGTGGTGTACCACCTTCAAGTTTCGTCAGTAGATAATATGAAGTTATCCCAGATTCTGCTGGGCAGAGGGACAGCAAGGCTGGTCGAGTGCAACAGGACAAGCCAGGCAACTACCAGAGGTCATCATCGACCAAACGACCGAACACAATCAACTCACCTATCAGTCAACTTGTTGCACACGCATCTCCCTTTGGCGCAAGAGCTGATGGAGAGTCCTTCCAAGATCTTCTCAGGTTCGCCGCTCGAACTGATGGAAAACCGCTGGCTTTGGCTCCCGCGAGATTCATCTTGCTTACAGCAATCACTCCTGCATCACGAACCAAACAACTCACTTCAACAATGTGTAAATAATTTTCAACCATACTGCTTGAGTATAACCAACCCACAGCTAAGTGCCGAGGAGATGCTGAAACAGGCATCTCAACAACCCCCAGTGCATATCTTATCCGACAGCTCTCAAGGCCATTGCTTCCTTTGCTGTTACTGTCAAATACATGACAGCAGCTGTTCCGTGGAGTGTCCAGGCTATCACTTTACACACGTATATTTGCCTTTATTGTTAACGGCAAGCATTGCTTTCCACGACTCCAGTTACCACCACCCCCACTCCACCACCTCATCCAACTTTTACAGGAACGTATTAGATAAGTGCATGGGACAAAAAAATTAACACCCCCCCCCCCCCCCAAATTTGATGGTTTCCGTTTCAAGGTTTGTAGAATCTGAAAATGGAATAAGAAAATTTCTGTCTGTCGGCCCTCCGCCGTACTTCGCACTTTCCTTAGTTACCATGAACCAAAATTAATGAAATTTGGTTTTTAGGTCCCATTTGGGGTCAAGTTGGTCCGCGAAGCTCGGAGCTAATGTCAGTAATCTTTAAGGGATGAAAAATAGAGGTTGAATTTTGGAACACCGTTATCTCGAACTTTTTTACATTTTTAAATAGTTCTTGGATCTCAGGTTTTTTTTTTTTTTTTAGTGTGTCCAGCCGTTTGTTCATAGTAACGCTAGGTTCACATGGAGATGCGATTCTGGACGACAATCCGGTACGGCAAGTCATTCTGCAATGCTATTGGCCAACGCAAAATGGATTATTGCAATGCAATGTCATGGATACTATACCAAAATCTCCAGATATTTTCCGCTGTCGGATCCATTGCCATATCTGCGCAGAGGTTACTGCGTACACCTATCCTGTTTGGCTGGTCAGTCACACTGGAAATCGACATTCCTGGTTGATTTTGCCTGTTAGATTTCCTGTTGATTCCGCTGCCATGTGAACGCCTCTGTGGCAAAAACTACGACAAACGCGTTACCGCACCTGATTACCGTCCGGAATAGCATCTCCATATGAACCTGAAGTCTGCACCGACATGGCTTCATCAACAGGAGGGTGAATCAAATTGTATGTACATTCAGCCAAGGATATCACTGCCAGGGATGCCGCAACAATATGGTCCCCAATATTGGGGTCCATGGGCCTCATGTGGGGGGGGGGGGGGGGAGGATTGTTGTCATATCGAGCTGGTAGGGGAGTACTTGAATACCCCAAAAAGGTGGCTTAGAACAATCAGGTCACTATCATTTGGGTCCCAACTTGGACCAACTTATTCATCCTTCCTTCCTGGTCACTTCTTCTTTTTAGTTTTCTTTCAATTCGTCCCTATGTTCTTCATAATAGCACGGATATAAGTTTGACGGTAGGGGCCGCCCGTTTCGTTCAAAATCTGTAAACTTGCACAGAAATCACACTTTCTGACACCACACCAACACCTAGAAATTAATGTTAGACCCGTTGACATATTTTATTTATTTTTCTGCTGACAATTAGCCAAATCAAATGCGATCGAGCTCAAAATCAATAGGCATGATCCAGGACATCCCTACGGACATTTTGGTGACAACCGCACCAACTTTGGTCCATTTTTACCGCAGTTGTCGTTTAAAATCGAAAAATTGGAAAAACCCATCACAACTCACTTATTTTTCCACCTAGAAAGCTCGTTCTCATATCAAATCGAAGAGTTTAACGAGCTGAACGAAAATCTGAAAAAGACCGTATTCTGCGGAAGCTATGACCATCTGAAATACCAACATACGTACGGAGCGACATCAACTGGAAAACCGTCAAGAAACTCGTTTTGAGAACTTCTGAACAAGATTCCATGGTTTTCTCGAACGCCTATTTTTGACGGCAACACCATACTTCCATTCCTATATACCTAATAGGAATATGAAAGTAAAAAAGAAACTGCCGTAAGATTTTTTACTGCAACAGTTACCGACGCTTAAAAAACAGAGAATTGCAAAAGTAAACATCACACCATACGAACAATTTTGGTTGACTTGGTTGGATAACAAACTAAATCAGCCCTACAGAAAGTTCAGTTCTCAACGATGTCAGTTTCCCTTCTCAGGTCTGAAACACCACACCAAAGCCGAAAAAATCGATCTGAAGGAATGACAGCAAAGACTAGGCAATAAGAACTATTCATGTTTGATAAATACTATGACAAAAGAAAGTAAATTACAGTTATGAAGAGATCATTCTATGTGTTAGAACAAATCAGGTTTGAACACAACAAATAATAATGGTAGGTAGTACAAATCACCGTCGCTTCGGACCATGTCAGACAAATCATTTTGGAGTCCATAGATATATTTTGAAAAATTATTCTCTAGCTTATTGAATTGGCCTAGAAACCTCGATCTTCATTTTATTTATTGTATTCTGACTGTAGATCCAAAAAGTAGGACAAAATGACCCAACTTCAAAAAAGAGGACAGGGCGTAAAAAGTAGGAAATGTCCTCCGAAAGTAGGACAGATGGTAACCCGTAATACACGAGTTTTAAAATATACTGCCAATAGAGAGTTTTCGCAAAGGTTTGGCTACTAGCCCGTTGACGGGCCAAGGCATACGTACGAAGGAAAGTGCGAACTGCGCATGCGCAAGTTTGGGTGGGTAGCTCGTCAACGTTGGATGCCACAGGTCTATGCAAACACCTAGCACTAGGTCGTAAGGGCCGTTTCCCCTACTAACCTTCCACCAAGGAAACCTCATCGCATGGACTGCCTTCTTCCGTGGCATTTGTGATTGTTTGTGCTGTGTAGGTGTACCTGATAGCGTGTCTTTTTTCTCTCGATTTTCGGTTTTTCTGCTGTATAAAAACCCTAAGTTTCTATATTTTTTTGAAAACCGTATTAGGAAATACTTCTGTGATCCTTGAAGACTGGAAAATGTCAATAAATTGTACCTGGCTAATTTCTCTATGTCTATGGACAACCTTACAGTTTTTTGGCTAATTTGTCTCGTGTCTACGGGCAACCCTACATTATTTTCCATTTGAAAATAATAATAGGAAATGTTTCTGTGATCCTTTAAGACTGGAAAATCTTAATTGTACCTGGCTAGTCTATGAACAACCGTAAAATTGTACTAGCGAAGATGAAAACTAAAAACGGCTTTTTAAACTGAAATCTTGAAGTGATGAGAATATGAGGTTTGTTCCATCCGCGTCAGTGTGAGTTCATCAGTGCGACACCCGCCAGTACGGAACCGAATGGGGTGGGGGTAGGTGCAGATACGAGTGCGAGTGAGTGCGAGTTCGAAAATATGACGGTAGGAACGCAAATTTGGTTCTCAGTCTTCTTTGGCTCTCAGAATTGAATTGGAGCACAAGTCACGGTAACGGCGGTCACGACACGGCACCAACAGAACAAATGAATTTTGGGGAGGTTACAGACTGTTACCTCTTGGGTTCACTTCGAATAACTCGATCGCCGTGAGTGCGGAAAAGTGTCGCACTCGGTACGGGACTGTTCTGCACTTGACGAGGAAGGAACACGGTTCGGTACAGTCGATGTAGAAAGTAGAAGTTTGGGTTCATGGAACCGACACGGTAGGAACACAGTTTTATGCGCGGATTGATCTGCGCACAATACGTTCTACTGAACTCGCTCGGATGGAACAAACCTATGATGAGAACAGTTCAATGTTAACGTTAGTGTCACCCATCAATCAGCTTAGGTCGTTCAACGACCTAACTTTCACGATCTAAGAGGTTAGCATCCGGTTTTTTTCCCCTTAGATCGTTAGCCCGGAGATCCTTGGTCTGTCAACGATCTAGTGGCTAACTTTTGTGAAAACTCTCTAATTAGACCCATAAAGGTGTTCGACATCGGAATCGTAAAGCTGTAAAATTTGAAAGATAATATTACCTAGTTAAGGTTTGTCTGAACCCGAGATTGCAGCCGAGAATAATTATCCCATTAAGTTAATTAGCATTAATTATGGGAGATGTACCTACAATAGAAATTCTGAATTTCTTATCTGCTGACACAGCCCATAACAGGCTTTCTTCTCATCAGCTGACACAGCAGACAAAGCCCATAACAGGTCAGTCCTTCTATCGCTCATGTCACTGCTTGATTTCTTACCAGAAAATATTACTCTCAGTATAGAATAACTTTCAACGAACGATTTTTAAAACCGTAAATCGTTTTCTACCTTCGATAACTGGTGCGTACAAGTTTTCAAAAAATGGACGGTTGAGCTCGAGGGGTCTTTAAAGTGAATTCACTCGAGAAATGAATGAAGGAAAATGAAGAAATAAATCAAGTAGGTAGGTAATGTGACGCAGCGATTATTTATGACGCATTTGAGCTAACCTGGCTATTTATAGACTCAACGAATCGCAGCTGCCACTTTATCTCATGAGCTCACTGACCTACGACAGAAGTAAAAACACACGACAAAACCGTACTCACTTGTCTGGGCTGATTTCCAGTCTTTCGAGGCTTTCAGGCAAATTCATTTCCTCAGACATAGCGAATACCTGCAACAAGAAACGTCATAAACACCACATGTTTACAAACATCGAGGTTACTACGAGGGATATTGAGGTAGCTCACTTCAGCCAGTTATTGAAATATTTACCTAAGCATAATATTCCAACAGCGTGGGATTAATAAGAATCACGAGGACGGTAACTAGGAAGCAAAACCTTTAAGGAAGTCGGAAACGCAAAAAAGTTGACCTTGCTCGAACAAATTGAACGCAAAACACATCAGATTTGTGTAACTACTTTTCAGCAAAATACCACTTACCTTTTCAAGAAATGATGTTGCAATGGGGGAAAGAGCATTACAAATTTTATAATGAGAAACTGGTAGATTCTTACTATAAAGACGACAAGTACGAATACAATATTTTATTTTATTTGACCTGCAAATGTAAATTGTAAATGCGGAAAACAACTACTAACTACTTCTGGAACTGAAATGCAGTGCTGCCCTGCCCCTCTTTTCTGAATTTCCCGCTCCAAGACTCAAAATGTCCCAACCTGACCAGTATTTTCCCTTTTTTCCGACCTACTTTTCTTCGTGAAATTCTAAAGAAATAATTGTCATTTTCATTGAATTTTCCATTGTTTCCACTTAGTTTTAATTCAACAGTGCGATGATTTATAACTACCAACCAGGAATTCAATAACAGACAATCATCTTCAAGTCTTTATTTTACACTTCACCATCTTTACCTACTTGTACCTTCTGTTTTCGATACCTACCTATATATTGGGATTATTGGGACTGGTTCTTGTTTCGCTTAATACAATTTTTTTTTAAACTACAATAAAATTAATTTAACCCTCATTTTTCATACAGATGGTGGGGTGATCCCCTCTCATCAAAAAATAATTTCACTCTAGTGGAGAAAAACAAGAATATGGGACCACGCAAAATTTCCCGAAAATGTTCTGATTATTTCTGGATGGGCTCTGAATAGGGACGTTCCGATACTTCCGATATATCGGAGTATCGATACTTTGCTCCCGATATTTCCGAAATTTGTATCGATACTTTTCATTCAATACTTTTGTGGTATCGATACTTCCGTCCGAGAGTATCGATAGTATCGATACTTTCCACCGATACTTTTCACCGATATTTTACCAAGGAAGATGGCATTATTGTGAGGAAATACTCGTTCGTGCCCACCTATTTTTCAAAAGCAGGGGCAATTTATTCGCAATCCCGCAACAGGCTTTCGCCAAAATATCTCCAGAAATTAATTTTCATGGGATCCCTTTCCGATGATGATTTAAAAAAAAATGCATTGTGCTAATAACTTTCTTTTTACTTGTATCATTCATCTTATGTACTTTTCTGATATCTAATTATAACTCTTCCATTTCGATAAAGTCTGTTTTAATGAATAACCATGATGAATTTTGAAAAATCTATCAATATATTATTATATAGATATTAGGAAGATGGGTACAACCACCTTAGTATAAATGCAAAATTATAATAATATGCTGGTCACTTTTAAGGCATCCTTTTCACATAGCAGCAATTTCTCTCAGTTCTTTTCCTTTTTATAAAATTCCATCAAAAGAAAGGGTTTTTCTGAATTTTCGCCCTTGGACTTGGTATCGGTATCGGGTATCGATACTTTTGATCCGATATTATCGGAATATCGATACTTTTTGACCGATAATATCGAGTATCGATACTTCGGGGAAAGTATCGTATCGAAAGGAGTATCGATAATCAGATGGTATCCTAACGTCCCTAGCTCTGAATTTCCCGGCATTCGGGACATTTCCCGCCAATTGGCAGCACTGCTGAAACGTAATATCAGAGCAGTGTTGCCGTAACAGAAAACAGACTACTGCTTCAGACCCACATTCAAGTTTGCTTGTTTAAAAAATCAGTTGACGCTCCACGAGAGTAGCATCCATAAGATTCTGTCTAGCGATTTTAGCGGTCAACAAGGAAACTTCTCGAACTTGTAAGACAGATGAAAGTCTACTCCATGCAAGATGGGAAACTGGCTCACCACATTCCTTCTCGGTGCTTCAACTGAGAGAGAGTGATAGAGTGCGAGAGAGGGAAATTGTTTATTCGGAGAAATAAGTAAATAAAAACATTTTTCCAATTAGTAGGTACATACAAAAATATTTTTTGTAAAGATAGGCAGGCAACATTAACGGTGTTTTGTTTGTTTATTAGGTAACACTATTTCTATGTTAAAAAGAATAGGTACCTACCTGTGTACCTACCTATCATTCTGCACCCTTGAAGGCGATGCCTGTGTAAGGAAAAGACAAAATTTGTGTTATATCGTTGTTGCGCAGTATTTCTTAACATTTATAATCAAACAATACAATGGTTAATATAAAAAATGGATACAATGGGTAAAAGCAACGTAAATTTACGTAATAAAGTTATTAGAGAACTGTGATTAGTTGCTGTTTGAGGTTTGGTCTATATCATACATAGATAAGTTAAATTGTTTTCATTTTGATCCAGTAGCCAACCTGTTCTCTTAAATTTTATCGTAATTTGGAAAATATCAATTTTTGTTTTTATTGTTTGGGGTACTTTATTAAAGATTCGTAGCCCGGTAGGTATAGTTTATATTTTTTGCCCTTTCTTAAATATTTGAAAGGTAGGTGCCGGCTGAAGGTATTTTTGTTCCTAGTATCATACTAAGCTATTTGATAGTGTTTTGTAATAAGTATCCTCTTATGTAGTTTAATGAAAAATATAAATACCTATATACTTGGATGACGTTTACGATATACTTGGATGAGTTTACTGGTTGATATAAATAACTATTTGTTGGGTATCTCCCAGGTAGCGTATGTATGATTTTAATAACATTCTTATGGAGAACCTCTTCGGAGGGCGCGGAATTATCCACGGGACCACCCGCGGAGTTCGTCCGGGCGCCATCTCCACTGGCGCTTCCGGACGAGATTCGGGCCATCGTCGGAGAGAAACCCCCTCCTCCGCCCACCATCCCCGTCCACCCAGACTTACTGGGCCCTTGGACCCAGTGGTGCGCCGAGGGGATCGACGCAGAGGCCTATCGTCGCCTAGCGGCTATATTTGATCCGGCAGTTCACTGCCCCCCGTTGGCCCCCCCTGCGGTGGACCCAATTCTCCGGGGTCGAGCGCAACAGGTGACCCCCAACGATCGCCTAGACAGCAGCCTCCAGAAGTCGCAACTCATTAATTCCCAGGTTATGGTGGCGTTGTCGGGGGCAATCAACGCTGTTTTGTCGCGGGATCTCGCCACAAGTCGGGTGGATTTGTTCCAGCGATTGTGGCAGATTTCACAAATGGTCTGTTCCTCGCAGTTCAGGTTGTCCGCGATGCGGAGGTCGCGTCTGATCAAGTTTTTCAAGACGCAATTTCAGCCGGCTGCGCGGAAGCAACCCGTGGCCAACAACTACCTATTCGGGGATGCATCCGACGTTTGGGCCAAAGAGGCGGGCGACGTCGCGAGGTCAGAATCCATCCTGTTAGCCACGCCAATGGCAAAAAAGAGACCGCCGCCCCAACCAACAGCTCGGGACGCGGCCGGGTCCTCCCGACGTCAATTGTCGCTTCCGTCGACCTCCAGGGTAGAACAGTCGGGAAACGCCTCGCGCCCGCCCCAGCGCCAGCCACCGTCGGGGCAGCAGGGCCAGGCCTACCAAGGTGCGCCGCTCTCGAGGGCGCAGAAACGCCGCCGAAACCGGAAGCCGTTCAGCCGCACCAGGAAACACTGATGCCTCCTCAGGTGAGTTTTGTTCCAGTTGTTTCTAGTCAGTTAACTATTCAGTCTGACCAGTGGTGGGACTTGGAAGCCAAATTGGCTGCCCCCGCCCTTTTCGCAGGCCGAATCCAACATTTTTATACGAATTGGGAGCGAGTCACCGACTCCCCACTACTATTACAGTGGGTGGAAGGTTACCGGCTGCCCTTTGGGCCCGGTCGACCTCCCCTCCACCGGCCGAATTTAACTTCTGTGCCAATTCACCTGGATTCGCCCGCTTTGACGAATCTTTCTAGTACACAGAAATTGATGGCGTCTAAATTATCTAAATTACGTGATCTTGGAGTAGTGGAGGCATGGCCACCGGATCAGCCCTGTTTTTTGTCGTCAATTTTTCTAGTTCCGAAAAAAGATTCCTCCGATTGCCGATTTATTTTCAATCTCAAACAACTTAATAAATTCATTGTTACGGATAAATTTCGTTTAGACGATTACCGATCATTTTGTGCGCTGCTGGGTCCCGGGGATTTTGCTTCCAAAATTGACTTATCGGACGCATACTTTACAGTCCCTATTCACCGGGCGGATTTACCGTATCTCGGGTTTGAATTTTTGGGTTGTACATACGTAATGACGGCCCTTCCCATGGGCCTGGCTAGCGCGCCATACGTTTTTCATAAGTTAATGAGACCGGTGATGGCAACGTTGAGGAATTCGGGAATCATGTTAGTAAACTATTTAGACGACATTGCTCTACTGGGCCGGTCTCAGGCCGCCACCACACGCGCAGCGTTATCCGCTTGCAACCTACTCACCCACTTAGGGTTTGTCATCAATTACTCCAAGAGCGTCATTACCCCGGCTCAGTCGATTGTCTTTTTAGGCCTCCATTTCGACTCGATTACCATGTATATTTCCTTACCAGAATCTAAAATTTTATCCCTTAGAACACAGGTGACGCGTTTTCTCCATAAATCGTCATGGTCGATACGATCCCTGGCACGTCTCATTGGATACTTGGTGTCCTGCCTTCCAGCGGTCCGATATGGACGGATTTACATTCGGTCATTAGAACGAGATAAGGTGCGTGCGTTAGTTCGCTATCGGAACGACTATTCAGCACGTGGTACTTTGTCGGACCTCGCTCGAGCCGAGCTCTTATGGTGGCGATCGGACACCTCCTTACGTCCGGCTCCCATTCGACCCGAGGATTATCGTCATTGCATTTGGACGGATGCCTGCTTGACGGGTTGGGGAGCCCACTTACCCCCTCATAAAATCAGTGGTTGGTGGGGGGCCGATAGAGCTACATGCCATATTAACGAATTGGAGATGTGGGCGGTTTATGAAGCCCTGCTTCATTTCGCAGGCAATTGGACGGATATGTCGATTTTGTTACGAATCGATAACACTACCGCCGTGGCCATGATCAATAGGATGGGATCGGTATCTTATCCGCGCCTACAAGCCGTCGCGCTCCTAATCTGGAAATTTTGCGACGAGCGGAACATATGGCTGCGGGCCTCCTACATCGCCACCGGCGAGAACGTTATAGCGGACGAGGAATCACGTCATGAATTCGAACAAGGGGAGTGGGGTTTATCCCACGAGGTTTTTGATTCCATCGTAGCAAAGTTTTCACGCCCGGAGGTCGATTTATTTGCCTCTTCTCTCCTACATAAATGCGACCGTTATATTTCTTTTCGCCCCGATGATCACGCTGTCGATATTGATGCGTTCACGATTCCGTGGGGCGGAATCTTTTTCTACTGCTCCCCTCCCTTCGTTCTTCTTCCCAGAGTACTCCAAAAGATTCGTAGGGATTCGGCCTGCGGGATCGTGGTAGCCCCTTGTTGGCCCCAACAGCCCTGGTTTTCATTATTTCATGACTTGGCTATCTCCGAAATTTTATACTTTGACCCGTCACCTAGGCTCTTGTTCTCCCCTTACAGGAACACGCCGCACCCCCAGGCCCACACCCTCCAGTTGATGGCGGGGACCCTCTCCGGGGCGCCCTAATGTCCAGGGGTCTGTCGGCGGAAATAGTGGATACACTATGCAGATCGGTAACGTCAGGTACATATAAACAATATCTATCGTCAATCGCTCGGTGGACCAGTTTCTGCTCTGAGCGAAATTTGGACCCCTCTATAGTTGATACGTCGAAAGTTTTGCAATTTTTTCAATATCTGCTTGATTCTTCTTCAGTATCCTATAGTACGTTTAACACTCACCGGTCGGCTTTGTCTTGGTTAGCCGATTTTGATTTAGGCTCCGACAAGCTTGTAACTCGGTTTTTAAAAGCAGTGTTTCGTTTGCGACCCCCACGAGCGAAATATGATTCGTCTTGGGACCCGGACATCGTCATTACTTTCCTCCGATCATTTTCGACGATGTCCATACGAAATTTGGCCCGTAAATTGGCTATGTTATTGCTGTTAGCATCAGGCTCACGCCCCCAAACGATCTTGGCTATCAACCGCTCATGTATCAAATTCTCCCAATCGGGCGTTCATATTTTCGTCCCAGCGCTCCTCAAAACTTCCCGACCCAGATCGATAGCACCTGCCCTTCACTTTCCCTTTTGTACGGCCGATGAGTCATTGTGCATTCCGACCTTCCTGAAAGCTTACCTTGACCGCACAGCTGAGGCGCCGGGGGAGGGACCGTTACTAGTCACCTCCCGACCGCCCTACACACCTATTACGGCTGTGACCCTGAGAGGCTGGGTAACCTCCCTCCTCGGCGAAGCGGGAATTGACATTAGTACCTTCTCCGCCTACTCCACCCGGCATGCCTCGGTTAGTGCCGCGGCACGAAAGGGGGTGCCATTAGCAGTAATTTTCAAAGCTGCGGGATGGGCTCAATCATCGTCCATGTTTGCGACAGTTTATAACCGCCCCCTTTGTTCACAGGGTGATTTCGCAGCGGCCATTATCAATCCCCACGCCCCTGCCACAGCCGGAGCTCCGCAGGGCCCGCATAATTGAAATAATACACATTGGCTTTAGCTTCCTGTTCCCTTTTCAATTTAACTTCCAGTAGTCGTCAATTTAACTTCATGCGTCAATTTAACTTCATGCGTCAATTTCCAAATTCCTAAATTCAAGTTTTCATTCAGTATCTTCATTGCACAGAGTTTCTTTCGAGTCAATTGAGACCGGTTGTTTCACCCCGGTTGTGGGGCGTCCCTATTACAGGGCCCCCAACATTGGACATGGCCATTTAACACTCTGATGCATAGTTGTCCGCTACTTAAGCCTCTCTTGGATAACGACAACATTAATACATAACCCTCTGGTGGTTTTTTCACTTCGAAATAATTCATTTGTTACGCCTTTACACCTCACTGAGTTGACGTACCGTTATGCGGTACCTTCGTGGCGGCAGCGCGTCGAGCCCGGTTTGCCTCGTCTCACCTCACTCGTACAGTCGCTCGGCCTGAAGTAGTCATCAGGTAAATTTATTTTATTCTATTCCTAATTTAAGATCTAAATTAGGGGGACCATTAGGGAGAAGAACGGGTCTGCTCTCCGGGGGGGGGGGGGGGGGGGGGGGTAACCCAAAGGCCGGACAGACGTCGGCTGGCCTGGAGAGCTTAGCCGGGCAGGCAGAAATCGGCCTTTGTGTTATAGAAATCAGACTGCCTCGCGCTTTGAGCTCTCGGCTTGCCTTCGGTCTTGGCCAGGCGGATGGGCCGGTTCCAGGGGGATGCTGTCGGCGTCCGCGCGGGACTGTGAATCATCTGCAATCGTAAAACGTCCTCGGAGTCCATGTACTATAATTAATGCTCAGCCTACATTGTTGGATAGGCTGAGCTGGATTATAGCTAATGGACGTAGAGGACGTTTTACCACCCACCGCTAAAGTGTCGGCCCCGGCTTTTTTGTGGTAGGCGGGCCGACACTCCCACCCAACCGCGCGGTCGCCTTCGTGCGGATCTGTGAACGGAAGTGAGGTTGGGAAGCGGGGAGAAAGCAGGGTTGGCCGCAAGCCAGTGTTGCCACTGACGCGGCGAAGGGAGGTCGGACATAGGTAGAGAGGTAGTAGGAGGAAGGAGAGCAGATACCACCGTCTTTTTCTTTTTTGGTCAAAAAAGTGCGCCATGGCAGGATCGCTGAGAGCAATCTGCAATCGTAAAACGTCCTCTACGTCCATTAGCTATAATCCAGCTCAGCCTATCCAACAATGTAGGCTGAGCATTAATAACCTTCTTCTTCTTCTTCTTCCTCTTCTCTTCTCCTTTTCATGTTTTCATTTCTTTTCTTTTTTTATTCTCTTTTCTGCCTTCTTTGGCGGGTGTCCCCCAATTTCCTAGGTTTTACTTACCATTATTATTATTATTTTTTTTTTTAAATGCCATGTAATTGTAAGTTTTGATATAAGTGTCATCGCATTTAATTTGTAATTTTAATGTACTGTTGTATTATGGGGCCCTGCCCTAAAGCAGTGTGAATAAAGAAAGTTTAAAGTTTAAAGTAGGTACCTAACTATAATGTTAATGTTAGGAACGTAGGTACGAATCTACAATCCCGATGAGCCAACTGAATGAGGTTTCCTACATTTCGAAGTTGAATGAACAGTTTATTTCGGACTAACTACGCGTTTTATCAAAGGTGGGTGTAAAAAAAAACTTTGTTTCACCTTTGTTTGGAAGTTCGTGGATGTGGAGTGTCTAGTAAATGATTCGTTGGAGAATGTATGGAGCTATGAAGGAGGGTTGAGGGCCAGTACCTAACAAACACTACTAATACAGTACAGGTAGGTACCTACCTAAAGCTAAAAAGTACCTATCTATCTACAAAACAGCTGACAACTTTCAGGTGCAGGTAGGATGTATCCGGTGCATTAGTGATTGTGGAATTCGTGCTAATAATGAATGATGAGATTGGCAGATTGTCAGTGGGCCGAGTCAACATCAATCCTGCAAAATCCCAGGCTTTGTTCATAAAAGCAACGCTGACTCAATTCCTCTTCTCCTGATAAATGGAGTTGTACCTTACCCTACTCTCAGCGCGTAACTTCGGACTGCTGAGTACAAAGTACTTGATAAAATTCTTTATTGGAATCATCAGGTGACTCAAATCTGTAGACGCATTTGTTAAGACATTTTATGGAAGAAAAAGCTCGTATCATCACTAGTTTTCTGTATTTTTGTCACATATTTTCTAGTTCCTTGCATTAGGTATACCTACCTACAAAACCTCGCCACTCATTTCAGACTGGAAACTTTTCCCTCTACCTTTCGCTGCTTTTTCAATTCAATTCAATTCAATTCTTTATTCAAAAACATATTTAATACATAATGTATAATATAAGTACAGAAATATGAGAAAACCACGTTCATGAATGGCCCCTAAAGGTCTACTATTGGTTTACTATTTTCAATAATGAGCCATTGGAATCAGCATGAAAAAAAATTCTAACCCCCCCCCCCCTCAAAATTTGATGGTTTACGTTTCAAGGTATGTAGAATCCGAAAATGCAATAAAAATATTTCTGTCTGTCCGCCGTACGCCGTACTGGCCACTTTTCTTAGTTACCATGAAAAAAAAAAATTGATGAAATTCGGTTTATAGGTTCCGTTCGGGGTCTAGTTGGTCCTCGAAGCTCGACGTTACTGTCAGTCATCTCTAAGGGGTTCAAAATAGGGGTTGAAATTTTCAGAACGCCGTAGCTCGAAAACTTTCGATTGAAGGGTATGGTTTTTTTTACGATATTAAATTTGTCTTGAGCTAAACAATTTTTTGATTCCACCCGGAGCATTGTACGTCCAGCCGTTCGTGTGCACCAAAAAGCTTCATCAACACGATCGTGAATCAAACGGTATAAATCCGGCCCGGATATCATCACTAGGGAGCACCTGATTATAATCAAGGATGGCTGTATGAAGTCGAGTTGGTTGTTCTGCGATATTATTTCATTTGATAAGTGATGGACTATTGGATTTTGTTGGTAGGTAGGACCTACTAGTGAAACTTGAACAAACTTTGAAGTATTATTGATGGGCAAGTTATTACACAACGGTTCATTTATAATTGACCACGAGGGTGGGTACTGACCACAGAAAACAGTGATCTACGCAGAAGGGGCGTCTATTTCACTCCACATCAACAATTTTCCTTTAGAACTTCATTATTTGCGCTTCTTTTTGCCGTTATAGTTTGTCATCGGCTGTATTGTTTTAGCAACATTTAACTCGTGATTTAGGTAGGTAACTAGTAACGAGTACGGGGTTAGGTACTAACCTACGGAGGGTCTGTGATTCACATAATATGTATAGAGTAGTACATATTATATTATATAGACGGGTTATCTATACAGAGAGCTGTGATCTGTAACAGAAGGGTATTCTGTACAAAATAATAAACCGTTGTGCAGGGATTTGCACCGTTTTTTATAATCAAGTTGTTCAAGATTTTGAAAGGTCTTTCACTCCCTCATCTGAGTAACATACTCCATAAGGCTGCTTCACGCCGATGCACAGCTCTGATGGTAATACGTCATCTATCTGCGATTTTCAGTATATGCCTCACCATCCGAATTTTAAAGAAAAATAAGGGCATTTTGCAATTACATAATGTAAAATACATAATAAACATTAAAATAAATTATATATTAATATAACATTAAAATAATATAAACTACATTTGATTTCATGAATTACAATCTATAACTTGAATATTCAATAGGTGTTTTTTGTAAATAAATGTATTTTACTGTTTCTGAAGGTGATTAGGTAGGTGTTCAACGTGAAGCATCTTTGTGAGAGAAGTGAATTCGTACGTGTTTTCAATGTAAAACACCTCCTTTACAAAGTTAACCAGCCCTGCTGAGTAAAACTGTGAAAAAATAAAAAATAACTTGAGCGGAACGTGTTGTGAATTAAAATTGCTCATATTAAGTAGGTAATAATTTAACAAGCCAAGATTGAGTAGAGATATCAGGAAAAAATTGCAGAATGAGCAAAATAAATGGTACACGTGTAGGTACATCAAAAATCAAGAAAACCTCTTAAAGTTGTGGTTGTACCATAAATCACTCATATAACATAGTTTAGATCTCTTTATTTAGCACAATATCAAATTACAACATTCAGAGGGCTAGGCGCCATAATAATCTATGATAATAAACCAGGGTTGCCACCGTCGTGGTCTGACCAAGTCAGTCCTTGTTTTGGTAAAAGTCGTGTGTCCGGGATAGCAGAAGTCCTGGTTCACTTAAGTACTTATAGAAGCAGGATTTACCTACCCTTTCATGAACGAAAATTCCTGGTTTTCTACACTGTTCTCACTAGACACGTAGGTAAGTACATAGGTACCTACTAAATAGATTTCTGTTATCAATCAAAAAGTGCTTATTCCTGAAAGGGAAAAAGATTAAAGTACCTACGCTCTGTACCTAACTGTTCATCTTGAGTAGGTGAGTATACATCTTACGCCTTTTTCATTCCAAAAAATTTCGCGAAAACATTGGTTATGTAGGTAGTTTGTGAATGAGGTATTTTTGAAAACAAAAAGTGGGTCAAATTGAGTTTTTGGAAGTCTTAAATTGATTTTAAAAAATTACTGAAAGTAGTAGGTACAGAATGGTGACTCGAAACGCAGTGGGGTTACAAGTGAATATCGAGTTTTTGGGGGTAAAAAATCGCTAAAATTATTCTCAAAGGCTGAACTCACAAAAAATGGATATAAACTGACATATTTGGGCAGTTTGCTGTGGTTTTACGGGTGACAGGTGGTTTGCTCGGACAGACAGTCCTGGACCAGTCCAGATCTGTGTCCGTCCAGAATGTGTCCAGAATTGTGTCTGTCCGAAGACACCAAACAGATAACCTGAAGCATTGTAACCTTCCATGTAAGCTGAAATTAGGCGCATCGAGTGCGCATGTGCAGGATCAACAGTCCATGAAAAAATAGGTTCGTTGCACCACGCTTGATTTCATGAAATTATTCGGAGCAATCACTCTGTGCAGGCCTTAGTAGGCTGCAGAGCGTTCCAGCAAAGTTAAGATCACGTATTGTTTTAACCCCCCCCCCCCCCCCCCCAGTTCCAGCGTCCCGAGTTCTTGATCCGATACATGAAATTTTGCCCCAAACGGAGAGCAAGACTGTGAACTGAAAACTGGAAGATAACCTCTCAGACGTGTATAACCTCCCCAAAATTTTCATTAATCCGGTCTTCCCACGTGAATAAAAATTATTGTTGCTTGTATTTTGTTATAGTCGTTTATCAGGAAGGTTTCTAGTCCAGACGTTCCAGCAGTTCAATTCATAAACCAAAAAATTCACGAACTCATCCCCACCACTACTGTTCTCGCACTGAACTAGTACAATGTTCTATTCACTGCGCCAGAACAGAACCTATCCAGGACTGTTAGAACTAGTCCCAAACGGCCCTGGACTGTCTGTCCGTACAGCCAACTCTCCATCCAGGACCAGTTCTGGCACTGTCCGAACACACAGAAAGGGGCATGGCTTGGATAGAACGGTCCAGGATTGTCCGTCCGAAAGAATTTTCGCACAAATTTGGAAACCACTTGAATGTCACAAGCACCACAAACGGAAAATTGAGGCATTTCGAATACAGGTTGTAGGATACAAAATGAGCTATTTTTGAGGTTTTGTAAACTTGGGCTTGTGAGGTACCTATCGTTTTCATGTAGATCAAATAAGACGTTTTTTTTTTTCAACAGAGTGAAGGACTGAGGTTCTAACAAAGTTTCAGCTCCCAAAATTAATTTTTTATGAGCCAAAAACCTGGGAAATTGTGTGAAATAACCATAAATTTGTATATAATCAACAGGTGAATCAGGACAATAAAATGGCGCTATCAATGATCAAATTATCATAACTTGTCAAAAATAGGAGCCTAATTCGTACTTTTTGGGGCCAAAATTGGTTGAAACCGTCAAAAATGGCCATTTCAATTACTGCACATGAAAGAAACAATAAATGAACAGCCATCGTTCTGTAGATATGCGACAAGGACTTTGCAGCGGTTTTTTTTGGAAGGTATGTACCTAGTATGTGATGAAATAGTAATGACAAATTCAAGTTTTCCAACTCGAAAGCCCTCCCGATCATTGTGAAATAGGTAATTGAAAAACTGGTTAATTTTCGGACTTTCTTCAGTTTTTTGTTTACAACATAAGCCACTTGAAATTAACTTTAAATTTTATTTGATTAAGAACTTGAAATTAAATAGAATATTTTAATGAAAATAGGGGTGCTCTGAATGCACATTTTGACGCTCTACGTTTTTAGTTAGGTATATGAAACTTTTCATTTGGAATTATTGTTTTTTAAAGTTAGGTGCTGGCATGTAAAACTGAGCATAACAGACTTTCCAGTCAAAATGAAAACATTTGCCCGATTTTGACTAAACCTCTAAACCAATTTTAATGTTTAGGGCGGCCATTCGAATTTGGTGCTCTTTAGCTTTAGTTCGAGTAAAACCTTCTGTATGATGCACCCTTCAGATGTTATAAGCCAAAAACTGAACAGTCCGAAATTTTACCGGTTTTTCAAGTATTTCACAATGGTCCGGAGGGCTTTGGAGTTGGAAAATTTCAATTTGTCATTAACATTTCATCACATACTCCATACCTACTAAAAAATCAGAACTACCTACCACACAGTTTTAGGTATAATAAAGATACTGGTAGATACCTGTCCGCGATGTTTCTCATACCAAGTCTAAAGGAAAGAAGAAACGGTAATGATTATGACAGCAAACGTCAGCATCTACGAATAATACAGGTCCAGATAATCAAGGTTTCAAAAGCCATATCACTCATTCACATCATTTAAGCATAAAATGTAATACAAAAATAAACTTTCCATAGCAATAATAAAGGTGCCTATTCAAAAAAATACTGTACGGGTAAGGTAAACCACACATGGACAAATTTAAATCCTTAAGCTCAATGACCATATGGACAATGGACAAATTTCAATCAACTAACAGTTGATGGAAAAATCAACATGGCGATAAGCGTAAGGAACAAATAAATGAGATGGGGATGTCTTTCAGACGATATATCACTTGATTAGGGCATCTAATGATTGTTATTCACGAGCTGAGTCAAATAGACGGAGCCTCGTAGAGGCCCAAGTTGAAGTGGGCGAGACCGCTGTACAGCCGCCTCTTGTTCAACCAGTTGGACCTCCGCCCGGTCAAACTGAACAGGTACATCGAGTTGGTATTGGACTCGTCGGCAAGAACAATCTCGCACCCGAGTTTCGATGAGATGAAGGAGTTGTACAGAGTCGACACCCCTTGGAAGTCCTCGGGCTGGCGGTCGCCTTTCTTCCTCCACTGCTGAGTGATGGTGTTGTAACTATTCGGACAATCGAATAAATTCGAGTAGCGACGTGCGACAGGTAGGTAGGTAAGTACCTACAGAGAATATTCGAAACCAGGGGCCTGTTCATAAAGACTTTCGCTCTTCACTCTGCACTCTGTGAACGAACTTCCGTTCCCAAAGAACGCTCTCGATTTGAAGAGAAAGAGTGAAATGCGAAAGTGCACAAAGTGTAGAACTGCAGAGTTTTACCCTGTTTTGAACAGTTCCGTTCTTAAAGGTTATCTTTCACAAAGTGCAAAGCGAAGAATCTGTGTTTCAAGTGAAGAGTTTACAACATTTCTGCAGAGACTCTAAGTTTTATTTCTTCGTTATATTCAGTGTTTGGTAGTAGGTACCAATAAAAAGAAGAGAATTCAATCTTTCGATTAGGTCTAAAGGTGGTTAGGGCTATTAGTGTGAGAGCAAGCATACATAAATATCATAGAAGTTAGCTCCACTGTGGCCATCAAAATACTCTACATTTGGGAGGAAGGAAAAGTTAGGAAGCGACAGGTTGATGTTGTTAATGGATAAAAAGTGACAGTGACTAATTTTTTTTAATGGACATTTTCCGATACTTCTCATCAGAGGAGGATGATGATGATGTTGAACGAGCTCGACCCTCCGTCGGCCGCATTCATCGAGCGCTTATTAATTTCGTCGCCAGCGACACAACTTTCAGGGAGTCGAATTCGCCTAACCAAATCCCAAGTAAGTTAACTTATAGAAAGACGGAAGACTTGATGAAATCGGATTTGGAATAAAACGACCGGAACATAAAATGATAAATTGTAACAGTTACTGGTGGTTACTTCACAAAATGAAGGTTACTCTTCACAACACTCTTCGTTCCGTGTAGAACTGCAGAGTGGGAGCGCGAAGTCTTAAGGAACAGAAAGTTCTCCTAATTTTCATAATTCGCAAAGTGAAGAGTACAAATGAAGACTTGCAGAGTGAAAAGTTGAGTCTTTAGGAATGGGACCCAGCACTCGACACTGGTATCAAAAGAAATATCTGATATACTCAAATACCAAAAGAAAATATAGTGAAACACTCCTAACACCCCCCCCCCCCCCCCACCATGACATGCGCACGTCACAAAGTCCCAGTCAATGAACAGTTTTGTACTTACTGTCATTTTTACATCCTTAATCGGGGGACTGATATGCCAAGATGATGCGGGAAGAAGGGGTGACGGACCTATGAGCTTCAAGCATTCTCTACACTTAAGGCCGGGACTCACATATCCTCACCGCATCACAGCCGTCTGTTGGACAACACACGGATACCGGGAAGTCCCCACTTTTCCGTGCCGACACCTCCTTTCCGTGTCCGCACCGCATCCGACTAGTTCAGTTTAGTTTCCCCGGACCTGGTGCGGATCAGGATTTCCTTTCCTCATTTTCTCCAGTAATTTCAGTTCCAGCTGGTTGAATGTGTACATCGACATTCTAAAATATTCGTAAAACTTAATCTGATTTGCGCGTCAGATGAGGCAGCAGTGAGACAAATTCCCCTTCAACCTATCTTTTCTTCCAAGCACTTCGGGGACGAGTTTGCCTCCAGCCCTCGTCTTCTTCCTCTATACGAGTGCCAAAGTACCCAAATCCCTGAAAAATTCCTGAACATAGCTGCGTCTTGGAGGGCAAGTGAATATGAGCCGGAACCATATATGCGCGGCCAACACTTGGAACTGTGTGGCCTCTTACTTCCGTCGCCGACACTCGGCCGTGATGCGGAAAGGGCTCGGTACGGGCGTGGTGCGGATATGTGTGTCCCGGCCTTTATGCGTACAGTTCTTCCCGTGTATGTGAAGAACTACAACTTACGCGAAGGGAATGCTTCAAGCTCATTGTTCCGTCTTCCCGTACCACAGTTTCCACGGCTGAACATGTAAAGATGACGGGACGTACAAAAACTGTCTCATGTAGTTTAACCTGTAGCGTCATACCGTCCACTCTTTCTCGAAGCTCATAATTTTACACTCAGCAGACACAAGTCGCAGTTTTCCCCATTTAATTATACAAAATCCATTCAAACTTCGTCTAATTATCATTTATAAACGTCTCATATTTCATTAGTCGAGATAATAAAAATAATAAAAAGTGCTTCTGATTTTTGCTATCACCTACAGGCAGTAGGAACTGCTGTCAGAACTACCACTATTCAGCCTCGTTCATATGGGTACCATTCAAAGATACCCAAGTGATTTTACGAATAAATATCCCATAGGCTTACCTGTACAGTATAGAATTGTTGAATATGATGAAGATCAGATGGTTGTAGACAGTGCAGGAGCATATGTGGTTGTAACCGACGAGAGGCTGAACACCCACGACACTCCACAGGTTCAACCCCACATCATACCTCCAGATAAGCTTTTCTTCGTAAGTTTCGCCACCTGTGAAGACAAGGACAAAAAAAGCTTCTGATTTGTAAAGTTCACTGGTAAGTTTATGATTACTCGAATGCAAAGTGGAAATGAGAGTTTGTTACATGTCAAGAGATAGATGCTCGAGAGAGATGAGACCAGGTTTGGCGTTTTAGTGAATTCGGACGTGTTTTTCACGTTTGGGGCTTTCAAATCGTGCCAGACCTTCGAATCTTTGTAGAGAACCTGAAACGTATCAATCAGAGGTCGTTGCAAGACAAAATAAGACCAGGAACTTTATGGGACCCACTAAAGGTTCTCACACACTATGCTGGAACAGGACAGGAAACAGCCGCGGGACACGCGTCGTATTTTTTCACTCGCTCTCGAAGCGAAAAATGGTGGTGCCTGGCATAGGACGTTCCCCCTCCACCTTTCAATGTTCACGCACGCCTTCCCCGTGTTCAACCTCACACCCTTGCTTTTGACGAGGGGAGCTTGGTGAGCAGTGGGGGAAAGAGAGCTGAGGGAAGTCCTGCCTAATGTGGGTATAGGCGCAGGACCGGACAGCGGCGGCCGGCCGGCATCCTGCGTCCTACCCAAGGCGTTTCCTGTCCTGTTCTCACATAGTGTGTGAGAACCTTAAGTAGGAAACTTGGGGAACCCTGAAGCTCACCATAAATCTGAAAGATTTCTCGAGTGAGGGATCGACCGTGTTGTGGACGACTAAATACAATGAGCCGTCTAGGACAGCCAGAGCTCCGGATGATGCGTCTGCCGTGGGAGGAACGTCAGGCAAAGGCAACCACTCGTTGGTCAGAGAGTTGTACATTTCAGTGCAGTTTGAACCACCACCTGCGCAAAACAGTCAAACCGCTTAATAAGAAGAAGTCCCGTTCGACGAATGGAAACTTCCCAGTTTACTTGCACAACCTATTCACAGCTGGTTCAGTTCGTCAGTATTTACCTGTGACGAAAACGTGAGTGCCATCACACACCACAACAGGACGCAACCGAGGATGCAGCAACAGAGGAACCGCGATACATTGGGGAGGGTTATCATTGACTGTTGGGATCATCGGTTTCCACTTCTTACTGTACCACGACACGACACAATCGACTGTCCGCACTGGATCATGATTGTTCATCCCTTCATGAACGCCACCAAGCGACATCAACACCTGGAAAATAACAGATAGTAGGAACATCTTCTGAACAAGATGGTTGTAACAATAATTATTAGATATCTAATTGATTTCATTTATAGGGAAACTGGGCTGGTATTGTGATCCACAGATCAATCACTTTCACCACTGAAGTCTGTTTAAATTTAGTTAATGCACCATAACCCAAATATGCTAAGAAATCTTGAAGCTGGTGCTCCGGTGACTATTGCAGAACAAACTAGTTTGGTGAGAAAAGGCTTCTTGCCCCAATGTCGTTATCCAAACGTCTTGACCCAGCTGCGTCTACATAAACAGCATTGGTCCTGTAAGGATAACTGGTTGTATGTTTCTCCTTATCTCAGTGCTTAGCAGTAGCAGGCATCTATAGGAATTATCAATCCATCTGATACACAATTAGAACCTTCTAGCCTCTGCCTCTCTAGCCATCCACATTATCTGCTGTTTTACTTCAAGACTGAGGAAATCTGGGCCTTGAACCACTGATAAATCGTTTTCTTCAATGAGCACTTCAAACTTCGAGTGACAGCTAATTACCTATTTCCAACAGCAGAAATAATGTACCTACATTAGATGGCATTCAGGGATTCATGAACCTATTACATGTAAAAAATCTATTATGGTATTTCTCTAATAAGCAATGTCTCTAATACATGCCAACAATATTAATTTGTATAAGGATTGAAAAAAGAATAGGAAGTAGGTAACTAATTAAAAATTGTTCATAATTATGAGCAATAACCGGGATAGTTACATCATGTAACCTGAGATACTCCAGTAAAACATCTTGAAACTAGTCCAGTAAAATTTTTAATGTTACTAGGATTAGGTAATGCAAACAAAACCAAGGACAGATTGATATAAAATCCAAACGCTAAACACCAGACGAAAAATGCTTGTAGCGTATTTTTTACTCGCATTTTTAGGTATAATCATCATCATCGTAATCGGTACGCTACTTACAATGCTAGGCCTCTACGTATACTTGAAGTACGACTCGTGGAGGACTTGGAAGGACTTTTGGAACCCAGTGAAGATACCTTGTCCGCTGAATGATGAAGACATCTTGGATCTAGCAAGATGTATGAAGAGAGTGGACAGTGGCCCTGAACCGAAATACATTTGCGCCAAGTGCGCTTTTCACGGCAACTCGGACATGGAGTTTATGACGACTCGCCAACGTCAGTCCAGACGTTATGAAGAATAAGATGGATTTTAGGAAATCCATGAACTGTACAGAGTATGAAGCTGATTGCGTGTAGGCCCTCGAACCAAATGATTTTAGAATTTTGATGAAAATATTTTAACAAAATACAGAGGGGAAGTGAATTTGCTATTAGTTTTGCTGTGACCGAGGCAACAAGACTAGTGAATTTGCTATTAGCTTTGCTGTGATAGAGGCAACGAGACTATCAGACTAGTTTCAAGATTTTTGAGCTCTCAGGAGTAAGTATATCACTTCTTTCCCCTCCCATACGGGAGCAATCTGTGTGTTATTAGGTGGCTGAAATGTTTGCTGCTTTGCAAGACTCACTCATCTCATCTCACCACAGTGCACATGCATATGACACTACAGCGGAAAATCTCCATGGAGTGAATAATTTCTTGTAGCTGCTAATGAACGAGCACTGCCAGTGCATGTTGACAAAAATTCCACAGGCAGAGTCCTGTGCATGGAAGAGCAGGGCAGTTTATCTAATAGCCTAGTCTAGCAGTGTATTCCGATAAATTTGGGTCCAGAATTAAGTAGGTGACCCATTCCATACATCAGCTTCGTAATCTCAGCCTAAGCAGTGCACAGGACCTCAATGTAGTTCACTCTGCCGCCTTGATAAGTACGAGTAGCTACTAATCATCACATACTTTTATAACCAAGAAATACATCCTCTACTTTCTACTGTCTTAATGTCCAGCTTTATTGTGTACAGACGAGAAGGCTGTCTTTACAATAACCCAGGAGTCCACTGTCATAGTCCTAACGCTAAATAACTACAGATACAGTGCAGTATATTCCAAACCTAGTCTGCACAAAAACCCACACTCTTGCACGTACACTAAGCCACTGGAACTGGACCTATATACTACACATCTTGATACCAGTTGACCCCATTGATCCAAAAGGAGACGCAACCACCACCACAGTCACCGAGACACATAAAACCCATCAATATTTTAACTGAAATATCCAAATACTCACAGGTTTCATTATAGTTTTGTAACGAGGCAACATGCTCCCAGCAGACAAACGGTGATATTGGCTGCCGCAAAACCAACCGTCGAGCCAGAACTTCAAGTCAGGATAGCTCTCAACCATCGCGATCGCTTTTTCTTTAGTCACGTTCCACCTCTTGATCGAGGCAGGCTGTATGTGGTCGATCAGCTTTTTGAATGCAGATAACCTCGAGACATCGAAACAGGTCCACCGGCAAATTCCCTATAAAATAAGTAGGTATATATATTTGATTTGAGACGACTTAACTACAGCAAACAAGTAGCCAGTTTTTGTTTTAGTAAATCGTACAAAGAGTACTACTGACGATCTGACTGGGCGATTTTGAAACCCCTGTGTTTCCTTGTCCAACACTGAACTTAGAACAATTTCCTTGCAATGGGTGATTTTCGTGGGTTAAAAATTCGCCTTTCTCTGACCAAATTCTGTTCAATGACGGAAATCAACACTTATTGACCGCACAATGAGGTTTTTTAGTAGGAATGTAGTAGGCAGAAAACGAGTGTGGAATTTGAATTTCTGAGTTCCCACTAGAAATGACGTATCAGGTAAATCGCCAAGTAGTACAACTCTAATCCCGCTTGGAGCACTAGTGCTTCACTTTAAACGATGTACAGAACCACAATGGATGGAGCATAACCGCAAATCTATAAATAAATGTAAAACGCTGCAAAGTCCCCTTCACAAGGGTTTATTATTCTATTGGACATACCTACAGAAATGTTGGCTGTTCACTGATTGTGTCTTTCATGTGCAATAATTGAAATGGCTATTTCTGATGTTCCTATTTTTGACAAATTATCATTGATAATTGACAGTGCCATTTAATTGTCTAGATTCACCAGTTGATACTACTTCTAGAGTTATTATACAAATTTATGGTGATTTCAGACAATTTCCCAGGTTTTTGGCTCATAAAAAATGAATTTTGGGAGCTGAACCTTCGTTACAACCACAATTCTTCATCTGGTCAAAATCTACTTCATATTCGGTCTTCTTGCCCTAAAAAAAAAATGGAAAACGATACCTCACAAGCTCATTTTCACTAAAACCTCAACAAAAAAAACCTCGAAAAACCATATTTTTACACCCATTTTTCACCCATAACACCCCTGCGTGTATTCCGATCGGGCTGCCGAGCTTTGGAGAACAACTAGGAACAAAATGGAGCATGGTGCGGGAGAGCAACGATTTTCAACCAAAATTTAACGTAAATTTAAGATTGAAACTTCGTTCTTAGCTCGTTGGTCAAAATCGACTTCATATTCGGTCTCCTCGCCCTAAAAAACATGGAAAAAGATACCTCACAAGCCCTATTTTCATCCGCAACACCCCTGGGTATATTCCGATCGGGCTGCAAAGTTTCGGGACACAACTAGAACCCAACTGGAGCCTGTGTGTGAAAGATCGTTTTTTTAGACCGAAAATTAAGTTAGATATCGATGAAACGGTGGACGGATATTGCATTTTTGGAATCTTGAAACATAAATTGTGGGGGTGTTCCAACAAAAATTTCCGAACCGAATACATAGGTGTATTTTTCAGAGAATGATAACCAATCACGTCTCCAAAATCAAACCGAGAGGAGGTTAATAAATAATAAACCATAAACAACCAGACAGTAATAAACCAAACAAAGATCGGCAAAGGTTCTTGAAGGTTGCCAGGAAGGTTTGCCATTTCCAATGTCGGGTTGTTGGCAGCATTGAGAACCTTTGCCTCTGAAGCTTTGCTCCACCTCCTTGGGCCAACAGCCAATCAGATGTCAATAGACCTGACAGTTCTTTTTTTTGCCGCATTTTTACTTTTAATCACCCTCATCAACTAACGCTTATTTTTGAAAATGGGCTTCAAACTACCATATTTCTATTAAATTTCCAACAGTTCTAAACTTCTTTTTTTTTAAGACGAAAATTGGATATTTTATGTCTGAAAAAAACTTACTAGAAGGAGATCATCTTCGTCGCCATACACCAAAAAGTTAGAATCAAGGCACTCAAGTAACAGTTCCAAGGGAATTTCCAAAAACTCCTCTTTCTGGAGCAAGACAGAAAATTTCTTTCGGATGTATAAGAACAGGTCGGACGCCAAGTCGTAATACCTGTGAAGTGAAACGCAACCAAATATTGATGACAGGTAAAAGCAACGGTATAGAAGGATGCAGTGGCAGGCAGTAGTGGAACGAACTTCAACGAGGAACCCACTGGTACATGTAAGTGTATTTTTAGCGAATTTTCGAAGAAAATAAGATACTGTTACGAGTCAACGATTTTTAGTAGGTACCTGCTAGAAACACTGTAGCTTCTTTTCTGTTTTAGAGCATTTTGAACCGATTCCTACATTCTAACGAAAACGTTTGTACACTGCTGCACAAAACACTGTCTCAAATCTGCGAAACGTGGTCCAGAAAAAATATTTCTTTCCAAGTTGTATTTGCTATTTTTGGAAAATAGACAATCAAAGGAAGAGTTTAAGACCATTTCCAGCTCAATACAAACCACAAATCAAAATTGGCCAAAGAACACTTTCGTGAAAATTTTGTGATTTTGCCCAGGCATTCAAAGAAACTGCAGTATACGAACGTTAAGCAGATATAAGAAAGTGTTCTTTCGACGGTGACCTCTTAATTGTGTGCATTATGGCAGCAGTGTATAATGTATATTAAGTACTATTCAAGTGTCACTGTGGACCTCTGCTATATTTAAAAAAATAAAGAGTAAAATCCCAAATTTCGCCAAAATGTTTGTAATTACCTAAACGAAATACGAATTCGAAGATAGTCAATTTAAAAATCGAAGTGGGTCAAATTCTTATGAGTAAAAATATTGCTGTAAAAAACACCAAAAATTGCTGAAAAATCACTAACATAATATAACGGTGGCTCATGACATTTAAAAAATACTATTTCAATAGCTAAAATATATTTCCCAATAAAACGTGAGCCTAAATTCAAAAATTATGATTACTGCCAAAAATGTAAATAAATTCCAAAAACGGCGCGGAATGAATATTCGAGACATGAAAAGACTGTTTCAATTTCGAAGGTACCTAATCAAATATTTTATCTAAAAGAAGTGGGTAGAGTTCGAGTTTTTGAGTCAAAAATAGCTTTTAAAGCTGCCAAATTCGAAAATTCGCTCATATTACAATCAAGACGCATGACTAGAACATAATTAATAGCTGGCTTTATAATTTCTTAGAAGACACGGTTGTAAGTGGTAACAAACTAGAATATGTGCTAACCTGAAACAGTCAGCAAACTTCTTCAACTTTAAAGACTCGACTAAAACATTGCCATCATTGATCTGGGATAGTATGAAGTGGGTAATCAAGTTCCTCAGAGATCCAATCTGTAGGTAGTCCTGAAGTTCCATCAATCCAAAAATGTTGGACCGCGTGATCTAGACAAAAGTAGGTACTGCTAATGTAGACCTTGTGACAGAGTGAGGAGAGTGACGGTGGGCCCTCGAGAGTCCCCCTCCTAGACCAGCGAGATTATCACCGGTTAAGAGGGGATATCGACTAGGCTACCACCAAACAACCCCATCTCCACCAGAAGAAAAAACGACTCGAAAACAGCCACCGTCACAACCTCAAATAATAGCAGAATGGGTGAATGCAAAATGTAGGGGAATATGATAATTAGGTTTGAAAAATTGCAGCGATTTCTCACCAGGATCTTTCCGAAATAAATGTAGTCGATGACATCTTTGAGAACAGCTCCGTCACATTGCAAAAACAATTCCTTGTCAGCCCTTTCAACGACGCATCTCTCGTAACTGAACTGTGCCCTGTAAAAATATTCATAAACACCTACTATAAATAGCCCTCCCACTAGAACATTGCCGGCCGACAGTGCCAAGGAAAAATCAGAAACTGGGATTGAGACGACCTTCCAACTGTTAGGAATCCTGTGGGAAATCGGTGCCTATAAGTTGGCTGCCCTGCCAATTCATGAGGTGAGAAATTGTTGAGAAATATTTGATGACGTCAATTTTGTTTAGCTTTATTTCTTGATTGAGATGAGCCAAATCAAACAAAACGTTGAAGATTCAATAAAAAATTTTACCTACAATATAGTCGGCAGTGTGCCATTTGATGGGGGCGGGGAGAAAGGAAAAACTTCAGCTGATCTTGACTGATAAGTAGATCCTCCATCAGAATGCGCCATCGGCAGGCAATATTCTAGTGGAAGGGCTAAAGCTACTAGAGCAGGTATATACCGTGACAGTATATGGAAATCCCGTCCAATTTCATATTGGATCTGGGCTCTTTCACGAGCTTTTTTACAGGTGGCTGATGGATCAGTTGATTCGCGAAAACGAACTGTCAACTCCTGGAAGCCATAATAATCAAACGGATGTCTCTCCAGGGGCAGCTGTCACACTGCCTCCTTACCGTTCTGGGTGAAAGGGGGAAACTACGCTGTACGGGCAGCTAGTTTTACCACCCTTCATCCCTTATAGTATGTTTACTCCGGGCTATTTATAGACCATTCCGGAAAATGTTCATACTATATTTATACCTATATCTATCGAGGGACACGGAATCATCCGGCCTGCCAAGAAAACCGCCATACCTACCTACTAGGCAGCCAACACACTGTTCACAAGACGGAACAATTTGGGTTTTTACCCCCACCCCACCCCCAACCACCGCCGTAACTCAGCCCCTGGGGGTCTCCGGTGTTGATTTTTCGTACACTCACTCTTGAGGGGCTCCTGAGGATGTGTACCGAATTTCAACCCTCCAGACCACCAGGTGCCAGAGTTAGGGAAGTTTGAAAATAGATATTTTTCATGTTTATCTAGTTGTAGTCGTTCTTCTTCTTGTTGAGCTTCGACAGGGCTACAGCCTAACACAACGGATCGAGCTGAAATTTTGCACACACGTTCCGTGATGCTCCAAGGAGGTGACTTATAACCATTTTGTCCCCCCTTCCTTTTAGGCATACACAGTACCTACTGAAAACATTTTAAGGTACTGGGAAAGAAGTTTACTTCACCAATGCAAAACGATGTGATATCCCCCCAAAAACAACCCTGTTGCAAAAATTACCCGCGAACAAAACCTCCACAGCTGCAAAACGGATTGATATCCCTTTTGCCCGCCGAAGTAGCATGATCGGTGCTTCGCTCTTGGATGTGCATATAGAATCCTGTTCCTTCCCCCTCTGTTGGACGTGTGTACAGAAACCTGTTCCTTCCTCCCAAACCTTGAAATTTCATTCAACGCTGTTTGGCAGCAGCTTTTTGACCCTCAAGGCTGTAAATTTTGGATGTTTTGACTAGATATATTTGATTTTGATATTCTTTTCCACCACTAAAATGCAAAAACTTATTTAAGGTATATTTGAAAACTTTAAAATCAAACGTGCAAAAACTTTAAATAACGAATTACTTAAAGGTATATTTGAGAACTTCATCAACTTACTCAAAGAACGTTGACGAGGCTGCCAACACCAGCTTGTGTGCTCTGATGGACATATTCTCTGCTTTGAGAGTTATATCAGTGAAAAGGTCTTCTCTGTAGAAAGACCTGAACCTCTCAGACACAAAGCTGTGCACCGACAAATCGTTGTAGACTGTTCTAGAACTGTCTTCCTCTCCACCATTGTCATCAGTGTGATCCTGGATGAATCCTTCGACATCAGGAATCGGTCTCCCACTACCTGAAGGTTAACACATAATATTATGACATGTGCACATGATTCTGCACTGTTTGGTGACTATAATTACATAGGTGAGATGATGTGATCCAGTGGTCGAGCGGGTTAACGTATCATTACTTGATGGCGGGGAACTGGATTGCAGGTGAGGTAGTCATTTGGAATCCAAATAATGCCCCAGTCCAGGGCATTTTGGAAGTATTTACATGGCCGGAACAAAGTTTGATCCCCCTGAGAAGATAAATCAAGGTCATGGGGCCAGTAATGCTGTAGGATGTAAAGCCCCAGCCTGAAACAGTTCTTTTATTTTCACGTGATAAGAGCGAGCAGCATCGAGGGTATGAGAAACAAAAGGGTACCAATGGGAAGTATCCTGCTAATCACAGTAAAATCCTACCACTGGGGTGAGAACAGTGTCCAGGAGTTTGAGCTTGAACCTTATACCATTTGAATGATAACAATAAGTATATACTGGAAGTGTGTGCCTCAAGCTGGAATGCCACTCAAGGCTGCATCTCATGAGGCGAGTTTTGACGCTGCTACGACTCGCAGCGAAGCTGTCGCCACTTCATGCAGCCTTTAGAGCTGGTGGTTTGTACAAGTAGGTACTCACTGTACTATAGAAACGAACATACTCAAATCCAGTCTCCGCAAGTTTTTACTAGCTGCTAGTCCAGTCAGTCACAGTGAGTACGTTGACACATGAAGGGTTACTTGCTGCTATTCAACTAGCAGCGTCAAAACTAGCCCCGTGTGACACTAACAGCGTTTGCACAAATGCTGGTTAGATGGCAATGTTACCAGAGAGTTTTCACATTGGACGGGGTTTTCAGCTGTATGGTTCCCCTTCTGGGTACCCGAGCACCCAAGCAGTTTGTCGAATGTGTGGAGTGGGCTGCTTGGCACCTGCCTTGGCTGATTGTTCAGACAGCCCAGCACCGTTCGGGACTATGTAGTTCTAACAGTCCTGGATGTTTTAAAAGACTGTTGATCCTGGACATGAGCACTCGATTCTTCAACTTCCAGCTTAAGTGGAAGGTTACAACGCTTCAGGTTATCCGTTCGGAATCATCAGCAGGCATTCGGACTGACACAATTCTGGACTCAATCCAGGATGGTTCTATTCCCTTATTTTCAGAGGACTGCCCAGGACTACAAAGCTGTGTAGCGGTGAGTAGGCCACGTGACCACAACTCACTGTAATATAGAAACGAACATACTCAAATCCAGTCTCCGCAAGTTTTTACTAGCTGCTTGTCCAGTCAGTCGCAGTGAGTACGTTGACACATGAAGGGTTACTCGCTGCTATTCAACTAGCAGCGTCAAAACTCGCCCCGTGTGACACTAACAGCGTTTGCACAAATGCTGATTAGAAGGCAATGTTACCAGAGAGTTTTCACATTGGACGGGGTTTTCAGCTGTATGGTTCCCCTTCTGGGTCCCCGAGCACACAAGCAGTTTGCCGAATGTGTGGAGTGGGCTGCTTGGCACTTGCCTTTGACGTGGGTAAAAGTACCGAACCAAGATAGCTCAGAGTAGAGCGATTACACGAATACCCATACGATACTATATTTATGTTCGACAAAGGATCGCCGAGTATTAGTGAATGCTGAAGGCTTGCATTCAATTTGTGGTTTGATACGAAAAGGAATCATACCTCGCAGTTGATCCCCAATGGCCTACAGCTTAATCTGCTGACTAGTCCCAAATTCGTCCCCAACGCTGACTCAACTCACTGGTCCCCAAAGCTAATGCACTACTGAAAAATCGAGTCAAAACTGATACAATCCGACTTACATTCCTGAATGGCATCCCCAGACAGTCCGCTTGGTCTACTCCAAGGGTATAAATGAGTCTAGAGCTACTATCAACGGTATCTAGAACTATGCATCCTCTACGCATAAGGATGACTGCCAGCTGTGATAATTTACTCTGTAACAGCGTACATACCTATCTGTTGAAAATGGTATTTTGAAGAAACTTTTCATTCCCTGTTCCAGGAACTCAGCCGTAATGTTCATGTTTTTCCCTCCTCATTAACTTTATCCAACAGAAGAGAAGGAGGGAGAGTGTATGTATTGATTAATTGCTCGTAATGGCCCCCCATACCTGATTCTGTTGAATCCGGCTGCTAAATTTCGCTTGAACCAGGTCCCTGTAGCTAATTCTGCTAAATATGGCTTCTAACTGGTACCAAGGCTGGTTCTGCTCGCTCTGTCTCTCAAATAACCCTCACTGCTGCCTTTGAGTAGGTGCATAATTATGAAACCCAACAGAATTAAAGAATCTTACCTCCGGTCCTGGCGAGATACACCATGCGATGCGCCACAACAACATCGTTTGGATTCATGATGTCACTTAGGAAACCTTTCCACAACTCAACGCTAGTAAACTTTACACTACCAAATTTTCATTACACAATGACGGGATGACAAACGGGCGACGAAAACATGCAAGATTCCTTGCTAGAAAAAGCCCCACTGTATCCATCACACACACACAAACAGCACACAATCATCATCCATTTCTTGTCATTAGCCCAGCATTGTTTTTATACAGAACTTAACATTATACGATACATCAATTATCGCAGGACGAAGAATGGAAGAACCCGAAGGTATCCCAAGAACACGCCCGACATCAGCTTGATAACAGTGATAAAAACTGACGTCCCTTGATATTGATAACAAGTTGGTGGTGGTTGCTGTTCTGCTATTATTTATTTTAAACGTCCGTACCATGTAGGCAGAGGTCATCTTGTTGATTGAGGTTATTACAGATTGATGAATAGGTGAGATCAACTTCGGCTTTATTTTATTTCGTAGGAAGAGGGTCCAGGGATCCTCTTAGTTCCTATACACAGGAATTCTGAATTACATTATTTTCAATTACTGAAGACAGTACAGAACGAAATTACATTATTCTTATGGTCCTTTGGTGAAGTTCTTTTACCAGTGAAATTAATTGAGGAGATACCTATGGTTTGAACAATGTCTTTAGGTAGGTAAATGAACGGGTCAGAAATTGTCATGATTGCTGCTGTGTATTTTGAAAAACGAAGTGTAGGGTGAGTGAGGACAGAGAGTGGTTTTATGAGTATTATTGCAATATTATGGTGGGATGAGGAATGAGATCTGCATTTGAGAAGCTTTGCGCCGAGCTAAAATACCCTGGTGAGTGTGATGAGTGATGAAGGTACCTACCAGTACCTTTCTACCTACTACGAGTATAATGAACACAAACGTTTCTACCTACTATACTTTAAGCGACTTGGCAAATGAATTTCCATTCCAGCTATCTGAATCATTGTGATGCAACCAATGTTTTGTGAAACTTTTTTTCCAAGGCTGATCTCGTTTTGCATCCTTATAAATATGCAACGAATAGCAGTTCTCCCAAGAAAACAGTCACAAAAGGGCTTGAATGGAATAACACCACAACTGTGGGTACTGCTTGGTAACTAAACTTGTGGGGATCGTAGCAACTAAATTTCTTAGTGTAGAGAATTTTTTTTTTAGTCCATTTAGGACATAAAGATATATTTTGCCCCAAAAGGAACATAACATCCTGATTTCATTAGCCCTACACCCTCTAATCATCCCCTTTCATATTCAATTCTTCAACCTTGAAGAAAGGATGAACTCACGACAAAAAGAAACGCAAATAATGAAGTTCTGAAGGAAAATTGTTGATGTGGAGTGAAATAGATGCCCCATCTGCGTAGATCACTGTTTTCTGTGGTCAATACCTACCCTCGTGGTCAAGTATAATGAACCGTTGTGTAATAACTTGCCCATCAATAATACTTCAATGGTTGGTCAAGTTGCAAAAGTACCGATCAACAAAATCCAGCCCCTTCTTGGTAGTGTAATAATTTACCGTTGTGAAATAATTTACCGTTATGTAATAATTTACCATTGTGTAATAAGTTGCAGTTGTGTAATAATTTACCATTGTGTAATAATTTACCCATCAATAATACTTCAACGTTTGTTCAAGTTTCACAAGTACCTACCTGCCTACAAAATCCAATAGTCCATCAATTATCAAATGAAATAATATCGCAGAACAACCAACTCGACTTCATACAGCCATCCTTGATTATAATCAGGTGCTCCCTAGTGATGATATCCGGGCCGGATTTCTACCGTATGATTCACGCTCGTGTTGACGAAGCTTTTTGGTGCACATGAACGGCTGTACGTGCTGTTCCGGGTGGTCTCAAAAATTTTTTTAACTCAAGACAAATTTAATACGTAAAAAAACCTTCAATCCTCCTTCAATCGAAAGTTTTCGAGCTACAGAGTTCTGAAAATTTCAACCCCTATTTTGAACCCCTTGGTTCTGACTGACAGTAACGTCGAGCTTCGAGGACCAACTAGACCCCGAACGGAACCTATAACCCGAATTTCATCAATTTTTATTCATGGAAACTAAGAAAAGTGGCCAGTACGGCGTACGGCGGACAGACAAATATTTTTATTGCATTTTCGGATTCTACATACCTTGAAACGTAAACCATCAAATTTTGAGGGGAGGTTAGCACTTTTTTTCATGCTCGATTCCAATGGTTCATTATTGGGAGCAAGCATAGAAGAAGATGTTCCAGTACTCCTGACTACAGAATGTAAGTATCGAAGAAGGGAGAACAGGAAGTGAAAAAAAGGAAAATTCCAAGGAAATAAGCGCACCTACCAAAACCGAGAGAAAAACTTAAATGCGTTCAGAAGGGATGTAATAAAAACACGTTTTGCGGAGTTAGAGATGGAAGAACGAAAAGAAGATAAAGAAGATGGCACTGTAACGTGGATACTACTGGTGGAATGTAGTATCCACAAGCGGGCAGTAAAAAAGAATACAAAATGGCCGAGAATGATGGGCAAGTACGGTTCGTGAAGTGTAGTGCGCACTAGAATGTTTATCGCGTGTTGAAGTTTAACATTTTTGCACTAATTCCTTTGTCGTCAGCGGGGGGGTGGGGGTTAATTTTCGTAGAGCCCGTTCGTCGGGATATTCCAAAATAAACATCGTACAGGGAGGAAGTTGTCGCAACTTATACAAATCGGCCAGTGACTCCTAGATGACATGGGCGCGAAAGCGAGCACTGCGAACGGCGAAGCTCCAAACGCAAGGGAAAGGACTTTTTCTACGAGCAGCGGCTCAGAAATGGGAGGCACATCGGGATTCAACATCCTCCGCGGCCTCGGCACCTCAGAAAGGGCCAGGTCCTTCAGCAGCAGCGATGGTCGGGAGCTGTCAGCGACGGGCGAACCGACTTTCGATCTGTCGGAAAGTCTGGAAACCGACTCGAGCTCCACTGAAGAACATCTCGACTCGCCTCTGGCAGCCAGTCAACCCCGATTCTACACGGCTCATTCACACATTTTCTCTTGGAACGGTGAGTACAGTCGAATACGTCAGAAACCTAAACCATTCAGCCTGAACGCTGTCAAAATTGACACCAAGAATTTCCACTCCCTTCCTATCCAGTTCAACCTCCCTATTATTCTGCTCCTAATATTATCATAAACCTACAATATAGGTCATAAAATCCATTACTTGAACAACTCCAACATTTTTTTGTCCAAGAAAAAATGCCTCGGAACCAGATACCTACTGGACACCATCTTATCTAATCAATTGCGATTATCCTCCATTTTACCCTGCGATTGTGGGGGCCCTACTAGTGATCTCTTGGCGTTCGTCTCCATTATTAGGACAATTTCCTTGTCATTTCGTTCATCTGAATTTTGATTGTCGATCTTGTGATTCAATACAGAGGTCGTATTGGCTGGGTCGTTACCCACCTTTGCCTCGATTTCGCTCACTCGTTCTCTCAAAGCCAGACAACACCGGTTTTACACGGGCCATCCCACATTATTTTCTCTTGTAGAGTTTCGAACGACTTGATGAGACTGAATTTAGCTTTTGGAGCTGTCAAACTCTCATGCTAACAGTTTACTCCTTTCACTTCACCAAATCTAAAAATATTCTGCTTCTTGAGTATTTAGCTTGGAAAAAAAAAATCATAGAAGATAAACAAGGTTTAAAAGGACTATCGTCTAAATTCTAAAACCAAGGAACCAGGCATTCCAGGGCATAAAGTACCTTATTATCCGGATGGTTACTAGGTACGAGCAATAATTTCGTGACCGTAATAATTAATATTATTCTTAGGTACTCTCTATTATTTTGCTCATAATTTTATCATACACCATCAATATAGGTCATAAAATCCATTACTTGAACAACTCAAACATTTTTTTTGTCAAAAAAAAAACACCTCGGAACCGGATACCTACTGGACACCATCTTATCTAATCAGTTGCGATTATCCTCATTTTACCCTGCGATTGTGGGGGCCAAATCTCCCATCATCACCAAATCTAAAAATATCCTGCTTCTTGAGTATTTAGCTTGAAAAAGAAAAAAAAATCATAGAAGATAAACAAGGTTTAAAAGGATTTTCGTCTAAAACCAGGCATTCCAGGGCATAAAGTATCTTATTATCCGGATGATTACTAGGTACGAGCAATAATTTCGTGGCCGTAATAATTAATATTGAATGAATGAATGAATGAAAAAATATGTTTATTGAGTCACACAACAACAGATACAATAATGTACATAACACAAGTACATATTATAGTATTTAAGTAAGGTAAGTAGTTGATTTACTAAGAAAACCATTTATATATTATTAGAAGAAAAAAAACCTATCCTTACTACCTACCTCCATTGCATAACTTTGCATCAGGGAAAAAATGTGGGACGTAACTCAACCCACAGAGGCCAGGGCCTGATCGTGGGCATCACCATGCTTGCTGTAGGTGCAAAGTTGTATTATACAAAATGATAGCCATGTCAAAATACAATATAAAATACAAAACATTTATAATATAAAAAAATATAAAAGATTTCGATATTTTACATTTTAGTTCATAATAAATTTTTCATAACAGAGACATCAGTTAACTGAATAAGAGCAACTCCAGTACTTAGCAGCTTCTGTACTCTGCAGGTAAAGGGGTTTTTGTGTTCATTATGAGAAAGTTCATAAGATCTTCCTCCATGTGCAAAACCCAGGTCTTACATTCAGTATTCCACTTTTTATTAATACAATTGCTGTTTGAAGGTTTGAGGTGGTCTGGGAGGTTAGGTATTATATATAAGTGAGGGGCAAGATAGGGGGCATGCCTCTGTCCTAGGTATTTCTTCCTGAAAGGTATACTGCAACGGGATTTTTCATTTTTGATCGTGTAATGGGGCCTACTATTATTCTTAGGTACTTGAATTTTGCTCAAAAAAGCTCTGATTTTGAGCCTTGGGTTAGATTCATGAAATCCGCTGTGTTCCAATTTACCTATTTTTCTCCAATCACTTGGCGGGATCTCACGCACCAACATTTATGAATTCACAAATTCATTAAACTTTGCTTTTTGTTGAATGTTGATCAAAACTTGCTAATCTGAACGTGCTTTCAAGACTTTTTAGAATTTGGCTTTCAGGGGCGAGAGCTGAGGGGCAATTCTTTGATTTAGTAAAAGTGTTAATTTTCAGATCATAATGGATCATGTGTTTCCATTATTTAATGTACTTTTTCTGCGACATGCTATTCAAAAATTGTTTTATCGAGTGCTTTAGCTTTCTGTTGTTAGCTGATTGAGGATTTAGGTACGAACCAAATGATTGGCGATCAGATCTCGAGATCCTATTTCAAAAACACGACAATTATTATAATGGGTAGTTCGATAAATTTAAAACAGGCTATCGCATTTCCCCCACCCCACAAACCAGCCTTTATATTGTTTTCCCCTATTGAAGCGGTGTCATATATCCATAAGGCCCATTTGCATTACACGAAAACCTGCCTGAGCCACCTGTTAAGCTGTCTAAAACCAGTGGACAGAAAGAAACTAATCAAATTTCTCCCTTGAGAGGGAAAAACATTAAATCATGTTTAATGTTTTTCCCTCGCAAGGGAGAAATTAGATATAGAAATGAAAGCCACAATTTCACTGAACTCTACAAGTATAATGTTGCATTATTTACTGTACTTATTATAGAACTCGCCATCAACATATGGTTGCTACAACAGAAGGTAGTAACTGTGTAGTAACCAATGAAAAACGTAGCTATTGACTCTTGTTTCTTTCGAGTGCGATATTCTTTATGGTTGCTACAACAGAAGGTAGTAACTGTGTAGTAACCAATGAAAAACGTTGCATATTTGCGTGTCGGAATTCACAGAATGACCCCCAGCCCTAAAACATTAAACATGTTAAAAAATAAAACAGAGTTATTGAAACAGACATGTAGGGGAAAGTCGGGAGGGTCGGGACATTTTCCACTTTGTCATTTCCCTAGCAGTCACATTGGAACTTATCGCAATTCCGGGTTTTCCCACATGAAGCTGTACATCTTACCTACCTCCTTGATTTTTTCCGAAATTTTAAAACCATTCCTAGTACCCAATAATAATACAAAACTAGAGCAACTTTTTTTGTCCCCACCCTCCCCATATGCGGGAGGTTCGGGACAAGAGTGAGGGAGGCTTGGGACAGCCAATAAAAAAGCATAAATTCAGTAAACCATCAGTATATTTTTATTAAACTTGAACAATATTACTTTCAAATGAACTATTATGAGAAGAAATAGGAACTTTAACTTAAATTAGCTATTGGGGACCCCATAATGTCTACCCATCTTTTGCAGACCTTGGCCACCCTCAGCAAGCACCTGCTTTAATTCTTCCGCAGCCTTATCCATCTTTTCAGGGTCGTAATCCTCCCTGTTGGACTTTCTTTTGTATCTTGTGGGCACCTCTGAAACAAATAGGAATGAAATCCATCAGATTACAGAAAATCTATTGTTCAAGTTTTTATAAATGAATGAGAGGTGGTGCCCATGAAGTGGTCCCATACAAATAGGCATGCTATGAAATTATTGAAATGATTCTAAATAGAAGTGAAACACTGACATTCATTGATCAAACTTTATTGTTGGATAGAGGCGGGAGGGTTGGGACAGTCACGTGTGAGTATCAGGACATGTCCCAACCCTCCCTCACCTCAGTGTCCCAAGCCTCCCGAAAATAAACAAAAAACAAGAAAGTTTGTTTTATCCACTTAGGTAGTTTTATGGCGGAAATCATACTGGAGTTACTTACTAGGATATTGTTGTTGTTGATCGACTCGATGTTGGGGGGAAAAAACACCACTGGAACTTCTCCAAACACTCATAAAGTTGACAAAAAATCATGCGGAGGTTAGTCAAAATCTCAAAATGGCCCGTGATCACAGATAGGAGCGGCTAGAAGGCGGGAAACGCGATGTAACTTCTTATCTGAATACAACTTTTCTAGATAACCAAAAATGGTGGATCAAAAATGCTTCATAGCTTGTATACTTGAACTGTCCCGACCCTCCCGACTTTCCCCTAGTCTATTTCCACTAAAAACAGAACAGTGTATTTTGTTCTTAACAGAAGCACCTGGGCAACTTTCCAATAACTCCGTTTTTAGCGAATTTTCGAAGAAAAGGAAGCTATTGTTCTCGGTCCAAAATTTTTAAAACTCGAATTTCCGAAAGATTTTTATACCAAAATCCGTTTCAGACCATCCTGAATTCCCTGCCGAAAGACACCAAAAATTATATGTATATATATATATATATTTATTATATTTATATATGTATGTGTCATTCCAGACGATAACTCTCGAAAGAATTGAGATAAAAAGTTCAAATTTGCACGAAAAATCTGTCTTGGCAATCGACAGGCTAAGTTCGAAGATGGGCAGAATCGGGTCACCCTAAGGGGGAGTTTTAGGGGGGAAAATTACCCATAAATTCCCAAAATGAAAAAGTCTGACAAGTGACACCTCATTTTAAAGGTTTTTGTACGCTGAACACGATGGTGAAATCAGAATTGCGATATCTCATTCCATTCTCAAACTGGAGCACTTTGAAGATGAAGGAACGTGGTTATTTCTTGAGATGTTCTTCCTGGTTCGTCTGCTCTAATCTGATAACGGAATGGGATATCGCAATTCTGACTTCACCATCGTGTTCAGCGTTGGAAAATCTACAAACCGAGGTGTTACTCGGCAAAAAATGGAACAAAAAATTTGTTACGTACCCAATACCTACTCTTCTGGTATTCAAAACATTTTTGATTTCCCCCTCCCCCTCCTTCCACCCCAAATTTTACTTTGCGTAAAACTACTCCTGTTTTAATTTTGTATGGTATCAAGTTGGGAAAACATTGGCCGAAAATTAATTTTCAGAAAATTTTAGGCGGAGGAGGAAGATGCCGAAAACTTCGAAAATTCGCTCTTATAGCCATGCTGCATGACTGTGGTTTTATTTGATTGAGGTACCTACCTACCAAACACCTTATTTTTGGCTTTAGGAAATCGGCTAACTCAGCTTGGAGCAGTACGTCCTATGGCTACTCAGTGACGTGTGTGTACGTGTGTCCCAACATGTTCAGTCCATTTAGAAATCGGCACCGTTCGCCTTTCGGCCATAAAACAACTTTCACTCAAAATAACTGTCATAAAAAATCAAAACAATCCTGAGTTCTGAGGGCTGCCGTTTTTGTAACTCTGCGGAATGTGCCGCTACAGGTAAAATTCTGAGGTACTTTCTTCTGCCTTTCGCCCCAAGGATGTCCTTCCAGACCTAGAGCCAAGGGCAGGGAGCTGTGGTAAACCCCTCAAATCAAAAGTCCAGACTGACAGATCTTGACGTTTGACTGAAACATCATCCATATACTCCACCCTTCTTGGAAAGTAACGTTTCGCTGTACACTGGATTTTGTGGAGACGTCGCGAATATAAAAAAGACTTCATTTCTTTCCCTCGGGTCTGTTTCGGATTAATTTAAAGGATTGGTTGTTACAATCTGTATGAACATTATGATAGTCTATAGTATTTTAAAATTGATTTCAATCCGTTTCAAACTCATTTGAACCCTTTACAAACTGAATTCAGCCATCTACAAATGTATTCACACCATAATCATACATGTTAATTTAACCCTACAGTACCAAACAACCTACAGTAAATATACTATAAATCAATATACTATAACAGCCGTATCAAACGACATTTACCTTTTTTTATCAAGAAAAAATACAAACAGCCCTCAGTCTTTAAAAAACCTTAGTATTTAACTGCATAATGGTTTTAATACTGATGATAAATAAGCTTGAATTCGTCAAATTTTATAATGTTTGAGGGACTTGAAAAAAGGAGTGAGGGGGAAGGGCTAAAGATTATCTGCTAAATGAAATCGGGACCTGTATTCGAACAGTTTAAAAGGAATAATTCGAACATAAATTATTATGCCACCAAGATCATTCTATTTTAGTGAACAATATTGGTTTGAATGAGAGACACTGAAGATTTGGAAGTCACTTTCACCAGTTTTTAACCACACAGGGGCCACAAAACGCCGAAGCGACCAAACCAATGGAAACCCCGTTTCGAACATTCACAACGAACTAGAAAAACCAAGACAACGGGTTTCGTCACGTCCTTACGTAACCGCAAACCGTATCAAGGACAAAGAAACGGATTAGCTCTACGGCAAATTGAATTAGGGATTAAAACGTAATGGAAATGAAATGGTTACCGAAAATAGGTAAAACACAGTGGATGACACCCGTGCGTTGCACAGGACGGTCGTGTATAAGTTAGTGTCGTATTGATATGATGATGACACCAAATTATTTTTAATAACACATCATAAATATATTAAAAAAACCAGTCATGCAGCATGACTTAATGAGCGAATTTTCAAAGAAATATTCGAATTAATGGCTATGGTTTTGAATAAAGGAAAACTTCTTCCTCCTACTGTTAGTACCTAAATTGAATAATTTGAAATAGATTTTTTCTTTCGTCTTCCTTCTAGTAATACGTGGGCCGGTACTTGTCTATCTATGAAGGTATCATAACAATTATATGTCAAATGGGAAATTCAAGGAGTTGTACTAATCGTTTGCCTCCCCCTTTTTTGCTTCGAACTCTCGTCTTCAATTAATACTTCTCACATTTTTCAATCTGACCACTCTAAGGGGGTGGGGGGGGGGGGGTAAGAGTTTAAAGATTATCCTAGTTTTGGGTAATTTTTGCGCACTTTAAATGCTCTAATTTAAGAACGGATTTAGATATCTAAAATCCGATTTCACTATCGTGTTCAGCGTGCGAAAACCTTTAAAATGAGGGGTCACTTGTTAGAAAATAACATTTTGGGGATTTTTGGGTAATTTTTGCGCACTTTAAATGCTCTAATTTGAAAACGGATCAAGATATATAAAATCCGATTCCACCATCGTGTTCAGCGTGCAAAAACCTTTAAAATGAGGGGTCACTTGTTGGAAAATAACATTTTGGGGATTTTTGGGTAATTTTTGCGCACTTTAAATGCGCCAAAACCCTCCTTAGAGTAGGCCAATTTCGCCCATCTTCGAACTTAGCCTTTCGATTGCCAAGATAGATTTTTTGTGCAAATTTGAGCTGTTTATCTCAATTCTATCGAGAGTTATCGTCTGGAGTGACACATATATATATATATATATATACATATAAAAAAGTGTTAAATTTCAGGAATCGTTTTAGAATGGTCTGAAACGGATTTCTATGAAGAAAATTTCCAAAAATTTATATTATTTAAATTTCGAAGCCATTGCAATAGCTTCATTTTCTTTGAAAATTCGCTAAAAAACATCAAAAATCTTCATCATTTTGATAAATTTGTAGAGCGATTATTGCCATTGCCGATCGTCAGTGAGGCTTCTGAAGACTCGAGCGACATTTGTGAGTAATACCTACATTTATACGAGTAGCTTTCCAAATTGAATTCACCATTTCGCAAGGTTCTAAAAAAATGACCCAAAATAAGTTTCCACATAGGTAGTCATAATTGTAATAATTCTGAAAACAACAATTATTTTTCCAACTTATGAAAGCTCACAAATGTCGCAGTTCGAGCTATTAAAAGAAAACTGTAACAGCATCAAAACACGCAAAAACCAAACAAAAAAAGTTGCAAGGATGGTCCATCTTCAATGTAATGGCATAGGTAAAATTGTCATTTCTTGTTATCGCGTGCGAGGATCGGAAACAACGATACGTTAGATATTATTAAACACAGTCCGCAAAAATAAAGTTCTCCCTACGGAATATTGAAATGTTGAATCAGTGTGGAAAATGTTGAATTCTATTCAGAAAATGTTGAATTCTATTCAGAAAATGTTGAATTCAATTTGGAAAAGGTATACATAGTATGTACGTATATGTATCTGTACCGTGCTACAAGCCGGAAATTTTGACTCGATATTTGACAGTATGCTCCTCAGGCCTCCAGGATTTGTTGTATAGTTTTTGGTGGCACCTGGTGCCAGGGAACGGCGCCACTCCGGCACCAGTGGTGCCATCTGTCGGAAAAATGTGTGTGCCATCCTTACAGCGACTGATAAATATTTAGCCATAACAAGGTACGAAAAATAGCTATTATTGAGCTTGGTGCATAGGCAGGATTTGAGCCTATTTTCAGAATTGTGTGAGGCACCTGGCGGACCCACTGGTTTACTTGTTATGTCACTATGTACAACTTCTGTGAGCTTTCATGTCGACGCAGTAATTTCCCCTGAATTACGCGTCTGTGAAAAGGAATACCGTAATAATTGATAAGAGATTGGAGTGAGCCTGATAAGGTTATCGGAGCCGGGGAATAGACCGAAGGAGATTATTTTGAGCGGCACATGTTGGATCACAAGCCATTAGCTAAGCTGTTGTCAACATGGTCGCCAAGGCTCGAGGAAGAGAAACTATCGATTCGAGGACGAGGGGGGGGGAAAAAATAGGAAACGCCAACTAGGAAGGGCTCGGCGACGGGTTCAAAGGGATAAAACCGATACAGCGGATTGAATGGGCGGTATTGTCATGGAATGAAATAATGGCGGGGAAACAATATTTATAATACCTTGCAATGTTTACACTCGTTTACTAAACCATTCCAAGAAGTGTAGTGAGGCCATGCACAGGAGTCAGGGTGTCAAAAACCAACACAAACCAACTTTCCTAAACGCAAGCTGGACGTTCGAGTCGAACACAATTCTGCTTTTATTCTTCGGGATTTGAGTTGAACTACTAGGCAATTTACCTGATACGTCATTTCTAGCGGGAACTCAAATTTAAAATTTCACACTAAAAAAAAAATGTCTTCGTGTAGGTATATTGTTGAGAAAGAGGTTCGATGCCTTGTCTTCGCTGTAAATTTTTTTTTTGTTTTTCTCATTGTCTCCAGGCCAGGCGCGGATCCAAGGGGGGGGGGTCACAGGGGTCATGACCCCCCCCAGAATCAGCCTGCATTTCAAAAAGCAGAGCTGAATGGATTGTTCACAAACCCGAAAACAAAAAAAATCAAACGAAAACGAACCCAGTTTTTGTGAAATCAAAAACCAGAAACAAACCTCGCCACTAATTACTGTAATTTCTAATTACACAAACGGTAAACAGTGTTAAAAAAAACTGAAAACAAAAAAGAACTAAAAAATCTAAAAAGATTCGATCAAAAATGTCAAAATTAGTCGAATATAATCGTACACTTGGCCCTACCAATGTTACTTTATATACAATTATGTCAATAAATTTACCTTGGTGTATCCGTCAAATTACACCTTGTTTATTTCATCTTATTTTTGTTAATTATTATCTTGTTTTTGTTTCGTTCTCGTTTTCTTTCCTGCCAAATTCAGTAAAAGCGATACTGAATTCACTGAGATCAACAATAGATTGTTGTGGTTTCAATGTTTTGATTTGCAAACTCTGAAGTTAGCTACGCTGCCATAAAATGCGCCAATTTGTTTGAAAACACGTTAGGACACTTTTTTAGAAGAAAATTGAAAATAAATACATTTATCAGTTAAATAATTAATAGATATTGAAAAATATTTTTTACATAAACAATGAATATTTTATAAATAAATACAATTAATTTTGTAAGTAGACAAATTGGACGAGTTTAGACGTAAGGTTGAAAATTCGGTTTGTATTGTTCGTTTGGTTATTTTGTTATTTTTTATAGTGTTCTACCCTGTGACCCCCTCCGGAAAAAAATTCTGGATCCGCCCCTGCTCCAGGCAATAATATCTTTTTTCTCCAGGCATTAATTTTTTCGTCAACGCGAAAAGGAACTCGATCCTGGAAAATCATGAGTGGTATAATTTAATTTGTATTTGATTTGAAAATCATGGGCAAGCCTGATAGTATACAGAGAGAACAACCACTTTATTTATAATAAAAACGGCGAGCTGCCCATAGTCTGGGTTGCCAAACGACCCAGCATAACAAGTCAAACATAAATACAGTCACTACTAAGACGCGATAAAAACGCTGCAAAGTCCTTGTCACATGGGTTTATTATTCTATTGGACATACCTACAGAAATGTAGGCTGTTCATTTATTGTTTCATTCATGCGTAATAATCGAAATAGCTATTTCTGATGGTTTCCATCAATTTTGGCCCCTAAAACACAAATTAGGTACGCTCCATTTTTTCAAATTATCTTTGATCATTGGTAGTGCCATTTAATCGTCTTGATCCACGTATTAACACTATTTCCAGTGTTATTATACAAATTGATGGCGGTTGCAGACGATTTCCCAGGTTTTTCACTAATAAAAAATCAATTTTGGGAGCTGAACATTTGGTAGAACTCAATTTTCCACTCTGGTCAAAATCGACTTCATATTCGACCTTCTCGTGCCCAAAAACATGGAAAACGGTATCTCAGAAGCTCATGTTACTAACATGTTGCTAAAACGCAAAAAGTACCTATTTTTACACACATTTTCACTCATAACACCCCTGGGTATATTCCGATCGGGCTGAAAAGTTTCGGGACACAACTAGGGCCCAAATGGAGCATGTGCGCGAAAGAACGACTTTTCTAGACCGAAAATGAAGCCTGTACACGTGATACGGCGGACGGCGTACGGCGGACGGCGTACGGCGGACGGACATTGCATTTTTGGAATCTACGCACCTTGACACGGAAAAGAAAAAAGTTTGAGGGGGTGTTATAAAAATTTTTTGCTGAGCGAATACATAGGTGTATTATTCACAGAATAATAAACCAAAATGCAATGTCCGTCCGCCGTATCACGTGTACAGGCTTCATTTTCGGTCTAAAAAAGTCGTTCTTTCGCACACATGCTCCATTTGGGCCCTAGTTGTGTCCCGAAACTTTTCAGCCCGATCGGAATATACCCAGGGGAGTTATGAGTGAAAATGTGTGTGAAAATAGGTACTTTTTGCGTTTTAGCAACATGTCAGTAACATGAGCTTTTGAGGTATCTTTTTCCATGTTTTTGAGGACGAGAAGGCCGAATATGAAGTCGATTTTGACCAAAGACGCGGAAATTGAGGTTTTACCAAAGGTTCAGCTCCCAAAATTGTTTTTTTATGAGTCAAAAACCTGGAAAACTGTCTGAAATCACCATCAATGTCTACAATAACATTGGAAAAAGTGTAAACAGGTGAATCAAGACCATTAAATGCCACTACCAATGATCAAAGATGATCTTAAAAAAAAAAGCGTACCTATTTCATGTTTTGGGGGCCAAAATTGGTGGAAATCATCAGGAATAGCTATTTCAATCATTCCACATGAAAGAAACAATACATTTAACAGCCAACAAAAATCTCTAGAACTCCAATAGAATAATAAACCCATGTGACAAAGACTTTGCAGCGTTTTTCTAGTGTTATTCTACAAATTGATGGTGATTTCAAACGATTTCCCAGGTTTTTGCCCCATAAAAAATCAATTTTGGCAGCTGAACCCTTGGTAGAACCTCAATTTTCCACACTTTGGTCAAAATCGACTTCATATTCGGTCTTCTCGTCCCCAAAAACATGGAAAAAGATACCTCAAAAGCTCATGTTACTAACATGTTGCTAAAACACAAAAAGTACCTATTTTTATCCACATTTTCACTCATAACACCCCTGGAAATATTCCGATCGGGCTGCAAAGTTTCGGGACACAACTAGGACCCAAATGGAGCATGTGTGCGAAAGAACGAATTTTTTAGACCGAAAATGAAGCCTGTACACGTGATACGGCGGACGGCGGACGGACATTTCATTTTGGTTTATTATTCTGTGAATAATACACCTATGTATTCGCTCAGCAAAAAATTTTTATAACACCCCCTCAAAATTTTTTCTTTTCCGTTTCAAGGTGCGTAGATTCCAAAAATGCAATGTCCGTCCGCCGTATCACGTGTACAGGCTTCATTTTCGGTCTAAAAAAGTCGTTCTTTCGCACACATGCTCCATTTGGGCCCTAGTTGTGTCCCGAAACTTTTCAGCCCGATCGGAATATACCCAGGGGTGTTATGAGTGAAAATGTGTATAAAAATAGGTACTTTTTGTGTTTTAGTAACGTTTTAGTAAAATGAGCTTTTGAGTTATCGATTTCCATGTTTTTGAGGACGAGAAGACCGAATATGAAGTAGGTTTTGACCAAGGAGTGGACATTTGAGGTTGTACCAGATGTTCAGCTCCCAAAATTGATTTTTTATGAGTCAAAAACCTGGGAAGTCGTCTCAAATCACCATCAATTTGTAGAATAACACTAGGAAAAGTGTCAACACGTGGATCAAGACGATTAAATGCCACTACCAATGATCAAAGATAAATTGAAAAAAAAAGCACCATCGAGCGTACCTAATTCAAGTTTTGGGGGCCAAAATTGGTGGAAACCACCAGAAATAGCTATTTCAATTATTTTACATGTATTATACAATGAATGAACAGACAACATTTCTGTAGGTACGTCCAATAGAATAATACACCCATGTGACAAGGACTTTGCAGCGTTTTTGGAATCTACGCACCTTGAAACGTAAAAGAAAAAAGTTTGAGGGGGTGTTATAAAAATTTTTTGCCGAGCAAATACATAGGTGTATTATTCACAGAATAATAAACCAGAATTATGGTTAGGATCAGAACTAAGTCTGGTAAGACTATTTATAGATTGGATTCCATTAGTGATGCACGTCAGTTGAGTTTTTGGTTTTTCCGTCTTGATCACTATGCGTATAGACTCAAAACAAATGTAGACAAATGGAGGAGAATAGTAAATACTCGATAGATAAAAATAAATCGTAAATACTCGTTTAATTTAAAGATTAGTAGCTAATTAAAATAATGGCCATCATCTACCATTTGTCTGTCATTTGTGTATTTGGAAGACCGGGTTCGATTAAATAACCGTCATCCGTTCCCTCTTTGTGTTGGTGAGACGGAGGTTTGAATGGAAACGTTCCATTTTTCAAACCTTCAATTATTTCAACGATATTTCAAACCTCCTTCCTATACAAACGCGCTCTCTCTATTACAAGAACTTCCGCATTATCAGGCGCATCACTTCATAAACATTAACATAATTATATTAGACATTAATATAATTAATTACATTAAACATTAACATGTAACATAATTTGTTTCAGGTCTGCAGTACCATTCGTCTGACATCAGTGAGTATCATTCGTCTTGTTCTCTATTTACGTTTGAAAATTACCCGAATAAGAAGTTTGTTGAATTGTAGATACGATACGTTTCTGACCTGGGAATCAGAATTTTATTTTTCAGTTTAAATTATTTACAGACTATTGGTACCTAAATCTCAAGTGTATTATTATGTGTGAACTGCTGTTGATGAAATTAATGGAACTGAAACATTTGTGAAAGAAATAAAGTAATGAATAAGTTTGATTCTGATTTAATAATGAATGCTATGCTGTGACTGTCGTTAGCAGTTCATAATTTTGTAGAGAAATCTTTAAAGTTGCACGTGTTGGCTGATGGATATGCCGTCAAAATCGGTCATTGAATGCCCTCATCTGCCAAAATCTAATTCAGAGACGTAAGAATAAGTTGGCCTCACGTGGTAATATTTCTCAAGGGCTTTGATGCAAATTAGTGGGTGAGAAAAGCACGTCCGGGCTTGTAATTTATTATACTGACGATTTGTTGCTTTTCAAGTGAGTTTGGAATTATTTTCTATAAAACTGTAGGTATGTTCCAGCCACCAGAACCTAAGGTATGTTCCAAAGCCAGAACCTAAGTTTTTCTGAAGGGTGGGGGGATCAGTTTTACAACTGTTTCAGTTCGAGAACTCACCGGCTGGAACTCCCCGGAAACGCCGAACAACTGCGATGACTTGGGGGCTGAAAAATAGCTGAGTAGGTACCACAGAGACGAAAGATCCGTTTAACGTGAAGTTTGGAGGGAATTGAGATTTTGGGAAGGTTCCGGCGGGATTATCTTCTGTTCTGTTGGAAATAATCATCAAAATCATCCTCGAAACTCAGAGAACCCAGTTCTTGCACCTGACCTGGTCGGAACAGTTTGTAGATAAAACCCAAGTGAACAGTTTCAGTGTGGTTGGAACACAGTTTTTGTGAGGTTGTGCGTCGAACTCATTCGAAAACTCACGTCGGCCAGAACATGCCTTATTTATTGTTTTCTTGGTCAAAAAACAGATCTAGGTACCTACCTAGTCTAGTATGCTAGGGTTAGCCCAGGTGTTCCATTGGTTCGGTTCATGAATGCAACATGTTGTGAACACCTTCTCACTCTCCCTGATTTTCGCACTGATCTGTAAGCAACGCAGGAACAAACCTGTACCTTCGCTTGTTTCAGAACATTTTACGGTTAAACCAGTTGCTAGACGGTATTTCCCATTTTCCGATATAGTGCAATTTTGGAATTGAAGTAGTGGTCCATGATGGTAAATTTTCCTGCTCGCCAGACAATAAATTATTAATGATAATGTTCAGCACCCTTGACGTAATTTTGGTTTATTATTTTCAATAATAAACCTTTGGAATCGAGCATGAAATTTTTTTTTTTTAACCTCCCCTAAAAATTTGATGGTTTACGTTTCAAGGTATGTAGAATCTGAAAACGGAATAAATAAATTTCTGTCCGTACGCCGCACTTCGCACTTTTCTTATTACCATGAACCGAAATGAAATTAGGTTTGTAGGTGTCCCATTTGGGGTCTCTCGGCGTTACTGTCATCTCTAAGGGATGAAAAATAGGGGTTGAAGGGTATGGTTTTTTAAACGTTTTTGAACTGATCTTCAACTAAAGAATTTTTCGAGACCACCCGGAGCATTGTACGTCCTGCCATTCGTGCTCCGAAAAGCTTCGTTAACATGATCGTGAATCAAATGGTATAAATCCGTCCCAGATATCATCACTAGGGAGCACCTGATTATAGTCGTGTGTGGCTGTATGACGTCTAGTTGGTTGTTCTGTGATATTATTTCGTTTGAAAAATGCTCTCTTTTCGGTTGTGTTGATAGGTATTTTTGCAACTTTAACAAACGTTATGCTTCATGAATAACAACAAGTAATTTTGAATGATTGAATTACTGAATCCCGCGCATTTTTATGTAGCTGCAATATTCCCGGGCCGGCTCCAGTCCTCGATTTAGGGCTTCCTTGGGGGTAGCGCGAGGGTATTGACCACAGAAAACTGTGATCTACGCAGAAGGGGCATCTATAATGGTAAATTAATACACAGCAGTTTCTTAACCAACGGTTTATTATTTACCTTATGCTTCATGAATAACAACAAATAATTAATGATCGAATTATTGAATCCCGCGCATTTTTGTGAAACTGTAATTCCTGGGCCGGCTCCAGTACACGGTTTAGGGCTTTCCTGGGGGGAGCTCTAAGGCATTGACCAAGGAAACAGTGATCTACGCAGAAGGGGCATCTGTACAGGTAAATAATAAACCGTTTTGTTATAATTTGCATTTTCTCCTTTGCTACCTTCTGCATATTTCGTTTCACAGGAAAAGAAGTCATTCACCGAATGCACTCGTCCTCGTTGTGATTAGGCCCCAACCCAAAGCCTCCACAGCCGTTAGGCCCGACGCGACTCTAAATTTAACTATCGTCTCTCCTATTTTCGTAGTTCGGGAACACCCCACAGCTATTTTTTTGGGTGGGTTTCGAACAAGCGTTGATGAGCGTCATCTTCCTACTTCCCAGTTCTTCTTCTTATAGACATCCCATCGACTTTTCGGAAACCCCTTCGAGTTCTCAGTCAGTCGCGGTGATTCGGTGGTGCGGTGTGCCGCCTTTTCAGCGATCAAAATCGTTTTGGAAATCGTAGAAAATCCCTTGTAGACCCGGTGACTGAACATGAGCCTGTACAGGCTACGGGCGTACCAGCGTCCTCGCAAGGATTCTGGTGAGTTGTGGTTTCATGGTCGATTCATCCATTCAGTAATGATTTATTGATGTTACTGCTGATGGGACTGTAGTATGTTCTAGATCCTTGTTATGGAACATTGGTTGTCGTAACACTGTTGCTGCTCATAATATTTGACCTCAGGGCAAACACCTTAGAAATGCGGTTGCTATAATTAATAGTAATAATATTTCCCCTATTATTTATGTTATGATTAATTTATATGGTGAATGATATGGAGATATATATAAAATATAAACAATATTGATGCCTCGTTTTTGAATTTATATTTCGTAGTATCCATCCATAAATTGACGTCTCGACAAATGTGAATAACTCAATGGATATCATTCTTACTAATTTTTTTTAAAACTACACCCTTTATATTGAATTCAAACATCTTTGATGATTTTCATTGAACTGCAGTAGAAAACGGTGTTGGTCGCAATTGAAAATTCTCTTCCATTTTAAAAAACGCTGCAAATCCGTGCACAACGGTTTATTATTTTGTACAGAATACCCTTCTGTTGCAGATCACAGCTCTCTGTATAGATAACCCGTAGGTTAGTACCTAACCCCGTACTCGTTACTAGGTACCTACCTAAATCACGAGTTAAATGTTGCTATAATAATTCTGTCGATGACGAACAGTAACTAAAATGGCAAAAAGAAACGCAAGTAATGAAGTTTTGAAGGAAAATATTGTTGATGTGGAGTGAAATAGATGCCCCTTCTGCGTAGATAACTGTTTTCTGTGGTCAATACCTATAGTGAACCGCTGTGTAATAACTTGCCCATCAATAATACTTCAACGGTTGTTCAAGCTGCAAAAGTACCGATGAACAAAATCCAGCACCTTCTTGTTAGATGAACCGTTGTGTAATAATTTGCCGTTGTGTAATTTAGCGTTGTGTAATAATTTACCGTTATGTAATAATTTACAGTTGTGTAATAATTTGGCGTTGTGTAATAATTTACCCATCAATAATACTTCAACGTTTGTTCAAGTTTCACAAGTACCTACCAACAAAATCCAATAGTCCATCACTTATCAAATGAAATAATATCGCAGAACAACCAACTCGACTTCATACAGCCATCCTTGATTGTAATCAGGTGGTCCCTAGTGATGATATCCCGGCCGGATTTATACCGTTTGATTCACGATCGTGTTGACGAAGCTTTTTGGTGCACACGAACGTCCCAGACGTACAATGATCCGGGTGGCCTCAAAAAATTGTTTAGCTCAAGACAAATAATTTAATAACGTAAAAAAAACCATACCCTTCTATCGGAAGTTTTCGAGATGCGGCGTTCTGAAAATGTCAACCTCTATTTTGAACCCCTTAGAGATGACTGACAATAACGCCGAGCTTCGAGGACCAACTAGACCCCGAACGGAACCTATAACCCGAATTTCATCAATTTTGTTTCATGGCAACTAAGAAAAGTGGTCAGTACGGCGTACGGCGGACAGACAGAAATATTTTTATTGCATTTTCGGATTCTACATACCTTGAAACGTAAACCATCAAATTTTGAGGGGGGGTTAGATTTTTTTTTTCATGCTCGATTCCAATGGTTCATTATTGGAAATAATAAACCAAAATTGGGCGGAAATGGATACTGAATATTTTACCTGGCAGTTGAATCAACTGTTGGAAACCATCAAGGAGACACATTTAATGTTAATAGGTACTTTCCAGCCTACGGAACTCAGTTCTAAAATTTTCCTGACCAGGACCTAAGTGGTGGGGATGAGTTCTTAAACTTTATAAGCCGAAGAACTCATGGCTGGAACAGCTCGAACCAATACACCAGGTAGCGCTAGCGTGGCATTGGGCCTGACGCACAGTGGTTTGTGACAAACGTGTGATTTTGGGAAGGTTCTAGTGGGGTTTGCTTCAGTTCCAGTTCAATCTCATGCGAGTATGGAAACATTTCCCGAACTTGGAGAACCGAGTTCCTGGACCCGGCGTGGCTGAAACGGTGTGCAGGAAATAAGTTCCTGTCCTCAGTGTGGCTGGAACAATGTCTGTTTGGGCAATAGGTTCTGTGCCGGATTCATCTGAGAGAACTAGCGTCGGCTGAAACATTTTAAGTGTGTGTGGATTCGTGCAACGTGTATTAAGGCGTTATCAGACGTTTCTAGTATCCATGCTGGATCTGAGCCTAAACTCTTTGCGGGCAACCAGTAAGAATGGAGTACACTGTGCCTCTGTTTGCAGCAACTGTTGGGCAGCAACATTGGGGCTGGCATGTCTACAAATGGCGGTATAGCATTCTCATTTCCTGTTGGTCATCTGCCTTTCAGGTTTAGGTTCGGGCACTGTCATTCATGATGAATAGAACTTCTTACATTTCCTTAGTGCTCAAAATTAGGCCATAATTCTACAACAGAGTGATCGTAATGAGCTGGAGTTAGAAGGTTAGATGCGGGTTGATGCTCCCATTTACACTCTGTTAGGGTCGGATTGTAACTTTCATGTGAACATGCACAACATGAAATCGTTATAACGCTTGTAACAACTTTGGTTGTTATTGTACACTTCCAAGGATTTTCAATTATATTTTAAAAGTCAGTGCGTCGAATTCTGATCTTCTCATTAGAGGACAGCTCATCGCGTCCGAGACAACGGCATGGCAGTGGGACGTAAAGCCCCAGTCTGAAATGGCTGTTTACTCACTTATTTAGTTACTTTTACAGTGGGTCGCAGTGGCCCCATGTGGATCTTGTCCCGATAGTATTATTAATTGCTGTAACTAAAATCTTGTTTGATCAAGCGTCATTGCGACCGTGCTAGTGGTAGGAAGGCATGCGCCACAACTTAGAAGATGTTGATTATTTAGCTGGTTACTTATACTGGGAACTTCCGTTTTAAAACTATCCTTATTACATTGGTTATTGCTCTCCAACAGCTATATGAAATTTATGGGAGACCACTTCGATAATTCCATAAGCCTCTGTTGTCTTGCTAGACATGGCTCCTGTAGAGCCAAGAAGAGGTTCATCCATTAGGCGATCGTTCAGTAACATTCATAAGTATCGAAAACACTGCTTTATCTTCAACCCTTATTATTCGGAATAAACACATTAAATTCATTCTGTATAAATCTCATAACTTGTCGGTTGTCGGTCCAACCAGCATCACTCGAACAGCTGAGTAATTTCTAGAGCAAGTAGGTACCTGTTGGTTTTCCGCTTATCGTAATATTTAAATTTGAGAAACTTCGTACAGCGGCAGGGCTAAAGCTCAAAGATACAAGCTCAGTATATAAATGAATTATCTATTTCCCACCCATGTCAGAAAAGTATAGTTTGTAATAAATTGGTAAGGGACAGAAAGAGTTTCATATTAGTTTATTTAATATTAAATTGATGATCATTGAAGTGACTAGTTTATAAATAAGCTAACTTGCATATTATCCTTTACGATTTGTTCGCATCCTACGACTACTGTTGAAAGCATTTCCAGATCGTGATATGATCAACAGAACTTGAGTCAGGTATTCAGTTACCTCCTTCGGAGTCACACACTATACATTTCGAGCATATCGATTTCTCCGAAGCATCACATTTCTACTTCACCTCATTCATTTCTTAGTTGATAGCTGTACCCGGCGTGCGTTGCAATGCCACCCAAAGAAAGGAAGTGACCGTTTGTTCGCACTGGTTTTTTCTGACATTTTAGCTGACTCCTAGAAAACTGTAAAAAACCATCCGTAATCCAATACCATCTTGATAGAGTTTGAGAAGGGTTTGAGTTAGATAATAGTTGGGAATCGAGAAGGCAGTGCATGATCAAGTTCCTCGTCCGCCCTATTTTCTGCGTACTGGAATGGCGATCAGAAGACTGGATTTGGATATTCAGGAAAACGCTGCCAACAGTCGGCCATGGATGCTTGTACAGTCCGAAAAGAGTCCGAAAATCATTTGAATGGCCAAACGGCTTTCTGAAGCAGGGTTCACATCCATCCGGAAAGCTATCCGGAACGTGCGTACGAGCAGCTGATTGGTTGGACATCAGCTGGGGAGGGGGGAATATTCTTTCCGGAGAAGCACTTTTGAAGCGAACTGTACGCATCTGATTTTTCAGATATTTTCCGCTCCGCATCTGCGCAGTTCACTACTGCGCATACAGAATGGCGTCGGCAACCGAAACAGCTGTGGGAGGAAGCGCGGGAAACGAGTTGTCAGCCAAAATTCCGGATGGTTATGAACGCCTTCCCAACTTCCGCGATTCCCCTCCATCCCTTCCACTGCTTTTCACTAGCTTCCCCTATCCGTATTTCCGGACGGCTCCGGATGGATGTGAACCCTGCTTAATGGTCAGATAACCGTCAGATGATCACTGCGAACAAACTGGTTGTGAAGGTTTTATTCAGTGAAATTCGGCAGTGAAACTAAGGAAAAGGGAATTGTAATTTCTTTAAATTTTTTTGTTTCAATATCACTATTTTGACATTTTATGTCTTTACTTTGCTACATAAACTCGAGAATGTAACGCGGGACATGTAACGGAGAAGCGTCACGAAAATATTTCTGATGATTTTCGCTTACAACCGATCCGTTGCTACGGAACTTTATCTTCGCCAGTTATCATCGTACAAAAATCGTTCACCACTCGTTGGATAGCTCTCGATTTACCTAACCATATTACGTTAACCACTGCGGAGTGCGTGGCCGACAAGCTGCGGTATGAGCGTGATTGTTTAAATGAATGCGTATGAACTTCTCCGGTTATCATCGTATACAAATCGTTCACCACTCGTTGGAAAGCTCTCGATTTACCATTACATCGCAACCATCAACGAGCACAATCAAACGTAGTTATCATTGGTGTTATAAGACGGCACTCGTTGTAATAACCTCAGTGACCGCGCGATGGACAGTTTACCATTCGTTGGAAATCTTGACTAAAACAATTAAGTACGAAGTACTTGGTGTGGGTGCGGGAGGGGGCGCTAAGACATAAAATGTCCCTCGTGGTTGCGTACTTGTAACGAAAGCTGTACCCACCGTTTGTGTTTGCTACTTTTATTAACACAACTTTGCCAATTTTGGCGAATGTGGGGCGTATGTTTGTAGAATTAGTCTGTCGGGTATGTTAGGTAGCGTGGTGAATAGTGGTTTTTAAAATCACCTCGTGACAATAATAATGTTTGTTGCGACTAAAAATGGGGAGTTTATAACCCATTTACACCCTCTTCGTTTGGTACCAAAATTTGCTAGATAGCTTTGGTAGGGGTCTGCTGATTATAACTCCATCGAACAACTTGATGTTCCACCGGCAGTGGTTGGCTGTTTGGCGTCTCTTCGAGTGGATATATTCTGAGCTGCGACGATTTTTCATCCTCTGGGGCTGGAGCAGGCTGGATTGGGTGCTCTCCGTAGCGTCTTCATTTATTGGTTCCTTACCATTTTCTTTCCCGACCCTCTGGTAACCACCCAGGCCTCCGTTCTCAATTTTTATGTAAGTTAAGATTCGGTTTGATGGAAAAGAGTTTTTAAAGAGTTAATTGTTGTTTCACACCTCGGAGTCAGCTCGGAATCGGGACGTTGTGGATTACGGAGAGCTTAGAACTGAAGCTGAAGGCTCGAGAAGGTGGTATTTATAAGGTTGTGCTGCTTAGCGAAATTAAGGTAACGTCAGCGTATTTGGCTTATAAAGAAGACACAGAATAATAAACCAAATACGCCTACTTGTGGCCCCTCACATGAGTGTTACTTTGATCGATGCAACAGTATCTTCTGGCATACTCATGAAACGGAGGTTTACATTAGGACTTTTGATTGAATAATACACCTATGTAGTGCTCAGGGAACAATTTTTTTAACACCCCCTCAAATTTTTTCTTTTACGTTTCCAGGTGCGTAGATTCCATAAGTGCAATGTCCGTCTGCCGTATCATCCATATCTACTTTATTTTCGGTCTAAACAATTCCTTATTTCGCACACAGGCTCCATTTGGGCTCTTTGTGTCCCGAAACTGCAGCCCGATCGGAATACACAGAAGGGTGTTATGGGTGAAAAATGGGTGTAAAAATAGGGTTTTTTGGTATTTTACTCGTAGTAACATGAGCTTGTGAGGTATCGTTTTCCATGTTTTTTAGGACGAGAAGACCGAATGTGAAGTTGATTTTGACCGAAGAGTGGAAAATTGAGGTTCCAACGAAGTTTTGGCCTTAAATTTACGTTAAATTGTGGTCTTCCGCACACAGTTCGGGTCCCCATTCGGTAACACATCTGGGTTCTAGTTGTGCTTCGAAGCTCGACAGCCCGATCGGAATTACCCAGGGTTTTTTTAATGGTTTTATTGAACATGAGCTTGTGAGTATAAGCCCGTCACAAACGCGAATTTCAGTAAAAAACTGGGCAAAAAAGGGCAAGAGCTGAAAAAAAAGGTGACGTGGACACGCTCACAAAAATGAAGACTGAAGGTTACCACCTACCAGGTGCAGAAGAAGCTGTAGCCATGGAGACGGTTTTGAATTCTTCTTTGGCTTTGAAATTTGTGGCACGCCTCGCGGAAATGGGGGTACCTACTACATTTAACTATTTACTGAGATGAGACCTAATACAATTAAGGTTGTAACGAAGGTTCAGCTCCCAAAATGCATTTTTGGTGATTCAGAAACCTGGGAAATTGTCTGAAATCACCTTAAATGTTTATAATACGACTAGAAGTATATCAACAGGTGAATCAAGACAGTTAAATGGCACTATCAATGATCAAAGATATTTTGCCAAAAATTGGAACTAGTTCATGTTTTTGGGGCCAGAATTGGTGGAAATCATCAAAAATAGTTCAGTTATTGCACATGAAAGACACAATAAATGAACAGCCATAATTTCTGTAGGTATGTCCAGTAAAATAATAAACCCATGTGACTTCGTACCGTTTTTCCCCTTGTTGGCTCTCCAAGGTAACTCCATTTGCTATGAGTGTTCTACAGCGCTGAGAATAATCCACTTGTCCCTCCGTCCTGTACGGATAAATGCCCAGCAAAGGCCATTACAGGCTGTTGAGTAGGCGTCAACTACGAGCCTTTATTAAAAGGGGGGCGATACGAAGGTGGCTGGTGCACCCCGGCTTCGCCCTCGCTTGGGAGCGAAATGTGTAGGTTATTGGAAGAGAGGGGGGGGGGGGGGGGATATCGACCCGTTGCATAGTGTTGTGTATAATACCACTAGAAGTATATCAACAGGTGAATCAAGATAGTTAAATGGCACTATCAATGATCAAAGATATTTCGCCAAAAATAGGAGCTAGTTAATGTTTTTGGTGCCAAAATTGGTGGAAACCATCAAAAATAGCTATTTAATTTACATGAGAAAAACAATAAATGAACAGCCAACAGTTCTGTAGGAGGTATGTCCAACAGTATAGTAAACCCTTGTGACAAGGACTTCGCAGCGTTTTTCCCCTTGTTGGCTCTCCAAGGTAACTCCATTTGCTATGAGTGTTCTACATCGCTGAGAATAATCCACTTGTCTCTCCGTCATGTACGGATAAATGCCCAGCAAAGGCCATTGCAGGCTGTTGAGTAGGCGTCAACTACGAGCCTTTATTAAAAGGGGGGCGATACGAAGGTGGCTGGGGCACCCCGGCTTCGCCCTCGCTTGGGAGCGAAATACTTAGGTGATGGGATTGGGGGGGGGGGGATATCGACCCGTTGCATAGTGTTGTGTATAATACCACTAGAATTCTATCAACAGTTGAATCAAGACAATTAAATGGCACTATCAATGATCAAAGATATTTTGCCAAAAATAGGAGCTAGTTCATGTTTTTGGGGCCAAAATTGGTGGAAACCATCAAAAATAGCTATTTATTTGACATGAGACAATAAATGAACAGCCAACAGTTCTGTAGGAGGTATGTCCAACAGTATAGTAAACCCTTGTGACAAGTACTTCGCAGCGTTTTTCCCCTTGTTGGCTCTCCAAGGTAACTCCATTTGCTATGAGTGTTCTACATCGCTGAGAATAATCCACTTGTCCCTCCGTCCTGTACGGATAAATGCCCAGTAAAGGCCATTGCAGGCTGTTGAGTAGGCGTCAACTACGAGCCTTTATTAAAAGGGGGGCGATACGAAGGTGGCTGGGGCACCCCGGCTTCGCCCTCGCTTGGGAGCGAAATACTTAGGTGATGGGATTGGGGGGGGGGGGGGGGGGGATATCGACCCGTTGCATAGTGTTGTGTATAATACCACTAGAATTCTATCAACAGTTGAATCAAGACAATTAAAAGGCACTATCAATGATCAAAGATATTTTGCGAAAAATAGGAGCTAGTTCATGTTTTTGGGGCCAAAATTGGTGGAAACCATCAAAAATAGCTATTTATTTGACATGAGACAATAAATGAACAGCCAACAGTTTTGTAGGAGGTATGTCCAACAGTATAGTAAACCCTTGTGACAAGTACTTCGCAGCGTTTTTCCCCTTGTTGGCTCTCCAAGGTAACTCCATTTGCTATGAGTGTTCTACATCGCTGAGAATAATCCACTTGTCCCTCCGTCCTGTACGGATAAATGCCCAGTAAAGGCCATTGCAGGCTGTTGAGTAGGCGTCAACTACGAGCCTTTATTAAAAGGGAGGCGATACGAAGGTGGCTGGGGCACCCCGGCTTCGCCCTCGCTTGGGAGCGAAATACTTAGGTGATGGGATTGGGGGGGGGGGGGGGGGATATCGACCCGTTGCATAGTGTTGTGTATAATACCACTAGAATTCTATCAACAGTTGAATCAAGACAATTAAAAGGCACTATCAATGATCAAAGATATTTTGCGAAAAATAGGAGCTAGTTCATGTTTTTGGGGCCAAAATTGGTGGAAACCATCAAAAATAGCTATTTATTTGACATGAGACAATAAATGAACAGCCAACAGTTTTGTAGGAGGTATGTCCAACAGTATAGTAAACCCTTGTGACAAGTACTTCGCAGCGTTTTTCCCCTTGTTGGCTCTCCAAGGTAACTCCATTTGCTATGAGTGTTCTACATCGCTGAGAATAATCCACTTGTCCCTCCGTCCTGTAGGGATAAATGCCCAGCAAAGGCCATTACAGGCTGTTGAGTCGGCGTCAACTACGAGCCTTTATTAAAAGGGGGGTGATACGAAGGTGGCTGGTGAACCCCGGCTTCGCCCTCGCTTGGGAGCGAAATACTTAGGTGATGGGACTGATGGGGGGGGGGGGGGGATATCGACCCGTTGCATAGTGTTGTGTATAATACCACTAGAAGTATGTCAACAGGTGAATCAAGACAATTAAATGGCACTATCAATGATCAAAGATATTTTGCCAAAAATAGGAGCTAGTACATGTTTTTGGGGCCAAAATTGGTGGAAACCATCAAAAATAGCTATTTATTTGACATGAGACAATAAATGAACAGCCAACAGTTCTGTAGGAGGTATGTCCAACAGTATAGTAAACCCTTGTGACAAGTACTTCGCAGCGTTTTTCCCCTTGTTGGCTCTCCAAGGTAACTCCATTTGCTATGAGTGTTCTACATCGCTGAGAATAATCCACTTGTCCCTCCGTCCTGTACGGATAAATGCCCAGCAAAGGCCATTACAGGCTGTTGAGTCGGCGTCAACTACGAGCCTTTATTAAAAGGGGGGCGATACGAAGGTGGCTGGTGCACCCCGGCTTCGCCCTCGCTTGGGAGCGAAATACTTAGGTGATGGGACTGAGGGGGGGCGATATCGACCCATTGCCCCCCCCCCCCCTCCCGGAGGGGGCTTTGCTCGTCTCTCCCATGCAAACCCACCAGTCTTTCCCAGGATCTCCGGTCGCGATCGCGGGTGCCAGACTTCGCCGTTCATCCGCCTGTAGTCAAACTCAGTTCTCGACGAGACCATTTCCGTAGCCTCAACTCGCACATCAGCTTGAGTACTCCATCGCTCTCATTTTTTATTTTATATTCCACAACCAATCGCTTGCCAGGACCAGGTATTCAGACTCAAATACCCCATTGTAAAATATCCATGCTGTGATAATCTCACCTGATAAAGCATTTTCGACACCTTCCCTTCCGTTAAGGCTGGTCCCGTGAGCAACAGTGCCCTCTTCATCCCCTCAACCGTACCTACCACTGCTACCAAGAACATCACTTTCACCGAGTGATAAATATCTGCTATTCATAACGGTTTATCCTTCTTGTAAACATTCCCAATATCGAATGCGGATATTGGATATTTCCGAACAATATCAACTAACTACTTAGTTCGAAATCATAAATTGATAGAAAACACCGGTTGATTGAACTTCAACTCCATTTTAAAGACATCAATTGTAGTTCTTGTAGATATTGTCAATTGACTGATCTATTCTTATTTCTGGCAAGAAAGTAAATTTTCTCATTTATTGTGAAGATAACGGCCTTCTAAGCCTGATAGTAAAGTTCATGGTGAATTTAAAATGATTGACGTACAATAATTAAAACCTGTGTTTCAACTTGAGTTCTTTTTATTAGTAACACTAATTATTACATCGATAAACACTTATTATTCTCCTTATTGTTTTATCAGTACTTTGACATTGAAGCCTGACGTCAGAGCCTTTTTCAAATGAATTTCCAGTATTGGCCGAAACTGCTTCAGTCACAATCTGACTGATCAAATTATATTAACTCTACTTATTCCTGAAAACCTACGTTTAAATGTAGCAAACTGGCAGACAAAATAAAAATTTCCGGAGGAAATATTTCATCAAGTTAGAAATAAATTGATCTCATTGATTTGCGTAGGTGAGTGGTCTGATTGCTCGCTAGTACTCGCATCACGAAATTTGAAAAAAAAAAAATCTGTGCTTTTAGAAAATCATACATTTGTGGGTAATGTAAGACCACCCTTTTGACAGATATATCAAAACTATAGCATTTCCAAGTCGACTTGGACATTTTCCAAACCCAACTGGACATTTACAAAACCAATTTGAACATTTTCCAAACCGCGGCAGTCTTTTGCAACATTTACTTTAATTTATGTAGCATTCTTTCTGTAAATTTTTTGTATTTTATCCAGAAAATACAGAAAATTTACTGGAAGAATATTACATAAATCAAACGTTGCAAAGGCTGCCGCGGTTTGGAAAATGTTAAAATTGTTCAATTGTTCTCTCAACGCAGTTATAATTCTTTTATTGGTTAAATTTAAAAAAATGTATTCAATTGAACAAAATTTTTTTATTGTCCAGTTTGGTTTGGAGAATGTCCAAGTGGTTTGGGAAGAGTCCAATTTGGTTTGGAAAATGTCCAAATTGACTTGGACCGGAATCAAACCTGGGGACTTCCGGACTGCAGTCGGCTGTACCAATGAATCTCTCGTATGACTGGTGATCGTCTGACTGCAGGTTACTCGCTGATTTGCTATAATGAAGCATAAATTAGCAGCTTAATCCTTGTAGGTAGGTACCTGCTAATCCTATCTTCCAAAAACAATCCATAATCAATAATTATTATGAAAAAAGATAGAGAGCCGTGGATTCATTGATATTCATTGATATTTTCAAGTAGACCCTATAATACATTCAACCCTGTCTACTTACATGTCTCAGTTGACATGGACACCTTTACCTATGTTTCATGGCTGGAGGTCGAACAAGGCTGATTGTATTCACCTCAACCAAAAATTAGAAGAAAACTGTTGAAGAGATTACAGTGAATAAAAGGCTGCTGGTAATGCACTCATAATCATGAAATTCATGAGGAAATACCTATCGTCTTGATACTGCACTGTGTTGGTGCATTATTATGATTAGCAACGTTAAAATACAGAACTCGCGGTTTGTTGAGGTGTGAAAATTTGCTCTCGACTCAGCTTACGATTACCAGTTTCACAGTCTGCTACCCACAGATTGCGAAACATGCAAAAAATTATAAAATGAGAAAAACATTACTGCAATGGGAAATGTGATGAGATCTCTTGACCCACAATTCACGGCCCGAAACCTCTCAATCAGTTGATTTCTCAATGCAGTGTTTACAGTACATCAATGTTACGAGATGTTTCGTGTTCGACGATTATGGTATTTTAGCTTTTTTGAAATATCAGGCAGGAATTACTGTCTGTTTCTTTAACTTTTTAGCCCACTAGAATTCCCCATTATCCTCTGTTGTTACATCATCTTGTACATAAACCAACTTCTGCTGTGACTGAGTGTTGATAATATTTTTAAATTATGCAAATAATTATTGATAATTTGTTGCTAATAGGAACTCACTACAACTCTGTCGGTAGAAATCATCTTCTTCGTAGCATTATCATTTTCCGTAAAGTAGTACTTAACTACCTACCAGCCCAGGGTTGCCAGGTCTACCGTATTTCCAGTAGCTTTACCATTTTCTGATCCTGCCCATGATATTTTGCAGTTTTTCTACTGTTCACATTTTTCTGTTCTAATTTTAAAAAATTCGATTGTTTTCTACTATAATTTTGAAATGTCTTCTTTGGTTTTTAGCATTTTTTTTCACACATTCTCGAAAACGGCTCGACAGAATCTCTTGTACCCTCCTCTCCAGGAAGGTACTCTGAGAGCCGTAACTAACGAAAAAACCTCAAAAATATCGATTTTTTCGGCTATGCAGGGTGTTCACACTCGATATTGAGAACCGTCCAGGAATCGATTCTACAACAATCTAATTTCCAATTACCTACTCTTTGCAGTGTTTGTTAACTCCCCTTATTTTAGTGAGTTTTTCACTTCTTTGATTTTTTCGTGGTTATCGTTGGGGAGGTTCAGGAGTGCCACCATTCGATTCTCCGTGAAAAATTACGTTGAAAACGACTCCTAACTCCTCTAGTCATTGTCAGGTCGAGTCGCGAATACCCTAAATCACTCGGTTTCCTCGAAAACACACTTTATTTTGCATTCAAACGTGATTTTATCCCCTAATTAGTGCAGTAAAATTGGAAATAAGCACACCTTTGAAAGCTGAGACTCTGAGGAAGTTTTTCCCGTCATGTGCACCTTAAATCACCCATTATTTATTTTTGTGACGTAGAGCCGTTCGAGAAAATAGTAATTTTGCAAATTCTAGAAATTCGTTTCAATCCGGTTTTCGCCCGCTGAATGTCCTGCAAAATTTATATAAGGGCAATATTCTGATGATAAATTCAACCCTGTTTCCAACGGATTCCTTATTTTTAATTTTACAATGTAATTTAAGGGGGTTACGACCGTTTTAGTGGTATAACGTCGGAAACACGAAAAAATCTTAAAAGTGAAAAAACTCCAGAAACCGAAGGAGTTGAAAAATATTGCAAAAAGGAGAACTTTTTATTGGAAATTAGTTGTAGGATCGATTCCTAGAAGGTTCTCAATCTTAAATGTGAACACCCTGTATACGTGTGTGCGTAAGGAAAGTAGTGCTCAGGGTCCTCACCAGGTATTTTGTTTTGGCCATCTACTGTTTTTTTCTCGCGCGGACCAGATAAATCTGGTTTAACAATTTACAATAAACAATAGTTTATTTCACGTGTGAAGAATTTCCTCTTCAAACTACGAATGTTTTTCTATTTCGTGATCCCTCTTCCTCCTAATTTCAGTTAATAAAATAATGTAGGTAGGGGTCATTCACATTTTGCCATTTATTCACTGCTCCTTTCGCCTTATATCCCCAATTACTGTGGTTATACTGAAAATTACTGTAGTTACACGTTGTACTGAAAATTTACAATAATACAGTAAAATTCCTCTAATCCGGCAAGACTTTGAGAAAAAAAAAAATACATATCGATCGCAAAACGGCAATCAAGTCTTGTTCAAGTTTGTTTGTGATCGGAAAGCGCAATAAAAAACAAATCGATATAATGATATTCGAGATTTGTTTTAGATGGATTCCACCTGGAAGAAAAATCCCTTGGGCTTAGGTCAACCGTTTTGCTAAACGTTCGAATTACATTTTTTGTAAGCCTGGATTGCACTTTTTGTTTCATTAATTTAATGTAATTTTTTATTCTACTTAAGCTGTTCTTTTTAAGAATAAAAAACTTGTTTTACTTTTTGTTGTTGTTGTTCAATTCACGTTTTTCTCGATGTTCATCCTGTAATTGGGAATATTTCATAATCCGGCATGCCTCAAGTCCCGAACGTGCTGGATTAGAGGAACTTCACTGTCATTTGCCATCAAAAGCAGAAAAGTCATATCTGACTAAACCTGACTTGGAAAAATGGACGTTCAGTTTTCGAGTTGAAATTTATTTATTTATTTATTTATTTAATTTATTTATTTTCATTATTACGGGCGAACCCAATTGCAAGGTACATAATAAATTTTTCTGTACAGTATAGATGAGAAGTACACGTGAATACATTAATTTGGCATTTAGGGATAAAATAAAATAAGACAATGACTGCTAGTAAAGTGATGTCAAGTGAAGGAGAAAAAATGTCTAAAAGGATGAAACACCCATTGGGGATCACGACAATCCGTCATCGAGCATAACGCTTCTCGCTCTAACAGATGAGATGGGACTGGTCAGGAAATCTAATTCAGGGTACCGGAGTAAAAGGAAATTCGCTGTACGAGGGAGGCGGGACAAAGGGCGCTGACGTAGATAATTTGTTGGAGAGAACTCGACATAGAAAAGGGCCTGGGAACGGGTACCGGTATGAGGGATCAAAATTTTTATTTCCGATAGGAGATTTGGACAGTCCAACCCACCCCGGACCAGCTTGCACACATTTGCCAATATGAGTGTTAGTTTTTGGATTTTTCTTGAACTTAACACTCATTTTCAAGGGAATTTTCCGCTGAATCGATTGGTGAAGTAAAAAAAGAGTTTTTTTGATCGAATAATACCGAAAATGCCATACGAATTTTACTCTCGTATTTTGGAGATAAACGGGAGGCATTTAAAGTAATTCAAATAAGCAGTTATGGACGAACTGGTGTAAAGTTCAATAAATGGATATTATTATTGCTATCTAACGACGTTTTAAACCCCTACTTATATCTGCATTTTACTTACCCGTATTTACAAAATATGTACTCAGCAAAAAAACATCTGCTGTCAGATACGACTTATTATCCTCTGAAAAATACATTTACGAGTTCTCGCTTCGTAAATGCGCCCGAAAGTGCACTATCACTTTGTTAGTAAGCCTGTTTTGAGGCATTTCTCGTGCAGAAGTTCAATAAATGGGTATTATTACTACTGTCTAACGGAGTTTTAAACCCGTACTTATATCTGCATTTTACTTACCCGTATGTACAAAATATGTACTTAGCAAAAAAATTGTATCTGCTGTCAGATACGACTTATTTATTATCCTCTGAAAAAGACATTTACGAGTTCTCGCTTAGTAAACGCACCCGAAAGTACACTAATACATTGTTAGTAAGCCCGTTTTGAGGCATTTCTCGTGCAGAAGTTCAATAAATGGATATTATTATTACTGTCTAACGGAGTTTTAAACCTATACCTATGTCTGCATTTTACATACCCGTATGTACAAAATACTGAGCAAAAAAAAAAAAAAAAAAAATCGTATCTACTATCAAATACGACTTATTATCCTGTGGAAAAGTCTTTTACGAGTTTTCGCTTAGTAAACGCACCCGAAAGTACACTAATACATTGTTAGTAAGCCCGTTTTGAGGCATTTCTCGTGCAGAAGTTCAATAAATGGATATTATTATTACTGTCTAGCGGAGTTTTAAACCTATACCTATGTCTGCATTCCCCTTAGGTACAAAATACCGAGGGGGGAAAAAAAAATCTACTGTCAAATACGACTTATTATCCTGGGAAAAATACATTTACGATTTTCGCTTAGTAAATTCACCCGGAAGTACACTAATACATTGTTATTAAGCCCGTTTTGAGGCATTTCTCGTGCAGAAGTTCAATAAATGGATATTATTACTACTGTCTAACGGAGTTTTAAACCTATACCTATGTCTGCATTACCTGTATGTACAAAATACCGAGGGAAAAAAAAAATTTACTGTCAAATACGACTTATTATCCTGTGAAAAATACATTTACGATTTTCGCTTAGTAAGTTCACCCGGAAATACACTAATACATTGTTATTAAGCCCGTTTTGAGGCATATCTCGTACAGATACGGCTCTGAGACTCTAAAATTCTGTAGAACGGGTTAGCTCACAACGGCAAAACATTCAGATACGTCTTTCTGCTTCTGACAGCAGTAGCTTTGTTATATCCGTCACCTACTAACTAAGAACACGTTGCGCACTCGATAATCTTCGCAGATGTTTGTTTACACCAGCGCCTTACCGTGCAAACTACAAAGCAGCTTGTCAACGCGGCCCGTCGTCGAGACAGTAATTTGTTTGGTTGAAATTCCTTTGCAATATGCAGGAGGCGTCCTTACCCCGTCCCTCACGATTTCGGTCTCTCGACTATGAAAACAATGGGAAAAGCTCCGTCCCTCCTCAACCCGCCAAATCCCACGCCTCATTTACATACGATACAGTGAAAACAATATCTTTAAAAAGGCTCAAGTCGTCGTCTTATCGATTTCCCCAAATCTCTGCTTTTCAACGACCACCCATACGTGCTTGTGTTTTATTGTAATTTACTATTTCAAGGGCGCATACTTTTAGATAACTACCCAATAAATCAATAATCGTTAAAACTGTTCCGTTCCATTTTTCAAGAAAGACAACAGGTTCCCTCCAAAGTCTGTTACCCTTCAAGGAACTTGATTATCGAATTTTCGATTTACCTCTTACGACGTCTGTGGATTTCATAATAACTACCTAAATCTAAAAACCTTCAATTTTGATTCTCTAACATTTTTATCACTCAGCAATCACGTTTCATTTAGGCACGTAATATTTTATTTTACAGAAAAAATGTATGGTAAGAAATCACAAGTGTGCAAGTGAGAGGGAAGATTGGGACTCTCCGTTCTTACTCGGCAACGGAATGGTCAATTTTCAATTTGTAAATTTTTGGTTTATTATTTTCAATAAAGAACCATTGGAATCGAGCATGAAAAAAAGAAAAAAATTCTAACCCCCCTCAAAATTTGATGGTTTACGTTTCAAGGTATGTAGAATCCGAAAATGCAATAAAAACATTTCTGTCTGTCCGCCGTACGCCTTACTGGCCACTTTTCTCAGTTACCATGAATAAAAATTGATGAAATTCGGTTTATAGGTTCCGTTCGGGGTCTAGTTGGTCCTCGAAGCTCGGCGTTACTGTCAGTCGTGTCTAAGGGGTTCAAAATAGGGGTTGAAATTTTCAGATCGCCGTACCTCGAAAACTTTTGATTGAAGGGTACCTATGGTTTTTAAAAATTAAATTTGTCTTGAGCTAAACAATTTTTTGAGACCACCCGGAGCATTGTACGTCCAGCCGTTCGTGTGCACCAAAAAGCTTCGTCAACACGATCGTGAATCAAACGGTATAAATCCGGCCCGGATATCATCACTAGGGAGCACCTGATTACAATCAAGAATGGCTGTATGAAGTCGAGTTGGTTGTTCTGCGATATTACCTATTTCATTTGATAAGTGATGGACTATTGGATTTTGTTGGTAGGTACTTGTGAAACTTGAACAAACTTTGAAGTATTATTGATGGGTAGTAAATTATTACACAACGGCAAATTATTACACAACGGTAAATTATTACACAACGGTTCATCTACCAAGAAGGGGTTGGAGTTTGTTGATCGGTACTTTTGCAACTTGAACAACCGTTGAAGTATTATTGATGGGCAACTTATTACACAACGGTTCATTATACTTGACCACAGAAAACAGTGCTCTACGCAGTAGGGGCATCTATTTCACTCCACATCAACAATTTTCCTTCAGAACTTCATTATTTGCGTTTCTTTTTGCCATTTTAGTTACTTTTTGTCATCGAAAGAATTATTTTACCAACATTTAACTCGTGATTTAGGTAGGTACCTAGTAACGAGTACTGGGTTAGGTACTAACCTGCGGAGGGTCTGCGATCTACATAATAATATGTATAGAGTAGTACATATTATATTATATAGACGGGTTATCTATACAGAGAGCTGTGATCTGTAACAGAAGGGTATTCTGTACAAAATAATAAACCGTTGTGCAGGGATTTGCAGCGTTTTTTAAGCTTCTTTCAGAAAATAAAATGGTTGTGTCATATGGGAAAACAATAATTTAAAATTATTTTAGGATTAGATTAGACACGAAATTTCGGCTTCGACCCTCATTTGTCTGTGAAATTGGTCAACTTTGCCAATAGTGATCCACATATCGATATAATATGAAAGGGGGCTGGACATGTTTTTGTTGAAAAAATAATTTTTACCTGGACTCCTGATTTTTATTTCCTAAAATAATTAGAAAATAATTTTTTCCTTATGATACTCTCTCGTTTATTGACTAAAGGAAGCTTAAATAAGTGTGCAAATATAAAATTGATTGAAGTTTGAAAACTTGGGATGTGGATACCTTTGAGGCGATCGTAGCGCTTATCATGGGATCTCACTAGAGGCCCGTCCAGATTGGCCTTAATAATATAATATACGTGTTACGAATAAAGCAATGGTGAAATGTAAAACTAGATTTAAGCGGTTAAAGTGGGGATTACCTAAGGATGGTTAGGGTGGGGATTACCTACGTTCAACTGGTTACACCTACTAGGTTTACCTTTTTTTCTTGCTTTATCGGCAATATCTGCAAATTATATATTCAAAAACGCCTATTTAACGTGGGTCTTGTAGCGACCATCCAAGCCTTCTGTTGTTCTCCACATGAACCTACAGTTGTAGACAAGTTGCTGCGATACTGACCAATTTTTATGTGGCTATTCGCTGCTAAAACTCATAAATATTGTACCTTTTGCAGGAGTAACCACAGGGATTGTTTGGTAGAGAGGCTGAACGGGCATTTTGGTTTATTATTCTGTGAATAATACACCTATGTATTCGCTCAGCAAAAAATTTTTATAACACCCCCTTAAAATTTTTTCTTTTACGTTTCAAGGTGCGTAGATTCCAAAAATGCAATGTCCGTCCGCCGTACGCCGTATCACGTGTACCGGCTTCATTTTCGGTCTAAAAAGTCGTTCTTTCGCACACATGCTCCATTTGGGCCCTAGTTGTGTCCCGAAACTTTTCAGCCCGATCGGAACATACCCAGGGGTGTTATGAGTGAAAATGTGTGTAAAAAATAGGTACTTTTTGCGTTTTAGTAACATGTTAGTTACATGAGCGTTTGAGGTATCGTTTTCCATGTTTTAGGGACGAGAAGACCGAATATGAAGTCGATTTTGACCAAAGAGTGGAAAATTGAGGTTCTAAGGAAGTTCCAGCCTTAAATTACGTTAAATTTTGGTCTAAAATCGTCGTTTTTCCGCACACAATTCGGGTCCCCATTTGGGAACACATAAATATGGCTCCTAGTTGTCCTCCGAAACACGGCAGCCCGATCGGCATACACCCAGGGGTGATATGGGAGAACAATGGGTGTAAAAATAGGGGTTTTCGAGGGATTTTTGAGGTTTTAGTGAACATGAGCTAGTGAGGTATCGTTTTCCATGTTTTTTTTTTACGGCGAGAAGACCGAATATGTGGTTGATTTTGACCGAAGAGTGAAGAATTGAGGTTTTGACGAGGGTTAAGCTCCCGAAATACATTTTTTATGAGTCAAAAACATAGGAAATTGTCTGAAATCACCATTCATTTGCATAATAACACTAGAAGTTGTATGAACAGGTGAATCAAGACAATTAAATGGTACTACCAATGATCAAAAATTATCTGTTGAAAGGAAAAGCCGAGCCTAATTCGTGTTTTTGGGGGCCAAAACTGGTGGAAACCATAAAAAATAGCCATTTCAATAATTGCACACGAAAGAAACAATAAATGAACAGCCAAAATTTCTGTACGTATGTCCAGTAGAATAATAAACCCATGTGACAAGGACTTTGCAGCTTTTTAGATCTAAAAAAGTCGTTCTTTCGCACACATGCTCCATTTGGGCCCTAGTTGTGTCCCGAAACTTTTCAGCCCGATCGGAATATACCCAGGGGTGTTATGAGTGAAAATGTGTGTAAAAATAAGTACTTTTTGCGTTTTAGCAACATGTTAGTAAAATGAGCTTTTGAGGTATCGTTTTCCATGTTTTTGGGGACGAGAATACCGAATATGAAGTCGATTTTGACCAGACGCGGAAATTGAGGTTTTACCATTGGTTCAGCTCCCAAAATTGTTTTTTTTTTTAGTGAAAAACCTGGAAAACTGTCTGAAATCACCATCCATGTGTATACTAACATTAGAAAAGGTGTAAACAGCTGAATCAAGACCATTAAATCGCACTACCAATGATCAAAGATGATCTGGGGGAAAAAAAAGTGTACGCTATTTCATGTTTTGGGGCCAAAATTGGTGGAAATCATCAGGAATAGCTAATCAATCATTCCACATGAAAGAAACAATAAATTTAACTGCCAACAAGAATCTCTAGAACTCCAATAGAATAATAAACCCATGTGACAAGGACTTTGCAGCGGTTTTCCTGAGCAGCCTGTACAGTTTTGTCGAATCTTACAGACAAATTTTGTCTGTACAGTGTTGTCGAATCCTACTGACACACCTTCTCAATCAGCTCATTAGTGTGGAGTGTCAAAGCAATTTTTTCCCTTTTTTTCCGTTCAACGCAAGACCTATTGTTAGCGTATGGGATTGATTATTATCGAAGGAATTGGTTGATTGTCGAGGATGCTAACGGGATTGGGCTGAAGTCGTTCGAGCGTGAGCGTGTTAATTTCAGATTTGAACGAGCTCATCAAAACTAAATTTTCGGCACAACATTTTTGACAGATTTTTGTAAATTTTTCTCTACAGTTGTGGAATCGTCAACTTGGGGCAGGACGGCCACGTTGTTCGAGTTGTGTTGTTGGCTCGAGTGTTCCGATGGGGTAAATTTGGTAGTGAATAGCTGCTCACTCGGAAATTGCTCCCTGATGGCCTGCTGTAAACGTCAGCTGAGTCTGGGAAGAAAGCACGATCCGGTAGGTTTTTGTCCAAAACGCAATAGTTACGTTGCTTCAATCAGTGTGGAATGGGGTATTCCATCGAGTCTGAAAATAAGGTGATTTTCTGAATATTTTAGTCCAAGAACTGTGAAAAGGGCGTAGAGTGTGGGAGAAGGTGGTTATTGTGTAATATAAGGAAGGAAATGCGAAATAAAGATATTAGATTTTGAAAAAGCCCGGGTCCTACGTCTGCGTCACGGCTGGTCTGTGTGCGCGTGCGTGCGGTTGCATGCGTAAAAGTGGTAAGGCAAGGTACTCGAGCGACATTTTTTGTGGTGGATATATATACCTGTATGTCTGTAACGAGTTACGGCAATTTTGGGACGGACAAATGGGTATTTTGACTTGACATTTTGACAGTATACTACTTACTTGGGCCTCCAGAATTTGCTGTTAGTTTTTTGTGTCTCGGCGACGCCAGGGAGAGGCACCACTCTGGCACCAGTGGTGCCATCTGTCAGAAAGTTTGTGTTTGGTATAGTTTTTCATTTCACCAGCACGCTCTGTCGAATGGAATAACTTTCAAAGCTCTATCGGTCATCCGTACAGCGACTGATGGATATTTAGCCACAAAACGTTGCAAAAAATGGCTGTTATTGAGCGTGGTACATGAGCAGAATTTGAGCCTATTTAAAAATCGGCAGGACCACGAATACTTTCTTCTTCGCCAGAATCAAATCGATGGCTCTATCCAGGCAGTTCCATTCCGTCCGTAATCATCATAGAGAACACTTAAAGAGCACCGTATAGGTACCTGCCTATTTAGAAAAAAGTCGTCGAAGTTTGTGGAAACTCATTTCCACCGAATAAAGAAGGAAGTGCCTGCAAATGGGGGGTTTCTTAGTTCGGGTCCTCGAACCATGAAATATTCATAGACCTCCCAGAAGTTGAAGGGAGAGCTTTACGTATTTCATTCCGATAAACGTTGATATAGACCATAATAGTAACGTCGAATCGGTGGCCGACGATCGATCGTTAATCGAGCGGCTGACGTCGAGGGGAAAATGGTATTTTTCCTAAGGTGAAGGACGTAACGCGAAGGTCCCCACCAGTTTCGTGGTTTTGACCGTCAGATGCGTGGAGTTCTTTCACCTCCTCACCTAATTATCATCCGTCCAGTCCAACGCACCAGAATTGATCAAAAATCGTTAGCCTTATGTTAGTTTTTTTACTTCCATGTTCCTATTATATTTATAGGAATGTATGTATGGTGATACCGTCAAAAATGGGTGTTGGAGCAAAACCATGGAATCTTGTTCAGAAGTGTTCAAAACGAGTTTCTAGTCGGTTTTGTCGCTCGGTTACGTATGCATGTGGGTACGTAGGTAGGAATTTCAAATTGTCATAACTTCCTCAAAATACGGTATTCTTCAGATTTTCTTTTTGGGTTTTGTTCAGCTCGTCGAACTCGTCATTTTGAGATGAGAACGAGCTTTCTAGGTGGAAACGTGAGGGATTCATGACGGATTTTGTAATTTTTCGATTTCAGCGTCAACTACCGCAAACCAGTCACGCAGCATGGCTATAAGAGCGAATTTTAAAAGAAATATATTCGTGCTATTGTGTAAAAAGGTGATATAGCGAGAAACCAAACCACTTTACGTAAAATTATATGACTTTTTCGTGATTTTAGCCATTTTTACTGATTTTTGACGCTTATAAAGTCAAATTTGACCACTCTTTTTTGAGAAAAATATTTTTGCCGTCTAAATAGTCCTTCCGTCGTGAGTCACCATCCCACACATCAGGAGAATTAATATTGATTATAGCCCTTAACACCGATTTTCGATCCCCCCACAAATCCAAATTCGACCCCTATTCTGTATGAAAAACAACTGAAATGGTATTTTTCTGTCTTTACTCGCCCTTCCATACTACTTTCAGTGATGTCATTTCAGTTGCTCGCGATTGTAGCAGTTTTTACCGATTGATGACCCCTAAACTCAAATTTGACCCCTTATGTTAGAAAATTGCTTATCTTCGAAATCATCCTTTTGTTAGTCAGTACGAACGTTTTGGTGAAATTTGACATTTCTTTTATGTACCCAAGGACAGCAGATATCGTCTGGTGCTCAGGATTCTATGAAACGGATTTGCCTATAAAAAATTTCAAAAGTTCGTGTTCTGAAAATTCTGGACTCATTGCATAAGCTTCATTTTCTTTGAAAATTCTCTAAACTGGACCAAAATTGGTGCGGTTGGTATCAAAAACCAAAATGTCCGTTAGGATTGATTTTGAGCTCGATCGCATTCGATTTTTTGGCTAATTGACAGCAAAAAATTGTCAGCGGGTCCAAACGTTTTCTAGGTTTGCTGGCTAAATGACGTTGGTGTGGTGTCAGAAAGTGGTTGAAAGTGTGATCTCGATGCAAGGTTCCGGATTTCGTATTTTGTATTATGCACAGAATTATAAACCAAAATGCAATGTCCGTCCGCCGTATCATCCATATCTACTTATTTTTGGTCTAAAGAAAATTAGTTCTTCCGCACACAGGCTCCACCTGAGGGCAGTGAGTATAGAAGTTACTTCTATACTCACTGCCTGAGGGCCCTAGTTGTGTCCCGAAACTTTGCAGCCCGATCGGAACATACCCAGGATGGTCCCCCCCCCCCCCCCCCTTATTTTATTTTATATGAAGTCGATTTTGACCGAACAGTGGAAAATTGAGGTTGTTACGAAGTTTCAGCTCCCAAATTCATTTCTTATGAGTCAAAAACCTGGGAAATTGTCTGAAATCACCACAAATTTGTATAATAACACTGGAAGTAGTAACTGGTGAATCAAGACAATTAAATGACACCACCAATGATCGAAGATAATTTTTCAAAAATAGGAGCCTTTCGAGTTATTGGGGGCCAAAACTGGTGGAAACCAACAAAAATAGCTATTTAAATTATTGCTCACGAAAGAAACAAAAAATTAGCAGCCCACATTTCTTCCGGTATGTCCAGTAGAATAATAAACCCATGTGACAAGGACTTCGCGACGTTTTGGTTTATTAATCTGGGAATAATATTGGTTTATTATTCTGTGAATTTTTTCCCTTTGTATTTGCTCAGCAACAAATTTTTGTAGCACCCCCTCAAAATTTTTTCTATTGCGTTTCGAGGTGCGTAGATTCTAAAAATGCAATGTCCGTACGCCGTCCGCCGCATCATGCTACTTCATTTTCAGTATAAAAAATTCGTTCTTTCGCGCACAGGCTCCATTTGGGCCCTAGTTGTGTCCCGAAACTTTGCAGCCCGATCGGAATATACCCAAGGGTGTTATGGGTAAAAAATGGATGTAAAAACATGGTTTTTTGGTGTTCTAGTGATGTTTTTTCGTGTTTTTTAGGGCGAGAAGACCTAATATGTGCTCGATTTTGACCAGAGTGAAGAATTGGGGTTGTAACGAAGGTTCAGCTCCCAAAATTGATTTTTTATGAGTGAAAAACCTGGGAAATCGTCTGCAATCACCATCAATTTGTATAATAACACTTGAAAAAGTGTCAACAGGTGAATCATACAATTAAATGGCACTATCAATGATAGAAGATATTTGAAAAAAAAAACCAGTCATGCAGCATGACTTAATGAGCGAATTTTCAAAGAAATATTCGAATTAATGGCTATGGTTTTGAATAAAGGAAAACTTCTTCCTCCTACTGTTAGTACCTAAATTGAATAATTTGAAATAGATTTTTTCTTTCGTCTTCCTTCTAGTAATACGTGGGCCGGTACTTGTCTATCTATGAAGGTATCATAACAATTATATGTCAAATGGGAAATTCAAGGAGTTGTACTAATCGTTTGCCTCCCCCTTTTTTGCTTCGAACTCTCGTCTTCAATTAATACTTCTCACATTTTTCAATCTGACCACTCTAAGGGGGTGGGGGGGGGGGGGGGGGGGTAAGAGTTTAAAGATTATCCTAGTTTTGGGTAATTTTTGCGCACTTTAAATGCTCTAATTTAAGAACGGATTTAGATATCTAAAATCCGATTTCACCATCGTGTTCAGCGTGCAACAACCTTTAAAATGAGGGGTCACTTGTTAGAAAATAACATTTTGGGGATTTTTGGGTAATTTTTGCGCACTTTAAATGCTCTAATTTGAGAACGGATCAAGATATCTAAAATCCGATTCCACCATCGTGTTCAGCGTGCAAAAACCTTTAAAATGAGGGGTCACTTGTTGGAAAATAACATTTTGGGGATTTTTGGGTAATTTTTGCGCACTTTAAATGCGCCAAAACCCTCCTTAGAGTAGGCCAATTTCGCCCATCTTCGAACTTAGCCTTTCGATTGCCAAGATAGATTTTTTGTGCAAATTTGAGCTGTTTATCTCAATTCTATCGAGAGTTATCGTCTGGAGTGACACATATATATATAAATATATATATACATATAAAAAAGTGTTAAATTTCAGGAATCGTTTTAGAATGGTCTGAAACGGATTTCTATGAAGAAAATTTCCAAAAATTTATATTATTTAAATTTCGAAGCCATTGCAATAGCTTCATTTTCTTTGAAAATTCGCTAAAAGGAGCGTAATTGGTGTTTTTGGGGGCCAAAATTGGTGGAAACCATCAGAAGTAGCTATTTATTTCATATGAGAGAAACAATAAAAAAATGAACAGCCAACATTTCTGTAGGTAGGTCCAATAGAATAATAAACCCATGTGACAAGGACTTCGCAGCGTTTTTATGTTCCATACAAAACGCCTTTTTTCTCCTTCATTTTTATTCACGACCCATTCAACCATATTTCTAATTCTGAATATTTGAATAACAGCTGATATTTTCGATATAATTTTTATATTATTAGCCACAAATAATAGTCTACCCGGCGCTGGTCTTTAGTGATGGACGTGTAGTAGGTAGGTATGTTGTGGCATCAATCTTCGATTTTCCGCGTTAGGAAGTAGAGCTTCATCCCATCTACCGGCTTCCACCTCAACTATAACTCGACGTCCTCCAACAGCTGCATCGCCATTACGCCCCGAGAGGTTTCACTCAGTGTTGTCACCAGTGTGGCCAATCCATAGAATATGTCAGTAGATGGTGTCTTGTGCTCACCGCCTCATTATGAGTGTAAAAAACCCTACTATTTAAAATAAATGTATCGTGATCCTAACCCATTATTCTACTACTAATAATTCAGTGCTGCCTCTTCAAGGTAACTTCTAAGCCTTTCACCTTTTCCAGTCGACTGAAAATCCCCCTTTGACAATCCAACATAAATAGCTCCCATATTCCTTCCCATCATATGGGAAAAGCCTGTGTGCCACTGGAATCATAATTAGGGAATTTTGCAACTTTTGTTCAACATTTTAAACCGCGTTCATCCGTGAATATTACAATATGCACGTGAGTTACATGACGTGACTTCAAATATTGGTTTATTCAACTAATTACTTACCTGTGTGACACTAACCTAGTATTGTTTACTAACGTAGTATTACTTTCTAGCGTATTATTACTTACTAACCTAGTATTACTAACATACTTGTTCAAAAGTTCCATCCATACGTTGATGCCAAACTTCCTTCTAAGGATAAAGTAATTACACAGCTTGACCGAAGTACGTTGAGGGTGGGAGTAAATAAATAATAGACGATAATTGATATTTACCAGCTGTTAACGCTGTTTTTGACAGGGTCGTGTCTGACCTTTGTATCAATTCTATCTCTAGCACATTTTGTACAGGAGGCACTTAACCAATTTCAGATGAAATACCTAGCCAGTTTCAAAATGTATGCCAACCCTAATGTAGGTATTTCTAAATAATCTGACTCTCTTACGCGTTGTGAATTTTGTAAGTAGGTACTTAGATGAAAAAGTTGTGTATTTAATGGGCAACAAGTACTTATCATTGATTTTCGAATGGGAACAAACATCTGCATAGAAAATTTGAAATATACATAGTCGTATTCAAAACATTGCATAATTATATGTCACTACGCAGTTCACATTGTTTTGCTATGTTGTTTCAACGCTTGAAACTGAAATTTGGGCCTTATTTATTCGCATCGAAATTTCTATTCTTAGAACTCGTTTCATTAGGTTGTTTCATTTTTTAATTTTTATAAAGGAACATAGAAGTATTTTGATTTTGCTTGCATTTGCATATTTTAGGGGTGATTTCAATTGTAGCTAGTAGTCAACGGCATTTTCTCATACGCTTTGTGACAAAAATTGCTGAAAACCGTCTATAATAATTTAAAACGCCGACTGAGTTGTGAGATGGAGAGTCCGGACAAGGAAAGATTATTTTTCGTGGTTGAAAAAACATCTGGTTTCACAAAAACAAGACAAATGATGAAATTCTCAAGGTTTATCATCTTGTAAATATTGCGAAAAAGTAGGTGGAATAAATTTGGTAAAAATATCGAAAATACATAAGTACCTCAAGTTAGCTATGTGAATGGCACAGTGGAAGTGGATATCACTGGGAAAGATAAACATAACTACTCGATGATACTGTGGTTATCAACGTGGATGGGTGGAGGGGGGATTTATGTATCTCGTCTGTGAAAAAGTAGAAATAAATATGTTTGGATTTGAATGAAAATATGAGAATACTGGACACTTTGAGGCAGGCAGGAAAAATGACAGCAACATAATTATCAATAGGTTGCCTTCAAAATAATTTTGTAGGTACCTTCATCTGAGAAACTGAATTTTGTGAATCCAGTAGTATTGGTTGTAGCAAAGGGGAAATAGCACACCGGTATATTGTGTTAGTGTTTTTAAGAATTTTAAGAAATATTAGTAGGTACCTATTTCTTTCGGCATTACGTGATTATCTACGGATTTTTTTTAGGGTGGCTAAAGAGAGGTTGGAGTTGGGAGGTTGGCAACCTTGGTTGTCCTGGAGCTTACAGGTTTTGTTACTCCGGGTTGTGTTGTTTCTATCTCGGGTTTCTTTGTAGTGTCAGTGCAACGCGAATTGTCGGCTGACTGTTCATTTTCCGGATGTTGTACCCACCGGAGGGCTGTGTGTGATCGTGAAAAGTCGAGCCTGGCGGAAAGTCATCTGTGCCAGGGGCGGGTGACAGCCTCATCGATTGCACGCGGAGACGTTCCGGGGGCGGGTTGACTCGGGTTCGCCGCTCGGGGATCGAAGAATCTCGGTCGGTCGTCGTCCACTGATGCGATAGACATCCGGATATCCGATAGTCGACGAGCACTGTGAGTATGGCCGGGCGGAAAAGACGGGTTCTGACTCCGACGGACGGACGGAGGTTGCCGGGTCCCAAAAGGAGACGCAGCCCCGTCCGGAGGCGGCCGGCGACGAGGAGTCGGATGCGGGCCCTCGCCCGGGCGCCGGATCCGGATCGTTTCAGCTCGTCGGAGTCTGAACCGGAGCCTCCGTCGCCCCAGCAGGTCATTCAGCAAATCCGTCTCATCGATTCTCCCAATGGTAAATTGTCAAACTACCTATGTACCTCCTAACTAGGTAGGTATGTTTTTATACAGAAAAGACTTCCGTGGTATTCTGCCAGCCAAAAAAATCTGCGAAATCCTTGTCACATGGTTTATTATTCTGTTGACTGTTCATTTATTGTTTCTTTCATGTGCAATAATTGAAATAGCTATTTCTGATGGTTTCCGCCAATTTTGGCCCCCAAAAATACGAATTACGCTCCTTTTTCCAAACTATCTCTGATAATTGATAGTGACATTTAATTGTCTTGATTCATCTGCTAATACTACTTCTAGTGTTGTTATACAAATTTATGGTGATTTCAGACAATTTCCCAGGTTTTTGGCTCATCAAAAATGAATTTTGGGAGCTCACCCTTCGTTACAACCTCAATGCTTCCCTCTTTGGTCAAATTCAACTTCATATTCGGTCTTCTCGCCCTAAAAAACATGGAAAACTACCTCACAAGGTCATGTTCACTTAAACCTCAAAAACTCCGTGAAACCCCCTATTTTTACACCCATTGTTCTCCCATAACATCCCTGGGTGTATGCCGATCGGGCTGCCGAGCTTCGGAGCACAACTAGGACCCAAATGTGTTCCCAAATGGGGACCCACAATGTGCGGAAGAACGACGATTTTAGACCAAAATTTAACTTAAATTTAAGGCTGAAACTTCGTTAGAACCTCAGTTTTCCACTCTTTGGTCAAAATCGACTTCATGGTCGGTCTCCTCGTACCAAAAAACATGGAAAACTATACCTCAAAAGCTCATGTTACTAAAACACAAAAAATACCCATTTGTATACCAATTTTTTGCTCATAACACCCTTGGGTATATTCCGATCGAGCCCAAATGGAGCATGTACATGCGAAAGAACAAATTTTTTATTCCGAAAATGAAGCCGGTATGCGTGATACGGCGTACGGCGGACGGACATTGCATTTTCTGAATATGCGCACCTTGAAACGGAAAAGAAAAAACTTTCGAGGGGGTGTTACCTTTATAAAAAATTTTGCTGAGCGACTACATAGGTGCATTATTTACAGAATAAGTCAGTCCTCGTAAGTCAGTGAATTTTAGTTGTAATAAATTTAATGAACCGAAGACAAATAATATGTCCATAGTGGGCTCACAAGGCATCGAGAAATGCCAGGGAATTCCATATGAGATGGTGGAAGGGAATTTCGTATGTGCCGTTACCTACTCAGTCATAAAGCAACTTAGTTTGCAAAGGTACCTACCTACCACACTAGGCTCATAGTTGGAGCCGATTTACCTCTATTTACCCGTAGATCAACTTGATCTTTTGCTGCATTCATTCTTTGTGATTCGACCTATTGAAATAAACCTACTTTATTGGTATGCACGCCATCTTCAGATTCTTCTCCTCCATTCTAATTGTAGAAGAGCGTTAATAAAATTAGTAAAAGAAATTTGTTGGTCTACTTGTTAACTTCCTAGGAAACAAGTGCCTAAGGTAAAAGCCCCAATGCCGGACTCTGTACCAGTACCGGTCGTTTCTTCAAATAATTTGTAAAATAATTAATTCATTTTAGCGAATTTTCAAAGAAAATGAAGCTATTGCAATGGCTTCGAAATTTAAATAATATAAATTTTTGGAAATTTTCTTCATAGAAATCCGTTTCAGACCATTCTAAAACGATTCCTGAAATTTAACACTTTTTTATATGTATATATATATTTATATATATATGTGTCACTCCAGACGATAACTCTCGATAGAATTGAGATAAACAGCTCAAATTTGCACAAAAAATCTATCTTGGCAATCGAAAGGCTAAGTTCGAAGATGGGCGAAATTGGCCTACTCTAAGGAGGGTTTTGGCGCATTTAAAGTGCGCAAAAATTACCCAAAAATCCCCAAAATGTTATTTTCCAACAAGTGACCCCTCATTTTAAAGGTTTTTGCACGCTGAACACGATGGTGGAATCGGATTTTAGATATCTTGATCCGTTCTCAAATTAGAGCATTTAAAGTGCGCAAAAATTACCCAAAAATCCCCAAAATGTTATTTTCTAACAAGTGACCCCTCATTTTAAAGGTTGTTGCACGCTGAACACGATGGTGAAATCGGATTTTAGATATCTAAATCCGTTCTTAAATTAGAGCATTTAAAGTGCGCAAAAATTACCCAAAACTAGGATAATCTTTAAACTCTTACCCCCCCCCCCCCCCACCCCCTTAGAGTGGTCAGATTGAAAAATGTGAGAAGTATTAATTGAAGACGAGAGTTCGAAGCAAAAAAGGGGGAGGCAAACGATTAGTACAACTCCTTGAATTTCCCATTTGACATATTATAATTGTTATGATACCTTCATAGATAGACAAGTACCGGCCCACGTATTACTAGAAGGAAGACGAAAGAAAAAATCTATTTCAAATTATTCAATTTAGGTACTAACAGTAGGAGGAAGAAGTTTTCCTTTATTCAAAACCATAGCCATTAATTCGAATATTTCTTTGAAAATTCGCTCATTAAGTCATGCTGCATGACTGGTTTTTTTTTTTTCGAATTATGTTGACGAAGCTTATGAGTGTAAACGTACAATGCTCCGGGTGGTCTTAAAATATTACCAAGTTCGAGATCAATTTAAAAACGAAAAAATATCTTTCTATTGACAATTTCAACCCCTATCTTTCACCCCGTAGAGGTGACTGACAGTAAGGTAGGTAAGCTTTGTATTCGTGCAAGTCTGCAAGATTTAAAAAAAATTTTCCTCCCAAATGAAAATTTCTACTCGCATTTTACGTTTCAGACATCAAGAAGATGTTGTTGGTCCGGTGTGTGTCCGTCTGTTCACTAATGTCTGTAATTAGTTGAGAAATCGTGTTTCCGTCAAAATGCAAAAATCACCTTTCTAACATTCATTTTATTAATAAAGAATAATAGTTCTAAATTCATTTTCTTAACCAACTTACTAAGTAAAAGTCGCTCAATACTAGAGGTGGGTAGTTCCTGACTTAACTACTCTTGAGGAACTAACTCCGTCAACTGAACTACTCCTCGTTAGTTCACTTCACTTCACTGAACGTTCGTTCACTAGGATCACAGAGTAAAAGAATCAAGGACCCCGTGTCTAGAGAGGGATACTGGATGTAGGAAGGGGGAACTAAAGAACTACCGTTCTGTGCATTATGAACTAAGAACTAGTAACTCACTCACTCTCAAGGCGCCTGAGTTAGTGCCTTTAGTTGGTAGGTTCATAGGAGCGTTCATAGGTTTAGTGGGGGTCATACCCCCCCCCCCCCCCCCGCATTGGCTCGAAAACTATCACAAATTAAAATTAAATCTTAAGAATGTTAACAATCACAAAAATTACAAACAAATACAACAATAACATATTTACCGGTAACTCAAACATGATTAAACACTTAAGTAATATTACGTTTATTTTATTACAAACGATCTGTCCCAAAAATTTGACCCACTCTTTTTGACAAAAATACTTATGGAAATAGTCCGTCACCATCCCACAGTTCAGGTGAATAATATTGATTTTAGCCCTTAATACCAATTGTTGACCCCCAAAAATACTAATTAGACCCTTATTCTGTGTGAAAAAACTGAAATGGAGTTTTTCTGTCTTCACTTATCCTTCCATACCACTTTCAGTGATTTTCTACATCAATTTTAGCCGTTTTTACCTATTTTTGACCCCTTAAAAACTCAAATTTTACCCCCTTCGGATTGTTGAAAATTTCTCATCCTTTTGTTTGGCAGTAAGAACATTCTGGCGAAATTAAATATAGAAAAATACCATTTCAGTTGTTTTTCACACAGAATAGGAGTCAGATTTTGATTTAAGGGGGTAAAAAATTAGTATTAATGGCTAAAATCAATAAAATTCGCCTGACGTTGTGTGGGATGATTATTCACGAGGGACTATCTCGATGATAAAACTATTTTTCTCAAAAACAAGTGGGTCAAATTTGACTTTATTAGGATCGAACATGGGTAAAAATTGCTAAAATCACGAAAAATGATATAATTTTAAGAAAAGTGGTATGTTCTCTCGCTATGTCATCTGTTTACAGAATAGCATGAATATTTCTTTGAAAATTTGCTCTTACAGCCATGCTGCATGACAAGAACTTTTTTTCTATTTCCGATAACCCCCCCTTCAACTATCCTGGCTACGCCACTGCAATGAACGGTAGTTACTTTACTACACAAGAGGATATTCGCTGAACGATAGGTCCTTAGGAGTTAGTTCAGATGGGCTGGATACTGCACAAGGAGTTTTAAGTATCGCGGAACGACAGTTCAAAGGAATAAGGAACTGAGTTGGTGTCATATATTTATCTTCGTTCTCGTTCTCGTTCCTGTCTCGTTCTCGTTCATATATTTATCTTCGTTCTTGTGTCGGTTGATTGGAAACGAAAAGGAACTGGAATGAACTACTGAATTAAAAGGAACTGGAATGAACTACTGAACTAACGGAAAAGAACTGCTCCTTTCATGGAGCGAACTACTGAACTTGAGTCCCTCATATGAACTACTCTTACCCACCACTACTCAGTACTGTCTGTCACACTCATTTTGGACCACCCAGTTAAGGTCGTGGAATGCTCATGAAATCCTTATTTGGCGGCCACCCTGTTTAGGTACCTCTTAAAACGTCAACCACATTCCTCCCTTGTCGGGGAATACATTATGCGGATATGGGTGGGCATATGTCGTGAATAACAGGTAGGTACGCCTGATCTTACAGCGTCGTTGTATTAGGACGTAGTTGGGGCTCTATCCATTGTACCTACCTTTCGATACGGAACAGCCGTAGCATCTGCCTTTCTTCGCGAAGGGAGCAGCTGTTTGGTAGAGACTCCACACTGGGTGCAGCCAGCTGGGGTGTGGGCATCTGCTGTTCACAACAGTATTATTGTTTATTGTTCACAAATAAATGTATTCCTCCCAGCAACGTTTGTGCTATATAACGTTCTTTCCAGGCTTTTGGGTATATTTGTGAGCAAGGCGACCTAGGAATTTACTCATTCGGGCTCCATTCGTGTGCACAGAACTGGCGGCTGCGACTGCGATGTGATTGAAATATTGAGGAGTTATTTGTATGATGGGTGCGAATTGATGACAGTCTTTCGTGGGATGAGCACCTCAGTCTTCTCTGTCACAAACTTTAAAAAATCATATTTTTTATTGATATTTATTCAACCTACACCTATTCCTAAAGCCATTCTTAGGCTCATTTACGTGACCGTAATTCAGTTTGGCATCATAGTCTGGAGCTCGGCCACTTACACCTCCTTACATAGCATAGAAATCCTGCGGAGTATTTTTAAAGTGATGTTCAGGAAATCCCGTCGATACGCCACCACAGAAATCTACAACGGCCAGCTCCACAGCCCAGTTTCATGTGAAATCTTTGCTCCTTTTTCACCACAAGCACCCATATTTGATAGTTTCTGTACAGCAGCACGAGTACCATACTCGCTTCGCGGCATCTGACATGATCATTCACCCAAAATTGCTACTTTCTAATTCAACCCGATCTCTCCCGGTCCTTCAATAAAACTCCATATAGCTTCAAGTTCCCCACGAATAATTATACCTACTCGCACCAAATATAAAATATTAAAAGTTCCAGTCATGCAGCATGGCTGTAAGAGCGAATTTTCAAAGCAATATTCGTGCTGTTGTGTAATAAGATTATGTAGCAAGAAACCATATCATTTTTCATAAAAAACGTAATTTTTTCGTGATTTTAGCAATTTTTACAGATTTTTGACCCCAGTAAAGTCAAATTTGACCCAGTATTTTTTTGAGAAAAATATTTTTATAATCGAAATAGTCCCTCCGACGTGAATTGCCGTACCGCATAACGTCAGGTGAATTAATATTGATTTTTTAGCCCTTTATACAAATTTTTGACCCCCAAAAATCCGAATGAAAAACAACTGAAATGGTATTTTTCTGTCTTTACTCACCCTTCCGTACCACTTTCAGTGATTTTATATCGATTGTTCGCGATTTTAGCCGTTTTAACAGATTTTTACACCTAAGAACTCAAATTTGACCCCCTTACCCCCTTAGAGTTTTTGAAAATTGCTCACCTTCGAATTGGAATTGTTATCATGTAGGTACCCAAGGGATATCGTCTGGAGTGACACAAAAAACAAAAAAATATGTATAATTATATATACATACCTATGTACATACATTTTTGTTAAAATCTAGGGATGCTCTGAAACGGATTTGCTTATAAAAAAAATGTCAAAACATAATTTCCTCTTGGCTGGCCTAATTGGACCAAACATCCGTCTCTGAACTTCGACTTAGCATTTATTCTTGAAAATGGAATCCCGAAAAATGTGAAAAGAAACTTTTAAAAAATTCATGTAACAGTGGATGGATGGATGTTCCCTTAGAGTTTTGGAAAATTGCTCACCTTCGAACTCTTCCTTTCGATTGGCAGTACGAACGTTTTGGCAAAATCTGGAATTGTTATCATGTACCCAAGGACAGAGATATCGTCTGGAGTGACACAAAAAATGAAAAAATATGTATAATTATATATACATACCTATATACATATACATTTTTGTTAAAATCTAGGGATGCTCTGAAACGGATTTGCCTATTAAAAAAAGTCAAAAATTCATGTTCTGAAAATTTTGGACCCATTGCAATAGCTTTTCTTTGAAAATTCGCTAAAACATAATTTCCTCTTGGCTGGCCTAATTGGACCAAATATCCGTCTCTGAACTTCGACTTAGCATTTATTCTTGAAAATGGAATCCCGAAAAACGTGAAAAGAAACTTTTTTAAAATTCATGTAACAGTGGATGGATGGATGTTTTAGCGAATTTTCAAAGAAAATGAAGCTATTGCAATGGCTTCGAAATTTAAATAATATAAATTTTTGGAAATTTTCTTCATAGAAATCCGTTTCAGACCATTCTAAAACGATTCCTGAAATTTAACACTTTTTTATATGTATATATATATATATTTATTTATATATGTGTCACTCCAGACGATAACTCTCGATAGAATTGAGATAAACAGCTCAAATTTGCACAAAAAATCTATCTTGGCAATCGAAAGGCTAAGTTCGAAGATGGGCGAAATTGGCCTACTCTAAGGAGGGTTTTGGCGCATTTAAAGTGCGCAAAAATTACCCAAAAATCCCCAAAATGTTATTTCCCAACAAGTGACCCCTCATTTTAAAGGTTTTTGCACGCTGAACACGATGGTGGAATCGGATTTTAGATATCTTGATCCGTTCTCAAATTAGAGCATTTAAAGTGCGCAAAAATTACCTAAAAATCCCCAAAATGTTATTTTCTAACAAGTGACCCCTCATTTTAAAGGTTTTTGCACGCTGAACACGATGGTGGAATCGGATTTTAGATATCTTGATCCGTTCTCAAATTAGAGCATTTAAAGTGCGCAAAAATTACCCAAAAATCCCCAAAATGTTATTTTCCAACAAGTGACCCCTCATTTTAAAGGTTTTTGCACGCTGAACACGATGGTGGAATCGGATTTTAGATATCTTGATCCGTTCTCAAATTAGAGCATTTAAAGTGCGCAAAAATTACCCAAAAATCCCCAAAATGTTATTTTCTAACAAGTGACCCCTCATTTTAAAGGTTTTTGCACGCTGAACACGATAGTGAAATCGGATTTTAGATATCCAAATCCGTTCTTAAATTAGAGCATTTAAAGTGCGCAAAAATTACCCAAAACTAGGATAATCTTTAAAATCTTACCCCCACCCCCTTAGAGTGGTCAGATTGAAAAATGTGAGAAGTATTAATTGAAGACGAGAGTTCGAAGCAAAAAAGGGGGAGGCAAACGATTAGTACAACTCCTTGAATTTACCCACAGCGATCAAATAAATAAGCACTTAGTACAATTACGTAATAAACAAACGGTAGAATCAGGATGGACAAAACGTACAAATTAAAATAAATACGAAGAGAATATACATAGAAAACCAAATTTTAGACCGAAGTTTTCCTTTATTCAAAACCATAGCCATTAATTCGAATATTTCTTTGAAAATTCGCTCATTAAGTCATGCTGCATGACTGATTTTTTTTTTGTTTTCCATGTCTACAGTAGAAAAATAGCTTAGTTCAATACAGAGAACACTTGTAGGCTACCTACGTAATGTAATTCATTATTATAATTTTTTGTATCAACTAATGTACCTGGTAATAGGACAATGAGATGTTGTTTGCGCAAGCTACTCTTGCCGAACCGCAGGTCTCTCTGGGCATATTCAACCAATCAGTGATGGAGTCTCCAAATCCTGAGCAAGCGAGTTATAGCTCATATCCCTTCTGATTTATTTCCATCTGTGTTGTAACACTCATTGAATATTATTTGAATAAAAACGTTTTCTATTGAAGTCTGTTCATTTACTGCTCTAACATTTTGGGTATCTATTTACACGTTGAATACGTCTGATTTGAACTTTACATTCGTTTTCATAATTTCATCCAAATACTCAGTTATATTACGCAGAAGTTGGTTCATGATGAGAACGGAGACTCAGCCTGTGCGAGTTGATCGGTGTTAGGGAAGTTGTGACATCAGGATGTGACCCTCAGGTTTTTCTTTCGACTCACTTCGTCTTCGGGGGATTCAGACAGCGGGATGGGGATCACGTGACAGCTCTGCGAACTGCGTCAACAACTGCTGAGCTCAGCCGTTGAGTGAAAAGAGACGACGGGGCAAGCTGGACAGGATGGGTACGATCGTGGGGACTTGTATCCCGGATCAACCAGCCCCACAGGACGACCTCCTCCACATCACCAGGGTCCTCTACGGTACAGACCAGATGATGTTCTACTCCTTGTTATCTCTTTCTTGTGCAAAATAGGATGCAACTGAGCCACCAGAACGTTTTAATTGGTTTCCTCATAAAATTGGTTAACCAATTTGCTGATGCTTCATCACAAAAATTTGCTGAGGGCAGTGGAGGGATGTAATAAGTATTTACTGAGTATTTAGTACTAAGTATTTAGGTACTAGTTATGTATTGAAGGCTTCATCAAGGAATCCTAATGAGAGCTATTCTGCCGACCTTAGCGCAAAAATCTGACTTAGACTAAAGTGACTTATTGCTGCTCCTTGTTATCCCTTTATTGTGCAGAATAGGATGAAACTGAGCCACCAGAACGTTTTAATTGGTTTCCTCATAAAATTGGCCAACCAATTTGCTGATGCTTCATCACAAAAATTTGCTGAGGGCAGTGGAGGGATGTAATAAGTATTTACTGAGTATTTAGTACTAAGTATTTAGGTACTAGATATGTATTCAAGGAATCCTAATGAGAGCTATTCTGCCGTCCTTAGCGCAAAAATCTGACTTTTTGACTAAAGCGACTTACTGCTGCTCCTTGTTATCCCTTTATTGTGCAAAATAGGGTGAAACTGAGCCACCAGAACGTTTTAATTGGTTTCCTCATAAAATCGGTTACGGTAGTAACCAATTTGCTGATGCTTCATCACAAAAATGTGCTGAGGGCAGTGGAGGGATGTAATAAGTATTTACTGAGTATTTAGTACTAAGTATTTAGGTACTAGATATGTATTCAAGGAATCCTAGTGAGAGCTATTCTGCCGTCCTTAGCGCAAAAATCTGACTTTTTGACTAAAACGACTTACTGCTGCTCCTTGTTATCCCTTTATTGTGCAAAATAGGGTGAAACTGAGCCACCAGAACGTTTTAATTGGTTTCCTCATAAAATTGGTTAACCAATTTGCTGATGCTTCATCACAAAAATTTGCTGAGGGCAGTGGAGGGATGTAATAAGTATTTACTGAGTATTTAGTACTAAGTATTTAGGTACTAGATATGTATTCAAGGAATCCTAGTGAGAGCTATTCTGCCGTCCTTAGCGCAAAAATCTGACTTTTTGACTAAAATGACTTACTGCTGCTCCTTGTTATCCCTTTCTAGTCCAAAACAGGATGAAACTGAGCCACCAGAACGTTTTAATTGGTTTCCTCATAAAATTGGCCAACCAATTTGCTGATGCTTCATCACAAAAATTTGCTGAGGGCAGTGGAGGGATGTAATAAGTATTTACTGAGTATTTAGTACTAAGTATTTAGGTACTAGATATGTATTCAAGGAATCCTAGTGAGAGCTATTCTGCCGTCCTTAGCGCAAAAATCTGACTTTTTGACTAAAATGACTTACTGCTGCTCCTTGTTATCCCTTTCTAGTCCAAAATAGGATGAAACTGAGCCACCAGAACGTTTTAATTGGTTTCCTCATAAAATTGGCCAACCAATTTGCTGATGCTTCATCACAAAAATTTGCTGAGGGCAGTGGAGGGATGTAATAAGTATTTACTGAGTATTTAGTACTAAGTATTTAGGTACTAGATATGTATTCAAGGAATCCTAGTGAGAGCTATTCTGCCGTCCTTAGCGCAAAAATCTGACTTTTTGACTAAAATGACTTACTGCTGCTCCTTGTTATCCCTTTCTAGTCCAAAATAGGATGAAACTGAGCCACCAGAACGTTTTAATTGGTTTCCTCATAAAATTGGCCAACCAATTTGCTGATGCTTCATCACAAAAATTTGCTGAGGGCAGTGGAGGGATGTAATAAGTATTTACTGAGTATGTAGTACTAAGTATTTAGGTACTAGATATGTATTCAAGGAATCCTAGTGAGAGCTATTCTGCCGTCCTTAGCGCAAAAATCTGACTTTTTGACTAAAATGACTTACTGCTGCTCCTTGTTATCCCTTTCTAGTCCAAAATAGGATGAAACTGAGCCACCAGAACGTTTTAATTGGTTTCCTCATAAAATTGGCCAACCAATTTGCTGATGCTTCATCACAAAAATTTGCTGAGGGCAGTGGAGGGATGTAATAAGTATTTACTGAGTATTTAGTACTAAGTATTTAGGTACTAGATATGTATTCAAGTCTTCATCAAGGAATCCTAGTGAGAGCTATTCTGCCGACCTTAGCCCAAAAATCTGACTTTTTGACTAAAATGACTTACTGCTGCTCCTTGTTATCCCTTTCTAGTCCAAAATAGGATGAAACTGAGCCACCAGAACGTTTTAATTGGTTTCCTCATAAAATTGGCCAACCAATTTGCTGATGCTTCATCACAAAAATTTGCTGAGGGCAGTGGAGGGATGTAATAAGTATTTACTGAGTATTTAGTACTAAGTATTTAGGTACTAGATATGTATTTCAAGGCTTCATCAAGGAATCCTAGTGAGATCTATTCTGCCGTCCTCAGCGCAAAAATCCGACTTTTTGACTAAAGTGATTTACTGCTGCTTTAGGTGGTTTAAACGGAATTGCCGAGTCGTATTTCGGCAGGAAATTTTTCAAAACGAGCTTACGAATTACGGATTAAGTCGATTTTGGGGGATTTAAAGTAATTTGCCCTTTCGAGACACGACTGTGCGCTAAGTACGGCAATATTATATAATTGACCTCCCAGTACTGTCATTAGAGTTGGGTGCCTAGTATTCGTTCTACTGGAGGAATCCTAACATTTGGTCAGGAAAATTCTTACTTTTTGGTTCCTCACTACCAAAGGTAAGGAAGCTTTGTGTTTGTGCTAAGTGTCGAAAAAAATTTATTTCCTCCAAAATGAAAATTTCCACTTGCGTTTTGCGTTTCAGACAGTAAGGAAAATATTTGGTTCCGTGTCTGTCTGTGGTCAATTCCTTTTTCCGGGAAAAACTACACGAAATACCTAGTGGTGGTAATGAGTTGAAATTCGATATTTTTTGAATTTTGGTAAAAAAATCGATATTTTGGGAAATTGGGGTGCTGTAAACGAAATCGTATCTTAGAACCAAGGTAGGCCTATTATTATTTTAGCCAGCCATTTGACAGTCCGATCTGTAGGAGTAAGACCAGCTATAAAACAGGCTTAACAACAGGCTTAGGTACTGAAAAATAGTTGCAGGTTAAAATTTATGACATACTTTTATATTAATCAACTGTTTCTGTTATTCGCTTGATCATTGGGTTGGCGGAAACGACCGAGAATTGCTGAACAAGGCAACACTGAACACACAGGCTGACTCAAGGTATGTTCCGACAGGCAGTTCCGGACCGTTCTTAACTGGCTACGCCCATTTTTGGCTGTTTGGACAGCATCAGAACTAGTTCTGAAAGATTACGAACTAGAAGTTGGATGTTCGGACAAAGCAGTTCGTAATCGGTGTGGCTGTTCTCGAGTAGTTTTTTGGTTCGGTGAAGGGGTGAGGTCGCTTGGGGAAGCCTAATCTATATCCCTTCTTAACCGGTGATTGATTCCATGTCCCAATTGACAAGTCCCAATAGTTGTTCCATACCAACGATGGAGGTTGATCACCTAGAGCTAGAGGTTGCCCAGATGAGCACAATTCACTGGACAACAACCTATGACAACATTATCCGCCAATACTCGTATGTAGGAGCTTTTCTACACCAGTAAAATATTACTGAGGTAGTAGCATTACGATGGAGGTTAGTCACCTTGAAGTTGTTCAGATGTCTTTTCCTGAACCAGAACTTCATACTACTTTTCATTCCCCCTTTTCCCTCTCACACTTCTGCTACCCAGAAGTATGTCATGTGGGGAGGAGTGTAGTAAATTCCTCATTTACCAACTGAAATAAATATGGTTACTAGTTAAACAACGATAATTCTTTCAATGAGTGTACATGCAGCATAGACTGCTGTAGCTGGCACGGCCTACTGCCACATTCTGACTCGAACAACCACCTGTATGGTTGTGACTGAACTGGTGACAGACTCACTGTCGTACAACTGGTGACAGACTCGCTGTCCTGCTATATTCTGACTGGAACAACCACCTGTATGGTTGTGACTGAACTGATGACAGACTCACTGTCGTACAACTGGTGACAGACTCGCTGTCCTGCTATATTCTGACTGGAACAACCACCTGTATGGTTTTAACTGAACTGATGACAGACTCGCTGTCCTAACAGCACTTACGAATTGGCTGTTTTTACTGTCTGGAATGGGGTAATCACCCCGGCAGTCTCCACCTCCCCTACAACCGCCCCTTTCCTCTCCTGTTTGAACTGAACTGAATCTATCCATATATCTCGTTTACATAGAGCTAGCAACTGAAAGGTATCAAGTATGAGTGGATGTACACTACCATGATATCTATGTAGCAACATGATGAAATCACTCACCTCTGAGATCTGAACATCAGCATTCACCCAACTGGTCTGGTCTCGGTATATCACTGAATCCCTTCTTCTCCTTCCTCTTCCAAGCTTCAATTATAGTTCTAACCAGAGCCACTTTAGCGCTGATTAAAATTATTGCTAGCTGTTCAAACTGATTCCTATCACTAGGAGCGCTAATTTCGTATAATGGATTTGAGTTGTGTAGGTAACTGTTTACTGTATGGTAGGTAGCTCGCCTCCTTTGGTGACAAGGAGTGTAACAGTGTGGGCTGTTCTCGATACATTTTTTCTTCCGGTGGAGACGGGTTCGGTTTGGGGAAGCCTAATCGATATCCCTTCTTAACCGGTGATAATCTCGCTGGTCTAGGAGGGGGACTCTCGAGGGTCGACCGCCACTCACACTGTCAGATGCCACTCACTTGTTCCCCTTGCGGTACCGGGCTGTGGCCGGGCTCGGCGGGGTCCTCTCTTCCCTGCTGGTTGTTGCTGGGTTCGACCCCTTGGTCGCAGTCGCTAGGGAGTGGAGCCAGGCGGGCGCTACTACCCCGTCTGGTGGAGTCTCTCCCTCTTCTGAGGGAGGGCCCGATAAGAGCCCCACTGGGCTAATTCGGTTTCCTTCGATAAACTGTCAGATGGTAGCAGAGTGTGGTGGTTTGTTAGTGCGATGAGTAATTCACTGTACTCCATCCACTTCTGGGCTTTCCAGAAGGATTCCTTTACAGTCATCCTGTCCCTTTGATAATATATACAGCTATTGGCTTTCCCCCCCCTTTTTACAGTGTCAGTATAATTAAAATATATTGAGCTCATTTGAAGGCAAGTAATGCCGTGTCCCAATGTACAAGTCCCAATAGTTGTTCCATCCTAACGATGGAGGTTGATCACCTAGAGGCTGCCCAGATGAGCACAGTTCACTGGACAACAACCTCTGACAACATTTTTTTCTCCACCAGTAAACATTATTGAGGTAGTACCATTATGGTGGAGTTAAGTCATCTTGAAGTTATTCAGATGTCATTTCCCGAACCAGAACTTCATACTAATTTTCATTCCCCCGTTGAGTGGCGGTCGATCCTCGAGAGTCCCCCTCCTAGACCAGCGAGATTATCACCGGTTAAGAACCGATATCGATTAGGCTTCCCCAAACCGATCCCGTCTCCACCGGAAGAAAAAATGTATCGAGAACAGCCCACACTGTTACACTCCTCCCCACATGACATACTTCTGGGTAGCAGAAGTATGAGAGGGAAAAGGGGGAATGAAAAGTAGTATGAAGTTCTGGTTCAGGAAAAGACATCTGAACAACTTCAAGGTGACTAACCTCCATCGTAATGCTACTACCTCAATAATATTTTACTGGTGTAGAAAAGCTGCTACATACGAGTATTGGCGGATAATGTTGTCATAGGTTGTTGTCCAGTGAATTGTGCTCATCTGGGCAACCTCTAGCTCTAGGTGATCAACCTCCATCGTTGGTATGGAACAACTATTGGACTTGTCAATTGGGACAGGGCATCAGTCAACTTCAAATGAGCTCAGTATATTTTAATTATACTGGCACGCTAAAGGGCGGAAAGGGGGTGGGGAAGCCAATAGATGTAGGTATGTATTATCAAAGGGACGGGTTGTTTAGCTGGTAAGCCCACAAAAAGTGGATGAAGTATGGTGAAGTGCTCAGCGCATACTACCGAACAATGCTCTGCTACCATGTGACAGAGTGTAACAGTAGAGATGTGTCGGTCATGAGTGACCTTGTCTCAAAGACCTTCTCTTTCAAGTGAACTGGTCCCAAATGACCTGCCGAGGGAATTTCGCAGTTCATCCGTTCGCCGTTCACTAAAGGTTTCCCCCCTTCACCAAGGTCTCGGGCCCTTCCATCCCACCAACCGGAGCAGGTAGCAGGTCACCAGTTCGCCGTTCCTTTTGACAGTTCAGTTCGCCCCTATCTCTTATCTTCATACTTTTCTAACTGAAATTTCATTTTTTGTTAAGAGTCATTTTCATAAAGCAACTATCCTGTGATGTGTATTTCATTTGTAGTCCCCAAAAATATGTGATTTTTGTTATTTTCCTAATTTCGTTATTGAAAAATCTACCTATTTTTTTTTCTTTTTGAGAAAATGGTCGTAGTACTTTTATTGATTCTCCTACTTAACCTTACTAGGTAAGCTTTAAAAAATATTCATATGAATACAATTTTTTACTAATGCTTCTCTTTAGATAATTCTATGAATTCAGCAGCAAAATGTTAATAAATGAGGCTAGAGTTGGCCCGTACTTAGAAGTTCCTAGCAGGTCGCTCGCAGGTCCCGCTCGCACACTACCTGTGGACGAAGTGAACTGGTGACCTTCTCCAACTGAGAGGGAGATTGGGCTCGTACTGAGAAATTCCTAGCAGGTCGCAGGTCCTGCGCGTTCACTTCAAAGTGAACTGGTGACCTTCTCCCACTGAACTTGTCTTCGAACTGAGTGACCTGCTGGGAGTCAACTCACTCAGGTGAACTGGGTTTACACACCTCTATGTAACAGTGGGGGTGGACCCTCGAGAGTCCCCCTCCTGGACCAGCGAGATTATCACCGGTTAAGAAGGGATATCGATTAGGCTTCCGCCCACCGGACCTAAAAACTACTCGAGAGAACAGCCACACTGTTACAAAACTCAAAAATTAATAACTCTGAAACTTGATGGGTACCTACCTAATTTTTTCGACCATTGTTTCGAGAATTATGAGATTTTTAGTTGAAATATTAACCAGAAATCACGGTAGGTATAAATCGTTCAAGTGGCTCTAAATGGCCCCTGTGTAGCAACTAACAAAAATAGTACCTAGGTATTTTTTTCAGAAAACCTTTTTTTTTTAGATAGGTAGGATCCCAACCACGGTAAAACTCGAGGTAACACCACTGAAGTGGCCACAGGTGAGGACATTTTCATCATTCATTTTCTTCATTTCCGAGAGTTTTAGTGTGTACCTAGGTACCTACCTGCGGTTCCGAAAACCCAATCAGTAGGTACTTCGCCCAGTGCATCCTTCAGTTGTTTTTCTCTCAAAAATAAATTAGACAGGTTGTTATTCTGGTTATTAGTTCTGAACTTGTTCACAAAGGGTTCGGAGAGTTAGAGAAATCCCCCCTCCCCCTCCGGTAACAGTTCTATTCACGACTGGTTCGGTTCAGAACTGCTTGACCGAACATACCGCCTACCCTCAGCAACTGCAATCCACAGAGCGCCGATGTTTTGTTGATAGCAGTATATTCTCATTCTGTCAATACGTTCTCAACGTCCGATTCACGTCTATTCGTCATGAATATATTTATCAAAATTAAAGAGAAACAAGAAAGGTAAATAGGTAGGTAAGTATTTAAAAACATTGATAATTATGTCAATTAATTAAGGTAGGTTCTTTTCCATCGACGTAAAAAACATCGATCATCGACATGAAAACATCGATATGTCGAAAACATCGGCCATCGATGCTCAAAGCTCGGCCTTGCGGATTGCGGTTCCTTGGGCTCCACACTCCGCTCAATTTGCCGAAGTATTTTGCGAGTATACCCACTCCGGTGTTTTTCGGAGTACCTACAGTTTGTAGATTTGTACGGCTTTAACGAATCAGCTGTGTTCATCAGAATCGTTTTCTGGTTTCTGTTGATCCGCGTCCGCCTGTGACCTGTGATCGCTGATCAGTGTGCTGTGAGTGAAGCTGTTCGGCCATAGTTGACGCCTTTTCAGCACGTCCCGTACTTGACGTGTGGTTTCGTTAGGTTGCTCCAAACCTATTGCTTCTCAGCCACGAGATCCCCCTCTATAATTGTAGTTTCTGAAAACTACCCACTTCAGGATGTCTGAAGAATGGACGTGCATGCAGGAGGATGTCGAAGCATTAAGGGAAATCGCCCCCGAACTGAAACAAATTCTCTTGGAGGATTCACCATATTCCGGTCACGGTAAATCGAAATACGTCAGTTAGTTATTAATATTCAACTTGGTGAACACTATCCTGTCCTACTTTATGTACTTATGTAGTAGGTAGGTACGTAGGATACATCCCTTCCTTCGAATTGCTTCTTCCTGTTTAAATCTTGTTAGCTGTGTCGACTGTAGGAGATATCAGATTATTCATGAGGATAACATTATTTAATAATAGTAATATTGATTTAGGACAGAATGTGGCCCGTTTCCGAACGTATTTGCCTCATTGAAATTCGGTTTGGGATCTAGTGGTGAACTGTGATTCACAGAAATTGGGCTCACCATTCATGAACGCAACCTCTTCATATCTTACCAAATCGAAATTTATGTACCTATCTAACAAGTTTTTCCTGGAAGGTATCGAGGTTTTTTTGCTTCCTCTATAGTATAGCTTCCTACCTGTATCTCACGACGCAGGACACTGAGGAGAACCCCCTTGACTTCTGTTTACCTTCCTGTTTACTTTCCCTTTTGGTTTATTCTCCCGAGTGAAGGAAAAACGCCGCAACTCGAAATTATTGAATTTTCAGATAGCAGCTTTGAAGTTTTGCAACGAAAACTCACCATAGGTTCACTCCAGATCATTCCCGCGACCCCATTTTTTGGCTGGACGGTGGTTTATTTATGTTCAACCAGAATGAATGAATGAATTGTTTATTCTCAGTCAAGGAGCAAATTACATTGTTGAAAACATGTTCATAGTACAAAATAATACATAGGCTACACAGGAAACATGCTTGTAGCATAAGGTAAGGGAGAATCCCGCAATGGCTAGGCCAGACGGCGGGCAAAACTATTTTTATTATTGTTGGTGCATGTTGCTGTTAATGATTAATTTATTACAAAATCAAAGTAGGTAGGTATAACAAATCATAACAAATGGTAGGTACTTGAAATTTAATCAGGTAGGTATGTGAAATGAGATCGATGGGCATGGTAAATACCCTGAATAGGACCAGGTTTTTCAATCGATTTATGGCACTTGAGGTGTTTATAAATTATTTCTTGCCGGTTTTTGGAGGAAAAAAAGCCTCTGATCCGTTTTGAGGCGTTTTACCTTCACACTGAATGGAATGGGTTTTGATGCAAAAACGCCTCAATTTTCATTTCGTTACTGTGTGTCACACGAAAAACACCTCACGATCGGCCAGCTGCATAAACATTTGGAGGAGAAACGCCCCTCAGAACCGTGTGAAATGCCTCAACCCGATTCTGAAGCCTACGGTTTGGAGAAAAAACGCCTCAACGACGTTTTTAAATACTCTAGTTGGGGTGTTTCAAACGGAGAGTTGTGGTGTTTTCTGAAAGATGCTCATTTTGAAGGAAAAACGCCTCAACTGCGTGTATGATAAGTAAAAAACACTTATATACGTATTTGAGGCGTTTTTCCTCCAAGTTGAGCGTCTTTCAGATTTCAACCCTTGAAATTACAACCCCTTCCAGGTCGAATTTCCAAATTTTGACTGGACCATCAGAAAGGTGGGGTTGGTAACTTGAAAATCCCATTTTCCGCAGTTTTGGAGTTGAGGCGTTTTTCCTTCACACGGTAGTAGGTATTATTCTGTAAATAATACACCGTATGTATTTGGTGTTCCAAAAACATTTTTGGAACACCACCTCAAAATTTTTTGTTTTACGTTTCAAGGTGCGTAGATTCCAAAAATGCCACGTCTGTCCGACGTATCATCCATATCTACGTTATTTTAGCTCTAAAAAATTCGTTCTTTCGCACACAGGCTCCAATTGGGCCAAAGTTGTGTCCCGAAACATTGCAGCCCGATTGGAATATACCAAGGGTGTTGTGGGGGAGACAGTCTCTTCCAATGTCTCCAGGGTTTGTCTATTTTACAGAATACCTCCAGTGACCTTGAGAAAGAGCTATGGATCCTAAAGCATGAAAATCCCATAAGTATCCATGAAGTGCAAGATGTTTGTGCCCCCAGGAGTTCAATTCCTTAATAATGAACGAATTTCTTAGTAATACGTATTCAGTGGGTACCTACCTACCTCAATCCATACTTGAACGTTTTTACTCACGAATCGGATAAAAGTTTAAATGAAATTGAAAAAAAATTCTCAATTATAAACAGAAAAAGTCGAATTAGGGGGCTTAATGCTTGTATTATATCTACATCTAATGAACGGCCACTCTTAGGCAGGTAGGTACCTACCTCAACCCTTACTTGGACGTTTTTACTCATGAATCAATAATATGTACCTATATATTTTTAATGAAAAATTGACTTACCTTTATGAAATGGAAAAAAAAACTCAAAATTACCGATGTGGTTGTGGATGAACGAGGATATTACACGATTTATCTCTGTCAAACGAGCGAGAAATAGAGACTCTCTTTCGAGGAAACACACGTAACTAGCTGCCTCCCTGAAAGAGATCGAAAATGCCAAGATGGCCGCCAACTCTCGTTTAGAAGTTACTGAATATCCCTGTCATGGATACTATAAAAATCTCTTCTGCCAAAAGAGATTCGGACCGAAAAGAGATGTCTCTTTCGCTTAGGGAATAGACCCCCAGGCATGTTTGTTTTTGACTTGAGTGGTTTTAATCATAAATGCATTTAATCACTGAATTTTGCTGAAGAAACGTGTCAGATGTTGAGCAGAAATTTCGCGCAGTAATATGATGCTAATTTATATCTTCCGTTGTGTTGTTTCAGGGATAAAGTGTCCAGTATGTTCCAAGTTCGTCCTCCCTGATGACATCGAATGTCATCTCGTCATGTGCCTCACCAAACCTAGACTGATTTATAACGGTAATAATTATAACATTTCAAATATGACGTTGTTGGTGGGGAGAGTTCACTCCGTTTAGTTACGAGACTGAGTTATTTTCTTACTTATTTTGTTCAAATTTCTAGTACATAGTGCTGTTTATTTATTATAATTTATTGAATGGGTGCGCGGAAGAACGGTCTGTCGTGGTTCAGGATTCAGGCGATTCTCACGAAATAGACACCTTTTGTAAATTCCAAGGATATATTTACATGCCATGCATCACTGCAATTACTTCCTGTAAAACGGCGTAACATTGCACAACTTTTTACGTTTTTGTTTCCATTTCTTGCTGTAACTTTTTGTTCCATTTCTTGTTGGTAATCATGATTATATAAATATATTAACGTTTTTCTCGTATTCGAGATCTTCAACGAATCGAATGGTACGGCTTAAGGATGTTGAGTGAACTATAAATTCACTACAGCTATTTGAAAGTGCCAAGTATTATAGTATCCATAGAGATCTTGGCGGTCATAGTCTCTGATCATTCTATCTAATGTTACTGTATCGATACTGTTCGTTTTTATGAAGCTTTAGGAGGCAGTGCATTATCTCTGCTTCATGGACGCCCTTTTTCAAGGCCTCTGATCATTCTATCTAATGTTACTTTATCGATACTGTTCGTTCCCCCCAATTTCTATTTTCTTCTCTAATTTTATACATTTTTTCGATGAACAGACCTGATTTTCATTATAACCCTAAGCATTATACTTATTAGATCCCATTGAGGCTGTAACATATTTTGGACATAGGCTTCAAATTGATTGTTATTTGATTTTTCAGAGGATGTCCTCAACGAAGATAAAGGAGAGTGCGTCATATGCCTCGAAGAGCTAACACAAGGGGACACTATAGCAAGGCTACCCTGTCTGTGTATATATCATAAAAGGTATGGTATTTGGTTCTTTACATTGGTTCATCCAAGCATAATACGAATAGTACTGGCTCTATGTGTCGGTGATGCGACGGTTTTTTGCCAGAAAGGAATCAAACTAACATTTAATAGATACTTATTGATTATTGACCATGTTGATTTATCAAACATGATCAACTCCTCTTTTCTTTCAGGCCAGTTCACAATCATTTTCGACGAGAGAAGTTGAAAATTGTGTTGGGTTGTATCGGGCCGCCAGTTTTTGGTTTGTAGCCTAGGTATGACCCGTTCCTTTAGCTCAAAACCTCACTGGAATCTGTACAACTGTTCGGGTGTGGTAGTCGACACATGATGAGAAAAAAATTCACTGAGTTAGGCATGTTACGGGGGTGTGGGAACATTTGAAATTATTTAATTGGCCGATGCAAATGGGGGCACCTGACGTCATCTGATTAGTGTTTTTAGCTACGGGACTGAATTAGCCAACAAAAACAAGGCTTCGTTCTTGGATAGCTCTAGTATCCATGCTACCACTCACTTGCCTGGCAGCAGAAGTGGCACGAATAGTTTGAAGCCAGAATTTCATCAACTTAATGTTAGCCAGCCCATCCTATTTCACACCTTTTACTTCATCGCCGTTGAAGACAAGCTGAAACGATTCACACAGAGTCACAATAGAAAAGAAGAGAGTGTTTAGGAAATCCATTACTTGATAGAAAATTCTAGGTTTTAGACCTATTCGTCAATGTTGCCATGTTACTTTGGTACAACTGCATGGATGGATACTACATAACCAAACAAACAAGTTGAAGTTTTGAGAGTCCAGCTTAGTTTTCTGATGGTCCAATGCCAATTACATCAAAATCCCACTGTAACTTAGTTGCCACGAAATCCCTTGAGCCTCGTTTACATGGTGACAGTTGCTGCCATGGCAGCCACCGCAAAGGTGTAAACTTCGTGACAGTTGTGGTCATGGGCGCATTTACTGTCCCACTATCAGGTTTGACGTGTCGTGATAGTGATGGCTACTATCACGTCAGCCGCAACATGGCCTTGACTGTGAACTGTCACACCTTATCAGCTGTAACGGTAATATTTCTACCTGTTGAAAAACATCGGTCTGACATAATACCGGCTATTAAGGGTGAGGGGTATTCATGGTCGAAACGTGTTGAGTCTGTAAAGCTTGTAGAAAAACTGTAAAAAAAAAGAAAAAATCTGCTACACTATATGACTACAGTAGCAGAGTCTGGGGTACGTTTAATGTCGAATCGAAACCTTGATAAAGTCTGTTTTCATACAAAATGGCGAACAGCTGATGTTGTGCCTCATCTACCTGTGGGTATTGTTCGGCATTTTTTCTTCAGACAGCTCAATACAGACCACAACACAGACGTAACTAAGTAGATAAATACCTAGCTAGCTGCTCAAACAACATAACTAACCCATTGGCCATATCAGGTGGAATAAACCGGTTCGTGTGAGATCACCGAAGTTAAGATACCTCGAGTGTGGTGATTTACTTGGATGGATGACCACTGTGACACGTGGTGACATGTCCAAGTATGACTCATGTAGCTATGGGGCAAAGCCCTCTCCACTCAAAGGGATGAGGAAATGAGTAGCCAAGAGTGAAATTATCAGATCGAATTCGATTGAACAGCTGATCACGTCCGTGACTGGCAGGGCAGTCTGACAAGAAGCCCCAGCCTGAAATGGCTGTTACTTTAACTTTTACATCTTTACTTCATCATGCAAAATGACGAGCAGTGAACAACTGATTCCATGAGCTCATGTCTTTGTTGTCATTATTTCATAGTTCATTTGCCTAAGGCTTTTCTTTGGCAATTTTTCTTTCAACACCTCAGACCACAACACAGACGTAGATAAGTAGATAAATACCTAGCTAGCTGCTCAGACAAACAACATAACCTGCGACTGAAGTGGTGTGTGTGTTGTTGATGTACTCTCCTCATGATTCCCACCAGTTACAACGTTTTCGGTTTAGCATAACATAGTTGAGAAAACCATGAATACCCCTAATGTCTCACTGTCATTACAGCAGTAGAGAATACCATGAATACCCTTTATGTCAGGACTACCATTACAGTAGCATTAGTATTACAGCACTACCATTGCAGAGTATTGTCACTGTGTAAGCGAGGCTTCAACTGATTTTGATGAAATATGCAGTTATCTGCCAGTTTCATACAAACAACATAACCTGCGAGTGAAGTGCCTACCTTGTTGTTGTTGTACTCTCTTCATCTGCATTTACAAGTTTAGTATAGCAGAGTTTAGCCTAATGACTCCCACTAGATACGGCGTTTTCGATTTAACGTAACATAGTCCAGAAAACCATGGATACCCCTAATGTCTCACTGTCGTGACAGCACTACCATTTGTGACAGTGGCTGTTCTCGAGTCGTTTGTTGTTCTGGTGAAGATGGGGTCGTTTTGATGGAAGCCTAATCTTAACCGGTGATAATCTCACTGGTCTAGGAGGGGGACTCGAGGGTCCACTACCACACTTGGTCACATGGTAGTAGAGCATGGTTTGGTAGTATTCGCTGAGTAATTCACCATACTTCATCCACTTTTTGTAGGCTTTACGGAAGGAATAAGCCCACAGGTGTCCAGAAGGATTCCTTTACAATCATCCTGTCCCTTTGATAATACATTCGAGGGTGGATCAAATATAAATGGGACTTTCTTTTTTTAATTTTTATTCGTTAGAAAATAAAAACCAGGTATATGTCACTTTCCTACATAGTCTCCTGCTTTCGTGACGCATTTTTCCCAGCGAGTAGGAAGTTTTTTAATCCCAGCATCAAAAAACTGAAGGTTGCGTCTGAAGCCAATTGCGCACAAACCCCTCGACCCCCTCATCATCCTCGAATCGTTGTCCGCCTAGCCCTTCTTTAAGCGGCCCAAACAAGTGAAAATCACAGGGCGATAGGGAGGATGATCCAAGTTGAGTCCAATGCATTTCTTCCAATTTTTGAACAGTTAGAGCTGCAGTATGGGGCCTTGCATTGTCGTGGAGGAGGATGACGTCACGAATTGGTTGATTCCGTCTTTTGTTGCGGTATGCAGCCCTCACCTGAGTCAGCAGCTCACAATAGTAGGCAGCATTGATTGTTCTTCGCTCATGCAGAAAATCAATGAGCAAAACGCCTCGATAGTTGAAAAAAACAGTTGCAAGGACCTTACCAGCATACAGTCGAGTTTTCGCTTTCACTGGGGCTGTCTCCCCCTTCCTCCGCCACTCCATACTGGCTTGCTTCGATTCGGGTGTGTAATGATGGACCCATGTTTCGTCGCAGGTGACGATGCCAGCCAAAAATGGATTAATGCCGTGTCCCAATTTATGAGTCCCAATAATTGTTCCATCCTAACGATGGAGGTTGATCGCCTAGAGGTTGCCCAGATGAGCACAATTCACTGGACAACAATCTCTGGCAACATTTTTTTGTCCGCCAATACTCGTATGTAGCAGCTTTGTTCTCCACCAGTAAATATCATTGAGGTAGTACCATTACGATGGAGGTTAGTCACCTTGAAGTTTTTCTGATGTCGTTTCCTCAACCAGAACTTCATACTACTTTTCATTCCCCCTTTTCCCTCTCATACTTCTGCTACCCAGAAGTATGTCATGTGGGGAGGAGTGGGACAGCGGCTGTTCTCGAGTCGTTTGCTGTTCCTGTGAAGATGGGGTGGTTTTGGTGGAAGCACAATCGACATCCTTTCTTAACCGGTGATAATCTCCCTGGTCTAGGAGGGGGACTCTCGAGGGTCCACCGTCACACTCTGTCGCACATTGCAGAGTACTGTCACCGTGTAATCGAGGCTTCAAGCTTTCTGTTCAACTGTTTTTGATGAAATTTGCAATTATCTGCCAGGCTTGATGGTCCCCAATGAAGTTCACTGCGAGTGGACTGATGCTGTCCGACCTTCACACCTCCTACATGAATTACAATATTGTTGATGTTCTTGTAAACGCTGTGCAACTCCGAATTTGATCCCGTTTTCTTCTTTCTGCCTTCCAGCTGTATCGATCGGTGGTTTGAAGTGAACCGCAGCTGCCCAGAGCACCCCGGAGACTAATCCGCATTGAAGACACTGTAAAGTTCTCTCCGCAACGTTTATAAATAATATAGTCAACTGTTTGAAAACAAGGAGGAAACAGAACACTTTTATATGTACGAATAAGGGTGGAGAAAATCCGAATGAACAGTAAAATTTGGTCTTTACAAAACAAACCTGACGATAGAAGATACAAATTTATCGAGTTCAGCTAAAAAATCAAAACTTGCTAAAAAAAAAAAAAAAAAGAAAGAAAAATTTCACGAGTTTGAATAATCTTACATACTCAAACCCTTTGTAAATAGTCATACTGTACGTCGCATGCTGCAAGCTTGAAGTAGAGGTTTTTTTTTTAAAATTTCGTCTCGATATGACAGGTTTCTGAAAAAATTGTGATATGGCCTAAACGATTTCTTAGCCATTTAACGATTTCAGTTATCCGTTGAGTTCAAGTTTGCGTCAAAATGTTCCCCTTTCTTTCTTTATCTTTATATTCTATAAAATTTCAAAGTATCGATTTTTCGTTTTCTAATACATTTATTCCGTACGGTGGTTTACATGTTTCTGCCATTGAGAAATTTCGTTTTGTGTCGTTGAAACTTCACGCTCGGTTTTAGATTTAACGTGTGTTACCTTCACATCTTTGGTGAAATAAAAAAAACAGCCACCAAGTAGGTTTTGTTTAAACACAAAAAACAAGAATCGATTTTTTAATGTGATATTTTGTTAACAACTTTATCGGTTGGTGATATATATAGTGACAAAAACTTTTTTTTTCCTTCGATATAAATTTAAAGGATAGGAGGTGTCTTATGTTTTTAACACGTAACATTTAAATGTTTTTAATAACTTCTAGGTAAGACGTGGAATGAGGTTGTGGGGCGAGTTTTTTCTTTTTCGTGAATCGATTGTACATCCATCGATTTTCGTTATACCCAAGTGAAATAGTCCAGTTAGTCGGTCAAGAATAATTGTTTAAACTGGATTATTCGCGTACCTCTTTTCCTTGCGTTATGTGTTTGGGAAACCTTGTTTGTTTGAATTTTCCACCTTCCGGCGGTTTTGGAATGACTTTTTTTACAATTCAGTCTGAACATGCGGTATGTCTCGGCGCTTAATCAATTTCACGTGAGAGCGAATGGAAAATGTTAGTGCGTGAAACACGTTCAGCTGCAATATTATTTCTCAGCTATGAAATTTCAGGTTTTGAAACCGAAATTGGAATTCTAAATAAACTCATTGACACAAAGAAGTTATATGAAACGACAGATAGGAACTTCATGTCGACAAGTTGGTTTGCAATTGATTTTGTTCCGTTTCGGTAATAATTCTGTCCCACTAGGCGACGTTTACTTCTTCAGTTGGGTTTCGTTCAGTCTCATCGGTGTTTGTAAAGTCAGTGCTATCGTGTTGGCTATTCTTTGTTGTCGATTTGATCAAAACAAATACGTCGTATTTACATATGATTCCATTGTCCGCATTTTGAGGAAGAAGAAAATATTATATCTATACCCTATATTTGTATGACTTTTTTGAAACAAGGTGGAAAAAAACAATGTAGCCATGTTTGAAATAAAAAGTAACGTAAATTTTTGTGTTTGTTCTATGTACCTGGGTTACTCCTTCTTGGCATGATGAAGTAATTCTACAAAAGTAGAAGTCCTTCTACAAAATTCTAGAGATGGGGAAAAAAACGTGAAACTGTTTCTTGAACAGAAACGATGAAACAGTTTCTCAAAACCTTGAAACGACTGTTTCAAAAGAACGTCCACAGACGAAACGAAGTGTTGGGGTCTTGATTCGATTTTGGGCCTCAGGGTTGCCAATAAACCAGTAGGCCAATTGTCAAGGTCTACTCCAAAGGTTCATTATTGAAAATAATAAACCAAAATTTTCCAAAAAACAAAAATTCTGTCGTAGGAAAAAGGGAAAATCCGGGTGTTTCTTCCAAACCCGTTCTGTTGGAGACCAGGGATGGGCGTTTCTGTTCTTTTTGAGAAATGAAACAGTTCGTTTATTGTATGAAACAGTTTCGTGAAAGCTGTTTCAAAGTAACAGCTTCGGCAGCAATAACGCCTCGGCCAAAAACATGAAACTGTTTCTTCGTATTTCCAGCTGTATCTCGCAACAGAAACGGTTTCGTAACACCCGTTTTTTCGTTCCCCCCCCCTTACAAAGAAACTTTCTTCGTTTTTCCGGCTGGGAAGCTGTCACCAATGGAAACTGTTAATCACCTGTCTTGATTTATTATTTTCAATAGTAGAGAGTTCCTAAGAGATAAGTTCATTAGGGAACGGCCACATCTAAGGCGAGCAGCTAAGATGCTAACCAATAAGTCCGGTTTGACAGAAGTGGTGGGGGTAAGAGTGAATTGAAAAGTAACGTCACTTAACTTAGCACAACGCGAAATCCATTCAGCTTCAGTAGGTATACTAGTATCCGTAGGTATACTCACTTTTTTATCCTAAGTTGATATCGCAACAACCTTTGAAAGACGCTTGGAGTAACTTTGAAAGACGCTGGCGATGGCGATGACCAACGGCACATGACGCATTAAAAAAAAACGACAAAACGCGGCAAAAAGCTGTGCACTGTTACCCCTGAGTAAGGTTAAAGACGATTCCTAAAGTTTGTGCCCTGGGAGATAACGCGCCTTATGTATAAGGCCGAATAGGTCGAACTTAAGGAAATAAGTTTGAACTTGGGCGACGCGCATGCGCAGTTGAGAGAAATCCGAACACATCTTCCCGACTTTAGTCTTTAGGAACTCTCTATTTAGTTCGTAGCATCATGTGGCTTTATAATAGTTGAAACACTGAACGTTACACCAACACCTGAGTTTACGTACTCTCTCCTGATCGTCAATTTGTGGTTGCGACAACTGCTGAAAATTATATGATTTCATGGGTTTTTGCTTGAAGCAACCTGTAAATTGAGGTTTAAAGATTATAAAGAAAACTACTTAGTAAATAGAGAGTTCTTAAGAGATAAGTTCATTAGGGAACGGCCATATCTTTTGGCCACATCTAAGGCGAGCAGCCTTTGGATGCTAACCAATAAGTCCGGTTTGACAGAAGTGGTGGGGGTAGGAGTGAATTAAAAAGTAACGTCACTTAACTTAGCACAACGCGAAATCCATTCCATTACATAGCATAGGTAGGTATACTCACTTTTTTATCCTAAGTTGATATCGCAACAATCTAGCAAATTCTTTGAAAGACGCTTGGAGTAACTTTGAAAGACGCTGGCGATAGCGAGGACCGACAACACATGATGCGTTAAAAAAAACGACAAAACGAGGCAAAAAGCTGTGCACCGTTACCCCTGAGTAAGGTTAAAGACGATTCCTAAAGTTTGTGCCCTGGGAGATAACGCGCCTTATGTATAAGGCCGAATAAGTCGAACTTGAGGAAATAAGTTTGAACTTGGGCGACGCGCATGCGCAGTTGAGATAAATCCGAACACATCTTCCCGACTTTAGTCTTTAGGAACTCTCTACTCTTCCAACGTGAAACTGTATCAGGCGTTGAAAGTGGGAATGTTGGGTTTCCAAGTCAAATCATGAATTTTCCAAACAAAATTGAGGCTTTTCCATTTCAAATTAGGAAATATCTACTAACTAAGCGATATGTAGTTTCTCCATTTGGCTGTCTTGTCTCGCCCAAGAGTCCACAATTTTGGCTAGGTACCGGAATTTGTGGTGGCGATCAGACTTGATGCCTCGAAAATGCCTATGGATTGGCCTCGGTAATAATACTGATGTATACATCTGGAAATAGCTGATACCAGACTTGAACTGGGAGGAGAGGCTGGTCCTCCAGTGGGAGCAGTACCAAGCGACTACGCGTATTCATACGTACACAAGTGACTGATCCCATTGTGGTAAAGTACATTGGAGGGCCTCCACAGGACGCGTATTTGAGCGGTTACGGATCTGGTTTGGATGGAATTGGTTGTTTTCAAGCAACCTCAGCTCCCCCATCCCCTCTTCTCTTCACCACAACCACAACCCCACATTTCGTCACCACAGAACTGCACTGTTTAGGAACGGACTACTACGAGTCCTCTCTAATGGAGAACCCCAGCCGCCTCGTGCCACTTGGACGAACTGCTATAATTCGGCACTTCCAACCTGTGTGAAGAATGGTGAAACATTGTTTATCTAAGGTTATAATTCTGCTTCCGTTTTTGGGTAAAGAAGTTATCATTTTGTATGAATTGGCAATGTCCGTTGTTGATTTTCCTTATTGAACATGTCCAAAAAAAAAAAAACATTTACCGAACCAAACAACTAGTACTTACCCAAGGCCAACCTCTTCCAAATGTGGGCAACTGCTGGGGGATCTAGTAGTAGAAGTAGTCGCTTTCTGTGTCATTGTTGTACCCTGGCCATGTTCTCTGATAAAAAATCAAGAACTTCTATCCGCCATCTGAATACTCATTCCGCGGTTCAGTAACCAACGGATCAGAGTGGCACTGTAATACCTGTTAGGCCTTATTCCCCAGTACTAATCAGCAAGAAATCATCCGCCATCTGTGCCTACTTGGGCTCAAATATCTGGGTTCTGCTGTACGTGACACTCCACATCTCACTGGATCCTGTTACCGGCCGGTAACTGTTACCCAATAACCTGTTACTGGACAGTTCTCAAAAAGAGCCAATCACAGTTTTACTCCATCACTCCTGGAACTGAGAGGACCGGCGGTGTTTTGAAAGAAACCTCCTACACCCACAGGTATCATCAAATAATAAAAATCAACAAGGTGACTACAATTTAAAAAAGAAAAAAATTCACGCCAAGAAATCTTGTAATTACCTTCTCATCATTCAGAACATAATTCATTGTCATTCTTGAGCCATGTGATATTACAGCTTTAAACAATGATGCTTAGATATTTTTACAAGATTTAATTTAATAATACTATACACATAGCTTATTGTAAGTTTCCCCGCTCTATGCAGAAGGGTAAGTAGCACCACATAAGAAAACCTTAGTCGTTATGTTGGTACATAGAAAATTCTACTTAACTGTAGGGCTTATTTGGACTATACTGGAAGCATTTTGGCAAATCAGCTATATGTAAGGGCACTAATTTGATTGTCTACGTAGTACGCATTCATAGTATTGACTAGGTACCTAAGTTAAATACAAGGGACATCCTCAAGTCGTTAGATTCTGACGACTCGTGTAAAAATATTTAGTTATTTAATTGAAAATTATGCGATTCTTTGTTGTTAAAACTACACAAATAGAAGGTTGAGTGGGACGAAAATATCCTCGTGAATAGGTATTATAATGAATACAGGTAACATTGACCTCAGAGTTGGCAACAGGCTATTATGGGCCGTATTTATAAACATTCATTCATCTTAAGCCGAGGTCACCCTTTTGAAGCTCGCTTTCAAGAAATTCCAGCGTATGAACACAACCAGGGTTGACAGAAAATTTAGTAAATCCGGCAGATAATAGTACATTTGGTTCATGAGGCGGGAAAAACAGTACGCTTTTCGAAAGTCATCTGCAATGTTCAATAAGGATGGAAAACGTTATAAACTTGTAACAAAGTGGCCTGAACTGAACCAAATTACTTTATTTGGCACTGAAAACGAACAACGCTCAAATGTTTTCAGAACCGAAGTTAAGGGATAATATACATAGGATAGGAATAGGAAGGGTATGCTTGCTGGTTTCTAGATTTGGTGTTCTGACACTGTTGGACATAGGTGGAAAATAACGTGGAGCAAGAATGAGCGGGAAATGAACTGCCAAACATAAATACAGAGCTCGTTCAATCCCTCCGAGGCTTTACAATAGCACGCCACTTCATATAGTACATCGACATAAAATAGAGATAGGTACTATAGTATGCCTGACAACCCCCTAATCGGAAGGGTGTGTAGGAAGTAGTTCCATTGTGACATAGGCTCAGCCATACTTATTTCCTGCCCCCTACAATGACAACTCTTTGATTTTAGCCATTTGATTTTTTTTAGACAAAGGCATGAAGTTGCCCATTAAAGACCCCACAAGGATGGCACAAGCAAGGCAAAAAGTATCCAATGGGTTTATGGTAGTGGGAATGTACATATGGCCAATGGGAATGGCAATTGTTGAGAGAAACCAATGATGGAACCTTCCTCTTCATCAACCCAGTATTGTGCTGAAGTGGCTGCCGACCTGTTATTATGACACAAGTTTATTATTGAACAATGCAAGGGAAACCTCTGATTTCAAATGGCTGGGCTGAAATAGGGCAGCTCATGTGGTTCACAGTAGTAACCGTTTAACTGGCAGAAGGAGGGGAGCAGTTGTTTGGTTATCCACCCATTGATGACTGTGACTGTCTGCATGCATCGTCACTCTTCCAGTCTTCAGAAGGTCTCACCCCCCCCGACGATGGGGTTGCAGTAAACCGTCCTCTTGAGCCCGGTGTTCCCCTCGTGCCCGTCACTGTTTCCCACGGGACCATTTCTATTGGGAGTTTGGCTCACCCTCTACCTGCCCATAAGGACTAACCCTAGGACCCTAACCTAAGATAAGGAGTCTAAGGATGTGGCCACAACGACGCACCGCACAGCGCCCCTCGCACATCAGGTAGGGCGGCCACAACGGAGCCTCAATCGTCACACACTTACTTCGGTATGATTTTAAACTTCACAACATGCGTACCTCTTGCTCCGGCGATAAGGAAATTGCTTTACTGAGTGACAGTGAAAGAATTGGTGTGGATCCTCGGAATCAAATACAGATACAGTTTACGGTTTTGAAATATGAGGCGCCATTGTGGCCACGGCCTAAGGGAAACTGAAAGATATGGTAATAAATGAGGCCCAATATTCACTAGCTACATCTAAAGGGGCACACACACACTCCATTCAACTGTCCACCGTTTATCACGTGTGACGTCATGTCTGAGTGATTAACTGAGGAAACTGCGCAGTTACCCCAGTTACTCAGGTAGTTTTGCCTAGTCCATAGCCGGGACACGTCCGTTTTGGTTTGCGTCTCCATTCTCCAGCCATGTCCACTACACACAAAAACAGAGAACTGAAGGGAAACTGAAGTAGCCTACACACCTTCAGTTCAGGTATGTAACTGTACAGTTCAGTTATTTGGGCATTTAAACTGAACGCATGTGGGCTGCTTTGGCCTGCACTGTTTCTGACATCTCACTCGTACAAAAATATCTCTTGTTCAAAACTCACTTCAGGCAAACTTTATTACATAGGCACATATAATTTATTACACAACTGTGGAGTTCAACTTCTTTTAGAGGAAAATATCAACTATATAACCTTAACCTAACTTATTTTCAACAATTCATAACACAGTCTGGTAATCATAACGAGACCGATGCACTTAACCTTGTCCACGTCCTTGAGTGTAAAACATACAACTAACATCGAATTACAGTCAAGAAATATGTAGGGCTAAGAAGCTTAACGTTAAATGATCCTTCAAATGAGGGTACTGTGCAAAAGTTAACCTTTTCACAACATCCACTTGGTAGATGGAGAGTACTTGCTGTATGCAAACCTTGAGCCCCGAGAGGTTTTAGCTGAAATGTAACTTTTCTGACAATTGTAGGGGAAAAATGATTTACTACGTTCACTTGCGCTTCAAACCAGCAATTTCTGAGTAGTTTTTCAGAGTACCGGGCGGCGCTGAACGTAGCTTAGGATGGATTATCAACATCGATGGACCTACGGAGAGCAAACCAAGAATATCGATGCAGCTATATGCCTGCTACTGCACAGGCTTTGATTCTGTGCCACGGGCAGTGACTACCAAAGTTGTCTGCTGAGAAAGAAAATTCACTAGCACAGGGCAAAAACTCGAACAGACATGTGTAATACCTACATTATATTTCACTGAAACTCACAAGAAATGTAAAATTGATGAAACATCCATCAGTTTTCAAAGTTGAATTTCCAGCTCTTCCAATTTGTGAGAAAGAAAATGGGAAAGCGCAGAACGTTGTCACTGAGAGCTGTTTGATCTGGGGGACTTACGCACAGTGCAACAAACCCCAATATTATAACACAATTATGGAAATTCCTTTGTTGCTGCTGATTTTTCCCAGTTTTACTTAGTTTTTAAAAAAAATACACCTCTTTTAAAATTGGTACCAACCTACTTTTTTCTTTTTAGCATGTTTTTTGAACTTTGAACTTTTCTCTTGATATTCTGTTAAGACCAAATCCACTGTATCGATGCAAAATCGGAACGTCACTTGTCACAGGTGTCCCCCCCCTCCCCCCATAATTTCGACAGTTTTCCGCGTTGTATTCAAATTAATGTCCGACTACCGTTTATTTCTCTAAATGATGGGGCATGTTTTTTTCACATCCAGACCAGTCATCATGTGCAAAAGGGAAGTCTACGAGAAGGCTGGTACAGTTCTCATTACATAGTAGTAATAAATAAAAATAATAATAATAGTGTGTGGTAGGAAACTTACACTACACAACTACACAATGTTACTGCGACTGTAGTCTATAAGAATCTTGAGGTCCCTCACAAAAACCTTACATGCCAGCTCAGATGAGACAGGCGCGCATCTTGTGTTCTCTACAGATTTTGAATCTGTGTCAGATGAAGTACATATTCAGAAAAAGCTCCTTTTGAGTAGACAGTACCCTGATTTTCATGGTAACATGACATGAAATTAACACTAACCGCCTTATTGCACTGTCCGGCAAGAAGAGACTAAACCAGGTATTGCTGCTTGCTTATAGGAAATTTAGTCTGATTCTTCATATACCACCACCATTTTCCTCTACCTGAACTAACTTGTGACCTGCGATTTTCTCAAGAAACTACACAAATGGGAAACACCCACTTTTTATTTTTTTTAAAAGTAGACGATGAGATGGTACATATTTCTTATTTGGGTGAGACATGTTGATTTTTAATTAAACGTGGAAGTTTTGATGACGTAATTGCCGCCTTTCTATGGATACAGCTTGTTTTATACAATCCATGACGTTGGGCTGTGGCGTGGGTACTGCCCAAGAAGTCACGGTGTCTGTTCTGCATGGAGGAACAAGTCATTGCCACCAAGTAACCTTGGAAACCGATTACACTATTCCGGCAAACCGATCAGATTTTTCTTGTGAACAAACAACACAAAAAGGAAATTTGGGAAAAAGCAATTCCAGAACCACCCCACCTCATTTTTGTGTAAAGAGGAACACGATCTAGTCTTATTCAGGGTCAAATGAGACCTACACAAGCTCTGTAGCTATGTAAAGATGTTATACGGAACATTTTTCAAGGTTTTGTTATGTTTTTGGCTTCCTTTGTAAAGCATGTTGGACCTAAAAAAAAATTTTACCTACCTTCTAAGTTCGTCTCATTTGATTCCGTTGACAGTTGGGTTCGTAAAAATGGCCAAAACGGAATATTTGTGCAGTTTCTCAATGAAATTGCAGGACAAGCTGTTACAGGGATAGGAACAGGTTGATATGTTCTGAATCAGAGCGAAATTTCATTTATGTATGGAGCAATACGTCGCCTTTGTTGCCGCACAGTGCATCGCTCTAAATAATAAAACACAGGAAACTAGATTGGCGGTATCCAGAGGCACCGCGAGCTCAGTCGATAGACATGACGGATTCTTTGCTTCGGTTGCGGGTTTGGCTGAAGATTCTTGACGGCGCCCCTAAATAAGTGAGAGGGTTCCCAAAGGTTCTGAGTCGCTCGTTGAGGAACATCGGACCCAGGAGGCGACCCCACTTGCCTCGGCTTCCTGCACATTTCATCGAAAAGTATTTTCAGTGTTGAGCAGGCAACAGCAAACCGCAACTTACCTTCACACCTACTGGATGTACCAAAACCTCGAGGTCAGACAACATTGCGATTCAAATGTACTTATCACATTTTAATTGAACCACTAATCCTATTTTTTTAGTGCATCTGTATTTATTGTTGGATGAACATATGCTCAAACATTCAGATTGTAGCGCCTCCACCAGCTGATTATCCTACGTGAACTTGCCGATTACTACAAGTGATTTATAAAGAAAGTGATATATTTTTCCCTTCATTTCCTCCAAATTAAAAGTGATTTCTCCTGAATAAACGGAATTCTTCCTCCATCGCCTGTCCCCATTTCTCCGAAACAGGACTCCGAGCTTGTTTCAATGTTCCTGAGGCCCGTTCCTAAACACTTTCACTCTTCACTCTGCACTCTTCAAATCCACACTCTGCACTTAGCGAACAAATTTCCGTTCCTAAAGAACGCTCTTGATATGAAGAGGAAGAGTGAAATGCAAAGTGTAGGACTGCAGAGTTTTACCAACAGTTCCTTTCCAAAAGGTTATCTTTCGCAAAGTGCAAAGTAAAGAGTCTGCGTTGCAAACGAAGATTTTACAACATTTTTGCAGAGTCCCAAATGACTCTGCCGTAGAATGACATACTTTTCAAATCGGTTTTTATTTTATGTTCTGGTTCTTCGTTTAAATGCAGTGTTTGGTAGTATCAATAAAAATAAGAGAGTTCAGTCTCTCGATTAGGTCTAACTGTGGTCCGATTAGTGTGAGGACAATCATATATAATACCTAGCACCCAAGTTAATAGCTCCAGTGAGGCCATCAAAATACTCTACATTTAGGAGGAAGGAAAGGTTAGGAAGCGACAGGTAACAAGCTAATTGTTTTTAATGGAAATTTTCCGATACTTCTCATCAGAGGATGGCGATGAGGATGTTGAACATGTTCGACCCTCCGTCAGCCCCATTCTTCAAGCGCGAATTAATTTCGTCGTCAGCGACACAACTTTCAGGGAGTCGCTTCTTGGTTAGGCGAAACCAAATCCCAAGTTAACTTACAGAAAGACGGAAGACTTGATGAAATCGGATTCGGAATAAAACGATCGGAACATCGAATAATAAACTGTAACAGTTAGTGGAGGTTACTCCACAAAACGAAGGTTACTCTACAGAACACTCTTCGTTTCGAGTAGAACTGCAGAGTGGGAGCGCGAAGTCTTTAGGAACAGAAAGTTCTCCTACTTTTCATAATTCTCAAAGTGAAGAGTACAAATGAAGACTTGCAAAGTGAAAAGTTGAAGAGTCTTTAGGAATGGGCCCCTGGTTCTTTAGTATCCGACGTTCCCTGAGCAAAGTAGGTTGCAGTATCTAGAAATGCTTTTCTCTTAGGGACTCGACTAGACCTCTGGTCTATCTGTAAGGGGTCCGTCATTCGGAATAGTAGTCATCCCATCCTAGTTTCCTGACCGGCATCAGAGATATCAACAAATGCATGATCCTCGTCATCCTCCTCGGCTACCGGATAAACCTATTCAAGCGATGTGACTGGGATGGCATTTTCTGCTCAGTCCAAGCGTGCTGGGCCCATAACTAGTCTTTTAATTTGGAGATCGGAGGAGAGAAAAAACTATACCACTTCCTTCACAAATCACATGCTACAATCGGCAAGTTCAGACAGGATAGCTTTCTGGTGATGGTGCTACAATTTGAATGTTTCGTGATCTTCTTTTTGGCCTGCCTTCCATCTTGATAATGGTGGATGACGGGAAAAACACGAGCTACCTGAACTGTAGCGATTCGAAGTCATGTTTTGGTTTATAATTTTCAATATGAACCTTTGGAATCGAGCATGAAAAACAATTTTAAACCCCTTCAAAACCTGACGCTTTGCGTTTCAAGGTACGTAGAATCAAAAAATGGAATGAAAACATTTCCGGTCGAACACTGTAGTTGGCACTTTCCTTAATTACCATGAACAAAAATTAATTGTCGTTTTTAGGTCACGTTTGCTGGGTCTAGTTGGTCCCCGAAGCTCTGTGTTAAGACGGGTTCACATTGACGCGGAATCGATGTGAAACCCTAAGGCCGCAAAGGCTTCCCCCTGTGCAGAGCCCCACGCGCAGATCCGTAACGAGCGAACATTATCTAGATTTTTTGATGTTGGACACTCTGGTTCAAGAGTAAAGATCGTAAACCTGATCAGCCAATCAAATTCAACTACGCGTTTTACGTCATTTATGCGTCATGTGAACCCGGCATTACTGTCAGTCATCTCTGAGGGGTGAAAAAAGGGGTGAGCACTGGATTTTATATGTTCAACAACAACAAAAAACCTATAAAAATTATTAGGCTTCTATGTTTTCCCCCTTCATTCTTTATTTAAGTTTGCCATATGTTACGGGTAAAGCCCGCAATCGGATAAGGCTAGCATTAGCCAGACAAAGCCATCCTATCCAAAACAGAACGGTTTTGTAACTAGTTGGTAACAGTAACTTTATCCGGCTAATTGCAGGCTTTATCCATAACGTATAAAAATAGAAAAAAGAGAAAAAAACCTCCCAAGCTTCAAAAACGTAATATTCTCTGGGAAGACCCTACGGAATTGACTTTAATGACAATTTTCCGCACCCATAAAATGCTCATTGCTTATGTATAATAATAAATTTCTGTATGAATTCGGGTATAATATTTTGATAGTTACTCACCAGCTGATGAGATTGAAGAAATACTAGAAGACAGCGATTTCATTTGCTCGGGAGATCCCTTGAAAATTAAACAAATCACATATAAATATTATGTTAGGTATAACAAGAAAGATAAGACAGGTAGGTGGATAGACGGATTTATTCTAAGCTCGTCTTATACTGTAGTTTTCCGTTATGTAGGGATACCCATGTTCAGCAATATTTACTGTATGGTTGGTAACATTGAAAAATTACTCACAGAAGCGACTCGCCGAACACCAAATTTCCTTGAAATGATTCACGTTTTTTTGCATTCGAATGCCATTCTCTCAGTAAAATTGAAAATGACCATACCATTGGGAAGCTGGGATTCTGAGAAAGTTTTTCCTGTAATACGTTTGGTCAGACACCTATTTTTTGCCTTTCAAAATTTGAGAACATTAACTTTTCAGCTGAGTTTTTTACCCGGTAATACGTGTAAAAACATTCATGTTGCATCTGGGAGACAGGAGATGTACAGAGCGATGCTGCATCAGGGAGATACGAAATGGAGTACACATGTGGACAGAGCGTTATCTGTCCACATGTGTACTTAGTATCATTTTTACACTTTAATGTACGGATGTTTTGGCTGTTTTTGTGATGGAAGGTCGAAAACACGAGACTTTTTTTTGTCTAACACTTGGAAACCAAGGGGTATTCAAAAATTTTCTACGAGGAACTTTTTGTTGCTAATAAGTTGCAAAATCGATCCCAGACGTTTATTGGTTCCGAAAGTGGGACACCCTGTAGTAGGTATAATAGGGGTATTCACGGTTGAGCTTGCCGAGTTAAACGTGCTAAGTAGAAAACTTCGTCCTCAGAAAAATCATGAGGCACCCTGGCCCTCGGTAACGTGTTAACGTGTTATCACGGGTGGTGGTGGTGGTGGTATGATTATATTGCTAGCAGTTAGCCATGGAGCACTTCGGTGGAGAATCGCGGGGTGAAATGTAAAAAAACAACAACAACGTCCTCCTAGGTATTTTGCTACCTTCCCGCCTAGGTTATAATATTTGACGTTTGTTTACATTTGTGAGTTTTTATTTACAAAAATGCCGAAGAAGAGCCAAAAACAAAACCAAGTTGACGAAATTGTTACAAAAACAATAGTTAATATCATCAACTCCGAATTCACTGACGAGGAGGAGGAAATCTGGGAGGAAAGTCTCCAAGAACTTGAAGTTGTTTTCATGTCCAGGTAATTCACTTATATTCAAAAGTGCGACCCTAAACTTGTTAAAACTGTTTATCAGGAAAGAAATATAAAACACGGCACAGTACCTAACCCACCATTTTGAATCTTCGTCAGAAAACTGATAACACAGATAACATGGTTGCTGTCGACGTTTACCACACCTCGGACTCAGTTAACTTAACACAAGTGATAACGCACTTTGATAACATCTTTGCGACCGATTTTCTCCACGTTTAACCAGTTTAACACATTAACTCGTTAACACGTCGACAACGGCCCGACCGTGAATACCCCTAAAAACTATTATCAACATCGTACAGTCGACACCACTCTAAATACTGTAAGGGTCGTCTCGTAACACTCTTAAGGTTATTTAATGCTTCACAGATTAATAGTAAAAGTAAATCGATTATGAAACAGTGAGACAGAAAATTAAATTGAACATGCATTACGTTTGATGGCATGCGGCAGTATCTGAGTATCATGCAGCTGAACATGTTAAAACTGTACCTACGTACTACTATTAACTCGGGCATTCTATATTCCCATCTACCAGTGAGATGTCATTGTTATTTTTCATGTTGTCTTCCACCTATGAACAAAAACAAAACGACCAACGCACCCTTGTAGACACAGGTTTCGTTTAACACGACAACACATAACGGGCAATTATCATGTATTCTGTTTGCATCTTTTCTCAGTAGTTTTTGGTGTGAGACGGACGATAATAGGGCTGAATCTGGAAAATTATGCCTCCTTCATTTTTTGATAGAATTTGAAACTTCGGGATTTCAAAAAAGAGGCGGGGAAAGGGGCCCTGCTGTTGCCTGTGATGTCGCCCGGATATGGGTTCTGATTGGCTGGCCTGGTGGCAGCAGATGGGATATGGTTTTCTCGCCTCCACATTCACCAGAGTAAGGTGTTTTGGTGTATTATTCGCAAAATTTTTGTATAACACCCCCTCAAAATTGTTTCTTTTGCGTTTCATGGTGCTTAGATTCCAAAAATGCAATGTCAGTCGCCCGTAAGCCGTCTGCCGTCCGCCATATCATCCACATCTACTTCATTTTAGTTCTAAAAAATTCATTCTTTCGCACAAAAGCTCCATTTGGGCCCTAGTTGTGTCCAAAAACTTTTCAGCCCGATTGGAATATACCCAAGCGTGTTATGGGTGAAAAATGGGTGTAAAAATAGGGGTTTTTTGGTGCCTTAGTAACATGAGATTGTGAGGTAGGTATCGGTTTCCATGTTTTTTAGGACGAGGAGACCGAATATTAAGTCGATTTTGACCAAAGAGTGGAAAACTGAGGTTCTAACGAAGTTTCACCTCCCAATATCCATTTTTTACGGGTCAAAAACCTGGGAAATTGTCTGAAATCACCATAAATTTGTATATTTAACACTCGAAGTAGTATCAACAGGTGAATCAAGACAATTAAATGGCACTATCAATGATGAGCTGGTGTTTCTCAAAAACACGAATTATACTCCTATTTTTTTTTTACAAATTAATTATCTTTGGAGTCTAATTCGTGTTTTTGAGAAACACCAGCCAGCATTTCTTTATGTAAGTCCAATAGAATAATAAACCCATGTGACAAGGACTTTGCAGTGTCTTTTGCTATAGTTTTTGTGGTTCCATAATTTTTGTTTCTTCATCACTGATTCATTCTTCGACGTGAAATGGGCGTTTGTAATGAGCGTCACCCGTCAGTGTTGCCTATATGAGTGGATTTGACACGAAATTCCACGATCTAAGCGCTTCAAGTGGCCTGTCGACGCGTCTTCAAATCGCCTTTTTCTTTTACATGTTTTTCTTCGTCTATAAAGCGATTTTTCCTTCAACTTTTTCAAATGCGTAGATCATTATTGTAAAATGAGTACCAAAAGTGTTCTTTGTGGATACATGATAATTGCCCATTATTTATGTAATGCACATTAGTAGCAGCATATAACAGTACAAATGGCTGGACGTCCAACACCCATTGCCTCTCGTAACAAGTCCCACTGGACGGAAAGTAAATAATCCTGTCCGTTTTCCGGAGCACTCATTGAAGAGCGCCATTGTTAGTTTCTTCGTAATTTGGTTACCACGTTTTCAATGTGTACGAGTCATTGAATAGCCAGAATAGCTGAACTTCCTAAAGCACCTGGTGCAAGGCTTCACAGTACTTCCTTTCCTTACCAGTATACACTTGGTAGAGGTCTATCGGAGACGATTTGTTGACAAAATATGGAAAACCTCTGTAGTAAGGTCGTTAAAGAATATCGGTGACTCGGAATGATCCTGGGTCTGGCATGTGGATGGGTCAGGTGTCAGCTCCGAACAGCAAAAAGTTACCAACTGCAATTGCTCTATCACAGTACCAACCATTAGAGACGGGTCGTTCCAGGAATCTTTTGTCACGACTACAAACTTTCCAGGGACACGTGGAACGGTTCCAATTAATCGTTCCAAATCCATTAACTGTTCCAACCAGAAAACCACTAAAAATTTGTTGGAACTTTAAAAATATTAAAAGTCTTATTAGTAGTTTCTGCCGTGACAAATGGATCAGAGCTATTTTCGAAGTCTAATTATCCCATCTCCTAAGTGCCAATCTTCACCCAAGTGGATCTTTCCTGTTAGTATATAATATTATATAATATGTGCCTATCACTGATTGTAAAGTCGACACCCAAGTCCTGCTGAAATTTTGACAAATTGTGTAATCAACTGAATTGGAGACTGAAAGTCTAGGCAGGAACATTGTTCCTATTTTGGAAATAAAATTATTATTATTATTATTAGTAAATTCTTATGAAAACTGAATGTCTCTAAGCTATCAAAACTCAACACCAATTCTGAATATATTGTACTGAACTGAAATATGCACATTACATTTAGATGACTTTTATTGGCTGTTTCAAACTGCATGAGAAGGAACTGGAACAAATAATTTCGACAGGAGGGAAGGTGGGCCTGTAACTAGTAGAACTTGCTTGCTGTCATTGATTAACTAGGATAAAAATATTGAATACCCTTGGGGGATCAAATCGTGAAGGGGGACTTGAGTGTTCCACTGGAACTGGTAATTTTAGAGAGGTGTCACCGTTCTTGGAACGACACCCCTTCATTAGGTTCTATGTAACGGCTCCAGTTGGAACGGCCCATCCCTACTGTACAACACTACCTTTCCTGTGGGTGATGGATATCGACTACTCCGGAGCAATCACAGTAGTTATATATGGCTTTCGGCCCATTACAATAGTTTGAATGACTTCCAAGTTAAGTTTGTTGGGATGGGTTTGACATTAAGAACCGAGAACCCCATTCGTTATATACTTAATGAGGTTAATGAGGGAGTTCGAGACAATGTGGGTGTTGAACGAAGGCAGCCTATTCTTTGCAGAAGTGGAGATAACTTACTCGACTAGACGCCCTAAATAGTACAAGTTAAACAGAACAACAACAAACTTCATTCCCGAACAAGAATGTTACTCTTAACAATGAACCAGACAAAAATACGGACACTTTAATTACCTACCAAGAAGAGCGCCACAACCCAAGCAAATTAGTCTGTAAATAATACCTCCACCAATTTGTAACAGAAACATAGACAAAGATCACTAGTCTGAAAATATCAACAAAAACAACGTCTTGTATGTATTCTACAACAAATAAATAGGTAACTTCAATTTGAAAAACCTTATCGTTGTAAGAAAAATCGATGCTTCCTGGTCGCTGCTGCCGGGCCATTTCCTGTTCTTCCTCCAGCTCACCGTCGTGATCTTCATTGATAGTGTAAGTGTCCGGTGCTATTTTGATCGGGTCAACGGGCAACGCCTTTACGACTTCAGGCGGGACGTTCTAGACAGTAAGCCCCATTTCAAACGAATTAGTGAGTACAATGAAGAATTGTTGTTGAGGTCAAGAAAAATTGGATCTACAACAGTTCAAGTTTTCTCTTATTCCTATAGGAACCAGTAAATAACAACGAGGAGCGTCTCAGTTCAGCTTACATTTCGAAGCAGTTCATCCGATTCGGCAGAGTCTTCTGCGTGATCCTCGTCAGTACTGATGCCGTTTTCTGAAACAACATCTGGCCATAGAGAGAAAACCAACGTAGTAGACGCGATTATTTTATGAGATCAACAATCGAACAACAAACATAAACTATGACACAGACTCAATTGAAATCAGATGATTAATAGATGTGTGCTGAGGTTGTACGAAGTTTTAGATCTCTTTCGACCAAGAAGAGTCACGACAAAAACGCCCTATATAATGGCCAGTAATTGCTTCGAGCTTGTAACGATGGAAAATAACTTACACTTAGGTGAAGATAGGTACATTACTTTGAGTGACTGAGTTTTATGTAAAATTACATAAGAACCCGGCAATTAGCTCAAAAATAGCCAATTCTGAGCCTTGTGCAGAATTCCAAAATCTTACAAATCCTCAGAATGGTCTCTTTTCCAAGCCATCGCCTGTCAAGGTTGGTGATCCAGATGGCCATTTTGTTTATCTGCAGGCTGCTGTGTGGAGCAATGTTCCAGTGGAGGTCACAGTACCAAACCGCAGTACAGGCTTACATCTAAGACTGCAGACATTTAATACTATTTTGTTTCCAATGCTATGTAATACTTTATGCAAGAAGATAAAACACGATACAAAATTCACCACAAGAATCTCAATAATTCGATGTGTTACGCAATCCTGGCTTCCCAGCAGCGGGCTCCCTGGGACAGTGGATTCGTGGAGAAACAAAAATAAAACCAACAGCGTCGAGGGGGTTGGATATATTGGTAGATACAGGTTTCGACAAAGAGTCTTCCTCAGTCTTATCTGCAGGCACAGACAGGGAGATCACAGGAGCCCGCCGCTGGAAGCCAGGATCGCGTAGCATAATATTATACACCAGCGTAACCTTCTTACTATTCGATGTATGTATTCGAATGGGGAACAAAACCACCACTCACAAACTCCACGGCCTATTCGACTGTGGAGCTGTGCATTAATTTGCACTAGGTACCTACATTTTAGAGGACTTGAATATGCTGCACGATGAGGGTGACGAATAGTTGACTAAAAATAATCATTTCAAATCTGTCTTCAAACCTTTGACGTGGGGGACTTCTGAAGGTATGAGAAACCTCACGGTAGGCGTAGGAGTCACTGGGGAAGACCTGTACACAGCTTTCAGATCAGTCCCGTTCACCTTGATAGAGTCATCCTGCTGCAAAGTTACAGATCAAGAATATTAGGTTACGCTTTCTAATTATAGTAAGAAACTCAATCAAACCAATGTGACCCTCGGAATGACATGTAAACCATTGGAGATTTGTAATACGTGCAAGAACCACACAAATTGTTTCCCGTAATACCCACACAGTCACAAAAGCAGAATTGTCATATACAATATACCTACAGCACATACTGGTGCGAATGGTGAACCACAGCAGGCAAGGGTTGAACCTGACGCACAAATACCGTAACTATACAGGTCCTATGGGTCATTTAGGTCAATTCATCGACTGCACGACACATTCAAGCCGAGAAATGAAGGGTAATTCTCACCCACTGCTGACTCCGGTAAGAAGAGTTGAGTCAGAGAAGGTAAACAACGAACAAAAACCATGCAACTTGATTTATTTATATCCCATGCGGAATGATTTGAGAAGATTCCACATCGCAAATGCAAGATGCGAACACGTGTATTTGCAAATGAAAGATAGAGAACCACAGAAGTAGACAACACCTACCAGTGATGATGTACACTATGATGAGTTGTTCCAACTGGAGCCATTACGTGGAACCTAATCCAGTAACATCGTTCCAAGAACGATGACACCTCTTTAAAATTACCGGTTCCATTGGAACACTTAGTCCCCTTCAGGTTTTTTAAATTTATTTTTAAACGCAAGGGTGTCCGTTTATTCTAGTTCATCAACCACCTTGCGACAGCAAGCAAGTTCTACTCATTACAGATCCAAATGGCTCCATGTTCCATCACCCACCGTGTTCCCTCCAGTCAATGTTATTCGTTCCAGTTCCTTCTCACGCGATTTGGAACAGCTAATAAAAGTCACCAGACAGTAGCCGTTACACAGAAAGTAAGAGAAAACTTGAAGAAAAAGAAGAAGGAAACCGGAACTGTGGAGTTGAATGTCGAGCGGGAAGGTGGAATAGCGAACACCGTTCCATCTCTTCGGCACACTGCTCCACACGGAACCCTGCCACGGATGGCGGAATGAGAGAACTGGAACTGAGTAACTCATAGTTCTCATTTCCGTGACAGGCTTCGCCATTTAGGCTCCAAGTGCAGCTCCTCCCAAACTGTTCCATTATCTACCCCGTTCAGCATAAAAATTATTCTTTACTTTTTAGTTTTTTACAGCTTTTTTGAAAGGTTTATTTTTTAATTTTTTTTTCTTTAAGTGCGATCAGTAGATTTATTTTTAAAAATTTGGTATCAAAAATGTGCTTATGAATTTATTATTTTATACTTTGTCGTACATTTTTTGAAGGTTTTTTTCCAAATAATTTTCTATTTATTATTACCTACACTTTTCTACACCAGCGCCATTGGTGACCCATTACTAGGTCAGTAATATGCCCCACACTGTCGATACCATCATTACTGGGGCATCCACAGTCTTCTGCAGGTTGATTGCTGTCGTCAAATCGTAAAACGTAACTCAAACAGTATAACTGCTGAGTACAGACCCAGTACTGCTTTTTTTACTTACAAAAAAAAACTAGTATGGGACCACCGGGGGATGATTTTCTTCTATTAAAAAAACAAATTCACTGGAATCGGCCTAGTAACAAAAAATCTGAAGTCGGCTAAACACATAAGAATATACAGGTATTCTGCGGTTTTAATTTCTTCTAAAATTGCCCACTTAGCAATTTTATTAAGAACCTGCTACTTTTCCTACTCCATCCACAAATCAAGACCATGCAAACCCTCCCAATACATGCAAACATATAGTAACAGAGTGGAGTAGGTATACTTTTCAATACCTTTTCCGACACAAAAAAAGTAGGTAAATCAGGTAGGTAGGTATTTCGATTCTAATAAAATATAGATTTTACACTGAATCACAGTCATGATAGCTACGCATCCATGACACCAAGATATTCCAAATAAAACAATTATGACAGGTACCACCTACTGCCATGGGATCAATCCACGTTTTCTGATTCAACAACACAAACATCCATCAGGAACGGAATAGCGATCCCATCAAGCCATTGGATCACAACAATGCGAAACATCCCAGACATGCCCCGTTCACAATCATTTCAGTCAACTGTACCATTAAATCAGCATGGCCATTGTTTCACAAAACGGTTTCACACTTTGAAATCCATTTACTTACAAGCTTACTCACACTTTTTGAACGAGTGAGCTTGATGGCGGGGCGAAGGGGCTCCTGGTATTGGACAGGGCGGCCATTGTCTCCGACATAGAGGTTAGTCTCGCAAACCTTTGATGGCCCAAACGAATATTTACACGTTTACTATGATTAATGACTACGAAAAACAAAATAAAAATCTACTGCAATTTGAAGATCAGTCAATCAAACCTAACTGTGGGAGAAACGTGGAAAAAGATGCAAGGATGACGGGTGGGGTGGATGAACTAGGTGCAGCATAAGGCTAACGCTACGTAATATCTTCTCAGGTACAATAATTATGAAAACGGTAGTACTTACAAACAATGCTGAGCATCAGTTATAGCAGTAGTACGCAATTATAGCATTAGCCTATTTAATTAAACCTTTTACCAAATTAATACCTTTTACCAAATGAACTAAACATTTTCCCAAATGAGCGAAACCTTTTGCCAACTGAACTGAACGTTTTATCTTTTCAACTAAAACTCAAGCGAAAAAAATGGATTTGGAAAAAGCACCTCATAAACTGAAATCCACATCAATTTAGGTTTAGTCGAAAAGGTAAAAGGTTTAAATCAATTCCGTTTTACTGAAAATTATAGTCCAAAAAACAGTGCGAAGTCCTCGTCACATGGGTTAATTATTCTACTGGAATGCGGAATGTTCACTTATTGTTTCTTTCATGCACAATAATTAAAATAGCTATTTTTGACAGTTTACACCAATTTTGGTCCCCAAAAACACGAATTAGTCTCCTATATTTGTGACAAATCATCTTTGATCACTGATAGTGCCGTTGATTCTACTTTTGATAGTACTTCTAGAGTTATTATACAGATTGATGGTGATTTCAGACAATTTGCCAGGTTTTTGATTGATAAACAATTAATTTTGGGAGCTCAACCTTCGTTACAACCTCGGTTCTTCACTCTTTGGTCAAAATCGACTTCATACTCAGCCTTCCCGCCCTAAAAAACATGGAAAACTATACCTCACAACTTCATGTTTACTAAAACCTAAAAAAATCCCTCGAAAACCCCTATTCTTACACCCATTTTCCCCCCCATAACACCCCTGGGTTTATGCCGATAGGACTGCCAAGCTCCGGAGCACAACTAGGAGCCAAATGTGTCCCCAAAGGAGGACCCAAACTGTGTGCGGATGAACGACGATTTTAGACCAAATTTAACCGTAAACTTAAGGCTGAAACTTCGTTAGAACCTCAATTTTCTACTCTTTGGTAAAAATCGACTTTATATTCGGTTTCCTCGTTCTAAAAAACATGGAAAACGATACCTCACAAGCTCATGTTACTAAAATACCAACAACAAAAATTTCACTCTTAACACCCCTGGGTATATTCTGATCGGGCTGTAAAGTTCCGGGACACAGCTAGTGCCCAAATAGAGCCTGTGTGCGAAAAACGAATTTTTTAGACCGAAACTGAAGTAGATATGGATGATACAGCGGACAGCCATTGCATTTTTGGAATCCACGCACCTTGAAATGTAAAATAAAACATTTTGCGGGGGTTGAATAATACACCTATGTATTCAGATAGGTGTATTATTCACAGAATAATAAACCAAAAATGGTCTTTGCGCACCAAGAATACAGTGTGCAGGGAGAGGGCTACGGGTGCCCTCAAGACCCGAACATTATATTAGAGACGACGCAATACACAATTTTCAAATGGCAGTTGTAACAAGTAGGACCTTACACTTTTGGACCGCACCGCTTTCGGTACGGGCGCCGGAACCGTGATGGTGATCGGAGGCGGCTCCTGGTAGGAGATGTTCAAATTGCTCGACCACAAAACCGACGCTTCGGCTTCTTTCCTCCTCTTGTAGGCTCTGTGAGTCCTGTACACGTGGTACAAAGTGCCGATGATGATCGTGCAGAAGAGGCTGACGGCGATGAAGAACAAAACTGAAACCATCAAGCGGACAGGTCAGTTGGGCATCAGCTAACTACGTTATTAGCTAGCTAAATTTTTTTAATAATAGCTAAACTAGCTTGTAGCTTTTTTTAAAGCTGCAACTAAATTAGCTATTAGCTGTTGAGAGACAGCTAAATTAGCTGCTGGTTGAAATGTACAGCTAATAACCTTAGCTATGAAAAATTAGCTTTTTGTAGCAGCTAATAGCTAACAGTTGTAGTTTTAGCCAATACGGAAATTAACTTTAAAACTTTTTTTAACGAATTTAATAATTGAAGGCACGAGTGGAAGAGGGTGCTATGTCACAAAAAGCTAATCTCGAGTAATTTGACTTTAAAGAAGTCTTGATTTCGGTCTTTTATCACGACTACTACATCATCGGTATAGCTCACCAGGAACATATCCTCCGGCATGTCCAGCAATAGGATCCCATCTAAGCTTGCATTCCACAGATCAGGCCCCAATATAAACCCCTGGGCCTCCCCACTGGTAATCTTCTTCCTGCACACCTTCCCCTCGGACTCATATACTAAGCTGCGGTTCTTTAAGTAGTCACATATGACAGCCAGTAGGTAAGAAAACAGCTGTACACTGCACCTACATTCATCACGGACGTCCAATTTTGGCTTGAAATAGCAGGAAGCCCTTTCATGACGAACCTGCGATTTGAAGCCAAAATTGGACATCTGTGATGAATGGAGGTGCTATGTACCTCACACAGCAACTTCTTCCATGAAACGTTTTACATGTAGATTATTTATATAATTGGAAAAAGGTGACATGGGCTCATAGCACCTTCTTCTATGAAGCGATTTAGAGGTAACATTTGTATTATTGAAATAAGGTGACAAGGTCTTATAGCACCTTCTTCAATTGAAAAAATGAAGTACCTAATCTAGTGACATGTCACCTTCTTCCATTCTATATCTCTCCAAGGAGTTGTTAGTGCGTATCCAGACTGCCACCATAGATAGGTAGCGCTTGAAAACCTTCATTTATGCAAAAACCCGAGTTTTTGTGAAAATGTCACTTAGTACCCTCTTCCACTCGTGCCTTCAATTTATGACTTTTTTGACCGTCCAGTAAATTTTCTCGGATAAAAAGTGAATCTGACGAATATAAATATGCACTACTGTTGGCCACCCTTGACTTCCTGGGGCTCCCTAAACTTCTCTTCTCTGGGACTTCTACTGACAGATTTTCGGATTACCTTATCTTTCAAAATATTTGAAAAACATAAAATTTTAATCTGTTGTTATAATTTATTGGAAAATTTGCTCCCTCAGATATGATGAGTTACTGTTGAGTACCTATATTTTTTCTATTTTACCAACAATTTTCGGTTTCCAAAAAGGTGCTATTATATTATTATTCCTACATTAATGAAAAATAATAACAGCAAATAACAGAAGTAGGCATTCACCTTTTACCCGAGAAACTTCATTAGACTTGGTAAAAAAAAACAGAAATTGTTCAAAATTGTAAAATTGCCAAAACTATTAAATTCGCTCAAAAAATGTTTTAAAGCTTATTTTACTTATTAGCTAAAACTAGAAATGTTAGCTATCAGCGGTTTGTGAGGGCGAATACGATTTTTTAAGAAAAAGTTAGCTGTCAGCTATCAGCTGACAGCTACAGCTAACGCTATTAGCTACTACCAACAACTAACTTTTTATAGCTGAAGTTATTAGCTGTACATTTTAAATAACAGCTAATTTATCTGTCCACCAACAGCTAATATCTAAAAATTTAGCTGTCAAGCTAAATTTCAGCTAATTTAGCTGTAGCTTTTAGCCGTTAGCTATAGCTAATTTTTGCCCATCACTGCATGACCGAAAAAGCACCCCCCACCGCAAATATCCCAGTCATTTGTTGTCCAAAAGTGCCTGATCCAGGAAAAAAATTGGCGCGGTAGGTTTCTCACAGGTTCAATGTTTTTTTTTTTTTGAGGCGCTGAATCCTAAACTGAAGTTTGCACCCCGGAACAGGTTGGGAACACAGTAGAACTTGCGAACAACCTAAAAATATTCAATTTTTTCGGTTTATCGCATATAACTCGGAAACCATGCATCCTTGCGAAGAAAAAATGTCCATGTGCAAAATTAAAGGAGATACAATTTCCTAGAACATGCGCTACTTACATCTGAAGTTTGATACGAACGCAGAGGCGTTAGAGCACTTTGAAAAAGGGCAAATTTGTGGCCCTTCTGAGGCAATATTATTGAAACTCCTTCTTCCACCCTCGATTACTCCAAACCCGCGCGTTTCATAAAAAGAATCCACTCCATTTCCCTGCATTCCCAAGCCACTGCTGGACTTGGCAGAAAACGCAAGAAATCAGCTGCAGCTTCAGTCAGCAAATATTGACGAAAAATGTGCCAAAAGTGCAAAGGTTGCAACATTGATGACTCAATCCGATATAACTTGAATTTATGATGAGGTAATTATTTATTTTCAATCCAACTAAATTTCATTACGATATCCACCCTGATGAAATCAGCATTTCTGAGTAAGAGTTGAACTCTGCAAAACATGGAGCAAATTGCCAAATATGACGTCAAAGCGCTCCAACTCCTCAAAGTTCGGATAAACTTCCAAAATGTAAGTGCACCTTAAAGAAAATTGTATCCACTTTATTTCGTATAGTAGGACTTTTTTCGCTAGGATGCATGGTTTCGCTAGGAGTTGTATGAGGGAAACTAGTCCAAACATTTTGATTGTTTTCGTAATGAGGGGCGGACGTGGGTCGGAGTTTGTTGCCTCAGAAATGCAGAAATTCAGCCCCCATCGAAAACCCCTGTATCCCGATTTTCAGCTCCGTAATCCGAGTAGTTCGGCGGGAATAAGCCAAAGAGGACACGTGACGTAATCTATTATGTAGCTACCTCCCTCTCACTGGATTCCCCACGTGCGGGAGCGAGAGGGCAGTACATACCAGATGACGTCACACGCGTTTTCCTTCCCCTTTTTCGCCCACTTCCGTTGATTTCCGACACACCATATAGCACCTTTTTGGAAAGCTCTAGAGTTAGACCTACAATTTGAAAGAATTAAAAAAAAAAAAAAAAAAAATGGACGTGCATTCCTTATTTTTACTGTCCCAGGTCCTTTTCCGAGGTGGCGAACTTCAGATTCGGATTCAGCACCCCAAAAAAACATGCAGAAAAGGGGGAAATCAACTCCACAAATTTTTTTCTTGGTAAAGCCACCAACAGGGCCAAAAGGAGGTAATTCCTGTTGAGGGACCTGTAAACATGGTATTCTACGGCTGTGGCCACAATGGCGCACTGTACTGTGCCGTTGTGGCCACTCTAGCCACAATGGAGCCTCGATCCTCACCAACGATCCGCACACATTTACTGGGGAAGTGGAAGGGGAGGAGTGTATCATTCCTCTTCAGTAGGAGGTAATGCCAGTTCAGGGACCGGTAAACATGGTATTCTACGGCCGTGGCCACAATGGCGCACCACACAGCGCCATTGTGGCCACCTTAGCCGGTGCCTTAGGAATTGCCTCGATCCTCGCCAACGACCCGCGCACACTTACTGGGGAAGTGGAAGGGGAGCAGTTTATCATTCCTCTTCAGTATGATTTTAAACTTCACAACATGAGTACCTCTTCCTCCAGCGATGAGGAAATTGCTTTATTGAGTGACTGAAAGAATTTGCGTGGATCCTCTGAACCAAGTAGAGGTCCAGTTTGGGGATTCCACCATCTGTTTCCAGGCTTGAAGAAGGAACTGTCTAGGTTATCTGAATATATGAGGATGAGCAGTAGCACCTTTGATTATACAGTAGGCTGCACTGAACCACACCTCCAAAAACAGGGGAGAACTATCAATTTTTCCCGGATCCATACCTCGTGAAGTGCTGGAAACTACAGAAGTGTTTGAGAAGCGAGACGAGGAGAAATGCCAGGCTGCAGTGTGGTGCACCATTATGGCCAAATCCATGCTTTCACCTTTAAAACTAGCAGTTCATTTTTTGTGTGTGCGAGGGGTTCTGTGAGCTGTATGGTGCGCCGCTGTGGCCACAGCCTAAATGACCGTGAAATTTCTTGCGAGGCTCCCAAGTACTGACATTCAATATAACCCACCCTGTACAGGCATACAGACAGCATACAAATGCACTCACTTCTGCCAGTACTCTCTTCAGTAGTGGAAGGATCAGAGTACAAAGATTTATAAGGTATTTTAAGAGGCGGATCGATGCTCCAGGCGTCCGCTTCCTGCCCCTGAAAAATTATCGATTTTTAACTGTAATAATAAACAGCGAGATAATACACGAGTAACAAAAACATTACTTAATCAAAACGCCTGATTCATGCAAACAAATTCAGAGCAGTATTACTCACACCAACTGAACTAAGATTCAGAGCTGGGCCAGGTCTTGGTTTGTTCATTGCCTCGAAAAACGAACACTGAGCGCTGCGGATACCATGCGAGTTCTTGACAGATATGCTGATCCCAGTTTTGGTTTTGGTGTAGACAAAATATTCTTCCAAAGGCTTGATCTCCTGATCGTTGACTTCCACCAATACGTCTGTGCGGGTCAAAAGAGAAACCGATATTTGAGAGACACGTGCCAGGCGGGTGGCATCTTCTAATTACATCATCAGCTGGTGGATATACCACAGTGCTTATACGCTTATCTGTACTGCCTACTCAGAAATGATCCATTCCACGACCTGCTACAATTGTGACGAAATACACAATTGGACGATGCACAGTGGGTCAAATCCCAAAGTAACACTACAATGTAATGATGTATACAGCGAACTTACTAGACAAACATCCACTGTAGCTGGTGTAGGCAGTGAAACGGGGGTCGGTAGTGTTAAGTCCACCAATCTGCATTTCGCTCCCATGTTTGACAGGCTCTTCGTTCAAACTCAGAACTGTGACCGGCCCGAGAGGAACTTCTTGACGGTCGATCTGCAGAGATATGGAAATCAGAGAGTAGATCACACCATTCTGACAGTTTAAATAAATAAGAGGCACGTCCAAGTGCAATGAAAAACCATACCAGCAAGGTGGCAGAATCGTTAACCCTCCTGTAGTAGATGGAATGGCGAGCCCCGTTCAAGAAGGACCTGTCGATTATCGTCGTCCCAATAGGGGCTCCTTTACGATCCTCAATAAAGCGCAAGTTGCCCTCAGATGTTAGGCCGATGAGAAGGTAGTAGCTATTTCTGAAACATGCATACTACGCATCACTAAGGTAGAAGTACCAGATGTGTGGCAGACAGGAAATGACCAAACTAACTTGTTGCTCGTTTGGAGAAGCGCAAGGAGCATGTCTCTCTCCCTAATCTCAGAAGTTGAGAAAGCCAGTTGTAGTTTGATGCTGAAAATGTTCCCGTCTGGCTGAACGTCGAATCTTCTCAACAAAGCAGATTCTCCTCCAAAGTCTGCTCCTTTTTCTGCACAGTAAAAATATAATGAAATTTATTACTTTGGTTTGAAGATACTGAGGAAAGCATAGCCATGTTGTCCTCAAAATTGGCTGAACAGTAAGGTTATGGGCGTTTCAAGGATTTCACATTTGAGCAATCACCTGGCTGGGATTTTCATGAAATTTCTATGGACGTTACAAGTCACAATTTAGCACAAGAACATCACTAAAGCTAGGTTCACATGGAGGCGCAATTCCGGACAGCAATCCGGTTCGCAATGCTAATGGCGAACGCAAAATGGATTATTGCGACGGAATGTCATCGGCAATATATGAAAATTTCCAGGTATTTTCCGCTGTCGAATCCGTTGCCGTATCTGCGCAGAGGTTACTGCACACTCCTCTCCTGGTTGGGTTTTTAGCCATATTGGAATTCGAAATTCCTGGATGATTTTGCCGATTAGATTTCCAGTTATTCCGCTGCCATGTGAACGCCTCTGCAGCAAAAATTCCGGCAAACGCGATGCCACACCGCATTGCTGTCCAGAATCGCCCCTCCATGTGAACCTAGCTTTAGCCGCACTGGGATTTTAATGATGAATAAATAAACGTGGGCAACTACTGCAAACTTAACTGTAATAACCGAGAAAGAGTAGCCTGGGAATGCATTAATGGAGAGGTTGATTTTGAAGCTAACGGCGGCCCACAGCAAAACTGAACACGATATGACCTCATTTCCTGACACTCCAAATTACCCACCTAATTGGATTAACACAGCTGAGCAATCATTCGGTCTAACCTTCATTACACGATTCGCCTTCGTAAGAAGTGAATTCACAGTCGCAAGATGCGTCGCCCTTGTGGAAATCCTCTATGCAGATGCCTTGATTCTTGCACGGGTTTTCATCACATTTCATCTTGCACCCGTTCTTCATTCCAATTGTAACAGAATCGTCTGGTAACAACAAATAGAACTACAAATTAGGTACATAAAGGGTGGGCCGAAATTATTTCAAGTCTTGTGGACTGTAGAACTTCAAGCTATGTTGGTAGGTAGGTAGGTGTCCCAAATAAATTGAGTGCAAGGTCATCCAATGCCCACTATGTGAAACATGCATCATGATGGAGCAGGTTTACAATAATATATACAGGCACAGGGTGGTCCAAAACGGACTACTAAATTTCAAAAGGGTTTTCTTAAATTCTCAATTGTTTCTCAGACTTCAGTTTTATATTGTACTGTATCGCTGTAGTCAAGTTTTAAAAAATATCTTGGAGATGATACCCATCAGCAACAAAACATACTTGGAGCCATTCTCAGAGGTTTGTGACATTTCTCTGACACTACAGGTTGTTTGCAGTGACCTTCTGGCGATTATCTGACCGCCAGAAAGGCTGTTGGGCCGTTTGCAGTGAAGCTCAGACTCTTTTCTGAATGTGTAATAACAATGACTGGCTGTTCGCAGAGTTATTCGTCTAGCCAAAGTCAGTATTCTGACCATCACTCCAGTCCAGACAATCGGGTGGACGAGAACTGGCCACGCCTTCTCAATTCCCAACTTCTATGTACTATCAAAACCTTCTCAAACGCTCATCAACGTGGTATTGGTTCATGGACGGTTTCTTACGGTTTTCTAGAGTCAGCTAACCATCAGAAAAAGCCAGTGCGAACGAACCTATTACGATCGGCAGTAATGGAAAATATTTCTTCATATCAAACACCAGTTCCTCCAGGTAATATTTTGAAAATCTGACAGAGAAGTATTAGGTATGTTCATCTACAACCAGTCAGGCACTAAGGCGTAGAGCAGAAACACGGACGATAATATTACAGCACATTCTAACAGCGTAATGCCTCATCTACCTCCAAAGACTTGCAAATTCCTGATGTACTTGTAGCCAAAATACGACTTCTCCTGGACTCGAATTTTGATCGAAATTTACACTGCAACAGCTTAGTTGATACTTTTCTCGAAGTAACGAGCACAGTTACCTGTGGTGTTGTCAGCTTCAATATACTCAGTCAGGTTGACAGTTGTGGCACCGATTTTGAGGCCCCGTAAGCATCCAACGTAACCCATCAAAGGCTCCTTGTGCAAGCCCGGCTGAAGGTTGCTGTAACCTCCCAAGCTTACTTGAAAGTACTCGGTAGGCGGAGCGGGCGGTCTGGGAGGAGCAAGCACCTCTGAAGCGGAAACAGGTTTCACGTAAATGTACGAGAAATGAAGAGTATTGATATGCCGTGAGAAATCATTTGAACTCACCGTTCTCAGGGTTTATCCAAGGCTTGTCAGAATAGTTGGTCAGGAGGTTGACAGGACCGTAGACCCTGTTGACTTTGTCGTTTACATGAAGCTCCGTGTTCTCATCATTTCTCACGACGGCAATTTGAACGGACTTGCCGCTATTCAAATCTGAAATGCGTATTAACACGGTAAGAAGAAGATAGGTAATTCAACGGGGTGCATCACTTCCTTCTAATCGGACTATTTCGTGTTTCTCAGTTGCTATTCAACTAATTCCAAGAATTTAAAAAAATTTTGAATGGATCTTGTCTGTTAATAGACACAAGATTTCCTTGAAAAAAAAAAAGAAAAAAAAGGGCATTTAACAACACACTGTATTATTTTATTTAGTTTTTGCATTTATTCTGATGTCAGATTCTGTAATTTGTCTATGTAATTTATCTCCTACGATTCTGCCATCTTTACACTACATATGCTATTGCTGTGTACACTATTATTAAGGGGTTTTTAACCCTACCACTGTGTAACGATAAGAGTTACAGATATAAATTTTCACGAAATCAATAGATATTCAATTTCCGCAGGGATATGGATTCTTAGTTACCGATAAAGTGCACAAATAGAATGAAAAAACCATGTATTGAAAAACACGTTTTTTTCTTATTGGGATATGAAAAAACACGATTCCACCGTGATCCATCCTAATATGCCCTTTTTGTAGATGAAGAAGTAGGTAACATCACTAAAACAATGGGAAAATGGAAGGTTATCACTGGTTATAGCTGTTATTTGGTGAAAACATGGAATTTTTCGCGTATTATTACAGCTTTCGATTGCTTATTTACATGTTTTGATTCACATTTACGTGTATTTCACCGTCTTAGTTTTTGAAGTTCGAAAGCTACATCTCATCCTTAATGGCGACATGTAAACAACTTTCGTCGTTAAAGATGACCCTGAACACCCCAAGACAAATTTTCACATAGAAGGGACCGAGCTAGACCGTAATTTTCTCCCCAAGGCTCAAGGTATATATGATTTCATCGAAATCTTTAGTCGTTCTCGAGATAGATAATACAGCCCTATGACGATTAGACGAAATGATGAATATTATGGTTAGGGAATATTTCCCTTTTTCCACCACTACAATCAATTGCCTGTCATCACAGAAATTATTTCCTGGGTAGCCTACAATTAATTTTCACAGTAAAGCTGGGTTCACACTGACAAGTAATCGACGTAAAACTCAAACGCGTAACTGAATTTAATTGGCTCGTCAGGTTCACACCCTTTACGCGAGACGACTTTTACCAGATGTCGGAGTTGAAAACATCTAGATATTGTACGCTCTTCACGGATCTGCGCACGGGGAGGCTGGAGCAAAGGTTATACCCCTATGATTACGTGCTTTACATCCGTAACTGGTGTAGTCCTTGAAGGGCCGTTTTTACGCGCTTTACACGAACCTTCACGGCCTTTGCGTTTTAAGTTGATTGGCACGTCAATCTGTACCCAGCTTAAATCACTGGATCTGTCGTGCAATCTCCATTTTTTGAAGGACAAAATATTGTTTTCAGAATATGATTAAATTAAATGTCGTCATTTGTACATTTTTCATCAGACAATTTTCCCCAGTTTTTCAGACAAATAAATAGTGCCCATACTAAAAACAAAACTTCACCTGGATAGTCCACAGAAACGTTGTATATTGTGCCACCCGAGTTGAAAGCAAACACGACGGTGCTTTCGTTTTGAATGAAAAGCTGCACGAAATTATTCAAATGATCATTCGCATGAATGACAAGCGAATGGTTGTCGTAGGTCCTGATGTTCATCAAAATGGTTTCATTCAGCAGTCGCTTGAACATGTCTTTGTCCGTGTCATTGGATGAGTCGCTGATGAGGAAGTTCTTCTGAATATAACTATCCCGGACCACAAGCGTTATACCGTTTTCGTTGATATCTGTAGGCAAAATATTCGATTCGATTTGCAGTCATCCATTGAAGAAGCAGAAGGCAATTAATACAGGTAACACAACTTGTACAAGAACTCACTTGTTTCACAAAATGTGCCTATGTAAGCCCATCTGTTTTCACAGACGCATTCGAAAGTGCTCCACAGCTCCTTGCACCTGGCACCGTTTTTACAGGGGTTGGGGTCACAGGAGGGTTTGCAGTCTTTGATGATTTCCAGGAGGTGGACGGACATGTAAGAGTAGATGTCGAGTATCTCCCCGTTGACGACCAGGCCGCGGAAACATCCGATCAGACCCTGTCGCACGGATCTTTCCTCCAGCAGTTCCCTGAAATTGTTGCGGGTTTAGGGTTTATTGTGGTAAAGATGTGACCGACGTATAAAGACTATGGACGATTATGGAACTCAGTTAATCGTTGACCCTCGCAGATTACCTAATCTGAGCAAGGAGGCGTAAGACCCCAATTTAGCAACAGGGATCCTTAAACGAATCACCGAAGGGCAACAAGAAAAATAAAAAAGTACGAGAGGAAAATTTCATAAAACCAGAAGCGACCGAAGGAACTGGGTCAGTCATTGAGTTTCTGCAGAGCTGTGCTGATTGACAAGTATAAATATTTTTCATTACATACCATTCACGATCAAATTAGATACCATTCATTCATTATCGAAACGAGGATGTGTGATCAATGAGAATAATTTTTCCTTGGCTCGAGGCCACTTTCAGGACGCTATTCTAGGCAGTACTGGGAAGCAACTCTAGAAAACATACTCTGTGGCTCCACCAATAAACATGCTCCCTTCAAATGGTCCGAACTCTTCTTCAGGTAGCAGGTCGACCATCTGGTAGTCCGTGTTTATCATGAAGCGAACGTGATGCTCGTTGTAATCTATCCAAATCTTCTGCCATTCTCCGCTATTCAGTTTTCTCTGAGACTTGATCTCAAGCTCGCGGGACTTTCCGGTGTTTAAAGTGAAGTTGAACGTGAGCTGGAAATCTGAAAAAAAAAATAGGTAACGGGAGACAGGGTAACAGGAGACAAGTGTAGGATGAGGCACGGTAACTTGCTGAATGTATTTTACACCAATCGGCTTGGGGTGGTCGGATAAGGGTGGGGAGGGTCTCGTTCGTTAGGGGAGGTACTTAAGTTTTGTTTCCCCTACGTTTATTTACCGTCATGCGTCGGTCAGAGGAGCGCACGTTTGCTGTAGAGGCTTACTTCTCTAATGGGCTCTCGATCGCCAAAACTCAGTGTGCCTTCCGTTTACCGTTTAATCTTCACCCTGGAGCAATCCACCATTTTTTGGGTGAACACATATAGGGTGAATGGAAATGTAAAATAGAAAAATCCCGCACCAACACGAAGTCTCAGAACTTGGTCCTTACTTCTTCAAAGAAAACAACCGTTGAGTTACAGTGATTTCAGCTCCCTATTCTCAAATGATTGAGGAATTTTTCCTCCCATAGCTCGAAGAATTAGACCTGGGGACGTGTGGTTCCACAAGGATGGAGCGTCAGCCCACACGGCAGGATGTTCGATGGGACTTATGAGGGAAAAATGTCTCGGACCGCCTCATCTCCTTAAGAGGCGACCTTCCGTGTCCAGCGCGCTCGCCAGGTTTGGCGCCCTGTGATTTTTTTTCATGGGGTTACCTCAAATCCCTTGTTTACAACGATCGTCCGACGGCACTAGCTCACTTGAAGACCAACATCCAACAAGGTATCGTCAACACACTGATCGATATGCCGGAAAGAGTGGATCTTAACTTGATTAAATGCTGACTCAGTTTATTGACAATGAGGGCAGTCACTTGAATTATGTTATTTTTAAAAAGGTGTGAAACAAAACATCAAACCATGTAGTTTCAGAGGAAAAAAGAATTAAACTGATATCTGTAATCATTTTTTTCTTATACACCATTCAAATCAGCAAGTTACCGGGCCCCACCCTGTATACCTTTGATCTGAATATCTTCGATCTGAAAGGTTGACAATTAGGCTAACACTGGAACAGTTATTGATACTCACCATCGGTCAACGCCACCATGAAAGACGGGTGATGCGGTCTTATAGGAGGTTGGTAGAGGAGGATTGCCTTCTCGCCAGTCGTCCGGAAGCTGAAAGCTATGTCCCCTTTCCTCCATCCCGGCACCTCAATGTAGGACTGACTCGTTGTGAAGGTAACCACATACTTCTGAGTATCTGCAAACCAGAAGTGTTTTTTTTTAGAAGGTATAAAACTGTTTAATTAAGCTCCATTTTAATTATTTTCTAAAAAACTGGCTGAGGAGCGAGAATAGGCCAAGGCCCCACCACGGTAGAGTGCAGCTGATGTGGAGTTGCAAGTGCTGCGTGGTTTCACAAGCCAGAAACGCACTATTCTCAACTAGCAAGAAGACAGCAGGGTTTTGGTTTATTATTTCTTATGACGATCCGTTGGAATCGACCATAAAAACAAAAATTTCAACCCCTCTCAAAATGTCATGGTTTACGTTTCAAGGGACGCAGAATACGAATATCGAATAAAAATATTTCAGGCTGTACGCCGTCCGTCCGCGGCTTTTTCCTTTGTTCCCATGAACCAAAATTTACGAAATTTGGTATATGGGACCATCTAGTTGGTCCTCGAAGCTCGGTGTTACTGTCACTCAGCTCTAAGGGGTGAAAAATAGGGGTTGAAATATCCAGAGTACCCCTATCTCGGACAATTTTATTTTGAGGTATGGGGTTTTCACATTTAAAAAATTTTTCTGTTTGAGTTTTTCCTGAATTTTTGAGACCATCCTACGATGTTGCCATGAAGTTTGCTATGCAATTTGCCGTAAAGAGCAGGGTGTCAAGCTGAGTTGAGAGCGCAACATCACTGGTCTCTCGGCCAGGTTGAGCTGTAGCGCAGTGGTCTAAGTGACGGACAGTAACGCCAAAGTTACTGAGATCGAAACCCTACCGGGACCGAATATTTTTTCACTCCACATCAACAATTCCCTTCGGAACTTCATTTGTGTTTCTTTTTGCCATTTTAGCTACTGTTTGTCATTGATAGAATTATTTTAGCAACATTTAACACGTGATTTAGGTAGGTACCTAGTAAGTTACTAAGGTTAGCGGAGGGTCTGTGATCTATATAGAAGGGTTATCTATACAGAGAGCTGTGATCTGTAACAGAAGGAACAAAATAATAAACCATTGTGAAGGGATTTGCAGCGTTTTTATCAAGCGTGATCCTATAGACACACTTCCGAAGCTTGCGGGCTTGTTTCAAGTTCACATGGGGATCCCAAAGGCAAACCACATCAAGGCATTGATGCTTGGCAGTGGCTGCACATCAATGTTCGTAAGGACGTTTATGAAGGTGTAACATATTCCAGGAGTACCCCCCTTTCCCATTGAGCTCATACAGAAGATCTTACTCGTTTCAACACATTCCAAGGGCCCGAGCGTGATCCTTCCTTGAGCATCATCCTGGAGATCGCTTTGTTGGAGAAAAACCATTTGAGTGATTCCCAAGGAGTTGGGGGATATGTAGTGGCCTTCGTCTGACAGCCATTTGGCGTCGGATATGTCACAGTTGCAAGACTGTTCAGTATTAACACAGGTTCGGTTTTCTGGAAAAATGAATGGCTCTTTAAATGCTTACCATCCAATTTTGGCACTAATGTAATCTTTGAGTCAAGTCCAAATTGCTCTACAGTAATTCAAATACCTGCACAAGGGCAAGATCCTCGTTTGACGTTCCCCAAGTAGTCAACAGTTCCGTTGTTGGCCGCTGAGACGAACCAAGTGGCTGAGTGGAGCTCGAGGGGTGCTTTGTAGCAGTCGTACTTGATGTACTGGGAGCAGTACAAAGAGTGTGAAATGAGCTCCTGAAGCATTTCCGAAGTGAACTCCCTGTACGTGATCGCGTAGCTGAAATCCGTTTCTGTTGCTCCCCTCACGTCCTAAAGACAAAATAATTAACGATAAGAAAACCGACCAATTTACAATATCGCATCAAAAGAAAGCAACAGAAATACTTCTACTCGTACTTACAACTTGACTGGGTAAATTGTGCTCTACGATAGTTTTAGTTGAGTCTTCAAATGACTGAAACTCGCACTTGACGTGAGCTGGAGGGAATCTACCATTGCCATCGATATCTATCAGATACACATCAGGTTTCGTGTATCCGAGAAGAGCCAACTCCTCACAAGTTTTTCTGAATTTGGCTGAAAGCAAATTGAAATAACTCAAGGCGGATTTTCCTTCAGAAACTGTAATCGAGAACCAAAATTTCGTCAAAACCGTATATTTGCACAGATTTTGATTACATTCCCTGGGTTTTATGGCTTGGGTCATAGATTAGCGTTTTCGGTTCTACAGAAGCATCGGCAAACGTGAAATCCTACAAAACTAATGAAACATTTCTACGTGCACTTTTTTGATTTTCTCAGCTGGGGAGTTAACTGAATTAAGCAATCATTGTAATCATTCACACAATCGAAACAGTACTCGATAAGCACTATACTTGCATTTACTACAGGCCAGCAAAATCCCTAAGAAATTCCGAAAACAGGCGTCCAATGCAGTAGTGAACTCCTCCTAAATCAGTTGCAGGTGATTCAAGTAGGTAAATACCATTTCATTTGGAAATTTAAACACAAACATGATTGGGCTGACTCTATCTAAATATCAACAGGATTTGAGCAGTGTGAGCGCAAACGCCGTAGGTTGAGGAACACGTAAGAACAGAGCATTATAAACGTTAGAAACTAAATAAGGCAGTGAACAATTGGCATGTCTACATGTCCAAGGCACTAGAGATAGTCACATTAAAGAACATCAAATCAGGTTTTCAAATTTTCTTACCGAAATGACAGTTTTTGCCAATATATCCCGTATCCTTGCAATCGCAGGTGAGGCGGTCGTCTTTCACCGAGCACTTGCCGTTGTGTTCGCACGCGTTTGGCCGTTTACAAGGATCAACGAGTTCGCAGTTGTCCAGCGAGATCTGACCGAAGGTGATGTTGGACTTGACGACGAAACGAGGCTCCACGGCCATGTCGTTGATGGAAACTTCTCTCAAACAACCCACCAAACCTGTGGAAGAATCAAGAAGCAATCCACAATGTGGTTCTTGTACGAAGAATCCGTGATAATGTAAAAAACATGGAATACGCAGTATTAGATGTTCATGAGAATCTGCTGTGGAATGGATATTGTAAATGTTTCCAGGTTGCAAAAAGTAGTTGCTATCTAACTAGGTATTGAGGGTGTTGCAGCATTGTCAGTCGTCTGTTCAGGCATTGGTTATCCACAAACGCATCACATTTTATTACTCTAATAAAGCCGTACATGTGCCACAACAACCTCATCAATTGTATTTGACACCCAAACAGCCCTAGCTTATTAATGTTCCCATACATATACATTTACCATCCCAAGACAAACTGTTCAAGCAGCATCATTGCTTTGACACAAATAGTTGCAGTGTGTGCCACAAAACGAACTGTTGAATTCTACATACACGATACTCCACCGCACGACAATGCCACACCTGACTTTCAGCAATTGGGTAAAGCAAAATAAAATGGCTGTGACATTCTAAAAACAAAAAATAAACCAGTAAATAGCCACATACCAATATTGGATTTCCCAGCATACGTGCTGCCTACAACGATCTTGTCTCCAAGTACAATCTTGCCGCTGACTTTGCCTTTTTGCCGATGTCGGTCCACAGCGAGTCTTGCCTCACCCCGGGCATAAATGAGCTCTACCTGGCACATGATTGAATCAGTAACCAAATACAAGCGAATTAGTAAACAAATCACCTGCCTACTCCTGTAATAAAAACCTAAATTGACAACTATCGTTGAATCTCAGTAGAAAAGCGTTAAAAACTGGTTATAACCTTGAAGAGAAGTAGAAGCATTGTATGTACCAGGAAAATTTTACTTACAGTATGCCAAGCTCCTTTTGGTTCATATTTAACAGCGAGGAGGTGCGTCAGATTCTTTCCAACATCTGGTATAAGTTCAAACCTCAATTCATCATTGACAGCTCTAAGCTGGAATACGCGTCAAACAATATTAATTACGTTGGTAATGCAAGCAGTGCAATAAATTACTCGTATTTAGAGTGACAGGGAGGCACTTACCACCCAAGAGCCAGCGCCATTGTTGACAGTTGATGCTGCCAGGACGGCAATGTTCCTGTTACTCTTGAATTCAAATTCCATGCTTAAATTATCCCGATTGTCAACTTGCCAGGCAAAATGGCTGGAAGGGAATGGGAATGTCATGGGTATGACGTTCACGTCCTCTTCCTGGAACAGAGGCTCAAGAACTCCGATGTAGTGAACTTTGTGGTTCGTCTTGTTCAACTCGTAGAGGATGGAAACGTCGTTGTAGAAAACGTATTTGAGGGAACCGACGAAATTATTGGTAGAGTACAGTCCTAGAATGAAGGAACATTCCTTGGATTCACCAGTGACATGAAAAAACAGAAAGATACTTTTCAACATTTATACTCGACATTTTATACAATTTCATGTTGCTACAAACCCATAAGAATGAGAAGCCTTTGTCGGAGCGGACAGAATATCTCAGTTCGAATCAATTTTGATCTAGAACTACCTACCCTTTCTTTTATGGAGCTCAGGGCCACCGCCAATGTAAATCTCGGGGTCGATGTACAGATGGCGGTGGAGACCAGGCAGCAGAAGCTGAGTCACATTCCCGTCCAGGTACACAGAGACTGTGTTGTTCCTATGCAATATTGTCAAGTTGTGCCACTGGTTGTCAGTAACCTCCTCGCCCACCCGCGTCACTATAGCACCGCCTCCTAAATCAGCGTCGACCGCGATCGTGGCGTTGACAATCGAAACAGCAATGTGGTGGTGGTTGGGGGATTCACCGCTGGCGTAAAATAGCGCAGAATCGTCAAAATGAGTCTGAAAGCGAGCAATGAAAAGTAATAACTTCCACAGTAACAAGGCAACTACATCCTGATCATCATTTTTTCCAAAGGTAATTGGTAGCCTAGTCAAAAACCCCTCCTGACCTTAATACTATTCTCTATAGAAGGAATTCTCTTTTAGACCTGTTCGGGGATGTCTGGGGACGGTCTTACCAAAAGTCTTGGCGAATAGGAGGTGAGCTAACGTCAGGGTAAGTCTAAAAACTGAAGAAAAATGCGGACGTTTTACTGGTTTTTGGACAGTACCTCAAAAAGTTGATGACCAATCGACAAAAGTTGCGATAAGAAAGTTGTGGAGTGGTAAATTCTGCGTCGAATGATTACCTTAAACATTCTGATTCAGTCGTTTGGTCGGAATCAACACCGTGTTGATAATCTCTCTACGTTCTTTTCACAAATTAGTGGTGTTTTTCTCGCCGTTTTTGAATGAAACTGTGCAAGCGGTTCCATCAATCCATGGTGAGTACATCGTGCTAATCAACCTTCATTGGAACTGGTCGATTTCTTCTGTTATTTCACAAACTATCATCTGCGAATTTTCCTTGTATAAGTGGAGAAAGGCCGGTGGACTGCCCACTGTCCGATAAAGTGACCTTGGAATTCCCGACGGTTGCCGAGTGGCGCCGGAGTTTCCCGATTCTCCGAACAGGTGACGTCTCCGTCGTGTAATCGCGTAGCGCCTTAAGGTCGGGAGTACTTTCTCCCCGTCATTCTTCCAAGTACTGCGGGACGTATAATCAGCGCTTTAGGCGGAGCAACACCGGGTCAAATACTCGTCCAGTTAAAATCCTACTGATAAAAAATCTAAACGATGGGAGAAGATAGTTCAGGCATGCCTAGCAATAAGCGTCCTCGTATTACGCCTCCACCCGACAACACATTCATTTCACGAAATCCATTCGAACCACTGGTCAATCACAGCGATACTTTGCAAGAAGACATGGAACAAGAAAACCCTAAGCCCACAGAAAAGTGTCCCCCCTTGTACGTCTACAATATAGCCAATATCAATCGCTTCATTTCCGAAATCAAAACCTCAAACAACGAAAAGTTCACCTACAAGACAGTAGGCAATGCAGTTAAAGTACACTCGGAAACGATTGTCGGATATAGAGCCATCACCAAATACCTAGAAAGTAGCAAAGCCGAATACCACACTTATCAACTAAAGGATAGCCGCAACTTCCGCATTGTTATACGCGGTTTACATCACACCACTGATCCCACCACAATAATCAGCGAATTAAAAAATACTCATGGTTTCGAGGCGGTCCAAGCCATCCCAGCTCTCCATCCAGTCACTAAGGTACCAATGCCGTTATTTTTCGTGGACCTCAAACCAAATTCAAAAAATGCCGAAGTGTACAACATCAATAGACTCGGGAATGCAGTTGTCAAAATTGAACCTCCAAAACCTAAGCGATCGGTCATCCAATGCACAAAATGCCAAGCATATGGACACTCAAAAAACTACTGTTTTCGCAATCCACAGTGCGTCAAGTGTGACGGCCAACATAGTACGGAATCATGCCAAAAACAAGGCAATTCAGCTCCTACTTGTACTAATTGCAAAGGCCCACATACCGCCAACTATAAGGGATGTCCTGTACACGTTAATTTACAAAAACTTCGGAATAACGGACAATCTCCAATGCGAGCAAATATCCAACAATATACGCTGCCGCCTCCCAATTCCGCCTTCCCGCCGCTTCCTCATTCTCCCAAACAGACACCAACAAATTTGGCGCAAATGCCACTTCCCTATTCACAAATTACTAAGGCCCAAGAAACACCAGGAACCAGCCACGACCCGGCTACTTCTCAACTATACAAAAAAATAGATCAACTTATCGACCTACTTCAACCAATAATCAGCTTGCTCACTCAAATGTTACCCAAACTTATCAAATGACCACATCTTCGAATCAAAATCTGACAATCATCACATGGAACAGCCAAGGTCTAAATAATAAACATCATGAGCTGAAAAACTTTCTAAACATACATGACGTCGACATAGCTTTGATAACAGAAACTAAATTAGCTCCGCACATAAATTTGTTCATGCCGCAGTACAAAATATACCGAGCCGACCACCCCTCAGGATCCCGACAGGGAGGATCAGTTGTACTCGTGAAACAATGCATTGCACACACCGAGCTGCTCCCAATTTGCGAAGACGACGCCCAGGTTGCACGAATAGCAATAAAACTCAATGGATCCGACTACCAGATTGGTTCCTTCTACTCCGCTCCCGATAGAGTTGACCATCGGCTACAAAACTCATTGATATGGGCAACCTTCCATGAAATGGGTCAAAAGTTCCTGTTAGGGGGCGACTACAACGCAAAACACCCCCGTTGGGCTTCTGCAACCACAAACCCAAGAGGTAGAGTTCTTCATGATGTTGTATTTAGACTAGGACTCGAGGTATTCCACCCACTGGAACCAACACACTACCCAATGAACCCTAGACACTCTCCAGACATCTTGGACCTATTCCTAGGGAAAAACATTTACAACATCGCAGCTGACACTCGAGTAATTCATGATTTATCTTCCGATCACTATCCACTCAAAATCACCCTTACTGGAAGCTTACTTTGCAAACATCAAAACCAGTTGGTCCAGTACCCGTTCGACTGGAAAGCCTACATCGATACGTTAGAAAATCTAACAGATTTGTCTATTCCATTAAAAACACCAGCAGACATAGATACAGCGATCACCCGCTTGACTCAAAACATTCACCATGCAGCGAACGTAGCAAGCACACCTGTCCACCACATAACCCATAGATATACCCATTACACCCCTCCCCACATCCGCGATCTAGTAAGAGCCAAACAAGACGCTCGTAAACTATGGGAAAGAACAAAATATCCGCCACACAAAACTGCTTATAATAGCGCCACGAACGAACTTAAAACTGCGCTATCGGAACTGTATTCGCTACAAAAGAAAAACTCGCTCTTATCCTTGGACAGACAAGATGGGTCGCTTTACCGAAAAGCGAAAACATTAACCAAAGAGTACGATAACATACCACCCTTGAAAAACGGAAACACGTGGGCATCAAAACCTGAAGAAAAAGCCGCTTTGTTCTCTGAAATACTAGTGAACCAATTCAAGCCAAACCCAAGCCAAATGCCGGAATTCCATAACGAAGTGGAGGAGATGATCACTCAACCCCTACCTCTAACACCTTTCAACGAATATTTCACACCTGCTCTTGTCAAGAACGCTATAGTCAGATCACCAACTAAGAAATCTCCAGGCCCTGATCAAGTCACCCAGCAACTCCTCAAGAATATTCCTCGTAAAACCCTCGTACAGTTAACACAAATCTACAACGCGATGCTTCGAACAACCTACTTTCCTTCTCGCTGGAAACACGCTGAGATAATCATGATCCGTAAACCACAAAAACCTCACAACAACCCAACAAGCTACCGCCCTATAAGCCTACTATCTCTATTCTCAAAAATATTTGAGAGGCTTATGCTACCGAAGCTGCTGCCATATCTCGCTCCGGCCATACCGGGCTTCCAATTCGGGTTCCGCGCCCTCCACTCCTGTCAGCAACAACTCCACAGGGTTGTAGAAGAGATATTGGAAGCATTCGAAAATCAAGAAGTGTGTCAAGGAGTTTGCCTAGACACAGAGAAGGCTTTCGACAGAGTCTGGCATCCGGGACTCCTGTACAAAGTGAAACCACTCTTGCCAGACACTTATTACAGAATAATACAATCGTTCATTTCAAACCGCACGTTCCATGTAAGATGTGAAACAGCAAGATCTCCAAGCAAGGGTATGAGCGCGTCAGTGCCGCAAGGAAGTGTGTGGGGCCCGATTTTGTATCTAATTTACGCTAGCGACATTCCAGTCTCACAAAACACCACCTCCGCTCTGTTTGCCGACGACCATGCTATCCTTTCACGCGATCGTTCCGGCATCGTTGCCTCCAATAACATCCAACATCATCTTGACGAAATCGAACACTGGACAAAACAGTGGCGTATATCAATAAATGGGTCCAAATCAACTGCCACCACGTTCACCCTCAAAACCGATTATCACACCAACCCACTTACGCTTAATGACACCCGAATACCCGAAGTCGACACAGTTCGCTATCTGGGCATCTACCTTCAACAACGGCTCACGTACAACACTCATACAGGAGAGCTAGTCAAAAGACTCCGTTCAAGACTTAACCTTCTCAAACCCATGCTCGGTCGCAACTCACCTCTGTCGCTGGATACGAAACGTCTGTTGTACCTCACTCTGGTGCGCCCGATCTGGCAATACGGTTGTTCCGTCTGGGGCATGGCTAGCAGAACCCAAATAAAGAAGATCCAGACCCAGCAGAATAGAGCGCTACGCCTTATAACGGATGCACCCTGGTACGTTAGAAATTCTGTACTCCACAAAGACCTCGACATCCCTGAGGTGGAAGATGTGATCAAAACGACCATCGGCCGACTCCACGTCTCTATTTCAAACCATCCGACTGCTATACTGAGAAATTTGCTGTCACTATGGAATGGAAATCAACCAAGACGCCTGAAAAGAAAAAGAGCTGCCGACCTACTGAACTGAATGTGCAATAAACAGAACTAGTCCAACATTCTACATACTACGAAAATCTGATATATAATTACTACCTAACTTATATTATCACCTTTATCCCTATTTATCCATTTATAATTTGTTACTATTTAAATTATTACTATTATTATATGTATAAGCACTAATATTAATATTTAAGTGGGACTGTCATTGGACAGAAACCCCAACACATGTGCCATGGTACGTCCCGTACGCAATAGAATATCTACCTATAAGCACAACATATAGTATGTAATACTGAAAGTTTGAATTAAAACATAAAAAAAAAAAAAAAAAAAAACAGGCAAATTTTGACTGACCTTTTATAGTCAGTTTCACGCGCCTCTAACTAAGAAACGGTTATTCCAAATGAAAAATGTCATATAGGTACCTTAAGCTTTAGATCATAAAATTCTGCGTTCAGTGCAACCCTATTTTTATTAAAATATTCAATTAACAATTTTAATTGATTAATAACATGAAATTTTTAATTGCATATTTTAATAAAAATAGGGGTGCTCTGAACAACGCGGATTCTGGTGCTCTACAACTTAGGTTACACAACATATCACTTTTCATTTTGAATAACCGTTTTTTAGTTACAGGCGTGTGAAACTGAGCACAACACACTTTTCAGTCAAAATGGAAAAATTTGCCTATTATGGCGCCACCGCTAGTGCCAGTAAGAAAAATGTGAGTTTATGGGCTTTTCTGAATTCTTTATTAAAAATGTTGGTCCTCCAGAAGAAGGAATCCGTTTGAGCGTGATTATAGGCCTTTCTGAATTCTTTATTTATGCTTGATAACGTGCCGAGTCAATATCATGGCGCCACCACTGGTGCCATGCGAAAAATCTGCATAATTCTGAATCAATTTCCCGAACTTCTGAAACCAATTGTTTGGAATATATGTAGCATTGATTGAGGCGACAATAAATTAGTGTCGTTTTCAGCACTTTCCAAAGTGAGAAGAAACTTAAACTCCCTACATTCAATACAGCGACTTCTTTTCAATGGTACGTCCAATAATAAAACATCTGAAACACCTTATGATTTTATGCACAAGTTGTACTACACCTTAAACGTACTGACGTCTGTAGTACATAATTCTACACACATTACATAACAACAAACACATTAGCATTAATACTACACACACACATTAAAATTATTTTTTGTTACATTTGATTTTTATTTGGTTGGTACATTATTGGATTTACCTTGAAATGGAGGGCGATTCTGTTGGCCGAGGAATGCACTCTATCTTTCCAGTCGTAAACTCGATACGACACAAATGACGAGCCCCGGAGGGTCAGAATAGTGGCAGCTGCAAGCAAACAAGACATCACCGAAAACTAAGTTCACACTAAACACAGAATACAAATTGAAGGTGTCACGAGCTGTTTCAGTACGACGAAAACTGCACAGCGGCCTCTATTTTTCGGTCAGAGTTCGTCTTTAAGCGGTTTTACCTAATTCAGCGGTTAGTCAGCGACTGAGGAACCGACAGATGGAAGATGAAGAGCGTGAATTGGCATCCTAATCAGTATTCAGTTCTAGGCTGGAAACCCGTCGGCGAGTGAAGGATAAATCACTTTAGGAGCCTTCCTTGCACTAACTAGACGAGAAACGCTCAAAACAACAAGAGAAGCTTCAGGTGTGAAAAGTTTGTTTTCGAAATAAGTTTGGATGATACTAGGGAAAAAAAACGCCTGCCAATTCGATTAGGCAGTAGGTATAGCTTCCTCACTTGAACCACATGGACGTATACAATAGTTGGGTAGGTTCGCTTTGATACGGGACCATCTGTGATTTAACCCTCAAAATACTATTTTTCGCGTAGTTAGAAGTGTTACAAGGAGACTGACGGTTAACATTTCATGTTCGCGCACGCCCACACGAAAGTTACAGTACGATTCCAATAAAATTCATATGGAACTATCAAAATATTGTTCCTGATCGACCCTCCAAGTTTGAAATAATTTCAACGATATTTAGGGTAGTTATGGGCGTTTCAATTATTTCACGTTTGCGCAAGCGCAGACAAAACGATTTTCATGATTTCAAAACGGGACCATCTGTGATCCAACCCGCGTGTGACCTCAAAATTTTTGAGCTCTCTACGAATATTTTTCGCGAGGTTAGAAGCGTTACAAGGAAATGGTCAACATTCCATGTTCACGCATGCGCAGACAAAGTTACATTACGATTCCAATGAAATTCATTTGGAACTATCAAAGTATTATTCCTGAACGACCCTCAAAGTACGAACTCATTTCAACGATATTTGGGCTAGTTATATGAGTTACAAGGAATTACCACAGACAGACAGGCATGGAACCAAAAATGTTCCTCGATGTCTGAAACGCAAAATGGTATTGGAAATTTTCATTTTGGACGACACACTTTTTTTTTTTTAAATTCAATCCCGAATCCAATGCTCCCTACCTTTGATAGTGTGGAAGCAATAATAGCACAATATTCCAGGAATCAAATCATCAAGATAATGCACTGGAGTTATAGGATCGTCAACCAATGAGGGAAGCTCGCAAGAGCCTAACAGAGGTACCTACTGAACTGCTCACCTAATTGCATGATCTTCATGGAATTCATGAGAGGAACACTCTTGAGACCAACCTACAGTACTGCAAAATTCAACAAAAACGGCTGAACAGAATCAGAGCTGTGGAAATCAACAAGGATTGACGTTTGCATAATCCAGAAGCTGCACCATCCAAACAAACTGGAATTAATTGGGCTTATAACCGCTGAAAATTCAATGAAAATCAATTTGAAAGACCAATTGGCCATGGCAGACCTGGAACCAAATCGCTCTTCCAACACCTCACCATAGTACACTTCGAAGCAATATGTACATAGGAATACGGATCAATACTGTCGGAACTGTGGGAACCTACTGACTCATCAGTGCTAATAAAGTTAAAGCATAATGTAAGGGATGTGCCTAAATGATGGGCATATTAAGTTTACTTACTGTATATATCACACTGTTCTCCTTCGTAGTAAGTACCGAAACAGTCACAAGACAGGTGGTTGTAATGGTTTATGCACGTGCTACCCACAAAACACAAATTTTCCCTCGTTCTACACCTGAAAAAAAACCCAGCATTTCTTACAGTTTTGAACTTCTAGAGATACCAGTACGTTGATGAAAAGTTGGAAACTTAGTGGGAGACACAACTGCCACACTACAATGAATAGGACAAGTAGGGATGTGGCGTTCAGCACTGAATGGATCTTTCAGTTCAACAGGTTGGCATCACTGGCGAGTGACATGAACTTTTTTGCTCTGGGTGATTGCTCCTTTAAGAGGCGGGCCAAATTGCTGTTGCGTGCATGAGGCGGAGTTTTTGCATGAAGCTTGAGAACTCGCAACCGACGCGCGTTCTTCTCGTTGTCGACTGGATTATGGTATCTTTTTGAATATGGTTTATATTATATTTATTAGTTCATTATAGTGAAATACTGTAAACTGGGCACCTTGCCCGTGTAAATATAAATAAATAAATAAATAAATAACTGAACAGATGAGCACTGAACGGGCGATCCTAACGTCACTCCATTTTCACAACTCCTCAGTCCCACCAGTTCATGCGTTCATCAACCCCTCTCTTCGCCCCTCTACGTTCGTACTGTTCTTCCCTTCCCCCTTTCCCGCTCACCCTTTCGCCATTTTCACAACTCCTCAGTTCACGAGTTCACCCGTTCTTCCTCCACGCCCGCATTCCCCTCCCAACTCCCACCAGTTCATCCATTCATCGACCCCTCCCTTCTCCACTCGTTGCTGATCGTCGGTGAGGAATCTTATTAGATTCCAGTGACATCTTTGATTATGATGGATTTTCCAAACCATTGTGATTTTATATGAAAATATATGCCTATTATAAAACTATTAAATTTGTATAACTTTTTATGAATCAAACCTATCAAAACCATGTTTTCATGATTTGTAGGTCGGGATCATTAGAATTTGGATTATGGACTCGGTTGAACTGGTGAACGTGTCCCGAAGAACGCATCTCAGAACTGAGTGAACTGTTGGGAGTTAACTCCTGGAACTCAACCCATCTTACACATCTCCAGGGACGAGTTTTGCCAGATGCTAACCTCAACTGGCCAAGATGGCGGTGGTTGCCATGGTATTTCACTATATCCAACCATATGGCGTTGCATCGATATATGAGACTGATAATTTACAACCCAGTAATTCGTATCGTCCATACAATATGACAGAGAGCAGGCAATATTAACACCGATATGATCAATCTACCTAGAAATCGTATGTATCTATGAGAAACTCCATCTAAAAAAGCAGTGCAAGTAATACGAAAAACATTTTGATCGAAGAGTGGATGTAACGAAAGTTCAGATTCCAAAATGCAATTTTTATGAGCCAAAAACCTAGGAAATTGTCTGAAATCACCATCAGTTTGTATAATAACACTAGAAAAAGTGTCTACAGGTGAATCAAGACCATTAAATGGCACTATAAATTGAAGATAATTCGAAAAAAAAAGGAGCGTAATTCGTGTTTTTGGGGGCAAAAATTGGTGGAAACCATCAGAAATAGCGATTTCAATTATTTCACATGAAAGAAACAATAAATGAACAGCCAACATTTCTGTAGGTATGTCCAATAGAATAATAAACCCATGTCATAAGGATTTTGCAACGTTTTTATTTTAGGTTAACTCATGTACCATCCCTACCTATATCGCTGATCTTTACCAAGAAGGACCAACCACCAGGTAATCTCCTGTTTTAACATAGGTAAACTCCACTTCCTGAAACTACTCAATAAATTACTGAATCAGGTACTTTCTACTATGAAGGTGAAGTCATACTGCGTAGTAGGTACTTCCTACTATGATAATGATTCGTATCAACTCATTAGGACTTACTTATCGATGCAGCCTTCCAACACGTTGTCGTGCTTGGTTGCTATCAGCGGTTCGATGGGTTCGAGGTCCTTCACAGTATTTCCAGCGCTCAGAGTCATGTCCTTGATACAACCAACGAAGGATTCTATTATGTATTTGACACCATGCAATTTCTCTTCTGGGCTCAAACCTGGCAAATTAAAACAAGAAAATATTGCTCGATTAAACTTCATTGAAATGCCACTATTAAGGGGCGTTACGTGGTGCGAGTCAAACTCGCTCAGTGCAGACTGTTGTAGACTGTGAACTGGTGCAGACTCGCTCAGTGTGAACTGGTGGTGACCCGCGAGTGAAGATGGACCAAGAACGATGCATTCGATTAATTCGGAAGTATAAATGTTACCCTAAGTTGTGAAATCGAAATGGTAAACACAATATACCACAACAAAAATAAAAGAGAAGATTTGTGGGGATAGCGCCTGATCTTCCAACTCACCCTTTCAAGTTTGAGAACGACGTGAAGACATTGATGGGTACGTTTTGCAGCGAAAAGTTCGACTTGCACATCTCTCATCAGCCTGTTGCCATACTTCATTCGTTGACAAAACAGTCCCCTCACCCACCTCCGGCGTTGACGTTTTCCCTGGCGATCTCGCCGTCTTTTCAAAATGCATGCTGATACAATTAACGCGAATGACACAGCTGCTACGTAGAGGCGCCATGGCTGCACCACGGATACTGACGGCTCACCCTTTTCCCTGGTGTCTCGCGCATCAGATTCACGGGGTGATTCGGTGCGTTGCCATGCGAGTATGACTCGCATGTAAACGCCACTTTAGAATGCTGTATAGTTGATTCTAAAGTTAGCACACAGGTAAAGGAACAATAAGCCTAAGGGTGCAGTGACTGGGGCCACCGAGCCCCTCCCCATGGTGGTCCTTCATAATACATAGGTTAATTATTATTTGTTAGGATTCTTGAACGCTTGACTCGAAATTTATCGATACCTAGTCTGCACAAAAGAGAACAGAATTCAACTTACAATATGTAGTAAAATAACCACTCCCGGTCAATTCAGTCAGTGTACAATGGGGTTGAGAAATAATATGTAGGTAGGAACCCTGACGTTTGCCAATTCTCAACCCCCTGATTATCTTCCACACAACAGCATAACGCACAAACCTGCAGAATCAGGCTCTCCAACTTGGACTGGCACTGGCCAATCAGCCCCATACTTGACTATGGAGCTAAAACCAGCTGACTCGAGATTAACAACACATCACTACCAGCTCTGTATTCAGCAAAATATATCTTGCTATGTCTTGGTAGTAAAGAGGAAACCGCTTATAGCAGACATGCCTAATGGCCTACTGCAGACAAAACCAGTGGTATAGGGAATAATAGGTAAACTGGAAATCGTTTAGAATAGACACCGCATGCAGCAGAAAAACTGGGTACTACTACAGACGCATGCTGTGGTCCCCACTATGGTGAAAAATTGGTTAGTATAGATATATCAGTGATGTGCATAAATCTGCGATTGGCAACTTTGGTCTCCTGCAAGTAGCAGTCAACTGAAACCAACCAACATGTTGTGAATGAACTGTCAGTGGGGAATACTCATGGGTCTAGTATTGCTGATTTTTACCCCTCCCAAATTTGTGTTTCACGTTATGAGTTGATGAGAAAAATCGGATCAGGTCGCTGGGATAGCATATATTTGTTTAACTCAGGGGAGGGGGGGGGGGGGTTGAGCGGGCTAGAGCTTCCGATCTTTGTATTCCCGTTCTGATAAAAGTTTGTGACATCTCTGGTTCTTATCTCAGCAGGCACCAATACAAGCTATGAAAAGCTTGCATGTGCTTACACGGCCAGCGAATAGACACTACATAAGACACTAGGCAGTTCGAGTAAAAATAAGTTCCCACGGGATATACCCAATAAGGATTAGATCCAGGGTTGTATTGGGGTGGAGGGGGGGTTTATAAGGAAACCGGGTAAACCAGCTATGATGTCATTGCCGCCATTAGCATTAGCATCGACGTCACAGCTCGCCTCAATGTTGTGAATTATATAATACAAGCTGTATCCATAGAAAGGCGGCAATGTGTCATCAAACGTCCACACTTATTTAAAAATTAACTACATACCTGTCTCGTCAAAGTGAGAAATATGTACAACCAGAACTCAGTGTCTACTTCCAAACAGGAAACAATAAAAATAAATAAAATATGTAGGTATTCACCAATGAGGCGAAGTTTTCTATTATCAGCTGAATCATGTGAGCAGGTTTCCACAATGGGAAAATGTGTCGTTTATAGCAATGTCTACTGTGAGCGAGCAATTATTTAATGATTTAGAGTAGACCGTCTACTCTAACGGATAAATTGCTCTAAGTAGAAATAATTCAATGCTGACAAAACCGGTGGTCCACTGAGACTCTGCACTGAAAGCAATTTGTACTGTACCTCACAAGTTTTTGATAAAAATTGAACTATTGTTAAAAACACCGTTCATATTATAAATAAGATCCTACAAACGAATGATGGGAGACTGTATTCAACTGAAAGAAGAAAATACCAAAATTAGTGGGTAACTATTTGACTGAAAGAAGCTGCAAAAACTAAGACAATCATCAATAAGCGTTAAAGTAAATTAATTGAGTTAACGCTGTTTTAATTTAATTTCCAAAACAGAGAGAATTACGAAAACTGGTTGTGTCCTAGGACAGGCAGAAAATCAGATTTTCAGGGAGAAAAAACACGCAACATTTGCAGAATTCCCCAATGATTAGAAAAATAGGAAAAAACAGAGGAAAATAAAATTAAAAAGGGGAAAAGATTGTACCTGTTACCAACCTCCAACAAGGACGACAGAAGTCAGATCTGTGGAAACTCCGTAATTCCTGTGTCGCATCCCTTGGATTTTGACTTCGTGGCGCTGATCATCGACTTTCGCCCTCAGTTTGGTATCCTTCACGTCAATCGTTACAGTAACACTGTGCCAGCGATCTCTATTCAGACCTACAGAAACAACAGACTGAGCTAGTAGATGTTTTGCACAATCATTTTTATTGTCAGCCATGACTGCCATGTCAGCAGCCCACGCGCTACTGTGCAGCGCTTGCAGAAGACGTACTTTACCGCAAGCTTCCCCTTTGAATGTAAAACTCACAGATAATTTCGTGAGGAAGATCTTCATTTGCCGCAGCCCGGAACTCTCAATTTCACCAATTAAACCACCCCCAAACTGTATGTAGGTAGGTACATAGGTAGCTAAATATTACCTTCACCAACGATAACCGAAGTCGAAGTTTTCCCAAATACGTGGACTACTTTGAGTTGCCCTTTCTCGACGATGACATAGAGAGCGTAGGGGTTGAGTCCTTCAGGGCGGTTCTTGATACTGTGGTACACCAAAAGCCCGTGAGGCAGACGGGTTTTGAATTTGAATGAAATTTCTCTGCTCATTCTGGAAAAATGTCCCATCAAATTACCGATAAGGAACGGACATGCAGTTTTTTTTAAATGTTTAGTCTTTCAAAGTGTAAGCGTGGGTCAAACCGGAGAGGTTTCCAAAAAGGGGCAATATGATTGGTCGGAAACAAACGGAAGTGGGTGAAAAGGGGGAAGGAAAAAGTGAGCGATATCATCTGGTATGTATTGCCCTCTCGCTCTCTCACGTGGGAACCGAGTGAGAGGAAAACTCGGCGCTGCGCGCCTCGCCAGGGGGCAAGCCCCCTGGACCCCCCGGATGCTTACTGCTTAGAGCCTACGGCTAAAATTCAAGAAACATGGAACATGCTTTAGCCGCGCTTTTTATTCTGTTTGTAGTTTACTTTTACTGCTTAAAAACATGCTTCTGTAGCCGCACTGTTATGATTTCACTTCGTCACCAGGATACAACCAAGTGACAACCAAACAAGCGTCATTGTTTACTATCCATTTATAACATCCGTTTATATAGTTATAGTATGAAACTACGAAATAAATACCAAGAACAAATACGAAATAAATTCGTGATAAATCAAGAGCTTTCCAACGAATGGAAAACGATTTTTGTGATGAAAATGAAAGAAGTTTCATTTCCCTAGCAACTACTCGGTTGTACGTGAAAATCATCGTTAAAATTTTGTGACACTTCCGCGTTACCCATCCCCCGTGACATTTTTCGGTTAGTTAGTCCAAGGCTAAAGCATGTTCCATGCTAATACACATTAGATGACGTCACGCGTTTTTTTCTTCAGCTTATTCCCGCCGAACTAATCGGATTTCGGAACTAAAAATTGGGATGCAGAGGTTTTCAAGGGTACAGAATCCGATTCCAAGGTCAAAAGCATCAAAGTCCGACCTGTACCCATCCCTCGTTAGCTCATTACGCCTCACTGATACCAAGTGAGCGAATATCAGTTGGCATCATGCACTGCAAGTCGATTAGCACTTACGCACATGGCAAACATTAAAGGTTTGTTCTATGTTCACGTCTGACTGGTTTCAAACAGTCAAATCCGAAGTTTGAGGTGATGTTTACTGTACACATCGGGCATGACAGACATTTCAGTAGAAACCCTAAGCCATCCATACCATCAAATACGTCATCATAATGCTCTTTCCAACATACGCAACATACGCTTTCTCACTTTTAGCATGATTAGTCATGTCAGGTGTGTATGCAACTCCTAAAAGCTAAAATAATCCTGATAGTAGGAACACATTCACGCAGGATCAAAGTCAAAACTATTGTCCCACCTTAGTTGGAACGTCGGGATCCGAATTCCATCAAGTTGAATGAAGGCGTTGCTCTGAGCCATCATGAATACCGTTTGGTATCCAGTTTCAGGAAAAGTCAGCTCTTTGCCTCGATCATTGTGCGGGGCGGGAGGTCTGGACGTAGTTGTAGGAATCCAGCTTTCATATACTCGTTCGGTGCTCACGTTTGAGGGCATCAAATAGGGTGGCAACGTGTCTAGACAGACATTATGTAGTTATGTGACAGAATAAGAGGCCCCCATTATTTGCGTGTATGAGCTTCACTTGACAGACCTTCAGTCACAGCTATAGCATCAAGCCTAGGAAAAGTTATATAAAATACAATGTTATCCAAATGGTAACAATGGATAGCATACTCACGATCCCCTCCTATGCAGTAGTGAAGACATTCGGCCTCTGTGTTGAAAACATTCTCTCCTTTACATCCCCCATACACGAACGTTCGACAAACCTGCATCAGCAAACAGGACACACAAAATGAGTAACGGACATCCATTTTTTTTGTATTATTTCAAATTTTATGCCTAATGGAGAGCTTCCCAAAAAGGTACAATACGTTGGGTTGGAAATGAAGAAGTGGGTGAAAATGGGGAAGGGAAAAGCGGGCGACGTCATCAGTACGTATTGCCCTCTCGCCCCCACACATGGGAACGGAGTGAGCGGGAGATACATTCCAGATGACTTCACGCGTCTTTTCTTCAGCTTATTCCCGCCGAATTACTCGGATGTCGGAGCTGAAAATCGGGATACAGGGGTTTTCGAGGGTGCTGAATCTGATTCTGAGGTCAAAAGCCACAAATGCCGACCCACGTCCATTCCTCATTATTACAATAATCCAAAAGAACAATAATGTTAGTACATTATTAATTAATAATTTAATAGCTAAATAGCTGGACCTGGATTGGTGAATGGTATTCAGCTAATGGGCTTGTCATCAGCCCTCGGAAGAGCCAAGCCATTCCTATTGTCCCCCGCCTGCCTTCCTCCCCTTCACATCAAGGGTGCCCCAATCAAATACTTCCAATCCGTCAGAAATCTTGGCTTCGTGATCAGTTCTACTCTCACCTGGAGGGATCACATGGCCAAGATCTCCAGATCCATTTTCTCATCCCTTTATTCTCTACGTAATTTAGCCTACATCATACCATTTCACATTCGCCTAAAACTATTTAAATCATTACATTAATCCTCCCTCACTTTTCTTACTGCTCCATCATCATTTGGCCCCTTGCTTTCCAATCCCTAAAGAGATTAAGAACCATTTTCAACTCTTGCATTCGTTATGTCTTCATACTGAAATCATGTTGTCATGTTTCACCCTAAGCTGACCAGCTGTTGGGTATGAACATCATAACCTACATCAATGTTCAGGACTGTGCTTTTCTGTATCGTGCAATGAAGCAATGCCTCCCAGACTACATCAATCTTTTATTTCTATCTTCCACGTGAAACCAGGCTAGGACTACTGCCGTGCGCTACAGCATAGCCATGCCCAAGTCTATAGCCGTGGCAAGGATTTGGAACCCTCTTCCTTTGGGCATTCGGGGCGCCGGCTGGCTCTCCGGGCGCATTCAGGGGTGCTGCTGAGCGCCACTTCCTAGCCTTTCAATGACCTCACCTTCCTCCTCTTTTCTCCTTTGTCTTATTTCTCGCCTCTTTATTTTCCTCCCATTTTCCCTCTCTCTTCCACTTCACACATTCATCCTTTTTTTAAAATAGAGTTTATCTATAATTTTCTTTCTATCTTTCTTCTGTTGGCATTTGTATGATGCGGGATTTGTATCCTATATGCCCAATAAACTATTTGAAAATTTGAAATTTGAAGGAAACCAGAATGATCAAAATTGACTCTCTGATGGTCTGCTGTTCCTACTGATGGAATTTAGCAACTCGCCATACTTTATCATCCTTTTTCTATATTTTTGGTTTGCTATCCTCCAAAATGGTGCCATGCAGAAGATTAATAAAAATGTGGACATGCAGCCACCAAAATAGGACTAGGCAGGTACAGGAGTATAACCTACTAAATCTCCAACGATGTTAGGCTGGGACAAGGTTAGGCGCATTGGAAGGTTACAGAGTACAACATTAATTTGCTACTGCGCAGCTAGGTATGTCCTCACAGAGTAGTGAAAACTGCAGCTACGTAGGTAACTTAGCGCACATTGATTATAACACAGAATTTACATCTATGGAGAAATAGCTAGAAGTACCTGGATGGTCTGATTGAAGTACCATTTCTGGGTCCAACTCGTGCACGGGCCTCTGATCACTACCGCTTTACATCTTTCTGAAACGAGAAAATCCAAGCAGTTTCATAAAACACATAATGCAATGCAGCCGGACTGTAAGACGGCTGCCCTACCAGGGTTGCCACACTGTCCTGGTTTCACCAGGACATCCTGCTTTTGGAAGAATTGTCCTGGGTCCTGGTCAAAATGTTACCAGGACGCGAAATGTCCTGGGTTTGCTTATTGTAAGGTCCTCATAATTTTTTATCGCGATTCCTGTACCTATTAACTCTACCTTATCCCAAATTTTTTATTGTTTTATAGTTCCTGTGGTATTAGAGACCCAAACATTATTTTGTTTGCTGTTTGTAGTTCCTAGGGTAGACACCCAAACTTTATACTGTTTTCTATTTCCTGGGGAAGACACCTGAATGTGATGTATCGTTCATCATCGTATACGATTTTTCAAGTTCCTGATAGGGTATTAATGTCTTAAGTGTGACTTAACGTAGATAAGTGTGATATTTTTTAAATATATTTCCTGCAGTAGACACCCAAAGTGATACAGTTTTTATTATACAAGTTGTTACCTCAATAAAGCAATGGTGAAACCCACAATGTGGTATATAATTATATAATATATACTCAGGTGTCACAAGTCCCCGTGTCCTGGTTTGGACTTTCAGATTGTTGGCAACCCTGTGCCCTACAGAAATGAAAGGTAGGGTCGTCCACAGCACTACAGAACATGGTTTGATCAAACGCTTGCTGCAATTTCTCCCAAATCGAATGATGCATTTGAATAAGTAGAGAAGGAAAACTCACCTTGAGGGGTCATGTTGGCGCTGTAGGGCACGATGTCCTGGCCTGACACCGCACAGAGCAGCGTCAGCTCAGCCAGGAGCACCCCCCTCAACCCCATCACCAACGAGCCGTCTTCTGAAATGAACAACGAACCTAATCACATTACGATCATCCACCGATTAGGTTTACCAGACACTCTTTTTATAGTGTCAATACTCTTTTTTTGCCCTATAATTTCATATATACCCTTGCTTTTTGGCCCTATAATTTCATATATACCCTTCTTTTTTCATAATAGCCAAATATACTCTTTTTTCATAGCATATGAGGTTAGCTAGGAACATGGAAGTAGGATCCTACTTCCATGGCTAGGAATGGCTAGGCTAGAACGGAAGGCCTTTGTTTTTTTTCTGAGAGACGGATTTTACTCTGGTTAGAAGTAGGTATTTTTGAAACGCTTGTTCCACAGATAAGTACCTTGTTACTTGAAACTGCAATTAGAAAAAAAAGCTACCTTTATGCAAAACGTATGAACCTACTCTTGGTGAATGGTGTTTGGCAAACGGAATTCGAAAAAGATTTTTTCTTCTAGTTGTTGCCTTGAACAACAATCATACCAATCTAGTGCTCTTTACTTCTGTGATATTTTCGAAAGACTGACGGAGCTCCTACTCAACTCCATTTGAACTATTAATAAAACGCTTGTTCCACTGATCAGTTCAGTTGATTCAGTTGAAATGTAGTTACCACATAAAATTCCACGATGTCAACAACAAAACTGAGTAAAAAAAGTTAACTGACCTAATGAAATCTTATTTTTATTATCACAATAAATTCAGTTTGATGATTTCATGCACCTAATGACCTTATATATGTATATATTTTTTAAAGGATACATAAGAACTTTTTTTTGGAAGGGGGAATGTGGTAACCCCTAACTGTGATGAGTGCACAGTTAACCATGTTGGGTTTTATATTAACCAATTATCATTATCCCACATCCTCGAATTTTTAAATCCAAGAGGGTACAAGTATGTTATAGCCCCGCCAATATCGATTGTATCGATTATCTCAAATACATCGATCCTTGTGGTATCGATGACGTGTATCAGACAAGACAGGTGTACAAGAAGTTTAGTTCCCATTCCGCCGCTCGCATTGTCAAGCGATCTGGATGCTCGCTAGCGCTCGCATCTCAAAAAAGATAAACAATCCCAGAAACTATCCCGTGAATGAGCAGGTTGTTTGGGACTTCTGAATAGATGGTACAAGTATGTTATAGTCACTCTTATTTTTTGGTGTCCTTACAATGGTCTTCCCGTATTCATTTTGAAAGTTGATATCGGCACCCGGGATGTAGGCATCGGGACGCCATATTGAGCCGTCATCGATACCACAAGGATCGATGTATTTGAGATAATCGATACAATCTATATTGGCGGGGCTATAACATACTTGTACCTCCAAGAGAAATCTCAAGAGGTCAAGTAGGGTGAATACGCGTTAAGGGACAAGTAAGTCCCATTTCTCACCAAGTAGGTTCATTACCCGTCAATTTAACTGAAAATCAGTTAGAGAAAATGACCAGAGCTTACTATTATTAAATACATTTCCTTGTTCTCCGCAATGTCATCTCGTACAAGACTGGCATATAACCAGCGTTATTTAGTACAGCTACGTCCACCTTAATATTATAAACTTACCTGAAAACTAAAAAAATATGTCCAACAGAAGAAGCAACTTTATTTACAAGCTAAATGGATTGAAATACCCTATACACTCTTACAAGCTTCCAAGGGAATTATCTGGCACTTACTGGTAGATAGTATTTCAGTCTCGCCCTTGTACGTCTGACTTGCCCTATCGTGACGCCCATGGTCCTAATTTTCGTGATTTATTTACCAATATTACCACAAGATAATAACGTATAAACAGTCGCGAAATTAACAACGCATTAAGATTACAAGACTGGAACATTCAACGTTGGTACACAATAATACTGAAGATTCAAGATTCAAGAAAAAATAAGAAAATTACTTGTCCGCTCTTGAATGTGTTGTTGTTAGAGTCAAAGAATTCATGTCGATGTAGCTGTACATGCAGTAGACATGGTTGAAGAACCATGCGGGCGCTGGAGCTGTGGAAGACGAGTACCTAGCTATTTTTGGTTTATTATTTTCAATAATGAACCTTTGGACGCATGAGCAAAAAAAGTTAACCCATTTCAAGGTATGCAGAATCCGAAAATGAACCAAAACGAATGAAATTTGGTTTGTAGGCCTTGTTCGGGGTCTAGTTGGTCCTCGAAGCTCGGCGTTACTGTCAGTCATCCCTGGGGTGAAAAACGGGTTGACATTTCAGAACGCCGTAGCTCGAAAACATTCAGTAGACGGTTTTTTTACATTTTTAAATTGATCTTGATCTCAAGAATTTTTTGAGACCACTTGGAGCATTGCACGATCAGCCGTTCGTTTGCACTGAAAAGCTTAGTCAACATGATCGTCTATCAAACGGTATAACTGGCCCAGATATCATCGCTAGGGAGCACCTCATTTCCTGATTATAATCACGGATGGCTGTATGAAGTCGAGTTGGTTGTTCTGTGATATTATTTCATTTGAAAAATGATGGATCTTTTGGGTTTTGTTGATAGGTACTGTAACTTGAAGAGTAAGTAATTTAGAACTTGAGTAAGTAAGTAAAAATGTTTATTGTACAGTTAGGCACAGTGGCCCTTAGGTTGCAAGTATTATTGGGTAAATTATGCTTCATGAATAACTAAGTACAAAAAATTAATGATTGAATTATTGAATCCCTCGCATTTGTATGAATCTTTAATCCCTGGGCCGGCTCCAGTACTCCATTGGGCTTTCCTGGAGGGAGCTCGAGGGTAGTGACCACAGAGAACAGTGATCCACGCAAAAGGGGCATCTAGAGGCAATAATAAACCGTTGTGTAATAATTTGCAACCGGCAGTTGAGACTTTTCCCCGCTAGTAGCGCTGGGGACAACCGAAGGTATAAGATTGCCGGAATAAGTTCAGTGACGATCTAGGCTTAGCTTTCTAGGCTAGGAGCTTAGCTTTCTTATTTGCTTATCACGTAGAAATGACGTACTAATCAAAACTCACTCAGGTACAGTTTCTCGATACCTACCTCAATCCTTTCCAGTTCTGTCTTTCCCAAAAAATCCTACTTTAGTGAGTATACACAGACTTCCACCCCGAAAAGTACCGTAAAACGGGGTTAGTAGGCTATTAGGGTCAAAACTTCGTTTCCGCCATTTTTAGGTTCTGGAGGGTTCAGTGTTGCTTCTAAAATTATGAGAAAAATCATGGAGCTGCAGGACACTAATTTACCATCTGTGGAGTTTGAGACCTCACATACGCGGCTGAACTCTGTTCAACTTGCAAAAGTATCTATTAGCAAAATCCAAAACAGCCTTCATTTTTCAAATGGAATAATATCGCCGAACAACCAACTCGACTTCACACAGCCATCCTTGATTATAATCAGGCTCCCTGGTGATGATATTTGGGCTGAATGTATACAATTTGATTCACCCTCCTGTTGGCCATGCCTGTCGGTGCAAACTTGGGGGCCTTACTGTGAAAGAACGGCGGAACGTACAATGCTCCGGGTGGTCTCAAAAAACTCGTAAGTTCAAGAACCATTTCTTAAAAACGTAAAAAGATTCACGTAAAAAAAGGTACAGTCGTCCTGAAAATTTCATCCCCTATTTTGAACCCCTTAGGGATGACTGACAGTAACGCCGAGCTTCGAGGTCTAACTAGACCCCGAACGAGACTTATAAATAAAATTTCTTAAACTTTTGTTCATGGTAGCTAAGAAAAGTGCTAACTACGGCGTACGGCGAACAGAAAGAAATTTTTTATTGCATTTTCGGAACCTGCATACCTTGAAACGTAAACCATCAAATTTTGAGGGGGGGTAAGAATTTGTTTTTCATGCTCGATTCCAAAGGTTCATTATTGAAAATAACAAACCAAAAACATACCGTCAAAGTCTAACCGAGGGGAAGTTCACGAAAAGTCACAGCACAGGTTCTTGAAGGTTGCCCAGAAGGTTTGCCATTTCTAATGTTGGGTTGTTGGCAGCAAGGTTATATAGAAGTTATTTATTCTAGATTTATATAGTTATTTATTATGGACCTGATACCTACCTCATTTCTTTGCAGCGTTTTTACTTTCATTTCAATCACCCTCGATTAAAAAATATCGTTCGTTTTTAAAAACAGGCTTCGAACTACCGCTTTTTTCCAAGATATCCGAATTTTTTTTCTTCCAAGAAAATTTTTTGACGAAAATTCCCAATTGCCTTCTTTCAACAGCTGTTGACGATAGTCAGCGTCTCCCGAGTTCGGTCTTCCGCCAAAACTTGTCACAGCAAAGAGCAAACCTTAGTAGATCCTCCCATAATCACTGTTTTGAGTAGGTAGGTACCTACCTACACAGTACCTACCAAATTTGTACGCGAAAGGGTCTTCATTTCGTTTTAATTGAAGTAGACTTAACCTTCACCCGCTCGCCTCTCCTGAAGTCACACTTCCGATCGCGTGGGCGGCAAATTGGCCGCCCTTGATTTTTCATAATTTTCACTACTTTTCTTCGTTTGTTTCAAATTAGTTTTGACCAGGGAACTCCAGCACAACATTACAAGCACATTTTTATCATAAATTCTTTATTCAGATAATGGCAATCACAATAAGAACGTAGATATTATATCAAAATCACATTTTCAGTCTTTGAAGGTTTTCTGCACTAAAATAATATTCTGCAGTTTGCAACTTTTTCTACTGAAAGGAGGTAACAAAAGTTTGAATATAATCATAATAATACCTACCTCATTTCGACAAATACCTAACTAGCGTGACAATAAAATAAAACGAAAAATGGCTAGAACAAAACTAGAATATCCATAGTTCAAAACATTAGAACTTTAGTAAAAAAAAAAAAAAAAAAAACTACAAAAATTATACTCAGGAAGATGAGTTAAAACTCAAAATACTTATCAAATTGGAAAGCTGGCTAGATCAAAACTAGAATATCCATAGTTCAAAACATTAGAACTTTCCAAATCGAGATGCAAAACATTCATGTTTCAGTTCAAAATACAGCAGAGTACGACAAGAAATATCGATGAGAAGCCCTACACATATTCTAGAATACTGTGAAACTAGTACAGTTGAAAATACATGCGAAAGGAAAATTAATATTTACTTACATTTTCAAAATCGTGCGATGCGGAAACTGCCACGTTACCGCTCGCGTAGGCGGCAAATTGGCTCGAACCTGATGTCCCCAACTTTGGAGCAGTACTGACTGGGCTGACGTGTCCACCACGATCGGAAGTCAACGTAGTCTAGCAGGAAAGATATTAACTAGAGAATACATGGCACTCTTGGGGCTATCACGATACTTTGAGCGAGCATACACGGGAAAATTCGAAAAGGCGGCCAATCTGCCGCCCACGCGAGCGGATGAAGGTTAAGGCCCCCATCCACGGTCAAACAATTTGCGCGAATTCGGTGTTGGTACAAGCAAATAATTTGATCGTTGATGGGACAGTTTGATGGTTGTGCAAACTGTTTGAGTAAAATCGGTCTGGATCGAAATCTTTTGCGCAAACGACCATTGTTTGACTACCTGTTTTAAGGCCCCTACACACGATCAAACATGTTTGACAAACATGGTTTGGCAAACATTTTCTTCAAACCAACCTTCAAACACACCCATCTTCACCAATCAGTCGTTCAGTGTTCAGTCGTTCAGTCGTGTTGCTTTCTTTCTCTTCTTCTTTAAAAACGTTGTTCAGTTTGGATACGAGTATGGATATTAACCATTTAAGTTATTTATATTGCCTCATCCGGAGTGAAGCAGCAAAAACAGCGCGCACGAAAAAGAGGAGATCTTTGTGGGCGAAAGAGTGGCTGTTGGGAAGAGCAACTTTCAGCCACGTTAACCTCTTGGAAGACCTGAGGTGTGCTCCTCAAGATTGGCACAACTACATGAGGATGGACGAGGTGTATCGATAGTTTGACTCCGATATATCGTTAATTTAGTCAAACTCGCCTACCTACTACGTATTTAGAAAAACTACCTACTTACCTAAAAAATTTGAGAAAAAGGACCATCTGGAAAAATTGTCTGATTATTCCCTTGGTACTGTCAATTTTTGATCAATACCTAAATTCTGCGATTTTGGGGAGATATATCGGACTATCGATATGTTAGCCCTAAAATTTCGGTGTATCGATATATTCTGCTTCGATACCCATCCCTACACAGAACAGAAAATTGTTTGCATCACAGAAACTACTTCTCTGATTCACGGAAATGACCCCAACTACCACCGTTTTGGTTTATTATTCTCTGAATAATACACCTATGTAATCGCTCAGCAAAAAATTTTTATAATCCCCCCCTCAAACTTTTTTCTTTTCCGTTTCAAGGTGCGCAGATTCAAAAAATGCAATGTCCCTCCGCCGTCCGCCGTATCACGTGTACAGGCTTCATTTTTGGTCTAAAAAATTCGTTCTTTCGCACACATGCTCCATTTGGGCCCTAGTTGTGTCCCGAAACTTTTCAGCCCGATCGGAATATTCCCAGGGGTGTTGTGAGTGAAAATGTGTGTAAAAATAGGTACTTTTTGCGTTTTAGCAACATGTTGGTAACATGAGCTTTTGAGGTATCGTTTTCCATGTTTTTGGGGACGAGAAGATCGAATATGAGGTCGATTTTGGCCAAGGAGTGGAAAATTGAGGTTGTACCAGATGTTCAGCTCCCAAAATTGATTTTGTATGAGTCAAAAACCTGCGAAATCGTCTGAAATCACCATCAGTTTGTAGAATAACACTAGAAAAAGTGTCAACACGTGGATCAAGACGATTAAATGGCACTACCAATGATTAAAGTTAATTTGAAAAAAAAAAAAAGATCGTACCTACCTAATTTGTGTTTTGGGGGCCAAAATTGTTGGAAACCATCAGAAATAGCTATTTCAATTATTTCACATGAAACAAACAATAAATGTACAGCCAACATTTCTGTAGAATAATAAGCCCCATGTGACGAGGACTTTGCAGCGTTTTTCCTGCTGGTTTGAAGGTTTGATGTTTGAAGCGCACCCACACGATCAAACTTGTTTATCAAACCTCATGTTTGCCAACAAATTTTCTGACATTGACAGAAAACCTTCAAACGTGTTCTCAAACCTTCAAACCTTCAAACATGACCCCCCACACGGTCAAACATGTTTGATCGTGTGTAGGGGCCTTTACCGTGGATGGTAGTATTGTGCAAACTTCGGATCAGTCTACGCCTTTTCCTCTTCGTGAACAGACGCCTTTTCGCCTCTTCTTCGGATTCGGTAAGTCTTTTAAAATTATTCTTTTTGTTTCATTCTCGTTTTTGGCCTGTTCCAAGTTCCATGGTGTTTCAATGCAACGTAGTATGTTAATGGTCGAGTAGAAAGTTATTTTTGATTTTTTTCTTCAGTTTACTGTTGTTTACTTACCCACATGTTTGACTTTCTTCTTTATTTTTAACACGTTTTTCTGTCCCCAGTGCAAGGATAATCGCGGCACAACAATCGTCCGTGTCTGACATGCTCACAGGATGTTGAAAACGAAACTGATGTTTGCACAACGGGTTGCAACGTGGATGGGCTCACGTTGGTGCAAACAGGCATTTGCACAAACACCGAATTTGCGCAAATTTTTTGACCGTGGATGGGGGCCTTAAAGCACAGAGTCGCACGCTAAATTTGTCAGGTAGGTACCTCCTAGTGAAAATACCACAGGGGCATCGCCGTTGATTACGAAGGCCTGAAGGACTGACGTAGGGCACTTGACTCGAGGGTTTTCTATGTCTTCAAGTGGTATCCACTTATTCTTGCCGACCTACCAATTGATATTCCGACTCCTCCTGAAAAGTTCGATCCCAGTTGAGCTTTTGATTTATGGCTTCACAGTACAACCTCTTCAACGTAGTATTAGATCGCTCACAGATGGTGCACAAGTGAAAACGAGTGATTTTTTCGTGAAGAAACTTTTTTTTTTCTCAGCTGTTGGTTTATTATTCTGTGAATAATACACCTATGTATTCGCTCAGCAAAAAATTTTTATAACACCCCCTCAAACTTTTTTCTTTTCCGTTTCAAGGTGCGCAGATTCAAAAAATGCAATGTCCCTCCGCCGTCCGCCGTATCACGTGTACAGGCTTCATTTTTGGTCTAAAAAATTCGTTCTTTCGCACACATGCTCCATTTGGGCCCTAGTTGTGTCCCGAAACTTTGCAGCCCGATCGGAATGTACCAGAGGGTGATATTGGTGAAAAATGGGTGTAAGAATAGGGTTTTTTTGGTGTTTTAGTAACATGAGCTTATGAGGTATCGTTTTTCATGTTTTTTAGGGGGAGCAAACCGAACATGAAGTCGGTTTTGACAAACGAGCAAAGAATTGAGGTTCTAACAAAGCTTCAGCCTTAAATTGACCTTACATTTTTGTCTAAAATCGTCGTTCTTTCGCACACAGGCTCCATTTGGGCCCTAGTTGTGCTCCAAAGCTCGGTAGCCCGATCGGAATACACCCAGGGGTATTATGGGTGTAAAAATAGGGGTTTTCGAGGTTTTTCCCCCGTGTTTCATGAAACTGTGACACAATGCTGCAGACTGCCACTCGCTGGGCACCTTTTCACCAGCCAATGTGGCCATCATGAGCTGATGAAGCTCCTCGAACAGCTCGTCTCCATCTCCACCATATTTAAGTTGCTCCGCTGCTTTGCCATCCAGGCGTGGGGCCCTAAGTATTATTCTTTAGGCTGTTGAGAATTTCACTTCTTCCCGGCTGGGAGGCACATCCCCGTCGTCGATCTCTTATACAAGTAGGTACAATATACCTACTATTGTACTCCTACAGCGGTGGTAGGTGCATACCTACCAGTACCCAGTATGTATCCATTTCAGCGCAATGAAGCTTAGATTGATGTCAGACTAAAACCGTCACTGGAGTTGACACTAGCGCTAGAGTCAAGCCAGAAATTCGGTGTTTGATGTCCAGCATGTCTGACATAAATATGCGGGTCAAGCCCGAAAGTCGATGTCCAACCGCATATGACAGCATGTTTTCGTGTCAACTGCGGTTGGACATCAGATCTAGGGATGTATAAAAAGTATCGATACTTCAAAATATCGATACTTTTAAGAAAAAGTATCGATACTTTTTGATACTTTTTTTTTTGCAATGTGTCGGGATACTTTTTCTTTTTTCGCGGTATCGACACCGTTACTTTTTTCAAGGATCTTTTCTTACTTCCACGTTTCACAGAAGACTACAAAGCCTGATCGCTACCATGCCTGAAGTCCCACCATTTGTCAACAACCTTGACATAAAAATGGAGATGATCACTCATTCAACTGATACTGTACGGCATCTAGTAGGACTGGAAACGTGAAACAACTCAACTGATACTGTGCACTTATGTCAGGCATAGAATTATTCTATGGAGGAACTGGAACACTGGAAGGGGAAGGTGCAAAACAACACAATCCATGAGGCCGGAACTTTTCTAATTTTGAGTTTGTAAAAAGTATCGATACTTGAATGTATCGATACTTTTTGAAAGTATCGGCCTGATCTTTTCGATACTTTTTAGAAATATCGATACGATATGTATCGATACATTTCGAAGTATCATACATCCCTAATCAGATCTCGTACCTCTAGGCAGAAGCTGTTGAGCTGATACCACTGCTATCTTCGATAGGGATGGCAAATCGAATGAAATATATCGATATATTGATCAAATGATATATCGGCAATAGTATATCGATACCTTCGATATATTGGAAGACATATATCGATATATTCGATATATCGAACCATTTGCTTGGAAAAACTAGGTTGAAGTATTAGGTAAGCGAGTTAAAACGTTTTAAAATTTATTAGCATCATTTTTAATACAATTAACAGTAAGGTACATTTTACACTTATAGGTAAAATTATAAGTAGGCCAGTTATACAACAACAACAAAAAATATATATACAAACATCATTGTTTAATACAAAAAAATTCTTAAAATTCTTATTCCTACATGATCTAAATATAGGGCACACAAGTTCACAGAATATAGAATATAATAATATACAATATAGGTACTTTCGTTGCGTTCTTGAGGGTCGGTCAGAGTAAAATTTTTTGGTTTTTGACCACCTGACTCAGTAAGTCAGTAACAGTAACTGTAAAATGCTGTTTCCGTGAACCATAATGCAACCGCTATTTTTCCACACTTTTTATCCTGTTTCTATGCATGTCCGAAACCAGAGCTGAAAACCATGGAAGAAGAAGGAGGATTTTTCCTTCTTCCATGTGAAAACTCTTGAGTCATCAGGTACCTATGTGGTGTTCTCTTCGAGAACTACCGTTCCTACTCAAGGAATAATTTAAAGAAACTAATAGGTAATTTAGGAAAAAAACAGGTAGTGGTCTTTCTACGGTGTATTGCTCACACAAGGATAGTTCCACGCACACAGCCTACAGAACCGCGACACGGGTCCGTCCCCCTCCTCTTCCTTTCCTTCCACGTCGCTTATCAGCCGGGTGACGTCGCCTTCCGGGTCGTCTTCTCCTTACGAGCCACAGTGTTGTCTGCCCACAACATCTCCTCCGGCTTAAATGCCAAGTACGGCCTCGTGCTGGCCACACCCAGGTTGTCCTTGCCTCTTGAGGACATCGCACGCTGTGGGGCAGGAAGGCATCTGGGGTTGCTGCTGTGGATGACAGGCTCATTTGTGCAGGCATAATGGCTGGCCAGGGCTCTCCTTCCGGTGGGTACAGAATCATTTGCAGGGTGGCACTCGTAAGGAGAATCTGTCCCATTCGGCTCTGCTCACCCAGCCCTGTGTGGACAAGTTCAGGAGGGACGGCTGCCCGGGTACCCTGGAACGGAAAAGTTTAAGAATTTTGCTCCACAGATGGCCAAAATGGGTCCCTATGGCTTGTGTGGGGTAAATTTTTTTCACCATAACTACTATTAATGTACCTATTGAACAAATAGTAATATTCGTAATAATGGTAATATACAAGTATATACAAATAGTAATAATAGTAATTTTAGTAAGTAACTATTAGTAATAATGTATAGTTTTATTTATAATAGTTAGGAACACTTTTATTTGACAATGCCTAGGTTAGAATATGAATTTTTTTCTTTTTTTTTTCTTTTTACACTTCCTGGAGTGGTACATTTGGTTCCTGTAACTTATCTGTCCTTTGTCGAAGTCGTACGTCGTTGTTCCATTAGCCTGTTAGTCACTGACACTGTTGTAAGGGACTAAGCGGAAACTTAAGCAGGGTCACTACCTGGGAAAGGAAGGCGGTAAGGGAAAGCTTTGGGGTAGGTTGTACACTGACACGAAATTTACCCTCGTTACATGCACCACATTTAAATGTTTACTATTTACAAGGACCTACTTCTTACTTACTCCTTAAACGTAGTATATTATTTACAAGGACCTACTTCTTACTTACTCCTTAAACGTAGTATACTATTTACAAGGACCTACTTCTTACTTACTCCTCCCCCCCCTTCCTCCCGTGATTTAGTGAGACACCTCCATGTGTCGCAGGGATGGTAGTACCTATGAATAGTAGTTCATCCTTTACAATGGGGATGTACAAACAGCACAAAAAAAGTCTAGGTGATCATCAAATAAAAGTCAATTGGGCGAGGTAAATGGCCAATAGGGAGAGAAAAGGCTATTTATGCTCTGAGGGCTGTCATGCAACAGGTGATAAGCAGGGCAGTCACTGCGAGAAGGGAGATAGATGAGAGCCCAGTAGAGAGCCATCCTCGGAAAGTGTGGCCTTGGTGAAGCCTGGCTTGCTCATTGTCCTTCTCCAGTACATGGATTGCCGCCTGCAAGCTCATCCCAACGCTGTTGTTAGGAAGTGTTGCCACAAGGTTGCCCAGGGCCTCAGTGTTGGCTGTTAGGAAGGCTCTCTCCAAGGTAGTTGTAAGGGTGTTGTTCGGAGACTGGAGTGCAATGATCAAGGGCTGATGCATACTGCCCTGAGGTAGAGAAATATGGGTTTCCCCCACTACCTTACCCAGCATCCTGATTCCATTGCACTGGATGTCACAATCACCATAGCCTTCCAAGAGGCCTGTACCTGATATAGTAATTACGGGTGGGGGAGTAGCTACTGGGGAGGTGCAATGGACTACAACCTGTGCGGAACGGTCAGTAGAGAAAAGCCAGTCATCGCCGACCCTGAGGAAAACTGGGGATATCTGGGGCGGTAGTACCAGTCTTTCACAGTGTTCATGTTCCCCACTGTACAGACCTAGCTCACAGCTTGGGGTGGAGGAAGAAAATAAAGGCAGCGTCACCGGGCAGAGAATAGGCTGTGTCTTCAAGCACCGGGAGTATTGTGCTTCCTCCAACACCATGTAGTCCAGCCCCTTCTTCCCCATTCCTAGATAAGGAGCAAGATGTGCCCACTGCAGCCATTGCTGTACTGCTTCATCAAACACTGGCAAAGAGTGGACTCTGTATAGCGTGAATTGGCTCGCCTCCTCCACGACTGGGGTTGTGATGACAAAGATCAAGTCATCGTCGGATACCGCTGCTTCTACCTGTGCATGCTGATAATAGACGTACAGATATTCATCGTCTGGGGAGAATGGAAGGGTACGGCCTGATTTGTGGAGAATTGACTGGACTTGTAACAGTGCCGCTTTCAAGACTGTGTAATCAAGCACACTGGGCGACAGTTGACGTCTAGCTGCCGCCTCAGTTCCTTGTTGTAGCAGTGCCAACTGGTGTTGCGCCTCTGCCAACTCAGACTCTACACGACGCCGTGACTCAGTCCAAGCCAAAAACTTCCACAATTGCTGTAATTCAGTACTGATTAGCTGCAGGTCCCGATGGACCATCTGCTGAGTGCTGTTCAGTGCCGAGAGAATACCATGCAGTGCTTTGGTGTTATTAGCAATCTGCTCTTCCATGCCCCCTATCACTGTCAGCTGTAGACCAGCGTGGTGTCCGATTCCTCCATCTGCGAGCGAATCAATTTGGTCTTGTAGGTCCATAACGTCTTCCTCAGTAGCTACCCCAAACAGGAATGAAGATATACTACCTATTGCTGGGATCAAGGACCGTATTTTTCTATTGCCTCGGGGAAAGTCGGAGGAACCCCTAGAGTGTCCCAAGGAATGGTGAAGGGACTCCAATTCTTTGGCGAAGTCCTCCACCCTTTTCCCTAGTGCCCTGGTGTCAGCCAGTGCATCAATGCTGCCTAACTGGAACAAGTTAAATTTTGATACCTCATCTATTAGGACTGGTACTGCTGCTTGTAACTCAGTGGCGAGCTCTCGCAAGGTGGTGAGGTTGTAATGTGCCACAAGTCGCCAGCTGGAGTCTGTCACAATGGCAACTCCCATTCTCTCGAAGACCACCCCTTGGTGGGGTTGCCCAAGAATTTCAACCAGCAGGGCAAACAAGAGGGTAGCGGTAACAATAATCCTCATCTTAGACAGTTGTATTAATTACCAAACCTGGAAATGAAGAGCGTGAGTACATGGTGGAAAGGAAACAATGTAACACGAACACCAGCAAGTAGTACAAGAAGGCACTATGACTAAAGATATTAACTAGGTGGTGCTTAACTACATACCCTAGTCTCTAGGGTCAGTCCTAGCTATAACTAGGGCTAAGGAAATGCACCTAGGGTGGGTCAAAGCTGCTATCCAACCCTGCCAGCCGTCTATAGTTATATCTTTTCCCCCTTGTTTCATAGCGTCTCTCTGGATTCCTAACGGGAGTCGACTCGCCCTCGGCGAGGGGAGTTGAGGATCTGGGCAGGATTCCCTGGGGTGGCTCACGTTCTTTGGATGAGATAGCTGGAGGGGCAGGAGTATGGGCATTGTCCCACCAGTAACTGTTTTCCCCAATGTATGTGATGGGAGGGGCAGTGGTGAAGCGCTGCATTGCCGAGACATTGCCTAGAGAGTAGTCCAGATCCAAGGGTACATTCCCCGATGACGTGTTAGGACTGGACAATTCTCCTAATTGTGGTTGAGTGGGAGAGACAGGGGTTAAAGGGGTGCTTCCTATACTGGGGGTGAGGTATGACTTCCGAGCTGTGGTGGGTTGACTGGAGAGCAGCATTGGGGAGCGCGATGTTGCTGGCTTAACCCTATTTATGTGGACACGTTTCTGTTTTCCCCTAATGTGTAGGATAACATTTAGCTCAGAAGGTACTTCCACTACACGATAGGGCCCCTGCCATGGTTTGGTAACCCCCTCGCGTCTACCACCTTGCCGTTGGTGGGGGGGCTTAGTCCGCGGCGCACACCATCTATTGCACGATCGCACCTCCTTGGAGTGTGTTGATCACTGGATGGTGTGGGCCATTGCACACGGCAACTAAGAGTAGACAACCCTCAAGACCAAGGTGTACACGCCGTGCTGATGGTCTGCATGGTGCAGAGGGCAATGTGCACATCTAACGGCTGCCCCCAGGGTACCGGCCGACCCCCTGGGTGTACTTAGGCTTGCCTATACATGCGGGGCTCTGTATGGGTGGACGACCCTTTCCCTAGCTTCTCGTGGGATCAAAACGAAGAAGAACGAAAATAAAAATTTACATTTACCAACCACTGTCAGTGAGGAAGAGAGCTGCTCTGAACTCTCCACCTCACTGACAGAAATGGCAATCTCGGAAGTTGGGGCTGAACAAACCCCGACATCCATGGATTGCACAGGCGCAGGTGGCGCTTCTCAAGAGCAATCCACCAGCACACAAAGTTTGGGCCGCCGACCCTCTGGCGCTCAGCTGAGGAAGGCGGCCAGACAAAGGGCTCTCGATAGAGGGGAGCCCATTAAGCCTCGTAGGAGAAAGAGGTCGGGGAAGCCTGTTCCTGATGCCGGAGCGACGGGGACCCGTGAAGGAGCAACCACCTCACAAGGGGCAGAAACGCTAATCAGCGTTGAACCCCTTGTACCCGGTGGCGTCTCTGGAGCGGGTTTCCGCCCACCTCTGGCAGTGGGACCGGGTGGGAGTGGAGTGGGGGCGAGTACGCCGGGTAAACGGCCACGCACCCCCCACACCACCCCCCCCTCGGCCTCAATGCCTAGGATCAAGAAGGCACGGGGAGAGACCGTGGCCCAATCCGGAGCATCACCTCAGGGTGACAGCTCTGGCGGGTACAGCGGTGCACTCTCCACCACCAAGATGGTCGTAGTACACGGCAACCACCCCGTGGAACGACTATCGGACGTGGAAGCCAACTTGGTCCTGGGAGCAATAGTGCAGGCAACGTTCCTGGAGGCGCCCGGCCAGGGTCCGCAGTTCACAAACGGCTATACCAGCAATGGTGTGGTCCACCTGACCTGCTCCAACAGCCAGTCGAAGGGTTGGCTGGAGGAAAGGGTTGGGGTGCTGCGGCCTTGGGATGGTGCCACCCTCCGGACGGGGCACGCAAAAATGCTGTTGGAGGATCAGGTGAAGGTTGGGGTCTGGATCCCCACCGACTTCCTTGATCGATCCGACGCAAGGAAGCTACTTCCTTTGTTTGAGATCCAGAATCCTGGACTCTCAACGAAGGAATGGCGCCTTTTGTTCAGCCGAGCGGATGAGAGAGGGCTAGAGCTCGTGCTGAAAATAGATAAGGGCTCTCTGGAATGGTTGAAGGGGCACAACTTTAAACCCCACTTCCACACCCGGAGAGTCACCTTTAGGCAGCTGTCCACACCACCGAGTGATGCTGCGGGTCATTCAGATAAACCTGCAGCATAACAAGGTGGCGACAGCTGCCCTATGCCAGCTGCTCGCAGCTGGCAACTACGACGTCGCCCTGATTCAAGAACCCTGGGTCTACCGGGGCAGAATCATGGGCCTCAACAACGCAGGAGGTAAGTTAATCTACAAACGCGATTGCGTGGATGATGTACGTGCCTGCGTATTTGTCAAAAATGACATCAATTCACTAACTATGTCTGAGTTCTGTTTCAGGGATTTAGTAGCAGTGAAGATAACCCTCTCTGAAAATGGCCAAAGGGAGCACATAATAACTGCCTCAGCCTACTTTCCGGGAAACTCATCAGAGGGGCCACCACCCGTGGAGGTGCCGGACCTTGTCGAAAAATGCCGCACGGACAATGTGCAGCTCCTAGTCGGCGCGGATGCCAACGCCCACCATGTTGCCTGGGGAAGCACCGACACCAACACCAGAGGTAGATGCTTGTTTGACTACCTGGTAGCTAGTAATCTATATGTAGCAAACCGGGGAAACAAACCAACATTTGTCACCATAAATAGGAAAGAGGTCCTTGACATTACCATTATTACCCCTCCACTAGATCAAAGAATAAAGAAATGGTTCGTATCCGATACTCCCTCCTACTCGGATCATAGGTATATTGTTGTGGAAATCCAAGGTGTGGGTAAAACGCAGCAATCCTACCGCGATCCTCGGAAGACGAACTGGGAAGCCTATAGGGAGGAAGTGGAGGGCTGGTTGAGAGGAACTCGGACCAAATTACACAATATAGTTGATATTGAGGCGGTAGCGGGAGAATTAGAAGAGGCACTACTCACCTCATTCAATAATCACACTCCTATGACAACTAAACTCTCAACCACCGGGGTCCCCTGGTGGAATAGGGAAATAGAAGTCACTAGGCGTGAAACACGCAAACTATATAATAGGGCGCAAAAGACGGGCAACTGGGACGCTTATAAGACCAAGCTGGCCCAACTCAGGAGTCTTATAAGGAAATCACAAAGGGACACATGGAGGAAGTTCTGTGAAGAGGTGGAAAAAACCTCGGAATGTGCAAGACTCCAAAGAGTCCTTTCTAAGGCTCCTATCAATCCAATTGGCACACTAGTTAAACCAGATGGAAGCTACACCACAACAGCCGGGGACACTCTAGCGCTCCTACTAGAGACTCACTTCCCTGGCTCGGCGGTGACTGACGTTCGGGGACCCCCACCTCAACCACCAACCGGCGCTCAGGGTATGAGAGCAACCAGGGCAGACTGGGAAGTGGCAAAGGGTGTGGTCTCCATTGAACGCACAAAGTGGGCTATCAGCACCTTCAGCCCATACAAATCGCCGGGCCCAGATGGCATTATCCCCAAACTGCTTCAGGAAGGGGGCCATGGGGTAGCCAGGATCCTGAGTGCACTCTTTAGGGCCTGCCTGGCTACAGGCACAATACCCCAAAGATGGAGCAAAGCAAGGGTCATCTTTCTGCCTAAGCCAGGGAAACCTTGGTACAACCAGGCAAAGGCGTTCAGACCCATCTGTCTAACGTCCTTCATTTTGAAGACATTAGAGAAACTGGTTGATAGGTATCTGAGGGAAACCTCTCTCACAGAGAGGCCTCTACACACCAATCAGTTTGCCTATCAACCGGGCAAATCCTGTGAGGCAGCACTGCACCACCTGGTGTCACAGGTGGAATCGGTGCTAGCAACTAAAGAATTTGCCATAGGTATATTTCTGGATATAGAGGGCGCTTTTGACAATACCTCTGTAGACTCAATTATAAACTCAGCGCGCCGGCATGGAACAAACACCACCCTGTGTAGGTGGATAAGTACCATGCTGACTAGCAGGACAGTAGAGGCTGAGCTCCTTGGGGAGTCCGTGGGGATGTCTGTGGCAAGGGGTTGCCCGCAGGGCGGGGTTTTGTCCCCCCTTCTGTGGGACCTTGTTGTGGACTCTCTGCTGGAGAAACTCAGTGGTCAAGGCCTCTACGTACAGGGCTATGCTGATGATGTGGTAATCCTAGTTAGGGGTCCCTTTGTCAGCACAGTCTCAGATCTGACACAGTCAGCTCTGAAAGCAGTGGAAGACTGGTGTGGCACAGAGGGCCTAAATGTAAACCCAAATAAAACCACGCTGGTTCAATTCACAAGAAGGAGGAATCTGAGAGGTCTCTCAGAACCCCGGTTTTACAACTCAAAGGTGTCATTCCAGCGTGGGGTGAAGTATCTGGGCGTCTACCTGGATGCAACGCTCACCTGGAACAAACACCTCGAGTACATAGCAAATAGGGGCAAGGGAGCCCTTATGTGCGCAAAACGCAGTTGCGGAAAAACATGGGGCCTACAGCCGCGGATGGTCCACTGGATTTATACCGCGATAGTACGACCCATTCTTACGTACTGCTGCGCTGTGTGGTGGCCGAAGGTCAGTCAGGTAGGGGCCTGCCAAACCCTTACCAGTGTACAACGACTGGCCTGTCTAACCATCACAGGTGCAATGCATGGTACACCCACTGCAGCCATGGAGATTCTACTGGGCTTACCCCCAATAGATATCTACATTAAAGGGGAGGCCGCAATGGCCTCCCTGAGGCTGAAATGGAATGGTACCTGGCGGGACACACCCCACCCAGGCCATACCAATATACTAAAGGCTATACAAGAACCACTACTTGACATGGTGGCGGATGTTATGCCAAAAACCCTCCATCAACCACACCCATACGCATCCGTGCTGATGTGGGCGGGGCATGGTTGGAAAAAATGCTGCTCCAATGATATAATCTGGTACACAGATGGATCAAAAATGGATGACGGCACTGGTGCCGGAGTATACGGGGCAGGACCCAGGTGGGACTTTTCAACCCCACTGGGGAATTTCACCTCTGTATTCCAGGCAGAAATAGTGGCAATTGATGCTGCGGCTTCTGAGAGCCTGAGGAGGGGACACCGTGGATCCCACACCCGCATACTCTCGGATAGCCAAGCATCAATAAAAGCACTTACAGCCCCCATCGTCTCATCTAGAGTGGTCTGGGACTGTATGCAAACCCTCAACGCCCTGGCGAAACACAACAGAGTTACTCTGGAGTGGGTGCCAGGCCATAGAGGAATTATAGGCAACGAAAACGCCGATTCACTCGCCAGAAAGGGCTCTCAAACACCCTTCACTGGCCCAGAACCAGCGGTCGGCCTACCAAAAACCACCATCAGAGGGGCCATCAACCGGTGGGTTCGCTCACAGACCACCAAAAGATGGTCACGCATAGATGGACACGCTCACAGTAAACGGATGATGGCCAGACCCAACTCCAACGCTACTGAGGAGCTCCTTAGACTGAACCGCAGAGAGCTGAGGCAAATAGTCGGCCTATTAACCGGCTTCCTCCCCCTGCGCTTCCACCTAAACCGCATAGGGGTCACACAACAAACAACCCAATGCAGACTATGTGAGGAGACAGACGAAAAAGCATCCCACATAATATTTGAGTGCCCAGCACTCGCTCAGCGCAGGCACAACCTCTTTGGGGCCTCAACCCCAATGAGGGAATTTCCCAGCGAAAATATAATCAAAAACCTTACAACCCTCACCAGGGGACTGGGGTTATTTGATTAAGCTAGGACACTCAGGAAAAGTACAATAAGCCAATAGGCTTCCGTGCTTTGGGGCAACCGACCCCCATTCCTGAGTGATCCGACTTACAATTTACAATTTACAATGGTTTGGTAAACTTCCGCACCCTACCCTTCTTTACTGCTGGATTGTACAAGTAGACCTTGTCTCCCACCCTGTAGACAGACTTGGTGGTTTTCTTGTTGTAGTGGGCACCTTGTTTTTTTATAGCTGTCTGTTGTGCTACACTGACTTTCTGCCATAGGTTCTCCAAGGTGGTTCGCAGTTGCTCCACATGGTTTACATAGGGTTCCACATCCTCCCCCAGGTCCATATCAGATGGGGCTGGGAGTCTCATAACCCTTCCATAAACCACTTCATATGGGGAGAACTTGGTGGCAGTGTGTATGCTAGAATTGATGACCATTTGAACAAGGGGCAGGCACTCATCCCAGTTGTTCTGGGCGTTGTTGACATAGTGGGACAGAATATCTGCCATTGTCCGATGAATCCGCTCCACCCTTCCGTTGGACATTGGATGGTAGGCTGTGGTACAAACACGACTGACCTTGAAGAATTGGCAGAAATGTCGGATGAGCTCAGATGTGAAATCAGCTCCTTGATCGGATAGTAGCTGCTTTGGGGCACCATAACGCCCGAAGTGTTGAAGGAGGGCTTGAGCAACTGCTTCAGAGGACTGGCAAGTGAGAGGGTAGAATTCCACATGCCGTGAGAACTGATCTAGCACACTTAGAATATATTTGTGGCCTCTTAGGGTGAGAGGTAGAGGACCCACTATGTCAGTGCTTAGCTGGTCAAAACAAGTGGAAGGCTCGGAGAGCTCTCCTAGTGGTGCCACCTTCCGCCCATAGTGCTTCCTCTGCGCACAGGAGTGGCAGGATTTTACATAGTTGCTCACATCCCGACGTAATCCAGGCCACCAGTAGGCTTGCTTGACCCTGTTCAGGGTACTCTGAGTACCACCATGGCCAGATTGGGGGAGGTCATGGTGTAGTTGAAGGACACGCTGTCTCAAAGATGTAGGGAGTACTATTTTCCACCCTGAAGGTGTAACCCTGCACAAAAGTCCATTAGAAGACACCCTGAACAGGTCTGAGCTACCCAGAAGGGCTTTGAGGTCTTTGTCTGTGCTTTGTTTCTCCTTGAGTTCGTCTACTTGGAGAGTGGGCCAATGCTGTGCTTCGGCTATGAAGCAAATATAGCACCGAGACAGTGCATCTGCATTACCATGTGCAGTTCCCGCCTTGTGCTGGATGGTAAAGCGGAACTCGCTGAGCTTTAATGCCCACCGCGTAAGCCTGGAGTTCAAATCTCTGTGGGTGTTGAGATACCGGAGGGCAGAATGATCAGTTATGACAGTGAACTCAACGCCCCAGAGGTAATGCCGGAATTGGTCTATTCCATAGATCAGGGCAGCCAGCTCTAGGTCCGTCGCACAGTATGAGCGTTCCTCTGCATGGCTTGTCCGGCGGGAGGCGTAGGCCACTGGATGTTCTACACCATCCACCACCTGGGACAGCACACATCCCAGCCCCTCCTTGCTACCATCTGTTGCCAGAATGAATGGCTTGGAAAAGTCAGGATAAGCAAGGATTGGGGGTGAAATGAGCTTCGATTTGAGTGTGTGGAAGGCTTCCTCACACTGGGGTGTCCAAATGAACTCTGCCTCCTTCTTTGAGAGATCGCTCAGTGGCTTCGCTATTTTGGAGAAGTTCTCCACAAATCTGCGGTAGTACGAGCACAACCCCAGGAATGATCGGAGTTGCTTGAGGCCGCTGGGCTGTTGAAATTCAGCTACCGCACGAAGTTTCCTGTCGTCGGGCCTGATGCCTTCTCTCGAGACGGTATGCCCAAGGTAGCGTACCTCGGATTGTGCAAAATGGCACTTTGAGAGCTGGAGGGTGAGGCCGGCAGTTTGCAAGACACTGAACATTTGACTAAGATCCTGTCTGTGTGACTGTAAGTCTGGATGGAAGAGGATCAGGTCGTCTAGGAAGGCCAGAGCATGCAGTGAACCAAGTTGCTTGATTAGCATCATGGCCAGGCGTTGGAAGGTTGCGGGAGCCCCTTGCAACCCAAAAGGAAGCCTGGTGTACTCGTAGCAACCCTCATCAGTCACAAAAGCAGTTTTTGCCGCATCCTCAGGAGCCATGGTAACTTGGTAGTATCCGCTCTTGAGATCAAGGGTGGTGAAGAACTTTGATCCACCCAGCTTATCAAGATATTCATCAATTCTAGGGAGGGGATAAAATGACGGCTCTGTAACGGTATTGAGCCGGCGATAATCAACACACATTCTCCAAAGAAGGCCGGACCCAGATTTTTTTGGGACTAGAACAGTAGGTGAGGACCAAGCGCTGGCCGACTCTTTGATCACACCCTGTTCTAGCTGCTCCTTCACTAGCTGATGAAGGATGGGTTTCTGGGCATGAGCCACCCTGTAGGGGCGTGCTCTCATTGGAGGGCTTGTCCCTGTGTTGATGGAATGGGTTACTAAGTCTGTGCAACCGAGGATTTCATGCCCTTCAAAGCTAAAGATGGCATGGTACTCCATCAGAGTACTGAGAATGGAGTCTCTGTCACCGGCAGGCAAGTGCTGTACTTTTGCTGCCGCTGCTTCCTTTAAAGCAGATATCCTAGCACATGCCGCAGTCTCGAGCTCCGTACGTTCGCCCTCAGGGACAGTAGCCATGGAACAAGTGAGGCTGTTCCAGGTGGCTTCAATGAAGAAGGTGGTTACCTACCTATACCACAGGTGTGCAATAAGGCAGGCACGCTTGTCAAAAACCTCTGTTAGACCGGAGAGGTTGCAGGGACGAATGGCGAAGTGCTATGAATGACACACTAACAAAAGGCAAAATGTTCTGTTGTTATAAAAAACTCTCCACTCCAACTAACTCCACCACAATCAACCAACAACCAATATCGAGAACGTGGAGGACATGAAATGTGGAAGGTGAAGAAGAAGAAGGCAGCTATCTTATCTTCACACGTGACGTGGGAACCTGTTGCGATGTAACCTACCAGTAATGCGGTCGCAGAAATAACACCGCAGAAAGAGGTCGTGCAAAAATTAATAGAAAAGAGGGGAAATAGACGCTTCGGAAAGAAGGAAGAAACAAGGAAAGGCCGGACAGAAAAAGAAATAATAACAGGGGGAACTAAAAAAAAATGGGTTGTGAGAGGCACGTTTTCCTCCTTGTTATAATGATACAAGAAAGACCGGCAGAGAAGGAAAGGAAGCAAGAAAAAAAAAAGAAAGAAAGTCAATCGTAACTAGGGACCAACGAAACGCTAGGTAAGTGAAGGAAGTACTTACGCAAGTAAGTTATTTGAGTAAGTTTTGAATGAGGGTATGGAGGTACTTACGAGCAAGTTGCGAAGCAGATTTTCAACTTTCTCTACAGTAGATCCGAGCCGAGGACTGCGCCAACTGTGGTGTTCTCTTCGAGAACTACCGTTCCTACTCAAGGAATAATTTAAAGAAACTAATAGGTAATTTAGGAAAAAAAACAGGTAGTGGTCTTTCTACGGTGTATTGCTCACACAAGGATAGTTCCACGCACACAGCCTACAGAACCGCGACACGGGTCCGTCCCCCTCCTCTTCCTTTCCTTCCACGTCGCTTATCAGCCGGGTGACGTCGCCTTCCGGGTCGTCTTCTCCTTACGAGCCACAGTGTTGTCTGCCCACAACACCTACAATGGTTGGTATGGTATGAATTAATTTTTTTCAGGTACAGGCGTTCTTTCTCATCTATTCATTTTAATATTTATTTTTTACTTATTGAAATCAAGTCACGATATATCGGTAAATATATCGATATTGACCGATAATATCGGCCCTCTGTATCGATATATATATCGATATGTCGAACCTAATCTATCGATATATTTTATATGTCTATATATCGTTGCCATCCTTAATCTTCGGACGATTTGAAAATTCACGTGCCGCGTTGACCTCATTCGGCTTCGCAGGTCCCACCAAAACTCGGAGAAGTGTGGAGAAAAAAAACAAAAATTAAAAAAAAACCACGACAGATACGTTCTATCCGTCCCATCGCGTCCTTGAGTAAAATAACTCCGATCGTCATCTTTATGTTTGCCCCAGGTTCATTTAGATTAGCTCCCGAGCCCAATTTTTATTTGCTCTGCGAACAAAACGAGACTGTTGAACCTACGAACCGTGCGAAAACACCGGAAAGAACGCTCAGGGGTTTCAAGAGGAACTTACGTAAATATAACGAAATTACAACGAGCTGTCATAATGCAAGCGATTCAAAATACATCATTAGGCACCTCCCCGTTATTATGAGCATTAAGAGAATTTGTTCCTTCCCCAATGGCTTACCATTGTTCTTCCATTGTGGATAGAGTACCAGGCAAGTTTCGGCAAAAATATCCTGAGGAATGTTAGGTGTAATGATCTACCAAACGAACGAAAAATACCTATTTGAAAAGCTTTTTTGGGTCAGAGGCAGTTATAAAAACGCTGCAAAGTCCTTGTCACATGGGTTTATTATTCTACTGGACATACGTACAGAAATTTTGGCTGTTCATTTATTGTTTCTTTCGTGTGCAATTATTGAAATGGCTATTTTTGATGTTTTCCACCAGTTTTGGCCCAAAAAAACACGAATTAGGCTCGACTTTTCCTTTCAACAGATTATCTTTGATCATTGATAGTACCATTTAATTGACTTGATTCACCTGTTGATACAACTTCTAGTGTTATTATACAAATGTATGGTGATTTCAGACAATTTCCCATGTTTTTTTAACTCATAAAAAATGATTTCGGGAGCTTAACCTTCGTTAAAACTCAATTCTTCACTCTTCGGTCAAAATGAACCAAATATTCGGTCCTCTCGCCCTAAAAAACATGGAAAACGATACCTCACAAGGTTCACTGAACTGAAACCTCAAAAATCCCTCGAAAACACCTTTTTTTATACTAATTTTTCTCCCATAACACCCCTGGGTGTATGCCGATCGGGCTGCCGTGTTTCGGACGACAGCTGGGACCCAAGTGTGTTCCCAAATGGGGACCCAAACTGTGCGCGGAAAAACGACGATTTTAGACCAAAATTTAACGTAAATTTAAGGCTGAAACTTCCTTAGCCTGAAATTTTCCACTCTGGTCAAAATCGACTTCATATTCGGTCTTCTCGTCCCAAAAACATGGAAAACGATACCTCAAAAGCTCATGTTACCAATATGTTGCTAAAACGCAAAAGTACCTATTTTTATACCCGTTTACCCTCATAACACCCCTGGGTATATTCCGATCGGGCTGAAAAGTTTCGGGACACAACTAGGGCCCAAATGGAGCATGTGTGCGAAAGAACGAATTTTTTTGACAGAAAATGAAGCCTGTACACGTGATACGGCGGACGGCGTACGGCGGACGGACATTGCATTTTGGTTCATTATTCTGTGAATAATACACCTATGTATTCGCTCAGCAAAAAATTTTTATAACACCCCCTCAAAATTTTTTCTTTTCCGTTTCAAGGTGCGTAGATTCCAAAAATGCAATGTCCGTCCGCCGTACGCCGTCCGCCGTATCACGTGTACAGGCTTCATTTTTGGTCTAAAAAAGTCGTTCTTTCGCACACATGCTCCATTTGGGCCCTAGTTGTGTCCCGAAACTTTTCAGCCCGATCGGAATATACCCAGGGGAGTTATGAGTGAAAATGTGTGTAAAAATAGGTACTTTTTGCGTTTTAACAACATGTTAGTAACATGAGCTTTTGAGGTATCGGTTTCCATGTTTTTGAGGACGAGAAGACCGAATATGAAGTCGATTTTGACCAAAGACGCGGAAATTGAGGTTTTACCAAAGGTTCAGCTCCCAAAATTGGTTTTTTATGAGTCAAAAACCTGGAAAACTGTCTGAAATCACCATCAATGTGACAATAACATTGGAAAAGTGTAAACAGGTGAATCAAGACCATTAAATGCCACTACCAATGATCAAAGATGATTTAAAAAAAAAAAAAAAAAAAGCGTACCTATTTCATGTTTTGGGGGCCAAAATTGGTGGAAATCATCAGAAATAGCTATTTCAATCATTCCACATGAAAGAAACAATACATTTAACAGCCAACAAAAATCCCTAGAACTCCAATAGAATAATAAACCCATGTGACAAGGACTTTGCAGCGTTTTTGGAATCTACGCACCTTGAAACGTAAAAGAAAAATTGTTGAGGGGGTGTTATAAAAATTTTTTGCTGAGCGAATACATAGGTGTACTATTCACAGAATAATAAACCACAATATGCCCGCAAAGCAGAAATTATTTTCAATAAGGTTAGGCACTCATCATAAAAACGATGTAGCAGGATAATAATTATAAAAATACAATATATATGAAGTACCTACAATATATATGATTCGCTTCCTTGAGGCAGTCTTCTCCTCCACACATATTCACACAGTAGATATAAAATCGCTGCAAAGTCCTTGTCACATGGGTTTATTATTCTGTTGGACTTATCCATAGAAGTGCTGGCTGTTAATTTATTGTTGCTTTTATGTTGTTGTTCTGGTGGTTTCCACCAATTTTGGCCCCCAAAACTTGAATTAGGTGCGCTCCTTTTTTTTTTTTCAAATTATCTTTGATCATTCGTTGTGCCATTTAATTGTCTTGATCCACGTGCTGACACTTTAGCTAGTGTTATTATACAAATTAATGGTGATTTCAGATGATTTTCCAGGTTTTTGACTCATAAAAAATCAGTTTTGGGAGCTGGACTTTGGTAGAACCTCAATTTTCCGCTCTTTGGTCAAAATCGACTTCATATTCGGTCTTCTCGTTCCAAAGAACATGGAAAACTATACCTCAAAAGCTCATGTTACTAAAACACAAAAAATACCTACTTTTATACCCATTTTCACTCATAACACCCCTGGGTATATTCCGATCGGGCTGAAGAGTTTCGGGACACAACTAGGGCCCAAATGGAGCATGTGTGCGAAAGAACGACTTTTTTAGATCGAAAATGAAGCCAGTACACGTGATACGGCGTACGGCGGACGGACATTGCATTTTTGGAATCTACGCACCTTGAAACGGAAAAGAAAAAATTTTTGAGGGGGTGTTGTACAATTTTTTTGCTGAGCGAATACATAGGTTTATTATTCGCAGAATAATAAACCAATACCTAGTCCATCGTAAAACCTAGTAGCTGATACCATTATCTAATGATGCAGTAAACTATATTAAGCAGGGATTGAATTTGAGGTATCAAAAATATCACATCTGAGCTCAAGTAAACAGAACAGTCATTTCACGGGCGGTTTGGTGTATCATCGATGGTTAGCCTTGACCAGTTAGTTCGGATCCTGAGCCGCGAGCCTGCACTTCGCAGAGACGGCTGAATCCGACTCTCGTAATCCGACCATTTAGTTCCCGGATCACAGGAAGACGTGATGAGGTTGTTAAATGCTTTGAACTTCAACCAACTTCAAGCTGTGACATCTTCGCTTGTCCCTTGACATTTATTCTACTTACTTCTTTTGGAACCACAACTAAGTAGATAAGTACATAGGTACTAAAAACTGCAAAACAAAACGAAAACGCTGCAAATCCCTGCACAACGGTTTATTATTTTGTACAGAATACCCTCCTGTTACAGATCACAAGTCTCCGTATAGATAACAGTTCTATATAAATATATGCACTATTCTATACATATAATGTAGATCGCAGACCCTCCGTAGGTTAGTACCTAACCCCGTACTCGTTACTAGTTACCTACCTAAATAACGAGTTAAATGTTGCTAAAATAATTCTGTCGATGAAAAGCAGTAACTAAAACGCTGCAAAGTCCTTGTCACATGGGTTATTATTCTATTGGACTTACCTACAGAAATGTTGGCTGTTCATTTATTGTTTCTTTGATGCGTAATAATCGACATAGCTATTTCTGATGGTTTCCATTAATTTTGGCCCCTAAAACACAAATTAGGTATACGCTTTTTTTTTTTTAAACTATCTTTGATCATTGATAGTGCCATTTAATTGTCTTGATCCACGTGTTGACACTTTTTCTAGTGTTATTATATACAAATTGATGGTGATTTCAGACGATTTCCCAGGTTTTTGACTCACGAAAAATCAATTTTGGGAGCTGAACATCTGGTACAACCTCAATTTTCCACTCCTTGGCCAAAATCGACTTAATATTCGGTCTTCTCGTCCCCAAAAACATCGAATACGATACCTCAAAAGCTCATTTTACTACTATGTTACTAAAACACAAAAAGTACCTATTTTTGTACACATTTTCACTCATAACTCCGCTGGATATATTCCGATCGGTCTGAAAAGTTTCGGGACACAACTAGGGCCCAAATGGAGCATGTGTGCGAAAGAACGATTTTTGTAGACCGAAAATGAAGCCTGTACACGTGATACGGCGGACGGCGGACGGACATTGCATTTTGGTTTATTATTCTGTGAATAATACACCTATGTATTCGCTCAGCAAAAAATTTTTATAACACCCCCTCAAAATTTTTTCTTTTCCGTTTCAAGGTGCGTAGATTCAAAAAATGCAATGTCCGTCCGCCGTACGCCGTCCGCCGTATCACGTGTACAGGCTTCATTTTTGGTCTAAAAAATTCGTTCTTTCGCACACATGCTCCATTTGGGCCCTAGTTGTGTCCCGAAACTTTTCAGCCCGATCGGAATATAACCAGGGGTGTTATGAGTGAAAATGTGTGTAAAAATAGGTACTTCTTGCGTTTTAGCAACATGTTAGTAAAATGAGCTTTTGAGGTATCGTTTTTCATGTTTTTGGGGACGAGAAGACCGAATATGAAGTCGATTTTGACCAAAGACGCGGAAATTGAGGTTTTACCATTGGCTCAGCTCCCAAAATTTGTTTTTTTTTTAGTCAAAAACCTGGAAAACTGTCTGAAATCGCCATCAATGTGTATACTAACATTAGAAAAAGTGTAAACAGCTGAATCAAGACCATTAAATCGCACTACCAATGATCAAATATGATCTGGGGGGGAAAAAAAGTGTAGGTACCTATTTCATGTTTTGGGGCCAAAATTGGTGGAAATCATCAGGAATAGCTATTTCAATCATTCCACATGAAAGAAACAATAAATTTAACTGCCAACAAGAATCTCTAGAACTCCTATAGAATAATAAACCCATGTGACAAGGGCTTTGCAGCGTTTTTAGAATCTACGCACCTTGAAACGGAAAAGAAAACATTTTGAGGGGGTGTTATACAAATTTTTTGCTGAGCGAATAGGTACATAGGTGTATTATTCACAGAATAATAAACCAAAATGGCGAAAAGAAACGCAAATAATGAAGTTCTGCAGGAAAATTGTTGATGTGGAGTGAAATAGATGCCCCTTCTGCGTAGATCACTGTTTTCTGTGGTCAATACCAACCCTCGTGGTCAAGTATAATGAACCGTTGTGTAATAATTTGCCCATAAATAATACTTCAACGGTTGTTCAAGTTGCAAAAGTATCGATCAACATAATCCAGCCCCTTCTTGGTAGATGAACCGTTGTGTAATAATTTACCGTTGTGTCATAATTTAACGTTATGTAATAATTTACCGTTGTGTAATAATTTGCCGTTGTATCATAATTTACCATTGTGTAATAATTTACCCATCAATAATACTTCAACGTTTGTTTAAGTTTCAGAAGTACCTACCTACCAACAAAATCCAATAGTCCATCACTTATCAAATGAAATGATATCGCACAACAACCAGCTCGACTTCATACAGCCATCCTTGATTATAATCAGGTGCTCCCTAGGGATGATATCCGGGCCGGATTTATACCGTTTGATTCACGATCGTGTTGACGAAGCTTTTTGGTGCACACGAACGGCTGGACGTACAATGCTCCGGGAGGTCTCAAAAAATTGTTTAGTTCAAGACAAATTTTTGTAACGAAAAAAGTACTCTTCTATGGTAAGTTTTCGAGCTACGGCGTTCTGAAAATGTCAACCCTTATTTTGAACCCCATAGAGATGACTAACAGTAACGCCGAGCTTCGAGGACCAACTAGACCCCGAACGGAACCTGTAACCCGAATTTCATCAATTTTGTTCCATGGTAACTAAGAAATGTGGCCAGTAAGGCGTAAGGCGTACGGCGAACAGACGGAAATGCTTTTATTGCATTTTCGGATTCTATATACCTTGAAACGTAAACCATCAAATTTTGAGGGGGGTTAGATTTTTTTTTTTTTTTTTTTTTCATGCTCGATTCCAATGGTTCATTATTGAAAATAGTAAATCACAAATTCCTCTTATATTCACCACTCTTCAAGTTGATTTCATGTTTCATGGAAATTGTTAAAAATCTTTTTTTGTGGGGGGGGGGGGGGGGGATTAGGCAGATAAATCTATACAGCCAATGGATAACAAAACGGATGTTCAAATTAGTCTCAAGAAAATAATAAAAATTGTCCTGCTAAATATTAACGTGCGCAGTTTTCACAAAACCATTACTGTCTTCTGAATACGTCAATCCTGATGAAATGATCAGTAGGTCCTACTTATTTGAAGGAGTTGCCTAGCACCATAGCGAAGTCCTTGATGCATGCTGCTCTTCCTTCAGTATATTCCTGGACATTCCATTATGCACTGTTCCATGCCGATGTTTTCTTCGTCGCATTTACTACAAGATGAGCCTTCTTTTGGTTTATTATTCTGTGAATAATACACCTATGTATTCGCTCAGCAAAAAATTTTTATAACACCCCCTCAAACTTTTTTCTTTTCCGTTTCAAGGTGCGTAGATTCCTAAAACGCTGCAAAGTCCTTGTCACATGGATTTATTATTCTGTTGGACATACCTACAGAAATGTTGGCTGTTCATTTATTATTTCTTTCATGTGCAACAATTGAAATAGCTATCTCTGATGGTTTCCACCAATTTTGGCCCCCAAAACTTGAATTAGGTAGGTACGCTCCCTTTTTTTTTTTTTTTTTTTTTCAAATTATCGTTGATCATTGGTAGTGCCATTTAATCGTATTGATCCACGTGTTGAAACTTTTGCTAGTGTTATTCTACAAATTGATGGTGATTTCAGACGATTTCGCAGGTTTTTGACTCATAAAAAATCAATTTTGGGGGCTGAACATCTGGTACAACCTCAATTTTCCACTCTTTGGTCAAAATCGACTTCATATTCGGTCTTCTCGTCCAAAAAAAACATGGAAACCGATACCTCAAAAGCTCATGTTACCAACATGTTGCTAAAACGCAAAAAGTACCTATTTTTATACACATTTTCACTCATAACTCCCCTGGGTATATTCCGATCGGGCTGAAAAGTTTCGGGACACAACTAGGGCCCAAATGGAGCATGTGTGCGAAAGAACGATTTTTTTAGACCGAAAATGAAGCCTGTACACGTGATACGGCGTACGGCGGACGGACATTGCATTTTTGGAATCTACGCACCTTGAAACGTAAAAGAAAAAAGTTTGAGGGGGTGTTATAAAAATTTTTTGCTGAGCGATTACATAGGTGTATTATTCACAGAATAATAAACCAAAATGCAATGTCCGTCCGCCGTACGCCGTCCGCCGTATCACGTGTACAGGCTTCATTTTCGGTCTAAAAAATTCGTTCTTTCGCACACATGCTCCATTTGGGCCCTAGTTGTGTCCCGAAACTTTTCAGCCCGATCGGAATATACCCAGGGGAGTTATGAGTGAAAATGTGTATAAAAATAGGTACTTTTTGTGTTTTAGTAACATGTTAGTAAAATGAGTTTTTGAGGTATCGTTTTTCATGTTTTTGGGGACGAGAAGACCGAATATGAAGTCGATTTTGACCAAAGAGTGGAAAACTGAGGTTGTATCAGATGTTCAGCTCCCAAAATTGATTTTTTATGAGTCAAAAACCTGGGAAACCGTCTGAAATCACCATCAATTTGTAGAATAACACTAGAAAAAGTATCAACAGGTAGATCAAGACAATTAAATGGCACTATCAATGATCAAAGATAATTTGAAAAAAAAGGAGCGTACCTAATTCGCGTTTTGGGGGCCAAAATTGGTGGAAACCACCAGAAATAGCTATTTCAATTATTTTATATGAAAGAAACAATAAATGAACAACCAAAGTTTCTGTAGGTATGTCCAATAGAATAATAAACCCATGTGACAAGGACTTTGCAGCGTTTTTTTCCCTTGCTGTCTGCATTTAGTTGAAACTTGTTGGTGTGAGTTCGTCAGTTTCTAGTCTCATTCGGAAAGCCAATCCGTACTTCAAACACACATAATCGACGAGAAGGGTAAGTCGGGTAACTTTGTTTTTTTTTTTGCCAGAAATTATGTTTTTGGTTTTATTTTCAATAATGAACCATTGGAAACGAGCATGACAAAAAAAATTCTAACCCTCCCTCAAAATTTGATGGTTTACGTTTCAAGCTATGTAGAATCCAAAACTGCAATAAAAATATTTCTGTCTGTCCGCCGTACGGGCCACTTTTCTTAGTTACCATGAAACAAAATTGATGAAATTCGGGTTACAGGTTCCGTTCGAAGCTCGACGTTACTGTCAGTCATCTCTAAGGGGTTCAAAATAGGGGTTGCAATTTTCGAAACGCCTATACCTTTTTTTTACGTGAATCTTTTTACGGTTTTAAATAGTTCTTGAAATTAAAAGTTTTTTGAGACCACCCGGAGCACTGTACGCCCAGCCGTTCGTTCACAGTAAGGCCCCGAAGTTTGCATCGACAGGCATTTTCGACACCAGGGTGAATGAAATTGTATACATTTAGCCCAAATCTCGTCACCAGGGACGCGCCTACAATCGGAAATTGGCCCGAGATAAAATCATTGCTAGGGATCACCTGATTATATTGACGGAGTATGAAGTCGAGTTGGTTGTTCTGTGATATTATTTCATTTGAAAACTGATGGCTCTTTTGGAGTTTGTTGATAGGTAGTGAAACTTGAACAAACGTTGAAGTATTATTGATGGGTAAATTATTACTACACGATGGTAAATCATTACTCAACGGTAAATTATTACGCAACGGTTGATAATACCATCTATATAAGGGGTTTTGCCAGAAATTATGTTTTTTTTACCAGTGGACTCGTTTGAGGTTTTTTTTAGCGATTCTGGCGCTCATAGAGGTGAAAAGTAAACTACATTTTTTTCAAGTATTCACTTTTTTTCAAATCTCCAAAGATGGAACAAAATGGTTGGATATTCCGAGCAAGAACTTGTGACTTACGTTGTCTCCCGTATTATTGACATCAACTCCAGTTCCAGAGATGGTATGCAGGGGAATTTCCCCGTTTTAATATGATATTTGTGAGGAAAATTTTTATTGACATTTTCATGTCTTTATTTTGGCACACAAAATCGAAAATTGTTACCAAAAAGCGACAGGAAAACGCGTTATGCACCATTTCTGATGATTTTCGCATACAACCGATTCGTTTCTACGGAACTTCATGTTTGCCATTTTTCATCGTACAAAAATCGTTCACCACTCGTTGGAATCGTGTGATTTTATTGAATATTTTCTTGTTAACCGTACCCCCGTACCTTGCGCGGTAGCTGAGCTGAGCATGATGAAAAAAAGTTGGGTACTTAAACAAGGTAGTCAGCAACACGCCTAATGAAGAAAGTCATTGTTTACTAGTAACGAATGTGGTAACCTTGCACCACTGTGTAACCTGGATCGTGGTAACCTTGCAAATGATTCCGTAATCATTATCCCTAAATTGTTTTATTTCCTTTCAAGTCCTGAATCAATATTAAGAAGAGGTTCCTTTGTTAATTACAATAACCCGTTTTGTATGTGAACAGTTTCCTTTGTAAATTGCGATTACGTAGTGAACGATGGATTCGGAAGTTTCGTCAGTTCATTATCGATAATCCTTTCTCGCCGGACACCACCGACAAAGAAAAATGTAAACGATTCGCACATCCGAGAGGAAAAGGAAATTGCAAGCCGAAAGACAAAATATCGTGTGCATAAGAAACTGATGACTGATGTGGCCGCGAAACAGCCCAAGAAATCGAATGTTTCTGATGATGAAGAAAGAACAAGCGAGAATGATTCTTAGTTTACCTACCTACTGTCAAGATAAAGCTCGTGATACGACATGAAAATGTCTCACTGTGTTGCGTACTTGTACGCAAGCGTTTCTTATCTTTCAACATTTACAAAGCTGTATTAGTTTCTTAACAATATCTGTATCGGCATTCAAGCGTCTTCAGGTCTGAAACAAAGACAAACAACTTCTGGGAGAATGATTCCACCATATCTCAATGCCAGAAGCAAGGAAGCTGCAATTAGTTTTTTCAGTTTTCATTTCTCTATTGATATTTGAGCATACGACTCCCATGCAAATAATAGGTTTGCTCCCAGCGATCATCTGACGGTTATCTGACCGTCAGAAAGGCGTCGGGCTGTTCGCACTGATTCTAGGACTCTTTTTAGACTATATATATTATATCCATGACCGGTTGTTCCCCGTGTTTTCCTGACTATCCAAAGCCAGTTTTCTGATCGTCATCAGTACACAGAAAATAGGGCGGGTGAGAAACTGACCATGCACTGCCTTCTCGATTCCCAACGACTATCACAATCAAACCCTTCTCAGACATCACGGACATATTGGATCATGGATGGTTTCTTGCGGTTTTCTAGGAGTCAGCTAACCGTCAGAAAAAGCCATTGTGAACAAACCTGATGCTAGCTGTTGGTACCGTCTACTCTGGAAATCCAGCACGGCCACAGGTGGAGGTGTTCTTAAACAGTTCTCCACATCATAAATATCTATGCTAGAAAGTTGTTTATTGTTCCTCTTCTAAGATTCTACTTGCAGTTTTTAATTCCCGAACCAAACTGTGGGGCGATGAATAGAATGATGAAACGTATCAAAACATTCTTTATTCGATACCTACCACTGAACAAAACATCAAGCTGACTGTTGGCTCTGCGGAATTGTAGAGTAGAATCCCGAATTCGAATGAGTTTCCAAATCTCCAAAAGTGGAACAAAATGGATATTCCAAGCAAGAACTTGTGACTTAGGTTGTCTCCTGTATTATTGACATCAACTCCAGTTCCAGAGACGGTATGCTGGGGAATTTCCCCGTTTTAATATGATATTTGGGAGGAAAATTTTTATATTTTCAGTTTTCATTTCTCTACTGATATTTGAGCATGCGATTCCAATGCAAATAATAGGTTTGTTCCCAGCTATCATCTGACGGTTATCTGACGGGTTATCTGACCGTTAGAAAGGCGTCTGGCTGTTGGCACTGATTCTAGGACTCTTTTTAGACTATATATATCCATGACCGGTTGTTCCCTGTGTTTTCCTGACTATCCAAAGCCAGTTTTCTGATCGTCATTCCAGTACACAGAAAACAGGGCGGGTGAGAAACTGACCATGCACTGCCTTCTTGATTCCCAACGATTATCGAAATCAAACCCTTCTCAGACATCACGGACATATTGGATCATGGATGGTTTCCCACAGTTTTCTAGGGGTCAGCTAACCGTCAGAAAAAGCCATTGTGAACAAACCTGTTGCTAGCTGTTGGTACCGTCTACTCTGGAAATCCAGCACGGCCACAGGTGGAGGTGTTCTTAAACAGTTCTCCACATCATAAATATCTATGCTAGAAAGTTGTTTATTGTTCCTCTTCAAAGATTCTACTTGCAGTTTTTAATTCCCGAACCAAACTGTGGGGCGATGAATAGAATGATGAAACGTATCAAAACATTCTTTATTCGATACCACTGAACAAAACATCAAGCTGACTGTTGGCTGTTGGCGGAATTGTAGAGTAGAATCCCGAATTCGAATGAGCAAAAATTCGATTAACTCTTTCATAACTGCAGAAGACTCGGATTACTTCGTTGGCAGTCGTTTCCATTGCTACCTCGTTTCCACAGGCTGAAGGCCTCATGGAAGACAATACCAATCTAGTTGGGGAGAAAAGAGGGGAGGAACCACAAGTGCAGCAACCACAACGAGGGGTACAATTGAAAAATTGCTTCAAGGAATTAGTCAAGTCCATTATGAGAAACGAATTGCTTTATCCTGCCTCGTAGACGGCCGAGGCAGATACGAAAGACTCGGCCAGCTGCCCTTATCACAGCTCTCTTCATAAATTCAAAATCTGTTCCCGCTCCCAAATCAAGAGTTGTCCGAGTTGTATGAGAGGAGCTCGTAGTTGAAAATTATCCTTAATGACGGAAGTATGAAATAACAGTAGCAGAGATCATTTACATTTGCATAAACAGAAATTTTATCTCCTCCTTTCTAACCGACTTAAAAAAAGAGGAGGTTCTCAATTCGACCTGTTTCTATGTTTTTTATATTATTTTGCGTTTGTCCGGCGATTACTCCAAACCTACTGGGCAGATTTCGATGATTCTTTTTTCAGAACAAAGATCATCATCCTCCGGTGGTCACATTCCAATTTTGTAGGGATTGGCCCAGTAATTCTTTTTTGGTACCTACTGTTTTCTCCTTTTTTTTGGAACTTTCAAAGAAAATGGCGCTATTGCAAGGGGTCCAAAATTTTTTTAAATTGGCTAATTCCTTTCAGAGCATCCTGAATTTATCCCTAGATTTAAAAAAATTATATGTATATGTGTATATAATATATAGGTATGTATAGGTATTTATCTATTTATGTGTCACTCCAGACGATACCTGTCCTTCGGTTCATGATACAAATTCCATATTTCGCCAATACGTTCGTATTGCCAAGCATAAAGATGAGGTCGAAGATGAGCAATTTTCGAAAGGTCTAAGGGGGTCAAATTTTAGTTTTTAGAGGGTCAAAAATCGTAAGAACGGCTGAAATCGCGAGCAGTTGATATAACTATATCACTGAAAGTGGTTTGGAAGGGTGAGTAAAGACGGAAAAATAAAATTTCAGTTGTTTTTCATACAGAATAGAGGTCTGATTTGGATTTTTAGGGATCGAAAATTAGTATTAAGGGCTAAAATCAATATTAATTCACCTGACGTTGTGTGGGATGGTGATTCACGATGTCGGGACTATTTCGACGATGAAAATATTTTTCTCAAAAATGAATGGGTCAAATTTGACTTTATAAGGTTTAAAAATCTGGCTAAAATCACGAAGAAATTATATAATTCTACAAGAAGTGGTATGGTTTCTCGCTGTATCATCTTTTTGCACAACAGCAAGAATATATTTCTTTGAAAATTCGCTGTTATAGCCATCCTGCATGACTGGAATTTTTTCTGCACTTTTCACGCATACCTACTTAAAACCGGGTGTGAGGCGTAGGTTCGTGAATAATACATTCAAAACCGGTCTTGAAAGTGCAACAGGTCTCTATCTCTATACCACTACTCTGGTCGGTACTGGGCCTCTATACTACTCTTCGCGTTCCAGTGCTTTGACATTACACGATTTGACGACAGAAAAAAGCCTGATGCGAAAGACTGTGAATGCCCCAGTAATGATGGTCTCAGGAGGTTGATTCCGTGAGGTACCTATATTACTGGGCTAGTATGAAGTCTGGTAATTTATTCAAAGCTGATACAACAACATTTTTGAAGTCGGCGCCAAATTTCAACTGGAAACCCCACACAGCCTATTTCAACTAAATTGTATCAAAAACCAAGGGGTATATGAAGGCTGTGTGTGGGTTTTCTAGTTGAAATTTAGCGCCGACTTCAAAAATGTTGTTGTATCGGCTTTGAATAAATTAGGTACGTTCGTTGAGCATAAAAATTATTTTTTTACTTTTTAGTTTTATATAGTTCAATTAAATTAGGTTTTCAGCGAATTTTCAAAGTAAGTGATAGTGGGTCCAACATTTTCAGAACATGGATTTTTGACTTTTTTTTAAATAGGCAAATCCGTTTCTGAGCATCCTGAATTCATCCCTAGTTTTAACAAAAAGTATAAATAGGTACTAGGTACCTATATATATTTTTTAAATTTTATTTATCTATTTTTAATGTGTCACCCCAGACGATATCTGACTTTGGGTAGGTACCTACAAGATAAAAATTCGAAATTTCGCCAAAATTCGTACTGCCAAAAAAAAGATGAGTTCGAAGATGAGCAATTTTCAAAAATTCTAAGCGGGTCAAATTTTAGTTTTTAGGGGCCAAAAATCGGTATAAACGGCTAAAATTGCGAACGGCTGATATAAAAATCACTGAAAATCGTACGGATGGGTGAGTAACGGCAGGAAAATGCCATTTCAGTTCATTTTCATACAGCGGTCGATTTGGATTTTTGGGGGTCAAACATTGGTATTAATGTCTAAAATCAATATTAATTCACCTGAAGTTGTGTGAGGTGGCTCACTCACGACAGAAAGAGGGACTATTTCGATGATAAAAAAGAGTGGGTCGAAAATCGGTAAGAATGGCTAAAATCTGGAAAAAATTACGAAAAATGCTATGGTTCTCGCTATGTTATCTTTTTACACAATAGTACGAATATTTCTTTGAAAATTCGCTCTTATAGCCATGCTGCATGACTGGAACTTTTATTTATTTTTTTTTTAAATTTTGTTGAAACTTGGAATTGGTGAGCCTTCAGAAGACTTTAGAAGTTCAAGATTTATTAGTTTCTTTAGAAATGTTCACCTGCTTAGACAATTTTCTGCATTTGTAGCTGTCGGATAACAATGGCGTGTTATGACAGTAAACTATTGTTAAATCGTTACCCACCTATATTTCAATTCCCCAGAAGCCAGCTTATCCGGGTGGACCTTGCCATGCTTATCAAACAGTAAGTACGCCCAATGGTCGTCATGTCGAATAAGTGAGAGATCAGCCGACGATTCAAAATCATGTTGCTCTCTTTTCGCTTTGATTTCGATAGTAACATGAGAATGAACCACGTGTCGATGGAACAAACTGCCTTGAATATCCATTCAATGAAACTGTTGTGGGCAATGCAGTCGTACTAATCGTACTAGTCGTACTTGGACCCCCCCCCCCCCACACAATATAAACAGTAAGTACTACTAGGTATAATTAACGTTATTATAGTAGAACGGTAAATGGCTCGTTTTTCCTATAGCCCAGGTAAATTAGACGAAGAAAGGCCGTGCGTGCAAAAAAATCGAGTTACAATTATTCTAAACCACTTCGGGTAAGTATACAAAATAGAGTACGTAATATGAATTTGGTACGTTCTGAGGTGAACTAAACTTTTCGGAACACAAAAAAGGCGAAAATTTGGTACTTTTTCAGTTTTTGGCTTTATAGCATCTAAACGGTTCATATTATAGAAAATTTCACTTGCACCATAATCAAAGTACATTGCAATCTGTGTCAAATGATTACCTCAACCATCAAATTTGGTTCATTGATTTGGTCGGAATTAGGTACTCGGATATTGATGGGGCTCTAAGGTTCATATTTTGAATTTTCCGTGGGATAGAACAGTTCCAGCATCTATCGCTACGTCTTATTTTCTTTAATAACTGTTAGCTACCTCTGGTATCTCGACTTATGAAGAGACATGAAACTGAGCAAATAAACTCTTGAAGATAGAAAGATATATTCCTAGAAAAATGAAGATAATAGGCAACACAACAAGCTAATTGCTTTCAACATAAACGCTCAATGCATCAGTAGGTAGGTACCTACTTATATACTTATCGCTACTTTTGTAAAGGTCCCGCTTTCATTACACCGAATGCATCGGTTGTAAAATTCCTCGCGAACTTGGTTATTTTTAGACGAGTCACATTCATTTGTACCTACGTTAAAAAAACTTTAACGAAGAAAAAAAACCGACTTCGAAAAAAGCTGTATAAAACGAAGAGTAAAGAATAATTTTTATACTGAACAAAGTAGGTACATATGTAATTTATTTCAAAGGCAGTACTTACACAAAATTTTTGAAGTCGGCGCCAAATTTCAACTAAAATGTATAAAACCAAGGGATACAATATGAAGGCTGTGAGTGGGTGGTTTAGTTAAAATTTGGCGCCGACTTCAAAAATTTTGTTGTATCGGCTTTGAGTTATGTACATAACTCAGCAACCCATTCCATTAAAATTTTAATTCATACGGTTTTTTCGAAAAATTTCTTTATTTTTTGCTTTTTAGTGCGATCTTTTTAGTAATATACCTACATCACGCTATCAAGTAGGTACTGATACCATCATTGCTGGGGCATTCACAGCCTTTGGTAGACTATTTTTTTTTTTTTGTCGTCAAATCGTGCGGTGTCTGTCAAAGAACTAGAAATCGAGTTAACTGCTAACTGGCCTAGTACGGGCCCAGTACTACTTTTTTTACTTTAAAAAAAATCTAGTATGGGACCACCGAGGGATGATCCTCTTACATTTGAAAAAAACATTCGTCGAAATCGGTCCAGTAGTTTCGGAATAACTGGACAAACATTTTAAAAAAACGCAGCAAAGTCCTTGTCACATGGGTTTATCGACTGAATACGGCACGACTGGGACCTCAGTAAAGAGACCCACAAATATAATTTGACGGTTTTGAAGACGAATATTAGGTTGCTATTTATGACAAATTATTTTTTATCAGTGAAATTGCCACCGAATTGTCTTGATTCATCTGTTAATACTACCTCCTGTATTATTATACAAATTTCTGGTGATTACAGCCATTTTCACAGGGTTTTGACATAGAAATACAGAATTTTGAGGGTTAAAACTTCGTTAGAACCTCAATCATTCACACTTTGGTCAAAATCAACTTCATATTCGGTCTGTTCACCCTGAGAAACATGGAAAACGATAACTCACTAAAACCTCAAAAATACCTAATTTTACACCGATTTTTCACCCATAACACGTGTGTTTTTCGAACGGGCTGCCGGGACAGGGGACACAACTAGGGCCCAAATGGAGCCTGTGTGCGAAAGAATGATTTTTTATAGACCGAAAATTAAGGTAGATATTGATGACGGCGGACGGACATTGCATTTTTGGAATCTACACACTTCGAAACGTAAAAGAAACGCTGCAAAGTCGTTATCACATGGGTTTATTATTTTATTGGACGTACCTACAGAATTTCTGGAAATACATTTATTGTGTCTTTCATGTGCAATAATTGAAATAGCTATTTTTTATGGTTTCCACAAATTTTGGCGCCGAGAAACACGAATTAGGCTCCTATTTTTGACAACTTATCTTTGATCATTGATAGTGCCATTAAATTGCCTTGATTCACCTGCTGATACTAATTCTAGTGTTATTATACAAGTTTATGGTAATTTCAGACTATCTGACATACAGTTTTTGACTCGTAAAAAATGAATTTTGGGAGCTGAACCTTCCTTACAACCTCAGTTCTTCACTCTTTGGTCAAAATCAACCTCAATTTCGGCCTTCTCGCCCAAAAAAAAAACATGGAAAACGATAATAAACCCATATGACAAGGGCTTTGCAGCGTTTTTAGAATCTACGCACCTTGAAACGTAGAAGAACAAATTTTGTCTGAGCGTTGATTTTTTGTTCTGATTCACAGAATAATAAACCAAAAGTCGATTAAAAAGGGCCAAACTTTATTCTGACGAAATAGGTGGGAAGTATTTTCACTGGATGCTAGACCTACATGTTGGTGTATTACGATAATTTTTTTTAAACTCCGAATGCTAAGCTTGTGAGCTTTCATGATTTGACAAAATAATGCTCGCAAAATGTTGAGTTGCAAAATATGATCAATGCTGATTATTTGACATTAACTACGTACGTGAAAACCTTCTTTGTGTCATTTTTTCAAAACCTCGTTCTGTTGGGAAATTGTTGGTTACCAGGAAGCAGTGGGGAGACCACATCGACATCAAGTAGAGATATGTTGTGTTAATCAGTTTTATATGTTGTTGAGTAGAGATGCTAACTACCTACGTGAAAACCTTCTTTGTGTCATTTTTTCAAAACCTCGTTCTGTTGGGAAATTGTTGGTTACCAGGAAGCAGTGGGGAGACCACATCGACATCAAGTAGAGATATGTCGTGCTAGGCAGTTTTATATGTTGTTAAGTAGAGATGTTGTGAAAAGCAACAACACTGTCATGTGACGTATTTAACGTATGACGCACCTACAATTCTAAATGTTGGTCGATTTTTTTTTCCAAAGCCGCTTTATAATTTATACTCTGAATGATTAAGAAGCTACAGCTAAGTGGGTACCAATGGTTTATCACCGTCAAGAGTTGTTCTGCTATCATTTTTCTCTTCGTTGTTTCCCGTCTGGCCCCTTATGAATAATGGTAAAAAGGTTCTTCTTGGACGTCCCGCTCCGGTTCGGGCGCCTCAGCCAGTTTTCACTATCACATCTCCACAGAAGGTGTACACAAGGTGTGATTGACTTGAATATTTCCGTGTCAAGGTGTGTAAGTTAGTAAGAGTACCAAAAGGATCGCGTTCAAACCATAAGAGCGAATTGTCGAAGTAACGTAGGTTCCTGTATGAGATTTGAAGGAACCTTTCTGGAAGGTTCTGCGTAATTTGCCTGAGTTTTAACCGGGTTTTCCCACAATGCCCCGTTTTCCATGATTGTATTCAGAGTTTCAGAGTAAACATTTGGAGTGAGTGCATGGAAATTTGATAGGAAGAAAAGTCAAAGAGATGTAGGTACAGTGGCGTAGCCAGGATTATTGAATGGGGGGGGTTATCGGAAACAAAATGTAAGATTTGAATGTACAAAGCTGGATGTAAATTTAACATAGCACTACATGTTACAGGGATAGTTAAGGTTAACTGATAAAATGAAAACATATTTATTTGGCAACAATGTTAGTGAATTTTTAGAAAAAATGAAGCTATTGCAATGGGCCCAAAATTTTCAGAACATAAATTTTTGAAATTGTTTTATAGGCAAATCCTTTTCAGAACATCTTGATTTCATCCCTAGATTTTAACAAAAATTTATATATGCATGCATAATCCATATGCATTTTTTTTATTTAAGTGTCATTCCAGACGATGTCTACTTTGGGTACATGATAAAAATTTCAAATTTCGCCAAAATGTTCTTGCTGCCAAACAAAAGGATGAGTTCGAAGATGAGCAATTTTCAAAAATTCTAAGGGGGTCCAATTTGAGTTTTTAGAGGGGCCAAAAATTGGTAAAAACGGCCAAAATTGCGATAAATTGATATAAAATCACTGAAAATGGTACGGAAGGGTTAGCAAAGATGGTAAAATTTCAATTGTTTTTCTTACGGAATATGGGACAAATTTTGATTGGGGGGGGGGTCAAAAGTTACGGGCTAAAATTAATATGATTTCACCTGACATTGTGTGGGATGGTAATTCACGACAGAAAGAGGGACTATTTCTATGATACATTTTATGTATTTTTCACAAAAAAGAGCGAGTCAAATTGGACTTCATAAGGGCCAAAAATCGGTAAAAATGGGTCAACGTTGAGACGCCCACAGTTCGCTCACCTTCACCAGGCCGTCATTTCGAGGTTTCTTGGCGACAAATATCGTACTGGATTTGACGGCCGTCATTTTTCATTGCCGTTTTGAGGGATGTTCTCAGTTTTAAGATTTTTGCTACTCTTCAACGTGGGTAACGAAAAACTGATTGAGAAAGTGCGGACATATCCCCCGCTCCAATCCAAAATGGACAATGATTTCAAGAACAACATCTGTAGTAAAATAAATTGGAGAGGAGTGTCAAAAACTGATAAGAAATAGGTGTATATTATTATATTAGACGTTAATTACTATTTGCTCAGGTCTCAGTTCAAGTTGCTCGGAAAATGAACAAAAAGGCCATGACACCGGTCGTTCGTAATAAACGTACCTAATATTATTTAACTGTTTATTCGTGATTGATTTACCGTTTAATCTGGTATTGTTGTTTCTGTTACTTTTATGATGGTTATCATTCTTGAAAGTTTAATTTTTTGATAAAGTTTTCGAGCCAATGGGAGGGGTTATGACCCCCACTAACCCTTCCCTGGCTACGCCACTGGTAGGTTCCTATTGTTTTATAAATGACACAATATAACTAGATTCAACTAGTTGGTGCCTGCCTGGAGTCGGTAACTCTTCTATCAGACCGGGAAGACAAAATCAAGAATAATAATCTTGCTTCTTCATCTTCAAGGAACGATGTTCGAGAACTCGATTCTCCCTACTCGCAGTTAACGAATAATCGTCACAATTTAATTTTTGCAAATGAGTTGGACAATTTTAGGGTTTGGGTACCTTTAATCCCACAATTGCACGTAGATCTTTACGCGTTTGCTATTTGAATTTGCCGTACCTAGCTACAAACGTCATGTTCGACGCAATATTCCAACCCTTCGCGTCTAGAAAGAGCAGGATCAGACTCTTTCAATAAAAATAAATTTTTTTTCCCCTCTATTTTGATTTTGATGTGCTGGAAATTTGTATAATGTATATTTAAATAATTTTAGCATAAGAAACAGAGAAAACTCTTTTCAAAATCAAAATTAAAACGCTGCAAATCCCTACACAATGGTTTATTATTTTGTGTAGAATACCCTTCTGTTACAGATCACAGCTCTCTGTAAGATAGCCCTTCTACATAATATAATTATGTATGTACTATTCTATACATATTATGTATACCACAGACCCTCCGTACCTTAGTACCTAACCCTGTACTCGTTACTAGGTAGGTACCTACCTAAATCAAAATGTTGGTAAAATAATTTTGTCGATGACAAACAGTAGCTAAAATGGCAAAAAGAAACACAAATAATGAAGTGCTGAAGGGACATTGTTGATGCGGAGTGAAAAAATCGGCAGGGTGCTGATCTCGGGAACTTCAGCGTAGGTATCAGTTCGTTAGTTAGACCACTGAGCTACACCATCCAGCCACTAGGAGACCAGTGATGTGCGCTGTCAACACAGGTTGATGCCTTCATACACCCTGCTGTTTAAGGCAAATTGTACAGAAAATTTCACGGCAATACTGTAGAATGCTCCGGATGGTCTCAAAAATTCAGAAAAAAATCGAAATATATGAAAATTCGAGAAAACCCACACCTCCAAATACAATTTTCCGAGATAGGGCTACTTTGGAAATTTTAACCCCTATTTTTCACCCTTAGAGGTGGTTGTCAGTAACGCCGAGTTTCGAGGACCAACTAGAGCTCAAGTGGGACCCGTATACCAAATTTTTTGAATTTTGGTTCACGGGAACTAAGGAAAAAGCCGCGGAAGGCGGACGGAAATTTTTTTATTCGACATTTTTGTATTCTACGTCCCTTGAAACGTAAACCATCAAATTTTGAGGGGGGTAAAAATTTGTTTTCGTGGTCGATTCCAAAGGTTTATTATTGCAAATAATAAACCAAAAATATACGTAGGTATATAGGAACAAACAAAAGGCAAACTATCATAATAAGAATTTTTACGTGTAACAGACACCTAGGAGCAAATCTGCTTCATGCCTGTCTGTTCACAATTCTTTGTAATCACTGTATTATCATATCGATTGAGTTGTCCAAACGAGCTGAAATACTACATAGATAGGTACTACCGGCAGTTTTTCTATGTTTTTTCCCCACAAAATTCACTGAGTTTTGTGCTTAAAATTAATTAATAAGATGCAGAAGTAGTAGTACAAACTGGCGATGTGGAGAACGACAGTAATATTTTCATCAGATGCAGATGGGTTTTGCCGGTGGGACTGCAGCTTATTAATCAACAGGCATTGTTCAGTCAACAGGAGTTGCCCTTAAATAAACAGCCCGAAACAAATAATACTAGTGACGACCGCTAACAGGTACCTTAGCAACAAGGTTCTCGACTCGCGACCCGTTGTACACTACGAATAAGTGTGAATAAGGAGACGTCTGCTACGAACTAAATCACTCGCGAAGAAACCGTGGAAACCCATTTCAAAGAAAAACGGATTTATTGAAAGGTTGTCTATTTCCACGAATACACGAAAAACGCGAAAATTGCACTTTTATACCGATTTCGTTGATCAAACCATCGTCAGTAACAAACAATAACTTATTATTTGTTGGTTTTATTGTTTGTTACTGACGATGGTTTGATCACCGAAACCGGTATAACAGTGTATTTTTCGCGTTTTTTTGCGTATTAGTGGAAATAGGCGACCTTTCAATAACTCCGTTTTTCTTTAGACATCTGCTGATAAAAATTCTATTTAACCCCTTTTCCACATGAGCACTGGCAAAAATATTTTCCAGCAGTGTTATGTGCACATGACTCCTTGTACACTCAAGCATCAGAAATTCACGCACATAAAACCAACTGCCCAGTTGAATAGCTTCCCACCTAATTATCGTATACCCATTATAATTAGTAGTAATGAGGTTACGCTGGTGAACAGTAAGATCGCACATTATAATAATTAGCGTCCTATACCCAGTTATGAACAAAAACTTGTAGTACCTTTCAGCCACATCTCGTTTTCCCCAAATTTTCACTTGACCCTTGTGGTGATTCCTTCACCATGTAATATTACTAGATTTAAACAAATAAACGCGGAGAACGTTGAAACACCTAGGATTTCCGCCAACTGCCTCAACGGTCGTAACGGCCGATTGTGGACAGGGGACGGGTGGAAAAGTCCCAATAAAAGCAGCCCTTCTGGCCCAGCTCTTCATTCGACGATCCGACCGCCGACCTGCTCTCTCTCGACCCTCTATCTTTCGCCCTCACTCTCACCTTTCCTCACACCTGCTTTGGTGAAAACCGCGGAGTGCACTCCCGGTACCTGCTGTGGTGAAAACCGTGGGGCGCCTCCTTTTTTTTTGGGTATCGTACAATGTTACATGTTGCCATAAATTATTTACGAGTTACACATAACACAGAAGTGCCAAATTGACACTTGCTTATTATTATTTATAAAATTATTGTCAACATCACAGAGAGACATATAATAAAATGTCAAATATTTACCAACCAAAACTACACATAAACCCTAAGCGAACTAAAAAAATCATAGATGGCTCGATATGTATTAACATTTCTCAATAATTCATGGTAATTGAACGGATGTACTAGGGAGAGGGTAACAGTTGCAAACAAAACTCTTCGTTCATCGCTAAACGCTTCACAATTCATGACAATATGCCCAAGGGTTCCATCTTCTTCCTCGCACGCCTGACACAAAGGAGTGTCCAGGATACCCATCTTATGCTTGAAAACTGGGCATATTCCATGATTTGAACGAAGTCTGTTCAACAACACAATCATCCTTCTACTGGAAATGTTATTAAACCAAGCAACTGAGGGGGGTACGGGATGAATACATTTATAAAAGGACCCTTTTTCCGAAGTTGTGTAAGATTCACTCCATCGCTTCCGGTAGTGTCTTTTGATGTGAAAGAAAAAAATCTTCCTTGGGTATTCTCAAGTCTACACAGGTGCCGTTAACCCCACCTTCTTTTGCGAGTCTATCAAATCTCTCGTTATACCCTTATCCCACAATGTCCCTTAATCCAGACAAATTGGACGGATACACTGGGGCGCCTCCTTCTCCTCTAACACCTGCTGTGGTGGAAACCGCGGGGTGTTAACTTCCATCCGCCCGGCGTCTGCTGTGGTGAAAACCGCGGGACACCTTCCTCTCCTGTAGTATCTGCTATGGTGAGAAAACCACGGGGTACTGGCTCCCACATCTCAGACGCCTGCTGTGGTGAAAACCGCGGGGAGCTAACCTTCCCTACGACTAACGCCTGCTGTGGTGAAAACCGCGGGGCGTTAGTGAAAAGACTCCGAAGGAGCACATCCTACCTTACCCGCCTTCATCCGACCTCTCTCTTCCTATTCCATCCGCTATGTTGTGAGCTTCCAAACAACCCACTCACAACAACCCTCTTTACCCTGCAGACACAGATATTATAATTATAGAGTATTATTATTTGGTATAGTAAACTTACTCGGTATATAGCGCACGAAAATACTGGTGTTTTCACATGATTAAAATGTATAGGTAGGTATACCTAACACAAGTTCTTTAAATCAACTGACGGTTGATTTTGATTCTCTGTTTATATTCCACGTTGCACACGTTTTCCTGTTGCTAGGTTTCAATAAACATCCACTGATTTAGGTCCAAATCGCGGTATCGGCATTTAGTTCGAGGGGATCGGGCATGTTTTTCGAATCATAACCGCGACAGCCATAAACCCGACTCGGTCGAGTTCCTAATGAAAGCCAAACGCCGAAAGGTGGTCACCTTGACCACTGAGAACTGATTTGCACACTCGATCGGCTTGTCCCTTCCCCATTCTTTGAAAGCCGGACATCATCCTCACGAAACAATTACCGACCGGGTCCTGTGTTTCGCGTGTGAAAACGTCTGCCAGGTGGGTGGCATTATCATTGCGTGACAGCTTCAAATTAAGGTAGAAATCACTTAGTATGCACAACGTCGGCTATAGTGACAAACCGCTTATAGTAACGAATTTCCAAGCGGTTGGTTGGAGCCCAACACTTAAACGTTGAAACGGTACCTATCGGTTTTAACGACGATGGCAGGGCAGCATATTCATGACGAATACTGAGACCGAGACACGCTTGTAACAATTGACGAACGAGAGTGCGAAATCGGTTCTTACATTCATGTTAAGGGTAAATGTCACGGATTTTAGTAAGAAATATTTTCAATAGATGGCTGCACCGTCGGGGGCAATCCAATATTCGATTTATCTCTTGAATGGGTCAACCGATTTTCAATCTGTAAAATGTTCTGTAATCGTTATAAACAACCTCAAGTGGCGACATTCAGTTTTGAATTTAAAATTTTTTTTTCATGGAGTTCCCAACATTTTTTTACTCAACATAATTTTTTTTGAAAAAAACAACTAGTACTTTTGTAGCAAAAAAATTGAAGAATCCAAATCCGTTTTCAGATTGAAAATCGGATCATTAGATCGAACGGCATCTGGGAAAATCACTATAACAATAGGGGCCTATTGTTAGCCCTCTAATCCTCTGGGGGGGCTCCACTCCTAGGCTGGTGCAACTTTGCACTTCTACTTCCACCTGGTGAGAGTCTACCAGGGACCCTGGGGGTCCTGGGGAAGTTTTCTAGAACCAGGAGTCTGGGGAGTTGGTGGATATCCAGGTTCATTATATCTAATAGTTGGACTTTTTTCAACAAGGTAAACCGACATTTCTGATCTCATGCCGTCGAATTATTCTCAGCAGTATTGGTAATACGCTGGCCGACAGGCAGGAAGTACAGGAAGCTGTCAGGGGAGAAAGATGAGATTGATGTCAGTTATTTATTATTGTTATGGTTATTGTCCATTGTATTTATTGGTTGAAGTGGGCCGCTTTAAGGCTTTAATCATATCACTGTGAACCATCAGCAAAATTTTGTCAACCCTGATACACACGCTCATACACAGAATGAACGCTCGCGGCTAGACGACAAAATAGCGATATTGAAAAAACACTGCAAATTATTACACAACGGCTTATTATTCAACTGTACAGATGCACCTTCTGCGTAGATCACTGTTTTCTGTGGTCAATACCTACCCTCGTTCTTCCCCCAGAAGTCCTAAATCGCGTACCGGAACCGGCCCGGGAATTACAGTTTCATAAAAGTGCGAGGGATTCAATAATCCAATCATTAATTATTTGTTGTTATTCATGAAGCACAAGGCAAACAATAAACCGTTGTGTAATAATTTACCTGCATAGATGCCCCTTCTACGTAGATACTATAATGAACAGTTGCGTAATAATTTACCGTTGTGTAATAATTTGCCCATCAATAATACTTCACCGTTTTTTCAAGTTGCAAAGTACCCATCAGCAAAATCCAAAACAGCCTTCATTTTTCAAATGGAATAATATCGCCGAAAAACCAACTCGACTTCACACAGCCATCCTTGATTATAATCAGATGCTCCCTAGCGATGATATTTGGGCTGAATGTATACAATTTGATTCACCCTCCTGTTGACCAAGCCAGTTGGTGCTAACTTGGGGGCCTCACTGTGAAGGAACGGCGGGACGTACAATGCTCCGGGTGGTCTCAAAAAACTCGTAAGTTCAAGAACTATTTAAAACCGTAAAAATGTTCACGTAAAAAAAAAAATTTATAGGCGTTCCGAAAATTTCAACTGACAGTAACGCCGAGCTTTGAGGACCAACTACACCCCGAACGGAACCTTTAAACCGAATTTCGTCAATTTTGGCTCATGGTAATTGAGAAAAGTGCTCAGTACGGCGTACGGCGGACAGAAAGAAATATTGCATTTTCGGATTCTACATACCTTGAAACTGAAACCATCAAATTTTGAGGGGGTTAAACTTTATTTTTCATGCTAGATGTCAAAGGTTCATTATTGAAAATAATAAACCAAAATGCGCGGGATTCAATAATTCGGTCATTAATTATTTTACATAGTTGGAGGTTGAGGGACTAATTAACGGCTGATTATGAGTGTTCATCATGGAGGTTTTTGGTTTCAAGGTAAACCACCTTGAAGCAGCCAAAGTTTTTATTTGTAGGCGACGTTTCGATCCCCAAGTGGTGGGACCCTAATCATGCCTGTAATAATAAACACTGGGTTGAAATACATGGGGAGTAGACCATAACACACATACACCAGATAATGGTAACAAAAGTCTTACCTTATTGGTAGAGTGGGATATTACCCATTGCACCGAATTACGCTCTTTATAAATATATTTACAATATTTACAGTGATTTATTTACAGTTTTGGTAGATGAGATGCTTCGGTAGGAATGAGAAGATGGCAACATGCTGATCACGGTGATAAGACAATGGATTGTGTGTGTCCATGGGGGTTTTTTTCCTATGGATTTTAGGCCAAAATTTGAGGTAAATTTAAGGCTGAAACTTTTTTAGAACCTCAATTCTTTGCTCGTCTGTCAAAACTGACTTCATATTCAGTCTCCTCGCCCTAAAGAACTGGAAAACGATACCTCACAAGCTCATGTTACAAAACTACCAAAAAACTCCATTTTTCACCCGTAACACCCCTGGGTATATTCCGATCGGGCTGCAAAGTTTCGGGACACAACTAGGCCCCAAATGGAGCATGTGTGCGAAAGAAGGAATTTTTTAGATCGAAAATAAAATAGGTTTATGGATGATATGGCGGACGGACATTGCATTTTTGTTTATTATTCTGTGAATAATACCTATGTGTTCGCTCAGCAAAAAACGTTTATAACACCCCCTCGAAATTTTTTCTTTTACGTTTCAAGGTGCGTAGATTCCAAAAATGCAATGTCCGTCCGCCCGCCCTATCACGTGTACAGGCTTCATTTTCGGTCTAAAAAAAATTCGTTCTTTCGCACACATGCTCCATTTGGGCCCTAGTTGTGTCCCGAAACTTTTCAGCCCGATCGAGATATATCCAGCGGAGTTATGAGTGAAAATGTGTATAAAAATAGGTACTTTTTGTGTTTTAGTAACATAGTAGTAAAATGAGCTTTTGAGGTATCGTTTTCCATGTTTTTGGGGACGATAAGACCGAATATGAAGTCGATTTTGACAAATGAGTGGAAAACTGAGGTTCTAACGAAGTTTTAACCTTAAATTAATGTTAACATTTGGTCTAAAATCGTCGTTCTTCCGCACACAGTTTGAGTCCCCTATTGGAAATAACTTTGGCTCTTAGCTGTGCTCCGAAGCTCGGCAGCCCGATCAAAATACACCCACGGGTGTTACGGGTGAAAAAGCTGCAAAGTCCTAATTCAAGTACCTAATTCAAGTTCTGGGGGCCAAAATTGGTGGAAACCACCAGAACAACAACATAAAAAACCAGTCATGCAGCATGACTTAATGAGCGAATTTTCAAAGAAATATTCGAATTAATGGCTATGGTTTTGAATAAAGGAAAACTTCGGTCTAAAATTTGGTTTTCTATGTATATTCTCTTCGTATTTATTTTAATTTGTACGTTTTGTCCATCCTGATTCTACCGTTTGTTTATTACGTAATTGTACTAAGTGCTTATTTATTTGATCGCTGTGGGTAAATTCAAGGAGTTGTACTAATCGTTTGCCTCCCCCTTTTTTGCTTCGAACTCTCGTCTTCAATTAATACTTCTCACATATTTCAATCTGACCACTCTAAGGGGGTGGGGGGGGGGGGGGGGGGGTAAGAGTTTAAAGATTATCCTAGTTTTGGGTAATTTTTGCGCACTTTAAATGCTCTAATTTAAGAACGGATTTAGATATCTAAAATCCGATTTCACTATCGTGTTCAGCGTGCAAAAACCTTTAAAATGAGGGGTCACTTGTTAGAAAATAACATTTTGGGGATTTTTGGGTAATTTTTGCGCACTTTAAATGCTCTAATTTGAGAACGGATCAAGATATCTAAAATCCGATTCCACCATCGTGTTCAGCGTGCAAAAACCTTTAAAATGAGGGGTCACTTGTTGGAAAATAACATTTTGGGGATTTTTGGGTAATTTTTGCGCACTTTAAATGCTCTAATTTGAGAACGGATCAAGATATCTAAAATCCGATTCCACCATCGTGTTCAGCGTGCAAAAACCTTTAAAATGAGGGGTCACTTGTTAGAAAATAACATTTTGGGGATTTTGGGGTAATTATTGCGCACTTTAAATGCTCTAATTTGAGAACGGATCAAGATATCTAAAATCCGATTCCACCATCGTGTTCAGCGTGCAAAAACCTTTAAAATGAGGGGTCACTTGTTGGAAAATAACATTTTGGGGATTTTTGGGTAATTTTTGCGCACTTTAAATGCGCCAAAACCCTCCTTAGAGTAGGCCAATTTCGCCCATCTTCGAACTTAGCCTTTCGATTGCCAAGATAGATTTTTTGTGCAAATTTGAGCTGTTTATCTCAATTCTATCGAGAGTTATCGTCTGGAGTGACACATATATAAATAAATATATATATATATACATATAAAAAAAAACAGTCATGCAGCATGACTTAATGAGCGAATTTTCAAAGAAATATTCGAATTAATGGCTATGGTTTTGAATAAAGGAAAACTTCGGTCTAAAATTTGGTTTTCTATGTATATTCTCTTCGTATTTATTTTAATTTGTACGTTTTGTCCATCCTGATTCTACCGTTTGTTTATTACGTAATTGTACTAAGTGCTTATTTATTTGATCGCTGTGGGTAAATTCAAGGAGTTGTACTAATCGTTTGCCTCCCCCTTTTTTGCTTCGAACTCTCGTCTTCAATTAATACTTCTCACATTTTTCAATCTGACCACTCTAAGGGGGTGGGGGTAAGAGTTTAAAGATTATCCTAGTTTTGGGTAATTTTTGCGCACTTTAAATGCTCTAATTTAAGAACGGATTTAGATATCTAAAATCCGATTTCACTATCGTGTTCAGCGTGCAAAAACCTTTAAAATGAGGGGTCACTTGTTAGAAAATAACATTTTGGGGATTTTTGGGTAATTTTTGCGCACTTTAAATGCTCTAATTTGAGAACGGATCAAGATATCTAAAATCCGATTCCACCATCGTGTTCAGCGTGCAAAAACCTTTAAAATGAGGGGTCACTTGTTGGAAAATAACATTTTGGGGATTTTTGGGTAATTTTTGCGCACTTTAAATGCTCTAATTTGAGAACGGATCAAGATATCTAAAATCCGATTCCACCATCGTGTTCAGCGTGCAAAAACCTTTAAAATGAGGGGTCACTTGTTAGAAAATAACATTTTGGGGATTTTTAGGTAATTTTTGCGCACTTTAAATGCTCTAATTTGAGAACGGATCAAGATATCTAAAATCCGATTCCACCATCGTGTTCAGCGTGCAAAAACCTTTAAAATGAGGGGTCACTTGTTGGAAAATAACATTTTGGGGATTTTTGGGTAATTTTTGCGCACTTTAAATGCGCCAAAACCCTCCTTAGAGTAGGCCAATTTCGCCCATCTTCGAACTTAGCCTTTCGATTGCCAAGATAGATTTTTTGTGCAAATTTGAGCTGTTTATCTCAATTCTATCGAGAGTTATCGTCTGGAGTGACACATATATAAATAAATATATATATATATATACATATAAAAAAGTGTTAAATTTCAGGAATCGTTTTAGAATGGTCTGAAACGGATTTCTATGAAGAAAATTTCCAAAAATTTATATTATTTAAATTTCGAAGCCATTGCAATAGCTTCATTTTCTTTGAAAATTCGCTAAAAGTGTTAAATTTCAGGAATCGTTTTAGAATGGTCTGAAACGGATTTCTATGAAGAAAATTTCCAAAAATTTATATTATTTAAATTTCGAAGCCATTGCAATAGCTTCATTTTCTTTGAAAATTCGCTAAAAGCAACAATAAATGAACAGCCAGCACTTCTATGGATAAGTCCAACAGAATAATAAACCCATGTGACAAGGACTTTGCAGCGATTATATCTACTATGTGAATATGTGTGGAGGAGAAGACTGCCTCAAGAAAGCGAATCATATATTGTAGGTACTTCATATATATTGTATTTTTATAATTATTATCCTACTACAAGGTTTTTATGATGAGTAGGTAAACTTATTGAAAATAATTTCTGCTTTGCGGGCATATTTTGGTTTATTATTCTGCTCAGCAAAAAATTTTTATAACACCCCCCTCAAAATTTTTTCTTTTCCGTTTCAAGGTGCGTAGATTCCAAAAATGCAATGTCCGTCCGCAGTATCACGTGTACCGGCTTCATTTTCTGTCAAAAAAATTCGTTCTTTCGCTCACATGCTCCATTTGGGCCCTAGTTGTGTCCCGAAACTTTTCAGCCCGATCGGAATATACCCAGGGGTGTTATGAGCAAAAATAGGTACTTTTTGCGTTTTACCAACATGTCAGTAACATGAGCTTTTGAGGTATCGTTTTCCATGTTTTTGGGACGAGAAGACCGGATATGAAGTCGATTTTGACCAAAGAGTGGAAAATTGAGTTCCTAAGGAAGTTTCAGCCTTAAATTTACGTTAAATTTTGGTCTAAAATCGTCGTTTTTCCGCTCACAGTTTGGGTCCTTTTTGGGAACACATTTGGCTCCTACTGTGGTCCAAAGCCCTGCAGCCCGATCGGCATACACCCAGTGGTGTTGTGGAAGAAAAATGGGTGTAAATGTAGGGGTTTTCGAGGGATTTTTGAGGTTTTAGTGAACATGAGCTTTTGAGGTATGGTTTTCCATGTTCTTTTTAGGACGAAAAGACCGAATATGAAGTCGATTTTGACCAAAAAGTGAAGAATTGAGGTTGTAACGAAGGTTCAGCTCCCAAAATTCATTGTTCATGAATAAAAAACCTGGGAAATGGTCTGAAATCACCATTAACGTGTATAGTACCTATCACTAGAAGTAATATCAACAGGTGAATCAATACAATTCTGTTATTCTAATTCGTGTTTCTGGGGGCCAAAATTGGTGGAAACCAACAAAAACAGTTACTTCAATTAGGTATTTCACATGGACGAAACAATAAAAAATGAACAGCCAACATTTCTGTAGGTATGTCCAGTAGAACCCAAGTGACAAGGACTTTGCAGCGTATTTTTCTCTGGACTTTTGATGGTCGCCCTCTCCAAAAAATCTGAAAGCAATAAGTGCACCCCTCATTTAGAAGCCGAGCGTCCCTAAAAAATGTGTAGGGTTTTCTAAAAAATCCTCTACCTGGTAAAACCCTTTGAAACCTCTTAAATCCCAGTACCGCCCAGTTCTTTTCGGACCCCAAATCTTAGTTATTCCGGATACCATGGATGGTGGCAAATAGGTGCTGAAAATGTGAGGTTTTTCAGCATTCAAACGCTCACTGTGGATATGAGAGTAGAAATGGAAAAAGCAAGCAAAAACAACGTTGAAAATACGAGAATCAGAAGTCTTGACGAGATTGGACAGGTAAATAAAGATTTGCGCAGCATACTTTTTGCTTCCGAGTCTGCGAAGCAGCGGAAGCCTTGTGTTCACTTTCGTGAGCCAAAAAATTTTTGTCATCAGAAATCAAAATTTCCACTTGCATTTTGCGTTTCAAAGCCTACTGAACAAATTTGGTTCCGTGTCTGTCGGTCTGTGAGTCTGTCCGCATTTCCTTGTTACAGCCATAACTTCCACGATTTTGAATTGATTCAGCTCAAATTTTGAGGGATGGTGCGGATAAGGCCCCTTGAGGTCCCATACAAATTTCAACATGATTGATCCAGCGGTACGCCCTGCGCATGCGCTAACGTTAAATTCGACAAACACGCATAACTTTCACAATTTTGATTCAATTTCGCTCAAATTTTCAAGGGTTGTTTGGACAAGGCCTAGTGAGTTCCAGTATGAATTTCTGCATGATCGGACCCTCGGTGCGCTCTGCGCATGCGCTGGCGTGAAATAGATTCAATTTCCTTGTTACAGCCGTAGTAACCAAAGATTTCACCCAATTTCAATGTAATTCTCAGGGATTAAGCGGGTAGGGCCCATTGAGGTCCCATATAAATTTCAACATGATAGAGCCAGCGGTTTGCCCTGCGCATGCGCTAACGTGAAATTCAACAAACACGCATAACTTTCACAATTTTGATTCAATTTCGCTCAAATTTTCAAGGGTTGTTTGGACAAGGCCTAGTGAGTTCCAGTATGAATTTCAGCATGATCGGACCCTCGGTGCGCTCTGCGCATGCGCTGGCGTGAAATAGATTCAATTTCCTTGTTACAACCGTAGTAACCAAAGATTTCACCCAATTTCAATGCAATTCTCAGGGATTAAGCGGGTAGGGCCCATTGAGGTCCCATATAAATTTCAACATGATAGAGCCAGTGGTTCGCCCTGCGCATGCGCTAACGTGAAATTCTTCAAACACGCATAACTTTCGCAATTATGTATAATGGACGTAATGTATTATGGACGTAATGTTATGTAATATGTATATTTCATGTAATGTTATGTTATGTTATGTAATATGTATATTTCACGTTATACATGTAATGTAATGTAATGTAATGTTATGTTATTTTGCTTCCGAGTCTGTTCTATTTTATAATGGGTCACTCTGATTGTGACGAGGAAGCTCCTGTGCCATCCTTGGCAGTGTATTTTCACTGCCCTGAAGTTAGCCGCATATTCAAAATCGAAAACTTTAAACGTTTGCCACCGCTCGCCAGGTTAAAATTTTTGAATTCTGACAAAGGGAATGAATTCGGCTACTAAAAATCTCAAAAGTACCATTTTTAGAATTTCGAAATTTTGATCCAAAAATTTAAAATTTCGCGCACCTTTAAACGTTTGCCCCGACCTTATCAGTAGCATATTTGATGTTCTGGTTTCAAATTGTGAAAGGTCTTACTCTCCTCTAAAAAGTACCTCTTTTAGATTTTTGAAATTTGACCCGGAAATATTCATAATCATGCCCTGAAGTTAGCTACAAATTTGAGAAGTTTAAACGTTTGCCACTGCTCGTCAGGTTGAAATTTTCCAATTCTGACAACGGGAATGAATTCGGCCACAAAAATGCTAAAAAGTACCAATTTTAGAATTTCAAAATTTTGTTCCAAAAATTTAAAATTTTGCGCACCTTTAAACGTTTGCCCCGACCTTATCAGTAGCATATTTGATGTTCTGGTTTCAAATTGTGAAAGGTCTTACTCTCCTCTAAAAAGTACCTCTTTTAGATTTTTGAAATTTGACCCGGAAATATTCATAATCATGCCCTGAAGTTAGCTACAAATTTGAGAAGTTTAAACGTTTGCCACTGCTCGTCAGGTTGAAATTTTCCAATTCTGACAACGGGAATGAATTCGGCCACAAAAATGCTAAAAAGTACCAATTTTAGAATTTCAAAATTTTGTTCCAAAAATTTAAAATTTCGCGCACCTTTAAACGTTTGCCCCGACCTTATCAGTAGCATATTTGATGTTCTGGTTTCAAATTGTGAAAGGTCTTACTCTCCTCTAAAAAGTACCTCTTTTAGATTTTCGAAATTTGACCCAGAAATAGTCAGCTACTACAAATGAGGCAAACATGATACACGGAAAACGGCCATCTTTAGACTTTAAACGTTTGCCCCGACCTTATCAGTAGCATATTTGATGTTCTGGTTTCAAATTCTGAAAGTTCATACTCTCCTCTCAAAAGTACCTCTTCTAGATTTTTGAAATTCGACCTAGAAATAGTCAGCTGCAACAACTGAGGCAAACATGATACACGGAAAACGGCCATCTTTAGACTTTAAACGTTTGCCCCGCCCTTATCAATAGCATATTTGATGTTCTGGTTTCAAATTCTGAAAGTTCATACTCTCCTCTCAAAAGTACCTCTTTTAGATTTTTGAAATTCGACCTAGAAATAGTCAGCTGCAACAACTGAGGCAAACATGATACACGGAAAACGGCCATCTTCAGGCTTTAAACGTTTGCCCCGCCCTTATCAATAGCATATTTGATGTTCTGGTTTCAAATTCTGAAAGTTCATACTCTCCTCTCAAAAGTACGTCTTTTAGATTTTTGAAATTCGACCTAGAAATAGTCAGCTGCAACAACTGAGGCAAACATGATACACGGAAAACGGCCATCTTCAGGCTTTAAACGTTTGCCCCGCCCTTATCAATAGCATATTTGATGTTCTGGTTTCAAATTCTGAAAGTTCATACTCTCCTCTCAAAAGTACCTCTTTTAGATTTTTGAAATTCGACCTAGAAATAGTCAGCTGCAACAACTGAGGCAAACATGATACACGGAAAACGGCCATCTTCAGGCTTTAAACGTTTGCCCCGACCTCATCAGTAGCATATTTGATGTTCTGGTTTCAAATTCTGAAAGTTCATACTCTCCTCTCAAAAGTACCTCTTTTAGATTTTTGAAATTCGACCTAGAAATAGTCAGCTGCAACAACTGAGGCAAACATGATACACGGAAAACGGCCATCTTTAGACTTTAAACGTTTGTCCCGCCCTTATCAATAGCATATTTGATTTTCTGGTTTCAAATTCTGAAAGTTCATACTCTCCTCTCAAAAGTACCTCTTTTAGATTTTTGAAATTCGACCTAGAAATAGTCAGCTGCAACAACTGAGGCAAACATGATACACGGAAAACGGCCATCTTCAGGCTTTAAACGTTTGCCCCGCCGTTATCAATAGCATATTTGATGTTCTGGTTTCAAATTCTGAAAGTTCATACTCTCCTCTCAAAAGTACCTCCTTTAGATTTTTGAAATTCGACCTAGAAATAGTCAGCTGCAACAACAGAGGCAAACATGATACACTGAAAACGGCCATCTTTAGACTTTAAACGTTTGCCCCGCCCTTATCAATAGCATATTTGATGTTCTGGTTTCAAATTCTGAAAGTTCATACTCTCCTCTCAAAAGTACCTCTTTTAGATTTTTGAAATTCGACCTAGAAATAGTCAGCTGCAACAACTGAGGCAAACATGATACACGGAAAACGGCCATCTTCAGGCTTTAAACGTTTGCCCCGACCTTATCAATAGCATATTTGATGTTCTGGTTTCAAATTCTGAAAGTTCATACTCTCCTCTCAAAAGTACCTCTTTTAGATTTTTGAAATTCGACCTAGAAATAGTCAGCTGCAACAACAGAGGCAAACATGATACACGGAAAACGGCCATCTTCAGGCTTTAAACGTTTGCCCCGCCCTTATCAATAGCATATTTGATGTTCTGGTTTCAAATTCTGAAAGTTCATACTCTCCTCTCAAAAGTACCTCTTTTAGATTTTTGAAATTCGACCTAGAAATAGTCAGCTACAACAACTGAGGCAAACATGATACACGAAAAACGGCCATCTTCAGGCTTTAAACGTTTGCCCCGACCTCATCAGTAGCATATTTGATGTTCTGGTTTCAAATTCTGAAAGTTCATACTCTCCTCTCAAAAGTACCTCTTTTAGATTTTTGAAATTCGACCTAGAAATAGTCAGCTGCAACAACTGAGGCAAACATGATACACGGAAAACGGCCATCTTCAGGCTTTAAACGTTTGCCCCGCCCTTATCAATAGCATATTTGATGTTCTGGTTTCAAATTCTGAAAGTTCATACTCTCCTCTCAACAGTACCTCTTTTAGATTTTTGAAATTCGACCTAGAAATAGTCAGCTGCAACAACAGAGGCAAACATGATACACGGAAAACGGCCATCTTCAGGCTTTAAACATTTGCCCCGCCCTTATCAATAGCATATTTGATGTTCTGGTTTCAAATTCTGAAAGTTCATACTCTCCTCTCAAAAGTACCTCTTTTAGATTTTTGAAATTCGACCTAGAAATAGTCAGCTGCATCAACTGAGGCAAACATGATACACGGAAAACGGCCATCTTCAGGCTTAATGTCGAATTTCAAAAATCTAAAAGAGGTACTTTTGGGAGGAGAGTATGAACTTTCAGAATTTGAAACCAGAACATCAAATATGCTATTGATAAGGGCGGGGCAAACGTTTAAAGTCTAAAGATGGCCGTTTTCCGTGTATCATGTTTGCCTCTGTTGTTGCAGCTGACTATTTCTAGGTCGAATTTCAAAAATCTAAAAGAGGTGCTTTTGAGAGGAGAGTATGAACTTTCAGAATTTGAAACCAGAACATCAAATATGCTATTGATAAGGGCGGGGCAAACGTTTAAAGCCTGAAGATGGCGGTTTTCCGTGTATCATGTTTGCCTCTGTTGTTGCAGCTGACTATTTCTAGGTTGAATTTCAAAAATCTAAAAGAGGTACTTTTGAGAGGAGAGTATGAACTTTCAGAATTTGAAACCAGAACATCAAATATGCTATTGATAAGGGCGGGGCAAACGTTTAAAGTCTAAAGATGGCCGTTTTCCGTGTATCGTGTTTGCCTCAGTTGTTGCAGCTGACTATTTCTAGGTCGAATTTCAAAAATCTAAAAGAGGTACTTTTGAGAGGAGAGTATGAACTTTCAGAATTTGAAACCAGAACATCAAATATGCTACTGATAAGGTCGGGGCAAACGTTTAAAGTCTAAAGATGGCCGTTTTCCGTGTATCATGTTTGCCTCAATTGTAGTAGCTGACTATTTCTGGGTCAAATTTCAAAAATCTAAAAGAGGTACTTTTTAGAGGAGAGTAAGACCTTTCACAATTTGAAACCAGAACATCAAATATGCTACTGATAAGGTCGGAGCAAACGTTTAAAGGTGCGCGAAATTTTAAATTTTTGGAACAAAATTTTGAAATTCTAAAATTGGTACTTTTTAGCATTTTTGTGGCCGAATTCATTCCCGTTGTCAGAATTGGAAAATTTCAACCTGACGAGCAGTGGCAAACGTTTAAACTTCTCAAATTTGTAGCTAACTTCAGGGCATGATTATGAATTTCCGGGTCAAATTTCAAAAATCTAAAAGAGGTACTTTTTAGAGGAGAGTAAGACCTTTCACAATTTGAAACCAGAACATCAAATATGCTACTGATAAGGGCGGGGCAAACGTTTAAAGCCTGAAGATGGCCGTTTTCCGTGTATCATGTTTGCCTCAGTTGTTGCAGCTGACTATTTCTAGGTCGAATTTCAAAAATCTAAAAGAGGTACTTTTGAGAGGAGAGTATGAACTTTCAGAATTTGAAACCAGAACATCAAATATGCTACTGATAAGGTCGGGGCAAACGTTTAAAGTCTAAAGATGGCCGTTTTCCGTGTATCATGTTTGCCTCATTTGTAGTAGCTGACTATTTCTGGGTCAAAATTCAAAAATCTAAAAGAGGTACTTTTTAGAGGAGAGTAAGACCTTTCACAATTTGAAACCAGAACATCAAATATGCTACTGATAAGGTCGGGGCAAACGTTTAAAGGTGCGCAAAATTTTAAATTTTTGGAACAAAATTTTGAAATTCTAAAATTGGTACTTTTTAGCATTTTTGTGGCCGAATTCATTCCCGTTGTCAGAATTGGAAAATTTCAACCTGACGAGCAGTGGCAAACGTTTAAACTTCTCAAATTTGTAGCTAACTTCAGGGCATGATTATGAATATTTCCGGGTCAAATTTCAAAAATCTAAAAGAGGTACTTTTTAGAGGAGAGTAAGACCTTTCACAATTTGAAACCAGAACATCAAATATGCTACTGATAAGGTCGGGGCAAACGTTTAAAGGTGCGCAAAATTTTAAATTTTTGGAACAAAATTTTGAAATTCTAAAATTGGTACTTTTTAGCATTTTTGTGGCCGAATTCATTCCCGTTGTCAGAATTGGAAAATTTCAACCTGACGAGCAGTGGCAAACGTTTAAACTTCTCAAATTTCTAGCTATCTTCAGGGCATGATTATGAATATTTCCGGGTCAAATTTCAAAAATCTAAAAGAGGTACTTTTTAGAGGAGAGTAAGACCTTTCACAATTTGAAACCAGAACATCAAATATGCTATTGATAAGGTCGGGGCAAACGTTTAAAGCCTGAAGATGGCCGTTTTCCGTGTATCATGTTTGCCTCAGTTGTTGCAGCTGACTATTTCTAGGTCGAATTTCAAAAATCTAAAGGAGGTACTTTTGAGAGGAGAGTATGAACTTTCAGAATTTGAAACCAGAACATCAAATATGCTATTGATAAGGGCGGGGCAAACGTTTAAAGCCTGAAGATGGCCGTTTTCCGTGTATCATGTTTGCCTCAGTTGTTGCAGCTGACTATTTCTAGGTCGAATTTCAAAAATCTAAAAGAGGTACTTTTGAGAGGAGAGTATGAACTTTCAGAATTTGAAACCAGAACATCAAATATGCTATTGATAAGGGCGGGACAAACGTTTAAAGTCTAAAGATGGCCGTTTTCCGTGTATCATGTTTGCCTCAGTTGTTGCAGCTGACTATTTCTAGGTCGAATTTCAAAAATCTAAAAGAGGTACTTTTGAGAGGAGAGTATGAACTTTCAGAATTTGAAACCAGAACATCAAATATGCTACTGATGAGGTCGGGGCAAACGTTTAAAGCCTGAAGATGGCCGTTTTCCGTGTATCATGTTTGCCTCAGTTGTTGCAGCTGACTATTTCTAGGTCGAATTTCAAAAATCTAAAAGAGGTACTTTTGAGAGGAGAGTATGAACTTTCAGAATTTGAAACCAGAACATCAAATATGCTATTGATAAGGGCGGGGCAAACGTTTAAAGCCTGAAGATGGCCGTTTTCCGTGTATCATGTTTGCCTCAGTTGTTGCAGCTGACTATTTCTAGGTCGAATTTCAAAAATCTAAAAGAGGTACTTTTGAGAGGAGAGTATGAACTTTCAGAATTTGAAACCAGAACATCAAATATGCTATTGATAAGGGCGGGGCAAACGTTTAAAGCCTGAAGATGGCCGTTTTCCGTGTATCATGTTTGCCTCAGTTGTTGCAGCTGACTATTTCTAGGTCGAATTTCAAAAATCTAAAAGAGGTACTTTTGAGAGGAGAGTATGAACTTTCAGAATTTGAAACCAGAACATCAAATATGCTATTGATAAGGGCGGGGCAAACGTTTAAAGTCTAAAGATGGCCGTTTTCCGTGTATCATGTTTGCCTCAGTTGTTGCAGCTGACTATTTCTAGGTCGAATTTCAAAAATCTAAAAGAGGTACTTTTGAGAGGAGAGTATGAACTTTCAGAATTTGAAACCAGAACATCAAATATGCTACTGATAAGGTCGGGGCAAACGTTTAAAGTCTAAAGATGGCCGTTTTCCGTGTATCATGTTTGCCTCATTTGTAGTAGCTGACTATTTCTGGGTCAAATTTCAAAAATCTAAAAGAGGTACTTTTTAGAGGAGAGTAAGACCTTTCACAATTTGAAACCAGAACATCAAATATGCTACTGATAAGGTCGGGGCAAACGTTTAAAGGTGCGCGAAATTTTAAATTTTTGGAACAAAATTTTGAAATTCTAAAATTGGTACTTTTTAGCATTTTTGTGGCCGAATTCATTCCCGTTGTCAGAATTGGAAAATTTCAACCTGACGAGCAGTGGCAAACGTTTAAACTTCTCAAATTTGTAGCTAACTTCAGGGCATGATTATGAATATTTCCGGGTCAAATTTCAAAAATCTAAAAGAGGTACTTTTTAGAGGAGAGTAAGACCTTTCACAATTTGAAACCAGAACATCAAATATGCTACTGATAAGGTCGGGGCAAACGTTTAAAGGTGCGCGAAATTTTAAATTTTTGGATCAAAATTTCGAAATTCTAAAAATGGTACTTTTGAGATTTTTAGTAGCCGAATTCATTCCCGTTGTCAGAATTCAAAAATTTTAACCTGGCGAGCGGTGGCAAACGTTTAAAGTTTTCGATTTTGAATATGCGGCTAACTTCAGGGCAGTGTATTTTCTTCTCTTTTTGTGAGCCCCAACAAACGCTGATCGTCTTACCTAATGAGAAATTTAACGCTGATCTCAAAAATGAGTCGCAAGTCCAGGAAACTTGGCAGTTGCTAAAGAAAATGCTGTTTCTAAGCAAAATGATAGTTTATCGACTAAATTAAATACTCGTACTTCTTAAATTATATTAATTCCATTTTGCAAATTGTTGATTAACCCTCACCTTCCTTCTCTTCCCGACGAGTTCCAACCAAATGAATGGATTCTTACGAAATTTTGACTGGAGGTTTGGAGTACAATTTCAAAAATTTTTACTTTTAGTCAAATTCTACGTTGAATATGATAAACCAAAATCGAGATGGATTTACGTTTGAAGGTTTTTTAATTAATTTATTTATTTTTTCGTCCACGCAGAGTAACAATGGAGAGATTAAAAGATTGCTATCTAGCAGGATTTTTTTTTTTAGCAGTTTTTGGCCAGTTATCTTGGTATATAGGATATTAGGTAGGTACATATTCTGGTAGGTACATACTCTAAAACCCTGTATTACGATACATGAACAAAACCTTGGTTTTCACGTTTTGAGAGCTCATTTTTGCACCTTTTTGTGTGCCTACCTGAAAAATCACGAAGGAAGGATATGATGGTTTGTTGTAAAATTTAATCTGCAATATTTGTTCTGATTAGAAATGAGGAATAGTCCACGTGTGCAGACTGCGCAAGTATGTTTTTGTTTTTCTTGGTCTAAAATCATTGAACACCTTCCGCATCGAATATTGATCGGCTGTCGAACTTAGTGATAATTAAACTGATTTTCTTACCTTACTACGATATCCCTCAGGAGAAATGAGGTGAAGCCGAATTCACAGTACACGAAAACGATGTAATTTTGGCGCTTTGAACGACGAACACAGGAACGAAAAATGACGAGGGAACTTTACTGAAAAAACGGCGCTTGAAACGTGACGCGTCGGCTTCGATTGGCGTTTATGGGTGCCGTATTACACGAAAATTGGCGCAGCCCGGATTTGATCACCTGTTGCTCAGATTGGTTCAGACGCTGGTCGTGTTCTTGTGAACGGCCACTTCGATCGGGGGCTCCCTCCCACTGAAATGCGAAGGTTCCCACTCCTTATCACTGGAAACCCCACTCGGCCATCAACGCATTCGCCTCAGTACAAATCCCAGCTGTTGGCCGACTAACGTGAGCTCACACTGAATGAGCCACTCGTGAATATTCATTCGAAGTTTTATGAAAACACCTTAACGTCTGCCAAGGTGTGGCGAAAAGCTTCATCTCAAGCTAGCAACTATTACTTTGTTACAACCACGCCAACGTCACGAATCTTTTATATATTGTAACATAAATCTTAAATAAAATTAATTCATGGCTATGGCTAATTGCTAATTAATATCAACAGAATTAAATTTGTTGTGGTTCCCCTCAAAGCTCTACAATAACCACTCCTATGTAATACGGAAAGATTTAACCAAATAAACGAAGGGAACGACGAGCCGGGTGACGCCAAGGGAGAAGGGTCCCTTCCGTCAACCGCCATCGCCCTCAACGGTCATAACGGCCGATTTTGGACAGGGGACGGGTGGATAGGGGCATTTATAAGCAGGCCTCCTAGTCAGCTCGTCATTCGACCTACCGACCCTCGACTTGCGACTTCTCTCTCGCCCTCTATCTTCTACCTTTTCTTGCACTCGCTGTGGTGAAAACAGCGGGGTGGTCTCCTCCTTCTTGGTATCTGCTGTGCTGCAAACCGCGGGATACCTCCTTCTCTTCTGGCACCGCTGTGGTGAAAACCGCGGGATGCTTGCCTCCAACTTCCAAGCGTCTGCTGTGGTGAAACCCGTGGGAAGCCTCCTTCTCCTTTAACACCTGCTGTGGTGAAAACCGCGGGGTGTTAGCCTCCATCTACAATATTTTTTTAATATAGAAAAGCACTTTATTGTACTCACTTAGCTGACACACCTATAAGTAAACTCAAAAACAAGTTTAAAAAACTCAATGAGATTTTTGACATTGTTTGTCGCCCACGAGACAGTCGATATCTGGATTAAAACTGGATAGTTATAGCCTCATATCACTCTCAAAATTCAATTTATTCCTGTATTTATTTTTAAGTAAAGTTGAAAAGGCTCGTTCATATACGTGGTTAGGTTGTCGAAAAGCCAGAATGGGACTAGCGTTGTAAAACGCAGCAAATTATTACAACGGTTTATTATTTACCTGTATAGATGCACTTTCTGCGTAGATCACGGTTTTATGTGGTCAGTACCTGCCCTCGAGCTCCCCCCCAGGAAAACCCTAAATCGAGTACTGTAGCCGGCCGAGGAAATAGTTTCATAAAACTGCGCAGGATTCAACAAGTCAATCATTAATTAATTGTTTTTATTCACGAAGTTTTTTAAAGTTACAAAAGGACGTATCAACAAAATTCAAGAGCCATCATTTTTCAAATTACCTAAATAGTATCACAGAACAACCAACTCGACTTTATACAGCCATCCGTGATTATAACCAGGTGCTCCCTAGCGATGATATATGGGCCGGATTTATAGTTTCATTCACGATCATGTTGACGAAGCTTTTCGATGCGAACGAACGGCTGGTCGTACAATGCTCCGGGTGGTCTCAAAAAATTCTTTAGTTCACCTTCAGTTTAAAAACGTTTAGAAAACCATACCCTTCCACTGGTAATTTTCGAGCTACGGCTTTCGGGAAATTTCAACTCCTATTTTTCACCCCTTAGAGATGACCGACAGTAACGCCGAGCTTCGAGGACCAACTAGGCCCCAAACGGGACCTAAAAACCAAATTTCATTAATTTTGGTTCATGGTAACTAAGAAAAGTGCGAAGTACGGAGGACAGACAGAAATTTGCTCGATTCCAAAGGTTCATTATTGAAAATAATAAACCAAAAACCACCAGAAAAAGCGCCCAAGCCGCCGGACAAAGGTTATGTTTTGAAATATTTGACTCTTAGGAATAAGACAGGAATGTTTAATTACTGTCGTGAAATTTCTGTTACATCACATTGCTTAGGTAGGTAATGTCTCAAGAACAGTAGTGTGACATTTCCAGATGAACTGTCAATCCTGAACCTGTTATTTTGTTCAGCAGAGACGATTTCCTATGTTGGCCACAGAGCACGGGGCTGTTCAATTTGTGCCCTTGGGGGGCGCCGGGTTCCAGAGCTTTTTCGCCGGTCAATGACGTAAAGACGGCCCCCAACGTCAGGAAGCGTCCAGTTAGTGAGTAGATTCCCCATTAGAGGGCCGACCTCAGATGGGCGGAGGGGAAATCTTATTCCCCTCCCACCGCTGACACTCCTTCGGACCACTTGCGACAGATTAAGGAGAGTTGAAGGGATAGCAAGGTCGGTTCAATTTTGGGTGTCACCTGGGTCGTAACTGTTGTATAAAAAAGGGGGCGGTTCAAGTGTTTGACTCCGTTGAAGAAGGGCCGCATTGAATAGAAACACGAAGGCAAAACTCGCCACCAACGTACGGAAAACCAGAGGATCTTCTTTCAATGGGCAACGGATCCTCTTTCCGCACAACAACCACTTAGCACTTACTGAATTTCTGTTAACATTTTACTGAATTCATTCCAGTTTTGGGCAAATTGTTAGTTTAAAAAAACTCAAGTTATGACATTTTGTAGAGAAGTTGTTTATTTGTAATGATTAAGAAAACCATACAGCAACAAACAGTCTGTATCAGGGGTAAACGGTGATACTTCGCGGTAAACGCAAAGTGGTTTTAGGTAATTTGTCGCTATTTTTGAAATTTTTTTTAGTGCTATCATAGTGTTATCCATTATTAAAGAACTTTTTCTATAGACAAAATAACTGTTATTTCTACTAATTATAGAGTTTTCGCAAAAGTTTGGCCACTAGGTCGTTGACGGAATAAGGATCTCCGGGCTAACGATCTAAGGGGAAAAAACCGGATGCTAACCTCTTCGATCTGAAAGTTAGGTCGTTGAACGACCTAAGCTGATCGATGGGTGACACTAACGTTAACATTGAACTGTTCTCATCATATTCTCATCCCATGAAGATTTCAGTTTAAAAAGCCGTTTCTAGTTCTCATCTTCGCTAGTACAATCATACACTTGTTCATAGACTAGCCAGGTACCTACAATTAATTAACATTTTACAGTCTTAAAGGACCACAGAAACATTTCCTATTACTATTTGCAAATGGAAAATAATGTAGGGTTGCCCATAGACACGAGACAAATTAGCCAAAAAACTAAAGGTTTGACTAATTAAAGTTATTTGACAAAAATTAGTGGCTAATAGGTAGCCATTATTAGACAAAAAACTGTAAGGTTTTCCACAGACATAGAGAAATTAGCCAGGTACAATTTATTGACATTTTCCAGTCTTCAAGGATCACAGAAATATTTCCTAATACTGTTTTCAAAAAAATATAGATATGTAGGGTTTTTATACAGCAGAAAAACCAAAATCGAGAGAAAAAAGACGCACACTATCTGGTACACGTACACAACACAAACAAATAATCACAAATGCCATGGAAGAAGGCAGTCCATGCGATGAGATTTCCTTGGTGGAAGGTTAGTACGGGAAACGGCCCATACGACCTGGTGCTAGGTCGTTTACGTAGACTGGTGGCGTCCAATGTTGACGAGCTAAGTTAGGTTGTTCCCACCCAAACGTGCGCATGCACAGTTCGCACTTTCCTTCGTACGTAGGCCTTAGCCCGTCAACGGGCTAGTAGCCAAACCTTTGGGAAAACTCTCTATAATGTTTTCAGCTGTCACAGAGATGCTGCCATGTACATATCAGGTATCACAAGATGATTTTTACTTGTCAAATTGAAAATTGAGGTCGTGATCCTCTATTTTAGCCCCAGCAAAAATCGTTATCAGACTTTTCACATAAGCTAGGATTGAAGCGTGTGTCTGTCTGCTGTGAAGAACTCCTTGAAACGCTTTTGAACTCTGATCCCGAATAAACGAATATCCATAGTGGACCATCTGGGGACATCAAGCTCCACTGCAACTACTAATAGAGGCCAGAATTATGCGAGAAACAAGGAGTGTCTGCACATGCACACAGGAAAATACCAGTCCTGTTTAGTAGAAATTCATGCTGGTTGCGGCCAACCAATGCGTTCTCCTAAAATTCATCCAAATCGGTGGACTTGGATCAAAATGCGTTAGAGCACATGAAGAGTTGTAGTCCGATTTTGGTGAGTCATATGGAACCATCCAAGGACAAACTTCCAAATGCCAGTAAATTTTAGCAAATTCGGATGGATAGAACCTGAGTTTATTTTCGTACTCCTAAAATCTAGCGTATGCATGGTGACAAAAACAGTCAGCATTCAACTATTTAGCCATTTATTGGGGATAGTCAGGTAATAATACAGTAAATCTGGAACATATCACAGAGTACCAAGATTCTGCAGCAATAAACCTTAAGAAGAAGGTAAAGAAATAAGAAACGTAAATATATAAGACGAATGTGAACCCATTCGATGTTAACTTATGCTGCTACGTTGGTGGAACCAAAGTCCAGTCATTAGATGGCAGCTGGATCGCTGACCGGTCCAGCCCATTTGTGAATGAAAGACATCACATCTGCCAAATTCGAGTCGGTGGGGTGCATCTTCATGGCCATTTGGAGGGACGACCAGTCATCTGTGTTGGCCAGTCCACGTTTGAATCTGGGAAACGGACCATCAACTTGGTAACTATTGATGGATAATATGTTCTACGAATGGTTATTACCTAGTCCGTAAGTAAAGTAAGTAAGTAAAGTGAACAGCTGTTCCATGCTGGGGCTTTTCGTCCGACTGCCCTGCCAGCGTCGCCGACGTGATGAGCTGTCCTCCAATGAGAGAATCAGAATTCGGTCTCTTCACTCGGCTACTCATTGCTTCGCCCCCTTGAGTGGAGAGAGGCGGTTAGTCGATAGGTCAACAACATCAGTGAGAGTTAAGTGGAAGCAGCTATTTTTTCCTCATCTTTGATGCGGTTTATGAAGATGCTGTTGACTGGTGAGGGCTGCAAATAAGGCAATAATGGGGGGAGAGGGGTATTTACTACAAAGCGCGGATATTATATGCTTACCTAATCCTTTTATGGAGCACTGGAAAACCTGTCACCAAACATGGGGTTGCAGGCGGGCCTGAGAGACCAGTTAGTGAAGCTGGATATACACCTCTATCATCCACAGACAAATTCTATAATCAGACAGCATCAATCAATCATCAACCAATAGAAACCTACTTTCTTGATTTATTCTGTCTACAATGGAAGCCTTACCACGTCAACACTTCGGTCCATGGACACAGACAAAACCCACTCCTTGACCGCTTCGATCTCGTTGGGGTGAAGATAAGGCTTTTCGGGAAGTGGAATCTGTTGAGGGAAATCGGTTGACAGGAGGTCGGAGTGATCCACAGATACGTCGCTGCCGTCCTCCATCGCCTCCAGAATATCCAGGCAGTGGTTTAGAAACAAGAAGGCATCTGTGTTTAGGCCCACAGCCTGGGGAAGAGCAAACGAAAAACATGATAGCAGTTCCAGTTCAAACATTCAGCAGTGCAGTATGATCGGTACTATTATACAAGCTACAATACTCAACAGAATCATACTCATGCGAAATTACGTAAACGATAAAGGGACAATATAAAGTAGGTAGACACAATCCAAGTGTGACAATTCTGAGCTATGAACATTACCTACTTTCACATCCTTCTTACCAGGATCGAAACTCATTGAATTAAACCACTGAGGGGACAGTCTACATAAGAAAATTTTGATGTAGGCGATTTCCTTCATTCCAGAATGAAATTCGCAATGCTCACCCTCGCATCCATCCCGGCCTCAAAGTATGCCTTATCTGCAGGTATGACGTCGGAGTACCTCAAAAGAGATATGGAAATTTTGGCCACAATTTTTGCCAGAGAAGAAATATTCTTGGCAGCAAATCGAAGAGCGTAGTAATGGCCAATCAACATTAGAGTCTCAAACTCAGTTTGTGTTGGGGTGTTGGCATCTGACGTGCTGTTCATAGCCTCCGTCTGTAATCAATAACATTTTATTTGACGAATTGTTGATTTAGCAATGTAGAAATAATAATACCTGCACCAAAATTACACATCCTAATTCCTAAGTTGTACGCCAAAAACTTCTCACCAGTTGGTAGAAAATGTCCCTCAACTTGGCCCAATTTTTATAAGTTTCATTGCTTCGATGTACAGACATGACATCAGCAGCAATAGTCCGGTAGATGTTGTAGTTCTGCGGTAAAGCTGGAGCTCCATGCTGAGTATACAAATCTATAGCTCTTGCTGAATAACCCGTCTAAAACGAAAGAACACTACTACAACGAACAAGCGCTTCATTCGGTGGGTATCAGATATACTGTATCATTATTTCCTTGGAAATGCAATAACCACAATACAGCATTTAGGAAGTAGTGAGCGTAGGGAGAGCACGGTCAGGTGCTAATAACCTCAGGTGACAAAGATGACAGCGGTTTTCAAGAGAATTTAGATATAGATACCTAAGTTTAACTGCACCGTCCACAGCATCAAGATAGAAACAGTAGAGTTCTGCACCTTACGATATAACTCAACTGACAAAGGTAAATATATATCAATATATCCAACCATATTTACTAGCTTAGTGTCTACGTAGCCTCATATTGAGATCGATTTGTTTCTTATTGCAATGACTAATCTGGTGTTACCTGCTGATTTTTCTGTTTTCCCCATTTTAAGCTAATCTCAAATGCCCTTTCAAAGTGAAACTTCAGCACTTTAGCCCACTTCACACAACGGATTTCCTCCGATGTTCAGGGTTCAACTCTTCCGGGGGCAAGCTTAAAGTGATTTTTGTTTCAGCCCACCAACCTTTATTAAATGTGTGGCATAGAGGGCGATGTATTTGTTGAGCACATCAGGACCGTGGGACCTGGCCATGTCAAGCGCCTTGGACCACTGCCCTTGCTCACAGAAGAGGTCGAGTGCAGATATGATGTCCACATCAGCAAGCTGTTCCGCTCGCCCTTGTGACCTCAGCGATTCCTTGTACCGACTTTCCACATAAGATTCATAACTATCAACAACAAGCCACAAATTATACAGATGCACCTATGGCACAAAAATGTAAAACGAGAAGAAAGAAAAGGTTATGATAGATAGTCTGAACCAATCAAAGGGTGGGTAGAAGGATCATAGGGTCGTGTTGCCACAGCGGCTAACCATCAATCAAAATATTCACCTTGGTTCGATTTCCTTAACTATTTTCATGGCCCTCTGCCAATCCTCGTTTGCTATCAAAGTATCCAGTGCTTCCTTGATCAAATCAACGCTCATATACAGCTGCGCAGCCATGTTGTGTTGCCTCATTTCAAGCAATTTGGGCCCTGAAATTCCAAGCCAGGAAGGATTTCTTACTGGTTATTGCATCTCGATAAGATAACAAATATTGCGATTCGATCCAACAACCAACGGACATCACTTGCACAATGTCAGCACCATGAGCAGGATTTAGACGCTATTTACTCACCAAGGGCTTTCACGACTCCCAATGCTTCTACACCATCCAAATAGTTATTAGTGATCCTCGCTGCTTCACCAAGGGCTTTCACGATGGTATTGTTGTCAGGACAGTTATGTTGATTCACCTGCAAATAAACATGCAAGCACAATCGTCCCACGACACAGCTGGGCAGGTACAAAAACAGAATTGCACAAAAGGGAAAACACATGAACTAACCTTCAAATAGCATTTTACTGCTGTTAGGTATTGCCCGTTGTTTTCCCACTGCCGCGCCTCATTCAGCAGAACACCAACATCCTGAGTGTTCCTGGAGCCCACTGTTTTGTCATATTCAGCTTGGAGAGCGCTCAACTTGGCTGGCATGTAGTCTGTGCACACTCTGAGAGCTTCCATCCACATTCCAGCTTCCTGTGAAACCGTTCACAGACAACCCGTAACAGGCACTGGCATTTTTTGTGGATCCCTACAACTTTCATGGATGAGGAAGGCATATAAGTACCTTGTAAAGATTCACTATGGCCTCTGGCTTCCTAGCCCTCAAATTCAGAGCTTCAAATTTCTCAAAGTTCCTTTGACGGAACTCATCGGTAGCTTGAGCGTGGAGGACTTCTTGCATGAGAGTTTCGTCTTTTGTGGATTCAGCTATCCTCTCGGCATCGTCCCACTTTTTGTGGTCCATGTACCTGAAATAATGGAGACAAAGATTTGGAACGAAGTGGGACACCAGGGTGTTTGGGTTTTGTCTACTGGAGACGCCATTCTGTACTCACTGCCAAGCAACTGCAAAATACTAGCGAAGATGGAGCAAAAAAGCGATACCTAGGGTAGCTTTCTAGTAATGCTACTGTTGCAGTCAGAACCTGAAATCAGTCAAAACTAGTACTGACCAATCACAATTAGTACTGCCTAAAACAGTCAGTCAAAACTAGTGCTGACTAGGCAAAACTAATTACGACCATCATATTATGATTGTTGCAGTCAAAACAACAAACAATAAAATTGAGGCCACCAGGATTTTAGGTGTCCATTCTTCAAAAAAATATAAAATTATACACCACAGTCAAACCCGATGTGAAATATGTACTATTTTGACAATAATATTTGCGACTACTGGTTTTTAATCAATTTTCCCCAGCTTCCTGGTCTAAGCATGGAAGTGGGGATGGATTGGCCACTCTTAGAAAGAGCAGTGAATCCACTCAGAAGAAAGCCCTGTTGTGGAACCCCCAAGGAGCTTGGAAAATTGGAGGACCAAGGAAGAGGACAATGGAGGAGGAACTGGAGAAATTGGAAAAATCATGGGGAGAGGCTGTCAGGCTGAAGCAAGACAGAGGAAGGTGGCGGGGGTTCGTCCAGGCTCCATGCTCTCCCAGGAGCCAAAGGAGCTAAGTGAGTCCCTGGTCTAAGCAGTTAACTTACGGAGCTAAAACTTGATGCAAATTCCAATCTTGTTTTCCCTAAAATCATGACAGTCCCCTAAGATGCTCTCATCTCCCTGGCCTTAGTTTCAACTGATTTCGGATTTTAGCTGCAACAAACATATGGTGGTAAAAACTGCTTCTGACCGTAGGCAATGGTGATACCTCCTAGGATACACGATCTTTTCCAACTGTGACGTGTCGGGTGTGTTCTACAGTGTTGATTACGGGATAAGTGTCAACTAACGTCGGCAACCATGGACGTCGAGCTGACGTGCCTTGGGTTTTCCTGACAATGACATGCTAGTGCCAACAATTCAGCAGGAATGTGAAACATGGCTCTACTATTCACTCTGACGAGTGGGATTAGGGTACAAACGTGACACCGTAAATCAACAACAACACTATGTAGACCCAAGAACTGGTGCACGTACACAAACTATTGAGCGGTCTTGGCTGGAGAGAACTCGGATTGTGACTGCAACACTATTACTTCAAGAATCTTGATTAAACGTTGACTGCTCAACAAGAACACTAGTTTAGTAAAAATCAAAAACACTGTCAGCCTTACATCATCACAGCATCCTTGGGTTTTCCACTTTGTGCAAAATGTTCTTCAGCTGATTGCAAATCATCTTTGGCCTCCAGATAAAGAGCATATTTATGGTGGATGTCAGGAAGCCTGTCTTTCTTCCCTAATTTAGCCAACTCGAACGCCAAATCGAACTGAAACAATTATGCTTCATCAGCACGGAATAAATTCTCTATACAAAGAACTTGTTCTTATGTTCTAGTTTTGACAAGCGCCATCTTTGAATCAAAACAACGAGTAAACAACTGTTTGCAAACCTGGTTGCTGTCACAAGCATACTCTATGCATCCTTCAAGAAGGTCGTAACGCCTTAGTAACTTGACTGCAGAATCTCCACCAAGGGCCTTAGCCCAAGCGTAAACAACATGGCGACTGGCTTGCTCTCCTCCGTACTGCCTAGCAACCTAAAAATTCATGTCTGACATGAGTTGGGCATTTGGTTAAAAGCAGTTTGGTTAAAAAAAAACACATTATATTTATAAAATTACTTTGTACGCTTGCTCCCACATCCTATTGTTCCTGAGCATAGTAACAGCTAAACTCCACTCGTTCGCAGCTATGTACAGTTCTTCAGCATCTGCATACCAGTACAAAATGAGTCAGCTCAATTTTCTCATACATAAATAAATAATTAGGTATTTGAAGACTTCCAACAATTTACCGAGAATCTTTCCTTCTTCTTCCAGTTGTTTTGCCAAATGTAGGTTGGTCATCCCTAATAGTTCTGACCGATATTCTTTTACCAGTCTCAGCATCTGTTAATTGAGGCCATTTGTTAATGTTTGTAGAATTCGTAAATAAGAACAGCAGGTACTTAAGATGTATTGCGACTTCCAATTACAAACTCTTTTACACTACGTCCTTCATATAATGAGTACTTCACAAACCTGATCATGCTGTCGGAGATTTTTGTACATAGCTATGGCTGAATCAACGTTACCACAAAGGATATAAAGGGTCTCAGCGTCTTTGTACTTCCCGTTGTTTTCGCAATCTTCAGCCTTTTTCATGAAAGCATCGACGATTGTGTCGCTGTCTATGTTCTCAGAGGCAAACTTGAATGCCTTCTCCCACTCACCGGCGCCAAAATACATTTTAATCGCTTCCTCTGGCATCTCAGCTCTAAAAAAACCCATAAAAACACCTACACATTATTGCTGTTTTAGTTATTGATATTATAATGGGATACCTAATCTACCGAGTTTGTTCAGATGATAGATCTTCTCTGGTTTTTTGTTTCTATAGTAAGAATGATTTCAGTGAATTTTAGAAAGCAGCAAAATGATGGATTCGATGAATAGAAATGCCTTAAATTCAAGAGCAGCATCCCTGCCCCCTCGCCCACCTTATTGCTATGGAGTCTGTATGCAGAATAGGACAGGACACTCTTATTTCAAGCAGGTACACTTAAAAGTAACCTCAAGGCCTCAAGTACACCTCACCTTCCATGGTGTAGTGTAGACAAAGTTGCAATAGTTTAGATACATAATGAGGCTACCTGAGGAATAGTTTCTCTGCTACGGCAAAGTCTCTCACAGATGCAAAGTGATGGCACAGCTGGGTGTAGTAGCCCCTGACCAGGTCTAGATCCTCCACAACTTGAACAATTTGGACAGCCTTCTTCCACTGTCTGGCTCCAATGGCAGCATCTAATGCTTTGAGAGTTTTGCCGGCTTCGATGTAATGGTTAATGGCGGAGTCCAACTGTTTTGTCTCCACAAGATGATCACCCCATTCCTCTTCCAATACCGTTATCACTGATAACAAGATTTTTACCAATTAACGCTGACGAATATGGTATTCAATAAAATCCTTTTATATGGCCCGATCAATTGAAAGTTGGTGATCTCACGTTTTGGTGATGAGTATCTAGCAAGTTGCAGAGCAGTGCTGTAAGCATTAGCTTTGCGGTAGTTCGCCATAGCACTTTCGTTGTCACCAGCTGCTTCAAAGACTTGACCAGCTTGGAGGAAGAGTTCAGCGTTGCTTAGGGCCGTCGTTATTTTCCTGACAAGACCAGGGTTTTGCAGGAGGAATGGCTGAGACACGACAAGCCTGTAATCAACAAGAAAGTCGTCTTACAACGGATCAACATAAACTTTGACTGCAAATACAGTCTTAACGACACTAACCTTGCGGCAGCTGCTGGAAGTCCTCCGTTGAGGTAAAGCTCAACAGCTTCCAAGGGGTCTCCCAACTCCTGTTTCACTTGGCCAGCTTTTTCCTGTTGCCCAGTCCTCATCAGCCAGTTGACATAGTCTTCTCTCAACTCTGCAAGTTTTGGATAACCGTTGGTCTCCGCCAAAAGCAGAGCTGTAATAAAAAAGAAGGCTCTATGTTGAAGTTTTACAGTACCAGGTCCAGCAGCCAGGATCTGAAGTACACCAACCACACGGCATCCTCCTAGGCTTGCTGAGCTACCCCTGCCACCATTCACCATCTTAAATAGCTACCTCCACCAGTTTACTTCACCAATATTACCATCATCTTACCGTCTTCCCATTTATGCAGAGTCTTGTACATGTCCAAAGCTTTTTCCAACTGATTTTGTTCAAGGTAAACAGCTTCTGCTGTTTTTAACTGTTTGTTCAATATAGCCATACGAGCCCAAACTTCAGGGCAGTCCATACCATCACCACCTAGAAGAAATCCCAACAGCAGCAGGATTAACCAATTTTGTGCGATCAACACTGGAGTGTATACTGTGTAGGTATCTAACATGCTAAATCTGAGCATGCTCACCATTGATTTTAGCGTTTTCTTCAGCAATTTTCAGTGTTTCTTCCAAAAAATACGTTTTTGGAATGTCCCCCAGGGCTGCATAGCATCTAGAAATTATACCTTGTTACTGTTACAGAATAATATTATGGTAAGAACAAAAATGGATGCTGCGTTGATGCAGAGCGTGGAAAAAATATATTGTTGATGTACCAACATAACCAATAATGAGAGAATAGTTAAGAATACACTTCACTTGTATTTAGCTAGGTGGGTTCCAAATGAAATTGTATTATGTACCTCAAAGCAACTCTCAGGTTGTTCAATTGCAAAGTGATTTCCGCCAGATTGTGCCACATGGCTTCAGTGTCTGGTTTGCTCGGGCCAAGGGATTCAAGAAAAAGAATGGCTCGACCAAAGTCCGAATCGTGGACCGCAGTTCCAAACTCCACCAAGCCTTCATCCAATTCATAGCCAATCCTGTGTGTTCCTTCCTGTGCTATGATCTGCACTCAAAAGCAATTTCACGAACTTTGATTAAGTGATTTGCGAGTGCAATTATTAAATATCGCCAATCAAGGTTTTAGTAAAACAGTAATTGAGGTTTAATATTGTTGCCTACCTCAGTTTTCTTGTTTTCTCGAATAATATCAACAATATCCCCACGGACAGGGAATGTTGTCATACGCTCGGGAGAGTCGATGTTATACCAAACACAAGCGCTGTTCCTCGACTGTGCTACCACAACGTCACTACCTGGAACCCACTGACAAAGCCTAAAAGTAAACGAGTGAAATGCCTAACAGTAACAGGTAGGAAATGCCCCCTCGTGGAAAAGTTTTACTAATAATACGAATTTATGTAGGAATCTACCCACACAGTAGGTTGATGTTTAAGCAATGAGAGGTAGATATTTACTTGGTCTCAATACGGACTTATTTTGAATGAATTTCCAACAACTTTCTCTGCTAGAACCGATGTTCTACATGCAATGCAGTCATTGTATGTAGAACATATGGAACTAATAAAACCACCTTGAACGTTAAGCGCCTATTTCTCCATGCCTGTTCTTCGTAACAGCCTTCTTCCTTTGTAAGAGAAACGCTTATAACAGAAAAGCTCAAAGAAAACGGAGTTATTGAAAAAGAGTCTATTTCCACTAATACACGAAAAACGCAAAAAACACTGTTATATCGGTGTCGGTGATCAAACCATCGTCAGTAACACACAATAACCTTTGAGAAAAGCTCAAGTGGGTGGAAATAGAAAGATATTCATGTATAAGATTAGACTGGGGAGAGATGCTCCTGCACCAAACATACAGGCAAAGCAGACATGAAGAAAATATAATGATAAACAAATTAATTATAATTACATAAATCCTTTTGGCAGAATTAAATGATGACAACTAAGTTGGCTGTGGAATACAGGTGGCACTGGAACATTTTGAATGGGTTTCAAACATACCTGAACATAGGTGCAGTGACCGAGGATTACTTGGCGTTCAGCTGTTCTTGTATCTAAAAGCGAAAGTTTCATCTTTTTGTCCCTGAACAAGAGTTTATGACTGGTTTCGTTGAGCTCGAGCCAATCTATTTTTGAGTCGTGCGACACCTGCATGAGAGCCATCCCATACACAAGGTCCACTAAATAAAAAAGAACAGCATTAGGTTAACTATTCAGAAAGGTTGCCTATTCACTAAGCAAAAGAGACACCTCTTTTCAATCCGACTCTCTCTTTTGGCAAAAGAGATTTTTATAGTATCCATGACGGTTATTCAGTAACTTCTAAAAGAGAGAGTTAGTGGCCATCTTGGCATTTTCGATCTCTCTCAGAGACACCTAATTAGGTGCTTTTTTCTCGAAAGAAAGAGACTTTCTCATTTTTCCTCTGTTTGATAGTGATATTGTTGTGGGCAGACAACACTGTGGCTCGTAAGGAAATTATGATCCGGAAGGCGACCTTTCCCAGCTGATAAGCGACGTGGAAGGAAAGGAAGAGGAGGAGAACGGACCCGTGTCACGGTACTGTAGGCTGTGTGCATGAAGCGATCGATGTCCTTGTGAATATATCACCGCAGAAACCGAGACCGCTATATATTTTTATTATTATCCCTGGTTTCTTGAGTAGGAACAGTAGTTCTCAAAGAGAATAATACAGATGGCGCAGTCGGTAGGACTGGCTGTGCCATCTGTATTATTCTCTTCAAGAACTACTGTTCCTACTCAAGAAACCAGGGATAATAATAAAAATATATAGCGGTCTCGGTTTCTGTGGTGATATATTCACAAGGACATCGATCGCTTCACGCACACAGCCTACAGTACCGCGACACGGTCCCCCTACTCTTCCTTTCCTTCCACTTCGCTTATCAGCTGGGGGACGTCGCCTTCCGGATCATCATCTCCTTACGAGCCACAGTATTGTCTGCCTACAACAATATTGTGTACCATCCTTCGTTCATCCACTACCACATTGGTCATTTTGATGTGTGTTTTTTCATCTCTTAAAGGTAAGTTCATTAAAAATATACATGTATTATCGATTCATGAGTAGAAACGTATATGTACGAGTTTAGGTAGGGAGACCATCTCTCCCGGGAAATTTTTACAATAGATAATCTGTTTTCACTATTTGTTTTAGAGAATAGGCCCCCAGGGTAGATTTGATTTGCTGATTGTCAACGTGATAGTTTGCCTGAAGGAGGCAGTTATCCGGTTTTCGCTGGAGAGGTGGTCAGTTGGTAAAAAATTGGACAACTAGCGCTAATATGGCCACGACACCGTAATAAGAACTAGGCAAGAAATCAACTCACTTATACAGATCGTCTTTCGGTCGATGAGATACGCTAACTTCTTGTTGTCATCAGCAGCGTTTGAGTGTTTCCTTTCATTCAACCGGACACTTATAAAATGCGGATTCATGAATTCAGTCCTGAGAACAAAAGGGAAATTAAGGCTTGTAGAGGCCAAAACACTGAAAATAGTAAGATAGCTTGGCTCCTAATGTTTAATATCTACAAGTACGTATGTTCAATCAGGAGCCGCCCTGGGTAATAGAAAAGGTAATCTAAATCCTGAGGGTTAGGGAAGAGCGGTGGAGGCTACACCATGCAGTTGGAGAAGTTCTCATGACATGGAAGTCCCTGTTACGCACACTTCAAACTTCGGTGGCTTACATTATAATGCTGCTTCCAGTTCCCCTTAGCATTAACCAGCTGCTACAGACTATTTTTTTACTCATATATTTTAGCCAAGCTCGATGTTTGACAAGTAAAATGTCAGGTTTTACGGGATTCGACACTAAACCGCGTTCACAATCCAGCAACTTCCAACATTTGCAGCAAAACTAGGACGATTCCTTCATGCGCTGTAAAAACCCAACTACAAGTTTTTAAAAACAAATCCTACAAACTTCTCATGATAATACGGTAGTTAGAAGGTATTTTATGTTTTGCACAAAAATAGACGGTAACACTGTGGTACCTACCAGGTGGGGCATGCACACAGATTTATTTTATTTTTTAATTATTTTTTAATGAAAGTAGATTTAGAATTTTGACACCAACCGTGCTGTCCTACAATAAGTAGTTCTTTTTCTATGATTTCTCGAAGATTCCAGTAATTCTGACATCATTGCACCCCTCTCGCCCGGCCGGGGGTGAATTACTGGAATTGGAATTGGGGGTGAATTACTGAATTACTGGAAACTTGGAAAAATCATGGAAAAAGAACTACGCATCCTAGGACAGTGCGGTTGGTGTCAAAGTTCTCAGAATGAAATGCAGTTTCATTAAAAAATAAAGAGAGATTATTATTATTTATTTAAAAAAATAATAATATAATCCGCCTTTGTGACCCAACCGCATAGCTACCCCATTTGTTCAGAAAGCTTTGAATTGGGATTTCTATTACCATAAATATACAGATCAACTGACCTGACGGACGCAAGTACGTCGTTATTCCCATATTCCACCAACGTCAACTCTCCTACGTTGAATATGAGGCAAACGTTCGGGTTATCGAAATAAAATTTTTCTTGGCCTCCAGAATCGGGCCACGGAACTTCACTCAGCAGATTACGATGCAAATCCCCTACAAACAAATCACTTGTAGCTGCGGCATTGACAAAATTACTTGTGGTTCTAGGTTCTTGTTGTGTTCTAGGAGTACCAACCTAGAAGAAGCGTCTCAGGCGTCCTGGCCACAAGGTAACGATCGTTCCCAAGTATCCTCACGTCGTCGATTTCATAGCCGAATCTCGAGCGGAGGATGACACCCCGCGAGTTGTCGTCCAGCGGCTTCACAAGCACTTGGCTCGCACCCACGTATGTCAGCTCGAACTTATTTTTCCAAACGGTTCGTCTATGGGAGGATTATAAGATTGAGCGTAATACAGTCTGGCTTGCTGGATTCCTCCAGAATCCTTTGGAAGAACAGTGGGTGAGAACAGTGCACTTGACTCACTTGATGACAGATTCAAATAATTCAACAGATCCACAGAGTGAGCCACAAGCGACTCGTGACCCATCTCTTTTCCACGCGAGTGCTGTGACGGTGTATAAGTTCTCAATGTCTTTGGGAGGTGTCTCTTCCCACGTCATTTTCCTTGGAGCCCAAATATAAGTGCGAACCCTACGTACACGAAAATATATATAATGAATACAGAAACAGACAGTACACGAAAATATATATAATGAATGCAGAAACAGATCGCTGCCAGAAACAAGCAGTAAGTTGCCAAATGCACCATGTCATCTCAGGTAATTCAGTATTTTGATACCTCCTGGAAGAGTCTGTCGTCACTAGCTGGTTGTGTTGAGTACTGGGGGCCTATTCACTAAAATAGATAGTGGAAACAGATTATCTATTTTGAAAATCTCCCGCGAGAGATAGTCTCCCCTCCAATGTCTCCAGGGTTTGTCTATTTTACAGAATAGCTCCAGTGACCTTGAGAAAGAGATATGGATCCTAATGCATGAAAATCCCATAGTATCCATGAAGTGCGAGATGTTTGTGCCCCCGGGAGTTCAATTCCTTAATAATGAACGCATTTCTTAGTAATACCTATTCAATGGGTACCTACCTACCTCAATCCATACTTGGACGTTTTTACTCATGAATCGGATAAAAGTTTAAATGACATTGAAAAAAGTCTCACTTATAAACAGAAAAAGTCGAATTAGGGGGCTTAATGCTTGTATTAGGGGTATTCATGGTCCATTTCGAATGTCGAATCGTCGAAAATCGAATTCGTCCTCAAGCGTGGATTTCATGAGGACCCCTTCGAGTTGGCTGTGTCGAATCGTCGAAAATCGAAATGCTCCTAGCGCTCCTTGCGGTTGTCAGCGAGAACGAAATCAGTACTGATAGCTTATCAGTGATAGGAGCCAGATTTTTGTTGCCTGTTATCAGCGGGATGTGTTTAATGGAGCTGCCGCTACGATCGCTGCTGCAATTCGACGTCGAACTCGCAATTCGAAGCTCCCGGCCCGTGGTATTTCGAATCGTGGAGAATGGCAGGGGCGCATGCGCACTGACTCTTTTCGAATTGCTCAATTCGATATTCGACGTAATTCGACGATTCGACGTCGAATTAGCCAAACCATGAATACCCCTATTATATCTACATCTAATGAACGGCCACTCTTAGGTAGGTAGGTACCTACCTCAACCCGTACTTGGACGTTTTTACTCATGAATAAATAATATGTAGGTATATATTTTTAATGAAAACTGACTATCCTTTATGAAATGAAAAAAAGACGTGATCAAAATCACCAATGTGGTTGAGGATGAACGAGGATATTACACGATTTATCACTGTCAAACAAACGAAAAATAGACTCTCTCTTTCGAGGAAAGACACCTAATTACCTGTCCCTCTGAAAGACATCGAAAATGCCAAGATGGCCACCAAGATGTCTTTTTCGCTTAGTGAATAGGCCCCCTGGAGGCGAGCGCTTTCGATGTAAGGACATCATCATCATCCATAGTATTCTCTCGACGGCCTGATGATGATGTCCTTACATCGAAAGCCCTCGCCTCCAGTACTCAACCAGTTAGTGACGACAGACTCCTCCGGAAGTATGGCAATATTACTTCTTAAACTAGTGGAAATAACCCATTAGATTTAATATCAGGTAATTCAGATTGTTGGATAAGAGGTTGGGGTGCAGACATGACATGGCAATGAACAGAGTTATGGTACAGTTCAGCTAACCTGTTGAAACTTCCGACAGCAACTGCTTGACCGCTGGGGCTACAGGCTGCCACGGTAAATTCCTTTTCATTGGGATAATCGAACTGTTTATACGGATGTCCGTCCGTGTCATAGAACACCACTCTTCGGTCACACCCAGCTGCCATGAGGAAACCACCGGATGGCCAAGCAAGGCAATATGGTGGGGTGGGGTGCACCACTACCCGACACTGCGTGGGTCAAATGAATATTTTTTTAGGCTACTTGTTGAAATATTCACCTTCATAATACCATGGTCCGGAACAGACACATAATACAGTGGGGATCCTTTGCGACACCAACTTGTTTTTTGGTTTACTATTCTGTGAATAATACACCTACGAATTCGCTCAGCATAAAATTTGTATAACACCCCCTCAAAATTTTTTTCTTTCATGTTTCAAGGTGCGTAGATTCCAAAAATGCAATGTCCGTCCGCCATATCATCAAAATCTACTTTATTTTCGATCTAAAAAATTCGTTCATTTGCAAACAGGCTCCATTTGGGCCTTAGTTGTGTCCCGTAACTTCGCAGCCTGATCGGAATATACCCAGGTCTGTTATGGGTGAAAAATAGGGTTTTTTGGTGTTTCAGTAACATGAGCTTGTGAGGTATCGTTTTACAGTTTTTTAGAGCGAGGAGCCCGAATTTGAGATCAATTTTGACCAACGAGCGAAGAACTGAGAGCCTACCAAAGTTTCAGCCTTAAATTTACGTTAAATTTTGGTCTGAAATCGTCGTTCTTCCCCATTTGGGAACATAATTATTTGGGTCCTAGTTCCCTCTGTAATCCAGCTGTTCACCAATCTGACCCCTCCAGCAGTAGTCCGGCGTTTTAGGAAGGACGGGGGGGGGGGGGGGCATGAAAGGGGAAACATGTTTGGTTTTTACAAGATCGTAATAGGCATAACCCTATTTCTGGAGAAATATTAAAGGAAAAGCTACATTTTGTTTTACAGAAAAATTATTAGAAGTAGCATCCCAAGCAAAGAATAAAAAAAAGTCACTTCTGCTTCCTCAGTACCAAAGGTAGTTCAGTAAAGTTCATAACTACTCTAGAAATTGTCGAAAAGGGCTGAAAGTTAGAGGGTAGATGCAAAATGGTACCCTGATGGTTGCAATCAACTTCATCAAATACGGACTGTAACATTCGGATGCGCATGCGCCAACGTGAAATCTTTCTAGAGCCCACAACTACCCTAGAAATGTTAGCCAATTCCTTATAACGCCCTCAACTTCCCGAAAAAATAGTCGTAGTGAGTTGAAATGGCCGGTAGGCGCGGGTTGGAGCATAGATGGTCCTATATCAAATTCATTGAAAAAGTACTGTAATTTTCGTCTGCGCATGCGCCAACGTGAAATCTTTCTAGAGCCCACAACTACCCTAGAAATGTTAGCCAATTCCATATAACGCCCACAACTTCCCGAAAAAATAGTCGTAGTGAGTTGAAATGGCCGGTAGGCGCGGGTTGGAGCATAGATGGTCCTATATCAAATTCATTGAAAAAGTACTGTAATTTTCGTCTGCCCATGCGCCAACGTGAAATCTTTCTAGAGCCCACAACTACCCTAGAAATGTTAGCCAATTCCTTATAACGCCCACAACTTCCCGAAAAAATAGTCGCAGTGAGTTGAAATGGCCGGTAGGCGCGGGTTGGAGCATAGATGGTCCTATATCAAATTCATTGAAAAAGTACTGTAATTTTCGTCTGCCCATGCGCCAACGTGAAATCTTTCTAGAGCCCACAACTACCCTAGAAATCTTCATGAAGCTATGAGATTTGCAGGGTAGGTAGGGCCACACTGAAGTCCCAAATTAAAGTCATTAATAAAGTACAGTAGCTTTCGTATGCGCACGCGCAAACGTGAAACCCTATGGAGGGTGACAAATGCCCTAGAAATTGTTGTAATGCGCTGTGGAGAGTAGGTGTGTGAATGAATACCTATAATAGTCATATTACGCTTATCATTAACCCTCTTACTGCAACTCCTTTTCCATCGTACTATTTTGTTATTTTTGAAAGTCTCAGTTTCAAACCCATACGCGGACGTTTCAAACACATTTAAGGAGAGTTTCAAATTCCATGGAATGGACCCACCAACTAATATATATGTCCCTGTTACATAGGCGAGGACGTGTTTAGACCTGTTTTCACAAAGGAATAAGCGGTTCGACGTTTTACACGTTTGCGCATGCACAGTCTCTACTACCGATCCAAATGCAACGAAATTCATATGGGACCAACTAGGACCTAACCCCGTCACGAAGTATTACGAAGTTTAATGCCATCACGACGGCGACTCCATGAGTCAACAATATGTCAAACCTGTTTCTCCATTGCGTTGTCATCTGCCACGTAATACCGTATGATACTTCCATCAGCGTGTCCTGACACAAAACCAGTTCCTCGAACGCTGCAACAGAAATCATCGAAAGGAAATCAAAATGATGAACACTGCCTCTAACTGAACTTCTCCTTCTTCCTCTTAGACCGTCCTCTAAGACCTAGATCATCGAAAAAATCCTGCTGTGACCCTGATCCACAAGCACCTGCTGAATGACTGTAGTATATTTCTTATCACAAGGAAATTATTTGGTACTTCACCAGTACCTGGTATTAGTCATGTACCTCCTAGTTCCGTGAATTTCCATTCAACAGCGACTTACTTTGAGGCTAAGCATACGACGTAGGAGTTGGTGGCGTACAATGTTTGCGTCTTGTTTGATGCTATGTGGGCAGCCCGAACTTTGCCGTCGACTTGCCCAAAGATGATTGGCCCTTCGCTGAGCCAGATGAGACATGTGATTGGGGACTGCTGCGGGAATTTGCTACAAATAACTTTCTTGTCACCCCTGGAATGTTAATGCGGAATTTTTGTCAAAAGCTTTGTTGAAAAAAAAAAACACAAAAAAAACATAACTTTTGGAAAAATCGTAGTTTGAAGCTCATTTTCAAAATTAAGCGGCGTTTTACAAATTAGGGTGATTAAAAGTAAAAATTTGGTAACATATGACGTATCAGGTCTATTTACATCTGACTGGCTGTTGGCCCAAGGAGGCGGAGCCAAGCTTCAAAGGTGAAGGTTCTCAGTGCTACCAACAATCTGACACTGGAAATGGCAAACCTTTTAGGCAACCTTCAAGAACCTTTGCAGTGGTCTTCATGAACCACTCCTCGGTTTGATTTTGAGGACGTGATTTTTAAATTTATTTATACATTTGCGTTTTCATCCATCCATCAATTGCAGTTCTGTGCATCGTTTAAACTTGAGTGGTTGGATTTGAGTTCAACTACTCAACAATTTTCCTGATACGTCGTTTCTAGCGGGAACTCGGAAATTCAGATTTCACAATCGTTTTCTGCCAAGACTTTCCGACATGAACACCTCATTATGTGGTCAATACGTGTTAATTTCCATTATTGAAGAGAATTTGACAAACAATCAAAAAATGAGAATCTATAACCCATAAAAACTGCCAATTGTCTGCATCAACAAGCCAACAGCATTGAATTTCAAAAATAATGAATACCAATAAGATTTCCACTTACCATTCTTCTCCGAGTTTGTAAATGTAGATAATGTTGTCCGTTTGACCAACGGCTATTTTGTTTGAGTCCGGGGAAAATGCCAAGCCTTTTACCATGTAGCTCATTCTGCTATTCTATAACACGTAGCACTTCGTTAATCTCAAATCAAATTTGTACCACCCTGTCCTGAGTTATTGTCAGTTTTCATGGTGCTCACCTTTGAATGGGCTGGTTTGGTGGGGAATTTGTCCCTTTTCACACCCTCCTCATCGTACAAGATGATGCACCTTTCACTGTTACATACTGCCAATTTCAGGTTGTTGGGGGACCAAACCATGGCCATAACGCTAGCAGGGCCATCCTAAATACAGGAATATTATTATAATATTTTCACAGTGAGTTGAATTTTTTTTTTTTTTTAACCTAAACCACTTTCATCAATAAGGGTCAGGTGGGGTAATTGGGAATCAGGGGTAATTGGGAACAAGCACATTTAGCGCTCATGGGGCGCTTGTGGGCACTAAACAACTGTGAAACCTGAAAGTCAACATCACTACTGAATGGTTGATGGCGTTCCCGCCTTTTTTGGGGATCACCTGGTGGGAGTGGATTGAGGCTGAAAAACAGTGGACAGTTGGTTTTGAAATCTGAATGAGCAGACGCGAAGTTGAGGACTCTTCCTGGTTACACATTCAAGAGGTAAGAACTTTTTATAGTTAATTATTATTGCTTAAATAGTCTATTCATTCTGTGGATATCAAGTCTAGCTTAAAACATTTTCTACTACCCTGCAGACAGACATTCCCAATTACCCCTGAGTTTTTTTACCTCAGGGGTAATTGGGAACGAAATTTGGAACACTTTTCCCTCAACCAAAAATGCTAATGGAGGCTGTTTTTGGCAGTTTAACGATATGCACTGGTAATTTACGTTACAGTGACGTCAAGGATGCCAAGAACATACACCAGAAAGAAGCCTACGCCATCCTACATTGTGGATGACGTGGCTCAAGCTGTCCACGATAATCTCCCCACCTGACCGTAAACCTTTAAATAGTTCGCAGGTAAGTTTGACAAACTTTTACGTAAATAAATTTACAAATTATAGGTAGGTAGATACTTAATTAACAAATAAGTAGGTAATTTTATGTTAAAAAATTAACAAAAAACAGGAATTCTAAATATTCTTGTGGCTGGGAAGCTGCTTCAGGGTTTCATAGATGGGGCTCGGGAACCGGATTGAAGGAGAACCCCAAATGTTTGACACGAAATTGAAAAAAAAGCGTATTTTAGGAATGAGAGAACTCTGAATGGAAAAAAATACACTTGTAGAGAGGGGTTGAGTAATACGATGTGCCTGGGTGGTCAGGTATGACGGGGCCACGGGCTGAACTAGCTTTGTTCGTTCTGTCCTTGTGGGGCTAGCTCCGAGCAAGTTCAGTTGCTGCTGAGGCGAACTTGCTTGGTGTAAGGTGACCTCTCAACATGGGTCGCTGTTGCTTGGTGAAGGGTGAGCCTGGAGCTTATTCGGAGCAGCTCGAACGAGTCAAGGGCACATGCGCGGAACAGCACGGCTAAGCTGCCCCTGGTCTTCTCGTGAGAAACGCGAGGGCTTACTCGGAGCAGTTCGGAGGAAGCCCCGCGGCCAGTACGAACATGAATCACCTGCCTTGGGAGAGCACCAACACAGGTTCACTTGGCCCGGAGCTCGCCCTGTGTCTGCACAAACAGCGAATCTTTGCCCCACCCTTACTGTGCACGCCTGGTTCGCTCTTAACAAGCTCTGAGAGACTGCACGAACAGAACGAACATTCTGGTGCTTTTCGTAACTACCTACGTTGTTTTCTAGTCAATAACCTCTTGTCAACGAATGAAATCTTGAAATCTGTACTTACTTTTGCCTGCGTAATATTTTTTAGGTGTTTCAGCTGCATTATCCGGTTTCAACTCCAAGATATCAACCCTGAAAAAGGCTGGAGCTAATAATCTTGTCAGCGCAGTGCCTAGTAAAAATAATTATTGCCTCAACTTTGCAGAGAATCCTTATAGTTAGCTGAGTGTAAAAATCGGAATCTGATAGAATGACAGTTGCTCTCGAAATAGTCGGTACTTGTCTGTTAGATCCCCCCCCCCCCCACCCAGTGTCTTATCAACTATCGAAACAATCGGAATAAATTATCATGTTGGGAAACACGGGGAGCATGGTGCACAGGTATATTGATAGTAGAAACGGAATATATTGAGTGTTTTAATAGTTAAAAAGACCGTGGGGGAAGTATAACAAGTAGATAAATGGTTTGTTCAAACAGACAGTCCTGGGCCAGTCCAGAACGGAAATGTGTTCTGAAAATGAGGGGAAAGAACTGTCCAGGATTGAGTCCAGAACTGTGTCTATCCGGATGTGCAATGATGATTCCAAACAGATAACCTGAAGCACTGTAACCTTTCACATAATCTGAAGGTAGAAGCATCGAGTGCCCATCAACAGGATCAACAGTCCCCTAAAAAGTCCAGGACTGTCAAGGAGGGTTCACATCCATCCGGAAAGTGCGTACGAGCAGCTGATTGGTTGGACATCAGCTGGGGAGGGGGGAATATTCTTTCCGGAGAAGCACTTTTGAAGCGAACTGTACGCATCTGATTTTTCAGATATTTTCCGCTCCGCATCTGCGCAGTTCACTACTGCGCATACAGAATGGCGTCGGCAACCGAAACAGCTGTGGGAGGAAGCGCGGGAAACGAGTTGTCAGCCAAACTTCCGCGATTCCCCTCCATCCCTTCCACTGCTTTTCACTAGCTTCCCCTATCCGTATTTCCAAACGGCTCCGGATGGATGTGAACCCTGCTTCAGAACTAGTCCCAAAGGCCCTGGTCCAATCAACCAACTCTCTATCCAGGACCAGTTCTGGCACTGAACGCACAAAAAGGGGCGTGGCTTGGATTGAACGGTCCGAGACTTCTGTCCGAACGAACCTAAAGCTCCCTATAATTACCCAACACATCACTGGACCGACTAGGATGATACCCGAATGGATGTTGTGACATAGTTACATTCAGATTCAGAGAAGTTAACAATCTTCTTTACCCCGTCTTGAGCTCAGTTCTTTGTTTCACCGATATTCAAGTTGAGAAAACAGCAAGTAGGACCTATTGTTTACTTTTACAGATCACTGGATTTACAAAAAATTGCCCTAAATAGTGGTTGGAAGCAAAAGATTTTTGAGACTACTGGAGAACGGCAACATGTTACTCAACTGTAATAACTTCTATGGAGACTAGAATTGATTTTACTTGTATTTATTTTTCAATAAATTGAACACTGGCATTTTTTTTTTTTAAATTGAAAGAAATGATAACGCTGAAAAATGAGAGTAGAGAGTTCATGGACATGTTTGTTATGAATATGACAGGTACCTAGCAGGCCTGTCGTGACGCGTGTTGAGATGGTCGTCAAATAAGCCTACCTGAGAGAATAATCCACAAGCACTTTCCTTTGAAATATTACCGATATACTTATTGGATTGGGAATAGGAATAATATTAACGTTTTCATCACAAAGGGTTTTAGCTAACCAAGTTTGTGTTGAAGTTTTGACTTGTTGCTAGGGAAACCCCAGGCTCATTACTATGGATACAACTACACAACAAAGAACAGTCGCCTTTCTTGCCCTCTCAATTCAAACTCAACAAAGAACTCAACAGCCTTTCTTACCCTCTAAACTATCTATCGGTATCTATTGGGGCCCAATCGAAAGTTCGGTCCAAGCCGTACATACCTAGGCTGCAATTATGTGAAAATGGAAGGAAGTGACAAACCTGTCATTTCTTGGCCGAATTCTACCGATGAAAGTTCCCTGTGATTCCTGAAATATCATATTGCACAAACCCCCGGACCCGTAGGGCTTCGAGATTTACACATCTGGGAGAGTCCTGTTCCGTCACACGGAAGACTTCATAAAGCAGGAAAATGGCTGTCGAGATCGAAGATCCACCGGAGTCCCAACTCGGTATTGGCGGAGAGGATGAGCCTGAACCAGCTGCTACACAACAGAGCCACCGGTGTTAGTTCGTCCAAAACGTTGTCAATTGCAGCCAATCTTTTCCATTTCAAGTGTAAAGCAACGTGCAGTATGTGGTTAAAAACGGATGTCCTACCTTGTTTTGGTCCAAAAAGCTTGATGTTCTTCATTCTTGTTAATAACAATTTAACATTGATGTTCACCGTCACTCGCGTCTCCAAGATGTTTTTCCAGCAGGAATCAAAATATTTCTCTATCATTTGGAACTCCCAATTTAAATTCCAAAAAGATGAACAACTTGAAATTTGCGATTTTGACATTTATATCGGAATTTTATCAGAACCGGCGCCTGCCGCTTCCAGTTGTTGTTGATCTGGTGATTGATAAGTCTGTTGATAACGAGTATCAACAAACAACGTAATCACTCTTCTTCTACTTCTCATCTACCATTTTTTGCCTGGGTTGTTGCCGTATTGGACATACGTCTCAAGTTGATGGAGTAGTGCAGTAGAAATTCCAACATTATCAAGGCATGTGAAGAAATAAGAGGTATTCGAGCGCTACAGATCCAACTCCGATTTTCTATAGTTTTCATTGCAATCTACAGTTGTCATTTTGCAGGTTTCATTGCAAGCGTATGGCAACAAGCGTACAGTATGAGCGTTTATGTACACGCTTCCAGCGGAGGATCCAAAAAAAGTTGGATCTACTGCTCGTTCAGTACCTATTTCATTCCCAGGAGAGATCCGAATTTTTATTCACCAAATGTTCCATAATTATATTACACACATGCTGCATCCACCATTTACCGGCGAAATTCGTACAAATCCTGCCTCGCATTTTCCCCATCAAATACCAAAATAATGACGTCAAGTCTAATTTCCACTATTGGCTCCTTGTTGAAACACACAATGAAATGAAAAAATTTAATCTTGCAACTCATAGGCAGGTACCTACCTGCATTTTTGTCGAGTTCAGATGATGCAGTTCTTTTGCATTATTTATTCATTTTCCCTCAATTTTTTAATTTCAATTTTTCTCAAATTTACCAGTGGATGTAGTCTGTTTTTTCCGTCCATATTCCTCGGGCACATTCTTGTAAATTTTCATAACAAAGGTCCATCGTTTTTCAAATGTACAATTTTCCTCTCTGAAATTTATGTTTAAATATTCGCATTTAGCCTGTAATATTTGCTTTAGTTATATCAAGAACTACTTATTCCCGTTCAAACTTTTTGCAATTACTGGATCACAAATAAAAACGAAAATCACACTTGTAGCCCGAAATTTTATTTCACCTTTATATTCTATTCAATTTGTTCCTTTCGACGCAGGTATTTTTTATTTAATTTTTCACTCGTTCTAAGTACAGACGTACTTTTCCTGATAACGACTGTTTTCACCTCGATCAATAGTCCATACTACTAACAGAAATGTTGATAAAATTCAGTTACCTACCTACTAAATCTCCGAATCTCAATTTTGTTTTTTGGATTGTATACTGATCTCAAGGTTCAACTAATCTAAATTTCTCTGGAAGGATTGATTGAGATTTTCTCGCCTCCCCCTCCTCGCACAAGAGAGGAGGAGACTTCATAAGGGGAATCATAATTATCCTCCTCCAACGTAGTATATATTTTCTGAAAGGATTGACAGGGATGTTCTTCCATTATGAAATGCGAGCGCCAGATATCCGCGCAGAAGGGCGATTCCACCACTCACAACTAAATTAGTTTTCACACTTGATAGAAAGATTACCTCCGTGTATCATCCCTCTGGAGTTGCTGTGACTTCTGTAGGCACTAGGTACCTACCATGGGTACCTACTTGCCTCCCACGCAGTTCATACTCTACCTGTAGAATGCACAGACCTATCTGTCGTGGTATCCTCCCAGAACCACTCCTTGTAAACTTGCGATCTCGCCAAATAAACATAGAAGTGGGGATGGAAGACGAGGGGGAACCGAGGAGCCCAGTGGGGATCCCCACCATCCTCCACTAGCTGGAGGATGGAGGGAGATAGCCCTAAGGGCTATAAATACTCGCCTCCTTCGCCTTTCTAGCCATTCTACACTCTCCTCAAGTCGCTAACTTATCTCTCTCTCCTCACTCCTCATCTCTCTCCTCAAACCTAAAAGATCCTAGCCATGGTGGTAGTTCGCCTATAACCAAACCAGGCAGCTCTCCCTAAAAGATCTTGGGCATGGTGGTAGTTCGCCTATAACCAAACCAACCAAGCATCCATCCTAAAAGATCCTGGGCATGGTGGTGGTCCGCCCATAACCAAACCAGGCACACTCCCAAAAAGATTCTGGGCATGGTGGTAGTTCGCCCATAACCAAACCAGGCACGCTCCCGAAAAGATTCTGGGCATGGTGGTGGTCCGCCCATAACCAAACCAGGCACGCTCCCGGGCATGGTGGTAGTTCGCCCATAACCAAACCAGGCACGCTCCCGAAAAGATTCTGGGCATGGTGGTAGTACGCCTATAACCAAACCAAGCACATCCTCCCTCAACACCTCTCGTAGTGGATGTGCGTCCATTATACATTCACTACACTATTACACTATCGAAGGCCTTTGATTCCGTCCACATCAAACTCTTAGTTCACAAATTACAAGTCATTGGCTTTCATGGATCCTTTCTCTCATGGCTAGAACAATATCTCACGAACAGGGAACAAATAGTTAAGGTTAACAACTCCTGCTCAAATCCTTTCATTGCACTGAGTGGTGTCCCTCAAGGCTCCCACTTTGGTCCTTTATTCTTTGTCTTATTTATGAATGATGTTTCCCAGGTATTCTGTACCAGCTCCATTCGTTTCCTCCTCCTAGCAGAGGATCTAAAAAATGTTCACTAAGGTAAAATCGAACAAGGACTGTCAAGCATTACAACATTCACTCACCTCATTCTCCAAATGGTGTGATATGAACGCCCTCTCTCTTAATGTCTTTTAACTTTTTCTAAACTAAAAAAATACTATTTATTTTGACTATTCTATTAACAATATAAGTCTTGAAAGAGCATCATCTATTCGAGACCTGGGTGTTACATTTTCCTCTTCACTCTCATTTTCTGAACACATTGACCTGATTACTAATAAAGCTATCAAACAGCTTGGCTTCATTACCGGTTTTTCAAAACCGTTCCATTCAACTGACACAGTCATTACTCCATACAAATCTTTACTTCGCCCTCTTTTAGAATTCTCAACCCCCGCTAGGTCTTCTTACAAAAAATAAATATATATAGAATCAACTGAACGAATACAAAAAAATTCTTAAGACCTTTAGTCTTTCGTCTTTATTGATATGTGTACAGAGGACCTGGGTCCCACCTAGTGTACACAATGGCAAAATTAATCGGTAATTGGCGTACAAGATTAGTAGTAAAAATTTGTATTATTGAGAGAAAATTAAATCGAAAAGGAGAGCAGGAAAATGAAGAAGAGGTTAGAGGAATGAAGAAAAAATGAAGAAGAAAAATGAAGAAAAGGTTAGAGGAATGAAGAAAAAATGAGGAAGAAAAATGAAGAAAAGGTTAGAGGAATGAAGAAAAAATGAAGAAGAGAAGGGTAGAGGAATGAAGAAGAGAAAGAGAGAAAAAAGAAGAAGAAAGATAATATGAATGGCTGCTACACCCGTAAAATGGGCCATACACCGCCTCCTGAACGACGAACAGGTGGGTGACTCCTTTACAGCCCTGGGGAGGGCATTCCAAAGCCGTACACCACTCACCCCGATAGAAGTCTCCAAAGACGAGGAGTGTTGTGGCATCAAGAGGCCCAAGGATCTAACCGATCTAGTTTGGGCAAACATACCCTTGAGATACTCAGGATGAGCCCCCTTAATATATTTGAAAATAAAACACAGTAGATTTACTTTCATCAAATCACTGATGCCACAGCCAATCAAAGATTTATAGTAGGGACTTATGTGCTCCCTTCTCGAGGCATTGCAGATAAATCTGACGCAGGAGTTGAATGCCACTGTCAGGTGCCTCGTGACATCTGCTCTCAATCCTGTACTAAAAATTACATCAGAGTAAGTAAAGTATGGCAGGATAAGACAGGATAAGACTTTACAGGCGTTTAGTTGCAAAACACTTACAAATCACTTTTTTGGCTTTTCGCAAAGTCCTGGGACAGCTCTACAACCTCTCAAAGCGATTCCCACCGAATCCAGTTCGATCCTCTAGAAAAATGGCTTCAAAAACGCGGCTCGTTGCAAACCCAGCTCGTTCCAAGCTTACGGAAGCTGCCGCTTGGCGCGTAGTGGAGTCCCCACCACAAATCGGTTGTTGGGATTCTGTGGTTCACGTGAATCTGCAGTCTACCTTTTGTTTTGGGTTTTCCCTGCAGTGTAGTCTTCCTTTTGTTTTGGTGCTTTCTCAATTATTATTGTTCTGTGCCTTTAAGAAGATCTCCAAGAAAGGCAAAACGTTTTCGGATATTGCAGTGAACCCTGTCACTGTAGGAGTTCCAGTAGCACCGGCAAAACTAACAGATGTTGGAAATTTGTTAGCAAAACACTATGGATCCGACTGGAGGGAACTCGAAACACTACAATACTATAAAGACGTCCTTTACCTCGCAGAAAACAACGTCGATCCAAATGAGCCATATTGTGTAAATGCGACTTCAAACGAAAATTGTTTCTCCTAATTCGTCAATAATAATTGAATTATTCCTTTCTTTTATTATTCATTTATTCTCTGGAATTCATTTATTATTCATTCACCGTGTCTTGTGTACAAATAAAAACTAAAACAGAACATGTGTTATTTTATGGCCTATTTCAGGGAAAACAGTACTTTTTTGTACTGGAGTTTTGAATTCAATTTACCTATTACATTCATGAGCAATAAATCACAAAATAAGAAAAGGTACAGTATAAAATATTGACTTTACAAGAAAAATTGAAAGAAAAATGACCCGAATTGCAGCAAACCCAGCTCGATCCAAAAAACTGTTTGAATTTAAAAATACTAAAAAAAATTTAATGCCGGTAATAAATGTTGGGGAACTTTCCTAGACCTCTGTTCTTTCAAAAAAAGCATGATACAGGTACCGAAATTCAAAGGAATGGACATGAGACGTTTTTCGCCTCTCCTGTAAAATTTTTGAAAATGGATTGAGTTGGTTTTGCAACTAAAGGCCTTTAATTTTTTTAATCTCACTGCTCATAAAATTCTTGAGTGGTTTTATCAAGTATAAGGCGTAATAAACTCTGCTGCAAATCATAGCCACATGTTTTTGCCACGACAAACGAGAATCAAACACCACACCAAGGTTTCTAACATGGTCCTGAAAAGTAGCCTCCGGTCAATTATGAGAGACAGGAGTCCAGCCAAATCAAAATCCCCCCCAGAGAACAAAATGGCCTGGCTCTTCCCAGGGTTCAATAACACCATTTCCTACTGTAAGCCCACTGGTTAATATTATTTAGGTCAGTGTTGAGACTATCAATTGCATGAGCAACTTGGTTATAGGAACATTGGGTATACAATTGCAAATCATCAGCAAAGAGAATGTATCTAGATGGACCAATGCACTTTGGGAGGTCATTAATGAACAAAGGAAACAGCACAGGCCCAAGAATTGATCCCTGCGGCACACCATACCTGAGAGGAAGCCCATCTGACATTACAGAACCAACCCTAACAACTATATTGCTACTACTAAGAACTATATTTTTTTAAATGGGTGGTGATCTGAATTCTGTAAACTACCACATCGATTACAATTCCTTAATGCTTCAGTTATCATTGGACACGCTTGAGGATCGCTGAGAACGTTTTGATTATGTTTTTGTTTAAAATCGTAAACGGTCTGATAAACGCCCCCGAACGTCTCTCCCAGATTAGTTTTCTTGTTCCCCAATTAAATACCCGACATCATTCAACATTTTCTCCAGCTTTCCATTATAATGCGTACACTTTGTTTTCTCCCTTAGACCGTCTTCAACGTATTGGCAATAATAATCAAGACATTGACATTGTGATGAATTTAAAATTGGCGTATATTCATCGCGGTGGTGTGAGGAATTGCCCAGGCGGTTATGAGCGAATCACCACCGACATCTGAGATCTTTTTGGAGAGGTTTTGCCCAGGCGGTTATGAGCGAATCACCACCGACATCTAGGATCTTTTTGGAGGTTGTGTCCAGGCGGTTATGAGCGAATCACCACCGTCATCTGGAATCTTTTGGGAGAATTTGCCTAGGCGGTTATGGGCTGACCACCACCGTCATCTAGGATCTTTTAGGTTGTAGGAGAGAGCAGGGTAGGAGGAGAGAGAGTAGCCAGCGGCTGGAGGAGGCGTCGAATGGCTCAAAAGGCGCAGGATCCGAGTTTTTATAGCCAGGAGAGCCGACTCCCTCCAACCCCCTGTTAGGGGTTGATGGGGGGGCTCCAGGTTGTGCACTTGGATCCTGTGGCTTGTCTCCCCACTCGTACCGTTTATTGGTAGCATCTAAAGTTTGTAGGTGAATATTTGGCGAGAACTTAATGCTAGATGGAGTGGTTCCTGGAGGGACTCACGACAGACATTTTCAATACATACTTCTATTCATCATTTGAAAAACATAAGAACATTTAAAAATGTAACACCTAGTAGGAACTTACTAATTATTCTGTCTTCATTTCCTTTTACTTTAGTTCCTTACCTATCTGTTTTATTATATTTTTACTAACGCACTCATTTCATTGTGAACAGTTTATTGTACCCATTCGATTAAGCATTGTAAAAAGGCCTTAAATAAAATAAAATGCGCCCTCATACCGGTCAGAACACTACAGGTAGCTAGCATGTTAACAATCAACAACAGCGACACCAAATATTTATTTCATTTTTCAAATTACAACACTTCATCCCTCCACCTAAACACTTATAAACATATAAATATTACCAAGATATCACAGTTTATTTAGTCATTTAACTTCATAACACCACTACCTCGTTTCAAGGGTGAACAATAACATTTTTGTCAATACTGTTTAAATACCTGTAAAATTTGTGCTCAGTGGCACTTGAGGGGGTTTTTTCTTCTAAAAATGGATACATTCATTAGGCTAGTTACAAATGATTAGCACCAACCTACCTCTGACACATTTTTTACACACTTACATATTTGAATGCCGATGACTACGGAAGACAACTAAATCTAAATCGGCTTCGTTACAATCGATTTCCATTGATATGTCGATAAACGAACGTAAAATATTTTGTTTAAAAAACAATTATTAACCTAATAGAATCATTTGGCAACTTCGTATTTGTGCAGTCCTTTCATAACTCTGTAGATATACTACACACCCCAGTAAAGTTACGTAGGTAGTTATTTTGCTAAATACAATATCAAATTGCAACATTGAATGCCTTTCATGTCCGTCTTCAAGATTCAAACGGTAAGTATCTCAATACAAGATTTCATAAATGAACGATCACTTTTTTTATTTATTTAATTTATTTTTTTTTAAAGTCATGCAGGTAGGTCATTTGCAATTTATCTATTTTAGTTTGATTTTTTGATTTCGAGCCTCCAAAAATCTAAAATAACAGGGTAAAAACTCCGCCTTGTAGGTATTTGTACATTTTATTCAACGTGGAGTCGATTCCGTCACTAACTATGCCACTTTTTCGAACAGTCGTGTAAAATTTGAGTATCATGAAAAATTAATTACGAATTCTCGATACAAGATTTTCATAAATGAACCTTAATCACTATTTCTTTTTCTAGTCATGCAGGTAGGTCACTTGTAATTTATCTATTTTAGTTTAATTTTTTGGTTTCGAGCCTCCAAAAATCTAAAATAACAGGGTAAAAACTCCGTCTTGTAGGTACTTGAACATTTTATTCAACGTGGAGTCTCATTCCGTCACTAACTATGCCACTTTTTCGAACAGTCGGGTAAAATTTGAGTATTAGTGGGTCAAAATTCGGTAAGAAAAGTGTAAAAATGATGAAAAATTAATTACAAAATCGTGGATTAATAACATAGGTAGGCACAATTTTGGTTCCGTGTCTGTATGTGGTCAATTCGTTGTCCCGGGGAAAACTTTGAAATTATGGTCCGATTTTGATGAAATTTTCAGGGATTGTGCGGGTTAGCCTCTAGACCGCCCCCTATGAATCCCATCGCTGTCGGGCCAATGGTAATGTGCGCGCATGCGCAAACGTGAATTTTATTAAACAACGATTTCTCAATTATTTATTAATGAACCGATTTCGCTATTCAGAGGGTAGTTGGGGGGTGGCTTGAAGACGATTGCCTATGAATTGCGCCGTGATTGGATCAGTGATATCCATTGCGCATGCACAAACCTGAAATTGATTGTCACAGGCAGAACTTCAGAACAACTAGAGCGATTTTAGTTTTATATCAATTCGGACTTTGTAGGTGGTAGTACGTGAAATTTAAAAAAATAAAATAAAAACTGGCGATAAAACTCGTTACGACTTACCCATTAAGACGAATTACCATGTCAATTTGTAGTGTGTGATGTACCTGTTCGAATTAGCCAGCGATTGGTATTGCCCTAACGGGAAATGCACGAACCCTGTTATCTATCACCTGATTACAGATTGAATGGTACGTCTACGATAGGGAGTGCTGGCGAATAACTTAATGATTCTTTCTGGTTACATACGGTTTTGCGCATTCTTATACCCCTAGAACTAGGCTCACACGGAGATGCAGTTCCGGACGGAAATCCGGTACAGCACGCGTTCGCCGTAATTTTTTCCTTAGAGACGTTCACATGGCAGAGGAATCATAATCGGAAATCTAACCGGCAAAATCAACCAGGAATGTCAATTTCCAGTATGACTGAACAACCAAACAGGAGAGGTGTGCGCAGTAACCTCTGCGCAGATATGGCAACGGATCAGACACCGGAAAATATCTGGAGATTTTGATATAGTATCCATGATATTGCGTTGCAATAATCCATTTTGCTAATTTTTGGCCAATAGCACTGCAGAATGACTTGCCATCCGAAATTGTCTTCTGTTTGGTTGTCCAGCCATTTTGTAATTCGACAGTCCTGGATGATTTTGTTGGTTAAGATTTCCGGTTTAGAATTCGCTGCCATGTCACTGCATGTGCTGTGTTTGCTGCCTCTTCGGCAAAAATTATGGCCAACGCCCGCTGTACTGGATTGCCGCCCGGAATTCCGTCTCCATGTAAACCTAGCTTAAGTCCTCATACCTGATACAAAACACTGGCTCGGAGTTACGTTTCTGATAACACTACATAACGAAGACTGTGACGTGAATCGGGTTGTGATTAGGTATTACCTTTCGACGAGGTTTACACTTCTACAGTTCGATGGCACCACCACCAGCAAAACACCAGAAAACGGAGGAGAAAAAAAGAAGAAGAACCTTCGGTACAAGATTTGAAACAAATGGTTAAAGAGTTGGCAGTAGTGAGGAAACGATTGGTAAGTTCAGGGCCGCCGGAGGCTCCAGCGGGAAGGGAGGAGATTCAGGGATTTCATTCGACAAATACGACGAGTCAGTAGAGGATTTCAAAACTTACGTTCAGCGGATGAATGTGTATTTCGAGTTGTAAAGCGTTCCTGAAGAAAAGAAAGTTCCTTGTTTTGTATCATCGATCGGCACGAAGTTGTTTAAATGATACTGAAAAATCTGCTTTACCCTGACGAATACTCCTCTATAACTTTTTTAGAATTATGCAAGGTTCTGGAGGATAATTTTCAAACTCCGCCTCTCATAATTCCATCCAGGTATGTATTCTTAAACAGGAAGCAACACGAAGGTGAGTCACTTCTTGTATACATGGCAGAATGGGGTATTCCGGTCTATTTTTTAAAATTTTTTTTTTCGAAGTACCTTGCCTAGGGTTAACGAAAATCGAGTCCATTCGCCGGAGAATTGTTCGTATAAAATTAGGAAGACAAATGAAAGCCGGAAATTTGAAAAAAAGGAGGGCATACAGTGGGCTTGTGACGTAGGCGTAGGAGAGCCTAAAGGCCGGTATGGATATTTGAATATCGCAGGGAAGCATCCATGCAAGCCTCTTTTTTTGTCCTTGGCTGACATTTCAACCCCAATACGCACAAAATACTGAACGGGTAAAGATAAAACAGAAAAATAAACAGCAAAACGAGGTTGTACGATAAAGTGAGCTCTCATGTGAAGCATGGATACTAGTGGTATAGCGTCCATGCATGTCGCTGACCTCGGTCGTGACGTAAACGTAGGAGCTGTAGGAGCCGCGCCCACTTTCGAATTCCCTTTTGTTTCTTTTGCATTATCTTTCACCCTATACGAATGAATGACGTTTTCACGCACGCTACATACTTTTTATATTCCCTTCAGCTGAAAACTGCCAACCAACATCCTATTTTCAGACCCACTGGAATACCCCATTATGCCGACTTGCTGGGCCCTGTGAGTACCCATCTAGAATGCTCAATACGATGCTACGCGATGTTTTTGTAAGTGGTTTATGTTCTAAAGAGTGTGTTGGGTAAACTGTTCGAAAAAGACGATATAGCTTTAAAAGGAACATCAGAAATCGCCCTGGTTATGGAACGTGCTGAGGTGGGCACAAGTGAAATTTTGCACACTTCCGGTTATGAAGATAAGCTCCACTGCCTGAGCTGTGCCAAATATGGGCATTTTGCTGGGTCTTCTTTGCTAAGAGAAAAACCTTTGTTGTACCTTTTGTGAAAAGGATCACCACATAGAGAAGGTCTGCCTTTTTTAAAAGACAGAAGTCACTCATAGAGGTTCTATCAGACAGCGAATATGAATCAGATGATGAACCCACTTATTTGATAGGTGATGATGCGAAGTGATCCATAACATCGTGTTTCTTCAACAATCATAGCCTCAAGACCTAAGTACATGCATACTTGTATATTCTTAGTGAACCGTGTCGTTTCTCAAGTGGTTTCCCAAGTCAGTGATGGGATCAGGAGTCCGGTTCTATGACGATTATGTCGCAGGGGTCCTCCACTGGGGATGCCCGGTCAGCAGATCTGGGAAAGAAATCGTCGAAGCAAGTCAATTCAATAATTGATTTATTCAGTACCTATAACACAAAAAAAGTGGTTTTCAAGGAAAATATAACAACATCAAGTGACGAAACTGAAGGGTTCTTCCTAGTTCATATTGATGAGCTCTGATAGCGTGCATTTAGAAGAATGGATTTTATTTTATTTATTATTTGGCATTCTTTTCATCCAAATTTTTCCAAAAAATTGATTAGGTAGGTAAACCGAGGTAAGCAGTAGGTACACTAGGTACTCTAATTCGTCCAATGTATTTATGGCTACTGTTTGGGTCAGGCAAGTAACTATGAACAATCCTCTAAGGTCCCCAGTTCCCTCGGAGCCTGGTACGGAAGCCCTGAGGATGTGGGTTCAATGAAAAGTACCCATGACTTGGGTGAATCACTCAACTATTTACAGTTTCATTACTTTACAAAAAAAGTACAAGAAAATAGTTTTTTTAAATGTTATTGATGAAACATGTCATCGCAAAGATATAATGACCTGGAAAAAGGCGGGGCAGTTCGGTCGAAGGTTTACTCAACAAGCCAAGAAGCGAACCAGAACTGAAGTAAGTGATTCGACAAGAGGTGGCAGCTATTGCTCCACGAATGGTTCAGCAGGTGATATCGGGAGAGGATCGAAGAGTGCGTGCGCCGAAATGGACATCATTTGTAGGATTTAATTTCTTAAACTTGATTTCAGTCTCTTGATTATGTAATGGCAAGTCCTAATGAACAGGTTTCATAAAAATAAAAAATAAAAAATAAATACTTTGCTGTACATTTTTTATAAAGCAATGAAACTGTAAATAGTTGAGTATTACTTTCCCATTTTTAAATGAAAGTAGATGTCTTTCTAATAATTTTGAGACCAACCACACTGTCCTAACATGAATGTTGTTCTTTTTCTATGGGCTTTCAAAGTTTCTGCAACAAGTGACGTCATTGCATCCCTTGACCAGTGTGACGCCACTCGTTGCCGAAAATCTGAAAGCTCATAGCAAAATAACTCTACGATCATAGGAGAGTGCGGTTGGTCAATTCTCAGAATGCTACTCAACTTTCATTCAAAAATACAAAAAGAAGTCACGGATACTCCTCGTTATCACCTGGGGCGACCGTATTCTTCTACATTTACATGAATCCTGCCTTCCTAATTCCCGAGAGTTGGAAATAGGCACATTTTTTAATGAATATGATGGAAAATCGGGCATTGATAAAATTATGATGGGAAAAATAGAATTGGCAGGTAGAAATCCCGTATTTACCTGGTTCCCTAAATTGCCTACCTTCATACCTGTGACGCCACATCAGCTCAACTTGTGGATGGCAGCACTTCAGGGGAACACTTTGCTTTACTCCTTGTTTACCCTTATTCTCTTTCAACGTATACCTATGGATGCTATCAAAGTAAACTTCACCTAAGGTTTTTTCGAAGGTACAACAACTTGAGATACACTTTGCACATTGGCATCATCACATCTTTCCAACATGTAATTTTCGTCTAAAATTTTTCTTGAAAAAATAAATTCAGAACTAGGAAAAATGGTAGTTTGAAGCCCGTTTTAAATAATAAGCGATATTTTTTAAACGAGGGTAATTGAAAGTAAAAATGCTGGGCCAGAAATGACGTAGCAGGTCGACTGACATTTGATTGGCTGTTGGCTGAAGGAGGCGGAGCGGAGCTTGGACGTGAAGGTTCTCAATGCTTCCAACAACCCAACATCAGAAATGGCAAACCTTCTTGGCAACCTTCAAGAACCTCTGCTGTGATTTCGTGAACCGATTCTTCGTTTGATTTTGAGGACATGTTTTTCTAATTTATTTTTAAATTTGAGGTTCCATCTGTCCATCTATTGAGGTTTTTGTACATCGTTTAAAGTGATGCAATAGCGCTGTAAGCGGGATTTGAATGAATTACTCAACAATTTACAAGATACATAATTTCTAGCAGGAACTCGGAAATTCCAATTTCACACTGTTTCTGCCTAGAATTTTCATCATAAACACCTCAATGTGGTAAATAAGTGTCAATTTCCGTAACTGAGCAGAATTTGGCAACAAAAGAAAAGAAGGAATTTCTAACCCACGAAAATTGCCCATCAAAAAAGCTAGATATGCATGCCTCATGCGCAGAAACGAAATAATTAAAAATCCTATCTCAATATCTACTTTCAATTAAAATTTAAAAATACATAGGAACACCCTGTTTTCAAACAGAATACTGTTCTACCTATCGGAAGTTGATTTGGATCCGGATGACTTCCCTCGCATCTCGCGTGCCCTCCTCTTTTTCACGGACTCCCCGGAACTCGTCCTCGACCTCATCTCATCAGGGATCCTGAACATTAACAGATGACAAGATCATTGTAGCAATTCATTCAATGTGATGGTAGAAATGAGGATAGGCAGGTACAAGTCCCGCTGTTGGGGATTCGTTTCCGAATTCAGTCGCCCTTTATTTGTCGGGGTCAGACAATAATTATTCAACTAAAACGAAATTACAAATGTTTAAATTAAGTAGGCAGAAATACTATCAATACAACTTGACACAGATGGAGTCGCACGATCACTTTAGGATGCAAAACACACATCAATCAATGGGGTAGGCACGTCACAGGGTATCTGCCTACCTAATTATCTTGTGATGTACACTCACAATTCGCATGAAGTGTGGGTGGTCGGGCATTAAGGGCACAAAGGGTTGAACACACAAAGGGCATCGGTCGGTGAATAGGGAAACAATGAGAAGGAATGACTGCAGCGAGTGCAAAGCAACAATGGCGGAAACTGGTAGGGCACTGATGTATCATAATGAAAAACGAGGCACTCCCCCATTACCTACCTGTGGTTATATATGTCTGATAATTATTACTGAGCCTATTTACCTACGATTCAGCTTGGTAACGGTTGATGGTAATGAGAACAGATCAACAGATATTTAGTAGGTAAGTACCTACCTACAGCAAAAACAGCTACATCCACTCTCATCAACTGAAGGAAAAAAAACTACAGGATAAAAATAGAAATAGTATATTTCCACGTAAACTAACAAACTGTACCTACACCGGTTTCGGTTGTTACGCCATCATCAGTACACGACGGACACAGGAGTACACGATAGATTCTATCGTGTACTGATGATGGTTTAACAACCGAAACCGGTCTACAGTTTGTTAGTTTACGTGGGAATAGACTATTTCTATTTTTATCCTGTAGTTTTTTGCTTTGGATTTGCACTACTCCGCTGCAAGTGATTTAAGTTATACTCATAAACTGGCCCTGAGTCACGTGCACGGAGTGTGGACAAACTAATATTTAGAATTAGGTAACTATATTGGTAATTTCTTTAAAAATTTCTAAATCGTAAATTTACACTGGGTATTTTACAGGTCCCAAATACATCGAAAATGCCTGTGGTAAAGAATGTGAGAGAATATATAAGTAATAATAGTGAAAACGCATTTTCATACCTACCTACGCTGTAATCTTATTAAACAGTTCGAAGTTGATGAATCAAGGATCGAGGGACACCTTGGTAGGTAACTCTATATTTGCAATGAGCACCTACCTACATTCAGTAGATAAAAGATACAACTGAGGTGAGGCTTAGGAATTTAGATACAACTTAGAAATTTTAGATACAACTGAGGCTTAGGAATTTAATGATATAAAAACACGTAGGTAGTAGGTAATTATTAGTGAAGAACGTTACCTGTATAAGCGTTATAAATAGCCGAAGCTCCTTGATTCTACTGTCATAGAAAAATAATGGAGATTTTGGAGCCAGAAAATATCAATAGGTACATAAGAAGGTACTTAATAATTTGGTTTGAGACTTCGGTTGGACCCTCCTCAGCGAGTAAAGTGAATTTTTCAAGGGGTTTTCGAAGGAAAGTAAGGAACACCGTCGAACAGTTTTAACTGTAATGGTTTATCTGAACGGGATGTCGCCACCAACCAGTTCCTCCCTTAGGTTAGGTTCCACATAGAAGTCATAATGTAATGCGGCTGGTTATTTGTGGACCTATCGCTGGCTAATGAACCCACGAATAATGCTGAGATTTTCTATATACGTAGGTAAGTTACTTGGGGATTACCACTGGGGAGCAATATAGGGGGGTACTTAGCACTACCTAGTAAGTAAGTAAGTGTAGTGTACTCATATATCACTCTGAGGTAATAATGGGGTATTCCAATCATTAAAAATAAAAATAAAAAGTCCAATGCATACTGCCAAGGATTAACAAAAATCGGGTCTGTTTGTCAAGAAAATGTTAATGCGGTGAGCGGTAGTTGAGGGGTCACCAGTGTCGTTGCCTAAGGGTAGAGTAGGTTTAGGTAGGAGGAGAGAGAAGGATGTGCCACTTGAGTCTTTTCGGATAACGCCTTGCGGTTATCACCACAGCAGGGGTTAGAGGAAGAGGCGTCCTGCGGTTATCACCATAGCAGATGCTAAGGGAGAAGGGTGCTAGCACCCCGTAGTTATCACCATAGTGAGTGCTGGAGGAATGAGCGTCCCACGGTTATCACCACAGCAGACGCTAAAGGATGAGGATGCTAACACCCGGTTGTCAGCACAGCGAGTGTTTGAGAAGGAAGCATCCCGCGGTGACCACCACAGCAGATGCAAAGGGAGGCGAGTGAGAGAGAAGTCGTAGGTAGGAGTAATGGGTCGAATGAAGAGCTGGACGAGCCGGGCGATTTATAAAGGTGCCTCCACCTCGTCCCTCGTCTGCCAACAGCTGTTACGAGCATTGAGAGCCGTTGGGAGTTCGATGGTGGGGACCCTTCTGGTCTTTTTCCCGAGGCGTCGCACAGCTCGTCTTTCTAATCGTTTATTGGTTGAATCTATAAGTTTACGTGAGAGGGGTATCGCAGCTGAGGGGTACCAAAACAGTTAACATAAAATTAGAGAAGCAAATAGAAATTGGGAGTTGGAAAAAAGGTGGGCATGACATAATTCACTGCCTCCTCAAGTTTAAAAAAACAGCGAGTACCTATAGGGGACAAATTAAAATGGAATAAACAAGATAGAGCAGGATTTTCCTCCAACCAAACTTGACCACTTCTGAACGATAAAGTAACGTTAGACTGAATGAGCAGAGACTTTGCTCAGATCCCTATGGATACCGCTTACCGCTTTTACGCACGCGCTCACATACACACAATCATGTATATATGGCCGGGCCGTGACGTAGGACCCACGGGTTTTTAACATCCAATATCTTAATTTCGCATTTCCTTCCTTATAGTACACAATTTTTATCACCTTCTCCCACACTCAACGTCCTTTTCACAGTTAAGTATTTAACTAAAATATTCCAAAAATCATCGTATTTTTGAACTGACTGGAATACCCCACTGGGAGCTGTTACTGGCAAGTTGTGAATTGCACTTACACGGGACAACGTCAGGTGGCCAGCAAACGAGTGTAAGCAACTTATGTAGGTTCGCACATAAGTATCGACATAATATATGACAATGCGGTCCAAAACGTCACGATGGTGCATCAGTTGAGTTTCTGTATTCAGACTGAAACCTGTCCTCCAGGCCAACTGAGAACTAAATTTGAAAGTTCGACACAACGCATTCATCCAAATTCTACCAATTCCCTCACCGAACAATCGGGATGCGGTCGACAGCATATGGACAGTCTGCTGAGAGCACCCTAATGCAACGTCCGTAATACCTATGTAGGTAAAAATATAGTAGACAGGTATGATAAGGTAGGTACATACATTCTGATAATACAGCGTCAGAACATAAAAGTTTTGATATCACATGAACACTATAACATATTATTAATCTTTCATTTTTTCTGAAAAAAATACCAGTAAACTACCTTTCTAAAGGTACTGATAAATTTCAAGGGACCTTGGAAAAAAGGTTCGACTCTGAACTCCTCCATATTGCTCATAATTTTGTAGTATTATTCATAGTAGCAATCATAATCAGAACTAAAATTTTGGTCATCCTGTGCACAGTTGAATATGGTTACATGAATATTGAAGGGGAAGGTGTTAATATTCTTTTTGTTACACTTAGAGGCTTTCCTCAGAAGTGTGAATGACTTTAAAAAAAATCGATATAGTACCTTGGCCTGTGCTCGTCGGTGCTTCCTCTTGACGGCGTCTTGACGAAAGAGGACCTCCTCGAGTGTGGTGTCGACCTGGGGTGCTCCACGTCTTCCCTGCTCAAGTACCTACGACCCAAATCACCAGGGCAACCCAATTCCTTTGATGATATAGGTAAGCAGTATATCGTTGAAAATTAAGACTGGCATCATACAATGCCAGATTGTTGACCTGTTAGTAATATGGTGGTGAATGGGGGAATAAAGGACTTGCAAAGAGATAGTTTCTACTACACAGCATGGGCGGCCATAAGGTTGGGTAAGACAACATTAACAGAAGGTTAAAAAATTCACATTTAACGAGTGGAAGGTTAATGCAGCGGAAGATTGACGGCACACTACATATATTTATGGGTTTGCCACATACGGAAATGACTACACATAGATGTGACACAAGTGCATGTAGTGCTATCAGCTACAAGTAGTAACCGTACCATCGTTTTAATACAGTTTTGGAGGTTTTTTTAACTAACCCTATACTTATATGGTCTTGTCCTGAAATAAAAGAGAATACTGGATCAATAATTATTAGAATCGTATCATTCGTATATACTTACCTAATCCATTTTAATACACTACTTGCAAGTCACTATCCGCTGACGGTTAAATGGCAGTATACCATTAGACCAGCGGTTCCCAACCTTTTTTCACTGCCGTACCCCTTGAGATAAATTTATTTCAAATTGTACCCCCAAGAAAAAAAGTTGAAAGAACATTAATCATGGCAAGTAAATATTTACGCAAGAGTTTTTTTAAATATTTTATTTGACAATAAAGTTATTGCTCCAAAGTTAGGCCTATATGTGTTTCTAGTAAACTTAGTAAATTCTAAATACCAATAACTGTAAAAAAATAATAACAAAGTAAATACAATGTTTCTTATCACGAAAACATACTAGAATTAGCAAATAAGTTTATCGAAAAAAAAAAGAAAGCAAAATTATTCTTAAAACAAGTCAAAACTGTTTTAGTGTGACCTTTGGGCCTGTTTTGTTAAAAATTTCCGTACGAACAGGCCTTCCGTACAAAAACCTCTACATTTCCGTGCAAAACGGATATATATCCGTACGGGTTGGCAACACTGCTGCGGGGAGCTTCGGAGTGAAGGAAAATACTGACAGCGATCCAAGCGGGATAGTGATGAGACGGGCCAAAGACCGACCGATAGCGTCGAGCGGTAGAGGGCGAACTGACCTTGACGAGCGAGCGTGAGTCAGGCCATCGCAGCGTGAGTGAGACCAGGCGCAAAAACATGAAGTCCGCCATTACCAAATATTTTCGGCGTACCCCAACCAGGTTGTTGCGTACCCCCAAGGGGTACGCGTACCCCAGGTTGGGAACCTATGCATTAGACGCTGGGGCTTGCATGAGTGAAAGGATACTGAACCCATGAAGTGTTGAAATGTGGTGGGCGTATGTGGATAGGCTGTAATGCTCGAACATAGGGGGGGGGGGGGGGGTGCCCTATGAGTGTTGGGGCTTTGGCCCGCACCGCTATTGCCGGTCCCAAACCGTGTCCAGGATAGACTACTAAGGTTCGTTCGGACAGAAAGTCCTGGACCGTTCTATCCAAACAACGCCCCATTTTGTGGCTTTGGACAGCTCCAGAACTGGTCCAGGGTCGAGAGTTGGCTGTTTGGGCAGACAGTCCAGGACCGTTCGGGACTAGTTCTATCAGTCCTGGATTTTTTCAAGGACTGTTGATCCTGCACTTGATGCTTCTACCTTCAGCGATTGTGGAAGGTTACAATGCTTCAGGTTATCTGTTCGGACTGACAGAGTTCCGGATTTAATCGTGGACGGTTCTATACGCTCTTTTTCAGAACGCATTTCCATCCTGGACTGGTTCAGGACTGTCTGTCATAACAAACCATTAGCAACCAAGTCAATGGCCGTCAAGATACTTCACACTAAGGGTTTGGTGGATGGAGTCGTGGAAGGGACACCAACTCAGTATTCCACTGAAAGGGCACACGAAGCTCACTGTGTGGTGGTACGGCGTACAGGCAACTGGGGAAAGATCGTAAAGTACCACCAGCCGATAGTGAAACAGATTGGACTGGATACGCAAGAGGAAGCAGAGAAGAGAGGGGTGACCATAGAACTGGGCCCATCGCAGTGGAAATGGAAGAGGTATTAAAAAAGGAATGAGTTGAAAAGGAAGTGTGGGTTGGCAGATAGAAAAAGCATGGGTACCTGAAAGCCTGGTGGTGCAGGAATACCCAAGGGTAGTTGTGGCAGTGGGAGGTGGCAGAAAAGCAGCTAACCCCTGCAACTGCAGACTAGAACCCTGGTACCATAGCCGGGCCCCTACCACTGCAGGAGGAAGAGAAGTTGCAGAGTAAGTCTTAGTGGTGTGAATCAACAGGAGAAAGCCGCCGATGAAGGTGATGAGGATTTGGAAGGGATGAAGTTCAAAGAGAAAGAATGAAATGCCATACCCTGGAAACAACGTTGGCAGAGTTCTACCACAATGGGTTTTTGGATGTGTTTGCCCTGAAACGAAAGAGTGTAAGTCGAAGAACGACTGCCACTTTGATTCCAGTTATTCAGGAAAAAATTGTCCTTGGCTCAACAATCACAGCTGAGCAATGGCGTACCATTCACTGGCTAAAAATCCGCAATTCCAACACTTGACTGTGACCGCTCAGTCAGCTTGGTGGACCCTTGCAGTGGGTCTCACACAGTCAGTTGAAAACCTTTAGACAAAAGCGAAGGTGGCAATACAAAACAGTCAAGTGGGGGAACCCACCAGAGCCTACTGGACAGTTACTAGTGTGAGTTTATGTAGTGAAATTAGTGTAACAGGTACGAGGCCCTATAAACCCTTTTTAACCCTTTCCAGCAACATAAATGATATCCACAGACCAGACGAGAAGAAGCCGTGGAGGAACGATAACCCAAAAGGTCCCCCCTCGCCGAACAATATTATCATTAGGTACCTACTACATCCCGACTCGAATGAAATATCAAGAAACAGATTAGATTTCGGTCAGTATCAGTGTTGATGGTGCGGTTACCTGGGAGACCAAGAGTGCGAGTCCAACTCCTCAAGTTCGACCTGCCTTTGGCGGACCAACCTCCGGGACTCGGCTCTCAGCGTTCTGTCGCGTATCTTGAGAGTGACGGGACAGTCGAGGTGGAGGTCCATCGCCATCGACGCCTGACTCCCGACACCGCGCCCTCCGGCGCCCAGTTCGAGACTTTGACGGCTGCGCCCGGGTGGCGAGACATAGCCTGCTCCTGGTCTGTAGTCGGGGTTGTCCACAGACAAAGCTTGCCTGAAACCATTGCCTTTGAGTTACAAGCTGCACGATTTAAAGAAAAATCATAACATAACATCAGAGCTTCTCAGTCTTATAGCGAATTGTCAGAGAAAAGATGCTATTGAAATGGGTCCAAAATGTTTAGTAGGAATGTCATTTTTGATAAATAGGGAATTCCTGTGTGAAAATAACATAGTTTTTGGAATATTTTAGTTAAAGTAAAAGACGTAGATTGTGGGAGAAGGTGATGACTGTGTAAGGTAACACTGTGTAACATAAGGAAGGAAATTCGAAATAAAGATATCGGATGTTGAAAAGGCGCGGGTCCTAAGTCTAGGTCATGGCCAGGCTGTGTGCGCATCAGGTGTAAAAGTGATAAGATATAGTATCCATAGGGATCTCTGGGCTCATGCTGTCTAACGTTAATCGTTCAAGAATGGTCAATTAGCGTTGGAGAAAACTTCAGCTATTATATATGTGATGGAGAAATGAGCCTGGAGAAATGAGCCTGCCTACTGTCTGAGCTTCTGAAACGTAGTACTCGAAAGAAATGAGCCTGCCTACTGTCTGAGTTTCTGGAACCTAGTACTCGAAAACACCAATTGTGTCGCCACTAGCCGCTCGTAAATCCCCTCGAGGTACTTTAACAAACTACTGAAAACTGGAGGGGAGCGCTCACCCTGAGGCCCCACTCCGCAGTCTGTTGTGAGTAGTTGCTCTGTTAGTCGCATTTAATAACCGCAAAGTATTACGATCAGTTTACGTTACAAGTACCACTGTGAGTACCTTCGAGGGGGAGTGTGCTATCGAGTTTTCCCATTTTAACAGTCCGAATCCAAATAAATTAGTTTTTAATCATATCGCGAGTGTTTTGCTTGTGTCTCCCCATGGCATCTGAGTATGAAGAAGGGGAAATATCAGATCCCGAACCCCAGGACATAACATCAGAAGTGGGATATTAAAATCTACGTGCCGGATTCAGTGTCAGTCGACGTGAAAATCCTGAGCTGAACGAAAATGTTTCGAATAACCATTATGTGCAAGAAAACTCTTCCATTCAGTTGGAGGGCCGGTCGCGGGGCTCCGCCAAGGTTTCGTGCAGACGGATGGCAAGGGGAAACCTTTTCTGGGGGAGGTACCCTTCGGTATCCCGAGCCCCCCTCCGAACGGGGTCCCTACAGTACCGAATTTCCGCGAGAACACCCGAATGACGCCAGGCGCCCGCCACCTGTTTCTTCCACCCCTCTTCCTTCCGCTACCAGACCCTCTCATGACTTTTCATTCCCCCTACAAGACTTTTTATTTGAGCAAGCTCGCATGATGAGAGCTATGGCTGATAAACTTACAACAGGACAAGACCAAAGTACTTTTAGAGATTCAATGAGGCTAACTCTTCCCGAATTTGACACAAAAAATAAACACGTCGAACCTAAATCATGGTGTAACACAGCTGAATGTTGCTTGACCTCTGATGATCAACAAGGCAGAAGATTGATAGTAGCTTTGAGCCAAGCCCTAAAAGGAGATGCAGCTGATTGGTTTACTACCATAGTTCATCCTGAACTAAATTGGAACGAATTTCGATCACTTTTCCTTCACCAATATGACGTTTCACTCACTCCAGCAGGTTTCATGCTTCAGTGCTTCCAATCTAAACCCCGAGAATTCGAAAACTACGCCACATTTGCGTCACGAACCATCAACCAATTTATGTCTCGTTATCGCCAATCCTCCGTAGAAGAAGTTGCTGTATCTTTTGCTCTTGCCCAAAATTGCTCAAGCAGATCCAAGAGCGCGTCGCCTCTGCTACACCACAAAAATCGACGATCGCAAAAAATTGCTTCAGGAGTTGAGGGCCTTGTCTTTCAAAAGGCCAAATGACAATGATGATGGTAGCTCTGGACCGTCAAAGAAAACCCGATATAATTCCCCATCAACATCTTCAACCACCCAAAGCTTCATCCCTCGTTGTGGCCGATGCAAACGGACTGGACACAAAACTTCTGAATGCAGATCATCAACTTCAGGATCCAACTCATCCAATCAGCTACCCAAACAATCCAACAACACCACATGTTTCGCCTGCAACGAGAAAGGCCATATTGCACCAAATTGTCCCAAGAAGAAGCAGTCATCATCACGTCCGGGATCTGGAGACAGCAGAAATCTGACGACCAAGCCAGCAGAGAGGCAGGTCAGCCTTTGCGTCGCCAATTCAGAAGGCACCTTTACCCACCGAGGTGATGTATTCAATTACTGTTTCGACTCAGGTTCAGAATGCTCCCTCCTTCGTGCGTCCATTAGTCCCAAGTTTCATGGTACAACATTTGATAATATTGTCCATTTGCATGGACTAGGATCAGCGGTAATAATTTCTAGTTGTCAAAAACGAGTAGCAGTTAATATTGATGGTTATGATATCCATGTGTTGTTTCACTTAGTAACAGATAGTTCTTTACCAGTGCCCATAGTTTTGGGGCGAGAAATTCTTGTGCCAGATTTCTATATGGTGATGACTCCATCAATGTGCATGCTGAGGAAGGACAATCCTCCTCCAATGCCAGTTGCTACCCAAAGTATTTTACTCGACACTACCAGACCTTATGAGGTTGAAGTTGAACCCAAACAAACTTGTTCAGGAGTTCATTTAGATAAATTATTGGACAATAGCACCAAGGGAGATATGCATTCTGAGACTGATAATCATGTTCATGACAGATCTTCTGATTTTTTGAAAGATCAATATTCTTTAGATCAATGTACTGAGGATGAGGTTGTGCTGTTCAGTGAGATGTTAGGTGGTCACACTGTTACTGTTCCATTTGTGGATTTACCTCCACCTGCAGAGTCACCTTCACAAATTTGCCATGTGTTACCAATGAGTACCTACTGAAAGCGGCTGGTCTTTCTGTTGTTATGCCATTGTCAGTATGTCATTTTCAAGCTTTTTGATTGGGATCTCTAATTTTCTTGGCACCCCCACACTGGCCTCGTCATGGTTGGACCCTCCTTCTTTGTCCTTCCCTTTACGTTGCCTTTGTCTCACAGTCGCTTCTTTTCTGATAGAGCGATTGTCAAGCCCAAGTTGCTTCGAGGCCCAGTCTGTATGCTTCTTGTTAAATGTTTTCTTCCTCATCCATACCTCAGCCATTGGACCCTCCTGTGGCCAACTCACGACATGTTTCATTTTGAACCTCCTAGCGCATTTTGTTCGTCAGTTGTAAATTTTGAACAGCCATCCTCTAGCCTCCGTGAGTTGTGTGACTCTGCTACCCAATTGATTGAGAAACAAGCTCAACTAAATAAATGTCGATTTGACAGTGGAAAATTGAAGGTTAAACGATTTCAGGAGAATGATTTGGTTTTTGCACAGACAGAGGTGAGGAACAGGGTTAAATTGGACGATGCCTACAGAGGCCCCTATAAGATTGTGAAAGTGTTGCCTAATGACCGCTATTTACTGCAGTCTGTTTCTGGCCGAACAAAGAAATACTTGAAATATCCTCTTGAACGTTTGCGCAAAGCTCCTTCCCTCGAACCTATCCCTGATGTCGAAGACCTCTCACAGTAAATTCTGGTTGGCAATAATGTTATTGCGTTTGTGGACTATGTGGACTGTGTGTCCAAATGGACTGTGTGTCCAAATGGACTGTGTGTCCAAATGGACTGTTTGTCCAAATTGGACTGTGGATGAGCCCGGTTTATTATGACTTCAGCCTGCGCGGCTGGTCAGACGATTCTTTATTATTTGAGTGTCATGTTGTACCTTCTTTTGGGGGAGTAGGACCTCTACCTTGCTTGGCACCTACAGGGGCTTAGTCATGGATGGACCCTCTTTCTTTGTTCATCCCTTTACTTCGCCTTTGTCCTCACAGTCACTTCTTTTCTGATAGGGTGATTGTCAAGTCCAAGTGAGCTCGAGTATACTCTCTCCTGTGTTTTGTTGGATCTCCTATGTGATTTGCACGTCTCTGCTATGCCACTGGAAGCGCCTCTGGCTAGTTTTGTGATTTGTGAATTTTTCCGTTCCCTTGCGCAATACGTTTGTTGGTTGTACATTTTACATTTTAGGGCTGAACTTTTGGTGCCTCTCCTCTGTGCCTCAGTTGATGAATCAAATTCTCTCCCTGAAGAAGGAGACCTTCCTCAGTGAAGTTTGGCTGACATGACGTTTTTTTTGTGGACTACCCACTTTTGACTGTGGACCCCCCCAGTCAGTTTCTGGCTTCAGCCTGCGCAGCTGGCCACCTCACCTGCATTGTTTCATTGTCATGTCCAGCCATTAGCTTGGTGCTGGCGTCGGATCTCTACCTTGCTTGGCACCCCACGGAGGCTCGTCATGGTCGGACCCTCCGCCTTTGTCCTTCCCTTTACGTTGCATTCGTCTTTACAGTCACTTCTTTTCTGATAGAGTGATTGTCAAGCCCAAGCGAGTTTGAGGTCTGTCTGCCATGTGCTTCAGTCTAATCTGCCACTGGACTCTCCTCTGGCTTGTCTTTGTGATGTTGTTTTCATTGCCTGTGTGGCTTCTACTCCTTGTGCACTTCGTTCGCTGATTATCGTTTTATTGTGTTCCCACTCACCTGTGTCTCGTCTGTCGGGCTTTACGGATGCCTTTGCTTTTGCTGTATGATTTTGTCCTGCTCGCCCCTTCCTTGTGGGAGGCGGCGGCAGGCGTCTTTGGTCCAGACTAATGGGCTGCCTTTGGTCCTTCCAGGTGACTTGTGCTCCCGAGGACGGCAGCAATGTCAGGATCGCCGTGTGATGGAGAAATGAGCCTGGAGAAATGAGCCTGCCTACTGTCTGAGCTTCTGAAACGTAGTACTCGAAAGAAATGAGCCTGCCTACTGTCTGAGTTTCTGGAACCTAGTACTCGAAAACACCAATTGTGTCGCCACTAGCCGCTCGTAAATCCCCTCGAGGTACTTTAACAAACTACTGAAAACTGGAGGGGAGCGCTCACCCTGAGGCCCCACTCCGCAGTCTGTTGTGAGTAGTTGCTCTGTTAGTCGCATTTAATAACCGCAAAGTATTACGATCAGTTTACGTTACAAGTACCACTGTGAGTACCTTCGAGGGGGAGTGTGCTATCGAGTTTTCCCATTTTAACAGTCCGAATCCAAATAAATTAGTTTTTAATCATATCGCGAGTGTTTTGCTTGTGTCTCCCCATGGCATCTGAGTATGAAGAAGGGGAAATATCAGATCCCGAACCCCAGGACATAACATATATTATTATTTCCATCTTGATCTTGTTTATTCCGTTTTTATTTGTCCCCGATACCAGGAGGCAGTGAAATATTTCTAGTCACAGCCCGCCTTTTTTCCAGACTCCCAATTTCTGTTAGCTTCTCTAATTTTACGTTAAAATTTTCTCGACGAACAAACCCAATTTTCGTCAACCCCAAGTGGTATACTTCGGACTTCTTTTTCAATGACTGGAACACACCATTTTCTAATATGTATCATTTTCAAAGCATTCTGAATCCATCCCAAGATTTCTACTAAGAATGTTTGACTATGAAACATTCCAAGTTTTGCTAAGATGTTTGTATCTAATGGCCAATGAAAACGAAAACGGGTGAAACCGAAAATGAGCTTTTCGAAAACAATAAATGGATCCAAAATCGCTAAAAATGATATGAAACATAATATTCGATACCTACCAACTTGAAAGTCTATTTAAACAGTCAAAAACATTTTTTCCCCAAACACATGGGTCAAATTCAAGTTTTTGCGGGTCAGAAATCGTCAAAAATAGCTACAAAAATGCTAGGAATCCATAAAGAGATTATAGGACAATGACTTTTTACAGAAAAAAATAACACGCAAAAAAGATCGAAAATTAAGAATGAAAATTTAAGTTTTTTAAACGTAAAAACTGGTAAAATATGGATTAATTTTAATAAAAACAACCAAAATGAGGAAGACTGAGGACTGAAGACAGCAATAAACATGATTGTCGTAAACATTTAAAGTATTCATATTTAAGTATTCAGATATATGTACTTATGTATTTATTTTTTCATGCCTCGCTCCAGACGATATGTGGCCTTTGGTTACCTACAACATAAAAAATTCCTTATTCCTCCAGTATGTTCGTGATGGAAAATGAAAAGATGGATTCAATCGAAGATGTGCAATTTTCATAAAATGGGGCAAATTCGAGTTTATGTGAGGCAAGAATCGCTATAAGACTCGTTAAAAATAGAAAGTTTCAACTTCAAAAATTCGCTCTTTTCGTCATGCTGCTTGTATGAAATTGTCTTAGTCACGTTGGTGATTCCATTTCTACGCATGGTTGTTGGAAGATACCTACTACTACTACTACATACTTACCTACCTTCGAACAAAATGAAGATTCAAAGGAGCAGCGAGTGGGCAAAACAAAGTTGAACAGCTTTTACTAACAACAAATCCAATTGCGGAGGGAAAACCAATCATCTATCCACAAGTTGGAACAATTTCAATTCAATTTTCTCAAATAGATCGATGAGCGGGGAGACCCGGAGTGAGGAACTGATGTTATTACAAAGTTGCCTTTATGTTTCGAGTTGTATGGGGTTCTAGCTGAATCTTCTCGTAGAAATTCGAAATGATTTGAAGTTTGAAAAAAGGGGTTAAGTGGAACAATGAGTTCGTGATGAATTTAATTAGATTTTCACAAAAATGTTCGCAAAGGCTCCAACAGTGATTTTAGGGGCCCGAGTTTTACGTAGGTACCACCTAGTTACGTTTTTCCAGAGAATATTTATACGAAAATATTTATATGAAAAATTCAAAGGCAGAGAGCGTCAAGCGTGACAAAATTAGGGTTAAGTTCGTTCTTTTGGGCCAGACAGCGCTTAATCGAATGCCGGAATGTTGGGGAACAGACTCTTGACTATTCTATCCCCTTCAGGTACAGCCCAAAACCGGACTCCTGGCAACCCTGACTTAGGTTTTTCCAAAGGAATGTTATACGAAAAATTCAAAGGCAGCGTCAAGAGGTGACCGAAGTCGGAAAAAAAAAAATTTTTTTTTTGCCTTCAAAATGAAAAAGGTAGCGCAGGTTAGCAAGGGAAAGTTCTTTGGGTAACCTTGGTCAAATGCCGGAATGTTCGGGTACAGACTATTGAATAGGTATTCTAGTCTCTTCGTGTACAGCCCAAAACCGAACTCCAGGCAACCCTGCCTGTAAGGCAGCAGCAGGATCACTCAACAATTTTCAGGTTTGTTCCAAGCACCATAACTGAGTTATCGAACCATACTTGAGTTTTCAAACCCGAACCAAAAAGTTCGGGATTTTTCTCAGTTCAATAACTCAAAGGTTGGAACATCTGGAACTTGCGGATGGAAACACCACAAGAACTACTGTAGCGTCAGTCACAGTACGGGGATAACCATCAAGTAACAACCTGGTACGCGCCACGCCACCTTCGTGGTGTGCCTAGCTACTGTCACAGTGATTTTTGTTTCCAGCACAAAAAATAACTTCAATAATACGAGTTTTTGGAGCGGCACATTTTTGCACAGTGCCCTCTCCCTTTGCACGACGAACATGTTTCGTTGTAAGCAAGACATTCACGATAAGCGTGTTGTTGACTGCACCTCGAGCAAACCTTTGCGTCACAAGACTTTTTGATGTAGGCAACTAATGTATTTGTTGAGGCTAGGGTCTTGTATAGTTTTGACTTGCTGCTCAGCCCGTTCGGCACTGATTAACGCACTTCTGGAGAGTGACGTCGTCTTCCCTAAGCAGATGTTCACGCAGGTTCTGGTCCAGGATGCCAGTAATAATGCGATCCTTGATTAGCCTATGCTTCAAGTTACCAAAACCACATGGACTATTCAAACGTTTCAGTTCGGTTAAGTACTCAACAAACAACTCACCTCGCCGTTGTTGACGCGTGAAAAACAAATAGCGATCAACGGTCTCATTCTGTTTGGTTTGCAGTATGTTTCAAAAAGCTTAAGGATCTCTGTTGATTCCTCTGCTTGGTCATCTGTTAAGTCAAAGGTTTCGTAAGGAGTCTGTCCTTCTTGTCAAATAATGTGTAGGAGAGCAGCACACTGAATTTCCTTGCCTTTGTTGCTGAACCCCGAAGCGATGGCATAGATCTTTTACTGCTTCTTCCAACAACATTCCCCTCGAACGACAACAGAATCGGCGGCGTGAGGTGCTGCATTCTAAACTTTACTTAACGATGCAAATCCCTCTAGAACACTTATAACTGATATACGGCAGCGCCATGTAACGTATAAATAAAGGTTCAACATCTGCTTTATAACTCCATTCCTTCCCAGATGGAACTCGATGTCCACAAGACTCGATTATGACAAGAAACAACAAAACCCTACAAAGAACGGTCTTTGTGAAAACAGCTGAAAACAGAAAAAACGAAAATGAGACAGGAGTAGGCTTCCAGCCTGAGAGTTAGCAGAGAAATGAAACTGTACGAAGGTTCCAGGTTTCCTTCAGTTCAGAAACTTCTTCCTTCGGTTCAGAGTTCGGAAACTCATCCCTGGCGGGTTCGAAAAATTCCTTGAACTGAGTGCGGAAAGTTTCCACACACATGGCAGTGGGGCATGGTGCGGGAATTGAGTCACAGAAGTGAAGCTGCTAGGAACTGAGTTTTCCTGCACAATGGGTTCTGCGCCGAATTCATTACGAAACTCGCCGCGCTTGGAACAAAACTATGTTTATTCCATCTGGCAAGTGTGAGAGGGAGTTTACCTCTGGAGCAGGTAGTGGGGGCTGAGAAGTGACTGCTGAGGCCTGACGACGGGCAGAGGAGCAGCCAGGTCGGGGGCGGAAGGGCTTTTCCCCATCTGAACACAAGGACGGGATCCCAAGTCGCGGGAGAACTGGACGAAGGCCATCGTTAGGGCGCGGCGTGACGCCTGGTCGTTTCCCAACGGCGACGGGACCCGGCCTTCCCACTTTGTCTGGCACGACGTCGACCTGGAAAACGGAACAGAGAAAGTAAATATGTAGGTAGGTACTTGACATTTCAATAGGATAACACTGTTTTTTGACACCAACAAATAATTAGATATATTTATGACTTCATTTCGCTTGGAATGAGCATTGTTCAACAATAAACTGTGCGGAACATAACCGTACTACCTACCAGTGGCAAGCTTGGTGCAGCAGGATTTCTCGTTCGATCCAATGAGGAGTACCTACCTATCCATGTACTTATTTTTCATTTGAAAGTACATAATTATTTACTCGTATATATGTTACTCGTATATGCCCTCTGCTCCCCTGTGGAGTAAAAGGATCAATGGGCAGTTTTTGTGGGTTACAAATTCTCCTTTTTTTGGCCAAATTCTGACATTAAAGGAAATTGACACTTATTGACCACATAGTGAGGTGGTTATTTTGGCAAGTCTCCGAAGAAAATGAGTGTGAAATTTGAAATAGATTCTGAGTTCCTGCTAGAACTGACGTATAAGAAATCACCGAATAGTTCAACTCAAATCCCGAGTACAGCGCTAGTTTATCACATTAAACAATGTGCACAACCAAAATGGATGGATGGAGGGAACCGCAAATGTATAAATAAATTTAAAATATGGCGGACAGACAGAAATTTTTTATTGCGTTTTCGGATTCTACATACCTTGAAACGTAAACCATCAACATTTGTGGGGGGGTCCCCCAACCTCAAAATCAAACCATGGGGAAGGTCATGGCGAAGGTTCTTGAAGGTTGCCACGAAAGTTTGCCATTTCTAATGTTGGATTGTTGGCAGCATTGAGAACCTTATATAAATAATGTTAAAAAACTACCTCAAAATCAAACCAAGGGGAACGTCATGGCAAAGGTTCTTGAAGGTTGCCACGAAAGTTTGCCATTTCTAATGTTGGATTGTTGGCAGCATTGAGAACCTTATATAAATAATTTTAAAAAACTACCTTAAAATCAAACCATGGGGAAGGTCATGGCGAAGGTTCTTGAAGGTTGCCACGAAAGTTTGCCATTTCTAATGTTGGATTGTTGGCAGCATTGAGAACCTTATATAAATAATTTTAAAAAACTACCTCAAAATCAAACCAAGGGGAAGGTCATGGCGAAGGTTCTTGAAGGTTGCCACGAAAGTTTGCCATTTCTAATGTTGGACTGTTGGCAGCATTGAGAACCTTATATAAATAATTTTAAAAAACTACCTCAAAATCAAACCAAGGGGAACGTCATGGCAAACGTTCTTGAAGGTTGCCACGAAAGCTTGCCATTTCTAATGCTGGATTGTTAGCAGCATTGAGAACCTTATATAAATAATTTTAAAAAACTACCTCAAAATCAAACCAAGGGGAACGTCATGGCAAACGTTCTTGAAGGTTGCCACGAAAGCTTGCCATTTCTAATGCTGGATTGTTGGCAGCGTTGTGAACCTTCCCTTCGCCTCCTTGGGCCAACAGCCAGTCAGATGTCAATAGACCTCAAACGTCATTTTTTGCCACATTTTTACTTATAATCACCCTCATTTAAAAAATAACGCTTATTTATGAAAACGGGCTGCAAACTACCATTTTTCCAACAGTTCTGACTATCCCCCTCCCACCATTTTTGACGAAAATTCTCTCTTACGGATTTTCACGAAGTTATGGAGGCATTAAGTACCCGAGCGACTACTACCATTCTGAGATGAAATACAACTCAGACTAGCAACCCGTTAAAAGCAGGAAATATTTATTTGCTGACGATTGCGCCCTGATCTCTGACGGGACTCCCGGGATATGAGGTCTTCGATTTCCTACACAAATCGAGATTTGGGTTATTGTAACAAGTGGCTTACAGTCAAAGAATAACCAATCAACACCAAATTTGCCGTTCTCCCGATCTAGAAACAGGGATGAGATGTCGCTTGAGTTGAAAATGCAATTGTGTGAACTTTCAGGAGTAAGTACGCCTGTGTGACGTTTCGGCCAGGGAAAGATGTAGCTGTGTGTGGGGCCCTGTTTGATGAAGAGATCAAATCAAAAGGAATTTACGGTGGGTTTTTCATAGGACGTGGGAGATGTTTTAAAAAACTGAGATTTTTAGAGTTTAAGAAAGGTTCGTACTAACCAGTTCTTGCCGTTTCCTACAACAAATTCTAACGTTCGGAATGGTAGCATGGGATGGTACCTAACTATAAAACCACATCGGAACCTCCCTTAATACATCAGTAAAGCTTATCTCAAAATAATTGCTGGAAAAATCGTAGATTCACGGATGTTCAACTTGCTAAATCTTACTAACTCATCGACCACACATGCGACCCACTTATGAAGAGGTCCTACTTACACCTTTTGAGATAACCTCACAGTCCATAAACGTAAAAGAAGAGGAAAGTTAATTAAGGCAAAATTAATGAGAAGCGCTCAGCAGGGAAAAAACCGTGAGTGTGTGGCAAAGCGTCAAACCTCCCCAACTTCCCCCAATGTGATTACACATTCGAGGCTGCATAATTGGACGTCATTAACCATCTGGAGCGTTCCGCAAACAAAACGCAAATCCAACGAGGGAGATATAAAAAGTACCTACTAAATTGAATTAGGTAGGCAGTAATCCCTTTGTAATCCCTCAAGAGGTCGATTCCAATTTTCAGCCCTCGTTTGTAAATCATAATTAGGTAGGTATCCAACTCGTTGAACCTTGGGGAAAACAATTATCCAAATGGAAGCCCTACGGAAACATCCCCTAGCTGCACGTTATCTTTTATAATGAATTTATGGCATTTATGAATGGTGAGTTCGCCCAAATTATTACGGCGCACCTACCAACCAGAAAATGTATTTGTAAGAGGGAAATTGAGTGATTTTGTTCGGCAACGGTGTCATGTAATACGCTATATTCATGATAGTCTGCTAGAATCCACTGGAGGACCTAATATTGTAGGTACATAATTCATGGATTACTTGGCTCAACCAAGTATAAATTAGGCTACTGTAATAGCCGACACGAAAATAGAGGCACAGCATTCTGCACTAGTGGAGAGTGTTGCGGGTTTAGCTTGCGTGAAATTAGCAGGCTTACCTACCTATCTATAATCACATAAGAAAGGATAAGTTCGAAGGACAGCACTATTTTTGCACAAGACGTTTGAATACTGTTATTAATTTGAACGTTAGAAATACTGGCATGCTAAGAAAGTGTTCGAATCCGAACTTTTAAACATTAAACGATATTGAAAAATTGTTGTTTCGAATAAACAAATTTGCTCATAAGTTCGTGCTGCACGATTGGGACTTGTCCTTCATTTTTTCGTTCTTATTGAGTCTTGAAATCGAACAATAAACATTGACAACCCGACAGTAATTTATGGGGCCAAAGCTCATACTGACCTGACCCGGGATCGAGCTTAGCGCCTCCAAGTAAGAATCCTGCTTTGCGGATTTCGCACCTTAAGCTAGGTTCACATGGATGCAGAAAGTGCGGAGCGGAAAGTGCGGAACGCCACCTGATTGGCTGAGCAAAGGATGGAGTGGGGGGACTCCTTCCGCAGGTCGACTTTTGGAGCGGACTGTTCGCGTTCTGGAGATTTTGATATGATTTTCTAAAAAGAATATTTTTTTTCGATTGCAGGCACGACGACGTGAGGTCTTCCAGTTTTTGTTTTATTGTAAAACATACCTACAGAATGTTTTTTTAATTATAATATTATTATACTGAGTTTTTGTTGTACCTATTATATCGAGTTTACCTACAAGTTAACAGTATAGGGATGTAGCTTGTCAGTGACCTTACAGAAGACTTGGTTGAGGTTTCAATGTTCTCATTTGATCCTTCCTTTAGGGCTCTTGTCATAACGCAAAAAAACCCGTTTTGAACAAAAACTATTTTAATCGTAAATACAGAATTAATGATTATAGAATATGAAACGAAAAAAAAATCAACCGAAATATGGGGTTCATAGTCGTTGGAAGTCTTGGCTTGGCAAAGCTGGGCGGGACAAACCCGATTTGTTTATCTTTGTTGTCAAGGCTGAGGAATCCGCACCTCCTTTCCGCATCCATGTGAACACACTCCGCACTTCCGCAGTTCCCCCACTGCTTTTCCGCATTTTCTGCACTTTACGCATTTCCGCAATTTCCGCATCCATGTGAACGCAGCTTACGATACGACCAGCTCATAGCTCTAATTTGACGGCGGCTACTATAGTACATTATTTGTACTACAGTAGGGCCCCGGTTATCCGAGCCCCGACTAACCGAGTTCCGGTTTAACCGAGGCGCAAAAAAAAATATTTAAGACGGCGCGTATGGATGCCGGGCGCCCGGCGACAGTGTTTGTACTCTGTACAGTACCATACATATGTAATAGTAATATGTTAATTCAATTTTACGTCTTTATTTATTACTGTATCAACCCCAAAATGTCTTTGTAACGCCCGTAACACAGACCAGCGGCCCAAAACGCACACGCTATCATTGATTTCAATGGCGGCACGGGACGCTCTCGTTCGCCGCTCTGTCTGCCCGTGTTATCCGAGTTTCTGGTTATCCGAGGGTCCTCTGGTCCACATTAGCTCGGATAATCGGGGCTCTACTGTATAGTGAATTTAACGCTTCAAGTGTGTTAAATTTGAGGATTTGTTGTCATTTATGTCTATATCTATACGCCCTATTAATATCTATTTATCTAAAAGGGCTGACCGGGGGGAATGTTGTGCGAGCGAAGCGAGCATTCAGATTATTCATCTATGGAAAGGGCTAATGTAGGTACAGGACAGATGGAGGATGCTTTTATAACTTTAGGATACGAATATAGCGATCATCCAGACCATTCGAGTACCTGTGCAAAGCAAAACCATATTACACTATTATTATAAACGAAGTTGTTTCGTATTCTGTAACAACAAAAGGTATATAATTTAAAAAATATTTATTTCGAAGGGCTCGCATAGGTATATACATGCCCTCATACATGAACTATCTAACGGAGCTAGAATAAACTTCGAATTTATAGCGACAAATTCGTTTTTAGGATGGTTAGAAATGAAAGCATAAAGATAAAAATACTAAAGTTTGTCTAATAAGTGGTGAATCGAACATCTCACTCTAAGGCAGATCTCATCATACCCTCAGACCACTCATACGAGATTATCTGGGGCATAACCCATGTGACATGAGAACTGGACGAACAAAACCATAGTTTAAATAAATATTAATGAATCAAAATCGAGGAAAAATGAATAAGTAATACACACTGATCTGAGTAGCTAAGCATAGAGTTACTAGGAGCAAGCTTGTGCCTGAAGCTGTTATTAGGAAGTGTAAATTGTGTTGTGTTGTAGTATATTATTGTTATGAGGTGCTGGTGTGTACTATATTTGTATTATATTCGTATAATATTGGTTAAATTTAAATATGTCTTATGCATCTACACACTAAGCGTTGTATGCATATGTCGTTCAAAAAATTAATTTTGGAAAAACTTACGCTTTCAATACCCAGCTATGAGTTCTGTTGTTATAATTCTGAACATTGAGGCTCTTCGTTTCACATGTCAACAGTAAGTAATATATTTATTAAATAAGTTAGGTACTTCTCAGCTCGTTCAGCTCAACTTCTTATTAACCGTCTTCACTGTGAAACAATGCTGGCGAGTGTACGGCAGTTTGCAGTGATTCTCAGACTCTTTTTACACTTATAGTATCCATGATCGGCTGTTCGCAATGTCTTACTGACTATCCAACACCAGTTTTCTGATCGTCATTCCAGTTAGAGGTGTGTAAACCCAGTTCACCTGAGTGAGTTGACTCCCAGCAGGTCACTCAGTTCGAAGACAAGTTCAGTGGGAGAAGGTCACCAGTTCACTTTGAAGTGAACGCGCAGGACCTGCGACCTGCTAGGAATTTCTCAGTACGAGCCCAATCTCCCTCTCAGTTGGAGAAGGTCACCAGTTCACTTCGTCCACAGGTAGTGTGCGAGCCGGACCTGCGAGCGACCTGCTAGGAATTTCTAAGTACGGGCCAACTCTAGCCTCATTTATTAACATTTTTCTGCTGAATTCATAGAATTATCTAAAGAGAAGCATTAGTAAAAAATTGTATTCATATGAATATTTTTTAAAGCTTACCTAGTAAGGTTAAGTAGGAGAATCAATAAAAGTACTACGACCATTTTCTCAAAAAGAAAATAAAAATAGGTAGATTTTTCAATAACGAAATTAGGAAAATAACAAAAATCACATATTTTTGGGGACTACAAATGAAATACACATCACAGGATAGTTGCTTTATGAAAATGACTCTTAACAAAAAATGAAATTTCAGTTAGAAAAGTATGAAGATAAGAGATAAGGGCGAACTGAACTGTCAAAAGGAACGGCGAACTGGTGACCTGCTACCTGCTCCGGTTGGTGGGATGGAAGGGCCCGAGACCTTGGTGAAGGGGGGAAACCTTAGTGAACGGCGAACGGGTGAACTGCGAAATTCCCTCGGCAGGTCATTTGGGACCAGTTCACTTGAAAGAGAAGGTCTTTGAGACAAGGTCACTCATGACCGACACATCTCTAATTCCAGTACGCAGAAGATAGGGCGGACGAGAAACTGACCATTCCCAACCCTCTCGAGTCACAACCATTATCAAACTCAAACACTTATCAAGCCAGTATTGTATCATGGATGGTTTCTTACGGTTTTCTAGAAATCGGCTAACCGTCGGAAAAAGCGTGTGCGAACAAAGCTTATTATTCCTTCATATCCGCTGTACCCGAGTTAAGTTCGTAGGTGTATTCATAAAGAATTCAACATTTCAAACGGTTTTATTACACTGTATTTAAACAAAGTGATCATTTTTCAATGATTTAATATAATTATTTGAATGTGTGTATTTATTAAATGTGTGGAATGACTGTAATGTAATATGGATAGTAGGTACATGGTACATAGCAAAAATGGAGATTCGATGAGTAGAGGAATTGTGAGATCTGGTTTGGGTTGAATCCACAGGTGGGAAGCAGGGGACTTGCACTTCTCGTTCTTACCTATTAAGTAAGTGAAATGTTGGTCAGTTCTTCAATATTTTGCTGCATCGATGAACAATTTGTATGCATCACTAATTGAAAAGCTGTCTGATGGTATTGGTATGAATATGTTGCTTCAGCCCAACACGGGGGGGGGGGGGGGGGGGGGGAGCCACCGTTCAAGTTTAGTTTGAATATTCAATTCCATTACTACACAAATACTACCCACAAACAAACACATATCGACAGAAATCGAACTGAATCGTCGTCGAATCATCGTTTACTTCGCAAATTGACAGTGAAATCAATTTTTGACCCTAGCTCCGACCCTAACTGTAATCCTTTGCACGTTTTTGGGTATAACTACGAATTTCAATATACGATATTTTTGTTATGATTTAGTACTGTAAGTAGCTGTACGGTTTCAGGTTTCATTTACGTCAGGTGATTAGTGTAATACTGAATTATTGATGGTTGGTGACGCTCACGAAGTGCAACAGGCTATGTGAAAATCTTCGAATCTTCGTCGATGTTTTCCGTCGCGACGTGTTTGTTTGGTTTCTAAGACAACCAAAGAGATTAGAATTGAGCTCCAATAATTAGAACGGGCTTCTGTGGGACTGCTGCGTGAGGATGACAAAGTGGGTCCCAATCCAGATCAGCAGAGTGAACCCTGAGGCTATTTTTTTCTCCTTTCCAACACCCATGAGGCTCAAATTTTGAATGTGGCTTCTGTGGGACTGCTGGGTGAAGATGACAAAGTTGGTCCCTTCCCTGATCAGCTGAGTGAGCTGAGGCTGAGTTCTTTCCTTTTAAACCGACGAGTCTCAAATTTGGCCAAGTGGGCTTCGCAGCTACTGGCCCTAGCGTTTTTGTATGGAATACAACGGGCTTTCTGACTATCCTACTACAATTCCTGTGTTTGGCATCAGGGCCAAACGGCTGAACAGATTTTCATGAAGGTGGTCTCATTGTAATCAGCAAGTTTCGGGCCAGGTTATACGATATTGCTCGATCCTGCAGACCTTCTCTTTGAACGTATTGCTCATCGTCCCTAACGACAGTGTCCGAGTTCGTGCTTTTGGTAGCTACGGTCGAGCGTCAAGCCCATTACGGCGGAGGACCAGTACGCCACAACTGCTAACGCATCCCACGTCAAGATGTTTTTTCCTGCAGTTTCATCGCGGATGGCATTGGACATGTGTATGTCTTTCAAAATGACTCAAGTTGTGACTGGTCATGGTCGGCACAAGGCTTACCTGAAGAGGTTTCATATTCTTCAAGAGGACAGTTGCAGATGTGCTGCAGGAAGTGTGCAGAATTGGTCTCATCTCGTGCGGGAGTGCGAAATTCTTGAGTCCCAGCGGTCACGGCTTATCCGTAAAGTGGTTTTGTCGGGCTATGTTTGGCCAGTTGAGTTCAGTGTTTTGGTGAAGAAGTTTTGGAATGATTTTTGCATTTTCATAAACAGTATTGATTTTGACTTATTATTTGATCATTAACAAGCATTATCGTATTATTTTTGCAAAGTTACGTTCTGTTAATAACTGACCTGTAGTCAATATTGGAAGCAGGTCTGTAAGTTGTTACAATAAAAAAAAAAAAAAAATGTCACGGATCACTTTCGACCCCAAGCCAGAATAATGTTGGGTGCTATTGGAAAGAAGTTTTCACAGTGGTTTCAACCGTACTAAAACGATTTTTGTGGGACACGCCATTTTTGTTCGACGATCGTGATTTCTTCCTCAGAATAATAGTGTTGTAGATAGTGGCTGCACTCATGTTTCTTACCGTTTCATGTGATTCATAGGTAATAAGGTCGTGAAAATGTGTGCCCGGTCTTGAGAATGGATTTTTCATAATTTTTCCAATGAACATAAATGACACAACACAATACACACAGACAGGCATATGAAAAGGTTATCGTACCAACGAGAAATTTGTGAAACTGCCAGTATCAAGTGTGAATTTTTCGTGGCTTCTGTTCGATACCTACAACCGCTCCAGAGCCCGTTCTATGAATTTAGTCATTTGGGTTTTCCTGCTATTACGATATAATTTTTAGGCAGGTATTCCTAAACAGATAGATGAAAAGTTCGATACCTAACTGATGTTGCCAATAACTTTAGAACTGTGAGAACTTTCAAAAGAAGTAAGAATATGAGAAAAACAAAGTAAGTACCTATAGTTTGTTTAATAATTCCAAAGAAATCATAGCAATTTCGTGAGTGTTTATGATACAATGAAAATAATGAGCTAATTAGATAGGATCGTGGGAATAGGTTAGGTACCGTCTGGAGTCGCCGGATCGCATGCTGCCCTGCATTCTGGCGGATTTGTTCCTTGCGGGGTACGAGCTGAGTTGGCGGGTTCTCGGGGTGGGCACCACCTTGGCCGCCGAGTCCCGGGCTTCGAACGTCATCACGCAGGCGGCCACCACGATGAACCCTGCAACCAAAATACCAAACCATGGCACATTATGAGCATATCTACAAACAGGCAACCATAGGTGAATGATGGAATGATGACTTTGATCTGGGTGATCCGCTCCTCAAATTTGTATCTCAATAAATGTTGATAATATTCACGAACTTTGACAAAGCTACAAAAAGTAAAGAGATCAGAGACAAAGCTGATTTAAAAAGCTACCAAGTTCAGCCCTGACCAGATTTCGAAACGACTTGAAGTCAGCAGCTCCATGTTGGGCAACAAACTTTATGCAGGTACCTACACTACCGACAACTCGTAGCTAAGTTATAACGAATTTTAGAAGAATATACGCTTTTGCAGTGGATCCAGGTGGCCACCAGGATGAACCTGCAACCAGGATGCCAAACCATGTCATATTATGAGCATATCTCTACAGGCGTTTAACCATAGGTTAACGATGGAATTTTATCTGGGAGATCCACTCCTAAAATTGTAATAGATCTCAATAAATTTCGATAATTTACGAACATGGATAATTAAAAAAGCTACCGTGTTGATAACTGATCAGCATTAAAACTGACGAGCACTCTTGCATCAGCAGCTCCATGTTGGGCAACAAACTTTATGCAGGTACCTACACTACCGACAACTCGTAGCTAAGTTATAACGAATTTTAGAAGAATATACGCTTTTGCAGTGGATCCAGGTGGCCACCAGGATGAACCTGCAACCAGGATGCCAAACCATGTCATATTATGAGCATATCTCTACAGGCGTTTAACCATAGGTTAACGATGGCATTTGATCTGGGAGATCCACTCCTAAAATTGTAATAGATCTCAATAAATGTTGATAATTTACGAACATGGATAATTAAAAAACGCTGCAAAGTCCTTGTCACATGGGTTTATTATTCTATTGGACATACCTACAGAAACGTTGGCTGTTCATTTATTGTTTCTTTCATATAAAATAATTTAAATAGCTATTTCTGGTGGTTTCCACCAATTTTGGCCCCCAAAACACGAATTAGGTACGCTCCTTTTTTTTTTTTTTTAAATTATCTTTGATCATTGATAGTACCATTTAGTCGTCTTGATCCACCTCTTGATACTTTTTCTAGTGTTATTCTACAAATTGATGGTGATTTCAGGCGATTTTCCAGGTTTTTGACTTATAAAAAAATCAATTTTGGGAGCTGAACATCTGGTACAACCTCAATTTTCCACTCTTTGGTCAAAATCTACTTCATATTCGGTCTTCTCGTCCCCAAAAACATGAAAAACGATACCTCAAAAGCTCATTTTACCAACATGTTGCTAAAACGCAAAAAGTACCTATTTTTACACACATTTTCACTCATAACACCCCTGGGTATATTCCGATCGGGCTGAAAAGTTTCGGGACACAACTAGGGCCCAAATGGAGCATGTGAGCGAAAGAGCGAATTTTTTAGACCAAAAATGAAGCCTGTACACGTGATACGGCGTACGGCGTACGGACATTGCATTTTGGTTTATTATTCTGTGAATAATACACCTATGTATTCGCTCAGCAAAAAATTTTTATAACACCCCCCTCAAAATTTTTTCTTTTCCGTTTCAAGGTGCGTAGATTCCAAAAATGCAATGTCCGTCCGCCGTCCGCCGTACGCCGTCCGCCGTATCACGTGTACAGGCTTCATTTTCGGTCTAAAAAAGTCGTTCTTTCGCACACATGCTCCATTTGGGCCCTAGTTGTGTCCCGAAACTTTTCAGCCTGATCGGAATATACCCAGGGGTGTTATGAGTGAAAATGTGTATAAAAATAGGTACTTTTTGCGTTTTAACAACATGTTAGTAACATGAGCTTTTGAGGTATCGTTTTCCATGTTTTTGAGGACGAGAAGACCGAATATGAAGTCGATTTTGACCAAAGACGCGGAAATTGAGGTTTTACCAAAGGTTCAGCTCCCAAAATTGGTTTTTTATGAGTCAATAACCTGGAAAACTGTCTGAAATCACCATCAATGTGTACAATAACATTGGAAAAAGTGTAAACAGGTGAATCAAGACGATTAAATGCCACTACCAATGATCAAAGATGATCTTAAAAAAAAAAAGAAAAAAAAAGCGTACCTATTTCATGTTTTGGGGGCCAAAATTGGTGGAAATCATCAGAAATGGCTATTTCAATCATTCCACATGAAAGAAACAATACATCTAACAGCCAACAAAAATCTCTAGAACTCCAATAGAATAATAAACCCATGTGACAAGGACTTTGCAGCGTTTTTTGAATCTACGCACCTTGAAACGGAAAAGAAAAAATTTTGAGGGGGTGTTATAAAAATTTTTTGCTGAGCGAATACATAGGTGTATTATTCACAGAATAATAAACCAAAAGCTACCGTGTTGATAACTGATCAGCATTAAAACTGACGAGCACTCTTGCATCAGCAGCTCCATGTTGGATAAAAAAATTTAGAATATTTGGTAATTTCTTTAACTGGTTCACCAATCGAACCCATAGTACCCTCTCCGCCTGCCCGATCGTTTAATAATACTTACAACCAATTTTTTCATTGCTATAGCAGCTGCAGTCGCAATAGCCTCATGCACCACATCTTCGTTATTTATATTTCTTGTAATGAGCTCACTTCATAGTACTCCACAAAGAGTGAATAAATAAATTTAATACGCTCACTTGATAGTACTCCATAAAAACGCTGCAAAGTCACATAGGTTTGTTATTCTATTGGATTCTACAGAAACGTTGGCTGTTTATTTATTTTTTCTTTCATATAAAATAATTGAAATAGCTATTTCTGGTGGTTTCCACCAATTTTGGCCCCGAAAACACGAATTAGGTACTACGCTCCTTTTTTTCTTTTTTTTTTCAAATTATCTTTGATCATTGACAGTACCATTTAATCGTCTCGATCCACCTGTTGATACTTTTAGCATGGAACATGCTTTAGCCTTGGACTAACTAGCCAAAAAACGTTACGCGGAATGGGTGACGCGGATGGGTGTTAGTGTTATTCTACAAATTGATGGTGATTTCAGACGGTTTCCCAGGTTTTTGACTTATAAAAAATCAATTTTGGGAGCTGAACATCTGATACAACCTCAATTTTCCACTCTTCGGTCAAAATCGACTTCATATTCGGTCTTCTCGTCCCCAAAAACATGAAAAACGATACCTCAAAAGCTCATTTTACTAACATGTTACTAAAACGCAAAAAGTAGGTAGGTACCTATTTTTACACACATTTTCACTCATAACACCCCTGGGTATATTCCGATCGGGCTGAAAAGTTTCGGGACACAACTAGGGCCCAAATGGAGCATGTGTGCGAAAGAAAGAATTTTTTAGACCAAAAATGAAGCCTGTACACGTGATACGGCGGACGGCGCGGCGTACGGCGGACGGACATTGCATTTTTGGAATCTACGCACCTTGAAATGGAAAAGAAAAAATTTTGAGGGGGTGTTATAAAAATTTTTTGCTGAGCGAATACATAGGTGTATTATTCACAGAATAATAAACCAAAAGGTGCAGTCGGTATGATTTATGACCACATAGGTAATGACTGTCGCCCCTTTATTTGTTGAGTCCTATTTACAAAATCGAGGTGTTGCTTCAAGGAAAACGGCTGAATGACTAGTAACTGCCTACGATGAATGTGGTGTAGCGTAGTGTAAGTAATAACGAAATAAAATGAACTCATTTTTCCGTTAGAAACTCGAGTTCTGCTGATTCGTCAGCTGGGTTTACATTGATAACAGAGGAAACCTGACTGTGCAATCTCCGAGAAACACGAGTTTCGTCTAAAGGCAAAGTTCAAGTTCCCAAAGTGTAAAGTTGACTTGGTGTACAGGTTCAGCGAAGAGTTACACACTTGAGTAAGGAACACCGACCGCAAACTTTAGTTTGAAGTTAGGGGAACCACAGAGGTTACAAATGAAGGCAAAATTATCACAACCAACTTGAATTTAGAAGGAACAGAAACATCAGGCAGAGAATGATCACTTACAATAATAACTAGCCTGACCGCTCGCTATCCGAGATTCGCTGTACGCAGTATCGTGGAACCAACAAACGACGGAAAAATCCCATACCCTACCGGGTATTTGTGCCCAATTTTATCAAAATCCGACAAGCCATTCAGGAGTTGACCATGGTCGACCATATTTCCGCTATGGTCAGGGAATTAAAAATGCGCCTACGTTCAACTTGGGAGGCTACCGGATATTGGTGCCAAATTTGGTCGATATCCGTTGAGCAATTCGGGATTCGACCATGGAGGGGCCCATGGATGCGCTAAGGTCGACCGCGGGGGTAGTCCGAAGGGTCGATCGTAGATAGAATTTCACGTAGATTACGAATACGCGATAAAAAATAAGGGTTACCATTTCAATTAACGAAGTTGACCATGGTCGACCATAGTTCCGCTATGGTCAGGGAATTAAAAATGCGACGTTGCACAACTTGGGTGCCTACTGGATATTCGTGCCAAATTTGGTCGATATCCGTCAAGCCATTCAGGAGTTGACCATGGTCGACCATAGTTCCGCTATGGTCAGGGAATTAAAAATGCGACGTTGCACAACTTGGGAGCCTACTGGATATTCGTGCCAAATTTGGTCGATATCCGTCAAGCCATTCAGGAGTTGACCATGGCCGACCATAGTTCCGCTATGGTCAGGGAATTAAAAATGCGACGTTGCACAACTTGGGAGCCTACTGGATATTCGTGCCAAATTTGGTCGATATCCGTCAAGCCATTCAGGAGTTGACCATGGCCGACCATAGTTCCGCTATGGTCAGGGAATTAAAAATGCGACGTTGCACAACTTGGGTGCCTACTGGATATTCGTGCCAAATTTGGTCGATATCCGTCAAGCCATTCAGGAGTTGACCATGGCCGACCATAGTTCCGCTATGGTCAGGGAATTAAAAATGCGACGTTGCACAACTTGGGAGCCTACTGGATATTCGTGCATATTTGGTCGATATCCGTCAAGCCATTCAGGAGTTGACCATGGTCGACCATAGTTCCGCTATGGTCAGGGAATTAAAAATGCGACGTTGCACAACTTGGGAGCCTACTGGATATTCGTGCCAAATTTGGTCGATATCCGTTGAGCAATTCGGGATTCGACCATGGAGGGGCCCATGGATGCGCTAAGGTCGACCGCGGGGGTAGTCCGAAGGGTCGATCGTAGATAGAATTTCACGTAGATTACGAATACGCGATAAAAAATAAGGGTTACCATTTCAATTAACGAAGTTGACCATGGTCGACCATATTTCCGCTATGGTCAGGGAATTAAAAATGCGACGTTGCACAACTTGGGAGCCTACTGGATATTCGTGCCAAATTTGGTCGATATCCGTCAAGCCATTCAGGAGTTGACCATGGTCGACCATAGTTCCGCTATGGTCAGGGAATTAAAAATGCGACGTTGCACAACTTGGGAGCCTACTGGATATTCGTGCCAAATTTGGTCGATATCCGTCGAGCCGTTTGGCCGTGCATAGAAGGACAGACAGACAGACAGACAGACTCACAGAGATCCGTTTTTATAATATAGTAGGGATAAGATTATTGGAATGGCACAAGAAAAATAGGTACTACTAGATTGGATCGGTAACACCATAACCGCTTACACAGAGCAATTGCATACATAGGTAGGAAATAATATGATATAATTTTTGTAATGCATATTATTGGCTCTGAGCCCGCTGCGTAATAAATGGGTTTTAAAAATTATTATTTCATAATCTCTGGCACTTATGGAAAACGTACCGACATCATACCATGGGAAAAACATCAGCTAAGGCACATCTATTCGAAGCATTACCGGTACTTTTCGGTTATACCCCCCCCCCCCCCCCCCCCCCAGTCAAGAGCCCACCGTTCCTGCTCTACTTGTCTTGATTTCTGGTAGGTATTTTCGAAGGCATTAAACAGTCTTGTTACATACCTAACATTACATTCCACTAACCGAAAAGTACCTACTGCTCGCTGCCGCTCGCATTGTCAAGCGATCTGGATGCTCGCTGGCGCTCGCATCTCAAAAAAGATAAACAATCCCAGAAACTATCCCGTGAATGAGCAGGTTGTTTGGGACTTCTGAATAGATTAGTGGAATGTAATGTTAGGTATAAAATACCAGAAAACAAGACAAGTAGAGCAGGAACGGTGGGCTCTTGACTGGGGGGGTATAACCGAAAAGAACCGCATTACCTACCACTTATGTACCTACATGTATCATTTTGTCAAGTCTAATAACTTTTTACAGGTCAAATCAACCTTTTTTGATAAAATCCAGAGAGAATGCAGAGAAATTAAGATTTCTGTATGTACCAACAAACAAAGCCATGTTATTTATGTTTGTTCATGACGGATTTGTTGCACCGACTGGGCCGGCTATCCACAGAAAACTGCATACAAGTACAACAGCAAGGCTGATCATGGTCGACAATAATATTAATATTTACTTAACATCTTTCCAATCACAACCCCCCATACCCACACATTGCGCATGAAGCACATTTTACTGTAGGTAGTAAGTATTAATGTCAATCCGTATTTCATAGGAGTATTTATAGTCAAAGTGGGTAGACATCTACTGGGAAGTAATGGGGAATTTTTGTTAAACACTTTTTTTAAAGTACCTATTCAGAACTCTTGGGAAAATGGTAGTTTCAAGCCCGTTAAAAATAAGAGGTATTTTTTTAATGAGGGTGATTAAAAGTAAAATTTTTTTATTGCATTTCGGATTCTACACACCTTGAAACGTAAACCATAAAATTTTGAGGGGGGGTTAGAATTTTTTTTCATGCTCAATTCCAATGGATCATTTTTGAAAATAATAAATCAAAATGGGACAAGAAATGAGGTTATCAGGTCAGTGACATCTGGTTGGCTGTTGACCCAAGGAGGCGGAGCGAAGCGTCAATCTTCAAGGTGAAGGTTCCCAATGCTGCCAACAACCCAACATTAAAAAAACCACAGTCATGCAGCATGGCTATAAGAGCGAATTTTCGAAGTTTTCGGCATCTTCCTCCTCCGCCTAAAATTTTCTGAAAATTAATTTTCGGCCAATGTTTTCCCAACTTGATACCATACAAAATTAAAACAGGAGTAGTTTTACGCAAAGTAAAATTTGGGGTGGAAGGAGGGGGAGGGGGAAATCAAAAATGTTTTGAATACCAGAAGATTAGGTATTGGATACGTAACAAATTTTTTGTTCCATTTTTTGCCGAGTAACACCTCGGTTTGTAGATTTTCCAACGCTGAACACGATGGTGAAGTCAGAATTGCGATATCCCATTCCGTTATCAGATTAGAGCAGACGAACCAGGAAGAACATCTCAAGAAATAACCACGTTCCTTCATCTTCAAAGTGCTCCAGTTTGAGAACGGAATGAGATATCGCAATTCTGATTTCACCATCGTGTTCAGCGTACAAAAACCTTTAAAATGAGGTGTCACTTGTCAGACTTTTTCATTTTGGGAATTTATGGGTAATTTCCCCCCCCTAAAACTCCCCAAAACTCCCCCTTAGAGTGACCCGATTCTGCCCATCTTCGAACTTGGCCTGTCGATTGCCAAGACAGATTTTTCGTGCGAATTTGAACTTTTTATCTCAATTCTTTCGAGAGTTATCGTCTGGAATGACACATACATATATAAATATATATATATATATATATATATATATATATATATAATTTTTGGTGTCTTTCGGCAGTGAATTCAGGATGGTCTGAAACGGATTTTGGTAAAAAAATCTTTCGGAAATTCGAGTTTTAAAAATTTTGGACCGAGAACAATAGCTTCCTTTTCTTCGAAAATTCGCTACATGGCAACCCTTCCAGACAACCTTCAAGAACCTTCGCCTTGGCCTTTCGTGAACCTCCTCTCGGTTTGATTCTGAGGACGTTTCTTTAAATTTATTTATACAATATTGGCAGCTTCATCCATCCATCTATTGCCGTTCTGTACATCGTTTAAAGTGTATAACTTAAATCACTTGCGGTGGAGTAGCGGAAATCTATAGCAAAAAACTACAGGATAAAAATAGAATAGTCTATTTCCACGTAAACTAACAAACTGTAGACGGGTTTCGGTTGTTAAACCATCATCAGTACACAATAGATAGACTATTCTATTTTTATAATGTTTTTTTTTTTTTTTCGTTTAAAGTGATAAATTGGCGCTCTAAGCGGGATTTGAGTTGAACTGCTTGGCGATTTACCTGATAAGTACCGACGTCATTTCTAGCAGGATCGGAAATTCAAATTTCACACTATTTTTCTGCCTAGACTTTCCGACATGAGCACCTCATTGTGTCCACAAAACTGCCCATGATATCCATCGGTTCCACACGAGCAGAGGCTGCATTGAGTCAAATCCCGACCAAGTATCTACCTTTATTCATATTGCACGGACAGGCCACACCTCCAAGGCCCTTTTCCATCCTGTGTGTGAATCACATGATGTGGCAAATGGTTGAGCTTTGGTACCGCTAAAAGTTTTACTTAAAACGTTGGACAGGTGGATAGGTAGGAAAGTTGGCAGTGTGGAAGGAAAATGTTGTCACATATCTTTCCCCTGACCTCGAATCGCACTTGCGGGACACGATAATGCTCTCACTTTGCAGCCGTATGTAAACATCTGGGCTCCTACGAGTAGAAACACTCCAACGTCCAACTACAATGTAGACCAGTCATGGAGGGAAATCCACGAAGTAGTGATGCAATACCTGGGTTGTGGTGTAACTATAATGTAGGTAGGTACATATATACACATATACCCGTACCCAAAATACCTAAGTCAATAAATTATTGAGTAGGAAAATGTTGGAAATAGACTTATTATATACAAAGAAACACTTTTGTATCTAACTTTTTCAGAATAGGTACCTACCAAGTCAAAGAAAAACGGAGTTACTGAAAGATCATCTATTTCCACTAATCAAGAAAAAACGCGAAAAATGTCTGTTAGAAAATGCTACTTAGGAAATATGTCAGTCGATGTTTCGGCACTCTGAGTATAGATACTTGGTACCTACGAACTAAATCACTCGCGAAGAAGTCGTGGAAACCCATTTCAAAGAAAAACGGAGTTTTTGAAAGGTTGTTTATTTCCACTAATACAAGAACGCTAAAAATACACTGTTATACCGTTTTCGGTGATCAAACCATCGTCAGTAACAAACAATAACTGTTATTGTTATCACCGAAACCGGTATAACAGTGTATTTTTAGCGTTCTTGTATTAGTAGAAATAAACAAAACTCCGTTTTTCTTTGAAATGGGTTTCCACGACTTCTTCGCGAGTGATTTAGTTCGCAGGTACCAAGTATCTATATTCAGAGCGCCGAAACATCGACTGACATAAATATTTCCTAAGTAGCCTGAGATACAATGCAGTACTAGCACTCCATAACGCCATAACCACAACATACTGCACAGCAGTCTTCAATCTGCCACACCGATGCACCCTCGAACATATTCCAGAAGAAGATGAAGGCCTACTTAATATCAAAGGAGCCTAATCACTGAAAGAGCTTATTCATAAGGAGCTTATTCATTGAAATAATTTTACCATTTATAGTTCCTATATTTATGTTGAGTTCCGTATTTTGTTGTTGATTATTCAATTCAATATTTCCTTGTTAATCTTATTATGTATTAGGTACCTTGTTAATCTGTCTTATTACCGACACTATATTTTTGAATATCTGTAAATTTTATTGGCAAATAAATTAATATTATTATTATTCCTACTATTACCATTAACAAGTACTACCAACTCTCCTTTTAAAAATCATAATATCTTGGAATTGGTGTCCATAGAAAAGGGAAACATAAACGCTGCAAAGTCCTTGTCACATGGGTTTATTATTCTACTGGACGTACCCGCAGAAATGTGGGCTGTTCATTTATTGTTTCTTTCATGCGCAGTAATTGAAATTATTTTAGATGGTTTCCACCAATTTTGACCCCCAAAAACACGACCTCGTCACTCTTTTATTTATATTTTTTTTTTACAGATTACCTTTGAACATTGATAATCCCATTTAATTGTCTTGACCTGCTAATACTCTTCTAGTCTCCATGGAGACTCGCTTAGGACTGCGAGCAGGTGTAGGTAGACCGCGAGCTTGCTCGCTTAGGACTACGAGCAGGTGTAGGTAGACCGCGAGCTTGCTCGCTCAGGACTACAAGCAGGTGGAGGTAGACCGCGAGCTTGCTCGCTTAGGACTACGAGCAGGTGTAGGTAGACCGCGAGCTTGCTCGCTTAGGACTACGAGCAGGTGTAGGTAGACCGCGAGCTTGCTCGCTTAGGACTACGAGCAGGTGTAGGTAGACCGCGAGCTTGCTCGCGCTTGACCGAGAGAAACTCGCGTATAAGCTAGAGCAGGGCAGGCCGTAGGGGTAGGTAGACCACGAGCTTGCTCGCACTAGTCCAAGAGAAACACGCGCACAAGCGCGAGCAAGACTCACGGTTAACATAGAGTTTGCTCGCTGTATACATAGAGCAAATCACCCCCACCCCATTATACAAATCGGCGTACAACCGTGAGTTTGAGCTAGAAGACCACGCGCAAGCTCTATGTTAACTGCGAGCAAACTCGATGTTAACCGCGAGTTTTAGACCTCGGGGGGGGGGGGGGGGGGGGTCCCTATGTGTGATGCGGGTTTAGTATCCAAGGGTTTGACTGACCGCGAGCATGAAGTTTTTGCTCGAAGAAAAGGGGATCGGTGAGCAAAACTCGCGGTAAAAGTAAGCAACACGTAGGAAATGACGGCCATGCTTGTGCGCGAGCGTTGCTCACCGATCCCCTTTTCTTCGAGTTTGCACCGCGAGTTTTGGCCCGAAAAATTTTTCAGTGCACTCAAGGGGACGAGGCAATGAGTAGCCAAATAAAGAGCTAAATGATCAGGTCGAATTCTGATACTCTCATTCGAGGACAGCTGATCACGTCCGCGACGCTGGGAGGGCAGTCGGACGAAATGCCCCAGCCTGGAATGCAAATTTATGGTGATTTCAGACAATTTCCCAGGTCTTTGACTCATAAAAAATGAATTTCGGGACGTTTGTTACAACCTAATTCTTCACTCTTTGGTCAAAATCAACTTCATATTCGGTCTTCTCGCTCTATAAAACATGGAAAACGATACATCACAAGCTCGCGTACACTAAACCCTCAAAAAACCTCGAAAACCCCTACTTTTACACCCATTTTTCTCCCATAACGCCCCTGGGTGTATTCCGATCGGGCTGCCGAGCTTTGGAGCACAACTAGGACCCAAATTTGTTTCCGAATGGGGACCCAAACTATGTGCGAAAGAACGAAGATTTTAGACCAAAATTTAACGTAAATTTAAGGCTGAAACTTCGTTAGAACCTCAATTTTCCACTCACTGGTCAAAATCGACTTCATATTCGGTCTTCTCGTCCTAAAAAACATGGAAAACGATACCTCAAAAGCTCATGTTACTAGAATACATAAAATACCTAATTTTATATCCATTTTGGTTTATTATTCTGTGAATAATACACCTATGCAATCGCTCAGCAAAAAATTTTTATAAGCCCTCTCAAATTTTTTTCTTTTACGTTTCAAGGTGCGTAGATTCCAAAATGCAATGTCCGTCCGCCGTCCGCAGTATCACGTGTACCGGCTTAATTTTCGGTCTAAAAAAATCGTACTTTTGCGCACATGCTCCATTTGGGCCCTAGTTGTGTCCCGAAACTTTTCAGCCCGATCGGAATATACCCAGGGGTGTTATGAGTGAAAATGTGTGTAAAAATAGGTACTTTTTGCGTTTTAGCAACATGTTGGTAACATGAGCTTTTAAGGTATCGTTTTTCATGTTTTTGGGGACGAGAAGACCGAATATGAAGTCGATTTTGACCAAAGAATAGAAAATTGAGGTTCTACCAGATGTTCAGCTCCCGAAATTGATTTTTTATGAGTCAAAAACCTGGGAAATCGTCTGAAATCACCATCAATTTGTAGAATAACACTGGAAAAAGTGTCAACAGGTGGATCAAGACGATTAAATGGTACTATCAATGATCAGAGATTATTTATTTATTTAAAAAAAAAAGGAAGGAGCGTACCTTATTCGTGTTTTGGGGGCCAAAATTGGTGGAAACCACCAGAGGTAGCTATTTCAATTATTTTATAATATATGAAAGAAACAATAAATAAACAGCCAATATTTCTGTAGGTATGTCCAATAGAATAATAAACCCATGTGACAAGGACTTTGCAGCGTTTTTCACTCATAACACCGTTGGGTATATTCCGATCGGGCTGCAAAGTTTCGGTGCACAACTAGGGCCCAAATGGAGCATGTGCGCAAAAGAAAGAATTTTTTAGACCGAAAATGAAGCCGGTATGCATGATACGGCGGGCGGACATTGCATTTTCTGAATCTACGCACCTTGAAATGTAAAAGAAAAAATTTTTGAGGGGGTGTTATAAAAATTTTTTGCTGAGCGAATACATTAGGTGTATTATTCACTAAATAATAAACCAAAAAAATAAGTAGGTATCCCCCACTAAGTAGATATTGTGTGGGTAGACGTTGGAAATAGACTATAACTTTCCTTTTAAAAATCATAAAATCTAACACACAACACATAAAAAGTAAGTCGGTATCCCGATTTGATATTAACCCAGTTTACGACAAGCCCAACTGCCACATCTAGCTATTTCAATTTATGACGATAAAGACGATAACTTATTTTATAATTTATCTTCGGTTCTTCGGCGTTATTACGAGGAAAATGATGAATTTACAGAGCGAGGGTAACAAGGCTCGACAACGTGAAGCCAGTCGATCGTAAATCACAGGACAGATATTGGCTCAGCAGCATTTTCAGCTCGGATTCTGCCTGTCCATCTTCCCACTGAAGGACACATTCATATTTTGTAACGTTCATAATAAACCACACATGGGAACATAATAAACCAAAACCACACATATCATCCCTTCTATAATCGATGATCAAGGTAAGATCCAGAGGCAGGACATGTTTCATCCCTCCCCAGAACTTTTTAAAATTTTTGACAACTATATCTATTGTTAAGTGAAGTAATACAAGGTTTTGTGAGTATTTAGATGAAAGTTCCTTAATACATGTCAACTTCCAAATAGGTAATGGGCAATAATAACAGTCAGTGATCCCTAGTAGGTACTTCCCGTATAGCGAGTCGCGTCTTGGGAGATGGCCCCGTGGCTGAGTAAAGCAACTCGATTAAATAAACTGGATTTTGATTTATTTTACAAATGAACAGAATGGCAACTCTCGTCCACCTGCCTCGGCCGCGGACAAGATCGATTCCCACATTGTGTTGTGATAGGCTAAAACAATAATAATTAATATTATTATTACCTAATTTATTATTGTGCCATCAGATTATGGCAATACACCGTCCAATTATAGATAAGAGTAAATATTTAGTAAAGACTTCAGTAAATAAATACATCAGTAAATTAACTATCACTCAGGTTCAGCGTTCACGAAGTTCAAAAAATTCTTGCAGTGAGTAGACAGGAGCTGCAGAAAGGATTCTTCTCATTTCTCTCTTCAGTGAAGGGACTTGATGTGTTTTGGGAGAGCATTTTTACGACCTTTGTACTCGTATACGTGGTATTGTACTTTTGGGAAGTACTCATTCTAAGAGTCCCAGTTCTTAGGTCGTTCCTGTGGCGCATGTTGTACGTATGCGTTGCAGAATGGAGGTTTTCATTATGGTTCCTCGTGAATATCGCCAATTCGAAAGCATAGAGGCCATACACGGTCATAAGCTTCAGCTCTTCAATTAGGGGTCGCCATGATGAAGCAGCTCCGGCTCCGCAGTTAATCCTCAAGGCTGCCTTCTGCTTCTTGAATCGTTGTGTGTTACAACCTGGAAAATTCCATCCAATGACGGAACCTGCCAAATTCCATCCATTGACGGAAATTGAAGCTAGGTTCACATAGAGACGCAATTCCGGCGCGGCAACGCATTTGCCAAAATTTTTGCCGCAGAGGCTTCACATGGCAGCGGAGTCATAACAAAATGCAATCGCAAAAAACAAACAATTGCTGGAACTCGAAACCGCAAAATCAACCACATATATGTCGAATTTCAATATGGCTGAACAACCAAACGAGAGAGGTGTGCGCAGTAACCTCTGCGCAGATACGGCAACGGATCCGACAGCGGAAAATATCTGGAGATTTTGATATAGTATCCACGGCACTGCGTTGCAATAATCCATTTTACGTTGGCCAATAGAATTGCAGAACGCATAGCCGTGCCGGACTGGCGTCCGGAATTGGGTCTCCATGTGAACCTAGCTTAAAGCTAGGTTCACATGGAGACGCAATTCCGGACGGCAATCCGGCACGGCAACGCATTTGCCGGAATTTTTGACGCAGAGGCGTTCACATGGCAGCGGAATCATAACAAAACGCAATCGCAAAAAACAAACAATTGCTCGAACTCTAAACCACAAAATCAACCACATAATATTATGTCGAATTTCAATATGGCTGAACAACCAAACAAGAGAGGTGTGCGCAGTAACCTCCGCGCAGATCCGGCAACTGATCCGACAGCGGCAAATATCTGGAGATTTTGATATAGTATCCACGGCACTGCGTTGCAATAATCCATTTTGCGTTGGCCAATAGAATTGCAGAACTGCCGTCCGGAATTGCGTCTCCATGTGAACCTAGCTTATCACTTATTGACCACATAATGAGGTGGTTATATCAAAAATTCTAGGAAGAAAACGAGTGTGAAATTTCGATTTCTCGGTTTCCGCTAGAAATGACGTATAAGGTAAATTGCTGAGTCGTTGAACTCAAATCCCGCTTAGAGCGGGATCACTTTAAACGATGTACAGAACTGCAATGGATGGATGGACGGAACAGAAAATTCATAAATACATTTTAAAAACACATCCTCAAAATCAAACCAAGAGGAAGGTTGCCACGAAGGTTTGCCATTTCTTATGTTGGTTGCCGCCAACATTGAGAACATTTGCCTATGAAGCTTTGCTCCGCCTCCTTGGGCCAACAGCCAATCAGGTCAACAGACACGATGAGTCATTTTTTGCCACATTTTTACTTTTAATCGCCCTCATTAAAAATAATAAAAAAACACACGCACAACGGTTTATCTGCCTGTGAAGATGCCCCTTCCGCGTCGATCACTTGTTTTCTGTGGTATGTGGGCCCTCCTGCTCCACCTAGGAAAACCCTAAATCTAGTACTGGAGCCTTCCGGGGAATGACAGTCATAAAAACGCTGCAAATCCCTGCACAACGGTTTATTATTTTGTATAGAATACCCTTCTGTTACAGATCACAGCTCTGTGTATAGATAACCCGTCTATATAATATGATATGTACTATTCTATTATATGCATATTATGTAGATCGCAGACACTCCGTAGGTTAGTACCTAACCCCGTACTCGTTAGTACCTACCTAAAATAATTCTGCCGATGACAAACAGTACCTAACAAAAAGAAACACACATAATGAAGTTCTGAAAAGAAATTGTTGATGAGGAGTGAAAAAAGTTGCAAAAGTACCTACCAACAAACTCCAGCCCCTTCTACGTAGATGGTATAATTTACCGTTCTGTAATAATTTACCGTTGAGTAATGATTTACCGTAGTAATAATTTACCCATCAATAATACTTCAACGTTTGTTCAAGTTTCACTACCTACCAACAAACTCCAATAGAGCCATCATTTTTCAAATTAAATAATATCACAGAACAACCAACTCGACTTCATACTCCGCCAATATAATCAGGTGATCCCTGCCAATGATTGGCCGTATTCACAAATTCCTATTGTGGGCGCGTCTCTGGTTACGAGATTTGGTTTGGATTGTATACAATTTCATTCACACTGGAGTCGAAAATGCCTGTCGGTGCAAACTTCGGGGCCTTACTGTGAACGAACGGCTGGACGTACGATGCTCCGGATGGTCTTAAAAAACTCGCAAGTTCAAGAACTATTTAAAACCGTAAAAATATTTACGTAAAAAAATGGTATAGGCGTTTTGAAAATTTCAACCCCTATTTTGAACCCCTTAGAGATGACTCACAGTAACGTCGAGCTTCGAGGACCAACTAGACGCCGAACGGAACCTATAACCCGAATTTCATCAATTTTTTTTCATGGTAACTAAGAAAAGTGGCCCGTACGGCGTACGGCGTACGGCGGACAGACAGAAATATTTTTATTGCAGTTTTGGATTCTACATATCTTGAAACGTAAACCATCAAATTTTGAGGGGGGGTAAGAATTTTTTTTTTCATGCTCGATTCCAATGGTTCATTATTGAAAATAATAAACCAAAATATGCGATGGAGTCATGAATTATTTCACTGAGTCTGTTGTTATTCATGAAGCACAACAAATTACTCAGTGATAGGAATCATGACTCCGTGATAGAAGCATAACGTCTGTTCAAGTTGGGAGTAAAAAAAACAAAAACGCTGCAAATCCCTGCACAACGGTTTATTATTTTGTATAGAATACCCTTCTGTTACAGATCACAGCTCTCTGTATAGATAACCCGTCTATATAATATGATATGTACTATTATATTATATACATATTATGTAGATCGCAGACCTTCCGTAGGTTAGTACCTAACCCCGTACTCGTTACTAGGTACCTACCTAAATCACGAGTTAAATGTTGCTAAAATAATTCTGCCGATGACAAACAGTACCTAACAAAAAGAAACACACATAATGAAGTTCTGAATAGAAATTGTTGATGAGGAGTGAAAAAAGTTGCAAAAGTACCTACCAACAAACTCCAGCCCCTTCTACGTAGATGGTATAATGAACCGTTGTGTAATAATTTACCGTTGAGTAATGATTTACCGTAGTAATAATTTACCCATCAATAATACTTCAACGTTTGTTCAAGTTTCACTACCTACCAACAAACTCCAAAAGAGCCATCATTTTTCAAGCGAAATAATATCACAGAACAACCAACTCGACATCATACTCCGCCAATATAATCAGGTGATCCCTACCAATGATTGGCCGTATTCGCAAATTCCTGTTGTGGGCGCGTCTCTGGTTACCAGATTTGGTTTGAATTGTATACAATTTCATTCACACTGGAGTCGAAAATGCCTGTCGGTGCAAACTTCGGGGCCTTACTGTGAACGAACGGCTGGACGTACGATGCTCCGGATGGTCTTAAAAAACTCGCAAGTTCAAGAACTATTTAAAACCGTAAAATTATTTACGTAAAAAAATGGTATAGGCGTTTTGAAAATTTCAACCCCTATTTTGAACCCCTTAGAGATGACTCACAGTAACGTCGAGCTTCGAGGACCAACTAGACGCCGAACGGAACCTATAACCCGAATTTCATCAATTTTTTTTCATGGTAACTAAGAAAAATGGCCCGTACGGCGTACGGCGTACGGCGTACGGCGGACAGACAGAAATATTTTTATTGCAGTTTTGGATTCTACATACCTTGAAACGTAAACCATCAAATTTTGAGGGGGGGTAAGAATTTTTTTTTTCATGCTCGATTCCAATGGTTCATTATTGAAAATAATAAACCAAAAACTCCAAAATTAACATCATTCTTCAAATGAAATGATATCACGGAAAAACCAACTTGATTTCATACAGCCATGCGTTATAATCATGTTTTCCCCAGCAATATCCAGGCTGGATGTATACCGCTTCATTCACGATCATGTTGACGAAGCTATTCCGTGCAATCAAAGTTCGAGATCAATTTAAAAACATCAAAAAACGGTATTCTGGAAATTATCAATGCTCGATTCCAAAGGTTCATTAGTGAAAATAATAAACCAAAATTGGAGGCCACCCCTTATCACAAGGATTGCTTTCTGGATCCACCACTACCTACGATAGGCCAAATATATGTTGGGTGGTGGGTTAGAAATGGCCTATTGAGAATACCAGGTCCGTTCTTCATTGTTCCTAAGTTCTCTTTATTCGTTTCATGAGGAAAACGTATGCGTTTCAAGCCGAGGGTATCTTTATCTCAACCTCTACTTACCGACAAGGCGGTCTCAATATATCTCCGTTGACGTTCACAGCTGACAGAGTCGGTAACCCACAAAACACAATGGCTCCCTCTTTATTTGTCTCGGGGGAAGACGATTCGTCTGAATCTCTCTTCGCTTCGGTTCCTGGGATACCCTTATTGTCGCTGCTCTCAAGGAATATAGAGCAGGGGATTTTCCAAAGGTTGAATAGAGGAGTTGCAAACATGGGAAGGATATTGAATTCGGGTAGCAACCAACCCCCCATTAAAATGCAGTGACCTGTAGGCCCGGTAGAGGTACAAAACCCTTCAATGAAACATGCGCATGCTCCATAGCAATGAATGTATAATAACTTCTAATGTAATAATTCAATATAGCATCCGCACTTTTATTTTATCAATACATGAATTATCTGAACCTCTCGCAAAAAACAAAACCACAGCAAATTAACCAACAGTCAATACCTTGTGTGTGCAGAATTGGTAATAACTTCTGTGTGTACATCGATTTTTTTTTTTTTTCACGTTCTTGCAGCTTGTTTGTTGTTTCATTTCTTCAACCTTTTACTCTCTAATGCTAAACTCATTATAAATCATGCAGAACAAATCCAGGGAATCTCAGTCGTCCGGGAAAATACATTTAAAAAGATATCACAACTCAAAAAGATTTTCCTTACTTAGGCACGTATCTCAGAGTATGTTTAAGCGTTTGCGGGAATAAACACAAAAAGGAATGCTTAAATATCAAAACGCCCCAATACCCATATACCTACGTTGTAGGAGTTGAAATTCTGCAACGAAATTGAGACCTAAAAGTTTTCAGATTCTGTCCGTGCGCCCCACACCGTATACCATGCGCCGCACTTCGCACTTTTCTTAGTTACCATGAACCAAAATTAATGAAATTTGGTTTTGTAGGTCCCGTTTGGGGTCTAGTCCTCGAAGCTCGACGTTACTGTCAGTCATCTCTAAGGGGTTCAAAATAGGGGTTGAAATTTTCAGAACGGCGTATCTCGAAAACTTTCAATGAAAGGGTATGGTTTTTTTTACGTTATTAAATTTGTCTTGAGCTAAACAATTTTTTGAGACCACCCGGAGCATTGTACGTCCAGCCGTTCGTGTGCACCAAAAAGCTTCGTCAACATGATCGTGAATCAAACGGTATAAATCCGACCCAGATATCATCGCTAGCGAGCACCTGATTATAATCACGGATGGCCGTATGAAGTCGAGTTGGTTGTTCTGTGATATTATTTCATTTGAAAAATGAAGGCTCTTTCGGATCTTGTTGAACAAACGTTGAAGTATTATTTGGTAAATTATTACACAACGGTAAATTATTAGACAACGGTAAATTATTGCACAACAGTTTATTATACTATCTACTTAGAAGGGGCATCTATACAGGTAAATTATTATATAACTGTTTATTATTTACATTATGCTTCATGAATAACTACAAATAATATTAATTATTGAATTATTGAATCCCGCGCATTTGTATGAAACTTCAATTCCGGGGCCGGCTCTTGATTTAGGGCTGTCCTGGGGGTAGCTCGGCCTACTGACCACAGGTAAATAATAAACCGTTGTGTAATAATTTGCAGCGTTTTTTCATACCATTTTTGGATTCTACATACGTTGAAACACAAACCATCAAATTTTGAGGGGAGGTTAAAATTTTTTTTCATGCTCGATTCCAAAGGTTCATTATTGAAAATAATAAACCAAACATTTCTGTCCGTCCGCTACTACACCATTTGAATAAAAAGTAACTGAGATCTTGTAGGGGTACGCTGTGAACGTCTTACAACTTACGAGAAATTCGGATGTTTGTTTTTGTTGTTGGCCTTCTCGTAACAGCCCTCAACGTCGACAATCGGCGCCAACTGGCAACCGCCCAGAATAATAATTTTCATGTGAATCCCGCTGTAGCCACGCACTGTTCCTACAGCTTTCTTGCGAATGCCGGTTTAAATATCTCCAGCTCGCTTACTTATCGAATTATTCAGTATCAAGGATGGAAAAAATGTGTGTGTGTGTGTCCGTGCGTGCGTGTGTGACGGCATCAGGGCCAAACGGCTGAACGGATTCTCATGAAGGTGGTCTCACTGTGATCAGCGAGTTCCGGGCCAGCGGGTGAGGGCTTATACAGACTCACAGATTAGTGACTGCATTTAAACTGATACGGGGCGCTTCAGAAGCTGAGTTAATAATACAAAGATTTCACGACGGGTATCGTCAGACTAATCGCTCTGAGCATATGAAACAGGTTGTTGTACCAGTGAGAAACTTGTGAAACTGCCATTATCAAGTGGCTTCTCTTCGATGTCTACCGCTGTATTTAGTAGGTACAACGGGTTTTTCTCCTACTGCACACTTTTACTTCCAGTCTAAATGGCGCCGAACCGAAGTGATATTTCTACATTTCACGGTAGCTATCAACCATCCAATATTCCCACAACCAGTTCAGTTACAGATAAGTTATTGTAATAGCTAGTGTGGTGAATGTGTTTTGGCGTACATCCACCACGAGTGGCACGAGGGAGGATGTGCCCGGGCAGGTTATGGGCGGACCACCACCATTTCCCGGGATCTTCTCGGATGTGTCCGTTGGTTATGGGCGTACCACCACCATTCACAGCATCTTTTGGGTTAGGAGAGAGAGGCGAGGTAAGGAGGAGAGAGAGTAGTCAGCGACTAGAGGAGAGTGTAGAATGAGGAAAAAGAGGCAGGAGGCGAGTATTTATGTGCTTGGGAGCTGTCTCCCTCCATCCTCTAGCTAGTAGAGGATGGTGGGGGTCCCCAGGCTGGCCCTCGGCTCTCATGCGTCCTCTGTCCCCACTCCTAAGTTTATTTGCGAGATCTTAAGTTTGCAAGGAGTGGTTCCGGGGGGATAACACGACAGCTAGTAACAAATATATTTGAAGATCTCTTGAAACACGCATTTGTGACTGGCTCAAGGGGTCCAAAGTCTATGAATATGACTCAACTGGAGGCCCAATCCAGACATCGCATGGAAGGATTGTTGACATACCAACGAAACTACCAGCTCTAAATCGTAGCTGTTCCCTTTCAAACTTCTTTTTTTGTACAGAGGACCAGAGAAATGACGTGCATGCGGAAGATACATAACGTGCGGAACGTATTCCCGCATCCCTGACATACCTACCTACCTGCTATCTCCAGCGTGAAAAGACGGCAATTCTCGTGAGAAAAAAAGAAAGGACAAAGAGATACGAAGATATGAGAGACATTATTATATTTCCAGAACCCACCTACGGCCCACCTCCATCGTACGCATCCACTATGTTTTTCTTCGGAGCAGGCAAGGTAGTCTTATTTGAATAACAGGACAGAAAGGTGTTCCTTTGGCGTTAAGAAGTCGCCTGGATACGTTGGGTGCGTTTTGGTTTATTATTCTGTGAATAATACACCTATATAATATTCGCTCAGCAAAAAACTTTTATAACACCCCCTCAAAATTTTTTTCTTTTCCGTTTCAAGGTGTGTAGATTCCAAAAATGCACATACGTACGATTTGCAGCGTTTCACAGATTATCCTTGAACATTAACAGTGCCAATTAATTGTCTTGATTCACCTGTTGATACTACTTCTAGTGTTATTATACAAATTTATGATGATTTCAGACAATTTCTCAGGTTTCTGACTCATAAAAAATGAATTTCGGGAGCTTAACCTTTGTTGCAACCTCAATTCTTCACCCTTTGGTCAAAATCAACTTCATATTCGGTCTTCTCGCCCTAAAAAACATGGAAAACGATACATCACAAGCTCTTGTTCACTAAAACCTCAACAAAACCTCGAAAACCCCTACTTTTACACCCATTTTTCTCCCATAACGCCCCTGGGTGTATCCGATCGGGCTGCCGAGCTTTGGAGCACAACTAGGACCCAAATGGGGACCCAAACTGTGTGCGGAAGAACGACGATTTTAGACCAAAATTTAACGTAAATTTAATGCTGAAACTTCGTTAGAACCTCAATTTTCCACTCACTGGTCAAAATCGACTTCATATTCGGTCTTCTCGTCCTAGAAAACACGGAAAACTATACCACAAAAGTTCATGTTACTAAAACACATAAAACCCCCAAAAATACCTGCTTTTATACCAATTTTTCACTCATAACACCCGTGGGTATATTCCGATCGGGCTGCAAAGTAGTTTTTCTGGACTGGCTCATATTTCTGAGCAATTTAATCATACACCTTTTTGACTGTTTAGGATTGCTGAATCCAAATATGAACTCGGATTGTGATTATCTAGTTTTGTTCTTAATGAAAAGGGGTTGAATCAGTTGGAAATAAAAATAAAATCCCCAAAAAATTAAATTTTTTCTACATCTTTCATTTTTGTCTCAGAAAAACAAAAGGGTCGAAGGAACATCGGAGGTCATGTTTAATTTTTGTAGAAAAACCCTTGTTTAGAACACCCTTTACCCTTTATCCTTCATCAGATAACATCCAGGGATACGGGGAATTATTTTACCTAAATGTTCATTACGTTCCACGAATTTAGGACATGTTTAAACAAGTTTGCAGACATACAACGGGTCAACGTGGAATCCCCTGCTGGTAGCCTTCCTTTCTGTAACTTACTTATTTTGTTAGTAGAATTACAATACAAAACAGTAGAATAGAATACAAAAAATCGTTCAAGACCAAACTTTGAAGGAATATTAAAAGTTGTTGCAAATTTCTTTAGTGTTGTACGTTTTTTACACACCTACTATTTATACTTCTGCTATTTTGGGATGCAATTTTTATCATAATTCCTTATTTTCAACACTGTTTCAACCCCTTTTCATTAAGAACAAAACTAGATAATCACAATCCGTGTTCATGCTTGGATTCAGCACTCCAAAAAACATGGTTGCAAGTGGGAATACATAGCATTATATTAATATATTAAATTTCATAGTTTTAAATCGTCAAAAATAGGTGTATGAGATATTAGAGAGTTTTCGCAAAAGTTAGGCCACTAGGTCGTTGACGGACTAAGGATCCCCGGGCTCACGATCTAAGGGGAAAAAACCGGATGCTAACCTCTTAGATCGTGAAACGATCTAAGGTGGTGAAAGTTAGGTCGTTGAACGACCTAAGCTGATTCGATGGGTGACACTAACGTTAACGTTGAACTGTTCTCATCATATTCTCATCACTTGAAGGTTTCAGTTTAAAAAGCTGTTCTTAGTTTTCATCTTCACTAGTACAATTATTATTACAGTTAATTAAGATTTTCCAGTCTTAAAGGATCACAAAAACATTTCCTATTAATATTTTCAAATGGAAACTAATGTAGGGTTGTCCATAGACACGAGACAAATTAGCCATAAAACTAAAGGTTTGGCTAATTAAAGTTATTTGGCAAAAATTAGTGGCTAATAGGGAGACATTATTAGCCAAAAAACTGTAAGGTTGTCCATAGACATAGAGAAATTAGCCAGGTACAATTTATTGACATTTTCCAGTCTTCAAGGGTCACAGAAATACTCGTATTTCCTAATACTTTTTTCAAAAAAATATAGATATATAGGGTTTTTATACAGCAGAAAAACCGAAAATCGAGAGAAAAAAGAAGCATGATATCAGGTACACGTATACAACACAAACAAATAATCACAAATGCCATGGAAGAAGGCAGTCCATGCGATGAGGTTTCCTTGGTGGAAGGTTAGTAGAGGAAATGGCCCATAGGACCTAGTGCTAGGTCGTTTACGTAGACTGTTGGCATCCAACGTTGACGAGCTAGTCGTTCCCACCCAAACGTGCGCATGCGTAGTTCGCACTTTCCTTCGTACGTAGGCCTTAGCCCATAAACGGGCTAGTAGCCAAACCTTTGCGAAAACTCTCTATTACTCAAAAAAACGAGCCAATCCAGAAAACCTGCTAGCATTTTCGGGTTCAGTCACCTAGAAAACCTAGCTATTCACTGCCGTTTTTCTAGTACCTTGACCTCACTTTTTTTGGTGTAGTTGTGTAATTATAGTACCTAATTAATGTAAATGTTGCATTGATGGCACATGGGTGTATGTACTACGTAGGCCAATAAAGGGGAGAAAAAAATAAAACTGTAAGAAAAGTACTAATACGGTAAGTACTATTTGTGCGAACACCGTTCTAGACTCACCAGCTGTGTAAGTTAGTAAGTAGAGTAATAACACAGCAATAAGGTAGGTAGAACGATGTTGAGGTTCAAAAGAGCGAATCGACAGCGGACGTTGTGCCAAATGATTTCCCACTACAACTCCTGGCAACGGAAACTCGAGACGGTGAAGTTTTCTCCCGTTCGATTGTTTCCGATCCTGTCGCCCATTGACTTGTATCCCGCTTCGCCCCTTTTAATAACATTTTCCTCCAACATGGCTCTAATCTTCGGTGTGCAGGGTGACTACTGTTATTATAGGAAAAACTCAGTAACTCGAGTCTACAGCTAATTTGCAACAAGTTTTGTCTCCTAACAATTTTTTTTTTAGTCCATGGAAAACCCGATTTTTTTTGCTTTTAATTTTTTTTCACATTTTCGACTCTGCCTCATAAAAACTGCCATAACTCCTTTATTTATCAATGTAATCTCAAATCTGAGGGGTCAGTTAGAAAGATAGTGATATTTCCTATCTCTCTAATGATAAATCCGATTGTTTTAATCTGTCCTTGGTGAAAAAAATGGCCAAAGTTCAAAATTTGAAGATCTCTTAAAAGTCACCGTTTTAGCGAATTTTCGAAGAAAAGGAAGGAAGCTATTGTTCTCGGTCCAAAATTTTTAAAACTCGAATTTCCGAAAGATTTTTATACCAAAATCCGTTTTAAACCATCCTGAATTCACTGCCGAAAGACACCAAAAATTATATGTATATATATATATATATATTTTATATATATTTATATATATATTTATATATGTATGTGTCATTCCAGACGATAACTCTCGAAAGAATTGAGATAAAAAGTTCAAATTTGCACGAAAAATCTGTCTTGGCAATCGACAGGCTAAGTTCGTAGATGGGCAGAATCGGGTCACTCTAAGGGGGAGTTTTGGGGAGTTTTAAGGGGGGAAATTACCCATAAATTCCCAAAATGAAACAGTCTGACAAGTGACACCTCATTTTAAAGGTTTTTGTACGCTGAACACGATGGTGAAATCAGAATTGCGATATCTCATTCCGTTCTCAAACTGGAGCACTTTGAAGATGAAGGAACGTGGTTATTTCTTGAGATGTTCTTCCTGGTTCGTCTGCTCTAATCTGATAACGGAATGGGATATCGCAATTCTGACTTCACCATCGTGTTCAGCGTTGGAAAATCTACAAACCGAGGTGTTACTCGGCAAAAAATGGAACAAAAAATTTGTTACGGATATCCCAAACATCACATTTTACATAAAATCAGTCATTTCTTCGAAAATTCGCTCTTATAGCCATGCTGCATGACTGTGGTTTTTTTCTTTCGTTTTTTGCGCTATTAGTACGGAGGTTTTTCGGTGTGCACTCTTCGGGAAAAACTTGCCCAAAATCTCAGCTTTCCAGTGGAATAAGAAAAAAATTTCACAGTGAAATTTGGTGGAGAAAATGACGTTTGAGTCCTGAAAAACGTGGGTTTTTAGGTGAAAATCAACGTTTTCCACCAAAAGCCGACTTGCTTCATGAAAATAATCGTTTTTTGGTATCTCATTTATTAAATTGATTCAGTTTAAAAAATAACATCGCGAATAGAGATGGCCTCCCTCCTTACTGAACACAAAGGCGGCATCTTTTAAGCACGCTCCTCGTGACGTCCCGTAGTTTGCTAGCATTTTGCAACACCCCGCCGCATTCCAGTACTCTGGAAAAAGATAATGTATTAGTTTAAGTAATCGTTTAGGTTTAGGTAGTAGCAGAGTCAGGTCATTTTATCCACAGAAATTTTGGTAACTACCGGTTTTTGTAATTTTAAGAACTTTTTTTATTGCTTGGAATGTACTTACCTCCTGATGAGGGTTTCCCTCGTGTCCACAGCTTCCACGTAGACTAAGTACTTCAGCGTACCCCATACGTAGAAGTCCACAGGGGTCAGATCAGGAATCCAGGGTAGCTACCAAAATTTCTGTGGATACAACGATCTGCAAAATGCTCAACAACTACGAGACGTCACGAGGAGCGTGCTTAAAAGATGCCGCCTTTGTGTTCAGCAAGGAGGGGGGCATTTTGAGAACCTACTGTAGAACCATCCCTATTCGCGAGTTATTTTTTAAACTGAATCAATTTAATAAATGAGATGCCAAAAAACGATTATTTTCATGAAGCAAGTCGACTTTTGGTGGAAAACGTTGTGAAATTTTTTTTCTTATTCCACTGGAAAGCTGAGATTTTGGGCAAGTTTTTCCCGAAGAGTGCACACCGAAAAACCTCCGTACTAATAGCGCAAAAAACGAAAGAAAAAACGGTGACTTTTAAGAAATCTTCAAATTTTGAATTCTGGCCGTTTTTTTCACCAATCAGGACTCATTAAAACAATCGGATTTATTATCAGAGAGATGGGAAATTCCACGATCTTTCCAACGGACTCCTCAGATTTGAGATTGCACTGATAAATTAATAAGGGAGTTATGACAGTTTTTATGAGGCAGAGTCGAAAACGTGAAAAACAAATTAAAAGCAAAAAAACTCGGGTTTTCCATGGACTAAAAAAAATTGTTAGGAGACAAAAGTTGTTGCAAATTTGCTGTAGAATCGATTCCCTGAGTTTTTCCTATAATAACTGTAGACAACCTGTATAAGTTTATACGACTGTACAGTAAGACCAGTCAGTCCTCCGCTGGAAGCGCAACCAAGCGACCAAGCGACTACGCGTATTCATCCGTACGAGCGGATCCTATTGCGGTGAAGTAGGAGTACATTTAAATGAGGAATAAAAGGAGTTTTCCTTGAAACACGAATACTCTTTAGACTACCTACTGTAGTACTGTATGGCCCCCGACATCAGGTAGCACCCTCTGTAGATAATCTCTCCCCCCCCCCCCCCCCCAACCTTTTTCAGTTCTCCTCCAAATATTATTATTATTTCTTAATTATTATTTTTTTACGAATTCAAGCTCATTTATAAGCAGTTTTAAAACAGCTCCATTATGCAACTAAATACTAAGGTCTTTTTGGTTTATTATTTTCAATGAACCTTTGGAATCGAGCATGAAAAAAAAGGTTTAATCCCCCCTCAAAATTGGTTTACGTTTCAAGGTATGTAGAATCCGAAAATGCAATAAAAACATTCTGTCCGTCCGCCGTACGCCGTACTGGCCACTTTTCTTAGTTACCATGAGCCAAATTGACGAAATTCGGTTTATAGGTCCCATTTGGGGTCTAGTTGGTCCTCGAAGCTCGGCGTTAATGTCAGTCATCTCTGAGGGGTGAAAAATAGGGGTTGAAATCTCGAGGACGCCGTTATCTCGAATTTTTTTACGGTTTTAAATAGTTCTCGAACTTGGGAGTTTTTTAAGACCACCCGGAGCATTGTACGTCCAGCCGTTCGTTCATAGTAAGGCCCAGAAGTTTGCACCGACAGGCTTTTTCAACAGCTGGGTGAATGAAATTGCATACATTTAACCCAAATATCATCACCAGGGACGATCTAGCAATCGGGAATTGGCCCGAGATAAAATCACTGCTAGGGATCACCTGATTATAATCAAGGATGGCTGTATGAAGTCGAGTTGGTTGTTCTGTGATATTATTTCATTTGAAAAATGATGGCTCTTTTGGAGTTTGTTGGTAGGTAGTGAAACTTGAACAAACGTTGAAGTATTATTGATGGGTAAATTTTACACAACGGTAAATTATTACACAACGGTTCATTATACCATCTACGTAGAAGGGGCTGGAGTTTGATGGTAGGTACATTTGCAACTTTTCACTCCACATCAACAATTTCACTTCAGAACTTCATTATTTGCGTTTCTTTTTGCCATTTTAGTTACTTTTTGTCATCGACAGAATTATTTTAGCAACATTTAACTCGTGATTTAGGTAGGTACCTGGTAACGAGTACGGGGTTAGGTACTAGGGTCTGCGATCCACATAATATGTAGAATAGTACATATTATATAATATACCGAGATGCCGGGGTTATCTATACGGAGAGCTGTGATCTGTAACAGAAGGGTATTCTGTAGGAAATAATAAACCTTTGTGCAGGGGTTTGCAGCGTTTTTCTTACTGTTTGATATAAGGGTCCTTGCAGTTCGATACGGCTGTTATAACTACCGTTAATAAAACATGAGTTATAGGTACTGTATAGGTACCTAATGTTAAATGAGTTTCAAATATATTTGTAAAGTAGGTATTTGATTAAGTGGAGTCAGTACCTACCCAAAAATTCGAAAAAAATAGATTTTTTATTTTGTGCCCTGATGGAATCTCCATTCAATTTTGAAGAGTTTGGTATATAACATTCAATAGTTATGTAGAAGAAAACGGTCGTAAATGATGCTGGAAGTGCGCGGCGTCCGGCGCAGTTCAGGCGCTAGGCGCTAGTGCTGGCACTGACTTCTCTACGTACTTATGCCACACAACTCAGAAGAACTTCACCCAAGCTGTTTTTTTTTTCTGTCATGTGATTTATAGATCGTTATGATAAGGAAAAATTATTATATCAAGCCACTAGCGGAATATAGTGGAGTATTGTGTACAGTTCACTGTACGCTACAAGTAATTACAAACTTTTTGGAGGTGTTGAAGTTGAAGCACTCGGTTGAGGAACCTCTTTCTTCTCCTCATTCCCGTGAAATTTCCTTTTCTTGAACGCAGGACGGAATCGCGACATTATACTTTCAATAAACACAACGAACTATTTCATAAAAGAACCTAAAATAAGCTTCAGAAAGAAGGTAAAAATTGAAGGTACTAAGTCGAAAAACACGCGATGGAAGTTAAAACTTGAAGCGATTCATAAAACATTTTGTTGATATAAAATACCGGTAAAACCTTCAAAAAAACGTGTATAACATCATTGTTACCTCTTTCCCTTCACAGAGTAGTAATATGTAGAAGTTTTCATCGTCTAACATCCATGATTCGGCATACACGTCACTTGACAACATGGAATTGCATCCTAACAAACAAACGCTATTTTCTCAAAACAACGTTTTTTGACCTTTCGGTACATGGATCTCGAGATTCCAGGTAGCTATCGAAGTTCTGTTTTTTTCTCATTGTACGGGACATCCGGGACTGTATGTGGAACCAAAAAAATAAGTAATATGTCGATTACAAGAATCAGGAGAGCTCAATGTGTATGTTCTAAAAAGGGGTGTCAAGCGCCTGTGCAACGCACGGATGATTGAATGGTTTTCTGTTATATTGTTGGTTCCAGTGAAAGTTGGAGAGTGACTGAACAAAATTTAAAAAAAAATTATCAAAATTGGTCCATTAGGGGCTTGGCAACGTGTACCGGAAAAACCCCAAAATACTACTAAGTACTGACTCCCCTTAATAAGGTTTTTAAGCGCAATTTATTTCTACTTGACTCTATCCACGGCAGTAGGTATGGTAAAAATTTCCTTTTTAAAAAAACAAAAAATCAACAGAAATGTTCCATACAGACTACCTAAGTATAATATATATAGTTCGTTTTATGCAAAGGGTTTAAGATTTAAGGACATAGAAGTCTTAACTTATTTTTAATTATTGTAAAAACCAAAACACCTTTTAAAATTGAACAGGTTTTGTTGGCACAAATCAAAATAAAGATCCAATAAGTAATATAAAGAATGAAACTAAAATATTAAATAAAGTATACAAATTTTTCTATATTTTTGTTGCTGTTATAGCTACCCAGGCCACCACACCCCCTTCACCTTACAAGTGAGGTCAACCAACTTGTGTCTCACAGCAAGCGTGGACCGCGCTTGAACAAAAGCGCGCCAACCGCTTTTATGTTCTGCTCTAAATTGCGGCATCTGGCAAGTATTTTTGAAAATCAAATCATTGCCATACGTTAAAAACTTTATTTTTCTCGCCCCTCACATTTTGTTGTCCTATTCTTGAGCATCTCAAATTTTTCTCGCACCTCAAATTCTCCCGCCCTTCCAAAACTGGTGCAATTGCCCAGTTGGTCCGTCAGGAAATCGGGGAGTGTATTAAATATCTTGACCGTGTTGTGATATCTCCTGGTAAACCATCTGACCTGAAATCATGGTGACTCGATACGAAAAATACTATTTCAATTGGCAAGAAAAGTGGGCCAGATTCAAATTTTAGGTATCGAATATCGCAAAATAGTTCAAAAAGTCTAGAACTTTCTTGATGACGGCAAACGCACCAATTTGAAACTATATTTCTGAACACAAATAGACATTTCAACGCACTACATTAGTGAATGTATATTTTCAGTCGTTTCATCCGATTTTTTAGCAACTTCAGAGCCCGACAAAATTTCACTCCCTTTTTTTGAGACAGTCAAATGACTCAGGCCATTGTAAGTAAATAGGCATTAGGAAATTGTGCACCTCAATTTCCTCCTCACCTAGAAAAATTCGTAGCAAACATTCGCGCATGAATATTGATTGAATGCGCTGTAGGTACTTCCAGATAAAATAGAACGATTGAATTTCGTGATCCGGAGCGAGTGATCTCGGGTTACCTGGAACAACTTGAAAACCGTGGAACGATGAACATCCATTCGAATTGGTGAACTTCAAACTCAGCATATCCCGTCGTTTTTTGAGAAGTTTGACAAGGAAAACGCGGGGACACATCGCGGACGGTGGATATCAGCAAAGATTGTCAGTGTTGTCAGTCGGTGGCATGATCTGTAGCTAAATGCCTAATCCCAAGGGCCGGCTACTGCATCACTTTAAACAATGTACAGAACCGGAATGGATGGAACCGCAAATTTATAAATAAATATGACAAAAACCAACGTCCTCACAATCAAACTGAGGACGCAAAGTCACAGCAAAGGTTCTTGAAGGTTGCCACAAAGGACTAATGTCGGGTTGTTGGCAGCATTGAGAAAGCTCCAAAGCTTCGCTCCGCCTCCTTGGGCCAACAGTCAATCAGATTTCAACAGACATGATACGTCATTTTTTGCCGCATTTTTAATTTTAATCACCTTCATTTAAAAAATAACGTATATTTTTGAAAACGGGCTTCAAACTACCGTTCTGATTTTTTTTTTTTAATTTTGGCGAAAATTCCCCGTGTTCAAGCCACCGAAACTTGAATAAACTGAAATATGAAATCCGACTCCGAGTCCAATCCATGTTGACTGATACGATATCGACATCAATCAATCGCGCGGGCCGCCAGCTCGTTACAAGATGTGTTGGGTCTGTACAAACCAGCGAAGGATCGTCGATCGAAGCGACAGCATCACAGCACGAATGCAGTTTCCCTCGGATAATCACTTGGCAGCAGACCCGCTCCGACCATTAACAAGAACGAGAGCATTGAATTTCAATCGCGATACCTCATATCGGACCAACCGCAACGCCTGCCTATTGACACCCGGATAACGGATAGTCAGCATAGGATAGGTAATTACTGATTCTGTCTGAGGTGTTTATAGACCTGACGTAACTCAACAAAGGACCCCGCACACTTCTTATGGGAAAGTGGCTTCGGTCAAATTGGCTGAAATTGACATATGTTATGTATTTTGACCTCCTGAACAAAAGTCTCAATGGGCACAAAAAAATCTACCGTCAGGATTTTGAGCTATGGCCAGATTAAGCGCTTCAAGTTCGACTTTTTAAACACCTTCAATTGCTTGTATCTCTCTAGGGATGCATTTTAGAGAAAAAAGTGCACGAGTAAAATCGTCTTAAAATCGTCCAAACAACTCGATGCCATACTTGTTTTAAGTCAAAAAATGTTTCTTAACGTTTCTTATATTTTCTTATACATAAGCACACGGGGACTTATTGGCCAAAAATGAAGAAACATTTTTTTGACTTAAAACAAGTATCGCATCGAGTTGTTTGGACGATTTTAAGACGATTTTACTCGTGCACTTTTTTCTCTAAAATGCATCCCTAGAGAGATATAAGCAATTGAAGGTGTTTAAAAAGTCGAACTTGAAGCGCTTAATCTGGCCATAGCGCAAAATCCTGACGTTAGATTTTTTTGTGCCCATTGAGACTTTTGTTCAGGAGGTCAAAATACATAACATAATATATGTCAATTTCAGCCAATTTGACCGAAGCCACTTTCCCATAAGAAGTGTGCGGGGTCCTTTGGCGCATTTTTAGCAAAATGAGAAAAATTCAAATTAGACCAGTGTTAAAGTAGACTTATCTTAGGAAACCGAACTAAACTTCACATAGGCCTACCGATTTCCTTGAACCACTACGAAGAAAATAAAACAGAAACACTATGTACCTCGTTCCTCGGCTGAACGTGGCAATAACGTGCATGAAGCAAAAGCTGGATGTATATTATTTCATTCACGATCATGTTAAGGAAGCTTTTCGGCGCAAAATTCAGGGCCTTACTGTGAACGAACGGCTGGACGTACAATGCTCGGATGGTCTCATAAAATTCCGTGATACCGATTAAAAAAGTAGTACTGGGCCTGTACTAGGCTAGTTATAATACTCTTCAATTTCTAGTGCTTTTACAGACATTGCACGATTTGACGACAGAAAACAGCCTGCTAAAGACTGTGGATGCCCCAGTAATGATGGTATCAGTATTTGATAACATGTAGTATATTAGTGAGCTAGTAACAGGCCACTATTGGCGTTAGCATAATAGGTAATAAAAACCATTTATTTGAAGAAAAAAATCCGAAAAACTCATAAAAAGTATAAAATAATCAATAAAAACCTTTTAAAAAATAAATAAAAAATCTATTGTCCGCACTAAAAAGCAAAAAATAAAAATAAAACTAACAAAAAAAGATTTTACAAAAGCTTTAAGTATAAAATGAAAAAGTAAAGAATATTTTGTATGCTTAACAAACGTAACTTATTCAAAGCCGAGTCAACAACATTTTTGAAGAAGGTGCCAAATTTTAACTAAAAACCCCACACATAAGCCTTCATATTGTACCCTCTGGTTTTTATACATTTTAGTTGAAATTTGGTGCAATGAAAGATGATCTACGCATATACGTCAAGGAGAGGAGGTAGGATGGGCGAAATTTCTCGCTTTTGGTTTCTTTGAGTGATTTTACTGGTGGGTCGAAGCGAGCTACTGCCTCCCATGAACTGGCCCTTCTCATGGGTTAAGTTTCCATCTCATGATCTTTATCAATGTTGTACTTATCTCTCGTTTTTAGACGTAAATTCTATGTTCGTGTGCACATTGGTAGCACATAATGTCGAAAACACACTCGAACAAAGAATTTTTGATGAAAAATGTTTCAATGGTTCCAACATTGAAACATTTTTCGTCAAAAATTTCTGTTTTCATCAAAATTTCTATGTTTCATCAAAAATTTCTGTTTCATCAAAAATTCTGTTTCTTTCGCCATAACAGCGTAGGTATTTTCATGTAAAACTAACATCAGGACCATCTAGATCTAGACTGTTCTTATTTGCGGTTTGTAGTGCAGAATCCACAGGCAGGCGCGGATCCAAGGGGGGGGGGGGGGGGGGTCACAGGGGTCATGACCCCCCCCCCCCCCCCCCCAGAATCGGCCTGCATTTCAAAAAGCAGAACTGAACGAATTGTTCACAAACCCGAAAACAAAAAACCAAACGAAAACGAACCCAGTTTTTGTGAAATCAAAAACCAGAAACAAACCAAACGACCAAAGTCAACTTACCATATTGTTAACTTAAAACATTGGAAACAAAATATAACAATAATTACGATTAAACTTTTTATAGAATACTGATTTTTTCTGTATTTGGTCAAATTGAAATTCCAATGTCCTCGCCACTAATTACTGTAATTTCTAATTACACAAACGGTAGACAGTGTTAAAAAAAACTGAAAACAAAAAAGAACTATAAAAAATCTAAAAAGATTCGATCAAAAATGTCAAAATTAGTCGAATATAATCGTACACTTGGTCCTACCAATGTTACTTTATATACAATTATGTCAATAAATTTACCTTGATGTATCCGTCAAATTACACCTTGTTTATTTCTTCTTATTTTTGTTAATTATTATCTTGTTGGTTTATTATTTTTGTTTCGTTCTCGTTTTCTTTCCTGCCAAATTCAGTAAAAACGATACTGAATTCACTGAGATCAACACTAGATTGTTGTGGTTTCAATGTTTTGATTTGCAAACTCTGAAGTTAGCTACGCTGCCATAAAATGCGCCAATTTGTTTGAAAACACATTAGGACACTTTTTTAGAAGCAAATTGAAAATAAATACATTTATCAGTAAAATAATTAATAGATATTGAAAATATTTTTTACATAAACAATGAATTTTATAAATAAATACAATTAATTTTAAGTAGACAAATTGGACGAGTTTAGGCATAAGGTTGAAAATTCGGTTTGTATTGTTCGTTTGGTTATTTTGTTATTTTAGCGAATTTTCAAAGAAAATGAAGCTATTGCAATGGCTTCGAAATTTAAATAATATAAATTTTTGGAAATTTTCTTCATAGAAATCCGTTTCAGACCATTCTAAAACGATTCCTGAAATTTAACACTTTTTTATATGTATATATATATATATATATATTTATATATTTATTTATATATGTGTCACTCCAGACGATAACTCTCGATAGAATTGAGATAAACAGCTCAAATTTGCACAAAAAATCTATCTTGGCAATCGAAAGGCTAAGTTCGAAGATGGGCGAAATTGGCCTACTCTAAGGAGGGTTTTGGCGCATTTAAAGTGCGCAAAAATTACCCAAAAATCCCCAAAATGTTATTTTCCAACAAGTGACCCCTCATTTTAAAGGTTTTTGCACGCTGAACACGATGGTGGAATCGGATTTTAGATATCTTGATCCGTTCTCAAATTAGAGCATTTAAAGTGCGCAAAAATTACCTAAAAATCCCCAAAATGTTATTTTCTAACAAGTGACCCCTCATTTTAAAGGTTTTTGCACGCTGAACACGATGGTGGAATCGGATTTTAGATATCTTGATCCGTTCTCAAATTAGAGCATTTAAAGTGCGCAAAAATTACACAAAAATCCCCAAAATGTTATTTTCCAACAAGTGACCCCTCATTTTAAAGGTTTTTGCACGCTGAACACGATGGTGGAATCGGATTTTAGATATCTTGATCCGTTCTCAAATTAGAGCATTTAAAGTGCGCAAAAATTACCCAAAAATCCCCAAAATGTTATTTTCTAACAAGTGACCCCTCATTTTAAAGGTTTTTGCACGCTGAACACGATAGTGAAATCGGATTTTAGATATCTAAATCCGTTCTTAAATTAGAGCATTTAAAGTGCGCAAAAATTACCCAAAACTAGGATAATCTTTAAACTCTTACCCCCACCCCCTTAGAGTGGTCAGATTGAAAAATGTGAGAAGTATTAATTGAAGACGAGAGTTCGAAGCAAAAAAGGGGGAGGCAAACGATTAGTACAACTCCTTGAATTTACCCACAGCGATCAAATAAATAAGCACTTAGTACAATTACGTAATAAACAAACGGTAGAATCAGGATGGACAAAACGTACAAATTATAATAAATACGAAGAGAATATACATAGAAAACCAAATTTTAGACCGAAGTTTTCCTTTATTCAAAACCATAGCCATTAATTCGAATATTTCTTTGAAAATTCGCTCATTAAGTCATGCTGCATGACTGATTTTTTTTTTTATATTGTTCTACCCTGTGACCCCCTCCGGAAGAAAATTCTGGATCCGCCCCTGTCCACAGGATTAGCAGCACTGTTTCTCCAAGCTGTTGAAAAATATTCAACGGGTGTTTGAGGGACAATTGAGATCCAGGTGTGTTTAGAAAACGTTGTTTATTGAACACAAGCTTTCGGCTGCCCACCGGCAGTCATCTTCAGGTGTACCTAATGGACAATGTATAAAAATTATCCTAAAAACTATTGGGTAGGTCTAGGTAGGTAAATAATCTATGGCTTCTATTACTTATCTCAAAAGAGGGAGAGTGAATTAGTGGGGCGGGAGTGACTAATATAATATTATGGCTATTGTATTATGTTGTAAGGTTACCTATTCTAAAAGAATTACAACTTAGAGAGTAAAAAGTGAAGGGAAAAAAAAAGTGAAACTCACCAGAAATTCGTTCATGGAAGGAGAGGACAATCTTATAATTATAATAAGTGAAACTCACAACAAAAATAAGTGGAACTCACCAGAAATACGTTCATGGAAGAAAGGGAGAACAATCTCTCCTTCCTCCATGAATATGTTGTTGAAGACAAGGTAAAAATCTTATCAGGAACAAGAACAACTGTTGAGGAGGTTTCTTGATAAATGGAAACAGTGTTGCCAGTATCGGTTTTGAAATTTACCGGTTTAGGGCTTCTACAAATTTTCTTTTTTTTCCAGTTATGTTCTATACCTAATAATTATTTTGACTTGTTCGAAATTAAATGTATAGTTTTCTTTTGATGAGTGTTCTGCAAACTCCCATTGAGTAATGAAAAGAGGATCCTTTCAACATTAATATAAACTTGAAAAATATTAGCTGACTCAGCCAAAGCCGTTTGATTCCTCTGCAAGTGAGACTGGTGGGTATACGTATGTTAAATGAAAATGATATTATTGTATTAATATTAGAACCACACACATTAGAACCACAACGATGTTGTAGCTGTTGACATCCCATTTGTAGAGCCGGTTATGGGGGGGGGGGGGGTTCATAACACGTTGGGCAAACATATATATGCGGGTGACACAAATGAAATGAGACCTTCATCAGCTCAACAGAAAGTTGAATGCTTAGCCACCGAGGGGGGGGGGGGGGGTTGACCGAGTTTGTGGGGTACGGCTCATAATAAACCTTAACGTAGGGTACAGGGTATAACAAATCATTGCGGATGAGCTTCGAGGCTTATAACAGGTAGGTTGTACGATATAATTATCACAGTGAACACAGATTGGTGTGCCAGTGGCGGCTCCTGTCCTAAACTCAGGGGGTGCACATAGATCAAGAGGGGCTATCGCGAAGTGGACGGGAGAGGTGCTTTTCTCAGCCAAATACAAATTTCAACCATATGGAAATGGGATAAATCCTGTAAGCTTTCTCATCTTCAAATTACAAACGCGACTAAATACATACTCGTAAATAGACATGAAAAATGTTCTCTAATGGAAGAGGAAATTCTGAAATAATCATTGAAGGAGTAAACCGAAGAAATGTATGTTATTGTTAAAGCTTAAATGTGTATTTGCCCAGCAAGAACCAACGCGGAGGTGAAAGCAACTCTTGCCAGGGAGGGGAAGGAAGGAGGGTGGGAGATGAGAGGTTTATGGGGAAAGGGAGGGGTTAGATATCATTGAGGTAAATACGGGGAATACGAAAATAAAATAAAATAAAATTATCGTACACAAACAGGCGATAACACCCCATGAACAAAAATATCACGAATAGGGTGTCTACCCTAGGAACAAAATATGTATCACCAACACCAATGGGTGTCTACCCCAGGAACGAAAATATCTCGAATTGGGTGTCTACCCCAGGAACGAAGATATTACCAATCAGGTGTCTACCCAGGAATAAAATATTCATCTGTCACAAAATGGTAACTAGGATGTCCAACAAAATGGTAACTTCAATGAATGGTCTTGTAAAAAAAATCAGCACGCCTGTCCTTCTTACTTCCAAAAATATCAATAACGTTCTCATTATAATCTTGAACGGATCTCACCAAATCTTTCTCAATTGACAGCATTGAAAGCGCCACCAATCTGTCCTCTGCCATGGAATTGCGTAATACTGTTTTGATTCTCTTCAAAGATGAAAACGTTCTCTCACTTTCTGATGTTGTCATAGGTATAGTAATCAGGAGCTTTAAAACTTTTGTCACTTCAGAAAAAACGGAACATAAATTATAGAGAAAACAACGGACGAAACCACGAAAAGACCAATTGAGAATAACAAATGCAGGAAGGAACCGAATTGAGATAACAGATGATAATGCAGGAGTAAAGATACTGCCCTCGAGCGACTGCAGCGAACCTGACGAGGTGCAAGAACAGTCTGTGCACCCAGCTAAACATTTTTGCTGCTTTTGATTGGTCAATCTCACAGGCCCGCCACATTCAAACCGAAAAATGTCAGGCAGAAACAATGAGGAAATACGAGTCAAGGGAGGGGACGAGAGCAACTGCTCCAAGTGTGTGTGTGTTTTTCTCAATATTATCGGTTCTTGGCTCAGATGCACAGCGGGGCGGTGGGGCTCGGTTTCGCGCGTCGATTCAAATAGTAAAATCCTGTTATCTGTAAATAGCCGACTTACTCTTCAAATGGGATGGGGGAATTTGGTTATTATGTTTGGTTTATTGGCTGGGGGTGCACATGCTCCTATGCTCCTATCAGGAGCCGCCACTGTGGTGTGCCATAATATATGATGGGCTCCTAAATGGACCTAACCCATTTATTACGCAAAAAAACGCTTGTTCAACTTTTTTGAGGGTTTTGGCCGAGACAAGATCTGACCTTGGCTGCATGATGAAAAAAAAAATCTAAATTTCACAAAAAACTTTTAAATACAAAGGAAAGAATTAGTTAATTACAAAAGTATAAAAATTGAATTGGTACAAGTTTGAGTTTTTGACGGTCAAAAATTCCAGAAAATCTGTAAAAACCAAACCAGTCATGCAGCATGACTTGATGAGCGAATTTTCAAAGAAATATTCGAATTAATGGCTATGGTTTTGAATAAAGGAAAACTTCGGTCTAAAATTTGGGTTTCTATGTATATTCTCTTCGTATTTATTTTAATTTGTACGTTTTGTCCATCCTGATTCTACCGTTTGTTTATTACGTAATTGTACTAAGTGCTTATTTATTTGATCGCTGTGGGTTCATATTAGGTAGGATAGGGTAGTTAGGACTTTTGACTTACCTACTCAAGAGAGTGCAGTAGGTAAAGGAGTTGTTATAGAAAATCATGAGTGCTTCAAGTGCAGGTGGTTTTTCATGCAGGCTCAATCTTGAAATAAACTATGAAGGAAGGATGTGGTTTCTGGAAGGATCACTTGGAAAAACATGTGGGTGCTACGTTGAAATATTGTTCTATTCTAGTATTCAACATTGAGTGGACCTGAAACTGCTTGAGAATTATTGGAATCGAAAGTTGCCTGTACGGATACATCGCAACTTTCCATTCCACGTTATGGTTCACGATGTAAACAGGACCAATGGTGCAGTATACCTAAGCACCTCTCATGTGATTTCCATATCTGACCACTCTAAGGGGGTGGGGGGGGGGGGTAAGAGTTTAAAGATTATCCTAGTTTTGGGTAATTTTTGCGCACTTTAAATGCTCTAATTTAAGAACGGATTTAGATATCTAAAATCCGATTTCACCATCGTGTTCAGCGTGCAAAAACCTTTAAAATGAGGGGTCACTTGTTAGAAAATAACATTTTGGGGATTTTTGGGTAATTTTTGCGCACTTTAAATGCTCTAATTTGAGAACGGATCAAGATATCTAAAATCCGATTCCACCATCGTGTTCAGCGTGCAAAAACCTTTAAAATGAGGGGTCACTTGTTGGAAAATAACATTTTGGGGATTTTTGGGTAATTTTTGCGCACTTTAAATGCGCCAAAACCCTCCTTAGAGTAGGCCAATTTCGCCCATCTTCGAACTTAGCCTTTCGATTGCCAAGATAGATTTTTTGTGCAAATTTGAGCTGTTTATCTCAATTCTATCGAGAGTTATCGTCTGGAGTGACACATATATATATATATATATACATATAAAAAAGTGTTAAATTTCAGGAATCGTTTTAGAATGGTCTGAAACGGATTTCTATGAAGAAAATTTCCAAAAATTTATATTATTTAAATTTCGAAGCCATTGCAATAGCTTCATTTTCTTTGAAAATTCGCTAATAGCCATGTACAAAATCATAATTATTGAATGGAGAACAAAGTACGAGTAGGCTTCCCAAGGAAACGTTTGCAGCGCAAATCAACTGACGCACAGCACCTACTCAAATTCGATCGTTCTTTCGTATATTTACAGTAGTGAATCGCGGAAATTTCATGGGTACCTACTGTACAATACAGTGACATAGTAACTTTCTATTTGAATTATAAAAACGCTGCAAAGTCCTTGTCACATGGGTTTATTATTCTATTGGACATAGCTACAGAAATGTTGGCTGTTCATTTATTGTTTCTTTCATGTGAAATAATTAAAATAGCTATTTCTGATGGTTTCCACCAATTTTGGCCCCCAAAACACAAATTAGTTAGGTACGCTCCTTTTTTTTTTTTTTTTTCAAATTATCTTTGATCATTGGTAGTGCCATTTAATCGTCTTGATCCACGTGTTGAACCTTCTTCTAGTGTTATTATACAAATTGACGGTGATTTCAAACGATTTTCCAGGTTTTTGCCCATAAAAAATTAATTTTGGCAGCTGAACCTTTGGTAGAACCTCAATTTTCCACTCTTTGGTCAAAATCGACTTCATATTCGGTCCATAAACTCATGGAAACTCGTCCCCAAAAACATGGAAAAAGATACCTCAAAAGCTCATGTTATTAACATGTTACTAAAACACAAAAAGTACCTATTTTTATCCACATTTTCACTCATAACACCCCTGGGTATATTCCGATCGGGCTGCAAAGTTTCGGGACACAACTAGGGCCCAAATGGAGCATGTGTGCGAAAGAACGATTTTTTTAGACCGAAAATGAAGCCTACACGTGATACGGCGGACGGCGTACGGCGGACGGACATTGCATTTTTGGAATCTACGCATCTTGAAACGGAAAAGAAAAAAGTTTGAGGGGGGTGTTATAAAAATATTTTTTGCTGAGCGATTACATAGGTGTATTATTCACAGAATAATAAACCAAAAGGCGCGAGTTTTGAGGTACTTCGTCGAATATTTTGACATTTATTTAAAGAGCCAACATTCTGCATTAGGATTCAATGTTTTTCCCTGTTTTCTTGAGCGATAATGAAGTCTCATTATTGAAATTCATAATGACCCAAAAGGCCAAAGATTCGGCTTGACACGGAATAATTGGTACCATGTTTCTCAACAATATTTCAGTGATTGTTCTCTCTTTCCGCCCTTTTATTTCTCGTCTGAAACGCGGAGGATTTTCGAAAAAGATAAAAGGAGGGATTTCTTACGAATAATAGCGAAAAGGAGTAAAAAGGAGGCGAATTGATTACAGGGCAGTTCGTTTTGTCAGAAGGGAAAAGAAAATGGAAAACGTTGGAAATGCTGTGGAAGGAGAGTAATATGCGTGGGCGAGAACAAACCCGGCAATTACCATCTCGGAACGTCATTAAGATGGAGTTTCTTTTCTCTTTGGTGGGGTCTTGCCCTTGTAGCAGAAAACACTTTTTTGTGCACAGTTGGTCATGATGATGAAGATGAACGTGAAGAGGTGAATTGGAGTTTAAGGGGGAAAAAAGATCAGTTTTACTGCAATACATTAATATGTAGCCAGTACAATAGAGAGTTTTCGCTAAGGTTTGGCTACCAGCCCGTTAACGGGCTAAGGCCTATGTACGAAGGAAAGGGCGAACTGCGCATGCGCACGTTTGGGTGGGAACGACCTAACTTAGCTCGTCAACCTTGGATGCCACCAGTCTACGTAAACGACCTAGCACTAGGTCGTATGAGCCGTTTCCCGTACTAACCTTCCACCAAGGAAACCTCATCGCATGGACTGCCTTCTTCCATGGCATTTGTGATTAGGTATCTGTTTGTGTTGTGTACGTGTACCTGATAGCGTGCGTCTTGAAAATATTAATAGGAAATGTTTCTGTCATTCTTTAAGACTGGAAAATCTTAATTAATTGTACCTGGCTAGTCTATGAACAACCATATAATTGTACTAGTGAAGATGAAAACTAAAAACGGCTTTTTAAACTGAAATCTTCAAGTGATGAGAATATGTTGAGAAAAAGTTAACATTAGCGTCACCCACCGAATCAGCTTAAATCGTTAAACGACCTAACTTTCACCACCTTAGATCGTTTCACGATCTAAGAGGTTAGCATCCGGTTTTTTCCCTTAGATCGTTAGCCCGTAGGTCCTTAGTCCGTCAACGACCTAGTGGCCAAACTTTTGCGAAAACTCTCTAATGACTAAACTTGTCCGAAGGAAGCAGGAATCATGTTTTAAATGAGTTTCCCTCTCGTAATGAGAACTGGTCCACCTACACGCTAGACCCCTTAACGAGAAACACTCATCTAATACATTGAATCATTTCGAATTTAATCGTATTTTAGTTTTAATTTCATTTTATAATATGTACATGGTCTGCACATGGTGGTCTGTTTGGTAATGACAGGGCGGATGCGCTTGCACGTGAAGGAAGCTCTAAGGAGCAGCCATCGCTTGAACTGACATTTAATGCCGCCAAGCGTATAACTGGTACCCATTTCCAGGATGTCCTGACATGAACCCATGCACAGCAGGCTGAGGGGAAGCAAAGGGAGTCATTAGAGAGTTTTCGCAAAAGCTTGGCCACTAGGATCTCCGGGCTAACGATCTAAGGAGAAAAAACCGGATGCTAACCTCTTCCATCGTGAAAGTTAGGTCGAAGGTAGTGAAAGTTAGGTCGTTGAACGACCTAAGCTGATTCGATGGGTGACACTAACGTTAACGTTGAACTGTTCTCATCATATTCTCATCACTTGAAAATTTCAGTTTAAAAAGCCGTTTTTAGTTTTCATCTTTGCTAGTACAATTATACACTTGTTCATAGACTAGTCAGGTACAATTAATTAAGATTTTCCAGTCTTAAAGGATCACAGAAACATTTCCTGTTACTATTTTCAAATGGAAAATAATGTAGGGTTGCCCATAGACAAGAGGCAAATTAGCCAAAAAGTAAAGGATTGGCTAATTAAAGTTATTTGGGAAAAATTAGTGGCTAATAGGTAGACATTATTAGCCAAAAATCTGTAAGATTGTCCATAGACATACAGAAAATTAGCCAGGTACAATTTATTGACATTTTCCAGTCTTCAAAGATCACAGAAATATTTCCTAATACTGTTTTCAAAAAAATATAGATATGTAGGGTTTTTTACAGCAGAAAAACCGAAAATCGAGAGAAAAAAGAAGCACGATATCAGGTACATGTATACAACACAAACAAATAATCACAAATGCCATGGAAGAAGGCAATCCATGCGATGAGGTTTCCTTGGTGGAACGTTAGTACGGGAAACGGCCCATAGGACCTAGTGCTAGGTCGTTTACGTAGACTGGTGGCATCCAACGTTGACGAGCTAAGTTAGGTCGTTCCCACCCAAACGTGCGCATGCACAGTTCGCACTTTCCTTCGTACATAGGCCTTAGCCCGTCAAAGGGCTATTAGCCAAACCTTTGCGAAAACTCTCTATTGAGGGGTGCAAGGGTACCACCGAACTTGCCAAGGAGCGTTTATGTAGCATGCTTCTGATCTACAACGAGGCCGACTTCCTGAACAAGCACCTCGATAGGATAGGGCTGTCCGCTTCCCCTGCATGCTCTTTCTGCTTCGAAGGTGACATAAATATAATATGTGAGCCATCTGGAGACCTGCCATAGCTCCAGCAGGAAAGAAGACTGCTGGAACAGCAGCAGCTGCAAAGCCGACTTGTTTGCAGCATTATATTGGGTTTCGTGAGGAAAAATGGCTGAAAGGCCGCAATATGGCGTAGGATTTAAAATAATAATGACAACAATAATATTATGTACATTGAAGCCTGCTGATTTTAACCGTCTTTTAGTTTTCGGTCTTATGCAAATCCACAAATCAAACGTAAATCCCCAGGCAGCCATCCGACATTCCTTGCAAAAAAGCATGAAAAGAAGGCCCAGAACCAACGAGGTTGGAAAAGATAGATAAGCCAGTGGTAGTTAAGGTTCTTGACAAGATGGTGGATAGAAATCCTCATCATGGCGTGGAGGTAGTCGCGACAGGGGTGGGGGTAAGTTCTTTCTCAAATTGTTATTTTGTTGGAGATGGCAATCTCAAGGGTGTGCATTATCACACCAAAAAACAATTTTTTTGAGAAAAGATAATATTAAGAACTCCTGGAAAAAGCACCATTATTTAAAAAAATAACTCTTATTTTTGAAAACGGACTTAGTTAACGGAGTTAAGATTTTTTTTTAAATTGCTGAAAAATGGTAGTTTGAAGTCCGCTCACAAAAATATTAAGCATTATTGTTTAATAAGTGATTGCGATTAAAATTAAAAACGCGGCAAAAAAATGACGTATCACGTCTATTGAGGCTGCCAAGGAGGAGGATGAAGCCTCTCGATGCTGCCCTTAGAGGAACCCAACATTAGAAATTGCTAGCGCTCTAAGCGGGATTTGAGTTGAACTACTCGGCGATTTACCTGATACGTCATTTCTAGTGAGAAGTGAGAACTCTTCCATAGTGAGAACTCAGAAATTCAAATTACACCCTCGTTTGCTGCCGACTTTCCGACATGAACACCTCATTATGTGGTCAGTAAGTGTTAATTTCCGTTACTGAACAGGATAATTTGCAACCCATGAAAATTGCCCATTACAGACAAAACGCTTATTTATGCATGAAACAATGATCAGTTGAGGAAAAAGCTGCAGGGTTTTTTTAACGTTAATAAACTCTCCCTATCCTTGAGGTCTTTAGGAACATTTGGGTTGACCTGAATCTCAAAACAGAAACTTTGATTTATCGCACCTTTCTGTTTGACAAATTGCTTTTAAAATATCCCTCGACCTTCGCGGAAGTGAATGTTGATTGTGCGACGATGGAATATCAAGTGCCTCGGAGGAAATCTGAAAGTCTCAAGCAATGTTTCGTGCTACACATTTTTTCATATTTTCATATTTTTCGCGTAGTTGGAAACTTTACAAGGAAATGGTCATTGTGATGAATTTAAATTTATCATCACGGTGGCGTGAAGGAGTGAATAGATGAGAGCGAGGGAATTTCACCTAGGCGGCGGTAATCCACCGATGTAGGTGAGTGGAAGGAAATTCACCTAGGCGGCGGTAATCCACCGATGTAGGTGAGTGGAAGGAATCTCGTCTAGGCGGCGGTAATCCACCGATGTAGGCGAGAGGAAGGAAATTCACCTAGGCGGCGGTAATCCACCGATGTAGGTGAAGGAAGGAAGGTGCTTGTCTAGGCGGCGGATATCCACCGATGTAGACAAGAGGAGAAGGTAGGAGGTGAATTCCCAGAGCGGCGGATACCACCAGGCATCTGGGAGGAGGAAGGTAGAGAGAGAAGAGAGAGCTGGTTAGAGGAAGTGTCGAATGAAGCTAAAGCTCCAGGATCCGGGGTTATATAGGACTTGGAGTCCTCTCCCTCCAGCTCCCTGTTGGGAGCTGGTAGTGGGGCACCAGGTTGTGTCCCCCGGATTCTGTCGCCTGTCTCCCCACTCAGATGTTTATTAGCGGAAGGTAATTTTTACATAGGAATATTGGTGAGAGCTTTAAGGTTGTAGTGGAGTGTTCCCGGGAGGGACTCACGACAGAGGTCCCCCCAGTTCGAACCAATGTTTGAGGTAGCTGAAGGCTCAAGTTTACAGTGGCTGAGGGCTGCGGAAACAAAAAAAAGGGGAGCTGAAGGCGCAAGGATACAGGAGCTGAAGGCTGAAACAAACAATTGCAGTGCTGAAGGCAGAAGAGTGACCGGAGGTGTCTTAAATCTAGGGTGATATACAAGTAGTAGGATAAGTAGACATAAGTAGACATAAGTAGACATAAGTAGGGCTAAGTAGACAAAAAGTAGACGTAAGGAGAGATAAGTAGACATAAGTAGATATAAGTAGACGTAAGTAGATGTAAGTAGACGAAATTTGATGATGGGAAACATATGTACAAGGAGGGTGTGATGAAAAATTTGATGAAGTGACAATATTTACAAAGGTGATGAGTTCGATGATGATGATAAGAGGAGTGATAGTTAGATAGTATGTTAGATAGCTAGAGTTTTACAGGTGCAAGGTATTTACAGGTAGTATTTACAGGTATGTACAGGTATTTACAGGTATGTACAGTTTTTAGGTACGGTTTCAGGGGAGACAGAATTGAGCGGGGTTGCGAGATCCGCCGTTCCCTGGGTGTGGGTTGTGTGTGGTGAAGCGGATTGAATGTGTGGGTGTAGTGAAAAGGTGGGTGTAGTGTGTGGTTGGGTGTAGATGATGCCCGCTGCGACGAAGTGGCCACGGCGGGGCTGTGAGGTTCGGTACAGTGTCTGTGGGATAATGGAACACATACACTGTCCCGAAATCTCAAGGCCCCGCCGTGATTTCTCAGAGCGGGGCGGGGGACTTGGCCGCCGGGACGCGGGGCGAGGGACGCTCCCGTCGTCTGTTGCGGCGCCCGGACCTTTTCGTCCCGGCGGAAACTATTGTGGATATCCCCGGCGGGGATGGGGGAAGAGAGGGTGTTGTGGGGTCGGTGGGTTGGGGTGTTGGTGGGGTAGAATTTAAAATTGGGGGGTCGAAAATTGAAAAAGGGGGAGGAGCAAGAGGGGGTTGAAATTTGGGGGGCGGGGGTCCGTTGAAGACGGGGGGAGTGATGTTTGGAAGGGGTGGTGGGGGTGGCATGAGTAGGGTGAGACGAAATTGGTGGAGGAGCGGGTCTATAAGGGGATCTATCGGGACGTAAGGGGGGTGTACCCCGGTGGCTTGCGCTGCGCGAAATTCGCGCAGTATGCGCCACTGGGGGTACTTCCACCGCCGGGGCCGGGGAGGGAGGCCGGAAATCCGTTGCGGAAGAAAAAGAAGCGATGTAGTAGGTCCGGGCGAAGGGGGTAGGGGGGAGAGCGGGTCCGGGACGTACACGTCCCGGAGTATCGCCGCCATTTCCGGATCCGAATCGAAATCCGGAAACGGCGACGGGGGAGACTGATTCGGTGGAGAGAGGTGTTGCATTGCAAACAGACGGCGGGAGACTGATAGTGGATGTTGGTTGAGGGAGAACAGGGGCGGGCTTGCAGCGGGCGAAAGGGACGGTGTGGGGTTTCCCGTCCATTAGCAGGGTCGCGGTGGTCGGTGTTGTGCGGATGACTTGAAAGGGCCCGGCATAAAGGGGCTGAAAGGTTTTATGCATGCCGGGCTCTTTCAAGTACATATGCGTGGAAGTGTAAAAGCGTTTTGGGTAAGTGGTGTCGTTTGTCGGTGTTGAGGTGTGTAACGGTTCCCTGTTAATGGACGGGGTGTTGTGTGGAGGGAAAATGTCGGCCGGTAAACGAATGGGGTCTCTGAAAGCGTGTTGTGCGGGACTTGTGTTGTCTGAAGGACGGGCGGAAGTGCGGAGGCTAAGTAGAACGTAGGGGAGGGTTTTGGTCCATGAAGGGGAAGTGGCTGATGTGGAGATGGCTTGCTTGAGGACCGAGTGCCACCGCTCTATTTTCCCGTTGGATTGGGGGTGATAAGGAGTGGTGCGGATTTTCTGAATCCCGAGGGAACGGAGCAGGTCGGCAAAGTGGGCTGATTCAAATTGCCTCCCCTGATCGACCGTGAGTGTCCGCGGACAACCGTAGCGGCTGATCCATTGATTGAGGAAGGCCGCGGCGACGGCGTCCGCGGTAATGTGGGCGAGTGGGATACACTCTACCCAATTTGTCGCACGGTCGATCATGGTGAGGCAATACCTCTTCCCCTCGGAGGGGGGAAGAGGGCCGACCAGATCCAAGTGGACGTGTTCCCACGGGAGAGAATCGGGGCTAGGTTGAGGAGGTACATGGGGGTGAGCCGAGACCTTGAATTGCTGGCACTTCTGGCACCCAAGAACCCAGGTACGTATATCCGTGTTCATGTGGGGCCAGAAGTACCGCGTCTTGATGAGGTCCCGGCTCGCCCGAATGCCGGGATGATGGAGGGAGTGGTAATGTAGGAACAACTGCCTCCTCAGCTCCGGTGGGACGTACGGGCGCGGTGTATCGGCCGATACGTCGCACCAGAGATCGAGGGGAGGCAGCTGCTCCAATTTTGAGGCGGAGATGAGATTGGAAAGTGCGGGATCGGAAGTAGGAGTTTGGTGGTTTTTGAGGGTTTGCGGGGAAGGGAAGGGCAGTAACTCCGCCACCGGCGCAGGGGTGGGGCGGGAGAGCGCGTCGGCGACGCAGTTGTCGGCCCCCGGCAAATAACGAATATCGGACGTGAATTGTCCGATAAATTCGAGTTGCCGGAGGCGACGGGGGGAGGCTGATTTCCGGTTTTGGAGGAGGGCGTGGGTGAGGGGCTTGTGGTCGGTTATGACAGAGAACTGCCTGCCCTCCACGAAGTCACGGAAGTGTTTTATGGCTTCGTGGATGGCGAGGAGTTCTCTGTCAAAGGTGGAGTAATTTTTTTGTGTGGGGGACAGAGTTTTAGAGAAAAAGCCGAGAGGTTGGGGGGTGGCGCCGGTGTGTTGGTGGAGTACTGCCCCGATGGCCCAGTCGGACGCATCTGTGGTGATGGAGAGGGGGGCATGGGGATCGGGATGGGCCAATAGAGCGGCGTCAACTAGGTCCTGTTTGCATTGTTGGAAGGCGGTTGTGAGGGCGGGGGTCCAGGAAATGGGGCGTTTATCGTTTTTCTTTGCCGGTTGTGGGATAGCGTGTATGAGTGGTTGTTGGTGTTGTGCTGCGTGTTTGATGTGTCTACGGTAAAAGTTCAACATACCCAGGAAACGGCGGAGTTCTGAGACAGTGTTGGGTTGTGGGAAATCGGTGAGGGTGTGCACTTTGTCCGGTAGGGGTTTTATTCCTTCGGACGAAACCTGGTGGCCGAGGCAGCGGACGGAGGGTTGGGCGAGGACACATTTCGGAGCGTTTATGGTGAGGCCCTCGGCGGCGAAGATGTCAAGAACCTGTTTCAGGTGTGTGAGGTGTTCCGTTTGGTCCCGGGAAGCGATCAGTACGTCGTCCAAAAAACAGAAGACGAAGGGTAGACCTCGTAGTATGTTGTCCATGTAACGCTGCCATGTTTGGGCAGCGTTACGGAGGCCGAAACCCATTTTGATATACTCGAACAGGCCGAAAGGGGTGATGATAGCTGTTTTAGGAACGTCAGGGGGGTAGATGTGAATGTGATGGAAGGCACGAGAGATGTCGAGTGTGGAGAAGATGGTTGTGTTGTGGAGGTGGGAAGAGAAGTCCCGGAGATGCGGGACGTTGTAAAGGTCTGGGGTTGTTCGGGCATTGAGGCGGCGGTAGTCGCCGCAGGGGCGGATATCCCCGTTAGGCTTCTGCACAATATGTAGTGGAGAAGCCCACGGGGATTTGGAGGGACGGATAATGCCTTCCTTGATGAGAAGATCAAAGTGTTTGCGTGCCTGTGAGAGTTGGAGGGGGTGGAGGCGTCGTGCTTTTGCGGATATTGGGGGGCCAGAGGTTTCTATGTAGTGCTGGGTCTGTGAGATGTGAGCTGAGGGGCGGCGCTGGGGTTTGTAGTGGAGGAGGAGTTGTTCAAACTGGGACGGGGGCCGATCCACCGCATGAATGAACCCGGGGATGGGTTTCTGGGTGGAGGGGTCGAGCAGGCGCGCGTTACGGACGTCTACCTGGAGGCCGAAGTATGCGAGGAAGTCGGCCCCCAGGATAGCTTTCTCTACGTCCGCCACGGTAAATTCCCACTCGTACGCGAGCCCGCTCATATGAATTGATGAGCGGTACGTCCCGTACGAGGGGATGGTGGTACCGTTGGCGGCGTAGAGGAGTTGTCGGTAACAACGCGCCTGTCGCCGGAGAATATTATTGGGGAATATGGAGAGCGCCGCCCCTGTGTCGACGAGGAACGGGACGTGCGTTTTCGAGCATTTCAGGAACAGGCGTTGGTGAGCTGGGGCGGAGTGAGGTAAAATTGCTGAGGTGGTGGATTCAGTCGGAGGGGGGGGGCTTGGTTCGTCCGAGGTGTTGGGCGGATGCGATGGCGGTGGTTGGTCCCCCGCGAAGGAGACGCGGGGCGTTTTTTTGCCGTTCCGGGGAGGGGGAACGGTAGCGGCGGCGCGAGTGGCGGCCGGAGGGGTGGTTGTCTTGGGGGCGGTGTCGGAGGAGGTGCCGTTCCCTGGTGGGGGAACGGTAGCGGCGGCGCTAGTGGCGGCCGGGAGGGTGGCTGCCCTGGAGGCGGGCTTGGAGGGGCCGTTCCGGGGTGGGGGAACGGTAGCGGCGGCGCTAGTGGCGGCCGGAGGGTTGGCTGCCCTGGAGGCAGGCTTGGAGGGGCCGTTCCGGGGTGGGGGAACGGTAGTGGCGGCGCTAGTGGTGGCCGGAGGGTTGGCTGCCCTGGAGGCGGGCTTGGAGGGGCCGTTCCGGGGTGGGGGAACGGTAGTGGCGGCGCTAGTGGTGGCCGGAAGGTTGGCTGCCCTGGAGGCGGGCTTGGAGGGGCCGTCCCGGGGTGGGGGGACGGTTGATGGAGAGGTGGCGTGTTTTGTGGCGACGTCAGATGCGGTCGGGAGGTTGGCAGCCGTGGCGGCGGCGTAGGAGGGGTAGCGAGGTTTGGTGGTGGTGGTGTGAATGCGGGCGGGGAGGGGTTGGTGGTGGTCCCCCCCGTGTTGGCGAGGAGGGGGGCCCGCCGGATTTACCGGCGGGCGTCCGCGTTTCCCTGCTTGGAGGAGTAGGAGCAGGGGGGCTGGCATTTGCGGGCCTCCCCACCGAAGTTCACATGGTAGAAACATCGGTGGGGGGGGGTCCGCTGGGAGGTAGGTCCTGGTGGGGCGCGCGGAGTTGGAGGGGGCCGTCGTGTTTGGGGACCTCCCCCTCCGTTGCTGGGTGGGGGAGACGGTGCGGCGGTCGGCCGAGCGCTGGCGTCGGTGGTCCGAGGAGGGGGCTGGCCGGCGATCGATGGAGAGGGAGCGGCGCCGGTGGAGGGAGGGGGGCCGGCGGCGCTCTTGCGACGGCGATCGGTCCCTGCGTGGGGTGGGGGTGCGGGGAGCGGCGACTTCCGTGACGCTGGCGGCCGCGGCGAGGTCGTAAACCGTGTCGGCTAGACGGAGTAGCGGCTCGTCCGGTCCGTCGAGGTGGCTGGCGAGCGCCATCTGGATGGGGTGGGGGAGGGCTCGCAGCCAGAACGTTCGAGCGATGTCGGCCGTCACGACGTCATGTAGCTGATGACGTAGGCGACGGTACAGGTGGGAGGGCTTCAAATCGCCGAGATGTTGGGGTTGGGACAGCGCTGCGACACGTGCGATCTTGGAGGGCTGGTATAAGCTGATGAGGCGGGCGCGGAGGTCGTCGTAGGCGGCCGTGGCGTCGGGGGAGATGTCCGACGTCTGCAGGAGGATCTCATACGGTAACAGAGAGATGATGCGGGAGTAGCGGGTACGCTGGCTGCGGATGCTGGCGGCAGAAAACGCAGCGTCGACCTGGAAGAACCAGAGTGCGGGGTCGTGCGTGTAGAAGGGGGGCAGCGACAGCGGGAACGACGCCGAGGCCGTCGTGACGTCGGCGGCGGCGTGTGCGGCAGCTGCAGCGGCGGCGGCAGCGGCGGCGGCGGATGCGGTAGAGCCGGGCGGCGAGAGGCTGGTGAAGGGGTTGTCGGTTGCGTCAGATGTCGCAGCGGTCGGCGGCTGCAGCAGGGATGGCCGGAGGAGCGGCGGTGACGGCGAGTTCGGGTCCATGGTTGAGGTGTCTGTAAACAAAATTCAAATTGGGTGAGGTTTTGAATTTCAAAATTCGCAATTTGCGGCAGCGGATTTGTATGCGGCGGAGAGTTGAGAGTTGTGAGAGCGGATGCGGGTGGGCCAAAAAATTGCGAATTTATACTGACTATTTTAAATGTGAATTTAAAATGCAGGACACCGAACTTGACTGGGGCGACACATGAGTTGGTAAGAAGGGAGGAAGGGTAGAAGGTTGGATGAACGTCGGGTTCACCACTGTGATGAATTTAAATTTATCATCACGGTGGCGTGAAGGAGTGAATAGATGAGAGCGAGGGAATTTCACCTAGGCGGCGGTAATCCACCGATGTAGGTGAGTGGAAGGAAATTCACCTAGGCGGCGGTAATCCACCGATGTAGGTGAGTGGAAGGAATCTCGTCTAGGCGGCGGTAATCCACCGATGTAGGCGAGAGGAAGGAAATTCACCTAGGCGGCGGTAATCCACCGATGTAGGTGAAGGAAGGAAGGTGCTTGTCTAGGCGGCGGATATCCACCGATGTAGACAAGAGGAGAAGGTAGGAGGTGAATTCCCAGAGCGGCGGATACCACCAGGCATCTGGGAGGAGGAAGGTAGAGAGAGAAGAGAGAGCTGGTTAGAGGAAGTGTCGAATGAAGCTAAAGCTCCAGGATCCGGGGTTATATAGGACTTGGAGTCCTCTCCCTCCAGCTCCCTGTTGGGAGCTGGTAGTGGGGCACCAGGTTGTGTCCCCCGGATTCTGTCGCCTGTCTCCCCACTCAGATGTTTATTAGCGGAAGGTAATTTTTACATAGGAATATTGGTGAGAGCTTTAAGGTTGTAGTGGAGTGTTCCCGGGAGGGACTCACGACAGTCATCATTTCATGTTCGCCCGTGCACAGACAAAAGTTAAAGTGCGATTCCATTGAAATCAATCAAAGTGTTATTCCTGATCGACCCTCAAAGTTTGAACTCATTTCTACGATATTTAAGGGAGTTATGGGCGTTTCAAGTATTTGACGTTTGCACAGGCACAGACAAAAGTTACAGTAATTTTTCAATGATTTTGGTATGGGACCATCGGTGACCCAATCCGCATCTACCCTCCAAATTTCAGCCCATTGCGATCATTATTTAAGGTAGATATGGGAGTTACAAGGAATTAACCACAGGCAGTAAGACAGACACGGAACCTTGATGTCTGAAACGCAAAATGGTAGTCGAAATTTTCGTTTTGGAGAACATAAATTTTGCTTTCTCACTACCAGAAGGTAGGGAGGAAGCCTTGGATTAGAAGTCGTCTAAAATGAAAAATTCCACTACCGTTTTGCGTTTCAGATATCAAGGAACATTTTTGGTTCCCTCTCATCTGTCCATCAATCTTTGTGTCCTATTTGTGGTCAATTCCTTATAACGCCCATATCTACCCGAAATAGGCTGAAATTTGTAGGGTAGGTGCGGGTTGGGACACAGATGGTCCCGTATCAGAATTATTGAAATCGTTCCGCAACGATCGTCTGCGCATGCGCAAACGTGAAATACTTGAAACTCCCATAACTACCTTAAATATCGTTGAAATGAGTTCAAACTTGGAGGGTCGACCAGGAATAATAGGTACTTTTACATTTCCATATGAATTTCATTGGACTCGTAGTGTAAATTTCGTCCGCGCATGCGCGAGCACGAAACGTTGAAAAAAGTTGAAACGTTTGATCCCATTACATACCTATAAGGTAATTTTTTACTACTCTATTTATTGTTTTTCAATCATTCTGACTCATTTTGGTTTATTATTCTGTGAATAATACACCTATGTATTCGCTCAGCAAAAAATTTTTATAACACCCCCTCAAACTTTTTTCTTTTACGTTTCAAGGTGCATAGATTCCAAAAATGCAATGTCCGTCCGCCGTATCACGTGTACAGGCTTCATTTTCGGTCTAAAAAATTCGTCCTTTAGCACGCATGCTCCATTTGGGCCCTAGTTGTGTCCCGAAACTTTTCAGCCCGATCGGAATATACCCAGGGGTGTTATGAGTGAAAATGAGTGTAAAAATAGGTACTTTTTACGTTTTAGCAACATATTGGTAACATGAGCTTCTGAGATATCGTTTTCTATGTTTTTGGGGACGAGAAGACCGAATATGAAGTCGATTTTGACCAAAGAGTGGAAAATTGAGTTCTACCAAATGTTCAGCTCCCAGAATTGATTTTTTATGAGTGAAAAACCTGGGAAATCGTCTGAAATCACCATCAGTTTGTATAATAACACTGGAAAAAGTGTCAAGACGTGGTTTAGGACGATTAAATGGCACTACCAATGATCAAAGATAGTTAAAAAAAAAAGAAAAAAAGAGCGTACCTAATTTGTGTTTTGGGGGCCAAAATTAATGGAAACCATCAGAAGTAGCTATTTCGATTATTACGCATGAAAGAAACAATTAATGAACAGCCAACCTTTCTGTAGGTATGTCAAATAGAATAATAAACCCATGTGACAAGGACTTTGCAGCGTTTTTGGTTTATCATTTTCAATAATAAGCCTTTGGAATCGAGCAAAAAAAAAAAAAAAAAAAAAAATTGGCCCCCTCAAAATTTTATGGTTTACGTTTCAAGGTACGCAAAATCCGAAAATCGAATAAAAACATTTCTGTCTGTCCGCCGTACGCCGTACTTCGCAATTTTCTTAGTTACCTGAACCAAAATTAATGAAATTTAGTTTGTAGGTCCCATTTGGGTCTAGTTGGCCCTCGAAGCTCGGCGTTGCTGTCAGTCATCTCTAAGGGGTGAAAAATAGGGGTTGAAATATTCAAAACGCCGTAGCTCGAAACTTTCAATAAAAAGGTGGTTTTTTAACGTTTTTAAATTGATCTTGAACCAAAAATTTTTTGAATGTACGACCAGCCGTCGTTTGCACCGAAAGGCTTCGAAAACATGATCGTGAATGAAACGGTATAAATCCGGCCCAGATATCATTGCTAGGGAGCACCTGATTATAATCAGATGGCTGTATGAAGTCGAGTTGGTTGTTCTGTGATATTATTTCATTTGAAAAACGCTGCAAAGTCCTTGTCACATGGGTTCATTATTCCATTGGACATACCTACAGAGATGTTGGCTGTTTATTTATTGTTTCTTTCATATAGAATAATTGAAATAGCTATCTCTGGTGGTTTCCACCAATTTTGGCCACCAAAACACGAATAAAGTACGCTTTTTTTTCTTTTTCTTTTTTAAATAAATAAATAAATAATCTCTGATCATTGATAGTACGTTTAATCGTCTTGATCCACCTGTTGACACTTTTTCCAGTGTTGTTCTACAAATTGATGGTGATTTCAGACTAGTTCCCAGGTTTTTGACTCATAAAAAATCAATTTCGGGAGCTGAACATCTGGCAGAACCTCAATTTTCTATTCTTTGGTCAAAATCGACTTCATATTCGGTCTTCTCGTCCCCAAAAACATGAAAAACGATACCTTAAAAGCTCATGTTACTAAAATGTTGCTAAAACGCAAAAAGTACCTATTTTTACACACATTTTCACTCATAACACCCCTGGATATATTCCGATCGGGCTGAAAAGTTTGGGGACACAACTAGGGCCCAAATGGAGCATGTGTGCGAAAGAACGAATTTTTTAGACAGAAAATGAAGCCTGTACACGTGATACGGCGGACGGCGTACGGCGGACGGCGGACGGACATTGCATTTTTGGAATCTACGCACCTTGAAACGAAAAAGAAAAAATTTTGAGGGGGTGTTATAAAAATTTTTGCTGAGCGAATACATAGGTGTATTATTCACAGAATAATAAACCAAAATGAAGGCTCTTTCGGATTTTGTTGATAGATAGGTACTTTTGCAACTTGAACAAATTTTGAAGTATTGGGTAAATCATTACACAACGGTTTACTGTACTATCTACGCGGAAGGGGCAGCTATACAGGTCAATGGTTTATTATTTACCCTATGCTTCATGAATAACTACAAATAATTAATTAATGATTGAATCCCGCGCATTTGCATGAAACTTTAATTCCCGCGCCGGCTCCAGTACTCCATTTAGGGCTTTCCTGGAGGGAGCTCGAGGGTACTGACCATAGAAAACAGTGATCTACCCAAAAGGGGCATCTAAACCGGTAAATAATAAACCGTTGTGTAATAATTTGCAGCGTTTTTACCAACTGATTCCACACGTCCATGTTACAGTAGGTGAAGAAGCTATACTGCCCGCCCAACTTGTCAGACTTTTTATTTATTTATTTATTTATTTTTTAAACTCAATCACGAATCCAAGGCTTCCCTGCCTTCAGTTAGTAGGGAAGCAAATATATCGGGAGTTTCTTCCCATTGTTTGAAATTCCTAAAGAAGGGAAATGCTGGTACAGACGGGAGGCAGTGTCTCGTTATGTTGAGCAAAAGGGAGTAATTGTGTGTAAACATTGTCGACGGCTCAAAGGGCTGCTAGGGAGTTCGGCAGCTATTCATTACCTTTTCAGAATGGGTTCCCGCTTGAAATTGATGTTTCAGCGTCGACTAACGACCTAATTATAATTGAATGCACCCGTAGAATCACCTTCAACCTCTCCGGCTACTGGAAGGTCGTAGTTCCCGACCAATAGTAAATAATTACCGGAGTAATTGACTTGACTTGAAAAGCCTCCGCCAGACGGTATTCTAATTCCTTGATGGATGTCTCTAATAAACGTTTTCCAAATGGAAGGGCAGCAAAGATGGCGTCATTTCCACATACTTAGCGGACCATATAAGATTGCAAGATATATAACAGAAATGTTAAACCCCAGACTTCAAAAAAAGGTGTATAAAACTTAAAAAAGTTAAAAAAATCATTTTTATGCTCAACAAACGTAATCTATTCATAGCCGATGCAACAAAATTTTGGGAGACGGCGCAACATTCCAACTAAAATATATGAAAACCAAAAAACCAAGGAATACAATATGAAGGCTGTGTGGGGTTTTTAGTTAAAATTTAGCGCCGTCTTCAAAATTTTTTGCGTCTGCTTTCAATAAATTACCTTTGTTGAGCATTCATTTTTTTAACTTCTTAGTACCTACCTTTTTAAGTCGGTTTTTTAAAACCCTTTTTGCTTTTTAGTGCGATCAATAGTTCGCAAAAAAAAAGTTTCGAAAAGGTGTTAATGAATAATTGTTTTACACTTTTCAGTGAGTCTTTGAAGTATGTTTTTAAAATAACATTTTGGTTTATTATTTTCAATTATGAACCATTGGAATCGAGCATGAAAAAAAAATTCTAACCCCCTCAAAATTTGATGGTTTACATTTTTTAATTAGATACCAAGCTACACTTATACCAACACCAAAAATGATCTATTACCAGCTCAGTAATATACCTCAGGCTACCAAGTATACTGACACCATCATTACTGGGGCATCCAGAGTTTTTGGCAGGATGTTTTCTACCGTCAAATCGTGCAATTTCTATGAAAGCACAGCAAATCAAATAGTATAACTGACTGTTTCTACTACTATTAGTAACTGTAGTTAATAACTACTATTTCTTCTTACAAAACTAGTACGAGACAACCGGGGGATGATCCTCTTTCATTTTAAAAAAGATTCATCGAAATGTGTCCAGTAGTTTCGGAATAATCACTGGACAAACATAAAACAGGTCGAACTGAGAACCTCCTGTTTTTGGTTTATTATTCTGTGAATAATACACCTATGTATTCGCTCAGCAAAAAAATTTTATAACACCCCCTCAAAAATTTTTCGTTTCCGTTTCAAGGTGCGTAGATTCCAAAAACGCTGCAAAGTCCTTGTCACGTGGGTTTATTATTCAATTGGAGTTCTAGAGATTCTCGTTGGCTGTTCATTTATGGTTTCTTTCATTCACAATAATTTAAATAGCTATTTTTGATGATTTCCACCAATTTTGGCCCCCAAAACATGAAATAGGTACGCTTTTTTTCTTTTTTTTTCCCAGATCATATTTGGTCACTGGTAGTGCCATTTAATGGTCTTGATTCACCTGTTTACATTTTGTCTAATGTTATTATACACATTGATGGTGTTTTCAGTTAATTTTCCAGGTTTTTGACTCATAAAAAAAATTTTGGGAGCTGAACATTTGGTAGAACTCAATTTTCCACTCTTTGGCCATAATCGACTTCATATTCGGTTTTCTCGTCCCCAAAAACATGGAAAACGATATCTCAGAAGCTCATGTTACCAACATGTTGCTAAAACGCAAAAAGTACCTATTTTTACACACATTTTCACTCATAACACCCCTGGGTATATTCCGATCAGGCTGAAAAGTTTCGGGACACAACTAGGGCCCAAATGGAGCATGTGTGCGAAAGAACGATTTTTTTAGACCGAAAATGAAGCCTGTAGACGTGATACGGCGGACGGCGGACGGACATTGCATTTTTGGAATCTACGCACCTTGAAACGAAAATGAAAAAAGTTTGAGGGGGTGTTATAAAAATTTTTTGCTAAGCGATTACATAGGTGTATTATTCACAGAATAATAAACCAAAATGCAATGTCCGTCCGCCGTACGCCGTATCACGTGTACCGGCTTCATTTTCGGTCTAAAAAAATCGTTCTTTCGCACACATGCTCCATTTGGGCCCTAGTTGTGTCCCGAAACTTTTCAGCCCGGTCGGAATATACCCAGGGGTGTTATGAGTGAAAATGTGTATACAAATTGGGTACTTTTTGCGTTTTAGCAACATGTTGGTAACATGAGCTTTTAAAGTATCGTTTTTCATGCTTTTGGGGACGAGAAGACCGAATATGAAGTCGATTTTGACCAAAGTATAGAAAATTGAGGTTCTACCAGATGTTCAGCTCCCGAAATTTATTTTTTATGAGTCAAAAACCTGGGAAATCGTCTGAAATCACCATCAATTTGTAGAATAACACTGGAAAAAGTGTCAACAGGTGGATCAAGACGATTAAATGGTACTATCAATGATCAGAGATAATTTATGAAAAAAAAGGAGCGTACATTATTCGTGTTTTGGGGGCCAAAATTGGTGGAAACCACCAGAGATAGCTATTTCAATTATTTTATATGAAAGAAACAGTAAATAAACAGCCAACATCTCTGTAGGTATGTCCAATAGAATAATAAACCAATGTGAAAAGGACTTTGCAGCGTTTTTTAAATGGGTTTAAAACTACCTAGGCGACTTTCAGCACACAGAAAATCTTCTGTAGTGTTTCTTAAAGCCTGGTTTCACATGGGCTGGCAAACTCAAAGTCCAGTACACCTGCGGACCTCTTCCTATGGAGGCTCTGCGATCTTCCCTCACTGTAAAATTATTGTACCTCGTACCCTATTGTATTCTCTCTGGTGAAAATGTAATATCTAAACCAAGTGAAAGAAACTCACCGCCAACTCCCATGACGATGGGTCCGGCGTAGGAGAGGTTGTTGAGGTGGAATCGGAAACCTTTCGATTTCGTTCGGATCTCAACTGTCGAATTCCCCTGCACCTCGTGACTCACTGACAACTGATCCGCGTAGTAACCTGCAACAAATGTCAAGATGAATTTACCTTAGTTGCAGTCACGCAGCAAGACCATATAAGTAAATTTACGATGTAGCATAGTTATACGGAATTTATTCAAAATTAGGGAATTTCCCGAATTAAAAACGCTGCAAATTATTACACAACGGTTTATTATTTACCTACATAGATGCCCCTTCTGCGTAGATCCTGTTTTCAGTGGTCAGTACCCTCGAGCTCCCTCCAGGAAAGCCCTAAATGGAGTACTGGAGCCGGCCCGGGAATTAAAGTTTCATACATATATGCGCGGCATTCAATCATTCAGCCATTAATTAATTATTTGTAGTTATTATGAAGCATGAGGTAAATAATAAACCGTTGTGTAATAATTTACCTGTATAGATGCCCCTCCTGCGTGGATAGTATAATAAACCGTTGTGTAATAAGTTCCCTTTCTGTAATAATTTACTCACTAATACTTCAACGTTTGTTCAAGTTGCAACAGTACCTATCAACAAAATCCAAAAGAGCCATCATTTTTCAAATGGGATAATATCACAGAACAACCAACTCGACTTCATAACGCCATCCGTGATCAGGGGCGTAGCCAGGGGGGGGGGGGGGGATATCGGGATGTATCCCCCCCCCCCCCCCCCCCCGAAATAAAATAATAATTTTTAATAAATTGAAAGACACGAAACCAAAGTTGTTCAGAAAGGTCTAAAACGTGAAACGCGAGTGAAAATTTTGATTTTGGATGACATTTTTTTTCTCAACCCCCAAAAGTGAAAACAATGCCTCGGCTACTCGGAAGCAAAAAGCAGGACAAGGGAGTTTTCCTCAAAAAGTGGGACGGAGGTTCGAAAAACGGGACTATCCTGCATGGGAGGATCGGGCTGGCAAGGCAATATTTATACACAAAGAGAACTTTTTTTGTGTACCTCCCTCCAAGGATTCAAATTGAGCGCGAGAAGGGTGGCCAGAGAGTTAGCACTCAACTCGGAATCAGCTTTTGATGAGTTGTTTAAGGACGCAGAAGGCATTGCTAAGGAAATGGACATGAACATATCAATGCCTAGAATCACAGGAAAGCAAACAACAAGACCAAACATCAAGACAAATGAGCCTAAAGAGTACTTCAGACTTACGTTGTTTATTCCCTTCATGGACTTTCTGATTCAAGAAATGAAAGACCGATTCTTGGTTCACAAAAGTGTGTTAGAAAACTTGTGCTGCTTACTCCCAATGAAATGTACAGAACTTGATGACGACAAAATTAAATTATGTTGCGAAGTTCTCTCAAAACAATGGCCTAATGATTTGTGCGATCCTTTCCAACTTGAAGGCGAGATGAAAATGTGGAGGAGAAGTTGGACTAACTTCAACAAGGCGGATTCTAATTTACCTCAAGATTTTGTGTCATCCATGAATAAGTGTGATGAACGTATGTTTCCTTTGATTTTTAAAGCATTGAAAACAGCGGCTACATTGCCGATAACAACAGCTACTGCCGAGAGATCGTTTTCAACCCTTCGACGCTTGAAATCATATCTGCGAAGTACAACATCTCAGAGTCGTCTTAATGGTTTGGCACATCTCTCCATACATCGTAATATAGAGGTTAAACCGGATGAATTCTTGGACATAATGGCCAAAAAGCCCAGAAAACTGAAGATCATTTTGTAACTTTTTTAAATTTTAGGTAAGCTTCTTTGTAAATATGTAGTACCTATATTAATAATTTGTTTATTACACTTTTTAGCAAAAAGTTGGTTATCTTTACCACCCAATTTCCTTTAAATTTTGCCTTATACCGGGGCCTACTACAGCTAATTTCCATTTTTTCAAGTTACCGGTAAACAACTTTTTATATTTTTGTCATTTGATTTGTTTATAAAAACTAAAATAATAATTATTTATTACCTATTTACAATTATTGTCTCAATTATAACTTTCATTCAACAACGCTCTAATAATTTGAATGAAGACCTACATTGCACGATGTATTTTAATTTTTACTTCAAAGACACAAGTTACCTTTTTATTGAACACTAGCTGACACCCATGGCTTTGCTCGCAAAACATTTAAATCAGCTAAAAAATCTTACTCCGATTTGAATATGATTGATTCTGTTTTTGACCTTGGTAACTAATTGAAAAACTAACTGAAAATTTGTTGCATTATTTATTTTTTTGTGTATATACTGTAACTTGTTGAAGCCAAGGCCCGAGTGACTAAGGATGAGCAAAACAATGGGGATTGGGGAACACTGTCAGGCTCAATGTTGTTACCTCAATGGTTATTGAGGTAACATTGAGCCTGACATAATATGTGCGTTACAAAGTGTAAACTGCACATACAGACAATGATGGATTTTACAGTTTACAATCCAAGAAGCAGCGTAAAATGACGTTTTTAGACTAAAAATTGTAGTAACTCTAAAAAGTTACTAAAAAATTTTAGTAACTCAATTTGACAATTTTTCCCGGGGGGGGGGGGGGGGGCGGACCCCCCCCCCCCTTCCCCCTAGCATCGATCCCCCCCCGAAATCTTTTCCTGGCTACGCCACTGTCCGTGATCATAATCATATGTTCCCTAGCGATGATATCTGGGCCGGATTAATACCGTTTTGATTCACTATCATGTTGACGAAGCTTTTCGGTGCAAACGACGGCTGGTCGTACAGTGCTCCGGGTGGTCTCAAACAATTCTTTAGTTCAAATCAATTTAAAAACGTAAAAAAACCATACCCTTCTATTGAAAGTTTTCGAGCTACGGCTTTCTGAACATTTCAACCCCTATTTTTCACCCCTTAGAGATACTGACAGTAAGGCCGAGCTAGGCGGACCAATTAAACCCCAAATGGGACCTGCAAACCAAATTTCATTGATTTTGGTTCACAGTAACGAAGAAAAGCGAAGTATGGCGTACAGACAGAATTTTTTTTATTGCAATTACGGGTTCTAAATATCCTGAAACGTAAACCATCAAATATCGAGGGGGGGATTAAAAAATTATTTTTTTCATGCTCGATTCCAAAGGTTCAGTACTGAAAATAATGAACCAAAAACAAACTAATTTTTCAACCTGTTTAGAGAAAAAATATTTGCACGGCTCAACTGTGTAAGGATTTTGGATATCGTAATTTCATTAATTACAGATAGTACAGGGGAGAGGAGATATCTTTATGTGCAATGGAGGCTCAGTTTGACCTCTGTAATACGCTGTGATTCGGATAGGAACTGACGAAGCGTCGCACAGTGTTGCAGGGCTGGAAAAAACCCGATAGCAAGTTTCGATTTCGACGTTGTCTCCGTCGTTTTTGCTTGTCTTCTTTGTTTTTGCATTATCATTAGTCAACGAAAGTGGGAAGAGTAGGTTTTTAGCCAGAAAATTCGTTTTTGATGAAGGGTAGAGTGTCTGAAAGTACGTTTTCCTAAGTTAACAAAGAAAATGCATTTATCATTGAAAGAGTAACTAACGTCTTATGGAGTTAAGACTTTGAAACTTATCCTGGTGTTTACTCATGCATACTAATAGAGAAAACAGTTTGTACAACCTCATTTGGTAAATAACGCAGATCATAGGCATTGAAAAAATTATGAGTGGTACATAAATATGTATTCAAAGGTGTTTATAAAATTATTGAATCCCGCGCGTTTGCATGAAACTTCAATTCCAGGGCCGGCTCCAGTACTCGATTTAGGGCTTTCCTGGGGGGAGCTCGAGGGTATTGACCACAGAAAACAGTGATCTACACAGAAGGGGCATCTATAAAGGTAAATAGTAAACCTTTGTGTAATGATTTGCAGCGTTTTAATTGCATTTTCGGGTTCTACATACCTTGAAACGTAAACCGTCAAATTTTGAAGGGAGGGTAAATTTTTTTTGCATGCTCGATCCCAAAGAACCGAATATAACTACCAAAACAAATGAAACCAAACTATGAAATTTTATTTTATGACAGCAACGAAGTAACGCTTGCATACGTCTGCAACACATTGGGACATTTTATGTCCCAATGGGAATTTAGGGATAATATTGACGGTATCATTTACGGGTTGCAAGATTACCAAGATCCGGGTTACATGGTGGTGCAAAGTTACCAAGTTTGGTTCTAGTAAACAATGATTTTCTTTACTACCTGTTGCTGACTACCTTGTTTACCAGCCTTTTTTTCGTCATGCTCAGCTCAGCTACCGCGCCAGGTACGGGGGTACGGTTAACAAGAAAATGTTCAATAAAATCACACGATTCCAACGAGTGGTGAACGGTTTTTGTACGATGAAAAATGGCAAACATGAAGTTCCGTAGAAACGAATCGGTTGTAAGCTAAAATCATCAGAATGGTCGGTTAGAAACCGGCATCCCGCCGTCCTTTCCTTGTTTACCTAGGAGTTGAATATTTTTGAACGCCCACCTAATTTGAAAATCCTTAAGTTTGGGTATGGAAAATGGTGGGGAGGGGGTCCAAATAGTAAATATCTAATTAAAGGAATAATGTAATTGAATAGACCATTAAAACAGAACGTAATAGCAGACGTAATACACACAGCTGTGTGTGGGATTTATGTGGTTCTGAGCCCATTATTTCTTAAAAATGAGGTTTAATGTTAGTGAGATGAAGGCGCAAGTCTCATTTACTAGATGCCGAGACGATTTCTTTTAGCATGGACCTGCGGCCGAAAAACGTCACTTTCGAATTTCTCTCGCGACGTTCTTCCTTTTCACCGTCGTTGCTCCGTTGGTACCAGACAATCCGTGGAAATTTCGAAGAGGTATAAAAATGGGTTGTGAAAGGGAGGTTCCGACACAACTTTCAACCAGTACGGTTGTGAAATTTTCTGTCGTTTCCCGGAAAACTCACGGGTATTAATGGATTCTAACATCAGGACCTCCCATTTAGGATCCCCTAGAACACGATGCAAAAATCTCCATCAAAATCGTTCCAGTCGTTTAGAAGTTGGGCACAACCTTGAACCTTGAATCGTCTCATTATCGGTATTTTGAGCAAGAACGCGTACAAACCATGTTTCATAGTCTCATTCGAACGAACTAAATCACTCGCGGCGGAATCGTGGAAACCCATTTCAAAGAATAAAAAAACCACAGTCATGCAGCATGGCTATAAGAGCGAATTTTCGAAGAAATAACTGATTTTATGTAAAACTGTTTTATCTCAAGAAATAACCACGTTCCTTCATCTTAAAAGTGCTCCAGTTTGAGAACGGAATGAGATATCGCAATTCTGATTTCACCATCGTGTTCAGCGTACAAAACCCTTTAAAACGAGGTGTCACTTGTCAGACTGTTTCATTTTGGGAATTTATGGGTAATTTTTCCCCCCTAAAACTCCCCAAAACTCCCCCTTAGAGTGACCCGATTCTGCCCATCTACGAACTTAGCCTGTCGATTGCCAAGACAGATTTTTTGTGCAAATTTGAACTTTTTATCTAAATTCTGTCGAGAGTTATCGTCTGGTATATAAATACAGGGTGTCTAGGGTTTCGATGGGACAAACTCAGGGAATCGATTCTGCAGCTAATTTGCAACAAAAAGTGCCTCTTAGAGTTTTTTCTTTAGAGGCTTCATTTTGGAGTTATTTACGATTTAAGATTTTTTTCGTGTTTTCGACCCTAACTCAGTTAAACGGCCATAACTCCCTTAAATAACTATGTAAAGTAAAAGTTGAGGATACCGTTGAAAAGAACATTAAATTTCCTATCTCCTAATTATAAAATCAAATTGTTTTAATTAGTCCTCATTGGTGAAAAAAATGGCCAAAGTCCAAAGTGTGAGCATTTTTTAAGAATCACCGTTTTTCTTTCTTTTTTTGCGCTATTAGTACGAAAGTGTTTCGGCGGGCACTCCTCGGAAAAAACTTGCCCAAAACCTCAGCTTTCGAATGGTATAAGAAAAAAAATTTCACAGTGAAATTTGACGGAGAAAATGACGTTTGAGTCCTGAAAAACGTGGGTTTTTAGGTGATAATCAACGTTTCTCACCAAAAGCCGACGTGCATCATGAAAACGAGTTCGATATCGCTATTTATGCATTTTTTGACGCTGAATCGAATGGTGACACTCTTAAACCAGTTACCACCGTCCCATCATATCTCAGAAAACAGGAGTGGACTTATGTTCAATCGAGGAGATTCCAAACTCATGGTAGGTGACCTTTTATTTTGATTACTGTTCTTGGACTTTCAAGTACCTACCTAAGCTTTTTCAATAGGTCGCATTCACTATGAATCTTGTCTGGTCATTTCGATAAATCCAGATAACGAAGACGCCCTAATGCACTTAATCGGCATTGTGTCAAGTGTCTCAACATCATGCAGGTGTATTCAAACCGGGAGTTAGCCGATATAATTTTTATGTATGGCTTTGCGAATGGCAACGCTAGACTTGCCGCCCGCGAGTATGCTATACGGATCCCCGACCGAAGACATCCCAATCATAAAACGTTTGTCGTCGTCCACATCGTCCAAAATGCGGATTTCAATTTGGCTGGGTCTTGGATTTCTCTCTCGAACGGCGTACGAAGTGGAACCTGTTTCTATCAGCCTCTGGAATACGAGAGGAAACGTTTTATGATTGGGATGTCTTCGGTCGGGGATCCGTATAGCATACTCGCGGGCGGCAAGTCTAGCGTTGCCATTCGCAAAGCCATACATAAAAATTATATCGGCTAACTCCCGGTTTGAATACACCTGCATGATGTTGAGACACTTAACACAATGCCGATTAAGTGCATTCGGGCGTCTTCGTTATCTGGATTTATCGAAATGACCAGACAAGATTCATAGTGAATGCGACCTATTGAAAAAGCTTAGGTAGGTACTTGAAAGTCCAAGAACAGCAATCAAAATAAAAGGTCACTTACCATGAGTTTGGAATCTCCTCGATTGAACATAAGTCCACTCCTGTTTTCTGAGATATGATGGGACGGTGGTAACTGGTTTAAGAGTGTCACCATTCGATTCAGCGTCAAAAAATGCATACATAGCGATATCGAACTCGTTTTCATGATGCACGTCGGCTTTTGGTGAGAAACGTTGATTATCACCTAAAAACCCACGTTTTTCAGGACTCAAACGTCATTTTCTCCGTCAAATTTCACTGTGAAATTTTTTTTCTTATACCATTCGAAAGCTGAGGTTTTGGGCAAGTTTTTCCCGAGGAGTGCCCGCCGAAACACTTTCGTACTAATAGCGCAAAAAAAGAAAGAAAAACGGTGATTCTTAAAAAATGCTCACACTTTGGACTTTGGCCATTTTTTTCACCAATGAGGACTAATTAAAACAATTTGATTTTATAATTAGGAGATAGGAAATTTAATGTTCTTTTCAACGGTATCCTCAACTTTTACTTTACATAGTTATTTAAGGGAGTTATGGCCGTTTAACTGAGTTAGGGTCGAAAACACGAAAAAAATCTTAAATCGTAAATAACTCCAAAATGAAGCCTCTAAAGAAAAAACTCTAAGAGGCACTTTTTGTTGCAAATTAGCTGCAGAATCGATTCCCTGAGTTTGTCCCATCGAAACCCTAGACACCCTGTATATATATATATATACATATAATTTTTGGTGTCTTTCGGCAGTGAATTCAGGATGGTCTGAAACGGATTTTGGTAAAAAATTCTTTCGGAAATTGGAGTTTTAAAAATTTTGGACCGAGAACAATAGCTTCCTTTTCTTCGAAAATTCGCTAAAACGGGGTTATTGAAAGTTTGTATGTATGTATCAGCGTATTTTTCGTGTATCAGTGGAAATAGACAACCTTTCAATAACTCCGTTTTTATTCTTTTTCATTCGAAGTAAGTACAGAGGCATCATCCGGAGTCAAGGGGTGGAGTTTTTGTTGTTGTTATAATATTAAGGAAATCAGTAACAGTAATGAACCCTCGATCGACGAGGTAGAATAGGGAGGCGATTGACAGTTTTTTTTAACGACATTCCGCACTCCAGCGTAGAGGTAACTGATGTTAGCATGAAGCCAAATTCCGTGAGCCTACCATCCATCCTGGGAACTGGCTTTCTACGTCTCACTAGTTGAAAGTTCAGTCAATATTTCCTGAATCTTAACCTCTGTTTTCTCAATGTGCACAGAGGATTCATGACCCATTGAGGACAAAATATTCTCAAAACGTTCGGAAAAGATCTATGCAAAGACTCCAGGTGTTCACAGTAAACTGTTTCATCAAAGAGATTTCAATATTCTTATGCATGATACTATTCACTATGCTTATCCGACAGGATTGAAAACTGGCAAATCACAACTTCGTTGCGGTCAAAACTCAGCTTGCAAGTGAGATTATTTTGGAAGGCAGAAATAACAGATTTCGTTTTTATTAAATTGAGTTCATCACCTTGAAGTTGCGAATTGATTCCATTGAATTTGGCGAATTTATCGGTCAAGTAAGCAACATCGATTATAAATTGTAGCTATCAGCCTCTCAGATGCACCTAAATACATCTCAAGCACTGAATCGAAAAGATTCCTGAACCTGTTGAAGTGTTCAGGAAGGTGCTCACCGCCCCCCTACCGCCCAAAACAAGTTCGCCGCCCCTCAGTATCCCTCCACCGCCCCCGTTGAGAACCACTGGTATAACGGTTTCGTATAACGCTTTTCGGGTCCATGTGCCAAAGTAAAGACATAAAATGTCAAAAAGGTCCGGCTTCCTCCAGTCCATCCTTGGTTATTGCGACAGAGATGATGCCGGAGAAAGTTCTGTATAAAAATCACAAACGACCGTAGCCGACCGCCATGTTTTGTACCTTCCTAGAAGTAAAGAAGTTCCAGAGATTTGCTGTTAGTGTGGGACCGTAGACGGGAATTCTTGTTCAAATAGGGCACAGCTTACCTGTTATAGTCCAGCTATGTTTTTCAATGTTCGGGCTCACTGGATTCTCGAGTTTACAAAATTGGTGAAGAGTTTTGCATTTGGTATCTTGGACGCACCTCAAAGATATAATAATGGTGATGAATGCATGATAATACATAAAAAGAATACACAGTCATGCAGCGTGACCTGATGATCAAATTACCGAAACAGCTATTTTGGACCTATTTGTGGTATTTTTAACCAAATAAACAGTTATAACTTTTCTTAGGAGACGTCTTATAATATACGGGACAGGGACTGTAATCCAGCATGCAGCAGGACAATCGATCCAGCATGCAGAAAAACATAGGCAATTGTAGTGAATGTATAGTTGACGCACATCCACTACGAGAGGCGTCGAGGTAGGTTGTGCTCGGTTTGGTTATAGCTCAGTGCTACCACCATGCCCGGAATCTTTTCGGGAGCGTTGCCTGGTTTGGTTTTAGGCGAACTACACCATGCCCAGGATCTTTTCGGGAGCGTTGCCTGGTTTGGTTTTAGGCGAACTACCACCATGCCCAGGATCTTTTCGGGAGCGTTGCCTGGTTTGGTTTTAGGCGAACTACCACCATGCCCAAGATATTTTAGGAGGCGTTGCTTTTTGGTTATTGTACTAGACGACCACCATGCCCAGGATCTTTTAGGTTTAAGGAGAGAGATGAGGAGTGAGGAGAGAGAGAGAGTAGTCAGCGACTAGAGGAGAGCGTAGAATGGTTGGAAAGGCGAAGGAGGCGAGTATTTATAGCCCTTAGGGCTATCTCCCTCCATCCTCCAGCTAGTCGAGGATGGTGGGGATCCACACTGGGTTCCTCGGTTCCTCTGCGTCTTCCATCCCCACTTCTATGTTTATTTGGCGAGATCTTAATTTCACAAGGAGTGGTTCTGGGAGGATACCACGACAGCAATGATACAAAACACATGAAAATTCGAGAGATTAGGGGGAGTTTCCCCCAAAAAATTGGGCGTTTTGCAACACTGTGCGTCGGAGTCTGGTGAGTAAGCGCAATTTCTAGGATCAGCTTTCCTTTATAATTTCTCTGTCAGCTAGTTACTGCTATTAAAAGTACCATCCGTTCTTCAATCCTTTTTTCAATGTCGTATAAAGTGGAGTCAACCTTGGTCATCAGTCATCAGGCTTAAAGTTCAAGGCTTGGCTTTTGACTACGTTCAGCCATTTATTTAGGAAATACCTTGGAATGTTCATATGTTTCGATACCTGAGAACATGAACAAAACGTCAGCCTAACAGAGTGAAAGAAAAAGCGTGAAAGGGCAGTTTATAGGCAGATAGCGACCGAAGGGGGGGGGGGGTCCCTTTTGAGCCCTAGCAGATCGCTGTGTTGCGCCGAAGGGCAATTTGAATACTATTCCGCCTCCACGTTTCCCTTTTGGCGTGCGAGTTGGGGATCTGAAATTGTGAAAAAGGCCCTTTCAGAAAAGTCGCCTTATTTTCATTCGAGCCCTCTGCTGAACCCGAAACAGTTGTAAGGGTGTTCATCTCTACTCGTGCTTTGTGTTTAAACCGTTTCGGGCAGGGGAACGAATGTCAATTGGAAGAAAAGGGTCGATGGCGCGAGGAAAATCCGTGTTTTTTTTTCAGGGCGGCCCCAGGATCTATGCTCCTATATGTGGAGATGAGTGAGCCCAATTGTTTTCCATTTTAAGGGAATGCATACAACCAGAAGGCGAGAGAAAACAAATTCTTATGCATCTAGCCTATAATGATGTGATAAGGAACTTTGTCATCCTTCCGCAAATTGCAGAAAATACATCAAAATCGCTGTGAAAGAAGCTTGCTGCCTATTACATATTGTATAGTAATAAAAGAATATTTGCAGCTGTCAGCGCTTGTATGGAAACATTAGGGACTTAAAAAAAACCGAAGCTACAGTAAAGGCGGAAGATGGAGGACTGCGCGAGCTGCTTTCGTAACTTCGACCCTGGGTATCGCTCATCGGTCAGTGCGTTACAGCCATACTTGCAGCAGAAGCCTGTAGGTTCGAATCCCTATGAAGTCACAAGTATTTTTATTCTTCACTGTTTTCGTAATTTCCCCAAAGACAATTTATTTGCGATATGGAGTTCTCTCTGTAGCTTCTTAGGAGGCGAATTCCAACAGCAAATATCAACTCGTGTTTTGAGAAGGCGAAGAAAAATATGAGAGAAGAAGGTGGAAGGTCAAAGTAAATCGACGGATTCAATATCGGGGTAAAATAAAATATTTAGTGTTTACTCCGAATGGGGGTCATAACTCAGAGCAAACAAGGACTTCATCTGGGGGGGTTTCGTTTAGGATCAACCAGTTTTCTATCGCCTGCATAGCTATGAGTGCTACTATAGCACCTTCGGGATATTGAACATACGAGGTGTTCAAATCAACAAACTTCAGGGATCATTCCGTAACTAATTTGCTTGAAAAAAATTTCTAGACAAGTGTCAAGACCATAACGAATTTTCGAAGTAACATAATCGAACCTATTTAAACTGTCGAAATTCCAATCGTTTTGTCCCGAAATTTCAACACTTTCACCTCAACCGTTTTTGTTATTTTTTTCATTGTCAAATTGTCGTCCCAATTTTTTAAATGTAACTGAATTTATTCCAATTTGGGACCATTTTAAATTCGAAAAAACAATGAGAAGGGGAAATACCTTGAAAAAATTACAGAACATACACATTTTATTATTTTGTATAGCACCCTTCTGTTCCAAATCACAGCTCTCTTTATAGATAACCCTTCTATATAGATCAGAGCCCCTCCGTAGTTTAGTAGCTATTCGCCACTACAAATTAATATCATGTGTTGAATGTTCAAGCAGTAGCTAAAATGGCAAAAAGACACAAAAAAGTGCAGTTCTGAAGGAAAATTGTTCGTGTGAAGTGAAAAATGTTCGGTCCCGGAAACGGGATTCGATCCTCTGATTTTAAGTGTAAGAGCCCGACGCCTAGACCACTCCACTACGGCGGCCACATCGCCGAGAGACGAGCAATGTGCGATCTCAACTCAGCCTGGTGCCTGCACATACACGCTGCTCTTTAGGGCAAATTTTACCGCGGCATCTCAGAATGCCTCAGATCTCAAAAATTCAGAAGAAAATCAAACTATTTCAAAATTGAGGGGGGGGGGGGGACAAATTTTTCATAGTCGACTCCAAAGGTTCGTTATTGAAAATAATAAACCAAAACGCTTAGGTGATTCTCTCCGTTAACAACCAGTAAGTTTGTCGGTAGACGGTAGTACCTACTTTTCACGATCTTCGATGGTGGTTCCTACTCTACACTTCTGTAGTATAATGTAGGTATGGGAGTGTGTAGAAATTAGACCAACAGGAATCAGAAAATGCAGAAAAATGTTCAATATCTAATAAACATTTTGAACCAAATGTAATAGCGGTAATTCCTCAGAAATTTCGCTAAAGAAATTAACCTCAGGTCATGTAGGTGTGAGAGGGGCCTCTACAATGGGCAAATTAACATGAATTCTGTTTGCACTGTTTCTCAGTAGTTGTTTATGATGACAGATCATTCATGTCCATCATATCCATAGGACTGAATCGGGAAAATATCCTCCTTCATATTTGGAGAGACTTTCAAACTCCGAGATTTCATAAAACAGGCGGGGAAAGGGGCACTGCTGTTGCCTGTGACGTGCCGCACGGCCGGCTTCGCTTCAGAGAAGTCAGCGGCAGTATAGAATTGGCAACGTCGCACTCAGGCCAGCCACTACAGCCACCCACCAATTATAAGCCTATGTTTGTTTATTTCCGGGTTTCGCTAGTTTATCTATAGATCTTGTCGCAAAAATTCTTTGCAACAATAATATTGTTAACAAAATTAATTGTTTTTAATGATAACAATATGCTGGAAAATGTTGTCGTGCCAGGGTGCAAAAGTAATTTCGGAAGTACAAAAGAATATGTGACTTGGTTTAGTTTTCCCAAGGATGAAGAGAAGAAGTGGATTCTTGCGATTCCCATTACCAATTGGGAACCAAAACAAAGGTCAGTCAGTGGTTTGTATATAACATTTTTCCGAAAATGGAATACTCTATGACATTCATCATTGAATATTATGAACATTTTAATCTCTCAAGAGTTTGAGGATAAGTGTTTGAGGGCCCCTAACCAAAAAAACGTTTGTTTCAAAGAGATCGCTTGGATGCGGGGATTCCACATTAGAAGACAGCATTATGCGTGGTCAACGTGATTTCGAATAATTATTTCAATAAATCAATCATTCAAATAATAATTCGAATAATAAACCAAAATGACAGTCGGAAGTTCCGGAAGTAGAAGAATATAGGCAAACTATAATTAACTCATGTTCCATTTCTTTTTCTCCAAGTCATCTTATTTGTTCCTTTCTGTCGTCCTAGGTATTATTTCAGTACCTTTCTTTTAAATAAAGCATTACTCAGTAGACAGTTGTTTTCATTACTTTTACCTACTCCTAATATAACAAAATAACTGAAGCATTCATTCAGACCTAAAAGTCTCAGTGGTTATGAGAACCAGGATCAGCCGGAACCAAGAAGCTATTACAGCGTTGCCAAATCTTGTGCCGCGGCCATCTCTACAGACGGCCATGGTTATAATCGTGTGACGTAAGCAAGAGGCTTCTTTGAATCGCCTTTTGGTTTATTATTTTCAATAATGAACCATTGGAATCCCCCCCCCCCTCCTCAAAATTTGATGGTTTACGTTTCAAGGTACGTAGAATCCGAAAATGCAATCTGTCTGTCCGCCGTACGCCGTACGCCTTACTGGCCACTTTTCTTAGTTAACACGAAACAAAATTGATGAAATTCGGGTTATAGGTTCCGTTCGGGGTCTAGTTGGTCCTCGAAGCTCGACGTTACTGTCAGTCATCTCTAAGGGGTTAAAAATAGGGGTTGAAATTTTCAGAACGCCGTACCTCGAAAACTTTCGATATCATCACTAGGGAGCACCTGATTATAATCAAGGATGACTGTATGAAGTCGAGTTGGTTGTTCTACGATATTATTTCATTTGATAAGTGATGGACTACTTATTGGATTTTGTAGGTAGATACTTGTGAAACTTGAACAAACTTTGAAGTATTGTTGATGGGTAAATTATTACACAACGGCAAATTATTATACACCGGTAAATAAATTATTACATAACGGTAAATTATTTTACAACGGTAAATTATTACACAACGGTTCATCTACCAAGAAGGGGCTGGATTTTGTTGATCGGCACTTTTGTAACTTGAACAAACGGTGAAGTATTGTTGATGGGTAAATTATTACACAACGGCAAATTATTATACAACGGTAAATTATTAATAACGGTAAATTATTTCACAACGGTAAATTACTACACAACGGTAAATTATTACACAACGGTTCATGTACCAAAAAGGGGCTGGATTTTATTGATCGGTACTTTTGCAACTTGAACAACCGTTGAAGCATTATTGATGGGCAAGTTATTACACAGCGGTTCATTATACTTGACCACGAGGGTAGGTATTGACCACAGAAAACAGTGATCTACACAGAAGGGGCATCTATTTCACTCCACATCAACAATTTTCCTTCAGAACTTCATTATTTGCGTTTCTTTTTGACGTTTTATTTAGTTACTCCTTCTCATCGACAGAATTATTTTAGCAACATTTAACTCGTGATTTAGGTAGGTACCTAGTAACGAGTACGGGGTTAGGTACTAACCTACGGAGGGTCTGCGATCCACATAAATATGTACAGAGTAGTACCTACGTATTATGTTATATAGACGAGTTATCTGTACAGAGAGCTGTAATCTGTAACAGAAGGGTATTCTGTACAGAATAATAAACCGTTGTGCAGGGATTTGCAGCGTTTTTCTTTTGCTTGTCTGTTCTTCTTCTACTAAGAAACGTTTCTCTCAACTTTTCAACTTTTTCACATGCGTAGAGGAAGACGAGTACAACATCAGTACCAAAAGTGTTCTTTGTGGTATGATAACAGCCGAACTGCCTATTCAAATTTCAAACGGATGAAAACACCATAATTATATCTTGCGTTTCAACAGTTGGTCAAGCTGATTGTGGTGGTGGGGGGGATATTTATCACCGCCAACGCGTGTTGAATGGGGGGGATTCCGGGATTGGAAACCCCCATTTAACCTTTCCCTGGATCAGCAGTTGGCCCACGTTGAACCCTTCTGGCTTAATTAAGCACCAGCAATAAATTTTTTGTTACCCCCCCCCCCCCTTAACCGCTTCTACGGAGTCCCCAAATGACCTCAGTAGGCGAAAGGGTTACGATCCCGTGGCCTCAAATCGATTCGTAAAGAGACTCAAGAGATTTTGTGTGTTACGGAAGGGGGGGGGGGGGGTCAGGGAGGGATATTCACAGGTCGCAGAGGTCGTTTGAAAGGGTTGGACTCAACGGGTTCATTTTCAACCCTAATTCAATTCCCTTATCACAGAAAAAAAGGAAGTTGAATTTTTTTACACAATACAGACCTACAATTTTTTGCTTACTTCTGCTTAGAAAGGCCGTTTAAATAAATTGTGAGAACCCTTTTTTTTGTTCATACCTTTGCTGTGTACCAAAGTAAAATTGGAATTCATCAATAGTTCAGAATTAAACTAAAAGACACTCACACTCACTTTAAACTGGTTTCATATATTATATTATGAGGAATAAACGATTCTCAGATCAAGTAGGTACCCATACATATACCTACACACTCAAAGAATGAACGCATTATTCAATATCTCTCAGATGGTGTTTCTAGGGTGCTACAGACGCTGGGGTTTTGACATTTTATGTCTGTACTTTGCTACATAAACTCGAAAATGAAACGCGGGACATGCAACGGAAACAACGTCACGAAAATGTTTCTGATGATTTTCGCTTACAACCGATTCGTTGCTACGGAACTTTATCTTCGCCAGTTATCATCGTACAAAAATCGTTCACCACTCGTTGGATAGCTCTCGATTTACCTAACCATACTACGTTAACCACTGAGGAGTGCGTGGCCGACAAGCTGCGGTATGAGCGTGATTGTTTAAATGAATGTTTACGTACATAATACAGTGGAGTCCGGCAGATCCGAACTAATTGGGACTGAAGGCTGTTCGGACTAGGTGATAGTTCTGCGACAATAAATTAAGTACGAAGTATATACTTGTTTTTAAATTGAAACGTGATTCTTTGTCATTTGTGACCGCCCAAGGACAGAGTTTACCATTCGTTGGAAATCTTGACCAAAACAATTAAGTACGAAGTACTTGGTGTGGGTGCGGGAGGGGGCGCAAAGACATAAAATGTCCCTCGTGGTTGCGTACTTGTACGGAAGCTGTACCCACCGTTTGTGTTTCATCAGCGGTTCATGTTCTCCCATTTTCTTTTCCGTTTCAAGGTGCGTAGATTCCAAAAATTTTCACAATGAAAATAAATACAATTTTTTTATAGCTTTTTGGCACAGGTACCTCTTATGGCCAAAAAATGTAGGAAAAAAGTCTGCCAATTCGAGTAGGCAGTATAGCTTCCTCACATGAATCACATGAATGTATAGAACAGTATAGAATAGGTTCATTCATTGGACAGGTGAGAGTATCCAAGCATGGGTTAATTTCTAAATGACCCAGGTCACAATCATGCATTTCTCCTGGTACGAACTTGAAAATATTAGGGTCCCAATGGACACCTAAAATAGATAACAACCTATCGGACCAGAAATCCATGACCGAGCGGTCGATATTATCCACTACTGAAAGGATTTTTCATTAGTTCACTACAAATTGCTGCGAAATGGGAATAAACCAAAGAATACAGTTATGATTTCACTTGTTTAGAAATTAGGTACTTATACAGTTCACTACCCTCCCCCTCCCACTGTTGACATGAATATGTGTGTACATAGACATCCCATCATCGTTATCGACCCATAATCTCTTCCATCGCAATTACGTTTATGAGTCTCACATTTTCACAAAGATAATGGAATTTGCCATTCATTTCTGGCGATTTTCCGTTTTCTTCCATCAGTTTTTTCCGTTCACTAAAGTATTTACAACACCAAAAAAATCGAGAGTTCTCTTTTTGCTTGAAGAAAAGAAGAAGAAAACATCAAATCTCACTTCTTCCAGTCAGGCATTGAATATAATCTCTCCTGAATAAACAAGAATTTTCCGGGGAAAACTCAGGAAAATCCCCCAGTTGGCCTTTTCAGCTTTTCTGTTCGAACAAGGTTTTTCAGTTTTCGGCGCTTTTCACCGGTGTACCTTCGCTCTCCTTTTATAAGAGTTTAAATTGGATATTGAAAAACTTGGGAGGAGAAAACTTTTCCCCATTGGGTTCAAAGTTACCTACCTAGCCGAGTTGAGGGCTGTTGTCTCGAAACGGGATTTGAATGCGCCATCTCAAAACGGGCGTCGGACGAGAAAACTGAGAGAAAAACAAGATGTGGTTAGTTAACTTGTTTTGGTTGTCTTGAAGATTTTGTAGTGGGTGGCTTGGCGTAGGGAAGGTTGGCCTGTAATATCGGGCCGAAACTGACATTAAACCCTTAAGCGGAGACGAAAATTGGCTCAACTCTGTACCTACTTCTTCAAAGAGTGAAAGACCTTTTTGGTACATACAATACCTAAGCTACTAAATTAGAAGTTACGAAATATAAATAGTAGATGTCTAAAGGCAAAAAGGATCCTACTTATTAGACCTGGAAGATATTTGTCACTACTTCTGTTCGTCTGTCTGTTAGCCCGTTGGTCCTATGAAAAGCTAAGCTCTAAACCGAAAAAACTTGAAGTGTTGAGGGGTTGAATTTGTTGTACTGGTGTTGGTGCCACGGCGGTGCCGCCAATGGCGCCGCAAAAAGAAAAGAATAGATTCAGCCACGCAGCCATGAACTTGGTCGAGTGCACTTACCGACATAAGAGTATAACATAGGTACCTACTCATGGCCAAAAAAAAAAATAGTTTGTAACCCACGAAAATTGCCCATATTGAACATTTTGGTTTATTGTTCTGTGAATAATACACCTATTTAATCGCTCAGCAAAATATTTTTTGAACAACCTTTCAATATTGCTTCCGAGTCTGCGAAGCAGCGGAAGCCTTGTGTTCACTTTCGTGAGCCAAAAAATTTTTGTCTTCAGAAATCAAAATTTCCACTTGCATTTTGCGTTTCAAAGCCTACTGAACAAATTTGGTTCCGTGTCTGTCGGTCTGTGAGTCTGTGAGTCTGTCCGCATTTCCTTGTTACAGCCATAACTTCCACGATTTTGAATTGATTCAGCTCAAATTTTGAGGGATGGTGCGGATAAGGCCCCTTGAGGTCCCATACAAATTTCAACATGATTGATCCAGCGGTACGCCCTGCGCATGCGCTAACGTTAAATTCAACAAACACGCATAACTTTCACAATTTTGATTCAATTTCGCTCAAATTTTCAAGGGTTGTTTGGACTAGGCCTAGTGAGTTCCAGTATGAATTTCAGCATGATCGGACCCTCGGTGCGCTCTGCGCATGCGCTGGCGTGAAATAGATTCAATTTCCTTGTTACAGCCGTAGTAACCAAAGATTTCACCCAATTTCAATGTAATTCTCAGGGATTAAGCGGGTAGGGCCCATTGAGGTCCCATATAAATTTCAACATGATAGAGCCAGCGGTTCGCCCTGCGCATGCGCTCTGTCTGTCTGTCTGTCCTTCTATGCACGGCCAAACGGCTCGACGGATATCGACCAAATTTGGCACGAATATCCAGTAGGCTCCCAAGTTGTGCAACGTCGCATTTTCAATTCCCTGACCATAGCGGAACTATGGTCGACCATGGTCAACTCCTGAATGGCTTGACGGATTTTGATAAAATTGGGCACGAATATCCAGTAGGCTCCCAAGTTGTGCAACGTCGCATTTTTAATTCCCTGACCATAGCGGAACTATGGTCGACCATGGTCAACTCCTGAATGGCTTGACGGATATCGACCAAATTTGGCACGAATATCCAGTAGGCTCCCAAGTTGTGCAACGTCGCATTTTTAATTCCCTCACCATAGCGGAACTATGGTCGACCATGGTCAACTTCGTTAATTGAAATTGTAACCCCTATTTTTTATCGCGTATTCGTAATCTACGTGAAATTCTATCTACGATCGACCCTTCGGACTACTCCCGCGGTCGACCATAGCGCATCCATGGGCCCCTCCATGGTCGAATCCCGAATTACTCAACGGATATCGACCAAATTTGGCACCAATATCCGGTAGCCTCCCAAGTTGAACGTAGGCGCATTTTTAATTCCCTGACCATAGCGGAAATATGGTCGACCATGGTCAACTCCTGAATGGCTTGACGGATTTTGATAAAATTGGGCACAAATACCCGGTAGGCTATGGGATTTTTCCGTCGTTTGTTGGTTCCACGATACTGCGTACAGCGAATCTCGGATAGCGAGCGAAGCGAGCGGTCAGGCTAGTTATGTATAATGGACGTAATGTATTATGGAAGTCATGTTATGTATAATATGTATATTTCATGTAATGTTATGTAATGTAATGTAATGTTATGTAATGTTATGTAATATGTATATTTAACGTTATGTAATGTAATGTAATGTTATGTTATTTTGCTTCCGAGTCTGTTCTATTTTATAATGGGTCACTCTGATTGTGACGAGGAAGCTCCTGTGCCATCACCTTGGCAGTGTATTTTTGTTTTGTTTTACGTTTCAAGTTGGGTAGATTCCAAAAATGCAATGTCCTTCCGCCGACAGCCTTATCATCCATATCTACTTTATTTTCCGTCTAAAAAATTCGTTCTTTCGCACGCAGGCTCTATTTGGGCCCTAGTTGTGTTCCAAAACTTTGCAGCCCGATCGGAATATACCCAGGGGTGTTATGGGTGAAAAATACGTGTAAAAATAGGCTTTTTTTACATGAGCTTGTGAGGTTTCCTTATCCACATTTTTTAGGGCGAGAATGCCGAATATGACTAACGATCGAAGAACTGAGGTTCTAACGAAGTTTCCAGCCTTAAATTTACCTTAAATGTTGATCTAAAATCGTCGTTCTTCAGCACACATGCTCCATTTGGGCCCTAGTTGTGCTCCGAAGCTCGGCAGCTCGACCGGGGTGTTATGGGTGAAACAATTGTGCAAAATTAGGTATTTTTACAGTCTTCGCAAACTTCGGCTTGTGAGGTACCCTTTTCCGTGTATTTTTGGGGCGAGAGGACCAAATATGAAGTTGATTTTGACCAAAGAGCGGAAAATTGAGGCTCCCGAAATTCAGTTTTTATGAGCCAAAAACCTGGGAAATTGTCTGAAATCACCATAAATTTGTATAAAAACACTAGAAGTAGTATTAACGGGTGAATCAAGTCAGATAAATGGCACTATCAATGATCAAAGATAATTTGCAAAAAGTAGGAGCCTAATTCGTGTTTTCGAGGGGGCCAAAATGGGTGGAAAGCATCAAAAATAGCTATTTCAATTACTGCACATGAAAGAAACGATAAATGACATTCAACATTTCTGTAGGTAGGTATGTCCAATAAAATAACAAACCAATGTGAGGACTTCGCAGCGTTTTCTTAACGTTTTGGTTCATTATTTTCAACAATGCGAACCATTGGACTCGAGCATGAAAAAAAATGCTTAACCCCCCTCAAAATTTGATGGTTTATGTTTCAAGGTATGTAGAATCCGAAAATGTAATAAAAATATTTCTGTCTGTCGGCCGTACGCCGTACTGGCCACTTTTCTTAGTTACCATGAAACAAAATTGATGAAATTCGGGTTATAGGTTCCGTTCGGGGTCTAGTTGGCCCTCGAAGCTCAGCGCTAATGTCAGTCATTTTTTTTAAGGGGAGAAAAATAGGGGTTGAAATTTTCAGAACGCCGTAGCTCGAAAACTTTCAATAGAAGGGTATGGTTTTTTTTAAGTTATTAAATTTGTCTTGAGCTGAACAATTTTTTGAGACCACCCGGAGCATTGTACGCCCAGCCGTTCGTGAGCACCAAAAAGCTTCGTCAAAACACGATCGTGAATCAAACGGTATAAATCCGGCCGGGATATCATCACTAGGGAGCACCTGATTATAATCAAGGATGGCTGTGTGAAGTCGAGTTGGTTGTTCTGCGATATTATTTCATTTGATAAGTGATGGACTACTGGATTTTGTTGGTAGGTACTTCTGAATCTTGAACAAACGTTGAAGTATTATTGATGGTTAAATTATTACACAATGGTAAATTATTACACACCGGCAAATTATTACACAACGGTAATGTTGTGATCGGCTGCTCCTCCACAACTCAAATTGTGTCTGAACATGCTGTTACTCAGAGTGGGGACCCCCCGACCCCCCTCTGACCTTGTCAAGGGGACTATAAAAGAGCCAGGGTGCCATCAATAAATAACCATTCTCTCGTAATCGATCGACTCGTCTATCCGACTCCCAATCACTACACTGGTGACATCCGACGTGTGAGCTCCACCGCCAGCGCCCGCCGTTTGATAGCGTCGCAGCCCCGCCTCCGCTTCAACGAGCCCCACCACGCGCGGCCCCCACCGACGCCACAGCGGCGCCCCACTCTGACGCCCGCCTCGACGGCTATCGCAGCGCCTCTCGCTACTTCGCCCCACCATCACCGATCCTTATATAAGGAAACGGACGCCGGCGCCGAGCACACTTCCTGCTGACACCTCAACGGTCTGGCACCTACGAAGAAAACGAAGATGACCGAGCAGAAACCGCAAGACACCCGAAGCGAGCGCTCCTTCACTTCTCAAGCTCCAGCCGTTTGACCCCGCATTTCCGCACGTCTGGTTCGCCCAACTCGAGATCATCCTCGCACACGAAGGCCTCACGACGCCACATGCGAAATTCACCCGAGCCTTCCTCGCTCTCGAACCTCGACAAGCGGACCTCTGCGCCGACATCAGCCCCTCGAACACCAGTAGCTACCAGACGCTCAAAACACGCCTTCTCGCAACACACGCACCTTCAGATGGTTCACGGCTCACCGCCCTCCTACAGCCGACATCCGACGACGAACTACCGTCGATCCTCGCTCGCCGACTCACCCGAGCACTTCCGGCCAACACACCCGCACCACTCGTCCGACACGTCTTTCTTCGAGCCCTCCACGAGAATTTTCGACTTCACATTGCGGCACACGAAGAACAAGACATCACCCGGCTCGCCAAACACGCTGATCGCCTTCTCCCATTCGCACCAACTCTTCAAGCGGCTACCGTCGCCGAAGAAACAACAGTGATTCACAGTAGACGACACCGGCGATCACCGACGAGAACGACAGCGAATGAGCCCCGGTTTCCAGCCCTTTTCGACGGCTACGAACCTTCCAACAGTACACGCGACGCGCCGAACCACGCACACGAGATCGTCACGAAGGGACCCCCGTGCCATGCGAAACTTCGCCAAAAACCACCGGATTTCGGCGAATTACTAGCGGCGGGGGTCATTAAACCTTCCGAACCTGCATGGTCCAGATCACTGCAGCATAGAGCCACACCACGAGCCGCTACGATTCTACGTCTTCAACTCGCCGCAAGCACAATCGAATCACGACCGCACGCTCACGTGGACTACCGACTCACCACGCAAATTGATCTCAACCAACGCACGTTCCGTGGCCTCACTAATTTGCAGCATCGAACCACTCCACGAGCCGCTACGATTCTCCGTCTTCAACTCACCGCAAGCACAACAGAATCACGAATGCACGCTCACGTGGACTGCCGACACGCAGATTTCAACAGCACAAAACGCTACCACGAACGATCTACCGTACGCCACTCACGATCCATCAATTCGCCGCCGCACCGCCCACGGCTCGCACCAACCCCGCAGGAAGTCCAAGCCTCGCACGCCAACGCAAAACAGCGCCCGAGCTACCGCACGAGCCACATACGACACCGGCGGGATATCTCGCGCCCGCACCGGCACCCACGCCACTAATCGGCCTCGAACCACCGCCACCCCACGACAATGACTACAGCAGCCACCCGGACAGCCCACACGGACCCAACACACGCACCTCCCACGCCCGGCCACAGCCACAGCGACATCAACAAAATTTAATTAAAATTGAAAATTACTTAAATTCTGGGGGGAGCAGTGTTGTGATCGGCTGCTCCTCCACAACTCAAATTGTGTCTGAACATGCTGTTACTCAGAGTGGGGACCCCCCGACCCCCCTCTGACCTTGTCAAGGGGACTATAAAGGAGCCAGGGTGCCATCAATAAATAACCATTCTCTCGTAATCGATCGACTCGTCTATCCGACTCCCAATCACTACAGGTAAATTATTACACAACGGTAAATTATTACACCACGGTGAATTATTACACAACGGCTCATCTACCCAGAAGGGGCTGGAAGTATTATTGAAGTACCTATTATTGATGGGTAAATTATTACACAATGGCAAATTATTACAAAACGGCAAATTATTACACAACGGTAAATTATTACACCACGGTGAATTATTACACAACGGCTCATCTACCAAGAAGGGGCTGGATTTTGTTGATAGGTACTTTTGCAACTTGAACAACCGTTGTATTATTGATGGGCAAATTATTACACAACGGTTCATTATTCTATCTCCGTATAAGGGGAACTTATACAGGTAAATTATTACACAACGGTTTAGGTAGGTATCTAGTAACGAGTACGGGGTTAGGTACTACGGAGGCTCCGCGATATACATAATATGTGTAGAATAGTACATATATTATATAGAAGGGTTATCTATACAGAGAGCTGTGATCTGGAACAGGAGGGTGTTCTGTACAAAATAATAAACCGTTGTGCAGGGATTTGCAGCGTTTTTAAATTGACCTCGAACTTGAGGAATTTTTTGTACGTCCAGCCGTTCGTTTGCACCTAAAAGCTTCGTCTCGTGAATGAAACGGTATAGAAATGGCATTATTTAATGGGGTTGGTTGTTCCGAGGTATTATTTCATTTGAAGCACGATGGTTATTTTGGATTTGGTTGAGAGGCACTTTTAAATCTGTACAAGCGTTATGCTTCATTAATAACAACAAATAATTATTAATGATTGAATCGTTGTATCCTGCCCATTTTTATGAAACTGTAATTCCCCTGCCAGCTCCAGTACTCGATTTAAGACTCCCCTGGGGGGAGCAAGAGGGCAATTATTGACCACAGAAAATCATCTGTACAGGTAAATAATAAACCGTTGTGTAATAATCTGCAGCGTTTTTATTATATTTTCGGATAAAGAATAAACAGTTGGGTAATAATTTACAGCGAGCGATTATATATTCAGTAACTTCGAAGGTGGGATTTCAATCCTACTTTGAAATAAATGAAGTTTACAAGTGTACAAGGTATCCAGTAGGACTCAACAATACTGTCTTACTGGAAGGGTATTTTCGTTGGCGCACAGGATCGTGTCATGGCGGGGGCTTTTGTGCCAGACAGCAGAGACCTGGGCAGAGTGGCAGAAGCATTTTCATTAGAGCTAGTTGTCCACTGGCAGTGCAGCCGCAGCCCTTGTAGGCAGGTTCCTCTACCTGTCTCCTACCTAGAACTGGATCTGGGTCTTCACCAGGGAATTACAGTTACATGAGAATGCGGTGAATTCAATCATTCAATCATTAATATTATTTGTCGTTATTCATGAAGCACAACGTTTGTTCAAGTTACAAAAGTAACTATCAACGAAATCCATAATAATCATCATTCTTCAAATTAAATAATATCTCGGGACAATAAACTCGATTTCGTACAGACACATTCCCTAGCGAGGATATCCGGGCTGGATGTATAACGTTTCATTCACGATCATGTTGACGAACCTTTTCGAAGCAAACGAACGGCTGGCCGCACAATGCTCCGGGTGGTCTTGAAAATTCTTTAGTTTGAGAATAATTTAAAAACGTAAAAAAACTACCCTTCTATTGAAAGTATTCGAGATAAGGCGTTCCGAAAATTTCAACCTCTATTTTTCATCTCTCAGAGATGATTGAGAGTAACGCCGAGCTTCGCAGACCAACTAGACCCCAAATGGGATGTACCAACCAAATTTCATTGATTTCGGTTCATGGTAACTAAGGAAAGTCCGAAGTACGGCGGACTGAAGAAATTTTGGTTTATTATTTTCAATAATGAACCATTGGAATCGAGCAAGAAAAAAGTCTAACCCCCCCCCCCCCCCCTCAAAATTTGATGGTTTACGTTTCAAGGTATGAAGAATCCGAAAATGCAATGCAAATTTTCTGTCTGTCCGCCGTACGCCGTACTGAGCACTTTTCTTAGTTACCATGAAACAAAATTGATGAAATTCGGGTTATGGGTTCCGTTCGGGGTCTAGTTGGTCCTCGAAGCTCGACGTTACTGTCAGTCATCTCTAAGGGGTTCAAAATAGGGGTTGAAATTTTCATAACGCCGTATCTCGAAAACTTCCGAAAGAAGGGTATGGTTTTTTTTACGTTATTAAATTTGTCTTGAGCTGAACAATTTTTTGAGACCACCCGGAGCATTGTACGTCCAGCCGTTCGTGTGCAGCAAAAAGCTTCGTCAACACGATCGTGAATCAAACGGTAGGTATAAATCCGGCCGGGATATCATCACTAGGGAGCACCTGATTATAATCAAGGATGGCTGCATGAAGTCGAGTTGGTTGTTCTGTGATATTATTTCATTTTATAAGTGATGGACTATTGGATATTGTTGGTAAGTACTTGTGAAACTTGAACAAACGTTGAAGTATTATTGATGGGTAAATTATTACACAATGGTAAATTATTACACAACGGCAAATTATTACACAACAGTTCATCAACCAAGAAGGGGCTGGATTTTGTTGATCGGTACTTTTGCAACTTGAACAACCGTTGAAGTATTATTGATGGGCAAGTTATTACACAACGGTTCATTATACTTGACCAGAGAGTAGGTACTGACCACAGAAAACAGTGATTGTCGTGAGTTCCTCCCAGAACTACAACACTAGCATACTTAAGTTCTCGCAAACCTTGTACAAACCAACTTTAGTTCTCGCCAATAAATTGTAAGAGTGGGGACGAGAGACGCAGGAGGTAGAGGCCCAGCCTGATTCCCCACCATCCCCTATAAACTAGGGGATGGAGGGAGACAGCCACTGGGGTGTATAAAACCCGGGCGCCTGCCTCTTTTTCTCCATTCTACGTTCTCCTCTAGTCGCTGACTACTCTCTCTCCTCCTTACCTCATCTCTCTCTCCTCTCCTAAAAGATGCTGTGTTGAGGTGGTGATTCTCTCATAACCCCCAGCCAAGCCAAACCAAAAAGATCCCAGGTGTTGAGGTGGTGATTCGCTCATAACCCCCCTGGGCATATCCTCACACCGCTCGTGATGAAATACGCCAATTTAAATACATCACAGTGGTAACCCCGACGTACACACAACCTTCTGATCCCTTAAATTCATCACCTTCTGATTCCTCAAATTCATTTACAATTTTAAATTCATCACTGTGGTGAACCCGACGTTCACACAACCTTCTCCTGCACTCCCTCTCATCGTCGCAACAATTTCAAATTCAACGACCCCACACTTCACATTTTCAGTCCCACAATTTTAAATTCTAAACTCAATTTTAAATGTTGAAATTCAAATCCAGCCTCATCAAATTTCAGCTCAAGCTTTCACCTCAAAACGTCACCAAATCAAATTTCAAATTTTAAATGTTGAAATTCAAATCAGCCTCATCAAATTTTAACTCAAGCTTTCAGCTCAAACCATCACCTTATCAAATTTCAAATTCGCCACCTACCCCAACTTCAGATTCACATTCATCCCTCGAACTTGTCCCAACCCCTCGTGAATTCGCCTCCCTCTTTCAAACATCGCCATGCAAACACTTTTCACTTTCGTTCGCTCCCATCTGGACTACGCCCAAAGGCCGCCACTCGGCAGACCCCTTTCCCTTTCTGTCACTCTTTCTCACTGCCCCTCTGCAACACCACTCACCCTTCCACCCTTTTACCAATAAAGGTCGATTCACACATATCCCTGACGTGACGCACCGTACCGTACCGTACTGTGAGCTTCAGTGGAAAAAAAATATCGGAAGATTGGAAAGGAAGAATTTGGCAGGAAATTGGTCTCAAAATGAATGTCAATGGTGAGTTTTTAAATTTATTATGTTACAAAATTTACTTTATTATTACAAAATACAAAAATATTATACGAAATACAGTCGACTCTCGATAGTTCGATTTTTAACAAATTATAAAAAATTATTTTTAACAAAAATATTGTACACATGTGTACAGTTGTACACATAAAGGTGGAATTTTAATCAGCTCTTGTTTATTTGAATTTTTCCTTGGCTCCCTCTTGTTTATTTCAACTCCCATTATTTTGAACTCTCGTTAAATTGAACTTTTTTTGAGGTCCCTTGAGTTTCAAATTATCGAGAGTCGACTGTAGTAGATACATACACAGAAGAACACTGACACGGAAAGGTACGGTACTGTGTGAATGGCAGAGAAAAATTTATCACGGATGTCACCGGAGGCTACGGAACACGGAGAGCAACGGTGCCGTCCCGTCACGGATATGTGTGGATAGACCTTTAGTCGGCGACTGGAAGAGATCTTAGAATCATCCACCCCCCCTACCCCACCACCACCCTTCCACAACGTCATGGAAGGCCTTTCCCCTTTGAGAAGTGGGCGACGTGATCCCGTGGCGTCCTCCGTCCCACGCGGCGGAAAAAACCCGTCGATAGGAAAACGCACCTTTACGCCCAACCCCTTTTTTCCGCTCGCCAGTATTGCAAGTGTATTCTTACCCCCCCATATTCTTACCACTGGCCCATACCGCAAGCGTTTTTGACATTTTATGTCTTTACTTTGCTACATAAACTCGAAAATGAAACGCGGGACATGCAACGGAGACATGCAACGGAAACAACGTCACGAAAATATTTCTGATGATTTTCGCTTACAACCGATTCGTTGCTACGGAACTTTATCTTCGCCAGTTATCATCGTACAAAAATCGTTCACCACTCGTTGGATAGCTCTCGATTTACCTAACCATACTACGTTAACCACTGCGGACTGCGTGGCCAACAAGCTGCGGTATGAGCGTGATTGTTTAAATGAATGTTTACGTACATAATACAGTGGAGTCCGGCAGATCCGAACTAATTGGGACTGAAGGCTGTTTTTTGTGACCGCCCAAGGACAGAGTTTACCATTCGTTGGAAATCGTGACCAAAACAATTAAGTACCTACGAAGTACTTGGTGTGGGTGCGGGAGGGGGCGCTAAGACATAAAATGTCCCTCGTGGTTACGTACTTGTACGGAAGCTGTACCCACCGTTTGTGTTTGATAAGAGTTCGTACCGGTTTGACAGCGGAAGTGTTGGAAGCTCTCGTTCTCGTTATTGTTTTCATTAGACGGCCGTTGATTGCTGGAGTTTTATGACAGCTGGCTCCAGTACTCGATTTAGGGCTTTCCTGGGGGAGCACAAGGGTACGTACTGACCACAGAAAACAGTGATGTAACTAATGTACAGAGGTAACTAATAAACCGTTGTGTAATAATTTGCAGCGTTTTTATATCAAAGTTTGCTTCAAATGAGACCAAATCGAGTAGGTAACTAAAGCAACGTAACCATGATTTTTGGTGATTTTGTCAGAAATCGTAGTTATTTTGCTCGAGAACTTGATTTGGTCTCATTTGACAAAAAATGTTAAATCCCATGTTCTCTAAAACCTCAAAAACCATTTTTGCAATTTTTTACCCCCACTCAGGGAGGGCCACCCCTTTCCCCTTCCCACACAGAGGTGCTCCTACTCGGCCCTCCAGCCACTCATCGCACCTGCGACCACGGCGAACGCCGCCGCCCCCACCAACCCCTCACCACCACCCCCTCGACGCCTCTGCCTGCACTACGCAGAAGGGCATCTATTTCACTCCACATCAACAATTTTCCTTTAGAACTTGATGATTTGCGTTTCTTTTTGCCATTCTAGTTACTGTTTGTCATCGACAGAATTATTTTAGCAACATTTAACTCGTGATTCAGGTAGGTACCTAGTAACGAGTACGGGGTTAGGCACTAACCTACGGATGGTCTGCGATCTACATAATATGTATAGAGTAGTACATATTATATAGAAGGGTTATCTATACAGAGAGCTGTGATCTGTAACAGAAGGGTATTCTGTACAAAATAATAAACCGCTGTGCAGGGATTTGCAGCGTTTTAATTTCATTTTCGGATTTATTTTGTATAATAATTATACCTAATGTCCCCTTTCACATTCGTCGAGTGGCCAGGCTCGAACAAAGGCGTTTCCTTTCTATCTTCTACCTCTATGGCTGTACCGCGGCTGTGTTTAGCCTCGTGTACGCCACTACGCTTAATCTTTTTTTTTTTTTTTTTAATGAATATTCCATTTAAAGTAAGGAAAGTGAAGTGTGTTCAAGTTAAATAGCGTCCAGCAAACATTTCTATGGCAGAAAAGTTAGCAAATCAGCTATGGAATCCGTACCTACCTCAGGATAATGAGGAGGAAGGATCTCGTTTTTCAAGAGGCCAAGGTGTGTTCCAACAGTATGTTCCCAAGGAGCCCAAGTTCGGTTGGCTGTTCAGCGACTTTATTACACCAGCTGTGGTGGTGTTTGGTGGGGGTCTTTGTAAAGGCCTCCGATCCCCGGGGCGGTCCCTTTTGTCGAAGCCGAACAGCGGAAAACCCCGTTTTTGCCTTGTACCGACCGGAATGCGAAATTCGTGGGGTGGGGACCCTTCGAGCACGGAAGAAGCGGAAAAGGCGTTCGCGAGGAATATGGAACGACGTGTAACACCGCGTATTTCACGGTTCAAAATCAGAACTGATCTCTCGAGTTATCTCGGGAGGATATTCATCCGGATTGCCCTCCTGTAAAGCACAACGAGGGTCCCAGATTCCATGCAGAAGCAGGAAGCACCCAAGCTTGTCACAAGTACCTTCGAATTTTGCTGCCAAAGTCATAATGTTTAGACAAAACCGATGGAATCCTATATAAATTATTTGGGTTCAAATAAATGTTGTTAAGCCAATAGCCAACAATATTAATAACTACCTATTGGTTTATTTCAGATAATGAACTTTTGAAATCGAGCAAAGAAAAAAAATTCATGAAATGTGGGGTCCAGTTGGTCCGCGAAGCTCGGCGTTATCGTCAGTCTCTAAAGTGAAAAATAGGGGTTGAAGTTCCACAGCATCGTTATCTCGATTTTTTCGTTTTTAAATTTATCTCGAACTTGTGAATTTTTTGAGACCATCCGAAAATGGAAAAATATCGTCAACATGATCGTGAATGAAACGGTATGAATCCGGCCCAGATATCATTGCTAGAGAACACCTGATTATAATCACGGATGGCTGTTTGAAGTCCAGCTAGTTGTTTCGTGATAATATTATATTATTTCATCTAACGAATGGTGGTTATTTGGGATTTTATTGATGGGTACTTTTTCAATTTGAACAAACGTTATGCTTCATGAATAACAACAAATAATAATTAATGACTGACTAATTGAATCCTGCGCATTTTTATGAAACTGTAATTCCCGGGCCGGCTCCAGTACTCCATTTAGGGCTTTCCTGGGAGCACGAGGGTAAAACAGTGATTTACGAAGAAATACAGGTAAATAGTAAACCGCTGTGTAATAATTTGCAACTTTTTTAATCACAAGTTGTCCGTCAATGAGGGTTACCCGTGGGCCTGAAAAATGTACTTTTATTTATTTAAAAAAATGAAAGTAAGTAGGTTCTATCCTGAGAATTTTGGCACCAACCGCACTCTTCCCGAAAAGTAATTCGTTATTCTATGATTTGTACAAGAAGTAGTGACAGTAGTGTAGAACAGTAGTGACGTCACACCGGGAAAGGGGGTCTCGCCCAGATGAGAAAAGTGCCATGACGTCACTATACCACCTGTACGAAACTTCTAAAAATCATAGAATGCAAACCACTTACCGCAGGACAATGCGGTTGGTGTCAAAATTCTCAGGATGGAATCTACTTTCATTGTAAAAAATAAACTGAGCGACTGAATACCCCCAATTATATTTAATCTGTACAGTTGTTGCCGTCACGAAGACACCAGGGAGCGAAGTCCCAGCCTGGCAAAACTGCTGCAAAACCTGCTAATTTTGGGTCTCTATTAGGACTCATTACAATATCGCTTTGGTGCCACGACTCCACTAAATGCATAAAAACATCCAAATGTGAGTCTTACGACTCCATATTTCGAGTCTGAACGCTGTATATCTCAAAAATACATCACTGCCTTCATTTTTGTAATAGTTCGGTTCCTTCCCCAACACCTTTCACTTCCGCAATCACAATCGACCTCCTTTCATTTTTGGGCTATAATATAACCATCGTACTTAAGTACACTGTTGCTCTCCATTGTACTCGTACTTACAGTTATTGTTTGTATGTTTTTATGGAAACCGGTTATGACAGTATATTTTGTTATTAGTCGAAATAGATTACGGTTGATAACTCCGTTCTCATCAGTGGGGAGTAGAATTTTCATATTTTGCATTATGTGTTTTTTATCGTGTATATCGTTTTACTTTTCCGTTTTGAGGATATCTGAAGCGTTTAGCGTGTGTTGAAGTATAAATTTAAATAGCATATTTTGCCCATTTTGTGCATATTTCTGCATTTTTAATCAAAATTGGGGAATTTCCCTATTTTTCGACATTCCAATCGCCAAATCCTCTGAGATATCTGTTTCTGAAAAGGGGTCACGGATATTCTTAGGCCATTCACCGTTTAATCCGTGTACCTAGTAGAGCTTAGGCGCCCTTACCATTTATCCCTGAATGGGATTGCCTTTCACTTTCGGGATATAAATAATATAATAAATAATAAATAATATAAGCACCCAAGACTACTAACTACCTACCCTGTCAACCCGTTTTCCCTATAAATACCTCTCATCCTTATGGGTCGAATTCATATCGTCTCAGAATTTCGTGAGTTAGTTGTGTCAGTTTATGTGCTCATTTGCTGAATAATCAGTACCTACTACCATGCCATCATTAAAGGACGTCTCACAGCAAAATTTAGTACATTTTAGAAATATTTAACAATTTTTTAAACGTAATTTTGCTTGGGGTGCATATTTTGCTCATTTCGAGTGCATATTTTGGCCAAATTTTGTGCATATAATTCCAGTCCCTACTCATCAGGAACAACCGTCTGATCAGCAGACGCAACACAGGGACAGGACAGGGATTCGGCATCCGCTTGGAATTCAGGGGCTCTGCACTTTTGTATGCATTAGATACAGAAGAGGCGGCTCTGCTACGGGGCGGTTGAGTCCATTATGTGGTCCTTTCCCATCAAACAACGTAGGCTGAGAGCGGAAAAGCCATTAGACAGATTGCCCAAGCAGCAGAGCGCTCAAATGGAAACTAAAGACTTTGACAGGTGAAGCTTCTTCCACTCGTCAACTCACTCCCTCCATATTATTCTACACTCACTTTTTCTCCGTTGATATCCTCGTCCCGAAAACTTGGGTTTTTCTTCTTTCTCAACCACGGTACGAGGTTACGTGGGAGTAGTACATCTCGAAAATTGAAAAATTCCAGTCAGACGCAGCATCGAACGAATTTTTGGTAGGTTATTTAGGGGGCAGCGTTATATAGCTACTGTCGTGATATCCTCCCAGAACATCACTCCATCCATATTATTAAGATCTCAAAAAATAAACCAAGGGAATGAAGTGGCGGACGTGACTAGGTGCAGGTAGCTCGAAAGGGCCGTAAGGGATCTCCCACCATCCTTCAACTGACGTTGAAGGACGGGGGGGGAGAGTGGATCAAGTACTATAAAAACTCGCCTTTCTCGCCTGTTACTTCATTCTACGCTCAAACCAAGTCGATGACTTGTCTCTCTCTCTCTCCTCATTTCTCACGCCTCCTCTCTCCTGTATCTAAAAGATCCCAGACTGGTGTTAACCGGATAGGTAAAACTATCCATGAGTGATAACCACTGGGCACGTCCTCAACTACCCGAAAAGATCCCAGAATGGTGACAACCACTGGGCATATCCTCCTAGCGTCTTAGTGGTGGAAGCCTCCCTGACTTCGGTTAAAGGTGTTAACCAGAGGCGGGTCCGATACCTTATATCCCTTCTCATTCACTCACCTCACCTCACCTCACCATCGCCTCTCAACCTAACCACCTCAGCTACTATAAAACAAAACGTTCTTTAGGGGGCAGCATTGTATCTATACTATACAGCAAAACGTTATTTAGGGGGCAGCATCGTAGCTCTGCTATATAGCAAAACTCCCAGAAATACGAACACAGAAGATGGTTACAGAGGATACTCAACTGTGCCTATCCTTCCAATCGAGGAAAAACGTCCTTGCAGCTTCACTTGCCGCCGCAGCGGGTGCCTTTTGGTGAAACAGATCCCTCATAAAGATGGTGGAATGTCAAGATGGCGCTCGAAGGAATCCGTTTATTCAGGATAAAACTAGGGGAATCGAGAAGTGATGGTGTACCTATGTGCAGGATATTTACAATGCTGTGATTGAATCCCTGAACCTCACTTCATACAGAAACGGTGATGGAAATTTTGATTCACATACTAATTATTGTGTTGATGAGTTTTTTGCTATTCATGTAAGTGACATAATTATGCTTCTTGGTAGGAGGTATTATTATTAATACTTCGTGCGCGAATCAGCCCCTAGAAAAGCTATACCTCCTAATCTAGAAGATAAACGGGTTCTTGTCACTAATCAGTAAACCAACTAGAGTGCAAGGGGTTAGCCTTCATGCGTAGATCACATCTTTGTACGCAACAATAGAGGATACATAAAGGCTGGTATTTTTACTTCATCGATGACGGATCATTATGCAACCACAGCTTCAATTAAAATAGGAGGTGAACTCAAACAGTGTCGAGAGAATGATCGACATGTATCGATAGTGAACCAAATCGAACTAGCAATTTTCATAGGAAACTTTTTCTTTTTTTTTTTAAATTGGCATCAGCGGAAAGCCTTACAGCCATCAATACATACATTATTTACGATTTTATGAGTTTCCATTTGCCTCAAATATTACGCTGTATTTGTAAAAAAAACTTAAAAATAATTAGGTACATATACTACTTCTAACTCCTCAGTTAGTAAAACAGGTAAATTAAATGGATTTTGTACAATCTTTGAGAAGCTGCTGAGCAAATGTTCTCTCTCACGCACATAGGCCGGGCACACTAGCACCATATATGCTCCAAGTCTTCTAGGGTTCCACAGTGTTCACATAGGCCGTCACTCACTTGGCCGATCTTGTGTAAATATGCCCTACATACACCATTGGCTCAACCTGGACATCGTGGAGTAAAACTTCTTCTCCTTGTCCCCCATCCGCAGATACCATGGTGACCTCGGGACCAATGAGGAACATGTTTCGATGCGGGTTTGATGACGGAAATGAGTCGTGGTATTGTTGCCATCTTTCGAGGAGGTTTGCTTTAAATAATGCGTTCATATCCGTTGGAGGCAACCTCACATCGCTAGTAATCATGCCAGACAGCGCCGTTTCTTGCCAACCGATCCGCTTTCATTTCCTTCTATTCCAATGTGGGATTTAACCCAAATGAACTTTACCCTCATACCACGATCCTTCAGCGCTGCTACTTGTTGCGTGATACGGGTAGTTAGGTGAGAAATCTTTGAGGTCATACCCCAGGTTTTGATCATTTGGATGACGCTTTGAGAGTCTGATACTATCGCAATAGTTCCCCAGCGGTTTAGTTTTTCTATTGCAAAATCGAGGGCTTCGATTATTGCTGTGGCCTCCGCTGTATATATTGAAGCTTTCTCGTGTATGTTGACTGCTGCTCATAAAAGCCGCTGCCAACTCCATCTTGTAGTGACAAGTCCATCTTAGAACCATCCGTATAAAATATTCCACGAAGAGATATTTCCTTACTTAAAATGCTCCTTACTAACTGCTCCGATTCAGGGCGCATGGTGTTAGTGTTCATAGATGGGATCAGTACATGAGGAGCCCGTATTATATCGCCATAGGGTATTAGAAACTGTGGAGGTTTAGCGCCAGTATGAACATATTGTGTCAACGTCGAATTCCTAACAAAACTATCGCATAGTAGCGGTGTCGTTTTCTTTTGCCAGTATCTTGATGTTAAAACTTCAATTGACAGCTGCGCAACTTTCAAGTATATTGTAAGATGTCTTGAGTACAAAGACATTATGTGCCTGTCAGACATCATTATTCTTCTTGCAGACAGTGGTGGTTCGCCTACTTCAAAATGAAGCACGTGGAACGGGGTTGATGGAAGTAATCCTAGGACGAGTCTAAGACTTCTGTTTTACGAAACTTCGATTGGTCTGGGGTTTTGAAGGAAAACGGAGTAGATGAAGCGGTCGAAATGTTTCTAGACGGTTTACATGGAGCCATGATGTTGTATGCTAAGGAATAAAAAGATGGTATGCTAAGGAATTTAACAAAAAATTACCATCAACGAAAGTAAAGATAAAACCGTGGATGACAGATGGACTGTTGCTGTCAATCAGGACGAGAGACATACTGGGTAAGGCTTAAAGAAGCAACCCTAGTAACGCTGTATAAAGCGAAGAGACGCGGAAACAAATTTGTTAAGAAAGGTCTGAAAAGTACAATGCGCGTGGAAATTTCGTTTTTGAAAAAATCCGAGGGAAACCCAGATTTTTACAGTGCGAGTTTAGCTAGAGGAAAACGTTTGGCCAAAACGCGGAGGAAAAACTTAGTGCAATTAGTTGGACCATTTTTATTTTCCTTACTAACCCATCGGTTCATAGGAAAGTGTAGCAATCACCCTGAAGAAAGTGGAACTCATCCAGTAAATAATGCAATAGTGCAAATGCCGATACAACATCCATCAATTTATCATAATTATCCAAATATGAGCACACATTAAATGAGAAATTCGATAGACACAAGTAGCATAGCAAGAAAACTGGTCGGAGGGGTTCACAAGTCCAAAATTGTAAAACATTTCTCAGAAAATCAATTTTTTATTGATCATGATGAGTATCAGGAGTGTCACCATTCGACTCAGCTCAAAAATCATGTGGAAAACGATGTTTAACTTCTCTTCATCGTTTGATCGAGTAGGTAGAGTCGTATAGCCCGCTAAAACACTCGGTTTCCTTGAAACCCCGGGTTTTTTTGGATTCGAACGCAATTTTCTCCCATAATTATACTGAGTGCATGAAACATGACCATACCACTGGGAAACTGAGATCCCGAGGAAGTTTTTCCCGTTGAGCGCAAGTGGAATTCCGGTGGCCCTGTCTGAGCTCTAAGCGCTTTGAATTTTTTCGTGTTTTCTGAAATTCGCCAAATTCCTATTTTCAAGCGAGAATTTCAGGGGGTAACACCAATCAAAATTATTCAAGTTAGGAAATTTAACGAGCTTTTCAACGGTAGTCACTAATTGTTAGTTGTAATTTTACAAAATGGTTTTATGGTCAGTTTTATGTGGAAAAACATGATTTACGAATAAACAACGTGAAATACAGAAAAACTAGGGGTTCTAAAGAAAATCGCTATGAGACATTTTCGATCGGAAATGACCTGTTGATATGTTATTGTTAATATGTGTAACAAACTCTACGAACAAAGATCGTCACTGTTCTTCTCGAGTCAGTAATGAACATCCGTGGACTGGGATGTCCTGGCGATGGCCGCTCGTTGACTCAGTATTTTTGTTTCGTCGGAAAAACGTCTCCCTTAAAACCGTCGGTGGTTCCGGAAATCGGATTAACGGCTTAGCTCCTTCGCCCACGTTTATGTTTGCCGAAAACCCCACAGAGATTTGCCTGCCGCTCCTGTCCCACGAGCTCGACATTGTTTGGTTCACCTGTATCGGGACATCGTGTGAAACAAGTCTCCTCCGTTGCACTTCGAATTTAAAGCGACAACCGTCAACCATCGGTCGATCTCACTGCAAAGGCTACAATGAGGAGTGACCATGACTTCCGTCTATATTACTTTCCCATTTTTAAATAAAAGAAGATTCCATTCTAATAATTTTGAGACCAACCGCACTCTTCTACGATGAGTAGTTCTTTTGGTTTATTATTTTCAGTAATGAACCATTGGAATCAAGCATGCAAAAACATTCTATAAAAATTTGATGGTTTACGTTTCAAGGTATGTAGAATCCAAAAATGCAATAAAAAACGCTGAAAATCCCTGCACAACGGTTTATTATTTTGTACAGAATACCCTTCTGTTACAGATCACAGCTCTCTGTATAGATAACCCGTCTATATAATATAATATATACTATTCTATACATCTTATGTAGAGCGCAGACCCTCTGCAGGTTAGTACCTAACCCCGTACTCGTTACTAGGTACCTACCTAAATCACGAGTTAAATGTTGCTAAAATAATTCTGTCGATGACAAGCAGTACCTAACTAAAATGGCGAAAGGAAACGCAAATAATGAAGTTCTGAAGGAAAATTGTTGATGTGGAGTAAAATAGATGCCCCTTCTGCGTAGATCACTGTTTTCTGTGGTCAGTACCTACCCTCTCGTCAAGTATAATGAACCGTTGTGTAATAACTTGCCCATCAATAATACTTCAACGGTTGTTCAAGTTGCAAAAGTACCGATCAACAAAATCCAGCCCCTTCTTGGTAGATGAACCGTTATGTACCTACTGATTTACCGTTCTGTAATAATTTACAGTTATGTAATAATTTGCCGTTGTGTAATAATTTACCATTGTGCATGGCGTACGGCGGACAGACAGAATTTTTTTTATTGCATTTTCGGATTCTACATACCTTGAAACGTAAACCATCAAATTTTAAGGGGGGTTAGAATTTTTTTTTTTTTTTTTTCATGCTCGATTCCAATGGTTCATTATTGAAAATAATAAACCAAAAATTTCTGTCTGTCCGCCGTACGCCGTACTGGCCACTTTTCTTAGTTACCATGAAAAGAAATTTATGAAACTCAGGAAAAAATAAATGAAAATTAAATTTTAAGAAAAAGTCGACCAAACTTCACTGGCATTGGTGAGCTGAAAAATGTTGCCTGAGGGAAGACGATAGATCGGCAAAGAAGTCGAATGACGAATTCTGGAGGAAGGCATTGACTACACGTGGCATCCGGTAAAGGGGGCGCTGGAGCATGTACTTGTGCGCAGCAAAGGGGACGTGGAACAGTGGTGTGTGGCGGGTAATGTAGCCCGGCACGTTGAAATTAATCCTGGCAAGCAGAGCAGGGCAGTCCAGCATGCCATTCGCCGCAGAGACAGGTGGTTCTGCGGACCCCAGCCCAGAAGAGTGTCGAGACCACACTGAAGCCAGAGGCAGTCAGTGGACGACGAGATCATACGATATATTTTCAGATCATCCACAAACATAAGTACCCGCAGTCCATCCTTTGAAAGCAGAACACTGTTGCTGTTGATTAGCAAGAGGAATAGGAGAGGGCCAATGTGGGAACCCTGCGGAATACCCGAGGAAGCATGGAATGGCATAGATAGCACACTCTTCAACTTAACTCTGAGGAGTCTGCAGTCCAAGTAGCTAGCGATCCAGTCGAGAAGGGCACCGTGCACTCCAACCGATTATAACCAGGCAATGATGTGCTTATGGGAAACTCGATCGAAGGCCTTGGCAAAATCCACTGACAACACATCAACCTGCAAGTCCTCCTCGAAATTCGACATCACAAAGTCAGTGAAATCAATCAAACTGGTGACAGTGGATCCATACTGTTGGGGTGCAATATGACTGGAGAAAAGAGGGGTCAACAAAAAGTGATTCGTCTTTTATGACAAACTTGAACTAAAACTCTGAATTAAATCAAAAGGGTTAGTTCCGCTACTAAGAAGTAATATTACCACACCTTCCGGAGGAGTCCATCGTCACTAGCTGGTTTAGTACTGGAGGCGAGCGCTTTCGGTGTAAGGACATCATCATCAGGCCGTCGAGAGAATACTTGTCCCCTCTAGGGACCAACTGACGAACTGACTCCAGTATTCTCCCGACGGCCTGATGATGATGTCCTTACATCGAAAGCACTCGCCTCCAGTACTCAACCAGCTAGTGACGACGGACTCCTCCGGAAAGTATGGTAATATTGAAACTGAGCAGACTGCGACTAGGATGAAGAGTCGAGGATTGTGAAGTACCTACATTTCAATTGAAATTTAATCAAAATTTACTGAAATTAGGCAAGCGAGGTGTGAATGAATGATCCTTCTGTGTGTTTTGCCTTCAAAAGTTGGCCAACACGGTTAAAGAACAACCTAACCACTAGTCCATTAATCTAACTTCCCACTATGAAACTGAGCGGCGACTTTGCCGTTGGATTCATAAATATTGATGATGTTTTTTCGGGTCATACCTTATAGGGCAGAGCCCTTATTGGGTGTAAATAGCGTTTAAAAAAAATTCTTGGTCGTTTCCTATTATTTTCAATAATGAATCAAAATGAATAATTTGCACGTCTTCAGATCTGAATTCATTACATCCACAAGCTAAACAAACTGTTTAAATTTACTTTTTCGATAAATCCCAACCGTTCAGTTCGAGTTCGTTCGCTAAATTCCCCATCGGAAAAATATTGGATCTCCCAGGAAAAAAAATGATGAAAACCCGACGGGATGACTGGGGATCAAGAGGAGCTTTCCGGTTTTTCTCTCAATGAATCCTTTTCAAGCAGTTTTCCTTCGCAAACCTGAGGGAGCTGAGGCTCTATTGGTTATTCTGAGAATCTTTATAATCGACTCTTTTATTCGTAATTCTTTACCGTCTAGTTTTCACCTTGTCGGAAGTAGAAAATACGGTCCGCTTCAGCTTGCGGTATCCGCAGATGCTGGGTTTGTCAGGAAATCCTTTAGAAGCCTGAATCTATGATACTGGGTGGTTCATGATAAGTCCGAGAAAAAAAGCGACTGAAACATCACATCAAACGGAGACGAATTCTGAAACACGGGGTTCCAAACGTCGCAAATTAGTGGAGAAATCGATTTGTGAAGCTTTTTCGCTGGAAAACTGTTACCTATTCCACACAAACATTTTCTCTCTGTTTCCTCAAGTTTTTCTATTTTTGACCGCCATTTTAGAAAACTACATTAAATTTCACGTTATATTCGACCATCAGCATTTCCGAAAGCTCAAATTTTGAGGGAATCGTGTAACATGCCCCTTATATAGCACTATTTGCTGTGAGCTCTAGCTGATGGTCGAATATAACGTGAAATTTAACGTAGTTTTCAAAAATGGGGTCAAAAATAGAAAATAAATAAGATAAAAATGAGTAAATAGAGGAGAAAATCAAGTTTTTATGTGAAACGACGGTTTTCTGGCGATAAAACTTTATAAATCGAATTCTCTATTAATTGTCGATGTTTGGAACCCCATTTTTCGGCATTCTTCTCCCTTTGTTGTGAAGTTTCACTCAATGATTTTTCGGAATCTCAGAAAGCACCTTCCTACATGAAATTATCACTATTTGCTCGTTTCGCTCGCTGATCAAAGTGATAGAACGGACCACTGGACGTATTATACACTCTAAATCAGCTGACATACTGTCTTCATTAGTCTAAATTGATTTGCATCAGCTCGTCCTCTCGACTCCCTTGTCAATCTGCTATTTATATTTACCCGTCTGATACGCATTTTCTGCCTGTCGAGTCAATCGGCTCTTTATTGAACAAACTTTTATTATCAACTCAAATTATTCCACGTGCTGGTGATTTGGAACTACTCAAGTTCTCTTGGAAACTTTTATTGATAAGTTCTTTCCAACTTGTTATGGAAAGTTATTCATAGATATGTACTAGAAATCAAATAGAAATGGACCGGCTTTTTCTTAAATCAAGTATGAAATATCAGTTAGCGGGAGCAATAACTCACTGACCTCTGCAGACTGTACAAAATTCTCTAATTAAAATATTGTTTGATACACTCATTGCTAGGCTTTACTCTGAATTCAATGTGGCTAATTTAAGGAACAGGTTTCTTTTGAAATCTAGCAGGTATGCAGGTTTTCAAGTTAGGCATTACTGGGATGACATTTCTAAGGAAGAATGCAAATCATACAGCCGCCAGTGCTATGTAAGAGGCTCATACTGCTCAGTGAGGAGCGCCAGCTTATACCACATCACCAATTTGGATTCCGAAAAAAAAAACACTCAACAATAAACCAAGTGCACAGGATGACCAGCATAACTGAGCAAGCAGTTGAAGATTTAAAAAAATCAATACCTAACTCAATCATTAATTTATTCAAATATCAATCATTATTTGTTGTTATTTATGAAGCATAACATTATTTGTTCAAGTTACCAAAGTACCTATCAACAAAAACCAAAATAACCACCATTCTTCAAATTAAATAATATCAAGGAACAACTAACCCGACTTCATACAGCCATCCGTGATTATAAATCAGGTGTTCCCTAGCAATGGCATCTGGGCGGAACTTACGCCGTTTCATTCACGATCATGTTGACGAAGCTTTTCGTTGCAAACTAACGGCTCTTCGTACAATGCTCCGGGTGGTCTCAAAAAATTGTTTAGCTCAACTCAAATTTAATAGCGTAAAAAAACCCATACCCTTCCATCGAAAGTTTTCGAGCTACGGCGTTCTGAAAATGTCAACCCCTATTTTTCACCCCTTTGAGATGACTGACTGTAACGCCGAGCTTCGCGGACCAACTAGACCCCAAATGGGACCTACAAACCAAATTTCATCAATTTTGGTTCATGGCAACTAAGAAAAGTGCGACGTACGGCGTACGGACAGCATTTTTTTAATTAAATTTTTGGATTCTACATACCTTGAAACGGAAACCATCAAATTATGAAGGAGGGGTATTTTGTTAAGTTTTTTTTTCCATGCTCGATTCTAAATGTTTATATTATTAAATAATAAACCAAAACGCTGCAATGTCCTTGTCACATGGGTTTATTGTTCTACTGGACATACGTACAGAAATTTTGGCTGTTCATTTATTGTTTCTTTGATGAACAATTATTGAAATGGCTGTTCTTGAAGTTTCCAACAGTTTTGGCCCCCAAAAACACGAATTAGGCTCGGCTATTCCTTTCAACAGATTATTTTTGATCATTGATAGTACCATTTAATTGTCTTGATCCACCTGTTGATACTTTTTCTAGTGTCATTATACAAATGTATGGTGATTTCAGACAATTTCCCATGTTTTTGACTCATAAAAAACGAATTTCGGGAGCTGAACCCTCGTTAAAACCTCAATTCTTCACTCTTCGGTCAAAATCAACCAAATATTCGGTCTTCTCGCCGTAAAAAAAAACATGGAAAACGATACCTCACAAGCTCATGTTCACTAAAACCTCAAAAATCCCTCGAAAACGCCTATTTTTACACCCATTGTTCTCCCATATCACCCCTGGGTGTATGCCGATCGGGCTGCCGTGTTTCGGAGGACAACTAGGAGCCATATGTGTTCCCAAATGGGTACCCAAACCATGTGCAGAAAAACGACGATTTTAGACCAAAATTTAACGTAAATTTAAGGCTGAGAGTTCCTTAGAACCTCAGTTTTCCACAATATGGTCAAAATCGACTTCATATTCGGTCTTCTCGTCCCCAAAAACATGGAAAACGATAGGTACCTCAAAAGCTCATGTTACTAAAACACAAAAAATAGGTACCTATTTTTATACACATTTTCACCCATAACACCCCTGGGTATATTCCGATCGGGCTGCAAAGTTTCGGGACACAACTAGGGCCCAAATGGAGCATGTGGGCGAAAGAACGAATTTTTTAAACCGAAAATGAAGCCTGTACACGTGATACGGCGTACGGCGGACAGACATAGCATTTTTGGAATCTACGCACCTTGAAACGGAAAAGAAAAAATTTTGAGGGGGTGTTATAAACATTTTTCGCAGAATACATAGGTGTATTATTCGCAGAATAATAAACCAAAAGAGTAGCACTAGATTGAGATGGGATGGAGAGCCGCCGCTAACCAATCTTCGGATTGATAACCGAAGAAGAAGAAGACTGTTGTCGTATCCTGCAGTCAGTTTAGCGCGCACTACAGCTCGTGATAAAGGATACACCATCGAACCAAACCCTCGACAAAACCGTCTCCTCATTATCAGATCCGTCAACGAGAGTTTAGTTCTGGCAGACGCGAACACCGCTTTTCGCTCCATCTCCCGCATTACTCGGGAGTTTCGACGTAGATACCATCGTAACCTGCTCCCTACATAACCCTACCCCCAGATACCACCTTTCACCAACAGTTTTCGGCCCTTCTAAGCTCCATTGTTCCTCCTCTCCGCCTTCGAACCGTCCGGAAACTATCCCGAAGTTTTCGGACAATTCTCCAGCACCGGTTTCACCAGACACCCTTATCTCTTACAGGTGGTCCTTTTACGGTGTTTCGTGTATTGGAAACATGATGAAGACGTTTTATGGTTTTGAGTTGCCAATACTAATAGCTGCGTTGCTTGGCTTCTAAGAAAGATGAGAAAACGGAGGAAAATCCCGCATGGCCAGAGAAGAGAGAAATATGGTCGAAGAAGTGGCAGGAAAAAGAGGTGGTGGAACAGTGGCAGGAGATGCGAACAAGTTCAAGTGAACTGCACAGCTCGTTTCGGAAATCCAAGTGCAAAGTAAGTAGGGAAACAACTGAAATCATATTTTAGGAGATGGCCTCATCCACTCGCAGTGATAGGATCAATAATAGCAACTGCGCAGGGGATAATATAGAATCCTTGTAAAGTCAATGCCTCCGCCATGATTTGGCATTTGGACGAGAGCCCTCGAATGCAATGGGTATTGGAGTAACGATATATTCTATGCAAAGTTGATATTGGTTTATTATTCTCAATAATGAGCCGTTGGAATCGAGCATGAAAAAAAAAATTCTAACCCCCCCCCCCCCTCAAAATTTGATGGTTTACGTTTCATGGTATGTAGAATCCGAAAATGCAATAAAAATATTTCTGTCTGTCCGCAGTACGCCGTACTGACCACTTTTCTTAGTTGCCATGAAACAAAATTGATGAAATTCGGGTTATAGGTTCCGTTCGGGGTCTAGTTGGTCCTCGAAGCTCGGCGTTACTGTCAGTCACCTCTAAGGGGTTCAAAATAGGGGTTGAAATGTTCAGAACGCCGTAGCTCGAAAACTTTCGATAGAAGGGTATGGTTTTTTTTACGTTATTAAATTTGTCTTGAGCTAAACAATTTTTTGAGACCACCCGGAGCATTGTACGTCCGGCCGTTCGTGTGCTCCAAAAAGCTTCGTCAACACGATCGTGAATCAAACGGTGTTAATCCGGCCCGGATATCATCGCTACGGAGCACCTGGTTATAATCAAGGATGGCTGTATGAAGTCAATTTGGTAGTTCTGCGATATTATTTCATTTGATAAGTGATGGACCATTGGATTTTGTGGGTAGGTAGGAACTTGTGAAACTTGAACAAACTTTGAAGTATTATTGATGGGTAAATTATTACTCAATGGTAAATTATTTCACAACGGCAAATTATTACACAACGTTAAATTATTACATAACCGTAAATTATTACACAACAGTAAATTATTACACAACGTTAAATTATTACATAACCGTAAATTATTACACAACGGGTCATCTACCAATAAGGGGCTGGATTTTGTTGATCGGTACTTTTGCAACTTGAACAACCGTTGAAGTATTATTGATGGGCAAGTTATTACACAACGGTTCACTATAGGTATTGACCACAGAAGACAGTGATCTACGCAGAAGGGGCATCTATTTCACTCCACATCAACAATTTTCCTTTAGAACTTAATTATTTGCGTTTCTTTTTGCCGTTTTAGTTACTGTTTGTCATCGACAGAATTATTTTAGCAACATTTAACTCGTGATTTAGGTAGGTACCTAGTAACGAGTACGGGGTTAGGTACTAACCTACGGAGGGTCTGCGATTCACATATGTATAGAGTAGTACATATTATATTATATAGACGGGTTATCTATACAGAGAGCTGTGATCTGTAGGAAATGAAAATTTTTTGCTGAGCGAATACATACACAGAATAATAAACCAAAATGCGATGTCCGTCCGCCGTACGCCGTATCACGTGTACAGACTTCATTTTCGGTCTAAAAAAATCGTTCTTTAGCACACATGCTCCATTTGGGCCCTAGTTGTGTTCCGAAACTTTGCAGCCCGATCGGAATATACCCAGGGGTGTTATGAGTGAAAATGTGTATAAAAATAGGTACTTTTTGTGTTTTAGTAACATGTTAGCAACATGAGCTTTTGAGGTATCGTTTTCCATGGTTTTTGCGACGAGAAGACCGAATATGAAGTCGACTTTGACCAGAGTAGAAAATTGAGGTTCTACCTAATGTTCAGCTCCCAAAATTGATTTTTTATGAGTCAAAAACCTGGGAAATCGTCTGAAATCACCATAAATTTGTATAATAACACTAGAAAAAGTGGATCAAGACGATTAAATGGCTCTATCAATGATCAAAGATAATTTGAAGAAAAAAAGAGCGTACCTAATTCGTGTTTTGGGGGCCAAAATTGGTATAAATAATCATACATAGCTATTTCAATTAGTTCACATTAAAGAAACAATAAATAAACAGCCAACATAATAGTACATGTGTCCCATAATAGTAGAATAATAAACCCATGTGACAAGGACTTTGCAGCGTTTTTTTCATTCCATAAAGGTATGTCAATTTTCATTAAAAATATATGAATATTATCGATTCATGAGTAAAAACGTCAAGTATTGATTGAGGTAGGTAGGTATCTATTGAATAGGTAAACTAATGCGTTCATTATTAAGGAATTCAACTCCCGGGTGCACAAACATCTCGCACTTCATGGATACTATTGGATTTTCATGCATTAGGATCCATATCTCTTTCTCAAGGTCACTGGAGCTATTCTGTAAAATAGACGAACCCCGGAGACATTGGAAGAGACTGTCTACCGGGGGGAGAATTTTGAACCTTCAAGAACTTTGCTGAGACCTTTTATTAACCTCCCCCCAGTTCGATTTTGAGTATGTGTTTTTCTAATTTATTTATAAATCTGCGGTTCCATCGATCCATCTACTGTGGTTCTGTACATCGCTTAAAGTATTGCACCAGCGCTCTAAGCTGGATTTCAGTTGAACAACTACCCGGCGATTTACCTTATACCTCACTTCTAGCGGGAACTCAGAAATTTAAATTTCGCACTCGTTTCTGCCTGCTTTCCGTCGTAAACACCTGACTGTGTGGTCAAAAAGAGTTAATTTTCGTTACTGAACAGAATTTGGCAAAAAATGAGAATTTGTAATCCAAGAAAATTGCCCGTTACATTATTGTTGTTCAGGATTTTGTATTCCTAAGTTGCATACGGCTAGTACAAAGAAAGTACCTATATATCAGCATTTTCAGCTGTGAAAGGAGGAAGAAATTATTCTAAACATGCTTATTTCCAATACAGGTAGACTGATCAAGAGCCGCTGGGAAATGCCCAGCGCCTTTCAGATGCCGTGTGGAGTCCATTGTGAGGCTAATTGGCCACAATAGATCAGATGCCGCTGATGTCAGCAGGTGAACTGTGTGACGCTAACGAATTGTAACCCGGGGACACGACTGACGTCGACTGAAGATGCGGTCACGGAACCGGGGAAAAAGGACATGAAGATTCCTTTTACTGGTGACATCCTGTAAAAGCTCCATTCTTTTTTGCCCAGCCCCCAATTAGCCGTTTTCTCCTCCCAGATGTTACTCTATTTAATTACTTTATCCATCACACTCCGACCCACCGACGCTGAACAGCCCCATACCCTGCCATCTCTTGGAAAAAATAATTATTATAAAATCAAAAACCTATTTAATCACCATCCTGTACGCCACATCACGGCCAGTATAATTCTGATGAGTAGTTACCTACCTAAGTCTAGTTGGTATATGATTTGGGGTCTAGTTGGTCTATACTAATAGATTCTGATTTTTTAGGATTGAATGAGACCACCCGGAGCACTGCACAACCAACCGTTTGCTCCCAAGTGGTTGACAGAAGAAAACAGAATCAACATGATAGCGAATTTCAAATCTGATTTGGCCTATAAACTTCAGTTTATTCTATTTTGATCGTATTTTCACTTGTCGTCGAGTCACAGCTCATATTCCTTCAAAAGTAGCCATCAGGTGGACTGAAGGTTGTTATGAAACTACTTTTGTAGATTATTACATATAGCCAGTAGGCACTAGGAAAGTAGGTACATACAGTATGCAATACAGTATAGATCTAGTTACAGTATCTACTTACAGTATAGATTCTGATTTTTTAGGATTGAATGAGACCACCTGGAGCACTGTACCACCTACCGTTTGCTCCCAAGTGGTCGACAGAAGAAAACGGCATCAACATGCTAGCGAATTTCAAATCTGTTTTGGCCTATAAACTTCAGGTTATTTCATTTCGATCGTATTTTCACTTGTCGTCGAGTCACGATTCATATTCCTTCAGAAGTAGCCATCATGCTGATTGAAGGTTGTTGTGAATCTACTTTTGTATATTATTATAGATAGCCAGTAAGCGCTACGTAAGTACTTACAGTATGCTCTACAGTATAGATCTACTTACAGTATAGATTCTGATTTTTTAGGATTGAATGAGACCACCTGGAGCACTGTACCACCAATCGTTTGCTCCCTAGTGGTTGACAGAAGAAAACAACATCAACATGCTAGCGAATTTCAAGTCTGTTTTGGCCTATAAACTTCAGGTTATTCTATTTTGATCGTATTTTCACTTGTCGTCGAGTCACAGCTCATATTCCTTCAAAAGTAGCCATCAGGTGGACTGAAGGTTGTTATGAAACTACTTTTGTATATTATTACATAATAGCCAGTAGGCACTAGGAAAGTACATACAGTATGCAATACAGTATAGATCTAGTTACAGTATCTACTTACAGTATAGATTCTGATTTTTTAGGATTGAATGAGACCACCTGGAGCACTGTACCACCAACCGTTTGCACCCTAGTGGTCGACAGAAAAAGCAACATCAACATGATAGCGAATTTCAAATCTGTTTTGGCCTATAAACTTCAGGTTATTTCATTTTGATCGTATTTTCACTTGTCGTCGTGGCCATATTCCTCCAAAAGTAGCCATCATGCTGACTGAAGGTTGATGTGAAACTACTTTTGTAAGTACGAGGTACAACGTTCATTGTTGAATAACCACGATTCCACCATCCAGCCCAATCGAAGTCAGATATCACCGTGATCACTGGACTCGCCTTTTGACTCTGCCTACAGCAACAGTCGTTGAAAGTCTTGTTTACCAACAAAGTTAATGAAATTCCCTGTGCCCGGACTTGATATTTCTGAATTCTGGTAAATCATTCGCAACTCACCCAAAGTGGCCATCGTGGTTCCGATGAACATGAGGAGGAGGCCGAACGTGAGGGCTTTGCAGGCGTTCCAGAAGCACTTGGAGGACAGAGTCCCAGTTTTCACCACTTCCAGCTCCCAGTCTTTGGTGCTCGTGCTGGATCTACCCCCGCCTTCCTGCATCCTGTAAAACCACGATACTGATTTTTCATTTCATTTCAACCGCTCATTTAGCCGACAAACACCTCATCTGTATGAAAATAAAACGTTCACAAATGGCCTTCTTGGTTTAAAGTGTAATTCGTACTCCCCTCTCCCCACCAAACACTGTTGTAAAAACGTCTGCCAATTCGAAAAGGCAATATAGCTTCTCACCTGAACGTATAGAATAGTTGGGTAGGTTCATTTTGATACGGGACCATCTGCGATCCAACCCGCGCGTACCCTCAAAATTTCAGCTCTCTACGCGTAGTTAGAAGCATTACAAGGATATGGTCAACATTTCATGTTCGCGCATGCGCAGACGAAAGTTACAGTACGATTCCAATGGAATTCATATGGAACTATTAGAGTATTCTTCATGGTCGACCCTCCAAATCGGAACTCATTTCAACGATATTTAAGGTAGTTATGGGCGTTTCAAGTATTTCACGTTTCCGCAAGCGCAGAAGAAACGATTTCCGTGATTTTGAAATGTGGACCAACCCGCGTGTACCCTCAAAATTTCAGCTCTCTACAACTGTTTTTCGGGTAGTTAGAAGCGTTACAAGGCAATGGTCAACCATTTCATGTTCGCGCATGCGCAGACGAAAGCTACATTACGATTCAAATGAAATTCATTTTGAACTATCAAACTACTATTCCTGATCGACCCTCCAAGTTTGAACTCATTTCAACTATATTTAGGGTAGTTATGGGCATTTCAAGTATTTCACGTTTGCGCATGCGCAGACGAAAGTTACCGTAATTTTTCAATGATTTTTGAATGTGACCATTTGCGGCCCAATCCGCACCTACCCTCTAAATTTCAGCCCATTTCGATCATTATTTCGTGTAGTTATGGGCGTTACAACCGCAGACAGACACGGAACCAAAAATGTTCCTCGATGTCTGAAACGCAAAATGGTAGTGGACATTTTCATTTTGGAGGACATAAATTTTTTTGCTACTCGATCACGAGTCCAAGGCTTCCCTACCTCCGGTAGGGGATCAAAATTTACCCACCAAGGAAACCTCAGTCGCAAAAAGGATTGATATACATTTTACCAGCCGAAGTAGCGTGCCCGGTGCTTCGCAGCTCGCTCTTAGGTGGGTTATAGAAACCTTTTCCTTCCCCCTCTGTTGGATATGATAACAGCAACCTATTCCTTCCCCCCAAACAAACTTCTTTCAACGCTGTTTGGCGGGGGCTTTTCGCCTGCCGTGGCAAAAAGCTGCCCGTCAAACAGCGTTGAAAGAAACTCACCTTATAGTGGTACTTAGTACCTATTCAGTACTACGTCAAGTACCAACTTACTTTTTATGGGGGTGGGGGAGATACCACATCTTTTTGCACTGACTGATGAAGTAAACGTTTTTTCCCAATGCCTACTTACTTAGGTACCTAAAATTTTTCAAAATGGTGGGAGAGGGGGACAAAATGCATGAAAGGCACTTCCTTAGAGCATAATATAACAGATGTGTGTGCAAAATTTCAGCTCGATCCGTTGTGTATTTAGAATTTGAATGTTTTCTAATCAGAAGTCGAGGGCGAAAATAAAGAAAAATGTTTAAAATTGAACGTAGTTGATATATTTGAAGGACTTGTGTCGTATATTCGGTCTGAGACGATACTGATCGCCTCAGTGTCAAACCATCAAGCTCCCGAAGAAGGAAGGTGGGGGGGACCCTACGGTATGCTTCCCTCTCCAGGCTCCGTCCCTCGAAGGTCCGAGTAGGTAGGTAGAAGGCTTCTCGTAGGTTGGGTATTAATTGAGAAAATATGAAAACGTGCTATACCGATACGGCCATACTGACCTTTCACGGTCCCACGTGAAAAAAATTGAGGAAAATGCATTAGGGTTAGGTATACCCTGTAAATTGATTGAAATTACATTGGAGACTAGTTGTCCTAACAATGCAGCTATTCTAGTCCTACCTAGGGAGCTTGTTCCTTACCTAATATTGTACTATGAGGAAAACCCCAAGTCCGATTTCGTCATGTGATTTCGAATTCGGGGGAAAAACCTCAACCTTGGTTTGACTAATGACTAATTTAATTATAAAAATAATAAAGTAAGGTACATACAGATAGTTACAATGATTGTGATGATATTTACATTGATTGTGATTATGCGATAATGATATTATTTACATTGAGCGTGGTTGATAGGCTCATTCGAGGTTCGCATCTGTAAATGCCAATGCAAAGATTAGAAAAACATTGCGGTAATAAAAGATTGACAGAATGATCGGACGATAGCTGTCTGCGCTTTGAAAATGGTTTGAACATGTGCTGAGGAAGTTGTTTCATTGTGGTAGGGGTAAGAACATTTGTTGGATAACGTTAACGGGTAGGTGTCATAAAGGTATCACAGGGTGGTAAAGCTTGACAGCTTCGCCCGACCATCTGCGGTCGGTTGACGAAATCTCCGGATAAACCCTGTGGCGACTACGCAGTTGTAGGACAAAGACCACTTCGCCATCTTGACGTTCAAAATAGTAACACGTAAAAGGTTGTCCTTGTGCAGGATAAGACATGAAAATACAAGTGTGCACGTGTTGGAAGGGTCCGAGAGGAACCTTCCTTTGTGAGTAGGTTTGGGAAAAGTTAATCCGGTGTTCTGAGTGTCGAGGGGCTCTCCTCCAGGTACCCTCGCCTAGGTCATAAAACTGGAATGTGAGCCGTGGTTGTAATGCGCTGTTGAAGGCTTGAGATAGGTACTTCAGAAATGAGATTTTTCGTGTAGTGAATTCTCTAAGTATTTTGATAAGGATTCGTTTTCCGAAGTTAGTGATCATTCAGCAATGTTCGAATATGATTATTCGTAATAATTTTTCAAAAAAGGGAAATAACAGTGAGATGATATTTCCATAATTATTCATTTATTATTTTGAAGAAGGTGATTATCCGTAATAGTTTTGAAAAGAACAGTGAAACGATATTTCCAAGGTCAGTTGTGCACGTATACGCTCAAATATTCAAATGGGACGTATTTGTGGAAGTAACAGTGAGATGATACTTCACACAGATGGAGAACAGTGAGATGATACTCCATACTTTGGTATTGTGTAAGTAACAGTGAGATGATACTTTACACAAATGGAGAACAGTGAGATGATACTCCATATTTTGGTAGAATCGTTGGTTATGGCCAGTAACCAGCGATAATTGGTAATGAGTTACGTACTGACAGTGAGATGACAGGACGTGTTGTCAGTGAGATGACAAAGTATTTTTCTGACGTCAAATTTGACAGTGAAATGTCTTTCCATCGACAGTGAGATGACAATGAATTTTTTTTTTTTTTTTACGTCAGATTAGACAGTGAAATGTCTATAAATATTGACAGTGAAATGTCAATTATCTCCGACTTCACATAGGAACCTTCCAAAGATACAGCCGAGTGCCATACCGAGGCATAGTTCAAATGATGTTGTCCCCGCTGTAGAGTCTGATTAATAAGTCCCACGAGGGCGTTGAAATATTTTCCTTTTGGCAGAGAAATACCGCGAGGATTTCAACGGTTACCTCATGGCACTGACATAATTTTATAAGTCCCTGAGGCAGTGAAATACCAGAGGATGCCAGTGGTCTCAGACTGGAACAGCGGTCCTATAATAGGTGTTCATCCCATGGAAATGAACATCAGGGGCTGGCCATTGTCACTGGATAATAAGTGCAGCGTATCCCAGAGACCAAGGTCAATGCGAACACCTCCCAAGACCAAGGATTGCGTACACGAAGATCCGTCATAACAAAGGTTCGATATTGTTTATAACCAATATTGAACTAAGCCAAAATGTCGAATATATGCGTAATGTGCAATAATTTTGAAATTGAAAGTTGATTAAAAGATTGAAATAATCATTGGTTGGTCAAGGTTTATTCGTGACAATTTTCATTGAATAGAATTGAAAATAGGATTGATTAATCCTCGTTTAAGGAAGAGTCTGATTCATTTTCATTTAATAATTCCGGTAGTAATTCAAGATCCGAATTGATTTTGCGAATCCGCTCGTGTGCATATTTTACTTGTCTTTTGGTTGTGAGGTTTTCAAGTATGTAACGATCATGTGGTAAAATTTGAATTATTCGATACATTCCCTGATACTTAGGACCTGTTTTCTGAGATGTTCGAGGTTCTATTTGACGAACACATAAATCGCCCATTTTCAAAGGAATTACTGGTGCCTTTTTACCCATGAAACGACGGAGTTCGTACTCCGCTGATTTGTCAATATTTTTTTTGGCCTGAGCACGAATTTCTGGTAAATTTGAACGTGTTTGAGGGAAAAGTGTCTCATTCAGTGAAATTGATCCGGGGATGTGAGGTTTCCGACCCGTGAGTAGTTCTATTGGAGACATAGAAGTGATTCGATTGGTTGTGGAATTTAAAATTAATTGAATTTTAGGTGCTAAAGATCGGATAGTTTGTTTTTTGATACATTGAGAAACTGTGATCAAATTGGTTATTGATGACATGATGCGTTCGACCTGTGCGTTTGCCCTACTAGCCCCTGTTGCTATTGCATGTGTTTTAATATGATTTGTTGCACAATAATCAAGAAATACGGAGGCAGTAAAACTAGTACCCTGGTCGAATACAAGCCTAGTTGGTGGGCCAAACAACTGGACCAATTCAGATAATGCGTTTACGGCAGATTTTGCCGTGAGTGTTTTTGTATGATGTAGCAAAACATATTTCGTAAACGCACAAATTTGAACAATATAGTAATCTGGAGGACCATTTGGGCCACTCAATCGTCCTGTTATGTCAATATGAACAGTGTGGAATGGAACATCACATTTTGGTATGGGATAAAGATTCATTTGCTGTGTACCTGAAGGAGTTTTTGCAATTTTACAAGTAATACAATTTTCAATGAACTTTTTGACATATTTATTCATGTGTGAAAACCAGAATTTGTCCAAAATTGCATCCAAGGTTTTTGGAAGACCTAGGTGTAGGATGGCTTCATGAACCGAATTTGTGACTACCCAGCGGTAAGCCCTGGGTATTATTGGAGCTTTCTTAGTTTTCTTTTTATGTTGAAATTTACGAAATAAAACTCCTTCGTGTACTTCGTAGGTATTGGCTAGGTCAGGAGCTAATCTGCTATTTTCAAGTTGTTCCATTATAAATTTGATTTCTGTATCCTGTTGTTGCGCTACTAGTAACCAATCACCAGTAAGTTCGACTAGGTTGACTCTTTTCTCAATAATTTTATTGTACTCTACGTCTGTAATTTGGGGAAGATTTGACGTTATGACGTCATAGTTGTCTGACGTGTGTAGAAGCGGGAAATCATTTACCTGTGTTTCAAAAATGTTTACTTCAGATGATGAACCTACGGGATATCTGGAAAGGAAATCGACCGTTTGCATTTTTGATCCAGGTCGATATTGAATAGTAAATACAAACATTTGCAGGTATGCCCACCATCGGTGAACACGGGTAATTAGATTTTGCTTAACATAGGATGCCTGAAATGATTTACAATCAGTTACCAGAGTAAAATCATGATAGAGAAGGTAAGATTCCCATGCCTTGAAGCATTTTACTGCCGCAAGCGTTTCGAGCTCGTAGCTGTGATACTTAAACAATCAACCTACCTGATGGGACAGGTTGATTAGGATTATATTAGGTAGGGACGAGATTTGTTAATAACTGGCAGCAGCCTCTTTTCTGCGCTAAGAGCCAACCTAGTTTAAAGATGAAAAAGACGAAGTTTCTTCGTCTGTCATGTTGGCAGCCTGGTTTTCGCCAGCCCTCCGGCTGTATCGATCCGTGGCCGCCATTCAGTTTGAAGGGAAATCCCTGGTGGATGCCTAGGGACGGGAGCGGCTTTCTTGCCACCCCCGGCCCAGCCGGGCAAAATACAAAGAAAGCCGGGTGGGACGTAATTAACAAATCTCGTCCCTACCTAATATAATCCTAATCAACCTGTCCCATCAGGTAGGTTGATTGTTTAATTATATTTCGGTAGGTAGAGATTTGTTAATAACTGGCAGCTGTTAGAAGGATCCATCCACCAGGCCCCCGACTACCCCGGGTACGCTGGTCCGATGGGCCCATCTCCCTCTCCGCACCTCGATACCCTCCAGGAAGATCAACCCAGAAAAAAACGCAAAATCACGATCGTTCCTGGTAGGGTACCCCCGCCCTGGCGGGGTGAGGGTCACTAGGTTTGCGGTGTAAGTGAGGAACCCTACCGGGGGTCCGCCCCCCTGGTCCTGCTCCCACCGTTGAAAGTGTGTTGGAAACAAGCAAACAGACTCCCACTCCAGCGATATTTAGGAAAACGAATTTAATTGGTGCACCAATTTAAAACATAATGTAGAATACTACAATACTTGATCTATCTCAATCATTAAAAAAACCAAAAAAGCCAAGCCATGGGCTTGGGGTCCAAAGAACAAAAAATACATTGAGCCACTCGCTGTTCCTAGCGATCGGAGACTGACGTCGACGGAGTCGTTCCCCACACCGCTCTGGCAAAGGAGTCCTGCGAACAGAGCGGCCTGTTATACACCTGGCAAAACATTTTGGAACGGGCTGACCATCCGGCCGCCGTGAAGATAACATCAATTGGAACCCCTTTCCTAGCCGCCGCAGAGACTGCGGCATGTCTAGTCGAATGGGCCGAGAACAAGTTAGTATCCACCCCCGCTTTTGCCAGAATATCCGTCACCCACCTGGCAAGCGTCGCGGATGACGCCTGGGTCCGGCGCCCTCTAGTGGTCAAGAATAGGGGGTCCCCGGGAGATGCCACATGTGACGTCTGACGGAGGTACGCCTCGATACACGACGGGACACATGCCCCCGGATCCGCCGGTAAAAACGGGAGGGTGATGGAGGGGGCTACCGCCCCCGGCCGGGAAGATTTCAGCAGTTGCGGGACAAAAATCGTTACCTGGGAAACCGAGAAATGAATATCTGCCCTCCGAATCGCCCGAATTGTCTGCATTCGCTGGCCCGACGCCAGCAAGAGCAGCACCAAAAGTTTACGTGATAAAAATTCGATCGATTGGTCCGTGGAAGTACGAAAAAAATCTAACACTTGAGTGGGGTCCCAAGTTGATTGGTACCGCGCCCCCGTTGGTCTCAATCTATAGACCGATTTAAGAAAACGCCGAATATCCCCGTTACGCCCTATATCCTTATCCGTAAGTAGGGCGAGAGCCGAGCGATGCGTGTTAAACGAAGTATAGGTATGTGTCGTGGAGTCTAAAATATGCTGGAAAAATGTTAGCACCTTCATTATTGATACCTGTAATGGGTCCCATGAGCGGGAACGACAGAAGGCCATCCACAGCCTGTACGTCGAGCAGTATTGTCGGTAGGTCGACGCCGCGATCGATGCGCACAGGGTATCCGCTATCGAGGCCGAGAGTCCTCGAGCGAGGAAGGATCTGCGGACAATATCGCTACCATCAGGGTTAGCGTCGGCGCCGCTGGGTGGTGCTCCGAGCTGTAAGGAGAAAACAAGGGGTTAAGATCTGGCGTTAAGCGAATGATGACGGACGCTACTAGCCTCATAAAAACTGGGAACCAAATTTGGGACGACCATTCCGGGGCCACCACTATGCCCCTAGCCCCGTCCGTCTGTATCTTATGCAACACCCGAGGAAGGAGAGTGAAGGGGGGGAAGGCATAGAAAAATTCCTCCCCCCAATGGTGAGTGAACGCGTCCACCCCCTCCGCCTCCGGGTGTGGGAACCATGAGAAAAAACGGGAACATTGGTGTAGGTCCTGGGATGCGAACAAATCAATATTCGGTGTCCCTAATTGGCTAGATATTTCCAGGAACAGGTGGCGTCTAAGTCCCCATTCCGTATGTCTATTGTCCCTGCGGGACTCAAAATCTGCTATCACGTTTTCCGCCGAAGGAATGTACGAAGCGAACACCCACAACTTTCGCGTCTCACAAAACTGCCATATATCCCTTACTAAATTGTGAAAGTGTGGGAAACGTACACTGCCAAATTTATTTACGGCGGCTATCGCTGTAGTGTTGTCCACCCTGAGGATAATAGACTTATGAGACCAGTCTGACGCCAGTGCCCGAAGGGTAAGTAGGATAGCCCGAATCTCCTTCTCATTAATATGGGCCTCTCGTTGGGTCGCCGACCACCACCCTCCTACTCGGTGCGGGTCGGAATACCCCCCCCACCCGGTATCACTGGCGTCCGTGAAAATTTCCTCCTCGTAAATATCCTGGCGAATTCGAGCCGGAGGCCGGAATAAGGCCTCCCGCCACCAACGTAAATCCCCCCGTGACAAATTCGATAATGAGCACTCGGCGTCATAATTATCCGCCTGCGCCCGCAACGCCAAGTAGCGATCTCTTTCCAGCGCCCGTACATAGAGCAACCCATAGGGTACCGCGGGACTTACCGCTATCAACCCCCCGATGAGCCGAGCGAGTTGACGGATCGCCATTCGCGGTTCTCGAAGGGCCTCATCTACTGCCGACCGTAATTTTACCGCCTTTGTCGGCGGGGTCCCTATGGTCATGGTCCTCGAATCAAATATAAACCCCAAGAAAGTTATTACTCGCGCGGGGGAAAGCTGGCTTTTCTCCCGATTGATAATGAAACCCAATGTCTCGAACAGCGATAAGGCCGCTCCAATCGCCGCCTCGCATGCGTCATACGACCTTCCTAGGATTAGGGAGTCATCTAAATAATTAATTATTAATATCCCCCTCTTCCTCAGCACCCCTACTACCGGGCGGAGTAACTTGTGAAACATATAGGGAGCGGAGGCTAGGCCCATGGCGAGACAATTCATGCAAAACAACTCCTCCCCCCAGGCGAATACTAGGTACCGCCTGTAGGCCCGATGGACGTTAACCAAAAAATATGCATCGGTAAAATCTACTACCCCCCCAAACATGTCGGGCTGCAGCATTTGCAAAACCGATCGATGGTCATCCAATCGGAAATGGTCCACCCTCAGCCACTCGTTCAGCCCTTTCAAATTCAGAATAAATCGGAAACGGCCCCCCTCCTTAGGGATGAGAAAAACGGAGGATTGGAAAAAGGGCTCCCCTTTAGGGAATTTTGAAATTGCCCCTATATTCAATAATTTGTGAATAAATTCATTCATGATTGGGACGTGGGCTGAAGGGATACTCGGAACCCCCGAGGGGTCCGTAGAAAGGGGGGGGTGCCCTTCGAATGGAATTCTGTATCCCTTTACCCATTCTAGAATGGTGGGTCGCACTCCCAGCGCCTTCCAGGCGTGATAAAAATTTGTTAAGCGGCCAGCATATCTTACCTCTGTGCTTATCGGCGATCCTTGGGGGACGTCCTCCTCGTGGGCCCTTGACGTTGACGCCGGCTGTGGCCGCGGAAAGACCTGAAAGAGCCCCTCTGAGCAGGCGACGGGTAGGTGGTCCGTGCTGCGGGGCGCCTGGCGTTTCCCGACTCCTGTTGCGGTGGATGGGGAGCCCGCGGTGGCGGTGCGACCTGAGCTTGTCGACCCTGACGGTACTGCCGTCTCGGCATCAGCTGGGTTGAGATCCGTTTAGTCTCCGTCAGTTGTTGCAGCCACACCTGGGCCTGACCGTTAAAGAGGTACTTGTCTCCAATATCCGCCGCCATGGCCACCTCCCGGAACTCCCCCGTGAAGGGAATAAGAGCCGCTCTTTTGCGCTCCCTTGATATTTTGTGAAAATTGGCACATTGAAGCGCCGAGGAGTGCCACAAAGCATCCAGCAGCCTATTTCTCAGTGGCGGGTCGTTGAGGTCCGCCCCCTCCACGACCAAACTTGAAAGCGCCGCCCCCGTGGCGACCAGTGCCGCCGCCTGGATCGCCTGGCCCCGTACTACGGTGGTGTCCCTGAGTTGGGCTGACTTCCCAATCGCGTCGTTTATCAACTTATCCATCGCCGGCGGGGATAAAAAACTCAACCCGCCCCTGGGCGTGTACTTCTCCATGAGGGTCTTATAATACTCCCGAGGCACCCCTGAGCGAACGTATTCCCCCAAAATTGTTAATATTCTGTCATGGATGTCGGGTGCCGCCTCGACCGGTGCCCGACTCTCTTCCAAGTGACGCTGGAGCCAGGCCGGGTCCGCCTGTGCGGTCGCCGGGGCTGATAACGCTCCCGTTATCGATGGCCCCTGTACGTCGGGAAGCTGGCGGGAGTCCTCCGACGACGCCCCCTCCGAAAAATACTCCGAATCCGACGCACATTCGGCGTCCTGTCCGACGCCGAGATCGGCCGACGCATGTAGGGGGGGTCCCTCCTGTCCGACGCCGAGAACGGCCGACGCATGGGACGGTGGTCCCTCCTGTCCGTCACCACAAACGGCCGGCCCCTGGGCCGGTGGTCCCTCCTGTCCGACACCGTAAACGGCCGACGCATGGGACGGTAGTCCTTCCTGTCCGCCACCGCAGACGGCCGACGCATGAAGTGGGGGCCAGTAGTAACTGGGGCCCGCCCCCGCCTCATCTTGTCCGACGCCATAATAGGCCGACGTATGGTGTCTGACGCCATAACAGGCCGACGATAGGAGGTGGTGAGCGCCTGTGGTGCGCATGGTATGAGGCGGGGGGCCGACATCTCCGACTAAGCGGACATGCCGATGAGGGTTACCGCACGTGGTCGTGCCTTGTCCGACACCCCTTGGGGCCGACGTTTTTCCCTTCTCGCACTTACCATTTAACCTCGGAGGGTCCCGGGTAGTCCCTTCTACCCCCTGCGGGTGCGACGTCGATCCCGCGCCTTGTCCGACACCCCGAGGGGCCGACGTAACCTCCCGTACCGCGGTATTCTCCACCGTCACACGCGGCCTCTTTGTCCCTCCGGACTCCTCATCGGGAATAAAAAATTTTTTCGGGCATTTTTTACGATCCGAACGTCGCGGCTGCTCGGCCCGCGGTATTTCGACTCCCGACACCACGCGAGGCCCGCCAACTGGCGTAGCCGGTAGAAGGACCGCCGCTAGCGGATTTTCATCCGCGTCCATCGTCGCGCACAAAACTTTTTTCCGCACGAAAAAACACACACTGTACCGGGATACACTACCCCGACTTAAAAAAAGCAAAATACGGTTGAAAAACACAAAAGAAACTATGAAAAATCACTGCAAAAGAGATTTGAAATTAAGACGTAGGTTAGCTCTCAAACGAACAAAAGAGAATGGCGGCCACGGATCGATACAGCCGGAGGGCTGGCGAAAACCAGGCTGCCAACATGACAGACGAAGAAACTTCGTCTTTTTCATCTTTAAACTAGGTTGGCTCTTAGCGCAGAAAAGAGGCTGCTGCCAGTTATTAACAAATCTCTACCTACCGAAATATAATTAGCTTCAGCTGGGGTGGTACGACGACTAAAATAAGCTACTACCTTCCGCTGATTATCAATAATGTTAAACAAAATTGCTCCATAACCAATGCTGGAAGCATCTGCCCACACTTCAATGGGATATTCTGGCCTGAAAATGGTCAGGACAGGCTCGGAAGTTAGAATATGGATTATGTTTTGCCTGATCTCTTCATGTTTTGGTGTCCATGTAAAATTACTTTTCATAGAAATTAACTCGTACAAAGGTGCGCAAATTTGAGCAAAATCTCGAATAAAATTACGAAAATATGAACTAAGGCCTAGAAATGATCTGAGTGCAGTACGATCCTTCGGCGGCGGTAGATCAGTCAATGCCTTTATACGATCGTTATGGGGGCGTATCTCGCCGTTTTGAACTTTATATCCTAGGTATACAACAGAGGTTTTGAGGAAACTACACTTGTCTGGATTAAGTGAAAATCCAGCTTTGGACAATACTTTCAATACCTCTTCAAGACGAGTAAAGCCCTCTTCCTTGGTATTGCTTACGACCAACAGATCGTCCATGTATGCTAAGCAATAAGTGTTTGCCAACTCTCCAAGGGCGTTCGTAATCGCACGTTGATAACAGCAAGGTGCGTTACGAACCCCGAATGGCATTCTACAATATTGGTAATGGCCATCAGGAGTCGAGAATGCTAATATTTCTCGAGTATAATCGTCACATGGAATGGCATAAAACCCACTGGCGCAATCCAAAGATGAGAAATAAGTTTGTCCCGCTAATCTACTAATCTGATCTCGGATTAGGGGAAGTGGATATCGTTCCGGGATTGTATTGGAATTTTGACCACGAAAATCTGTACATAATCTCATTTTTCCATTCTTTTTAGGTACTAAGAGAATTGGAGATGAATGGGGACTTGTAGATGGTTCTATGATTTGAGCATCTAATAACTCTTTGATATAGCTACGCACTATTTCACGATCTCGTGGATGTAATGGGTATGGACGCCTGTAAACTATTTTATTTGGATCGTTCAATTTTATTTTGAACTGTGCCATATTCACTGGACGTTTAGGTAAACCCCTAGTAAAATTATCAGAATATTTAACTAAAATAGATTTTAGTCTTTTCATATCTTGAGGCGATGACAATTCGGTGTCAATACTTTCACTTTCAGGATGAAATTGTTCTAACCTAGAATCACCTGATGTTGAACCTTGAATAACACAACGTTGAGAATCGTTTTCAATTGATGAAATTGATTCTACTTGTAGATCTATCTCCGGGTATTTACAAGGGATAGGCCATACATCATCATTTTTAATATTCTTAATTTCTTCTTCCATAACTTTTGAATTCTGAGGAGAAATTTCGTTACGTTTACGTTCCAAATATTTGGTTTTGGATTTTTGGGAGGCTACCTTATTTTCAATTTTTCTTATTTCATAACGATCAGGTAAAATATTTACACTTATTCCAGATTCTAGTATATCACGACCTAATAATATGTCATGTGTTATTGAACCTTCTGGAACTATATAAAACAGTACAGGGAGGTCGATATTATTTATGGTTATTGAGGTGGAGATTTGAGAATTTACAACTAATTTTCCCTGTCCTATACCAGTTAAATTTACTGGATTCTTAAATTGTTGTCCAGAGAAATATGGTAATAATTTAACGGACATTAAAGAAGCTTCACTACCAGAATCAAAAATAAAAGGATAATTTTTACCTTGGTGTTGGAGCTGACCTTCAGGATTAACGTTGCATACGTTAATTCGTTTCTCCTGGGGTTTGGCATGCGTTGTCGTCTTCTGACTGGTCTTGTCCGATGTCCATTTCTTGGGATTATTCGGGTTGAATCCGCATACGGCCCAATCGTGATTGTTCATTTTGCAGCGGCTACACCATTTCTTTCTTGATTGTTGATCTTGATTTGGCGTTAAAAGTTGTTGGCCAGAGACGTGTAGGTGATGTCCCTGGTTATTTTTAAAATGTGGCTTCCATTTCTTTTGATGGCTGGGACCCTGTGGACCATCATAAGGGCGTTTTTGGCCGGATCCGTGTCCTTGTTGATGGGTCGTCTCTCGGTTTTGGTAAGGGCTCCCATACGAAGATTTCGGTTTTCCAGCCTTCACGGCTTTTAACTCCTTCATTAGATTGACTTCCGTTAATGTTTCGTTGGTGTACGACCATTTCCTTATTTCGGGGTCGTACCGAGCTGCTAGTGCGGTAGCGAGAAGCAATCCACAGTCGTCACTCGACTTCCCTCGAAAGGCCCCACGGATCTTCATTAATTGTTCCGATACCAGTTTTGTGGTGTCGCCGTCTTTAACTTGGGCAGTTATGGCCTGGTGAATTATTGCCGCCGGGGTGTCTATGTGGCAATATTTTGCTAGGTAAAGTTCGACGAACTTCTCCCAATTCAGTTCTTCGTCAATTATTTCGGACAGCCAAGTTGAAGCTGTGCCTTTGAAACAGTCTGTGAGAGCCATGGCTAACTGGGCAGTGTTTGGCCGTTGTTCTCTCATGATAAGTTCCGTAGTTCTTATCCAACCTTTTGGATTGGCAACGTCAGCATTAAATTCCGGGAAGTTCAGTTTATGAGTTGGTGCAGGCATATTTGGTAAACGATTGAGTAACTCACCAAACATCTGAGCTTGCATCCCAATTAATTGTTCCATTCGGTTTTGCTGTGGAGTTTGTGAATTCGGTGGAACTTCGTCTTCGATGATAATATCTTCTTCTTCGGAATCCACTTGATTTTGGTGTTCCTCCACGTCTGACATCGCGTTACGTGAGAGTAAAGAACCCGTGATCACGGAAAACACTTCACTGATATAAAAAAAGTTTGGTAAAATAATATTCTTTGTGTGAGCGCAGATAGAATCCCACTTCTGATTTAGAATTTGAATGTTTTCTAATCAGAAGTCGAGGGCGAAAATAAAGAAAAATGTTTAAAATTGAACGTAGTTGATATATTTGAAGGACTTGTGTCGTATATTCGGTCTGAGACGATACTGATCGCCTCAGTGTCAAACCATCAAGCTCCCGAAGAAGGAAGGTGGGGGGGACCCTACGGTATGCTTCCCTCTCCAGGCTCCGTCCCTCGAAGGTCCGAGTAGGTAGGTAGAAGGCTTCTCGTAGGTTGGGTATTAATTGAGAAAATATGAAAACGTGCTATACCGATATGTATGTGAGGCTGTATGCCTGTAAAAAAAAAAAAATTCCCAGTACCTACGAACTAAATCACTCGCGATGAAATCGTGGAAACCCATTTTAAAAAAACGGAGTTATTGAAAAAATAGTCTGTTTCCACTAATACACGAAAAACGCAAAAAACACTGTTATACCGGTTTCAATAACACACACAAGTTATTACTGACGATGGTTGTTACTGACAAGTGTGTTACTGACGATGGTTTGATCACCGAAACCGGTATAACAGTGTATTTTGCGTTTTTCGTGTATTAGTGGAAATAGACTATTTTTTCAATAACTCCGTTTTTCTTAACATTTCTCAGTACCTACCTACTTACCTAAAAATTTCAAAAAGGGGGGGGGGGCACCATAATGTCCATAATTTACCTCCTTGGAGCATAACGAATGTTTGTGCAACATTTCAGCTCGATCCTTTATGTCTGTGAGGCTAACCCTGTCAAAGAAGAACAAGAACAAGTAGAAAAACTTGAAAAATAGCTATTTTCAAACTTCTATAACTCCCGCACCTGAAGGCCCCGAAGGTTGGAATTCGGTACACATCCTCAGGTGTACGAAAAAATCAACATCGAAGACAAAGAAAAACGGAGTTATTGACAAAATAGTCTATTTCCACTAATACACGAAAAAAACGCGAAAAACACTGTCATACCGGTTTCGGTGACCAAACCATCGTCAGTAACAAACAATAACTGAAGGCACATTAGAGAGGTGACCTTATAAATAGTCAAAAAGTGAAATGTGGTCGACTGGGATTGGTTGTGAAGAAGAATGGTGAAGGGAACAAAGGAAGGAGGGGTCGATTCTGATTGGCCCAGGAAGAGAATAGCAAAAAGTGAAAGGACCATAAGGTGAAAGGTGGTTGTGGGGGGGGGGGGGAACCAAGCTGTTACAGAAATGAACGCAATAAAGGAGAAAAACTTAAAGGAATTAAATCATTCAAAGATTTACCCAACCTATCACTCTTAATAATTTCGAATTTTCCAAGTACATCCAACATGCTCCCTTTTGGGCAGAAATGAAGATATTCAATGAACTGCCTGTCTGCAAGATCAAAATTGAAGCTATGACTGGATTCATTCAAGTGACGTGCAAAGGCCGAACCACCCTTATTATCCCTGAAATCTTTTTCATGTTCCTTTATTCTTTCTCTAAACTTCCTACCAGTTTGACCACAATAGTCAAGTCCACAAAAGTCAAGTAAAAGTATAGTACAAAACGCTACTTGTTCTGTCGTGTAAACAGTGTCTTGGTCGCTGTAGGTGTAAGTACGGAAGTTTTCCTGAACTCCTCCTTTTTTTCCCACTCCAGCTTGGACGAGCCCGCAGTTTTTCTCAATATTTCACTTAGTAGACCTTACATAAATTAAATCGATTCATCGCACATTACTTATCGACTTCGGCGTGAGTTAGTTTTAAACATCTTGGCCTGAAGCGAAAATTCCCTCATTACGGAGCGTAAACCTGGAAAGAATCCAAGAATAAAGAGTCCTACCGACCTATATCATTACTACCAGTAATATCTAAGCTCTTTGAGAGATTACTGATACAAAGATTGAAACCAATCGTTCAAAAAGAAGAGCTAATCCCCGACCACCAGTTTGGATTCAGGGGAAAAACACTCTACCATAGAACAAGTGCATCGTGTAACCGATGTAATAGAGAATTGTCTAGAAAAGAAACAAGTTTGTGCAAGTGTCTTCCTGGATGTTTCCCAAGCTTTTCACAAAGTCTGGCATCAAGGGTTAGATTACAAACTTGAGAGAGACTTACCGAAGCCATTTTTTCGAATTTTGAAATCATATCTTTCTGAAAGACATGTCAGAGTGAAACACGAAGGAGAGTACTCCAGTCTCAAGAAAATAAGGGCAGGTGTCCCTCAAGGAAGCGTGCTTGGGCCCTTACTATACCTTCTGTATACACGTGATGTACCTAGCAATGGAAACACGACAATCGCAACTTTTGCTGATGATACTGCCATACATGCGGTTGGTGAATCAGTAGAGGAAGCAACTAGGAAATTACAGCATTCTGTTGATGATGTAAGCGCCTGGACTAAAAAGTGGCGACTCACACTACTACTCACACTAACTTTACGAACAAGAACATAACAACGACACCAGTCATGATGAATGAACAACAGATCCCCTACGCTAATACAGCAAAGTACTTAGGGATGACTCTTGATGCCAAATTAAGATGGAAGGAACATGTGATTTAAAAAAAGATCAGTTAAATATCAAGTTAAAAACGCTGCAAATCCCTGCACAACGGTTTATTATTTTGTATAGAATACCCTTCTGTTACAGATCACAGCTCTATGTATAGATAACCCGTCTATATAATATAATATGTACTACTCTATACATATTATGTAGATCGCAGACCCTCCGTAGGTTAGTACCTAACCCCGTACTCGTTACTAGGTACCTACCTAAATCACGAGTTAAATGTTGCTAAAATAATTCTGCCGATGACAAACAGTACCTAACAAAAAGAAACACACATAATGAAGTTCTGAAAAGAAATTTTGATGAGGAGTGAAAAAAGTTGCAAAAGTACCTACCAACAAAGTCCAGCCCCTTCTACGTAGATGGTATAATGAACCGTTGTGTAATAATTTACCGTTGAGTAATGATTTACCGTAGTAGTAATTTACCCATCAATAATACTTCAACGTTTGTTCAAGTTTCACTACCTACCAACAAACTCCAAAAGAGCCATCATTTTTCAAATTAAATAATATCACAGAACAACCAACTCGACTTCATACTCCGCCAATATAATCAGGTGATCCCTACCAATGATTGGCCGTATTCACAAATTCCTATTGTGGGCGCGTCTCTGGTTACGAGATTTGGTTTGAATTGTATACAATTTCATTCACACTGGAGTCGAAAATGCCTGTCGGTGCAAACTTCGGGGCCTTACTGTGAACGAACGGCTGGACGTACGATGCTCCGGATGGTCTTAAAAAACTCGCAAGTTCAAGAACTATTTAAAATCGTAAAAATATTTACGTAAAAAAATGGTATAGGCGTTTTGAAAATTTCAACCCCTATTTTGAACCCCTTAGATGACTCACAGTAACGTCGAGCTTCGAGGACCAACTAGACGCCGAACGGAACCTATAACCCGAATTTCATCAATTTTTTTTCATGGTAACTAAGAAAAGTGGCCAGTAAGGCGTACGGCGGACAGACAGAAATATTTTTATTGCAGTTTTGGATTCTACATACCTTGAAACGTAAACCATCAAATTTTGAGGGGGGGTAAGAATTTTTTTTTTTTCATGCTCGATTCCAATGGTTCATTATTGAAAAAATAATAAACCAAAAAAATGTACTGGTTGCTAGGCAGATATTCTGAACTATCTGTACAGAACAAATTGCTAACCTACAAGCAAATCCTAAAACCTGTGTGAACTTATGGTATCCAGCTCTGAGGCTGTACTAAAAAAATCAGTCATGCAGCATGACTTAATGAGCGAATTTTCAAAGAAATATTCGAATTAATGGCTATGGTTTTGAATAAAGGAAAACTTCGGTCTAAAATTTGGTTTTCTATGTATATTCTCTTCGTATTTATTTTAATTTGTACGTTTTGTCCATCCTGATTCTACCGTTTGTTTATTACGTAATTGTACTAAGTGCTTATTTATTTGATCGCTGTGGGTAAATTCAAGGAGTTGTACTAATCGTTTGCCTCCCCCTTTTTTGCTTCGAACTCTCGTCTTCAATTAATACTTCTCACATTTTTCAATCTGACCACTCTAAGGGGGTGGGGGTAAGAGTTTAAAGATTATCCTAGTTTTGGGTAATTTTTGCGCACTTTAAATGCTCTAATTTAAGAACGGATTTAGATATCTAAAATCCGATTTCACTATCGTGTTCAGCGTGCAAAAACCTTTAAAATGAGGGGTCACTTGTTAGAAAATAACATTTTGGGGATTTTTGGGTAATTTTTGCGCACTTTAAATGCTCTAATTTGAGAACGGATCAAGATATCTAAAATCCGATTCCACCATCGTGTTCAGCGTGCAAAAACCTTTAAAATGAGGGGTCACTTGTTGGAAAATAACATTTTGGGGATTTTTGGGTAATTTTTGCGCACTTTAAATGCTCTAATTTGAGAACGGATCAAGATATCTAAAATCCGATTCCACCATCGTGTTCAGCGTGCAAAAACCTTTAAAATGAGGGGTCACTTGTTAGAAAATAACATTTTGGGGATTTTTAGGTAATTTTTGCGCACTTTAAATGCTCTAATTTGAGAACGGATCAAGATATCTAAAATCCGATTCCACCATCGTGTTCAGCGTGCAAAAACCTTTAAAATGAGGGGTCACTTGTTGGAAAATAACATTTTGGGGATTTTTGGGTAATTTTTGCGCACTTTAAATGCGCCAAAACCCTCCTTAGAGTAGGCCAATTTCGCCCATCTTCGAACTTAGCCTTTCGATTGCCAAGATAGATTTTTTGTGCAAATTTGAGCTGTTTATCTCAATTCTATCGAGAGTTATCGTCTGGAGTGACACATATATAAATAAATATATATATATATATATATATATATATATATATACATATAAAAAAGTGTTAAATTTCAGGAATCGTTTTAGAATGGTCTGAAACGGATTTCTATGAAGAAAATTTCCAAAAATTTATATTATTTAAATTTCGAAGCCATTGCAATAGCTTCATTTTCTTTGAAAATTCGCTAAAAGACAAACAGCAAGATTATACAAACTTTTCAGAACAAGGTACTGAGGTTATTGTCAACGCCCCTTGGTACATCAGAAATGATGACCTCCATCGAGACCTCAAGATGGAATCCGTCAGCGAAGTGGCCGAGCAACATGCGATTAAATACGAACAGCGGCTTCATGAACACATGAATCCGGAAGTTCTTCGACTCCTAGACAACAGCAAAGCCACACGGCGGCTTGATAGGACAAAACCTTTCGACCTTGTGATGTGACAATTTGACAAGTGAAGTGATTGAGTGTTCTCCTGAGTTATAGCCACTGGGCTAAAAACTCTACAAACAGTTGAATAATATTATAGCAAACTAACTTGATGGGCTAAGCTCAGTTGTTATGTTACTGACATAGCAAATATATCGATTATTTAAAAAAAAAAAATTACGGAGCGTATCCAAAATATGTGTGTTGTTTATCCTCCAGATTTAGTGAGGAAAAATCTGGCTTAGCTCTTTAACGTCGGAGAAAACTTTTTTTTTCAGCAAACGCTTATAGTATAAAGACACTTAGGTAGGTATGCTGTTGTGTTTTTATTAGTTTATAGGGTGACAAATAAAACATCATACCTACCTAAGTATCTTTATATAAGCGTTTGTGAAATAAAAAAATAATAATAAACAGGTTTTCTCCGACGATAAAGAGCTAAGCCAGATTTTTCTTCACTAACTGTGGAAGAAAAACAACTCACGTATTCTGGATAAGCTTCTCAATGAGGGAATTTTCGCTTCAGGCTAAGAGGTTTAAAACTACCTCACACCGAAGTCGGAAAGTTCGTTTCGTCCAACTAAGTCAGCCAGAATTTCGATTTGGTGCGAAGATGTGCGATGAATCGATTTAATTTCCGCAGGGTCTACTAAGTAAAATATTGACGTACTTTACGCGGACGACAAACAGATGAGGCCTTTTCTTCTCGGGCTTGAGCAATCTTGGCATCGTATCCAAGAAGATCGGTGGGGAGCTTCAGAACTTTCCGCACTGTTCAAACATTTCAACCATCGAAACCCGCGAACCTGATTTCAAAATTTCAACGCCCCTCGTTCGTTTCAGCCTGCGAGGTCGGAAGCCGGGATGTTGAGCAGGATAGAACGTGTGGGAGGTCGGTAAATAATGGAAAGGGTTCACCTAAGAGGCCAAAATCACCTGAGAGGTGAACTGTTGAAATTTCACAGGCTACACTACGCTTCCTCCTCTCCTGAATTTCGGTCAATTTATTTTTTATTTATTTATTTCTGAAGATGTACATAGGAACTTTTGTTCCCTCATTGCGTACATGTTTATATATAGAATAACTATAAATTTACAATACGAACTTAAATCATACAAAAAAATCCAAAAATTCAAGTGTACAGTGTTGAAACTTTGAAAACAATAATGTATAATAGCAAAAAATGTAGCAAGTATGAATAGCAATAATAAGCAGGTATTTAGGGAGGAATGTGTTATTGGCTGAAAGGAGGAAAATGAAAAGGAGAGAAAGGAATATCGAGAAAAAATGGGATGAATAGGAAAACTTACTGACTGTCAAGATGATTCCTTGCATGAGCCCTGAAGGACCCCAAGGAGGGCAACACACGAATCCCCAATGGAAGGGAGTTCCACAGTTTCCCTCCCGCCACTCTTAGAGAAAGTCTGAATTTTCCGCATGTTGCTCGTATTACTCTAACGGTGCAGAGCCTTGGAGATATCCCGTATTCAAAGAAGTTAGAATTGTAGGGTGGCGGTGGAAAGGACTCTAGTGAAGGACCTTGAATATAAGTCTCAGGCGCCTTATTTTAAGATGAACTACAGCCTAGAAGCTCGGAAGTAGGGATGTCCCAAAAGTATCGATATTTGAAAGTATCGATACATTTTGAAAAAGTATCGATACATATCGATACTTTTCCCCCTGATATATATCGTAGTACCGATACTTTTTTCCCAGTATCGGAGCCGATACTTTTTTTATCCCTCACATTTTATCAGTTTCAACACCTAGTAGGTACTGTGACAGTACCTCTAACTAGATTGCTGGGATCAACAAGGAAGTTGATGTACCACCACCTCCAGCTCACAGTGAGAATCCTCCATTTAGTCCTCCATTTAGTAGGAAGGGCCAACAAAATGTTAACCCAACCAAGCAACCAACCAACCCAACTCAATAGTGTTTTGGTTGGATTTTCTTTGTTCTTTCTTGTTTTCTGATGAGATTGTGCCGAATTAACGAAATAATGTCATGCCTTGTCTTGTCAATAAATTTGAAATTCAAGCGCCCAAACAAAAAAAGAAGTTTCAAATAAGAAAGAAGTGATTTATTGTATTGTTCGTTCTATAATATTATCCTAAAATAATTCTTCGATAGGCTGACGATGGTATTTTATATTATACCAATGCAGATGAAGTAAAAACGTGGGATGTGATATAATATTCACTGTCACGCTGATAGAGAGAGAACAAAAACGACATTTCCACCAATTTTTGAAAAAGTATCAAAAAGTATCGATAGTTTTTGAAAGTATCGTATCGAGACTTTTTGATACTCTTAGATGTATCGATACGATATATATATCGATACTTTTTGAAAGTATCGTATCGATACTTTTTGATACTTTTGGATGCATCGATACGATATATATCGATACTTTTGAAGTATCGGACATCCCTACTCGGAAGACTGCTGGGAGACATGCCCTCGCGGTTTGCTTGAAACAGTAACATACACAGCTGTTAAATGCGACAAGAATTTTGCGAATGCAGCTGCTATCCATTGACAAAGCAAATATAATTTACCCATTGAGAAAGCAAATATCATTATTTATTATTACCGGGTGGGGACAACCCGAGGTGGGCGTCGATATGACTGACATCTGAACTGGGACTGATTTACCCTAAAAATAAAAACAATTGACAGTTGGAATAAATGGCATTTCATTTCTTTCCAGCAGACCCACAACCTTGTGAGAAATTTGAAAATTGCTTTCAAAATGGGAAAGTGGCCTTCGGATTTCCCTTTCTGAGAACAATTTTCCATTTCTCACGAGGTTGTGGTTCGGCTGGGAAGAAATGAAATACTATTCCACATTTTCGTTAGTAATTTTTGCAATTCGCAACCCAACAAATTTTGCTTGTCGCGGTCGACATCTCGCACTATTTTTGAAAAAATAACACTGATAACGGTCGAGCGATATGATTGATGCACTTGACGGAGTTAGGTATAACGCACTACGATTTCGTAAATTTTTTGTAGGTTTTTACTGTTCGTTCCTAACATTTCTTGTATATTTGGACTTCTTTTTAAACAGAAAAAAAACTTGCATCTGTACTTTTTGAAACTAGAAGTTTTCATCTATACACCTCTCTATCGTTGAAATCCATCACATCATACACTGGAAAGCTAAAATCATTAAAAACTTTTCCCATGAACCCTCATGAAAATCAAGGTGGTTCGTCAGCTTAGATTTCAGAAAAAATCTTGCGTTTTACGAGATTTTGTATTTTCCCGTTTCTCACCATTGTACTGGAATTTTGTCCATAGTATTATATCTTTTACTCAATTTCCAGCCATTCTAAGATGCCTATCCAAACGGAAATTTAACCACCAATTTCAACCTTTATTTCTAGTGATTTGAATTTGATTATGATATTTAAACTGAGGTCGACATGACCATTTTAGTGACATAAGGTCGCAACATGTAAAATAAAATACTTAAACTTAAATGAAAAGGAGATTTTTGTTGCACATTAGTAGTCCTATAATAATTTATGTGCACCCTGTGCATTTCAAGTTTGATCAGTTATAAGGTACCTGACATAAATTAACCCCCGAAGGTATTGTTCAATCTGTATTTAGCCGCTACCTCGTAGTTAATGTATATATAGTTAACACATAGGTAATGTGGAAGCTTGTTCCGATAGGTCAACATCACAGGCATTCCACTAAGACTCACGTTACAGGTCATTAGGTGCTCGACAAACCCACAGTTCACTAGTTAATATATCTAAAGTATCAGCTATCTCTACATGAATACAACAGCTGAGCAAGCATACAGGCAGTTCAAGGATTTTGTTGCCGAATGTCAGTGAGGCTCTTATTTGTACGCGAAAGGGTCGGAATTAAAAAGTATAATAAAAAATTATTATAATTGTGGTGATCGGCTGGGGTTCACCACTTGTGAGTGGTTTTGGTGCCTGGGGTATGAGAGGGTGTGATGGAGGGTGAGCTATCGGATGATGTGCTCGGAAGGTTTCCACCACACCGGTTATATCTGAAGGTTTCACCAGGCAGGTTACACCACTCTACGAGATCTTTTATGACTGAGGTGCTCTGAAGGTTTCCACCACACCCGTTATACCCGAAGGTTTCACCAGGTAGGTTACACCACTCTACGAGATCTTTTATGAAGGAGGTGCTCGGAAGGTTCCACCACGCCAGTTATCCCACAAGGGCCTCACCAGGCAGGTTCCACCACTCTACGGGATCTTTTATGAAGGAGATGCTTGGAAGGTTCCACCACGCCAGTTATACCACAAGGGCCTTACCAGGCAGGTTCCACCACTCTACGAGATCTTTTATGAAGGAGGTGCTCGGAAGGTTCCACCACGCCAGTTATACCACAAGGGCCTTACCAGGCAGGTTCCACCACTCTACGAGATCTTTTCGAGGGAAGGAAGGTAGGGAGAGAGAGAGAGAGAGATAAGTCATCGACTTAGAGGAGTGCGCAGAATGAAGAAATCTGGTCGGGAGCATGGGTTATAATAGGGCTTGTTCCACCCTCCTCCGGCCTTACGACAGTCGTTAGAGACTGGTGGGGAGAGCCAGAGACTGGTGGGGAGAGCCGGCTGTGAACGTTCCCCGTCTCACGTAGACCTCTTCCTTCCACTTGGTTTATTGAGCGTAATCTAATATACAGGTCTGAGTGGTATGGGTAATCATTGCACACCCGAAATTTGCTGCACATTAGCTATTTGGTGTCAAAACACTTCGCTACGGCGCCGGCAATGTATGGTAGACTCTTAACAGGAACCGCTAATGACAGCTAATTTTGAGTCTTGATTTTCGGAGGTAGGTAGGGATGTATCGAGAGTAGTATAGACACAGTGAAACCCCTCTTAGTGGACAGTTAGGCCTTGGTCCTGGCGTACAGATAGGAGATTCAGTGTATTTGAACCCCTGTATAGTTATAGTGGACACTCTCTATAGTGGACGTGGACGTGGTTTCGTCATCCTGAACCACTCGCAGTGGGCAGTTGACCCGTTTAGACCTGTAGAAAAGTTTACATTATTTATTGATCTGACAGTTATTAATGAGATCATTTTGGTTCATTATTTTCAGTAATGAACCTACGGGATCGAGCATGAAAAAAAAATTAACCCCCCCCCACCCCTCAAAATTTGATGGTTTCCATTTCAATGTGTGCAGAATCCGAAAATGAACCAAAATTAATGAAATTTGGTTTGCAGGTCCCATTTGGGGTCTAGTTCGTTCACGTTCGGCGTTACTGTCAGTCATCTCTAAGGGGTGAAAAATAGTGGTTGAAATTTTCAGAACGCCGTAGCTCGAAAACTTTCAATAGAAGAGTATGGTTTTTTTACGTTTTTAAATTGATCTTGAACTAAAGAATTTCATGAGACCACCCGGAGCGTTGTACGAAGAGCCGTTCGTTTGCAACGAAAGGCTTCGTCAACATGATCGTGAATGAAACTGCGTAAGTTCGGCCCAGATGTCATTGCTTTATTATAATCCATAATCCATATATTATAATGCACCTGATTATGATCACGGACGGCTGTATGAAGTCGAGTTGGCTGTTCCACGATATTATTTCGTTTGAAGAATTCTTTTGGATTTTGTTGATAGGTACTTTTGTAACGTGAACAAACGTTATGCCTCATGAATAACAACAAATAATTAATTAATGAATTATTGAATCCTACGCATTTTTATGAAATTGCAATTCCCTGGCCGGCTCCAGTACTCGATCTAGGGGTTTCCTGGGGGAGGTAGATATTGACCACAGAAAACTGAGCTACGCGGAAGGGGCCGCGGGAATAATCAGGCAAATGATAAACCTTTGTGTAATAACTTGCAGAGTTTTCCCGTCAATAAATATAATCAATGCAAAATAGAATTCTTGAAGAAAAATAAAAACAAAAATCTGCCTATTTCCGAACTGTACTGCACATCCTTACGAGAGTTATTCGAAAAGGTATAAGATCCAAGAAAATAATTTAAGCCCGAATAAAACTCAAGCGCCTTCGAGTCACAGGGAAACGCCAAAGAATTTTCTTGATTTTGACAAATTTGTCGGGAGAAATTGAAACTTCGGAATTTTCTTGCCCATAGAAATGATGAATCCTTGCGAGTAATATTTTTGAAACTCACAGAGACGTTGTAAATGGGGGTTAAATGTGAATCCGGCACGAGCGCGAACTGAAAAACATCCTGACGGAATCTTTTTGTTATTTTCTACCGGGGAAAAACGTCCGGAAAAAAAAACGAGTTCCGGGAGTTTTAAGAGGCAGGTAGAATTCCGCCTGCCAACTTGAGCGATGCGAGTTCCCCACGCAAGGATGAAACTTGCGAAAAACTGCGTAGTTAAAAATGTAAGAGATGTTCATCTCCCGGGAGAGATGAGTTGGCTTTCAATTGTGCACGATAAGGCTTTTTATAAAGGGAGGAAGTCCTACTAATGGGAAGACGGGTTATTTACTGGGTCACCCATGGGGCGGGATTTTCACTAGGGATGGACAAACATAACGTAGAGTAATGCATGCAGAGTAGACGTCCCTTATATGGGACCACTCTCACTCATTGCAGATCGCCTGTAAGTAGGCATATACAGGGTGTATCACTTATGATCCGAAAAACTTCACCCACGTGTTCTACAACTAATTTCCAACAAAAATTGTCCAATAAAGTTTTTTTTGTAAACCACTAAAAACCTGAGTTTTTTCACTGTTGAGATTTTTTTCGTGTTTTCGACCTTTGGTCGCTGAAAAGGCCATAACTCCCTTAATATGAAGTGTAAAACCAAATCTGAGTACACTCAGTTGGAAAGATCGTTAAATTTCCCGTCTTTTCAGCCTCTAACAATAATTTTTTGAACGGAACTTGAGGGTGAAAAATGAGCCCGAATAGTTGATTTCGTCAAGTCTTGAAAACTGCCTGTTTTTCAAACGCTCATTAGTCCCTCATAATTCTGGTAATAAGTTATAGCCTGTACATTTAAAAAGTGCGCAAAAGCCTCAGCTTCCCAACGGTATTGTTTGGACTTACTCAAATTCGCCTCAGGGAAATCGCCTCATCAGACTAACTTTTCACATTGCACTTCACTTTATCTTTGACCATTAGTTTCCAATAGTTCCATTCCTTACCATACCACATCCACTAAACCATTAAATAATCTGTGAATCTACTGATAATAACTATCAGTAGGTAATTAATTATCAGATAATTACTGATAATAATTATCAGTAGGTAATAATCAGTAAGTAAGTAATTATTACTCATAATCCAATAAGATCCTGCCCGACCAACACTTCGTAAACAAACAGCACCCCACTAGGGATGGGAATCGATCTCCACCGATCATCGATTTTTCATAATCGATTGCGAAGCTCCGATTTTTTCCGATGATCGATTGTTAGGCCACGATGCATCGATGTTTTCTCTACAACCTTTTTTTCACAATACAATACACTTTACACAATACAATTTTCTAAAGCCGGGCTAATTCTCACACAGGAGAGAAATCGTTTGAAGGGGGACGTTCTGTCAAAACTCCTTTTTTGCAGAGTGCGCCCGAACATTATTTTTTTTGAACATCGGGGACAGACGCATGATTTTCCCCTACCTAATTATAGGGTTCTTTAATTAAATACATACGTTATTTTTCATGTTCTGTAGTATTTCTTTTTACCATGAATCTTTCAATGTTTGTTGCACATTTGGGTATTCTGCGGTTTCAAACGATTTCGACCAATTTTCCATTAAAAAAAATTGGGTTGAGACTGGACTGAATAAAAAAATCGACTAAAATCGTCGATGATCGATTATGGAGGCGCGATTAATCGGTGACATCGATTGTGGAGGCGCGATTAATCGGTGACATCGATTGTGTCCTTCCAATGTTACAATCGATGGCATAATCGATTGTGAGGGTCCGATGTCCCATCCCTACACCCCACTTGCCGGGCCACCTGTTGCACAGTCACTGCCGCCAACATTGCCTTGGATCTGCCGCGAAAATCCCCTAAAATTGTTGCCAACCTTTTGTTTGCATTTGCCTTTCTTGTTATATTAAAATTATTTATTGTTCATATAATTTATTGTAATTTATTATTAATTATGGGCTGATTTTTCTCTAATTGAGATACAATGTGGGTGCCTCGACGCGAGTATTTTGTGGAATGTTGGTACATTTCGGCATCAGGTTGTCACCATCAACAGGGAAACTTCCCTCCTGATTTTGTTTAGTGCATGCTGCATCGGACATTACTGTTTTAAAAAGCCAGCCAAGAGCCATCACCTGAAGTTATCCGTTTCCATCCGCGCTCCCATTCAAATATCAACCACTTCTCCCATTTGAGGTGACGATACCCATTGAGTGGTACACAGGCAAACCCAGAGTCGTCGGATCTCGGATCTTCTGTGATACTTTATTGCCTGGACCTGCACAATCCCTGGTTGACTTGCCAGTGCAGGATCCTGCTCTTGGTCCCAACAGCCTTCTGGTAAGGTGCACATACCTGTAAGTACCTACCAGTCAGTATTTCGGTACTTCTTCATTATCTGGTATACACCAAAAAAAATTCTCAAATTTTGATTAAATTATTTAATAACGTTTCTCAACAACAATTACCATTATCTCAAATACATCGATTGTTCAGTCAGACAAGACGGTGGGTGTACAAGAAGTTTAGTTCCCATTCCGCCGCTCGCATTGTCAAGCGATCTGGATGCTCTCTAGCGCTCGCATCTCAAAAAAGATAAACAATCCCAGAAACTATCCCGTGAATGAGCAGGTTGTTTGGGACTTCTGAATAGATGGTACAAGTATGCAATAGTTGTTTTGTTGTTGAGAAACGTTATTAAATAATTTAATCAAAATTTGAGAATTTTTTTTGGTGTATACCAGATAATGAAGAAGTACCAGTATTTATACTGTCACCTTCACAACTGGGTTCAGTATCTGCTTCAGCCAAATTCAACCAAGTACCTGCTTCACTCACACAGTACCTGCCTTCATATTCACCTCTACCTACCAGCACATCAGTTCCTACAAATTATCATTGTTATCTTTAGTGTTCACTCGTTATTAATTATTTATTCTTGTTACTTAGATTTCGTACATTAGCAAAGCACTCTATTTATTATTCAAGTGGCCACTATAGTAGGTAGGAAAAACCAACTGTTTATAATAGGTAGGTATCAGCACTCAGAGCCTTCCATTTGCTTCTCATTTTCCTCTAATAAATTAGGTACAATTATTAATTTTGTGTTATTTGAAGACACCTTATCACTATCATCTCATAACTGGTTGCAGCCTAGACACAGATCCTTATACAGTCCACTAAACCTCAGCGCCCTTGTCCAGTAAGTCCGCCAGTGTATTTCCTGGGATTACTTGGTGTAGGTATCTACCTACCTAACTATACCTTTACACAACCAGAGTGCAGGAGCATAGCTGTACCAAAACCAGCCTGCCCTGATCATCAAACAGGTATAGTCAGTTTTATTTTTTAGAGGGAACCGTTTTTGAGAAAATTGAGTTTGTATGCGAAAAAACGTGTGTTTTCAGGCACGTTTGAGGGGTTTTTCTTGGGGAAAAAACGCTGCAAAGTCCTTGTCACATGGATTTATTATTCTGTTGGACATACCTACAGAAATGTTGGCTGTTTATTTATTGTTTCTTTCATGTAAAATAATTGAAATAGCTATTTCTGGTTGGTTCTGGTGGTTTTGAATTAGGTACGCTCCTTTTTTTTAAAATTATCTTTGATCATTGATAGTGCCATTTAATCGTCTTGATCCACGTGTTGAAACTTTTTCTAGTGTCATTCTACAAACTGATGGTGATTTCAGACGATTTCCCAGGTTTTTGCCTCATAAAAAATCAATTTTGGGAGCTGATCATCTGGTACAACCTCAATTTTCCACTCCTTGGTCAAAATCGACTTCATATTCGGTCTTCTCGTCCCCAAAAACATGGAAAACGATACATCAAAAGCTCATGTTACCAACATGTTGCTAAAACGCAAAAAGTACCTATTTTTACACACATTTTCACTCATAACACCCCTGGGTATATTTCGATCGGGCTGAAATGTTTCGGGACACAACTAGGGCTCAAATGGAGCATGTGTGCGAAAGAACGAATTTTTTAGACCGAAAATGAAGCCTGTACACGTGATACGGCGGACGGCGGACGGACATTGCATTTTTGGAATCTACGCACCTTGAAACGGAAAAGAAAAAATTTTGAGGGGGTGTTATCAACATTTTTTGCTGAACCAATACATAGGTGTATTATTCACAGAATAATAAACCAAAAACTTGTGTTAAACAGACATATCCATGATCAGATGTTTTCCCTATTAAGGGAGAAATTTGGGGGCCAAAATTGGTGGAAACCATCAAATTTATGTAGGGAGGTATCACGTGTTTTTATTTTGAAGAATGATGGCTCTTTTGGATTTTGTTGACAGGTACCTACTTTCGCAACTTGAACAAACGTTATGCTTCATGAATAACAACAAATAATATTAATGATTGAATTATTGAATACTGCATTGTTATGAAACTGTAATTCCCTGGCATGCTCCAAACTCGATTTAGGGCTTTCCTCGGGGAAGCACGAGGGTAGGCATTGACCACAGAAAACACTGATCTACACTGAAGGTGCACCTATAGGTAAATAATAAACCGTTGTGTAATAATTTGCAGCTTTTTATTTTTATTTTTTGTGTCCATTCATAGCAGAGAACGATTTCCCACTTCGTTTGTTTTGTTTGTCGGACGATGGACTCTTTATTTAAGTTCACACCTGCCTACCGCAAGTTTTCCTTCACTCAGCCACCCTTCCACCTTTCTACGATCAGTCTGCGTCAGTCTCCTGGGACGGGCAGTGGTAGGTTTGCGGTCTGTGGTGGTTTTTCTACCAAATTCATCAAGAAACAATCATTTCTGCTTCCTGGACTGAATTATGTTGGTTTATTATTCTGTGAATAATACACCTATGTATTCGCTCAGCAAAAAATTTTTATAACACCCCCTCAAAATGTTTTCTTTTCCGTTTCAAGGTGCCTAGATTCCAAAAATGCAATGTCCGTCCGCCGTACGCCGTATCACGTGTACCGGCTTCATTTTAGGTCTAAAAAAGTCGTTCTTTCGCACACATGCTCCATTTGGGCCCTAGTTGTGTCCCGAAACTTTTCAGCCCGATCGGAATATACCCAAAAAATCGGAAAATGTGTATAAATCACAGAACAACCAACTCGACTTCATACTCCGCCAATATAATCAGGTGATCCCTACCAATGATTGGCCGTATTCACAAATTCCTATTGTGGGCGCGTCTCTGGTTACGACATTTGGTTTGAATTGTATACAATTTCATTCACACTGGAGTCGAAAATGCCTGTCGGTGCAAACTTCGGGGCCTTACTGTGAACGAACGGCTGGACGTACGATGCTCCGGATGGTCTTAAAAAACTCGCAAGTTCAAGAATTATTTAAAACCGTAAAAATATTTACGTAAAAAAATGGTATAGGCGTTTTGAAAATTTCAACCCCTATTTTGAACCCCTTAGAGATGACTCACAGTAACGTCGAGCTTCGAGGACCAACTAGACGCCGAACGGAACCTATAACCCGAATTTCATCAATTTTTTTTCATGGTAACTAAGAAAAGTGGCCCGTACGGCGTACGGCGGACAGACAGAAATATTTTTATTGCAGTTTTGGATTCTACATACCTTGAAACGTAAACCATCAAATTTTGAGGGGGGGTAAGAATTTTTTTTTTCATGCTCGATTCCAATGGTTCATTATTGAAAATAATAAACCAAAATAGGTACTTTTTGCGTTTTAACAACATGTTAGTAACATGAGCTTTTGAGGTATCTTTTTCCATGTTTTTGAGGACGAGAAGACCGAATATGAAGTCGATTTTGACCAAAGACGCGGAAATTGAGGTTTTACCAAAGGTTCAGCTCCCAAATTGGTTTTTTATGAGTCAAAAACCTGGAAAACTGTCTGAAATCACCATCAATTTGTACAATAACATTGGAAAAAGTGTAAACAGGTGAATCAAGACCATTAAATGCCACTACCAATGATCAAAGATGATCTTAAAAAAAAAGCGTACCTATTTCATGTTTTGGGGGCCAAAATTGGTGGAAATCATCAGAAATAGCTATTTCAATCATTCCACATGAAGGAAACAATACATTTAACAGCCAACAAAAATCTCTAGAACTCCAATAGAATAATAAACCCATGTGACAAGGACTTTGCAGCGTTTTTTTGTGTGTTTTCTCCTCGAATCGCCACGGAATATCCGCCGACAACCGCGTGAAGTGATACGGGCAATCGAAAACTACGCGAGTGCATCGATCGGCCCCTGTTGATCGATGATTGTTCAGTGCTGCCATTTGGGTTCTACCATTTTCATCAGGACTTCCTCTACTAAAGGTACGTGCTACTTTGTTATTTTGTGTTTGTCACAAGTAATATTCTTTCATCATCATAAAGCCAGGGGTAATAATTATGAAATATTTGAACCAACTTAGGTTATTGGAACTATTTACAGCAACAGTAGGTTTAGTAAATGTTTTTCATAGCAGGGATTTGTCTTTTTACAAATTGATGCAGTGCAGATCCTTAACAATGAGTCATCACCGGTCGAGGGGGGGGGGGGGGGTATGGGGGTGCTTCTATACTTTATTCCAGGTAATCCGGTCAACTATTGGTGGTTTTTGGAAATTCGATATCACATTAATGACCAATCCCAATCAAGTGAATAACAAACACATTAATAATTGGTACCAGTATCGATATTCCTGTAGAAGAACCTGTAAAAGACAATTTGATAGAGGTACCTAGGTACTGTAACTGAGATTTTTTTATGCAATATTATAACTATAATAGGTACATATAATGAGTTCATAAATATATATAATGTACATACCTAATATAGGTAAGTTAGGAAAACTAGTGACAAAATAACAATTCGGGCCAAAAATGCTAATAAAGCTTTTGAAAAGATTCGCTCACATCTAAATACGTGAGGCAGACCACAGAAGTACCTACGTAAATCGAATAATAGAATACTGGAAAAATTATTTAGCAGACAAAATTACGAAGCGTGATACTGAACTAATTTGTAGCTGTGTAGAATGTTTGGCCAACAGCAGTTTTACGCACCAAAAAAAAAACATACATCGAAGCCGATAATAATTATTACAAAATAATAGGTAATAATACCTTCATGATCTGGTGATAGATATTCTACTTGATCATGGTTGAAAATCTATTTTTTTCTGGTTGCTCATATTCAAGCACTACAACAGCGATGCTGATGCCATTCTATGTAATATTGCTTAGTACAGGAAACGGTGGCGAAGCAGTGTTCCGAGCGAAGAGGTCAGAAAAGGAGAATAGAAAGAAAACGCCATCGCCAAGAAAGGGCCAGAACTTCAATAGGGAACTTTCTCAATTTCCTCTGACCGATAAACTAAAGCTTCGTTCTCAGTGTGCGTTCTGCCAGTTCTGAACGGTTCTGGGCAAGCGCAGTCGAGTTTTGTCGTTCGCAGTGCCAGAACGCCCAGTTCCGGAACGCCGAGTTCTGCGTTCGCAGTGTTTTGCGAATCCAGTTCCGAACGGTTCTGACAGTCCCCGATGTTTTTCGGAACTGTCAGAACTGGAACAACAACGTAGGTGACGCATGCGCATTTATTTCATGCGCGGTTATTCCACTTCTAGTTCTGAAATCGTTCGCAGTGCAGAACGCGGTTCCTCAAGTTCCGGAACGTCCCGGGATTTTCCGTCCCAGTTCTTATGAGTTCGAGAACTGTCAGAACGCCCACTAAGAACGAAGCTTAAGTAGAATCAAAATATTAATCAAAAATGTCTTGATATTATGGTCAGAAAAACAAAAATGTTTGTTTGCCACCATTACGCAACAATTTTTCGGCTTCTGCATTAGGATTCAGGGCCTGGCACGACACTCTATTCCACTTTTCTAACCGTTTTAGTTTTCTGCGCGTTATGGCGAGGTATAATGAGTGTTAATAGTACCCTTCGTAAGAGTATTCATTGTCTGAACAGTCGCTATTGCCCAGGAGGGGCTCCAAGTTCTCGTTTGACAACTGTGATTCACCGTGCATGATGGTCCTGCAAATGAATGGAAATGAATGATTGAATGTGGTATTCCAGTAAACTGCTCCTTCCTGTAAAAGGCTCCTTTTCCCTACATCATTCTAGGTCTTCTCATAATAAAATCAATTACTGTAAGAACTCTGAAGAACGGAGGAATGTGGGTGGTGAAATAAAAACAGTTACTTTGTTATCATTTTATTATGGAATATTTAAATTTCCATATTTTTCTATTTTGTTGGCAATGTTTGTACAAACGGGTCCGACATGGAACTGTACGTTGTTCCGAGCAGCCGACTACAAGCCACCTTTTATATACAGGTATACTACCTACCTAACCTATGACATAAATATGAGGTTACGTGCTAATGAAGTTAGGTAGTACCTAATGTGCATAATGAAGGAATTCGCGATATATGTGGGAATGTCCATAAAAAAAGGAATTTATGTGATAGAAACTTTTGTTGTTAATGTGAAAGGATGCGTAAATAATAGGGGAATGTGAAGAAATGTGCACAGAGAAGGAATGCAGGTAGTAGTGACGGGTCCACTTAAGTACGATAAGAAGACGGAAATAATAACTTTGTCGTCTCATGCCAGAAAGCAGGAAAAGTTTTAGGGAATCACTTCCAGGTGACGAATAAGCAAAACATTCAATACCTAGTTGTTTAATACCTTGTTTTAAAATGTTAACGAAATAAAATAACTTACACTTCTACTAATAAAATTATAGTGTACACAATATCATCAGTTAAGTACCTAGTAGGTACCTATTTAATAAATTTTGTTACAGTTTTTTTTTTTCTTCTTCATATCTTGTTTGTAGGTACAACTTAAAAATTTAATAAAACCTGAACCAAAATAGTTAGAAAGGTATTTTTTTTTTTAAATGAACCAGTTTTGCAAGCTCTATGACGTAGGAACTCAAAACACTATCTTTTCCCAAGAGTTTAAAGTCAGCAACAGACCAACGCTACGAGCTGGTGTCCTTAAACTTTTGGTAAGCACTGTAGAGAAAAAATAATATTTGAAAATTCCAGTGATATTTATGCATTTCACAGAAAGCTGGTTTCAAAACCGCATGTTTTATTTTGCATAAATCTAAACAAATATTTTGGAGTTAGTTGCAAATTTCAAAGGTAAGTGCCTTGTTTCAGATATTCGGCAAAAAATTTTAAATATAAAATTGATGAAAATGAAAACAGGGAAAATATATATATATTTTTTTTAAGTCAATAAAAGCCAATATTTCTCCTTTCCTTTTCTTTATTACAAATCCTCTAATCGCACAAATAACAAATATACCGATTTATTAGGTAGGTATGAATAATATGGCATTCAGTTTTGGTATTTAGAAGGTGTTCTTGACTAAATTTATCTCGTTATTTTTATGAATCATTCAAAGGAAAAATGCCCCAAGGCGTTTATCCTTGGACTCCGACAATTGCGAAAATGGCATAGTTGGAGAGGTCGTTAGTAACGAAACAACTTGAAGTATGATTTCGTCCGAAGACCGATGATAATTAGGGGAACGTGAAGAAATGTGCACAATGAACGAATGCAGGTAGTGTCGGGTGTGACTGATGAAATTATATATACTTAAATGGGCATAAGTAATGAAGGCACAAGGCAGATGTATTGTAAATGATGAAAGATCGAAGAAGGTGAAGTTAAGAGTGTAGGTAAATGAAGTGATGAGGGATGTGAAGTGTACATAATTGCCTATTATTTAATGGAGGAATGATTGAAGAGATTATTTAATAATCTACTGTGATTGATCTATGTACTGCCGTCAAAAGGAAGCGCCTCATCTCAAAAATGTCCGAAAATGTGGTTTTCACGTATCCCCCCCCCTGATTTTGACATACTCTTTCCATTGGTGAAGTCAAACATAGAAAAATTCAGATTGGAAAGCGTCGAAATTATCACCCGAAAAACTGGAAAACTGTGGTGTTGAAAGGAAAAACGCCTCGTCTCATTCAAGTCGAAGGTAAAACGACTCAAGTACGGCACCATAAACTCCTCAAATCACCTCAAGTCGGTGAAAATCGAGATGAGGCGTTTCACCTTGAAAATATTTGCTTAATTACTGGGTCGAGCCATTTATCGTCAGATGAGCGAGACGTTGTTCCTTTGATTGCTATAGCAGCTGAGCCCACACGAGGTGTTCTTCGCGTGGTATTCCACTTATTAGTAATAAGAAGACTGAAATAATCGAACAACTGTCTTCTCATGCCGGACAGCATGAAAAGTTTTTGGGAATCGCTTCCACTTGACGAAGAAGCAAAAGATTTAGTAGTTGAAGACAATTATTTTAAAATGTTACCACAATTAAATTAATTACATTTCTATTAATAAAATTATAGTGTACACAAACATCATCAATTACGTAAGCACTATTTAATAAATTGCGTTACAGTTTTTTTTTTTTCATCATATTTTGTTTGTACAGTTATTTTGTTTAGTGATTTTCTTCCTGGAGGAATATCTATTTGAAGAAAATATAAATATATATTTGAAAGGAATATAGAGAAAAAACTAATATTTGAAAGTTCCAGTGATATTTATATTTTTCACATAAAGCTGGTTCCAAAACCTCATGTTTTATTTTGCATAAAGCTAAACGAATATTTTGGGGTTAGTTGCACATTTCAAAGGTAATAAATCGGTTTACGTTTCAAGGTTATGTAGAATCCGAAAATGCAATAAACAAATTTATTTTATTAGTTACCATGAACCGAAATTAATGAAATGTGGTTTGTAGGTCCCATTTGGGGTCTAGATGGGACAGGTAAATTGTTACACAAAGGTTCATTATTGGTAAATTACTATCGTATCTACGTAGAACGGGCATCTATACAGGTAAATTATTACACAAAGGTTTATTATTTACCTTATGCTTCGTGAATAAATACAAATAATTAATGATCCGGCGCATTTGTATAAAACTTCAATTCCCGGGCCGGCTCCAGTACTCCATTCAGGGCTTTTCTGGAGGGAGCTCGAGGGTGTTGACCACAGAAAACAGTCATCTACGCAGAAGGTGCATCTATACAGGTAAATAATAAACCGTTGTGTAATAATTTGCAGTGTTTTTCATTCCAACTTCAATTTCTCCACCGTATTGAAAGATACCAATATCGAGTAGGACCGTTGGAAAGCTGATTAAATGTCACAACTTTTATGAGATTCGGCAGTTCGCAGGATGTTTTCTGGAAGCGTAGGAAACCTTCAAACGAGTTTTCTACTTTTTTAGAAACTGTCAACTATAGAACGGCTATTAAGTTTCGCAGATGGTACTTAACCTACGAACGTACACATAAATATTATCTTACATGAACAACACGAAAATACACATATCTTACATGAAATTTAACGCTGATTCCGAAAATGAGGTCACAGGTTGAGATAAATTGAGGGAAAGTGGGAAAATTTAGGTTTCTATGACAAAAATCGTGGTTTTCTCGATAAAACATTTAAAACTGTATATTTATGGAACGGACTGGGATAGAGAGGTGCGGTTGAGGGCGTTCTACTTCATTTTTGGTCTTGTCCCACCCCCTTGAGTATTGTCATCTACTTGCAAGACTTCCTGTATAGAGAAGCACAATGTGGATTGTAGAAGAACTAGTAGAAGGCACGCATTTATTTACTTCCTTTGCTTGCTGAAACTTCCATACCTTGGGGGTAAATCTGAATGTTGTACACAGGAGGAATTATGAATATAGAGGGAAATCAATCATAAATAAAGACTTCAAATAAGATATATAACTTACTTGTAGAAACAACAAAAACTAAATTTAGAAAGGAAATCAGAAAGTACCTATACAATTAATAAAACATATAATCATTTCACTTCGCGAAATTGATAAGAATAACACATTAAAAATAAAGAAATAAAATTAGAAACAATATTATATGCTTAACCGTAAAACTGTATCCATAGAAAATGAGACACAAAAATAAAGTAATCCAATCGAATCACGACATGTCGGACCAACTTCACACTGGGCCACAGCGATGCAGTGTGATCCCACAGTCACTTCATTTATTTTTGAAAAATAATAAATATATTTTTATTATATAATAATATATTTATATATAATATATTTAATATTTATATATAATATATTTATTTATTATATAATAAATATAAATATATATTTTTTAAAAACTGCTTGGGAAATAAACTTTTATTTCATTTCAATTACGTAAGGGATTAAAATGATTAATTACATAATTGTATTATTCATACCCTTCATCGAAAATATTTTAGTTATTGTGCATTGAAAATATCAGTATTTAGTAGAAAAGGGTTGTGGAAATGTGTTCGAGATGGACCAGTAGGTAGTACGTGGTCCTTTCAGGGCCCGACCGCTTCGCACGACGACCGTCGGAATGAGGGCCCTTCTAGCCCTTCCAGAGGAGCAAAGAGACGGGAAAAGCCTCGAGAAGGGCGAAAAGGGGGACAGGTCGATCTCATTACCGGCCTCTGGTTTCACTCATCCTTCCTCCTGGTTGTACCGCCACTCCCCCCCATCAAAAACACGACCACCACCACCACCATTAAGGTGACACCCACCTTTTCTTCGTCATTTGGTGTGACCCCTGAGGTTACTACTACCTACCCTGGTACCTAGAAGAGACGGTAAGGCTGGGTTCACACTTGCGATTCCGGAAGCCGGGCCGAAGGCCCTTCGAAGTCCCGTCCTTTCACACAGGCGATTCTCCTACAACCTAGGGATGTCCGATACTTCGAAAGTATCGATACGATACTTTCAAAAAGTATCGATATTTTGAAGTATCGATACTTTTTCAAAAATGGGTGGAAATGTCGTTTTTGTTCTCTCTCCATCAGGGTGACAGTGAATATTATATCACATCCCACGTTTTTACTTCATCTACATTGGTATAATATAAAATACCTTCGTCAGCCTATCGAAGAATTATTTCAGGATAATATTATAAAATGAACAATACAATAAATCACTTCTTTCTTATTTCAAACTTTTTTTTGTTTGGGCGCTTTTTGGTTTATTATTTTCAATAATGAACCATTGGAATCGAGCATGAAAAAAAAAAATGCTTAACCCCCCTCAAAATTTGATGGTTTACGTTTCAAGGTAAGTATGTAGAATCCAAAACTGCAATAAAAATATTTCTGTCTGTCCGCCGTACGGGCCACTTTTCTTAGTTACCATGAAAGAAAATTGATGAAATTCGGGTTATAGGTTCCGTTCGGGGTCTAGTTGGTCCTCGAAGCTCGACGTTACTGTCAGTCATCTCTAAGGGGTTCAAAATAGGGGTTGACATTTTCAAAACGCCTATACCATTTTTTTACGTGAATATTTTTACGGTTTTAAATAGTTCTTGAACTTGCGAGTTTTTTAAGACCATCCGGAGCGTCGTACGTCCAGCCGTTCGTTCACAGTAAGGCCCCGAAGTTTGCACCGACAGGCTTTTTCGACTCCAGTGTGAATGAAATTGTATACAATTCAAACCAAATCTCGTAACCAGAGACGCGCCCACAATAGGAAATTTGGCGGAGATGAAATCATTGCTAGGGATCACCTGATTATATTGGCGGAGTATGAAGTCGAGTTGGTTGTTCTGTGATATTATTTCATTTGAAAAATGATGGCTCTTTCTGAGTTTGTTGGTAGGTAGTGAAACTTGAACAAACGTTGAAGTATTATTGATGGGTAAATTATTACTACGGTAAATCATTACTCAACGGTAAATTATTACACAACGGTTCATTATACCATCTACGTAGAAGGGGCTGGAGTTTGTTGGTAGGTACTTTCGCAACTTTTTTCACTCCTCATCAACAATTTCTTTTCAGAACTTTATTATGTGTGTTTCTTTTTGTTAGGTACTGTTTGTCATCGGCAGAATTATTTTAGCAACATTTAACTCGTGATTTAGGTAGGTACCTAGTAACGAGTACGGGGTTAGGTACTAACCTACGGAGGGTCTGCGATCTACATAATATGTATAGAATAGTACATCCATGCTCCTTCCCGCTTGTTTCTGTCGGCATACTCTTCAATGCCCTTATCCCATATCGTTGGGAACCTTTTCAGTGTAAAACACACCAGACATTTTTGTTTATTTTCAAAATATTTTGATTTTAAAACAGAACAAAATACAGATCTTCACACAAACACGAATTTCGTTTCAAGCGAAGTGCCTACCTACTGGAGTGTTGAAAGTAGGAAGGGACACGGGTGGGGGGAAGAACAATGGGCTTTGGGAATCCCGAGTCTGAATGGTCAGTGCCCTCCCTAACGAGTTCCGACGCTCGCTTTTCAAAACAGAATCAAGCGCTCGAAGGGGACAGGCTACTGTTTTTCGAGCACCCGGCTTCCAGGCTGAATGAAACTTCTGAAGCTTGGATTCTGGAATCGGCCTAACGCCAGGTTCACACTTGCGATTCCAGAAGCCGATTCCAGAATCCAAGCTTCAGAAGTTTCATTTTGTTATTCGGACCCTTCAAACTGCGAATTCCCGTAGCCTGGAAGCCGGGTGCTCGAAAAACAGTAGCCTGTCCCCTTCGAGCGCTTGATTCTGTTTTGAAAAGCGAGCGTCGGAACTCTTTAGGGAGGGCACTGACCATTCAGACTCGGGATTGCCAAAGCCCATTGTTCTTCCCCCCACCCGTGTCCCTTCCTACTTTCAACACTCCAGTAGGTAGGCACTTCGCTTGAAACGAAATTCGTGTTTGTGTGAAGATCTGTATTTTGTTCTGTTTTAAAATCAAAATATTTTGAAAATAAACAAAAATGTCTGGTGTGTTTTACACTGAAAAGGTTCCCAACGATATGGGATAACGAATTTGGTTTATAGGACGCACCCACATTCTACGATTTCGATGACGTTTTCACGTATTTTGTTTAAAAGCCAAAAACTCGCTACTTCTAATTCGTCTATACTTGATTTCGATCAGCCACAATCTGAATCCAATGGAGGGTACAAGTATGTTATAGCCCCGCCAATATCGATTGTATCGATTATCTCAAATACATCGATCCTTGTGGTATCGATGACGGCTCAATATGGCGTCCCGATGCCTACATCCCGGGTGCCGATATCAACTTTCAAAATGAATACGGGAAGACCATTGTAAGGGCACCAAAAAATAAGAGTGACTATAACATACTTGTACCATCTATTCAGAAGTCCCAAACAACCTGCTCATTCACGGGATAGTTTCTGGGATTGTTTATCTTTTTTGAGATGCGAGCGCTAGCGAGCATCCAGATCGCTTGACAATGCGAGCGGCGGAATGGGAATGGGAACTAAACTTCTTGTACACCCACCGTCTTGTCTGATACACGTCATTGATACCACAAGGATCGATGTATTTGAGATAATCGATACAATCGATATTGGCGGGGCTATAACATACTTGTACCCAATGGAGAAATGACATAGCCCTGTAAAGGGACTCCCCGGCCCTGCTTGCAGGTTGAGGGAGATGGCAGAGCAGCTGGTGGGAGAATCGCCTGTGTGAAAGGACGGGACTTCGAAGCGCCTGGAAGTGCGATTCCGGAATCGGCTTCTGGAATCCCTCAAATTTTTTTCTTTTACGTTTCAAGGTGCGTAGATTCCAAAAATGCAATGGCCGTCCGCCGTATCACGTGTACCGGCTTAATTTTCCGTCTAAAAAATTCGTTCTTTCGCACACATGCTCTATTTTGGCACTAGTTGTGTCCCGAAACTTTGCAGCCCGATCGGAATATACCCAGGGGTGTTATGAGTGAAAATATGTTTAAAAATAGGTACTTGTTGCGTTTTAGGAACACGTTAGTAACAAGAGCTTTTGAGGGATCGTTTTCCATGTTTTTGGGACGAGAAGACCGAACATGAAGTCTTTTTTTACCAAAGAGTGGAAAATTGAGGTTCTACTAAATGTTCAGCTGCCAAAATTGATTTTTCATGAGGCAAAAACCTGGAAAATCGTCTGAAATCACCATCAGTTTTTATGATAACACTAGAAAAGTGTCATCTCGTGGATCAAGACGATTAAATGGCACTACCAATGATCAATGATAATTTGAAAAAAAAGGAGCTTACCTACCTAATTTGCGTTTTGGGGCCAAAATTGGTGGAAACCATCAGAAATAGCCATTTCAATCATTGCACATGAAAGAAGCAATAAATGAACAGCCAACATTTCTGTGGGTATGTCCAATAGAATAATAAACCCATGTGACAAGGACTTTGCAACGTTTTTTATTAGTCAAAAACCTGGGAAATTGTCTGAAATCACCATAAATTTTTATAATAACACTAGAAGTAGTGTCAACAAGCGAATCAAGACAATTAAATGGTACTATAAATTGGACCGCGTTATGCAAATACCTCCTAAGCGACAGCAAAGCTTTTTTTAGGAAATCGCGAAAAAAGATTTAGACCGACTGTTACGTTTGGAGAGCGTTGTTTTCGGCCGATTTTAACGTAACTTCGTAGTAACGTAAACTTTGGTGTGCTGATAGCGTCGAAACAAAAAAAAATCCAAAAAACCAGCCCATCTAGCAGTATTGTCGCTTAATAGCTATTTGCAAAACCAAAAAGTGCTAAAAGCTAGCTACGCAAAAGCCAAACAACCGCCAATTTGTCGCTTATTAGGTTATTGCATATCTATATTCAACTAAAAAATGAAAAACCAAGACGACTAAGCGCCAGCCCTTCACATCATTTTACACACTGTACATTTTACACAAATGCATAATGATATTTATCATCGTTTTATTACGTATAACTCTTTAAAAAAAATTTCCCTGTTCTCTTCATCTGCCTACTATTTTGAATGGCCACACAATGGGGATGGAACATTCAGGTCAAGTTGTTCTCTTTGAATGTCTTATTAGATAATAAAGAGTGAAAAATATGAACACTTGTGGATATATTTTCCATTTTAAATAAATAAATAATTTATTGTAATACGAGCACTTATTATAATAAAATATGAACACCGGAGAATATTAAAAAGGAATGTGTGGGGTATCAAATTTGTCAGGCTATGGTTGATGAATACAGCCAAAGACTATGGTCAATAAATGTTTCACTCTTCTTCTATTTCAAAATCCAGCCGCCCATTGAGTCCATCTATATCGTCCTCTATGTCTTCTCCGGAAATCAAAGTTGTATAAAATGGCTGGTCTACTTTGGGAATGAGATGCAGCATGCTTCGCAAGTCATTCAACATGGGTTGTGACACGCATTTCCCATTCGGCCATAGTGGGTCTAGTGGAGTCAAATATATTGAAGTTTGAGGCGCGGGTTTTTGAAACCCCTTTCTTTATATTTACTTCCTGTCCTGGTTCATCGAAGGACTTTCTAAATACAATATTGAATGGGAGATCTTTGTTTATTTCGATCTCCCGTGTTTGCAGCCAGCTCACTAAACTACGAGATACGCAAAACGCTGCAAAGTCCTTGTCACATGGGTTTATTATTCTATTGGACATACCTACAGAAATACTGGCTGTTCATTTCTGTTTCTTTCATGTGAAATAATTGAAATAGCCGAAAAAGCTATTTCTGATCCACAATTTTGGCCCACAAAACACGAATTAGGTACGCTCCTTTTTTTTTTTTTTTTCCATATTATTTTTGATCATTGGTAGTGTCATTTAATGGTCTTGATCCACATGTTGAAACTTTTTCTAGTGTAATTATACAAATTGATGGTGATTTCAGGCGATTTTCCAGGTTTTTGAGTCATAAAAAAATCAATTTTGGGAGCTGAACGTTTGGTAGAACCTCGATATTCCACTCTTTGGTCAAAATCGACTTCATATTCGGTCTTCTCGTCCCCAAAAACATGGAAAACGATAACTCAAAAGCTCATTTTACTAACATGTTACTAAAACACAAAAAGTACCTATTTTTATACACATTTTCACTCATAACACCCCTGGGTATATTCCGATCGGGCTGAAAAGTTTCGGGACACAACTAGGGCCAAAATGGAGCATGTGTGCGAAAGAACGAATGTTTTAGACCGAAAATGAAGCCTGTACACGTGATACGGCGGACGGCTTACGGCGGACGGACATTGCATTTTTGGAATCTACGCACCTTGATACGGAAAAGAAAAAATTTTGAGGGGGTGTTATAAAAATTTTTTGCTGAGCGATTACATAGGTGTATTATTCACAGAATAATAAACCAAAACCTTATTAAGATACAGTGAAATAGGGCGCTCGCAGCTGTTCCAGGGAAATAGATACGTAAATCCAAACTAACAACCAATTCATGTGTCGTTTGTTTGGTAATTGCATAACTTTTCTCATGGTTTGGCGCTTAGTAGGTAATTGCGAAATTCAAAATGCCTTTTGGTTTATTATTCTGTGAATAATACACCTATGTAATCGCTCTGCAAAAAATTTTTATTACACCCCCTCAAACTTTTTTCTTTTCCGTTTCAAGGTGCGTAGATTCAAAAAATGCAATGTCCGTCCGCCGTACGCCGTACGCCGTCCGCCGTCCGCCGTCCGCCGTATCACGTGTACAGGCTTCATTTTTGGTCTAAAAAAGTCGTTCTTTCGCACACATGCTCTATTTGGGTCCTAGTTGTGTCCCGAAACTTTTCAGCCCGATCGGAATATACCCAGGGGTGTTGTGAGTGAAAATGTGTGTAAAAATAGGTACTTTTTGCGTTTTAGCAACATGTTGGTAACATGAGCTTTTGAGGTATCGTTTTCCATGTTTTTGTGGACGAGAAGATGGAATATGAGGTCGATTTTGGGCAAGGAGTGGAAAATTGAGGTTGTACCGGAAGTTCAGCTCCCAAAATTGATTTTTTATGAGGCAAAAACCTGCGAAATCGTCTGAAATCACCATCAATTCTTAGAATAGCACTAGGAAAAGTTTCAACACGTAGATCAAGACGATTAAGTGGCACTACCAATGATCATGGATAATTTGAAAAAAAAAAAAGATCGTACCTACCTAATTTGTGTTTTGGGGGCCAAAATTGGTGGAAACCATCAGAAATAGCTATTTCAATTATTTCACATGAAACAAACAATAAATGTAGGTACAGCCAACATTTCTGTAGAATAATAAACCCCATGTGACAAGGACTTTGCAGCGTTTTTTAGTGAATGTCGCTTAGTATATTAGGAAATGGTTCATTTTATAACAAAAAGAGGGCGCTAATACCCAAAGAAATCGATTCTACTCGGCGAGACGAATCCAACGATACCAAAAACTCGATTTTGGAAATTTTGTCACTTAAGAGGTATTTGCATAACGCGGTCCAATTATCAAAGATATTCTGTTTAAAAAAAGCCGAGCCCCCCCGAGCCCGTGTTTTTGGGAGCCAAAATTGGTGGAAACCATCAAAAATAGCCATTTCAATCATTGCACATGAATGAAGCAATAAATGAACAGCCAAAATTTGTGTAGGTATGTCCAGTAGAATAATAAACCCACGTGAAGGATTTCCGGGTCAAATTCAAGAATTTCAGTCTCAAATTCGAGGATTTTTGTTTCTTTTTCAAGAATTTTCCTTCCAAACTGAAGGATTTCTATTTCAAAGTCAAGGATTTTAGTCTCAAATTCAAAAAATTTCCTTCCATATTTAAGGAATTCCTTTTTAATCTAAGGATTCCAGTTTTAAATTCAAGGATTGCAGTTTCAGATTCAAATATTTCTGTTTTGCGATCCAAGGATTTCCTTTTCAAATTTAAGGATTCCAGTTTTTATTCAAGGTTTTCGTTTTAAAATTCAAATCGTTCCGTTTCAAATTCAAGGGTTTCCCTTTTAAATTTAAAGATTTCCGTTTCAAATCCAAAGATTTCCTTTTCAAACTCAAGGATTCCCGGTTTAAATTCAAGGACTTTGAAATTCAGATGAGTGATTGTTCATTTACAATGTAATCGCCACCCAGCTACCTCAGTGTTTGATCAATATATCGCTAGTGCATCGCGGCCAGTGTAATTAATTGGAGAGTTGATTGTATGATTTGAATGTGATTAGCCATGTGGCATATCTGTGGTTTTGCTGTCCTTTCCATCACATGTAGGGACATCGTGTATCGTCATATAGATATTTATCCATTATAATAATTTATATTAGAAGATAATTTTTGTAATTACTTATTGTAGATAATTTATTGCAATTATTTATTGTAATTGCCAGTCCGTAATGAAAAGTTCATTTCAATCTATCGAATCGAAATCTTGAAATCTTTTTTTGTAGGGCAATGTAGGCCAGTTACAGTGGAGTCTATATTTTTATTATTACAATAGTACCTATGCAATTTTTAATAACCACAAAATTTTGGGCAAAAGAGTAGGTATGGTAGGGGGGTAAAATGGGGTAAATCAGGACAAAAAAAGCAGTTAATCCCTACTATATTATAAAAACGGATCTCTGTGAGTCTGTCTGTGTGTCTTACTATGCACGGCCAAACGGCTCGACGGATATCGACCAAATTTGGCACGAATATCCAGTAGGCTCCCAAGTTGTGCAACGTCGCATTTCTAATTCCCTGACCATAGCGGAACTATGGTCGACCATGGTCAACTTCGTTAATTGAAATGGTAACCCCTATTTTTTATCGCGTATTCGTAATCTACGTGAAATTCTATCTACGATCGACCCTTCGGACTACCCCCGCGGTCGACCTTAGCGCATCCATGGGCCCCTCCATGGTCGAATCCCGAATTGCTCAACGGATATCGACCAAATTTGGCACCAATATCCGGTAGCCTCCCAAGTTGAACGTAGGCGCATTTTTAATTCCCTGACCATAGCGGAAATATGGTCGACCATGGTCAACTCCTGAATGGCTTGACGGATTTTGATAAAATTGGGCACAAATACCCGGTAGGGTATGGGATTTTTCCGTCGTTTGTTGGTTCCACGATACTGCGTACAGCGAATCTCGGATAGCGAGCGAAGCGAGCGGTCAGGCTAGTATTATTATAAAAAGGGAGCTACGGAGGGACTGTGATCTATACAGAAGGGATATCTACCTATGTACAGAGAGCTGTGATTGTAACAGAAGGGTTACAGAATATACAGATAAATATACAGAAAAATTGGAAAAATATTCATGAATTAAACATTTTGACGAATTGCAACAGATACGAACTAAATCACTCGCGAAGAAATCGTGGAAACCCATTTCACAGAAAAAAAACCACAGTCATGCAGCATGGCTATAAGAGCGAATTTTCGAAGAAATAACTGATTTGATATAAAATGTGATCTTTGGGATATCCCATTCAAATATGGGCAATCTTAAACTTATTGGGTAATTATAGGTATTCAAGTATGACGCTATTCGGTTAATTCGATATGCATCAAATATGGGCATACCTACGTAACAAATTTTTTGTTCCATTTTTTGCCGAGTAACACCTCGGTTTGTAGATTTTCCAACGCTGAACACGATGGTGAAGTCAGAATTGCGATATCCCATTCCGTTATCAGATTAGAGCAGACGAACCAGGAAGAACATCTCAAGAAATAACCACGTTCCTTCATCTTCAAAGTGCTCCAGTTTGAGAACGGAATGAGATATCGCAATTCTGATTTCACCATCGTGTTCAGCGTACAAAAACCTTTAAAATGAGGTGTCACTTGTCAGACTTTTTCATTATGGGAATTTATGGGTAATTTTTCCCCCATAAAACTCCCCCTTAGAGTGACCCGATTCTGCCCATCTACGAACGTAGCCTGTCGATTGCCAAGACAGATTTTTCGTGCAAATTTGAACTTTTTATCTCAATTCTTTCTAGAGTTATCGTCTGGAATGACACATACATATATAAATATATAAATATATATATAAATATATAAATATATAAATATATAAATATATATATATATATACATATAATTTTTGGTGTCTTTCGGCAGTGAATTCAGGATGGTCTGAAACGGATTTTGGTATAAAAATCTGTCGGAAATTCGAGTTTTAAAAATGTTGGACCGAGAACAATAGCTTCCTTTTCTTCGAAAATTCGCTAATTGAGTTATTGAAAAAACAGTCTATTTCCACTAATACACGAAAAAAACGCAAAAAACACTGTTATATCGGTTTCGGTGATCAAACCTTCGTCAGTAACAAACAATAACTGAAGGCGCATTGGAGAGGTGACCTTATAAATAGTCAAAAAGTGAAATGTGGTCGATTGGGATTGGTTGTGAAGAAGAATGGTGAAGGGAACAGAGGGAGGGTGGTCGAATCTGATTGGTTGTGAAGAAGAATGGTGAAGGGAACAAAGGAAGGGGGTCGATTCTGATTGGCCCAGGAAGAGAATGCCAAAAAGTGAAAGGACCATAAAGTGAAAGGTGGGGGGGGGGGTGGAACCAAGCTGGTACAGAAATTAACGCAATAATGGAGAAAAACTTAAAGGAACTACATCATTCAAAGATTTACCCAACCTATCACTCTTAATAATTTCGAATTTTCCAAGTACATCCAACATGCTCCCTTTTGGGCAAAAATGAAGATATTCAATGAACTGCCTGTCTGCAAGATCAAAATTGAAGCTATGACTGGATTCATTCAAATGACGTGGAAAGACCGAATCACCCTTATCCCTGAAATCTTTTTCATGTTCCTTTATTCTTTCTCTAAACTTCCTACCGGTTTGACCACAATAGTCAAGTCCACAAGAACACTTTAATTTATAAACACCACTATTATCTTGAACATTATTTTTATCTTTAACTGAACTTAATGAAGATCTGAGATTATTTTTAGTTTTATATCCTACTTTGAACCCTTTAGAAGTTAATATTTTACCAATTTCATCCGAAATTTTTCCGTACTGATCCAAATCTTTTGCTCAGTCGTAGCTTCCCTAACTAGGTTTGCAACTCCTTCCCTACTCTTTTTTCTAAGAACCCTATTCCATATTGTATCAATGAGATCTCCCACAACTTGCAACAGCTTATTTCACCAAAATTCTCTGAAAGACAGGGAATGTTCTAAGTACTCTTGAGAATGGTTCGATGATAATCAATCAACGTTGATTTCTAAGCATGTGAGGCGAACAATATTTAATGTATTTTGAAGAATTTAAAAAAAAAATCATTATACCGACCCAAGTCATGGCAGGACAACAGGGTGTTGATGGGCCACTGATGAAATTTTTTACTGCAATACTTCGGTTCCTTTGCCCTCTCAATATTTCACAGGCCTTTTTATCGACAAATCCCCGCGTTGGCCCGTCGTCCGAGAGGTTTTTCTCTCGGTCGGGTGCCACATCTGGGACAAAAAGGCGACTGAAGGGCTGAGGACGAGGGGAGGCCGTAGATATCAACACTCGACTCCACCGAGCGACGAGTGGGCACTCGTGCGATTGATGGCCGAATGCATTGTCCCACTCGCGCAGGAGATGAACTCGTATTGGGGGAGGCTGCAGGCTGATGAGCGGATCGCAATATATCGACAGATGCGACCTGGTCGATTTCCAACGCGGAAAACAGTCGGTACGACACTCGGTGAAAACATTATATTTCCCCCTCTTACCAAGGTGTGGTATATTGTATATCTATACAATATCCTACTCCTACACGTATCTGACCTACTAAATATATAAAGATATTTTGAACAATATGATCCTTAAATAACACCAACAACCATAAGAATAATATTAGGTACCTCCCAAAACCAGCCTTGTAGTATAAATTTACCAATATCCTACTCCTACACGTATCTGACTTAACAAATGTATAAATATATTTTGAACAAGATGATCCTTAAATAACACCAGCAACCATTAATAAGAATAATATTAGGTACCTCCCAAAAGCAACCTTGTTGTAAACATTTACCAATATCCTACTCCTACACGTATCTGGCATAATAAAATATATAAAGATATTTTGAACAATATGATCCTTAAATAACACCAGCAACCATAAGAATAATATTAGATACCTCCCAAAACCAACCTTGTTGTAAACATTTACCAATATCCTACTCCTACACGTATCTGGCATAATAAAATATATAAAGATATTTTGAACAAATGATCCTTAAATAACACCAACAACCATTAATAAGAATAATATTAGGTGTATGTGCGGCGCGGTAAGTACAAATTGATTAAGAAGGACCAGCTGCCCCGAACAGCAAAATACAGGGAAAATAAAATGTAGGTAATAATCAAAATAAATATTACTCACCTTTTCTGTGGTAGTGATAATATGCGACGTGTCTAAATACCTGTTTATGGTGGGGTAGTAGGTAGGAATGGAAAAGGAAATTAGAGGGTTTCCCTACCTATTTCCCGAGACACGCGGTATGAAATTGTACGAATTTTCCTTCGATAGGCGACGGTTTACAGCGGGGTGAGAATCGGAATTCACTCGCGGTGCGCACTGAATTTTTCTCTTAATGCGGGTTGAAATTGTGGTTTTGCGGGAATACCAAAGCGGAGAAATAGCGTTACTGTCCGAACTTGACGGTAAGAACGATAGATGCGGAGTGACTAGACGAGGAGTGGGTGGGAATGAACGAAGAAGGCTAGCTCTTAAAGGCGAGAGGCGAAAGATCAGCGATAACTGTGGTAAACAGAATTATCTTTCACTAAGCAGCGAGTAAAATCACAACTTCGTTCATCCATTAGGTACCTCCCAAAAGCAACCTTGTTGTAAAAATTTACCAATATCCTACTCCTACACGTATCTGGCATAATAAAATATATAAAGATATTTTGAACAATATGATCCTTAAATAACACCAACAACCATAAGAATAATATTAGATACCTCCCAAAACCAACCTTGTTGTAGTAAACATTTACCAATATCCTACTCCTACACGTATCTGGCATAATAAAATATATATAAATATATTTTGAACAATATGATCCATAAATAACACCAACAACCATAAAAATAATATTAGGTATGTACCTCCCAAAAGCAACCTGGTTGTAAAAATTTACCAATATCCTACTCCTACACGTATCTGGCATAATAAAATATATAAACATATTTTGAACAATATGATCCATAAATAACACCAACAACCATAAAAATAATATTAGGTATGTACCTCCCAAAACCAACCTTGTTGTAAACATTTACCAATATCCTACTCCTACACGTATCTGGCATAATAAAATATATAAACATATTTTGAACAAATGATCCTTAAATAACACCAACAACCATTAATAAGAATAATATTAGGTACCTCCCAAAAGCAACCTGGTTGTAAAAATTTACCAATATCCTACTCCTACACGTATCTGGCATAATAAAATATATATAAATATATTTTGAACAATATGATCCTTAAATAACACCAACAACCATAAGAATAATATTAGGTACCTACCTCCCAAAACCAACCTTGTAAAAATTTACCAATATCCTACTCCTACACGTATCTGACCTAACAAAAATATTTATAAACATGTTTTGAACAATATGATCCTTAAATAACACCAACAACCATAAGAACAATATTAGGTACCTCCGAAAACCAGCCTTGTAGTAAAAATTTACCAATATCCTACTCCTACACGTATCTGGCAAAATAAAATGTATAAACATATTTTGAACAATAATATATATTATGATCCTTAAATAACACCAACAACCATAAGAATAATATTAGGTAGGTACCTCCCAAAACCAGCCTTGTAGTATAATTTTACCAATATCCTACTCCTACACGTATCTGATCTACTAAATATATAAACATATTTTGAACAAATGATCCTTAAATAACACCAACAACCATAAGAATAATATTAGGTACCTCCCAAAACCAGCCTTGTAGTATAAATTTACCGATATCCTACTCCTACACGTATCTGACTTAACAAATGTATAAACATATTTTGAACAATATGATCCTTAAATAACACCAACAACCATAAGAATAATATTAGGTACCTCCCAAAACCAGCCTTGTAGTATAAATTTACCAATATCCTACTCCTACACGTATCTGACTTAACAAATGTATAAATATATTTTGAACAAGATGATCCTTAAATAACACCAACAACCATAAGAATAATAATAGGTACTTCCCAAAACCAGCCTTGTAAAAATTTACCAATATCCTACTCCTACACGTATCTGGCAAAATAAAATATATAAACATATTTTGAACAATATGATCCTTAAATAACACCAACAACCATAAGAATAATATTAGGTACCTCCCAAAACCAGCCTTGTAGTATAAATTTACCAATATCCTACTCCTACACGTATCTGACTTAACAAATGTATAAATATATTTTGAACAAGATGATCCTTAAATAACACCAACAACCATAAGAATAATAATAGGTACTTCCCAAAACCAGCCTTGTAAAAATTTACCAATATCCTACTCCTACACGTATCTGGCAAAATAAAATATATAAACATATTTTGAACAATATGATCCTTAAATAACACCAACAACCATAAGAATAATATTAGGTACCTCCCAAAACCAACCTTGTAAAAATTTACCAATATCCTACTCCTACACGTATCTGGCAAAATAAAATATATAAACATATTTTGAACAATATGATCCTTAAATAACACCAACAACCATAAGAACAATATTAGGTACCTCCCAAAACCAGCCTTGTAGTAAAAATTTACCAATATCCTACTCCTACACGTATCTGGCAAAATAAAATATATAAACATATTTTGAACAATATGATCCTTAAATAACACCAACAACCATAAGAACAATATTAGGTACCTCCCAAAACCAGCCTTGTAGTAAAAATTTACCAATATCCCTCTCCTACACGTTGAACAATATTATCCTTGAATAACCCCAACAACCATAAAAATAATATTAGGCACCTCCCAAAATCAACCATGTTGAACAAATTTACCAATATCCTACTCCTACACGTATCTGACCTAATAAATGTATAAATATATTTTGAACAATATGATCCTTATTAAATAACACCAAAACCATAAGAATAATATTAGGTACCTCCCAAAACCAGCCTTGTTGTAAAAATTTACCAATATCCTACTCCTACACGTATCTGACCTAATAAATGTATAAATATATTTTGAACAAGATGATCCTTAAATAACACCAACAACCATAAGAATAATATTAGGTACCTCCCAAAACCAACCTTGTTGTAAACATTTACCAATATCCTACTCCTACACGTATCTGACCTAATAAATGTATAAATATATTTTGAACAAGATGATCCTTAAATAACACCAAAACCATAAGAATAATATTAGGTACCTCCCAAAACCAACCTTGTAAAAATTTACCAATATCCTACTCCTACACGTATCTGGCAAAATAAAATATATAAACATATTTTGAACAATATGATCCTTAAATAACCCCAACAACCATAAAAATAATATTAGGCACCTCCCAAAATCAACCATGTTGTACAAATTTACCAATATCCTACTCCTACACGTATCTGGCAAAATAAAATGTATAAACATATTTTGAACAATAATATATATTATGGTCCTTAAATAACACCAACAACCATAAGAACATGGGAGATATTAGGTACCTCCAAAAATCAACCATGTTGAACAAATTTACCAATATCCTACTCCTACACGCATCTGACCTAATAAATGTATAAATATATTTTGAACAATATGATCCTTAAATAACACCAAAACCATAAGAATAATATTAGGTAGGTACCTCCCAAAACCAGCCTTGTAAAAATTTACCAATATCCTACTCCTACACGAATCTGACATAGTTAATATATAAACATATTTCGAAAAATATGATCCTTAAATAACATCAACAACTATAACAATAATATTAGGCACTCCCAATACCAGCCTTGTACAAATTTGTAAAAACAAAACGCCAAAAAAATCTCCGAAATAGGATTGATGGGATATCCATGTTGCCGATGCTTGGCACTTCGCCGTTGGATGAGCATAAGCCGATGTATGACTTTCAAAATGTTAAAAACTTGTTATTCGTCTGTATTTATTCAAAGTCGTTCGTTTCATTGATATCATATCATAATAGGTACCTACCTGGTTCTGCAGACATCCCGCTACCCTAACATGGCAATGTTGCATCGGTTCGACAAAATTGTATTAGGTACCTACCGTATTATCCTTTTATGATGCATGTTAAGACATAACTGACGCGAATCCATGGTTAATTCGATCTCTTACCAGTTTAAGGATTCATATTTTCGACGAGCTGAGTGAGAAAAGCCGAAAACTTATGTCTTAACGGGGGGGGGGGGATATACATAATGCTTACATTATGTATATGCAGAAGGTCCTATATCTCTATATCTCTACTATATTATAAAAACGGATCTCTGTCTGTGTGTGTGTCTGTCTTTCTATGCACGGCCAAACGGCTCGACGGATATCGACCAAATTTGGCACGAATATCCAGTAGGCTCCCAAGTTGTGCAACGTCGCATTTTTAATTCCCTGACCATAGCGGAACTATGGTCGACCATGGTCAACTCCTGAATGGCTGGACGGATATCGACCAAATTTGGCACGAATATCCAGTAGGCTCCCATGTTGTGCAACGTCGCATTTTTAATTCCCTGACCATAGCGGAACTATGGTCGACCATGGTCAACTCCTGAATGGCTTGACGGATATCGACCAAATTTGGCACGAATATCCAGTAGGCTCCCAAGTTGTGCAACGTCGCATTTTTAATTCCCTGACCATAGCGGAACTATGGTCGACCATGGTCAACTCCTGAATGGCTTGACGGATATCGACCAAATTTGGCACGAATATCCAGTAGGCTCCCAAGTTGTGCAACGTCGCATTTTTAATTCCCTGACCATAGCGGAACTATGGTCGACCATGGTCAACTTCGTTAATTGAAATCGTAACCCCTATTTTTTATCGCGTATTCGTAATCTTCGTGAAATTCCATCTACGATCGACCCTTCGGACTACCCCCGCGGTCGACCATAGCGCATCCATGGGCCCCTCCATGGTCGAATCCCGAATTGCTCAACGGATATCGACCAAATTTGGCACGAATATCCAGTAGGCTCCCAAGTTGTGCAACGTCGCATTTTTAATTCCCTGACCATAGCGGAACTATGGTCGACCGTGGTCAACTTCGTTAATTGAAATGGTAACCCCTATTTTTTATCGCGTATTCGTAATCTACGTGAAATTCTATCTACGATCGACCCTTCGGACTACCCCCGCGGTTGACCTAGCGCATCCATGGGCCCCTCCATGGTCGAATCCCGAATTGCTCAACGGATATCGACCAAATTTGGCACCAATATCCAGTAGCCTCCCAAGTTGAACGTAGGCGCATTTTTAATTCCCTGACCATAGCGGAAATATTGTCGACCATGGTCAACTCCTGAATGGCTTGACGGATTTTGATAAAATTGGGCACAAATACCCGGTAGGCTATGGGATTTTTCCGTCGTTTGTTGGTTCCACGATACTGCGTACAGCGAATCTCGGATAGCGAGCGAAGCGAGCGGTCAGGCTAGTATATTATAAAAACGAATCTCTGTGTGTCTGTCTGTCTTCCCACGGCCTAACGGCTCGACGGATATCGACCAAATTTGGCACGAATATCCAGTAGGCTCCCAAGTTGTGCAACGTCGCATTTTTAATTCCCTGACCATAGCGGAACTATGGTCGACCATGGTCAACTTCGTTAATTGAAATGGTAACCGCTATTTTGTATCGCGTATTCGTAATCTACGTGAAATTCTATCTACGATCGACCCTTCGGACTACCCCCGTGGTCGACCATAGCGCATCCATGGGCCCCTCCATGGTCGAATCCCGAATTGCTCAACGGATATCGACAAAATTTGGCACGAATATCCAGTAGGCTCCCAAGTTGTGCAACGTCGCATTTTTAATTCCCTGACCATAGCGGAAATATGGTCGACCATGGTCAACTCCTGAATGGCTTGACGGATTTTGATAAAATTGGGCACAAATACCAGGTAGGCTATGGGATTTTTCCGTCGTTTGTTGGTTCCACGATACTGCGTACAGCGAATCTCGGATAGCGAGCGAAGCGAGCGGTCAGGCTAGTTTAATATAAGAATAAGAATAACATTTCAGATTTAATACGATTAGTTCTTGCTATGCACCGTACGAAAGAATTTTAGAAGCGACGTGCCTTCTTGACCCAAGGACCCAAGTTTCCGTGTTTTTCAACCGTTAAATTCCAAATTTGAACACTTTGGTTACTCTACCTAATTTGGTAAGGTACATACCCCTATGCAGAATTTAGTCACATGTTCAAAGCAACCGTCAAGTTACAAATATTCTAGTCATGCTACATGACCATATGAGCAAATTTCGAAGTAACCTATCAAACCCAATCTACCCTTATATATATAAAGCACTTTCCACCGTTTTTACCATGAATAACTCCAGATTTATAGCTCTCTCATCGTTTTCATTCTGTTTATCGTACAAAATTACCACCCCTTTTATTTTTGTTCTTTTTACGAAATTCGTTAAGTTTGAGAGGGAAACTAATACAGCCTATGGGTAAGAGTTCTTCAAATTTGCTGAAATTCATATAAACATATACTGTGGTTAGAATATAATTACTGAACCAATTTCATAGGGGGAAAACTTGATTTGATCCTTTATGGGCGCAAAATTATTTGTGGCTATCGAAATAATCTAGGGCTATATTATACCTACCTATTCAGAATGCTCAACAAGGGATTTGTATTTTAAAGCAAATTGTCAAAAATTCTTGTTGGTACCTACTAAAAAGTTTAGATCCATATAGCTTGGGCGTCCTCGAAAATTAAAAAATTAAAAACCTTTCCCGGGAAGGCCTCCGAAATTTTCTAAATTTTGAAACCCCAAGAGGCTGACGTAGGTGCCTACCTGTAGGACTGGAGGAGATGGGTAGCTGGAAATACGTAAGCACCATTATAGGTGCATATCAAAATATTTTTTGCTACCTATCGGAATACCCAGCCTAACTTTCTAACTTTTTCTAACTTCCGGAGCATCATACATTTTTTTGGTGGTTTTTAGCCTTTTTGACCCGCACATACCTACTCAATATTCGACCCATTTTTTTTGCATATCTTCGGATTCGTCCTCTCTTTTGTCCTTAAATATTTTGACAGAAGTCGGAATTTTCATGAAGAACCCCATAACATTTATTTAGAAAAAAAATGAAACCTTCCTTTAAAAAAAAATATATATATATATATTTATGTAACATAACCCTTTCTTTAAATTGTTTTTTGTTAACCTCCTCTGTTTTTACTGGGGAAAAAAACTTTTCTCGAAAAATTGTGGAAAGGTTTTTTTAAAACACCCAAAGGGTCCCTAGGTAATAATATTAACTAGGTAATATTTTAGTTAAATTTAGTTGTTTAAATTATATTTTTGAACAGATTTAGCAGAGAAATTAATAGAAATACCTACAGGTTGGTAGTTGGAAAAATATTATGAAAACGAGAAGGTCGACGTACCTGTTACTGAGGGCTGGAGCTGGGTAGCATTCCTCGCGCGAGTTCCGGATGAGTACTGAAGTGCAGGATGTCAGTTAGGAGCGACTCGCTCGCCGCCCCCGGAGGCGGTTCTCTCCCTGCTGCGCATGCGCGGATGAAGAATCGATTTGGCGAAATTCGCACACCGCCCCCTCCCCCTTCCCCTTTGGCCCGGAGCAACAAGTACTCTCTGGGATCAACAAGTGTAAAACGGTACACGGGGTAGGGGTTTAAATCATGGGATGCGGTTATCAGTGGGGGAAATAATCTGCAGTGCCCTGACTCGCTTACTAATTCATGTTCACAGGCATCGTCGTCCTGAGGATTTGTCAGGGCTTTTGCGGTATTGCAGAGTTAAACGAGGTCGAGAGGCGACTCATTTTAATGGCTGACAACGCCCCCGTCTTTTTGTCAATCTGTTCAATGTAGGGCACTACGACCCCCTAAGATGTTCAATACCTCGCCATTAAAATAATCAATTTCTCCACTCACCCAATCAGAATCTCGAAATAATAAATTACCCTCAATAGAAACCCCTTTAACCTTATCTGTAGCTCTGGATGCCGTTTCAAATTATGGTTTATTATTTTTAATACCAAATGAACCTCTGGAATCGAGCATGAAAAAACAAATTTTAACCCCTCCTTCAAAATTTTGTTCGTTTCAAGGTACGTGGAATCCGAAAATGAAATTTAAAAAAAATTCTGTCCGTCCTTCGTCCTACTTCGCATTTTTCTTCTTTACCATGAACCATAATTAATGAAATTCTAGTTGATCCGCGAAGCTCGGCGTTACTGTCAGTCATCTCTAAGGGGTGAAAAATAGGGGTTGAAATTTCCCGAAAGCCGTAGCTCGAAAATTTTCAGTGAAAGAGTATCTTTTTTTAACGTTTCTAAATTGATCTTGAACTAAAGAATTTTTTGAGACCACCCAGAGCATTGTACGACCAGCCGTTCGTTTGCACCGGACAAGCTTTGTCAACATGATCGCGAATGAAACGGTATAAATCCGACCAGGATATCATCACTAGGGAGCACCTGATTGTAATCAAGGATGGCTGTATGAAGTCGAGTCGGTTGTTCTGTGATATTATTTCATTTGACAAATGATGGATCTTTTGGATTTTGTTGATAGGTACTTTTGTAACTTGAACATACGTTATGCTTCATGAAAAACACCAAATAATTAATGATTGAATTATTGAATCCAGCTCATTTTTAATGATAATTAATAATTGAATTATTGAATCCAGCTCATTTTTAATGATAATAATAATAAAAACCATTTATTGTGAAAAGGCCCATTGGCCCATTGAACACACACGAATTACAAAGGTCAAATTACAAGGAGTGTAAGAAAAAATACATAATTAATAACACCATCAAATTAATTAATGATTGAATTATTGACTCCAGCTCATTTTTAATGATAATTAATTATTGAATTATTGAATCCAGCTCATTTTTATGAAACGGTAATTCCTGGACTAGTTCCAGCACTCGATTTTTAGGGCCTGGGGGGAGCTTGAGGGTAGGTATTGACCACAGAAAACAGTGATCTACGCAGAAGAAATAATAAACAGTTGTGTAATAATTTGCAGCGTTTTTAATAAATTACCTAGAAAATTAAGTTTGAATGTAGGTACCTACAGTTACAAAGAAAAGGTCACAATTTTCTATATTAACCCACGTGATTATGTAGGTAGTTTCCTAGTTCTTCTTACGATCAGCTCATTCAACAATCAGGTTTCCGGATTGCATCAACAGAATTTTGATTTCATTCTTGTTTTCATTATTATACCAAGCGTACGTACATACATACCATCTTCCGCAGAAGTGCCGAACGAATTCTATATCTCATTCCTACAGATGGGACGGTTTCAGAAAGTGAGGGAAAAAACAAGGCTTTGCAGAAATTGCTTTTACGAAGCATGAATTTCATATTTGCTGGTGGAATTCCTGTTTACTGAAACTAATTGTTTGATACTTTTGAAAAATTTTTGAATTTTAGTAAAGTTTTCAAAAACTAAATTCTAGTTATTATAACACATGTAGGCATGAAAAAGTACCATACCTTGGCAAGGTGTCTTGTCTCATCATTGTGTAAAAAAAATTGACTAAAAATGAAGAGGGTCAACTCCAAGATTAATATCTACTCTTTATTTGAATTTTTTTAAACGAATTGTTTTTTTCAACTTCTTTTTGCAAGGTTTTTTTTCGACTTTTCGCACCATTTTTCAGATTTGAGTTGAAAACCAAATTAGAGGTCATCTGCGTTTGCTACAGGTCACACCAAGTAGAGTTGTACGTTTTATAGAAGGCATATTCTGAAAGCCAATGGCCAACTCTTCCTGTGGGGTTTCGCAGTCTCACGTGGAAAAACCAAATTGTGAAACTTCACAGCGTAAAATTGATCCCCCTTGAAAATTTCCCCTCGACTCTACAAATTCGACATTTTGTTCGCATTCAAATGAAACTGTCTACCCTCAATTCCACTGGAAAAAAGAAATTTGGTACAACTTTAAAAACAGATCCAGGAGATATTACAAGGTATAACGACTGGTACCTACCTACCTATATGCAGTGAAATCTACTGATTTTTAAAAACTTCGATACCTAGTAGGTAGTTAACTGGAAAGCAGTTTTCTACAATTTGGATACAATTTAGAGCTTCATAAAACGCCGTTTAGTGTGGGCTTTAGCAAGTGCTGATGATCGTACCACTTACGTACTTAGCGTAGATGAACGACGGCGTATCAATAACGTAGTAACTTAGTCAGAGGTCGATAACTTAAGAAATGCAGCAAAATATCAAGTTGATCTAATATGAGCAAATGGAAGGAAATTGACTCAAACTATGAGCCTCGAGAACTACAACTCACCTCTCAAATTCCCTGAGAGGTGACCACCCTGAGTAAACTTCGAAGTGGTCATGGTTTACCTTATATTATATCCTATAGCACATATCAAGATATGTCGGTAAGTAATGTAAAATTGTCAAATTCTTCATTAATTTACGCTGTTTATCTATAGTGGAAATCTTTGAAGTTCTCTCGAGTTCTCTGTATTTCAAATTCACACGAAAGCATAGCTTAACATAAGGAATAGGTAGGTACCTACCTGCTGGAATTGATGATAATACACCTGGAAACAGGATCACTAGCGATGAAAACACACCATTTCAAGCGAAGAGTTCGTCATTCAGCGTGACCATTATGAGCGAATTTCGGTCAAGTGCAAGCCGTTCACGAAAAACTAGGTACCAAGTTCCAACCTACCCGGTTACCTGCTCCAAAATAATATCCCGTTCTCGCCTAATCCTTACTTTTAGTCGTTGACCCATGGAATATAGCGTAGTAGATACGTACAGATAGTACTAGATGGTTAAAAATAAACATGCATTTATAAACCTCTTGGGACATTCTCCTATACACGATAAAATGTTTGTCTAACGAAATCTGACAATCCATGGATTACTTGGCTCTGCCTGGAATTATAGTGCCAATATAATAAATTATACCAGCTCTATGTAAGCAACTCGAATTAGGGAGAATAGGGTTACTGTCAGGTTTTGATGAAACTTTCATAGTTCCATCAACCCACAAATAGTAAGATACCTACTCTCCGAATGTTAGCTCTTGTAGACCATTTTGTTCTAGGATGAAGAAAGGGTTCTTTGACATATGAAAATACAATTTAAAAAAAAAAGTGTGGTACAGGGCCGGGACTAACATATAAAAGCATAAAATGTTGGCAGGGGAGATTACACATTGAATACAACTAAAAATCCGCTGTCAAATTTTACTCAGTAAACAAAACAACTCATAAGTAACCAAGACCAATTCTATTCAGAAGGATGGATATCAACGTAGAACAACAATGAAGAAATTCGATAATGAGGACTCTGGTATATATATATATATATATATATATATATATAACAAAAGATAAACTAAATATAGAACGGGCAGAACATAACTAATATATAACGCACACGGTAGATTATTTTGATTGGTTGGTACTAGAGTAGTAAGAGTGAGACAAATGCTTGTTGGTATAGGTACCTATACCTACACATTTACTCTACATAATTCGAATTCGAATAACACTTGGTGGAAAGGGGTAACAATAGGAAGGTACCCATAGAGAAGGAATGCCTGCTTGTAGAAATTTACATAGAACAGAGATAGGGATCTACGTGAGCAGATACAGTTGAAATACAATATTTCAATTTAATCTGAAACTGTTGGTTTTTTACTTTGCATAGCTGAAAATTGTGGGTAATTTTGCATCCGACGGTCTTTGTTATAAGTTTCCTACCTTCCTACTGCAGAAAGAAAATAAATCTGATGTTCTACAAAATGTGGTGACAGTGTAAATTTAGACAGAGTAGGTAATAAGGGTCATGTCTTTATAGCCTCAAGCGCTGGGGTAAATAATAAATAATTACCTATAATAAATTATAGTAGGTACCTATAATGAATACTACCTATTTGAATGTTACTATTATAATGAAACCATCAGCATTTGTTGTTCTTTTTGCCTATAATTAATCTACTGTTATTTTTAAGGAGTATAACATTTTATACTCCTTAAATCCTATGAGCTTGCCTTTCTCATTAAATACACCTAAATGCCTTACAACTAGTATACAACTTATTTTATTTCAAACTATTTAGGTAAAATAAAATAAGTTGTATACTATTTGTAAAGCATTTAGGGGTATTTAATGAGCAAGGCAAGCTCAGCGGACGGTCCACAATTACGCATGGCTGTTAAAACGTTATAATGAACTAGAATTTTCATTTTAAAAACATGTTTTCATTCATTCATTCCTGTTTTTTATAGATTAAAAAACTAGATAAGTAGGTATAGTTAAGAATTTGACCAACTGAATTTCCTACAAACTTGGAACATAATAATTTGATCAAAAGTAATTGTTCTAGTGTTCCATACAGGTTTTTTAAACAAACATAATTTTGTTCTATTAGTAGGGTAAAATATTTTGTGCACTACAATAAATTATAGGCTAAAGTACCTGGATCTGCCCTATAAAAATTACTACTTTCGTGGCTACCTATAATTTATTATAGATTTTTCATAGCAGTTATAAGATGTATAATTTCCTAAGCCTCCATCCTATGACCTTTGTTTGTGATTTTGCACTTTTTGGTAATTTGTAGCAAAATCTGTGGTTCTTTTTTTTTCATGTAACGACAAACCAAACTCGAATTTGGACCAGTTTTTGGGGTGAAAAATGAGCCCAAATTAGCTGAAAATGTATTTTGACCAGACTTGGGTATAAATGCGTGCAAAATGTCGGTCTTGGTTGTACGATTCCAAGCAGAAGGACGAGAGTTAACTACATTTAAAAATGTACGCATCTAAGTAATACGAATTGATTTGTTCAATTTTTTTTGAAAATTTTTACAATTGTAAGGTCAACCAACCGACAGTTAGGACAGTTAGGCGAGTTATGGGTATCACCGGAACCGAAATTTCGAATACCCACGTATTACTATTGAGCAATAATATATAATGGACTAAATAATGTTGACTATTGAAAGCATTGAGTAAAACATACTGTAAATAGCATGCGGAGTTTGACGTCGGCGTTCGGCCTGGTGCCTCCTCAGGTACTGCTGAAGGGAGGGTCGCACATGTCAGAGTTGCTGACGAACAGAGGTTGATGTTCCAGGACGACCCAGCTGTTGTCCTTCGCTTTGTGGTCCAGAGAGATGAGACAGAGGTCGCCGACCGAGACGCCACGGAGCAACTCGGGGGTTTTCTTCACGGCAAAGCAGAGCGGTGGCTTGTTGACGGGGAGCAGCTGGTGCGGGAGGAGAAGAGCCTGGTGGCTGTCAACGTGGAGGACGACACCCAGGTCGACCAGACGGACTCTGAGGGTGCAGACGTCAGCGGACTTCTGGACGGAGCGAATCCTCGCGCGGTACCATCCTCCGCCGTACGGCACGACGCAAGGAACCCCAGGACGGAGGAGCTTGTTCGGCAGCTTCGCCAATAACATGGAAATCCAAGTGAGCCCTTCCACGGTGTTATCCAGTTCGTTCAACCAGGCGAGAGGAGTCGCGATGAAGTGTTTCAAAGACTCGCAGATAACCACCACCGGGAATGAGCACCCCAAAGGAGGCAAGGTATACCCTACACTGTACAGAAGAGGGCAGAAGAGGTTGGCTCGAAGGTAGAACGTCATGCTGCTCTCATTATTTTCTGCAACCTCCATGGTAGAATAAACAGTTTCAAAATCCAAGGTAAAATAAAATTTTCCAAAATCCAATGGGTAATTTGACTGTAAAACTAAGAAAGGTTGTGAATATCTTCCTGGGCTTGACCAGGTGGTTGAACACTTTCAAGATGTAAATTACAAGCTTATGGAAGTTGACTGCAATTTCACAAAAACCTTATAGAAAAATCAGCAACTGTACCAGGGGCAGAAGAGGTTGGCAGGGTCGTGGAATATCATGCAGATCTCATTAATGTCTACAATGTCCAAGGTAGAATGGAAACTTTCAAAATCCAAGGGACAATTTGACTGTAAAACTTGGTGAGGTTCAGAAGAACTTGCTGGGCTTCTCCAGGAAGATGGTCCAAGTGGATGGCATGCAGCACTTTCCAGATGTTGATTTCAAGCTTATACAAATCGATTTTGTCACTGCAATTGCTCGTAAACTTTATAGAAAAATCACGACACAGTCTCCACTGAAGTCAGAAATGTAATGAACGAAGTGGATACTGATATGGACCATTCTCCCACATCGATGTTAAAGTCAACCTCATTGGACAGAGAATGTGACGTCACACTTTTTTTACCACAACCAATAGGACAGCTGATTTTTATTTACAAACAGAAATTCCAACACTCAAGTTTATGTTAGAGACTGAATCAAGAAGGCCTCTCATAGATAAAGAAATGTTACACAACTACACAGGTGGTAAATATTAACATGATTTTTTGGACACCATGCTCTCACATGAAGAAATTTTTTTATTAAATATCACCTAAAAAAGTTGGTAAGACTGTTGCTATGCAGATTCACTAGCAGGGGCCATCTTGCCCTGTTTCAATGTAAAACAGAACCTCATTGGACAGAGATCTTGACGTCACTAATATTAAGCCTTTCACCAACTACCAACGAGAAGTGTCTCACTAACTAGAAATTTTTATGGTACTCAACTATACAGGTGGTAACATCAACATGATTTAGAGGAAACCGTGTTCTCTAAATCGTGGGGAAGTGTCCCTTAGCACCATTTGAAGGGCGAAATCGTCACAGGCATAACCTCTTTATAGACAGACAGGAATCTCAAGGCCACAGATTCCCCTCAATGAGTCATCTCATAAGGTACCCAAGATAACGCACGGTCTCACAGTCAAATCTATAAATAAGACTTCTATGCACATTCCTTTCATGGTGACGTTGTAAGGAATTTACAATGATCTTTCGTCCCAAAAACGCATAATTCAGGAAATAAATAATTATAATTGTGAGAAAACTTAAATTTTATTTCATATCAAAATACCATACGCAGGTTGTAACATGTTGGAATAATGTCTATGTAGTAGGCCCGTATGCAATATGCCAGTGGAAATAGTTGATTTTTTCATTTTCGTTCATTGGGTTTTTATTCTTTGTTTTGTTGGATTTATAATCAAGTAATAATTACCGCTGGATCATTAACAGGCTTATTATCAATATAAACTGACATACTATAATATAAATTTCACAGAAATAAGTTTTATTATTAAGTACCTAAAACTTAGAAAATACACATACAAGTTTTCTAAATTGAATATCACTTGAAAAATTGGAAAAACAGTAAGTAAGTAGTTACACGTTCAACGAAAAATAAACTACTTGAAAGTTTCTTGAAACATGAAAATACACATATCGGAAAAATATCAGGTCCATTTCAATAAAAGTGAACAAGCAAAAATAATTACGATGATTCGGGGGTCGAAGTGCATTTTGAGACCAATCAACAATGATGAGGATTTTGATTTTCCTGAAAGATAAATTCCAATTATGGTTTATTATTTTCAATAATGAACCTTCGGAATCGAGCATAGGGGAAAAAATTAAAACGCTGCAAACTATTACACAACGGTTCATTATTTACCTGCATCTCTATGTACCCTTCTGCGTAGATCACGGTTTTCTGTGGTCAATACCCTCGAGCTCCCCCCAGGAAAGCCCTAAATGGAGCACTGAAACCGGCCCGGGAATTACAGCGGGATTCCATAATTCATCATTAATTATTTGTTGTTATTCATGAAGCATAACGTTTGTTCAAGTTACAAAAGTACTACCTATCAACCAAATCCAAAAGGTCCATCATTTGTCAAATGGAATAATATCACAGAACAACCAATTCGATTCCATACATCCATCCGCTATTATAATCAGGTGCTCCCTAGTGATGATATCCGGGTCGGATTTATACGGTTTCATTCACGATCATGTTGACGAAGCTTTTCGGTGCAAACGAACGGCTGGACTTACCCAAAAAATCCAGGCTCCGGGCTCCGGGTGGTCTCAAAAAATTCTTTAGTTTGAGGTCAATTTGAAAACGCAAAAACCATACCCTTCTACTGAAAACTTTCGAGCTATGGCTTTCGCGAAATTTCAACCCCTCTTTTTCACCCCTTAGAGATGACTGACAGTAACGATGAGCTTCGCGGACCAACTAGAGCCCAAATGGGACCTAAAAACCAAATTTCATTAATTTTGGCTCACGGTAACTAAGACAATTGCGAAATATGGCGGAGGGACAGAAATATATTTCATTCCATTTTCGGATTCTACGTACGTTGAAACGGAAACCATCAAATTTTGAGGGGGGGGGGGGGGGGGGGGGGGAATGCTCGATTCCAAAGGTTCATTATTGAAAATAATAAACCAAAAATTTCTGTCCGTAAGCCATACTTCGCACTTGCCTTAGTTACTGTGAACCAAAATTCACGAAATTTGGTACAAGGGGCCCGTTTGGGCTCTAGTTGGTCCCCGAAGCTCGGCGTTACTTTCACTCAACTCTAAGGGGTGAAAAATAGGGGTTGCAATGCCCAAAGTATCCCCATCCCGGAAAATTGTTTTTAAGGTGTGGGTTTTCTCGCATTTTTAAATAGTTCGATTTTTTCTGAATTTTTGAGACCATCCGGAGCATTCTACGTTGTTGCCATAAAATTGGCTATACAATTTGCCATAAAGAGCAGGGTTCATGCAGGCATCAAGCAGTGTTGAGAGCGCACATCACTGGTCTCTCGGCTAGTTGGGATCTATTGCAGTGGTCTACCTGACGGACTTCCGGAGATCGAAACCCTGCCGGGAGTGAATATTTTTTCACTCCACATCAACAATTTCCCTTCAGAACTTAATTATTTGTGTTTCTTTTTGCAATTTTAGCTACTGCTTGTCATCGATAGAATTATTTTACCATCATTCAACACTAGATTTAGGTAGGTACCTAGTAAGGAGTACGGGGTTAAGGTACCCTACGGAGGGTCTGCGATCTACATAATATGTATAGAATAGTACATAATATATATAGAAGTAATATATATATACAGACAGCTGTGATCTGTAACAGAAGGGTGAAAATAAACCGTTGTTCAGAGATTTGCAGCGTGTTTAACCCGATTTTGAACTAAAGAATTTTTTGAAATCAACCGTAGCATTGCACATCCAGCCGTTCGTTTGCACCGAAAAGCTTCGTAAACATGATCGTGAATCAAACGGTATAAATCCCGCTCAGATCCTGAATTATAGGCCCCCTGTTTTTCAAACTACCCAATTTCTATTTGCTTCTCTAACATTTTCTAGACGAACAGACCCAAATTTCGTTAACCCCAAGCAATATACTTTGGAAAAGTTTTTTTTTAGGTGACTGGAACACCCCATTGTTATAATCTTGTTTTGTGTAATTTCGAGCCCCTTAAAGCACTATTTTTTGCTAGCTCTCGGAAATGCTGATGGTCGAATATAACGTGAAATTTAACGTACTTTCCAAAAATGGGGACATTAGTAGAAAAATGTGAGTAAAAAGAGGAGAAAATCAAGAGTTTGTGTGAAATATCGGTTTTCTGACGAAAAAACTTCAAAAATCAAGTTTTACGATGTTTGGAACCCCGTGTTTCAGCATTCGTTTCCATTTGATGTGAACTTTCACCCAATTTATTTTTTCGGACTTCAGGATCGCCCTGTATAAACGGAAGTCATGGGTAGGCCTGCTCCTCATTAGGTAAGCCGTGCTCTGGTGGGTAACTATCAAGAAATAGCCGTACCGAACTAGAAACCCGACGTTAGAACTCAAACGGAACCAGAAACCCGACAGTGAATCACATACTTAACCCATACTCAGCATTTCCCACGTCATACAAGTGCGTAACCCCCACTGTGACACTGAAATCGGCAGTAGCTTACCGTTATTCGCCGTCTTCCGAACTCTCTTCAGAGTCACTTTCCTCCTCATCGGGGGACTGCAATAACTTCTTGGCGTCTCTAAAAGTCATCTGAAAAAATGATAGTTTATAAACCACTAAGCAGGCACATACGAAATACTTCAATTTAAGTGCTCAGTGAACTACTTTTTCATGTTCACGGGCTACATTTATATAAATCTGTAATCACTTATCATTCAATTTTTTCAATAAAGCATATTTAATTATGAATTGTTTTGTTGTGAAGATTTGTTCCAACACCCCAGAAGGTTCAATTTAAATGACCAAGTTCATTCCTACATTTGTGTTATGCCTTTAAAATGACATACTATTTGTTGATTTGTTGAGCTGTTCATGAGCAAACCTGCAAAAACGTGTTCAAAAAACATGAATATGGCGAGAATTAGTGTTTCAGCGACTTTCTTTTCGTCCATCAGACTGAAGAAGACTTCTTGTTAGATTTGGTATCCTCAAAACTCACACTTAACACGTTCCGAGGGGCGCCGATTTTGGTGGAGACTCCCTGTGACGGCACCCGTTTTTTCGAGTTATTTGTTGATAACTGCTTATCATGATTAGTTATGAACGAAAACTACAATGTGGAACCAAAATTGGATGAAAATCATTGATTCATAGACGTTGGATCTATCGATCCACTTCGGCGGTAAGGCAACCGGCAATACAATCGGCGGTCATTTGAAGCCTAGACTCATGAATAACGACCTACCGTGGTTGGATGCCAAAGGGGAACTGAAACAGATTCCTCGAGGAAAAAAGGAACGCAATAATCACAACAAAACTGAACATTGTACCCGAAAACATCATCCAAACGCGGCGAGAAAATGTTGGTAAACAAACGGCTTGGAATAACGAAACGGAACGCAGTCTCTCGGAGGTCAGATCATCTAGAATAAAGGTGTTAAACTCAGCAGTCACTAGAGTTCGCGATAGTTCAGTTTCAGAGCAGAATGTAGAGGCCTATTATCGTAGAAACGCTCCCCGTAGCTGGATCGATAGATCCAGGCTGGGTGAATTGAACGGCAGGCCTTGGATCGATCGATCCATTCCGCTCGGAACGTGTTAAAATGTAAATAACCAAGTAGCTTTGTGGTCCTGTTTGAAGAAAAAGTTAGATGGACCCACTTCAAATTTGGATTCTACACCGAAAATAGAAAAACGGGCAATTTATGTTAATTATGGGCAAACTATCATGAATTCTGTATGGATTTTTTTCTCTATAGTTTATGATGTGAGATGGACTATAATAGGGCTGAATCGAGAAAACATGCCTCCTTCATATTATTTTGAGAGACTTCCAAAACTTTGTGATTTCAAAAAAGAGGCGGGGAAATCCCTGCTGTCGCGTGTGACGTACGGATATGGGTTCTGATTGGTTAGCCGGTGGCGGCAGATGGCCTGTCGACGCACTACATCCGTGTGACGTAAGCAAACGGCTTTTTCGAATCACCTTCTTCTTTTACCTGTTTTTCTTCATCCATAAAGCAAATTTTCAGGAAGATGATTATGAAATCAGAGTCTGGAGGATTTAGGCGGTGATTACCCTTCCTAATGAGTGCACATGTGCCAGGACTTGGACGGCTTTCCTCTCCACTTCTTGTTAGCTTCCATTGCTTCTAATAATACTAGCCATATATCAGCAATAATCAGCGATAATCATAACGAGATGTCACAGTCAAATCAAATGATTGAATTTCAGTTTTCTTTTTCTTTCCCTAAGTTCCGAATTAAGGTTCTCACACACTGTGCGGGAACAGGACAGGAAGCGCTGTGGGTAGGACGCGGGATGCCGGCCGGCTGCCGCTGTCCCGTCCTGCGCCTATACCCACACCAGGCAGGACCTTCCTCAACTCTCTTTCCCCCACCGCTCGTCATACTCCCCTCGTTTCAAGCTCTCCTGGTTCTCAAACAACATTGTCCACGAGGTACTACCTAGTTCCCATTTGCTTCTCAGAGTGAGAGTGGTTTCATTTTATTGTGTTCGTCTGTCATATAAGTTTAATTCATGAGTGATTCATCATCATCGTAATAGAAACCTGTCAGGCATTCTCATTTATCTTCGTATCGTAATACCAACGGTGTGATAGATCATAAAGCACTCTGTATTTTTCTACCTCTACAATGAGGTAGATTCCATTCTCAACCATACAACCTAAATTCCATTCTCAACCGTACCACCTAATCTGAGAGAACAAAGATGTCAGGGGAGGGCAACAGAAAGAAAGGCACTGGTGTGAGGGTGAACGTGGGGAAGGCGAGCGTGAACGTGGAGAAAAATTGGACGGTGGAGGGAGGACGTCCCGTGCCAGGAAACGCCGTTTTTTGCTTTGAGAGCGATCGTGATGGAACCCGTCCTGTTCCTACCGCATGCCGTGACCCCCGCGTCCCACCTAGTGTGCTTATCTCCATTCAAATACGCAGAAGCGAAAAAATACGACCCGTGTCCCGCAGCTGTTTCCCATCCTGTTCCACTGTTCCCGCCTACAGTGTGAGAACCTTTAGATGCCTGGGCAGGTCCGTTATTTTTAATGCAAACGAACGTTGGAAGAAGTACAAACATAACTTACAATCTCTACAAGGCAGGGATGTCGGACCCAAGCGTTGTAGTTATGGTAGGTTTGCCTACCAATGGTCGCTACACTGAAGAATAGAGTCAACATAAAAACTAACGTTTTCACATCACGGATATGTATTAAGAAGAACAGTGCATTTAATTCTAAAACTCATCGAAAAGTTCGCAGAGTGAGAAAAGAAGTTCGTAGCCAGATCTCAACTTGAGTTCGTAGTTGGCAATAGTGGGGTCAAGATAGAATAGTAATCAAAGTGATTGCTAGAAAGTGCCTAAGATACTCGAGGAAGCTGATCTACAGGTAGTATTATAGGGTGTAGCAAAAGTCTGTATCTTTTTAATTTGCACGGTATTTTATTTCGGGCCGGTTGGCACCATTGTTGCTATCAGTTTTCTATAGTCTTTATCACTCCGATTTAATAATCCGTGACAATTTTTGTGATCCAAACATTTCAGTGACCATGGCAACCTTAACTATGGAGCAACGTTTGTTGGTAATCAAAACTCCTTACTGTCTGGTGAAAGTGTTGCTGTGAAGCAGGGTTCACATCCATCCGGAAAGCTATCCGGAACGTGCGTACGAGCAGCTGATTGGTTGGACATCAGCTGGGGAGGGGGGAATATTCTTTCCGGAGAAGCACTTTTGAAGCGAACTGTACGCATCTGATTTTTCAGATATTTTCCGCTCCGCATCTGCGCAGTTCACTACTGCGCATACAGAATGGCGTCGGCAACCGAAACAGCTGTGGGAGGAAGCGCGGGAAACGAGTTGTCAGCCAAAATTCCGGATGGTTATGAACGCCTTCCCAACTTCCGCGATTCCCCTCCATCCCTTCCACTGCTTTTCACTAGCTTCCCCTATCCGTATTTCCGGACGGCTCCGGATGGATGTGAACCCTGCTTGACAGTGCGCAAACTTCGCGAAGTGATGGGTCGTGGGGAAGCACCCACAGGAGCTACTGTGCAGTAATTCGCAAGAAACTTTGAGGCCACAGGATCGTTACTTGATCAAAAACGCAGTGGACGTCCTCGTGAAAGTCGAAGCAAAATTAACAAAGAGGTCGTGTTTGATAACTTCTTGGCAAGCCCGACTAAATCTGGTCTTGTGACCCAACTCCTTTGGATTTCTTCCTTTGGGGTTACATAAAGTACAAGGTCTACGAGAATAAACCCAGGACCGTCGAGGAACTGAAGGAAGAAATCCGGGAGAAGATCGCCGATGACGACACCTGCTCTGCGGGCGTGTCTTGCAAAATTTCTTTGAGCGAGTAGGCGTGTCATCAGGCTAGGGGTGGCCATACGCCGGATATTATCTTCCATACCTAAATCGGAGATGTTTACCTACATAATGACGAAAATGTTATGTAAACATACCTATTTAATAAAGTTATGGGAAAATCAAAAAGATATCGACTTTTGCTACACCCTATATTAGAAGCTAACCAGAAGCGGAGAGGAATATCGTCTAAGTCCTGGCACATGCGCACTCGTTAGGAAGTGGCACTGCCACCTAAATGCTCCAGACTCTCCTATAAAATTAATACCAAAAGTGTTCTTTGCGGATATATGATAATTGCCCATTAAATTAGCGTTTCAGAAACCTGCCTTCTTAAGGAAAATGGACCAGTATTAAATGATTAAGCAGAAACATACAAGGCAAAAGTGGAAGTTTTATGCCTGAGATTGATGTAGGGTCTAAGGTAGTACTAACTCACCTTTTTGGGAAGTATTTCAGCTAGAAAGTTCAGTTTAGGATCCGAGTTAACGAATTCGGCTATCCCCTTGTAGTCCAAGATCTTCTTCGAGTTACACCGGGCAAGCCCTTCTTCGCTCATGTACTGGAAAATTGGAACACGGTTTCACAAGTGTTGGTACATTCAACAGTTCACATAAACGTGCATGAAGGAGACGGGGTTAGAACAGAAAACAGATTCGAAGCACTAGACAAGTCTCTCTTACAGGCATATTTCCTATAAAGCCTGAACTAGAGCAGATCTACAAGCAGACAAGGTAGGAACTACGAACTCGTAGTTCTGGACAAGCCATTTATTTCTCTTAAGGGCCCTCTACACAATGGCCCATGCTACGTCAGCCTCGGCCTCGATACCCCAATGCTGTAATTGTGGATACACAGTGACCTTGAGAAAGCTGGCGATGGCTGGTGCATGCGGAGGCAGTCGCCTCCGTCAGGGTTTTTCACGAAAGATCAAAGGAAGCCAGCGTGGGCCAGGATCTGCACTTGCACCTTTTTGTGTTGCTGTGTCCAAGTCACCACTGTCCCAACGGCGGCCAGAGTGTGGATGAGCGACGCTGGCCCACGATTTCGCCACCATCCAAATGGGCCAGCATCAGTGGCCATGCTACGCCAGCCTCCACCTAGACACCCCAATGCCATTTGTGTGGATGCGCAGTGACCTTGAGAAAGCTGGTGATGGCTGGTGCATGCGGAGGCGATTTTTCACGCCGTGGTTTTTCACGAAAGATCAAATGAAGCCAGCGTGGGCCAGGATCTGCACTTGGACGTTTTTGTGTTGCTGTGTCCAAGTCACCACTGTCCCAACGGCGGCCAGAGTGTGGATGAGCGACGCTGGCCCACGATTTCGCCACCATCCAAATGGGCCAGCATCAGTGGCCATGCTACGCCAGCCTCCACCTAGACACCCCAATGCCATTTGTGTGGATGCGCAGTGACCTTGAGAAAGCTGGTGATGGCTGGTGCATGCGGAGGCGATTTTTCACGCCGTGGTTTTTCACGAAAGATCAAATGAAGCCAGCATGGGCCAGGATCTGCGCACGCACGTTTTTGTGTTGCCGTGTCCTCAAGTCACCACTGTCCCAACGGCGGCCAGAGTGTGGATAAGCGACGCTGGCCCACGATTTCGTCACCATGAAATGGGCCAGCACCGGTGGCCACGCTAGGTTATCAAGCTGGGCCAGCAAAGACCACTGTGTATAGGGGGCTTTACACCCATACCTCTCATTGTGTTGACCCTCTACTTCTCAAGCACTGGGACAGCTCTCAGAACTGCACAGGTTTACTAGTGGGAAATCAACTTTACTGGAGTTAATGGGCTTTGTGCATGCATTTCCTACCGAGGAGACCGAATATGAAGTCGATTTGACTGACGAGCGAAGAACTAAAGTTCTAACAAAGTTTCAGCCTTAAGGGGAAATAGCCTGACGACTAGTTCCAAAAGCTGCCACCACATGGCAGCACCAAAATGAGCTAAATTAATATTCGCTCTCCTTCCGTTAATAATTGAACGATTTTCAATCAGTAAACTGCATTGGATTTAGAATCAGCATAGAATTTCCGGAAATTGGTTCTGTTGTTCAAAATTTCAAAATTTGTACACCTGGATCACTGGCGTTCGAATTTGGCTAATTTTTTCGGAAATCCCAATTACCCAAATTCTAGAGGGCTGTGTACTGATTACGACGGTTTTTTCAAATTTAAAATTGGACCACTAAAACCCCATCAATTATTGTCCAGACGGTGATGGGCGAAGGGGGTTGGGGAGGAAGGCAGCTCTTGAATGGGGGTGGGCGGCTTTCCAGGCCCCTTCGATACCTACCATTTCCGAGAACAGTTTTTGCCCCACCATTCAAGAATTTTAGATTTCTTCCTCCCTGTTCGAGATATGCTATGAAACTGTTTGGGCCCATCCATGACCAAGTGCCAAACTACACGAAAGTGTGAGCTATTTTTTATGCATCAGTCATGGGAGGGATGATAACATAAAAAATAAAAAATAATCAAATAAATGAAACAAGGCTCTTGAGTTATATTATAATTTATTTTTACTTTTTTACATTATTAGTACCTATTTTAATAAATGTAATTTATTTTTATTTGATTAGTGTATAGGATCTTACCTAGGTAGGTACACCAAAATTAAACTAAGCACCTCTCCCCACTTCCCAATCCAACTGATCGCATTTTAATCCTATTATAAGTACCAAATTGGACGACCGATTGAATATACGATTTCCTAAACAAAAGTTAGTGACTTCGAGGTCAGACGCCTGAAACTGCAAATAGCCTACTACAAATAAAAAATAAATTAAATTACCCAAATACCTGAATTCAAAGTTCAACGCCAGTTAGACGTAATTCATTAGGGGCGAGTACTAGGTAACTCTGTTTTAACCTCCAAATCCGTAATATATTCTCTGAAGCAACCAAGGTCTACCTTGGAAGAATGGACACCGACGGTTATCTCGAATCAAGTACAAATCTGTAGAAGGTATATGATTATGCTTTCTCAGTTGATTTATAAACTAATCCATACCCACGTGTATCATACAACCTGAGTTGACCAAAGTTCACTTAAAAATTGATAGCATCGTTATATTTATTTGACCTGTTGAGTAATAATTGGATATTTGGCCGTTTGAAATGGTCATTTCAATTTCATTTCAAAAGTAAATAACTTTTTTCTCCATCTTTTGATTCCGTAACTCATCTTCGGCTGGAATTTCTGCGATGTGCAAGTCTTTGTCTGTAGGTATACACTACGAAATAACATTTAGTGGCTCCTGCAATATGCATTTGCCCTTGGACTTGAAAGCAATAGGGATGTGTTCTCTTCAATTTCAAATCTTTGTGAAATATAAAAAATGATTTGTTTTTGGACGCAGCATCAGCTGTCGTCAACTTGCTGGCTGATTGAGGGCATTTAATTTCAATGATTGAATTTTCACCCTCAATCCAGCCATCGGGTGACGCACCCAAAAATCCAAATTTTCGGTCAACGAAAAGCCCACACTCTCTGACTTTCAGTCACACTTCTGATCGTGAATGAAACGATATAAATCCGGCTCAGATATCACTGCTAGGGAACACCTGATTATAATTATTACGCATGTCTGTATGGAATCGAGTTGGTTGTATCGTGATACTTTGAAGAGTGATGGTTGTTTTGGGTTTTTTATAGGTAGTTTTCTAATCTGAACAAACGTTAGGTACGCTTCACGAATAACAGCAAATAATTTATAGAATAAAAATTATATATACAAATAATAATGATAGAATTCTTCATTCCGCCGCACATTTATGAAATGTGATTGCACGGTTGGATCCAGTAGGTACTCGATTTAGGGCTCTCTTGTGGGAAGCACAAAGGTAGGTATTGAGTTCAGAAAACAGTGATCATCTGTACTGGTAAATAATAAACCGTTGTATAATAATTTGTAGCGTTACTTATTCTATTTTCGGATTCTACATACCTTGAAACGGAAACCATCACATTTGGTTGAGGGAGGGGGGAATTTTTCATGCTCAATTACAAAGGTTCATTATTGAAAATGATAAATGGAAAACTGACTGTTTTGGTAGACACAATTATGGTTAGCTGGGTAGAAAAGATTGTTGGAAGAGAATTAAAAGTCAGGTACCTGAGCGCCGCGGAGGCCTCGGGCCCAACTGGAAAGCCGCCCACCCCCATTCAAGAGCTGCCTTCCTCCCCAACCCCCTTCGCCCATCACCGTCTGGACAATAATTGATGGGGTTTTAGTGGTCCAATTTTAAATTTGAAAAAACCGTCGTAATCAGTACACAGCCCTCTAGAATTTGGGTAATTGGGATTTCCGAAAAAATTAGCCAAATTCGAACACCAGTGATCCATATGTACAAATTTTGAAATTTTGAACACCAGAACCAATTTCCGGAAATTCTATGCTGATTCTAAAACCAATGCAGTTTACTGATTGAAAATCGATCAATTATTAACGAACTGAGAGCGAATATTAATTTGCCCTCGACGGTGTTGCCATCTGTTGAATATTCTTACAAGTTTTTTTCGGGCTATTTCCCCTTAAATTTACCTTAAACTTTGATCTAAAAATCGACGTTCTTTCGCACACAGGCTCCATTTGAGTCCTAGTTGTGCTCCGAAGCTCCGCAGCCCGACCGGAATCACCCAGGGGTATTATGGGTTAAAAATCAGTGTAAAAATAGGGTTTTTCGAGGTTTTAATGAACATGAGCTTGTGAGGTATCGTTTTCCATGTTTTTTAGGTTGAGAAGACCGAATATGAAGTTGATTTTGACCAGAGGTTGCAACGAAGATCCAGCTCCCAAAATTCATTTTTTATGAGTCAAAAACCTGGGAAATTGTCTGAAATCACCATAAATTTGTAGAATAACACTAGCAGGTGAATCAAGACAATTAAACGGTACTAACTACTAATCAAGAGCTTTATTTATTCATTTCATTTTACTTATTTATTTTTTGACTATGGTTAGCACATTTTTCGAATAAAGCTGGTGAATAGTTGCTAAGTTTAGTTCATTAAATAATTTTTCGGTGTTTGAAGCAAATTAATAGTTTTCGAAGTTTGGAAAGTTTTTTTTTTTTATAAACAAGACAGTATTTATAAATATACAAATATACCTACTAAAAAGATGGATTACCTGAACAAATATTTCTGTGCATTTGGACACAGTAAAGATGGCCTCAGGCCCTATACTGTCGACATTAGGCGAACTTTTCATTATAGTTCTAATACGGCTGAGGGGTAACCGCGTTGTGGCGTCACCTTGCTTTTTAGCTGACATGATCAAATTCTCCTTGCTGGTTTCCCTGAAAACGTAAGATATAATTTCACCAGTTAGGTTCAACCAAAAAGTTCCACATCTGATTAACTCTTATACAAGTTACTTGGGTGATTTCAGTGTTTGTTTTTGGTTTCCCTGGTGTAATTTATTTCAAGGAAGGTACAAGACTATTGAAACTACAGTTTTTGAAAGATATTTTGTTATCCATGCTGTACTTAGTAGAAATGAGGGCGTTGAAGAAGTCGACCGTGTAGTTCGACCTTTTTGAGACGTAGCTTGAAGGAAAAATGAATAGGTAACTCAATTCATCGAATTTCGTCTTAAACCTTATGTGGTAAGCCATCTTGCAATGTAGAATAAGCAAAAATTAAATAAGCCTTTAGCTTACCACTAATGTATTCAATTCAATTTATTTAATTTCTGTTTATTCCACATAGAATAGGTAACTGGTTGTACATAAAACTCCGAACTGTCCCCATACCCCATCTACTAATTTTGAGAAGTAAATTCGATTTTCCGTTTGTAAAATGCTGGTAAAGTTGGGGGAATTCTCAAATTTTTACTTCTGCACTGGTTTTATTTAAATTGCTACAAAGATTCCCACTCAGATGATTTCAAAGCCAGTCCCTGACGATGCCTCTTTATGGCTCACTACACCATGGACGTAACAAACCTTAAGATCCTGATAAAACTCAAGAATAAATAAAAAGGAGGACTATGTTCATATTAACATGGATAAACTTTTTACTCTTGTTTTTGGAAAAATAACTATATCAACATGGACTTTCTACATTGGCTGTGCTAGGTACTTACGCTAAAGCCCGGGAAAAAAAACTCTTTGGACCCGATAGAGGAATAAAAATTATGTATACGAACACATTGCTATCTCGAAACGCTTACATTATTGAAGAACTGAATATCGAGAAAACAACTCCAAATCAATAAAATCGACGAGAATCTTGGAAGGCAAACGAAATCAAGAGACTATCGTAATGCGCTTGTTGATACTAAACAGAAACCTGTTTTCCGACAAACTTGGGAATCAATATTCAAATTCTAAGATTTCCACATGGAACGTAGGTAAGAACTAAATAATAGGAAATGTGATGAAAACAATCTTACTGAGTGACCATAAATAAACTAGTTGAAAACCGGAGATCAAGTAAAAACAACGTTAGGGACCGAGGCGCGAAAACTGATAAGCGATAACACACAAAGAATTTATAGACCGAGAGATCTTTGATAAGAAAAACCTTCTATATGACAACTCTTGCATGGATGCTACGAAAGTAGGGTTTGCCGTTTTTAGTGCTTAATATTTTGTTTAATGCCAAATTTTCAGAGATTTTATGTTTTGGCCTGAGAAAGAAACGATTTTTAGTGGTTTTTACCATGAGTTTCAGGGAAATTTCAAATAAATCCGTATTTTCAATACCGTCAGTGTTGCCTAAGCTCATATTTGTTCGAATTGTTCAAATGTACAATTTTTCATGTTGCGTCCGTACAATACAAACGTAGCTTTCAGTACGTCTCATAGCAAATTTTTCGCTGATTGGAAAGGCAGCAAGTAATAAGGTAGGGTTTTTAACGTGATTTTTGAAAGGAAAGTTTATTTGGTCATGTTTCTTAGAATATTGTTGTTGAATAGAATTATTGTTGTTTTGATACGAACTTCCTAGGAAGCCCTGTACGTCGTACGAGCTTTTGATTTTTATCGTTGGCGGCGCTGGTCAAGATTTGAAGACTTGTTTTTGTTTTTGGTCGTGTGGCAACACTGAGTCAACCGTATTGGCTATTTTCTTTTCTTTGTAGTCCTCGTGAGATTCCGGAATATCGATATGGTACGGAAATGTTTTCTGGATTTATCCGTTTATATCTCATGAATCCCCCTTGTGCTTTAGTGCCGAATATATAAATTACCTATTTATATTTTCAGGGTATCGATATCAATCACAAATACGACCGTAAAGTCCGCCGTAAGAAGCCCAAGTCCGATGATGTCTACTTGGCCCTTCTCGTCAAGGTAAGACCTTCCGCAAATTTGTTTCTGTTCGTATTGTTATTTTCCGGTATTTATCCCCTTGACGAAGCGATAATTAAGCTGTAAGCAATTGTAATTTCCTCGGTTGTTCGCATCTTTGTTGATATAATGGTCATTACGAGTATGTACATGTTGCTAACCTGTCCGGCAACTGTCGTGGGTCGTGGCCACTCGTGTAAATTTGGTGTAGGTAGGTACAATAATTTCAGCAGTAGGTATATTTATATTGACCATCATTCATGTTTACCTTTAATCGGTTCGTGATTGATCTTGGTAGGAATCACTGCTATGAATCTTACTTAAATGGGGCAGAGTCTGTTTAGGCCATTATCATGTAGGTATTTTTCCATTCAGGTCTACCCTTGAAGATTATTTTGTAGGCTAGTAAGTAGCTTTAACTGTAAGAATACCTCTTCGTTTGCAGCTAATGGGGGAAAGTTACGAGCATTTGATTTTACATTCCCTGTTTATTTACTTGAAAATGTTTTTCGTTGAACCGCGGTAGTGGCTTCTTATGGTTTCAATCGATCAGTACTTTGCACCTCCCTCAGTGAATGCGATTACCGAGCTGATGAGAGCTCAGGCAATACCATGGGCCGGAGTGATCGGTGTTGGTACATTAGTGGCCGAATGTTGTTTCAGATATGGCAGTTGTGATGTCGATTACAGATTCCTATTTCAGAGCCCGTTTCTAGTTATCGTCACCCTATTCTATGGCTCTGGAAGGATGCCTCAGGTTTCCAATACGTTCTTAAACGTTGTGCTGTACAAGTTTTGGAATTATCTGAGCATTAGGATTAGTCCATTTTGACACGGTGAGAATAATGTGGTGGATGTCTGTCGGGATTCGAACGTTTGGCTGATTCCCTGGGAAACGCTGATTCCCTGCCACTCGAGCCACATAATAGGGTGGACGTCCACTGCAAGCGCCTTCGCGCGTCGGGCTTGAGTTTGTTTTCAAGTATATTCGGTAAAAGTGGGGACTGTTCCTTTTTATTCGTCATGGACCCAGAGGAATTTTATTTCCTTGAAAGCAGCAATCATTTGCGATGACGGTTGCTGGATAAAAGAGCATGTTGGGTGGACCCGATCCTCTCCAAAAGGGAATCTTTCGGGGAGTTTCACCACCTTCACCATTAACTTGTGGCTGACCCTAACAAATGTTTCGATTATTATCCGTTTTATTAGTGTTACGATCCATTTTCTGCCCAGAGGGTAATTTTCACCTACTCAAAACGGGGCCTGCACGTGATGTGACTCGATATGACCAGGGAAACGAGTGAAACGGTAGGTAGGTGTTCCGATGAACCGTCCGTTAGCGATTCCGATGTTTATTTACGTGGAATTCCTATCAAAACCGGTAGGAAAGTGATACTGAAAACAATGGTATTGAATGAGCTACGAGCGGCAGATCCAACTTTTTTTGGATCTGCGGCTTGTAGCACGTTGCCGCTCATGTACGCCCGTAGCCGCCCGCTCGAACACGCTTCCAGTGGACAGTACCACATATAACTCAATGTAGTTGGATCTGTAGCGCGTGTCGCTCGTGTACGCCCGTAGCCGCCCGCTCGAACACGCTTCCAGTGGACGATACCACATATAACTCAATTTAGTTGGATCTGTAGCGCGTGTCGCTCGTGTACGCCCGTAGCCGTCCGCTTGAACACGCTTCCTGTGGACGATACCACATATAACTCAATTTAGTTGGATCTGTAGCTCGTGTACGCCCATAGCCGCCCGCTTGAACACGCTTCCAGTGGACGATACCACATATAACTCAATGTAGTTGGATCTGTAGCGCGTGTCGCTCGTGTAGCGCAAAGCGCCGCGCCGCTCGAGTACGCTTCCAGTGGACGACCCCACATATGCGTAATGGTTTTGTGTAATCAAACTCGAGCTCTGGGAAGGCTGAAGGGTAGATGCACTCGTTTTTACTAAGTCATCTGTTGTTAGTATTTTCGCTTTAGAAGACCACTGATCATCACCTAGAGAAAATAGATGGAAATGGAGAAAAGATTTGATTAATGTTTGAATGATGATCGCTTCAATTTTTCCATTATTGTGTTCTTTGCTATCTTTTTTGGACCAGCTATACAACCTCGCCTCCAGTAAATACGTCAGTTAGCAGTGCGACGGCGAGTTTTTTTTTTTTTTTTTTTTCTAAGTTACGTACCTCAACAGTGTGCAGTTCTGTTTCTGTATTTATTTGCTGGGTTGACCTGCTAATATTTGTATAGCCCATGGGATAGGCTTGATTCCTTCTCTCTTTTTAGTTTATTTCAGTAGCCATATAACGTGCAATATGACTTCCTATTTCAGCTATTATTTAACAAATAAGAAAAAAGCTTATTAAAAGGTTGTATACTTCCACTAATACACGGAGTTACTGTTTGTTACTGACGATGGTTAAATCTCCGAACCCGGTATAACTGTATATTTTGTGTATTAGTGGAAATGGACGACGTGTCAGTAACTCCGTTTTTAGCGAATTTTAGAGGAAAATTAAGCTATTGCAATGGGTCCAGAAGTTTCATAACACCAATTTTTGAAAAAAATTTTAGCACGCATATACGTTTCAGAGCATCCTGAATTCATCCCTCGATTATAACCAAACGTATATGTACATACCTATATATGTATTTGTCTCTCTCCAGACGATATCCGTCCTTATGTGCATGGTAACAACTCCAGATTTCGCCAAAACGTTCGTTTGGCCAAACAAAAGGATGAGTTCGAAGATGAGCAGGTTTCAACAGTTTTAAGGGGGGGTCAAACGTCAGTAAAAATTGCTATAATCGCGAACAATTATATGTAAATATTTCGTTTGTTTTCCATACAATATGGAGGTCAAATTTGGATTTTCGGAGTTCAAAAATCTGTATTAATGGCTAAAATCCATATTAATTCACATGACGTGATGACGTGGATGGTGATCCACTACGGACGGACTATTTCGACAAATTTGACTCAAGTCGTTATAAATGGGTAACATCACGAGAAAAATGTTATAATTTAACAAAAACTACAAAAACTGGTGTCATCATTTTATTCAATAGCACAAATATTTCTTCGACAATTCGCTCTTATAGCCATGCTTCATGACTGGAACTTTTTATTTTTGAAATGGGTTTCCACGATCTCACCACTTATGATCTGTACAACTATTGTTCTTCAATTTCCAGCTGTACAGGTTCTTGGCGCGTAGGACGCACTCCAAATTCAACAGGATCGTCCTACGGCGTCTGTTCATGTCGAGGATCCACCGGCCGCCGATCTCTCTGGCGAGGATCACGAGGTTCATGAAGAAGTCCAAGCGCGAGGGGAAGCTCGCCGTTATCGTCGGCTCAATCACAGACGACAAGAGGATCTGGGACCTCCCCAAACTTGATGTGAGTACTTCATTTAGTCTCTTTTTTACGCCAATAGGAAGTGAGTAGATCATGTTGGTTGCTAGTTCCTAGTAGACGATGGCTAACGCTCACAGCTCAATTCATTTATGTATGACGCTATAAAATCCATTTAAAGCTGTGTTCGTATGGTGTGGTTAGGTAGATATATATTCGAAAAATGTGTTGTGCTCAGTTTCACTGGCCAGTAACTAAAATACTGTTATGCCAAATGAAAAATGTCATAATTTAAGTTGTAGCAGAGCACCCTGTTTTGATTAAAATATTCAATTTAAAATTATAAATTGAATAGATGAAAAGAGGGGTGCTCTGAGTGCAGAATTCGATGCTCTGCAACTTCGGTTACCTACATGACATTAGAGAGTTTTTGCAACACACTCACGACGAAAAGAAAGCAGTGCTGCGCATGCGCACTTAAGACACCGAAAAGTTTGATGAACCGTGACGACGAAAAATACCGGGATCTCAGTGTCAGCTTTCGTCGTGTTGAGATGGCAAAACGTAATTTTTAATTAACCCATATCTGTATAACGCTATCTACCTTCTTCTGTTTTCCTTGGAAAATAAAAATGTCGAGCGTCGTATTCACAGCTGCTTCTTGGCGTCTTTCTATGTTAATGCAGACTTGACGCCATGTGTGGACATGGATTTGTATTAAACACGGAGTAAAATGGATGAAAGAGAGGTTAACGTTAGCGTGACCACCAGCCGGTAGATGCCAAAGCTGAACGAAAACTGAACCGAAAAAGGTTAGCATCTGACTTTGGTCGCCCTATCCGCCATTTCCGTTTCGGTGTCGTTTTCCGTTTCGTTTCGGTGGGAGGATGTTGCAAAAACTCTCTAATAACATTGAAAATTTACGTCATTGGTGTCAGGTTAAGGCTTGAAATATTGAAGCAATTCTAGCGTGTAGCATTATCACTGTGTAACAGAAAGAAGAATTTAACGGAATTCTCTATCACAGAATTACAGCAGTCATGATGAACCGTTGAGGTGCATTGTGGTGAAATTGTAAAGCTGGGTTTACACTAGTGAAACTCCCTCGCGAAAGTCACTCGGGCCAAACACTTGCTTTGAATGAAATTTCGCACTACCCAAAACAGAGTGCAATTCAGAGCGAAAAATAGCGCGAGTGGGGCGAGCCGCCTTCAGTTCTGGTTTTGCAGCCAATATGGAAACTTGTTTTGTCCCTCCAGCTGCTGCAGCCGCGTTTTCCGTCATGTCAATGGCATTTTTGATCGAGAAAGGGAAGAAGAAAAGTCGCCACCCTTGACGATGGTGGAGCACACAATTATTCCTTGGAAGAAACCAATATAGAAACAACATTATGAGCTGCAAGCACTGTTCTTGATTCATCCCTCGCGCAGCTGCGTCGATCACGTTTACACTAAGCGAAACTCGACGTGCGAAACCCTTGATGTGCGGACAAAAACCAACTGAGCCCCGGCTCGCAGCGAGGGCCCTCACCCCGCAATTACTCAGGGATGGGGCAACGTCTGCACTAGGACTATTCCCTCGCGAAATTATTTTGCGCGAGGGAGTTTCGCTAGTGTAAACGCAGCTTTAGATTTGGTAGCATCTACAAGGTTACTTCTGATGATCATTGAAGACCTTAGTACTGCAGTAAGCGGGTTCGGGAGAGCTGTTAGCACTCGATTACCTACTTCATTCTGTCACGATCTCCACCAACATGAACTACTCATTTCCATAATTTTGTAGAAGTGATGATTCAACGTACAGTTCTCATTTAATGTGCTTATTTCGTAGCTTAGCATTGTTCAGCAGTTATTATTATTTTATTGTGATAGTGCAGTTGATGAGTATAATCATTTTTGTGTCTCATTTTAGGTTTGCGCTCTCCGCGTTACTGAAGGTGCAAGAGCCAGGATCCTGAAAGCTGGTGGTAGCATAATCACTTTTGACGAGTTGGCACGTATCGCGCCTACCGGAAAGAACACAGTTCTCATGCAAGGTATTATTCATATTTAATTTGTCAAGGTATTTAAGTCTCCTGGGCTTTGACTTCCTAAGCAGGTAAAAATCGGTAGTAGAATCAACTACCTGTTTTAACAAGATACGTTCACCACAGCTAGAAATGGACTCGTGTGACTCGTTTTCAATGAGATGATTTTTTTTGTCTCCTCATGAGTGGAATATACGAGTTTTTTTTTTTTTTTTTTTTTTTTTTTTTTTTTTTTTTTTTTTTTTTTTTTTTGGTAGCCCAAATTACTTCAGTTAGCAGACGTACTACAGTTTTGACTGTTATCTTTAAACGGGGTTTTGTAGCATTCAAACTATCGTTGATGCTGCATCACAAGCAATTATAGTATGTCCAAAACTATCACTTTCGGCACTTACTGACCTGTCAACGTTCCTTTGCACATTGTGAAATAACGAAATGTTTGACAAACAATGGCTTCTAGGGTTAGAAAAAGAAAACTCTTGATGGTGACATGGGTTGTGGCTTCATCCACGACCTTCGCCCTGTTGAATTTATTACAGAACCACCCTATGTCAAGTCTGCCCAGTGAGGAATCACCGCGTTGTTTTTGCTCTTACCCGTTTTCCCCTGTGTAGATAGAAATCTCGATTTTAAATAAATTTCAAGAAACCAAGAGAGTGATTTCCTGAACACTTTGGTGTTCAGTAAAAACTCTCTTATGATAATGTTCAAGCAAAAATTTAAATACCGCTTGTTATCATTTTCATACGAGTGTAAGTGCTCACTTGTGATCATTTGCAACCGAGTGCAAGTACTTGCCTGTGATAATTTGCAAGCCAGTGTAAATACTCGCTTGTGATCATTTGCAAGCCAGTGTAAATACTCGCTTGTGATCATTTGCAAGCCAGTGTACATACTCGCTTGTGATCATTTTCAAGTGAGTGTAAATACTTGCTTGTGATCATTTCAAACTAGTGTAAATACTCACTTGTGATCACTTTCAAGTGAGTGTAAGTACTAGCTTCTGATCATTGTTGAGCAATTGTAAATACTCACTTGTGATCATTTGCAACCGAGTGTAAGTACTAGCTTGTGATCATTTTCAAGTGAGTGTAAATACTTACTTGTGATAATTTTTAAACTAGTGTAAATACTCACTTGTGATCACTTTCAAGTGAGTGTAAATACTAGCTTCTGATCATTGTTGAGCAAGTGTAAATACTCACTTGTGATCATTTGCAACCAAGTGTACTCACCTGTGATCATTTGCAACCGAGTTTAAGTACTAGTTTGTGATCATTTTCACACTAGTGTAAATACTCACTTGTGATCACTTTCAAGCTCATTGTTGAGCGAGTGTAAATACTCACTTGTGATCATTTGCAACCAAGTGTACTCACCTGTGATCATTTGCAACCGAGTTTAAGTACTAGTTTGTGATCATTTTCACACTAGTGTAAATACTCACTTGTGATCACTTTCAAGCTCATTGTTGAGCGAGTGTAAATACTCACTTGTGATCATTGGCAACCGAGTGTAAGTAATCCCTTGTGATAATCTTCAAGCAAGTGTAAATACTTGCTTGTGATAATTTTCAAGTGAGTGTCAATAACTGCTTGTGATCATTTTCAAGCAAGTGTAAAGAGTAGCTTGTGATCATTTTCAAGCGAGTCTAAATACTTGCTTCTGATCATTTCCAAACGAATGTAAATACTTATGATCATTTTCAAGTGTGTGTAAATACTCGCTTGTGATCATTTTCAAGCGAGTGTGAATACTCACTTGTGATCATTTGCAACAGAGTGTGAGTACTCGCTTCTGATGATTTTCAAGTGAGTGTAAATAGTAGCTTGTGATCATTTTCAAGCGAATGTAAATAGTAGCTTGTGATCATTTCCAAACGAATGTAAATACTCACTTATGATCATTTTCAAGCGCGTGTAAATACCCGCTTGTGATCATTTTCAAACGAGTGTAAATACTTGTGATCATTTGCAACAGAGTGTGAGTACTCGCTTGTGATGATTTTCAAGCGAGTGTAAATAGTAGCTTGTGATCATTTGCAACCGAGTGTAAGTACTACCGTGCGATCATTTTCAAGCGAGTACTAGCTTCTGATAATTTTCAGGCAAGTGTAAGTTCTCGCTCGTGATCATTTCCTTGATTTGCTGATGAGTATGTTCGAGTTGCGTCCCATGCCTCGTCATTACCTGGATGGATATACAAATAGTTGACAAATCAAGTGCCTTTCCTTTTCAGGAAATGAGCAAGATACGCGTTATATTTCTGCATTATAACCCTTCGTTTGATAAATAGTTGAAGAGGGGGGGGGGGGGGGGGGGTATAGGCAGGTGAGGAGCATAAAAGGAGCGTTGAGGGAGTCTGGCGCTCAAAGGAAGCGTTTCTTTACCTAACCACTCCCAACAACCAGCGCTGCCTGCTAGATTTCAAGTATCTACTTACCAACCTCTAAAAAATAGAAGTCAATTCCGAGGTCGAATAAAATAAAATTCTTCCGCGAAATAGGGCGGTACTCCTGAATTTTCGTGCATTCGTTAGATTGTCTGTCATTATTTTGAAATATAGTAGGTAGGTACCTACTGCCTACTTTTGATTTTTTTTAAAGTTACATATAAAAATTATTATTATTATGAACCGTTGTGCTTGTGGCAACCCAAACTTACGTACCTGCTATCTCTGGTAGGCAGTACAAAATTCATTCCTAGTTTTTAGTTTTCTGTGATTTTTTACAAAACAATATTGACCACTCTTCTTTTCCTGCTACATTCTGAATTTTAGTCACAACAAAGCAAAAGCGAACAAAAATGAAGAATGAAATAACTTTTTTTAAATCTCTTTATTAACAAATAGGTACACCTTTATTAACAACCAGGTGCACATTTTGAGCTAGGTACTTACCCATCAGGGAAGTATTTTGTTTTATTATTTTAAGATACCTAGATAGCAATTTTCTCAGGCAAAGTAACAGACAAGGAAGGGGCGGTGCGGCAGGTAGGGGAGGTTACACAGATAGTGATGACACGTTTGAAAGATTCCTTGCTGGCCGCGCTAGGCGGGTTTATCGTACAGTGTGGTTAGTTGAGGAAACGCAAGGAAGTGCTAGGAACAGGCGAGCTTCCTCCAGCTCCAGACTCCTGAACACATTGTGCCAAGCGTGCAGTCCAGTGAATTAGCTGGTTGAGCTTCTTTCGGCTACCTGTAGATTGTGCTCGAGCTCTCAGTTATTCGTTTAATTTAAAATTTTATCACTTGGGACTTGGGCACTTGAGTACGTCTTACGTGAAGATTTGGTCGTGTAGCGTCACCCTTACCCGGTAGTACCTGACAGGCACAATCATCGAGAAACAAAAACAACACATTGAGCTGATTTTGGACTCATTGCAATTGGAGTTTCTGACGACTTTTCGCTGTATGTCCCTTTGTTTGATCGGACACGTCAAACATGTTCAATTTATTAATCTTGCCCTTATTTTCTAGGACGAAGGAAAGCCAGGGAGGCCGAACGTCACTTTGGCCCCGCCCCGGGTGCCCCTCGTTCGCACACCAAACCCTACGTTCTGTCCAAGGGAAGGAAATTCGAGAGGGCCCGAGGTCGCAGGAAGTCTTGCGGATACAAGAAGTAAAATTATTGTTCTTGTTGTCAAACTTTTACTACTCACACCCCTCAAATAAAATTAAAACAGTTTTATTTACAAACACCTTTTCTTTGTATCCTCTGAGTCCACTTTTTTGCATTGCTATGGGAGTGAGGTGAGGCAAATTTACTGGTTGAAAGTCAGTCATGTAGCATTGACCATGAGCGAATTTATTTTCGAGTAACGTACCAATCTACATAGAACATTCACGACTGTTAAAATAGTCCCGTCTTGTGTAACTGATGAGATTGTTGTATTGTTGGTGACAACTATTTGTGGTTTTTACCACCTAAAGCTCGAATTCATCCTTTTTATTGCGTTTGACCTCTGTGTTGTACCAATCTTTCCAGGGTAAGTTTTGTTTTCAAAAATTGCTTCTTTCGCACACCATTTCGTTTCCCATTACGATTTGGCAAAATGTGGAGTTAACGGAATTTTCTTCACTTTGAAAACAAAAAATTCTGAACTTGGAAAATGGTAGTTCGAAACCTGATAAAGTTTTTAAATAAGTAAAGATGCTGCAAAACCTGATCTCTGATCAGCTGTTGACCCAAGGAGGTGGAGCAAAGGTTCTCAGTGCTGCCAACAACCCAACGTTGAAATGGCGAACCTTTGCCCTGGCCTTCCCCCCATTTTGATGAAGTGTTTTTTTATTTATAAATTAGGGGTTCTGTACATCCTGTGATTCGCCAGCACTAAGCAGAATTTGAGTTAATTACTCTGCAACTCGCCTGATAACGTGATATTAGTAGAAATTCAGGTTTCAAGCTAGTTTTCTGCATAGACTTTCTTACATGAGCACCTCATTATGTGGTCAACCAGTAGTGTTAATTTTATATACAATGTTGGTGATTCCCATAGGGTATTTTCTACAAGATCTCGTTGAAACGGTGAAAAGTTGTGGAACAGGCTACGTCTGTTGATCGAAGGTGAGCAAATTAATTATGTTTTATTGGCATATTACTTGAAAAAGGGTCATGGAAAATTCCTAGTTGACGTAGTAAGAATACTACAACAAATTTTTGATGGGGAACTCTATAGAATCGTAACGTGTAGGGAATAACTGGCTTTTTCTGCCTCACCATCTTGAGGAGTACCCATGACTTAGTTTATCTTCTAGAATGAAAGTATGGTCCATTCTAAATTTTGAGACCAACCGCACTCAATGAGTCTTTTCTATGAGCTTTCAAAATTTCAGCAACAAGTGACGTAACGTTGGGCAAGGGCGTCCAGCCCTGGTGGGAGGGGTGTAATGACGTCACTTGAAAGCTCATTGAAAAAGAACTATTCATCGTAGGATTGAGGTTGGTCTTAGAATGGAAACTCATTCTAAAGTCGCAAAGTACGAGTAATATAAACGGAAGTCATGGGAGGTGTCAATTCGCCACGATCTTCGTTTTGTCACGTCATGTAGCTCTACTTTTAACTGAATAGTCATCTGTTTTCATCATTTCTTTGTTAAAAATTATTCTTGTTCTAGTTGTGGTAGCTTGTCCTTTTTTAACGATGCAGGTGTATTAGGAATTTTCGGATACTTTCAAAAAGGCTGAAATGACGAGGACAGGTCGACACCTAAATGGTCTGTTATGAATTTAATCGAAATGCGACCGACTTTCGTCTGCGGAACGCCCATAACGAAAGATTGTGGTGTTTAGTCCTCGATAGTTGAACTTCATGAAACTGCTCTTGGGCACACTTGAGATCCTCGCAAGTTGCTGTAATATAGGACGTAGGACATCCCATTCGTGCTTTGCTGTTTCTCATAATCAGTCCTAATTAGGAATTTAGTGGGTGGGTGAATTCCCCCTACATCATAGGAAAACAAACTGTTCAAATCAAAGGACTCGAGTATTTATTGCTCGAAAGATATTTAAAATTAAAAAATTACCAACATTTGTTCTAAATTCAACAAGTGTTGTTAGGATAGAGTGGTGGGTCAAAACCGAAGGCATGTTTCAACGTACAACCGAAGTAGGTAGGTCAAGTTCGATTTTTTGGAGACAAAAACAGCTAAATTATTAACCTTGGCCTACCTATTTGCTTACATGGTTCTGCTGCATCAAAGGTGTACACAAGTTCGATCCTTCACAAATTAATGACAAAACACTAAACGACTAAAAATGAACGCAAAATTTGAAACCCAAGGTTTTGCAAATATTCAACTGCTTACCTCATATTATACAATGATTTTCATGTATTTTTATACTCAGAAACACGTGAGGATGTCCATTTTCCCGATATGCGCACATCCCAAGTAACTACCTACCTACTTAACGTGATACTTAACCGGCTTGCCATCCAATCCATCAGCTTCATCCCGTCGCGTCAGTGTCAGTAAAAAAAAGCTGCAAATTATTACACAACGGTTTATTATTTATCTGTATAGATGCCCCTTCTGCATAGATCACTGTAGGTTCGTTCTTAGTGGGCGTTCTGACAGTTCTCGAACTCATAATAACTGGGACGGAAAATCCCGGGGCGTTCCGGAACTTGAGGAACCGCGTTCTGCACTGCGAACGATTTCAGAACTGGAAGTGGAATAACCTGTGTGCGCATGCGTCACCTACGTTCTTGAGTTCCAGTTCTGACAGAATAAAAAAATCGGGGACTGTCAGAACCATTCGGAACTGGATTCGCAAAACACTGCGAACGCAGAACACGGCGTTCCGGAACTGGGCGTTCTGGCACTGAGAACGACAAAACTCGACTGCGCTTGCCCAGAACCGTTCGGAACTGGCAGAACGCACACTGAGAACGAAGCTCTAGTTGTGGGTCAATGCTTACCTACCCCCCCTGGAGCCGGCACGGGAATTACGGTTTAATAAAAATGCGCGGGATTCAGTTATTCATAAACCCTCGATAATTTCCGCTTCCAGTTTCCTAATTTCATCATCGCATTGAATTGCATGCCATACACTGAAAACCATTGAATTCCAATAAATTTGATTGATTGATTGAAATCCAACTCCAATGGAAATATCTACTAAAAACCATTGGAAACGACGAACAACCCCCCCACATATTAAACTCAATTTAATTTTATTTGCAAGTTAAACTCCCATTCCCAATATTGGGTACAAGATTGTTTCGGCGTCCCTAGGAATGATATCTGTGCTGAATGTATACAATTCTATTCACCCTCCTGTTGACGAAGCCTGTCGGTGCAAACTGTGAACGAACGGCTGCACTTACAATGCCTGGGCTGTTCAAGAACAGTTAAAAACGTAAACAAATTCCAGGTACTAACGGCGTCCTGGAGATTTCAACCCCTATTTTTCTCCCCTTAAAAAAAATGACTTGACATTAACGCTGAGCTTCGAGGACCAGCTAGACCCCAAATGGGACCTACAAACCAAATTTCATCAATTCTGGTTCATGGTAACCAAGTAAAGGGCGAAGTACGGCTTACAGTGGACAGACAGAATTTTTTTAATTGCATTTAAGGATTCTACATACCTTGAAACGTAAACCATCAAATTTTGAATGGTGGGGGGGGGGGGGGGGGTTAAAAAAATTGTTCATGCTCGATTCCAAAGGTTATTATTGAAAATAATAAACCAATAAACTTGGGTGTATTAACTTTGACGGTATAACTACAGCGACGAAAAGTGAGAAAACTGACTAAAAATTAATAATCCAGCCAGAAGTAAAGCAGAAATCACCTATGGCCACATTACTTCTTCCGGGCCAGACGAATTGGTAACAGTTCTTGAGGTTTCACTATTAAAATTTTTTGGGATTCGGGAGACAATTTTGATATTTTGATAGGTAATTTTTGTTCTAGTTACCTACATAATTTTTCCCAAACATTATCAACATTTCTGTTTGTTTCGGCAGAAATAAGATTTCGCAATGTTCAAGTTATAACCTCTCGCATTCTATGTAATCGTGAAGTGGGCCTCATACTGTAAACTGGTGAAGTTGGGTGTGTGCTGTGTCGAATACCATTTGTTATTTTTAATTCTGTTGCGCGGTATTCGGTTCTACACTGCCAAAAGGATCATCGAAGTAACATTTAACCATTTGAACTGTTCGACCGAAAAGGTCTTGTGAAAAGTTCTTCCATCAGAACCCGCTTCCTCCTGGCCACCAGTTGTTTCCCCACTCTCATAATGGACTTGGGTTTACTCAGCTAAGGTTCTGTACAGCGAGTCGGTTACTGTAGTCAGTTGTCAGTATAATATTATATATCCCGACTGAGACGAATTCAAATTCGTGATGGTTTTACTGAAAGAATACAGAATCTGCATGCCGCTCTCCGTGGAAGAGTACAGGATTGGACAGCTGTACATGATAGCTCGTCACAGTCTGGAACAGACGGAGTCTGGCAACGGTGTGGAAATCGTAGAAAACAAGGAGTGCGAAGATCCCGAACACGGAAAAGGCCAGTACACTGAAAAACGGTTAGTAATCTGTCAGTACACGACCAAGGTACTTAAATCTTATGTTGGACCCTAATGAGGAGTAATCACGTATTTTTAATTTTTTACTTGAAAGTACCAAATTGAGATGAAGTTAGTTAGTATGAATGAATAAATTGTTTATTCTCAATCAAGGAGTACATTACATTGTTCAGGTAGGTATTTAATAATAAATAAAACTGATATAAAACAAACGCTGCAAGTCCTTGTTGGTTATTATTCTACTGGACATACCTACAGAAATGTTGGCTGTTAATTTATCGTTTCTTTCATGTGCTGTAATTGAAATAGCTATCATTAAATTTGGTCATTGATGCCATTTACTTTTCTTGATTCACCTTTTCATGCTACTTCTAGGTTATTATGCAAATGTATGGTGACTTCAGACAATTTCTTAGGGTTTTCATCGATAAATAATGGATTTTGGAGGCTGAATCTTTGTTACAACCTCAGTTCTTCAATCTTTGGTCAAAATCAACTTCATATTCGGTGTTCTCGCCCTTCAAAACGTGGAAAACGATACATCACAAGCTCATGTTCCCTAAAACCTCGAAAACCCCTATTTTTGGTTTATTATTCTCCGAATAATACACCTATGTAATCGCTCAGCAAAAAATTTTTATAACACCCCCTCAACAATATTTTTCTTTTCCGTTTCAAGGTGCGTAGATTCCAAAAATGCAATGTCCGTCCGCCGTATCACGTGTACCGGCTTCATTTTCGGTCTAAAAAATTCTTTCTTTCGCACACATGCTCCATTTGGGCTCTAGTTGTGTCCCGAAACTTTGCAGCCCGATCGGAATATACCCAGGGGTGTTATGGGTGAAAATGGGTATAAAACAGGTATTTTTTGTGTTTTAGGCACATGTTAGTAACATGAGTTTTTGAGGTATCGTTTTCCATGGTTTTGGGGACGAGAAGACCGAATATGAAGTCGATTTTGACGAAAGAGTGGAAAATTGAGGTCCTAACGAACTTTCAGCCTTAAAAATTTACGTTAAATGTTGGTCTAAAATCGTCGTTCTTTCGCACACAGTTTGGGTCCCCAATTGGAAACACATTTGGGTCTTAGTTGTGCGCCAAAGCTCGGCATCCCGATCGACATACACCCAGAGGTGTTATGGGACAAAAATGGGTGTCAAAATAAGGGTTTTCGAGGGATGTTTGAGGTTTTAGTTAACATGAGCTTGTGAGGTATCGTTTTCTATGTTTTGTAGGGCGAGAAGACCCAATATTAAGTTGGTTTTGAACCGAAGAGTGAAGAATTGAGATTGTAACGAAGGTTAAGCTCCCGAAATTCATTTTTTATGAGTCAAAAACATGGGAATCACCCTACATTTGTATAATAACACTAGAAGTGGTAGCAACAGGTGAATGAAGACAATTAAATGGTACTATCAATGATCAAAGATAATCTTCTAAAAAAAGCCGAGCCTAATTCGTGTTTTTGGGGGCCGAAATTGGTGGAAACCATCAAAATTCCACCATTTCAATAATTGCACATGATAGAAACAATAAATGAACAGCCAAAATTTCTCTACTAGTCCAGCAGAATAATAAACCCATGTGACAAGGACTTCGCAGCGTTTTTTACTGATTCTCCCCTCATAACACCCCTGGGTGTATTCCGTTCGGGCTGCCGACCTCCGGGAAACAACGAGGGCCCAAATGTGTTCCCAAACGGGGACCCGAACTGTGTGTGGAAGAGCGACGATGTTAAACCAAAATTCAACGTAAATTTAAGGCTGAAACTTCGTTACTAGGACCTCAATTTTCCACTCCTGTCAAAAAACCAAAATATTCCGAAAATCATCTATTTTTCGACTCACTGGAACCTACCCGGTCAGCTGTTTTTAGAATTTGCGACGCCATTGCTCACCAAAACGCTGCAAACTCTTTGTCACATGGGTTTATTATTCTCGACTAATACGTTACGGTGGGACCTCAGTGAAGAGACCCACAAAGCTAATTTCACAGTTTTAAACTCGAATATTTCTGACAAATTATTTAACTTGAAAGAAAAAATTTTGAGGGGGTATTATAGGAATTGTTTGCTGAGCGAATACATAGGTGTATTATTCACAGAAGAATAAACCAACACATTCTCATAGTATCAGGTAGTGGAGAATCCCCTCAATGGCTAGGCCAGACGGCGGGCAAAACTATTTTTATTATAGTTATTAATTTATTACAAAATCGAATTATAATAACCTATGGTACTTGAAATGGTGGTTGACAGTAGATCCGGGACATGACAAAGCTAGTATTGATATTTTTATATGATTTTTTTTATTGCTTTGAAAATGAGGGTGAAATTTGGTAAAGGAAATGTATAATTTACTGCCAATGTATGTAATTCTCTTCTGGTTAAGGCATGTGTTTCCACGTGGTACCTATATCTAGATTTCCAGCTCCCTGGGTTCTGGAATAGTCCATAGTAAGAAACATGGATTTATTGTCCATTACACAGTGTAGACAGTGTTGGGCATAGAATTCTGAGCTATTAAGTAAAGCTAGGTTCACATAGAGGGGCGATTCTAGAAGGCAATCCGGTACGGCAAGTCGTTCTGCAATGCTATTGGCCAACGCAAAGTGGATTATTGCAACACATAGCACAAGCATGGATACTATATCAAAATCTCCAGATATTTTCCACTGTCGGATCCGTTGCCGTATCTGTGCAGAGGTTACTGCGCACACCTTTCCTTTTTGGTTGTTCAGCCGTATTGGAATTCCACATTCCTGGTTGATGATTCCGCTGCCATGTGAACGCCTCTGCGGCAAAAATCCGGCAAACGCCTTGCCACCCGAAATCGCCCTCGATGTGAACCTAGCTTAATCCACTTAGTTCGTATAGCTTATCTGTCAGGAATCTACAATCTTTATTAAACATTATTTTTATCATCTTCTTGTGCAGTAATTTTATTTTGTTAAAGTATGATTTGTATTTTCTTCCCCATCATGTCCCAAACAATAGGTTAATATGCTTTTTTGTTAAAGAATTATAAATTATCAGTAGTTTGATGCTAGTGAATGCATGATTTAATCTACTGAAATAGTGGCATAAAAATGTAAGTTGTTGAGTGAGTGACCTTTCCTGTTCGATGGTCCCACTTCTGGCACTTTTCCATGTCAACTCTGAGATATGTGATGGAGGACACTCGTTGAATTTGGTAACAGGGGCTTGTAGATGCTGAATAACATTAGCAGTTTGAGTAGTGTAAAAAAAAAAAAAAGATGAGTGATTGGATCGGGCTGAAAGGATTTTTTTGAGCTAAAGCAAATATAAGCTGTCTTTTTCAGATTTAGAAATAGGAGATCTGAACACAACCAGTTGTGGACGATGTCCAGGCATTTTTTTCCCTTCACAAAAAGTGCGTTCCCACGAATCTCCACTGACAGCTATTGCTGTGTCGTCTTCATAAGCCACGAGTTGGTGTTATGCACATGGGTTTCATGCACATATAAAATAGATGGTTAAAAAAATTGGGCCTAATACTGTTCCTTGAGGAACTTGGTGCTTTACTTACTTTATGTTTGCCTGTTTTGGGTTCGCACCAGACATTGTTGGCTATTATACTAGAAATTCGTCAAGATTTGATGTTAACAGCGTAAAAAACGATTTGAGAAAAAAAAATCAGTCAATTTTGGGCTATTAGATTTTATCAGAAATAACTTATCCATAAATTTCGTTCGTTGACAAATTCCTGTGATGAAGATTCTCTGTTTTTCTGGTCTGGTTGTTTGCCCTGAGCACCCGGTTGTTCGTAAAAGCCTCTTGTCAAATGTTGGCATCGTATATAATCGTAAAGTAATCAAAGTTATCAACCATCAGTAAAGTTATCAACCTCAATTATCTACCTAGATTTTGGCCAGTGATGACTTCAGTAAAAGGTCTGAGTTTCGCTATCTTCGAGACAGGTTTGGTTCCTGGCAAACGGTCCTAATAACCAAATTCAGAATCGGAAAAACATCGAATTCGCTCTACAGTTACAAGATTCTGTTGATCCCGAGACTATGGTTCATCAGAATAACTGAGAGCGGTACAGAATCTTACAACATTTCCGATTTCCTGTCCGATAGCTGACTGTGATCTCGAATGATACTGAGGCCGATATAGATATGAATGATTTAGACCATTCTCGTCATGTTCTGCGTAGGTATCTCCTGTCTAGGTATCGAGAACATAGTTCTGGCACTATTTGTTTGATGATGGACATGGTTAAATCCATTCTCAACTATTCTGCAAAGTGGATGATGTTCAGGCATTTTTCACCTGCATGAAAAGTACGTTCCCACGAATCTCTGCTGACAACTATTGCTGTGTCGTCTTCATAAGCCACGAGTTGGTGTTACGCCCATGGGTTTTATGCACATATAAAATAGATGGTTAAAAAATTGGGCCTAATACTGTTCCTTGTGGAACCCCGTGCTTTACTTACTTTATGTTTGCCTATTTTGAGTTCGCACCAGACATTGTTGGCTATTATACTAGAAATTCATCAAGGTCTGATGTTAACAGCGTGAAAAACGATTTGAGAAAAAAAATCAGTCAATTTTGGGCTATTGAATTTTATCAGAAATAACTTATCCATAAATTTCGTTCGTTGACAAATTCCTGTGATGAAGATTCTCTGTTTTTCTGGTCTGGTTTTTTGCCCTGAGCACCCAGTTGTTCGTAAAAGCCTCTTGTCAAATGTTGGCATCGTATATAATCGTAAAGTAATCAAAGTTATCAACCATCAGTAAAGTTGTCAACCTCAATTATCTACCTAGATTTTGGCCAGTGATGACTTCAGTAAAAGGTCTGAGTTTCGCTATCTTCGAGACAGGTTTGGTTCCTGGCAAACGGTCCTAATAACCAAATTCAGAATCGGAAAAACATCGAATTTGCTCAAAAGTTACAAGATTCTGTTGATCCCGAGACTATGGTTCATCAGAATAACTGAGAGCGGTACAGAATCTTACAACATTTCCGATTTCCTGTCCGATAGCTGACTGTGATCTCGAATGATACTGAGGCCGATATAGATATGAATGATTTAGACCATTCTCATCATGTTCTGCGTAGGTAACTCCTGTCTAGGTATCGAGAACATAGTTCTGGCACTATTTTTTTGACGATGGGCATGGTTAAATCCATTCTCAACTATGCTGCAAAAGCAAAATTTGAGAAATACAGCCACCCATTTATAATCACCAGGTACCCACCTACATATACCTGAGCCTGTCTACATTTCTGAAATTATCTTGTTACTAGCACATTGAGTATCTCTGAACAAGTTCAAGAGGTTGTGTGTACTCTTTCACGAGGTTGTATCTCTGATTATTCAAGACTTGTACCAAAGAGGACCCATGTCGAAGTACAGCTCCATAGGAAAGATATTTAGCCTCAGGGCTCACTCAGATGTCGAGGTGCCTCTCTACCTAGGTTTTGGCCAGTGATGACTTCAGTAAAAGGTCTGAGTTTCGCTATCTTCGAGACAGGTTTGGTTCCTGGCAAACGGTCCTAATAACCAAATTTACATTCGGAAAAACATCGAATTCGCTCTAAAGTTACAAGATTCTGTTGATCCCGAGACTATGGGTCATCAGAATAACTGAGAGCGGTACAGAATCTTACAACATTTCCGATTTCCTGTCCGATAGCTGACTGTGATCTCGAATGATACTGAGGCCGATATCCGTGTACGATTTAGTACATATCAAACACCCTTAAATAAGTTTTATTCATGTATCCAAAAACGCTGCTATGACTTGTCACGTAGGTACTACGATTTATCATGTTCTGCATAGGTAACGCTCCATCATGACAGTCCTGGCCGCTTTTTCGCTTGTATCACGAAAACGGGCACTCATAAATAAGGAAATAATTACTCGTAGCAAAATATAAGCCTGAAATTCCCTAGAAATTAGTCTGTCTTCATTTTTTCCTTGATAGTTTTCGAGATTATCTCCTTGCCAGACTCACACATTTTTTGAGAAATAAAATGCTTACCCACGTTTTTCGTCAAACTTCTCTCTGTAGCTCCTTTTCACAGCAAATGTCCTCAGCCATTGTATTGACGGGGTTCAGCAAAGGTGAAAGGGAACAAGAAAAACATTTTCAACCGACGAGGGTGGATCAAATATAAACGGGACTTTTTTTTTAAAATGTCATTCGTTAGAAAATAAAAACCAGGTATATGTCACTTTTCTACATAGTCTCCTGCTTTCGTGACGCATTTTTCCCAGCAAGTAGGAAGTTTTTTAATCCCAGCATCAAAAAACGATGAAGGTTGCGTCTGAAGCCAATTGCGCACGAACCCCTCATCATCCTCGAATCTTTGTCCGCCTAGCGCTTCGCGGCCCAAAACAAGTGAAAATCACAGGGCGATAGGTCAGGGCTGTAGGGAGGATGATCAAGTGGAGTCCAATGCATTTCTTCCAATTTTTGAACAGTTAGAGCTGCAGTATGGGGCCTTGCATTGTCGCGGTCGTGGAGGAGGATGACTTCACGAATTGGTTGATTCCGTCTTTTGCTGCGATATGCAGCCCTCACCTGAGTCAGCAGCTCACAATAGTAGGCAGCATTGATTGTTCTTCGCTCATGCATAAAATCTATGAGCAAAACGCCTCGATATTCGAAAAAACAGTTGCAAGGACCTTGCCAGCAGACAGTCGAGTTTTCGCTTTCACTGGGGCTGTCTCCCCCTCCCTCCGCCACTCCATACTGGCTTGCTTCGATTCGGGTGTGTAATGATGGACCCATGTTTCGTCGCAGGTGACGATGCTAGCCAAAAATGCTTCCCCTTCTTCCTCAAACCTTGCAAAAAGCCTCTGACAGACCTCCACGTCTCAACTTCTGATCTGCAGACAAAAGGCGAGGGACCCAACTGGCACACACTTTACGGAATCCTAGGTGCTCTGTAATGATCGTTTGGCAGCTCCCATAACTTATCCCTACCTGCTCAGCAATTTCGGAGACAGTCACACGTCGATCACCTTCAAGAATATCACGAGCCGCTTGAATGTTCTCATCCGCAATGCTGCTCCGGGGACGACGATCGTGTTCCTCATTCTCTACTCGTTCTCTTCCCTCCTGAAACTCTTTGTGCCAGGCAAACACACGGGTCCTAGAGAGGGTTTGGTCCCCGAACTGGGCGGTCAACCTTTGAAAATTTTCCGAAGGTTTGACTCTTTCAAGGGCAAGAAGTGTTATGATAATTCGTTGCTCAATGGAAACAGGCACCTTTTGTTCAGACATCGCGATCACTACTCATGAAAGGTCGTAAAGGGGGAGACGCCCCCCTCATCCACCTTCTAATGAACCTGTACAAACAATCTCCAAGTGACGGCCCGCTTCTGTCAGCCGTCGGCGCTCAGAGGTCAAAGTCCCGTTTATATTTGATCCACCCTCGTATATTCGATGTTTCGGGTCCTCATGAAAAACCTGGAAGTGGTGGAAAATAGAAGAAAAGAATCCAGTTCAACTGGAACCTGGGGCATTTTTGTCACAACTTTTTCTTGGAAAAAAAATATTCGGAACTTTTGGAAAAATGGTAGTTTGAAGGCCGTTTTCAAAAAATGAGCTTTAGTTTTTTAAATGAGGGTAATTGAAAGTAAAAATGCGGCAAGAAATGACGTATTAGGTCTGTCGACCGTGATTGGCTGTTGGCCCCAAGGAGGTGGAGTTAACCTTCGGAGGCTATGGTTCTCAGTGCTGCCAACAACCCAGTAGAAATGAACCTAAGGAACCTTTGCTGTGGCATTTCCCTCGGTTCGATTTTGAGGACGTGTTTTTTAAATTTATTGATAAATGCACTAGCGCCCTAAGTGGAATTTGAGTTGAACTGCTCGGCGATTTACATAATACGTAATTTCCAGCGGGAACTCAGAGATTCAAATTTCATACTCGTTTTCTTCCTATAATTTCCGACATGAACACCTCACTATGTGGTCAATAAGTGTTAATTTCCGTTATTGAACAAAATTTGGCCAAAAAATGGGAATTTGTGACCCACAAAAATTGCCCATTGTGTTGAACTGGATTATTTTCTTCTATTTTCTACCACTTCCAGGTTTTCCTGAGGATGGGCCACATTTCGACGCGAAACTTCGAATATAGGTTGCAAAAAGCCTTCACTGAACCCCGGCAGTACAATTGCTAACAAGTTAAATTATGCAGCTGGCAGTTCCAACCTGTTTTAAAAGCCCTCAGGAACAAGATGTAGAGCATTTAAATTTTTATTTTAAAAGTAGGTTCATATTCATCATTTTAAAGGAAATTTAATGCTCTACATCTTCGTCTATGAGTACTATTGCTGTAAAGTGAAGGGCTGAGGTGCTACAGAGAACAGTTTGACGAAAAAGTGGGTAAACTTTTTTTTCTCCAAAAATTGGCGATTTTTGCGGGATCTCGAAAATTGTCATGGATCAGGAAAGTGAATAGAGACAGAATTTCGTGACCTTCAATTTTGCCAGGAGTTGTTTTTTCCTATAACCGAACATATCCAAGATATAGCTAAGCGAAAAATCGAAAAGCGGGACCTTCTCAAGAGTAGTTCTTCAAGAACTGCTCTTGAAGAACTAACTTCGCCAACTACTCCTCGACGTAGTTCACGTCACTGGACAGAGCCACAGAAGAATCAAGAACCCTGTGGCTAGATGATGTAGGAAGGGAGAACTAAAGAAGTGCATCATGAACCAAGAACTGAAGAACAACTCACAAGGCGGCTGAGTGTGTGAGTTAGTTCTTTAGTTCTTGTAGTTCGTAGGAATGTTGGATACTTGGTACGTGAGTTGATAGTGTCCACTGGACTATAGTTTGTTGGGAGTTAATTCAGATGGGGAGAATACTACTTGAGTAGTTTATAGTATCCTCAGAAAGCTAGTTCCTTTTGTTCATTATGAGTAATTCAGATAGGATGGATACTGCATAAGGAGTTTATAGTATCATAGAACAACAGTCAAAAGAATAAGGAACAAGTTGGTGTCATTCAGTCGTTCCTGTATCCTCGCCAGAAGCCAGTCTGATAGTTCTGAACTATCGATATTGTTCTAGTTCAGTGTTGTGTCGTGTGATTGGAAACAAAAAGGAACTGAAATGGACTACCGAAACAACTCAAAAGAACTTTTCATTTCAAGGAGTGAACTAACTGAACTTTCCCTCAAACGAACTATCCTCCACTATAGATCATGCCTATCGATTTTCAGCTCAATCGCATTCGATTTGGCTAATTGACAGAAAAAAAATCTAAATAGGTCCACCATTTTCTAGGTTTACTAGCTTAATGACGTTGGCGTGGTGTCAAGAAGTGGTTGAAAGTGATGTTTCTATGGACGTATATTATATTTCCATGCTCAGTGTGGTATGTTCATATAAAGTCCTGTCTTCCGCCAAACTTTTATGCATACTATTATGAAGAACATGGAAGTATTGTGTGGCAATCTCCACACCGGAACTTTATTTAGGTAATAATTTTTAGTCAACTTTCTATTTACTTTTTTATTTAGGTACCTATTTATTTATTTTGTTTTTTATCACGTCGAGGTGGCCAGGAATTTTCCTGTGCTCCCCGCGGCCTGGCTGTCAATGCTGGTTTTTCTTGTCTCGAACAAGAAGCCCCAGGTTTACCAACTTACGATTGTTTATGGATTCACTACTTATCAATATGGTTGTGCCACTTATAACACGCCTCTAAGACTGAGTTCAGTGTGAATTCGGTTAAATCATTACGGTTTCCCTCTTTCCAGGATACATTTAAATGGCCGTCTCCCCTACTGGCTCCAAGCCGTCCTCCCCAGCGTCTTCTACATCACGGAAAAAGCCTGGAACTACTATCCCTACACAGTGACGGAGTACACCTGCTCCTTCCTGCCCAAGTTCTGCATCACGATACAAACTACTTACGAGAACAACGGGGGAACGAGCGAGAACGCGTTGAACCTGAGTGTCGAAGTCCTCAAGACGCGTATCGTCGATCACGTTGACATTGTCTACGACGAAGTCTCTGCCAAACACTACAAGGAAGAAGAGGATTTGAAATTCTTCAAATCCAAGAAAACCGGGCGGGGCCCTCTGGCAGAGGATTGGCGGACCACCGTCTCCCCGATCATGTGTTCATACAAGGTACCTACCTCCCTGCTGCATGACCTTTTTCTCATCGTCGTTTCTAGGGCCTGTACTCTTAATTTTTTACCTAACAACACTCAACATAACTCTTCGTTTCTAGGGCCTGTACTCTTAAATTTTACATAACAACACTCAACATAACTCTTGTTATGTTTATGTTATACCGAAAGTTGAATTTCATTAACATATCAATACCTGATTAAGCAGATCAGCTCGCACTCCGATGTTCCCCGTTATGGCCATTCCACCTTGAGAGTTTCGTAGAAGGTGCACTATTTTGCGCTTGTGCAGAAGCAAGTTACAAGCGTATTTCAGAAAGATGAATGGTCCAGCAGGAATTTCATCAAAATGTCATTGATATGTTCATCCACGCTTGTACAAACGGGCCTTGCAATGCGCTCAAGTACAGATGTATCCATATTCCATACAAATTTTCTGAAACTTACTGGGATTTTGCGAGTCGTTACTTAGGCTATCCCATATAAATTTGTTCAAAATCCCATAAATAATACAGTACGTTTGTGGACAAGTGTGAAATCCTTGCACCAGTGTCTCCTGTGTATGGGTGGCGTGTTTTGTCTTCCTGCTGCTTGGTCAGTTTTTCAAGCTTCGGTTAACTTTACAGGTCGTTCAAGCGTCTTTCGAGATATGGGGCCTCCAGACCCGGGCCGAAGAGCTCATCCAGTCGTCCATCCGCGAGATCCTCCTGGTCGGGCACAAACAGGCCTTCGCCTGGATCGACTCGTGGGTCGACATGACCATGGACGACGTCCGCGCCTACGAGAGGTCCGCTCACGAGGAGACTAACGACAAATTGGGGCCGACGGCCGTCCAGCCGTCGACCCCGGGGTCCAAATTCGGCACCCCGTCCGGCTCACCTTCAGGCACTCCGCCGACGTCACCCCGGACACCAGCCTCCGCTGTCAAGTCCTGGTTTAGCTGGTCCTAGTCGATGCAACGTTTCAACAATCAGAGTTACTTAACTCGTAATCCAATTTTCTATGATAACTTCTCTGAATGTACAAGCGATCCTCTCTCTTACCCCCTCCCCCCTCCCATTTTCTGGTATTGTAATTATTACCTGAGACAGAACATTTTTGCTTTATTAGTAATTCAATAGTTTGGCTTCTGTACTACTTATGATGTTAGGAATTGCTGGCATTCAGTATTGTCGTATTAAAGGTGTCCTAGGTATTCAGTTCATGCTTTTCATTTCAAGTGTAACTTGATGCGATTGATTTGATGATATTGTTGAGACGCTCTTTGTCATTATTTAGGTACCTACATATGTGGGTGTATACACGCTAGTGGGGGGGACTGGGAATCGCCCTTTAAGAACAGCTCTTTGAGGTGAACTGCGAGGGGGATAAAAAATCGTTCAGTTGTTGTTGTTCAGGCGGGTTACTAGGAAAATATCTATGGGGAAACTGAGAATGGGCTTGTTAGGAACAGGTACCAAACTAACCGTCCCTTCCCTCATTGGGCATTGACCGGTGTTATTCAATACCTGTGTACACTGAACGATGGACGGTGAAGGGAGCCCTTCTTCTTGGACCAGGCAGAAGTGGCTGTTGAGAACTGCACTTTTGAGTTCACACGTGACTTGAGAAGTTCTCAACAGCGGCTTCTGATTCGTCCGAGAAGAACTGCTCCCTCGCAGTTCCTATATGACCAATCACGAACAGTTGGAACAAGAGTGGAAGCCTGAACAAAGGCAAGAAGGAAATAAACTTTCATTTCAAAGAGAAGTGTTGAATGCAGGAGAGGGGGAGTAGGAACAAGAACTGCAGTTCACGAGCCGTTCTTATTCGAGACTGATCAAGGTCGTTCCCAGTCCTTCAAGTGAACTGCACTTCCCATCAATAATATCAACATCCTCGCTATACACCTGATGCGCTTCTCTCAAACAAATATCCCATTGCGCTTACATTTCCAGGAGGTTCAGCCAAATGGGGTACTGAGACATCCAATGCTGTTGAGACAAATGAGGTTCACTGTTTTTGCTGTTTGGCGTCAGTTGTGGGACACAACAGTACTCTTTTTGTCCCAAATAAGTGGTGTCCCATTTACATAATGTTGAAGGTTGGGGGCTGAAAAAAATTATTGTACAAAAAAATTCAGATTTGCGCAAAAATTAGCTAACTCTACTCGTGGGTTTCACCCGTTAACTCCGAGCCCGCTTTTTCGTGTAAAAATGAACGTCCCCTGGAGCCAAAGCCCACCTTTTCGCGTATTCCACTCCTACATTCGCACACCATGTGTCCTTAAGTGAAGCAGCTATTCTCATCATATGGGTTTACCATGGATTTATTCCTCTTTATGTTATCCATATTATCATTATCGGTTCCACAGATTCCCAATAGAAACGGAAATGGTGTAACGGTCATTCACTCCGGGGTTTTCCATTGACAGTGGTGTCGAGGTGAAGAAGGAATTACTTTTGAAGAGGAGGTGTCCGGAGGGGAAAATGACCCCAGGACTTACCTCACATTTACAGCAGGCCCCTCGTTCCTACATTAGACATAAAACTCGTGTTATTCAGGAACTTCCTCATTGAATTTCATCATTTCTAATGTTCGTACTTCTTTTATTACTCAGAGTGAAGCTGGGTTCACATTGACGAGTAATCAACGTAAAACGCGTGAAAGTCAAACGGGTAATTGAATTTGATTGCCTCATCAGGTTTACACTCTTTACGCGCGACGACTTTTGAACCAGAGTGTCCAAGATGAAAAAACTCCAGATATTTACGCGCTTTACAGATCTGCGCATGAGTTCTACACAGGCGGAGGCCAGAGCACAGTATATATCTTGACGGCTACGCTCGTAACTAGTGTTGTCCGTGTGAATGGTTTGACGTTTTTACATGCCCTTTATGTGCACCATTACGGCCTTTATGTTTTAAGCGTTTTACGTCGATTAATGTGAACCCAGCTAATTTCTTGACAAAGTTAGTCATGAAATATTATAATCAGAAATGTGATGGAACGGGGAAAATACGTGTGAGGGGTCGAAAAAGCTTCGGCTGAGGTGAGACCGGCAGGCGCCATGCGTCTGCACCGCAGACGCGTCCGCGCCTTGGCGGTCCGGAGCAAAAGGGTTAAGCAAATCCAGCGATGTATCATGGTCCTCCAAGTTGCCTACATTAATCTGTGATCTGAATTAAAATTTTCTATTATAAGTTTATATTACCCACATATGGAATTATATGGCCATGTGTTACTCCAATAGTAGTTTGCAATACGGTCATGGATTATCACTTTCGACTCCACCGGCCATCTCTGTGCAGCCTCAACACCGAGACAGCTGAGCTTGACTCTTAAGTGACAATAGAAGTACATAGGTAGTTCAAGAAAATTCCAAATCCACCTGTGTTTGCGCATACCGATTCTACGATGGGTAGGAATTTGCCCACCTCTTGCACACAGAATCATCAGACAAGTGTTCTGTTATCGCCCCCACCGGTTTTTGCATTCCTAGTTTTCACTCTCATTATTTATTACCCACTTCATTGTAGCTTTGTACTCGTTAACACGATTACACGGTTTCAGCCGTTTTGTTATAGGTATTAGGGTATTAGGTAACACGATTACACGGTTTCAGCCGTTTTGTTATAGATATTAGGTTTGTGCGCAGTGACCATCTGATGTTTATCTGTCAGAAAGACATAAGGCTGTTCGCAGTGTTTCTCAAGACTCTTTTCTGACTGTATAGTATCCATGACCGGCTGTTCAGTGTTTTCCTGACTATCAATCAAAATGTTTATTTGTAGAATCATACATGATGTTACAATTATGGGTTCGATGATTCCTTTTAACAGTAATAGTGTTGAAGTCTGCAAGTAATCTCTGAATACCTAAATATCGTCTTTAGCGAAGGCCCTTACCATGAGTGACCTGATGGTGTATTGGTACAGGTCCTTCGTCTCCTGAGTCAAATAGCGCAGCCAGTTCCGCTTCTTGAGGTCCAACCTCGGGTGGAGGTCGCTGCTCCAATGTGTCTTAGCAGGAAATGGGTTCTTTAGGGCTGATATAGTGGGCATTCCAGCATGAAACGTGTCAGGGTTTCAGGTACTTTCATGTTGAAGGCAGAACACATTCCCTCATTTACCAGTTGGTATCTGCTTCTTTTATGCCAGATCCTGATGCTTCCCGTTTCTGGGTTGGTAGTGGCCATTCTCATCTGGGCCAGTATGCGTTCCTTGTGGACGTTTCCTGCAGCTCCTGGGTAGTTTTGCCTTCTGCCAAAGGCGACCACTCTACAGAATAACTGACTCTAGCTGCTTTCGGTCACAGGCTTTATGTCGAGGCTCAGGCGGTGGGTGGTTCTTGAACCGCTCCATCCCATATGTCCCCATATGTCTTGAGGGATTGGAGGGATATGGTTTCCCAGTCCACACAATGCTGTCAAGTCGGTTGACCCAATTAAACTCCACAGAGTTGTTTGGGTGCTTGTGGAATCCCACTGGTTCTCAGACACCTCCTGGGCCATTTTTTCCTCGCCCATCTTGAGGATTCTTGAGAGGAATCCTAGAGCCCTGCCCATTACCATGACTTTGATCGGGAATCTGCCTAGTTCCAGTCTCTGGAAGTGTCGAGGTACTCCCTGTATGAACTCGACACTTACAGACTTCTGGCAAATACTTATTTAATGAAAAGCAATACAACATCATTGAACATAGTTACGTGTCATAGTTCACACAGTTATAAATTATTCCGCTCTCCAGTTCCCTGTAGCGTTTTCCTGTTGCTATGTAACAGGAATAGCTCAACTACTGCCGAATGCGGTTACCTACTACAAACGAGTGATCCTACATCTTCTCCCCCCCTTAATGAAACTTGGTTCATCCTCCTTGATCACTCTTCATCGTAGCTGGTCGGCGTGTTTTCTTTTCTGAGTGCCCTCAACCTCGACGATTTATGACAGCATCCCAGTCCTTTTCACTATGAGTCCCTCGAGAAAAGTGTATTTTAGTGGATCCTCCACCCACGCGGAGTCTCCCTCTTCGAATTCACGGAATCTGGTCCTCTGATCGTGGTTGACCTTCTGAGAAACTAACGGATCGTCAATTTAGGATTCCACACTAGGTTTCAGCAAGTCTTCTCCAAGTCATAAGGAGCGTTGTCTAACTCTTCAGGGTAGAAGTGATCGATAAGCACCCTACATGGCTTAGAACTAACTTTTGCCGTTTCCTGTCCTTGCACACTTGGCACGCACGAAGTGCGTATCTGAACCGATAAAACCAGTATTCCCACTCAACGTCAAATTCTTTAAATTGAATGAGTTTCGGCTTTGAATTGGCCTCATCGGCTACATCACTATCGTCCTCGTAAGTCTTCTTCCTTGTCGCCATTCTGTATGAACTCGACACTTACGAACTTCTGGCAAATACTTATTTAATGAATATCAATACAACATCGTTGAACATAGTTACGTGTCATAGTTCACACAATTATCAATTATTCCGCTCTCCAGTTCCCTGTAGCGTTCCCCTGTTGCTATGTAACAGGAATAGCTCAACTACTGTCGAATGCGGTTACCTACTACAAAAGAGTGATTCTACACTCCCTTTGATAAGCAGAGCGCACTTTTGAGAAAGTGAGTCTGGATCACTTCTATCTCGTCCATGAACCAGATTCCCCAGATTTCCGATGCATGCAGGAGAGCTGTTCCCACAAGAGTGTCAAATAGGTTTTCCTGACTATCCAAAGCCAGTTTCCTGGTCGCCATTCCAGTTCACAGAGGATGGGCCAGACGAGAACTGACCACTGCCTTCTCAATTCCCAACCACTGTCAAACCCTTCTCAAAAGCTTGTTAAGATGTCAGTGCGAACAAACCTATTGAAACTGAGTACCTACTGCAATTTTTAAGGTTTGTTCGCACTAGCTTTTTTCTGACTGTTAGCTGACTCCTAGAAAACCATAAGAAACCTTCCACGATCCAATACCATCTTGATAAGCGTTTGAGTTGGACGTTGGTTGGGAATAGAGAAGGCAGTGGTCAGTTCTTGTCTGCCCTATCGTCTGTGAACTGAAATGACCATCAGAAGAAAACTGGCTTTGGATAGTCATGAAAACACTTTGAACGGCCCAACGCCTTTCCGACAGATAACCGTCAAATGGTCAATGTGAACAAATCCCTGAAAGTGTATGTTTGTTTCACATTCGGTATGTAATCTGCTCATAAATATAATTCTTGGGCCTAATCCGAAAGCTCAATGATGCAGTTTTAATCCACTTGAAGCCCTTAATCGTTCATTTAAATCGAAAAGATTGATTCTCGGTTATTATAGTTGATAGATAACATACTAATACCTACTTCTGTAGCTAGGTACTCTGCCTTGATGTATTCTTATAATATATTATTATTATCTTAGATGTTATTTATGTAGAGTCTATTATGTAGGAAGCTTATAAATTGATGTTTATGTTTCATTAGGTAAATTTGGGGGCAGTAGTCATTAACATTCCTTCGAGTCTGCCTTGAGGATTTTTTCGAAGTGAAGCTTTAACAAAATCGCATTTTATTAATATCGGTAGTTATGTACCTTTAGATGGATGTCCGTATTTGGAAGGTTGGTGTACGGTACGGAAGGACAAGTTATGGGTGGGTTAATCAAATAATTTGGTACCGATTTCTATGTGAGTTGAAACGTGTTAAGGACATCTTATCTAAGGACCTCCTTCCAAACAGTATACTTAACGTATCGGAATGTTTACATTATGACAGCACTAGTTGTGTGTGCTGAAAGGTTTGGTTGAAGGTGGACTTGAAGAATGTTTGTTGATGCGGCCCTTAATGTTTTTGTTAAAAACCCTTCACGGGCACAGACATGTTCTGGCTACCTCACATTGTACCTTCTAGGTAGGTGCCTACCTAAGTAAGATAATCAGGTTTTGGTTCACAATCAGCACGAGTTCTCATCAAGACTGATTTGCTTCTACACTGCCAAAGGTAGGGAAGCCTTGTTGTATTTATAGAAGTCAAAGAAGAATGGATGTCCTCCAAAATCAGAATTTCTCCTCGAAATTTGCTTTCAGTGTCTGCACCTAATTCCTTGTGACCACAGATCTCATCAAGAGAAATATCCCAACGTGCTGAAATGTGGTGGGTAGTTGTGGTTTGGCCCGCAGAGTCTTTACTGGAATCGGCAATTTTTGTGGGTTACAAATTCTCCTTTTTTTGGCCTATTTGTGTTCAGCAACGGAAATTAACAGTTGTTGACCACATAATGAGGTGGTTATGTGGGAAATATTGGGAAATCAAGTTTCGGTCTCCAGTTCAAACACAAACATATGGTTCACTTGTTGCATATGGGTTTGAGTTTTTATAAAAATATAATTATTCATTCGTGTCTGTTCCATCAACAGTATTGTTTGTCTTAAAACTATAGTTTGATTAATTCACTTGAACACCACTGCAGATAAGCAGTACTCGGCAAGAGGAAATTCGAGGCAGAAAATGATTGTGAAATTCCAATTTCTAGAGTTCCCTCTAGAAATGACGGATCATGGAAATCACCGAGTAGTTCAACTCAAATCCCGCTAAGCGCGCAAGTGCATCACTTTAAACGATGTACAGAACTGCACTGGATGGATGTTACCACAAATTTATAAATAAATTTAAAAAACATCCTCAAAATCAAACCGAGGGGATGGTCGTGGCAAGGTTCTTGAAGCTTGTCACCAAGGTTTGCCATTTCTAATGTTGGGTGGTTGGCAGCATTGCAAACCTTCACCTCAGAAGCTTTCCTCTGCCTCTTTGGGCCAGTCAGATGTCAGTAGACCTGATACATCATTTTTTGCCGCATTTTAACTTCTAGTCAAATTGATTTAAAAAAATGCAACCCATTTTCAAAAACAGGCTTCAAACTACCATTGTTCCTAGAGTTCTGAATAATTTTTACAAAAAAAAGACGAAAATTCCCCATTTCATCAAAATCCGGTCTTAAACATGAAATTTCTGAAACTCGAGTACATAGCTAGCTAGTTCCATCTGGCCGATTTTATTGAAGTTTTCATGGATCATACAAGTCGAAACCTGATGGTTCCCTGTGCATTTAATCAAAATCCGAACTGTATTACAGTTCTATAGTCTAACTTCTATATTCCGGTTCTATTCAATATTTCATGTTCAGGCAACTCTCAAGCGTGTATAGTACGTGACTCCTAGTAATGATATGTGGATCCATACTGCCCACCCAGTTGGCAGATGTTTATCCTTTTTCAAAATCTGTATAAGTTGTTGGATATTCATTTTGAATGTTGGCCAGAATTGTTGCAAGTGTGAACCAAAATCGAGTGTTACGAGTACTTAAAGTACCAACATTTCTAAATGTGTCGAATAGAATCATTCATTCTGTGTTGTCAGTGTTAGTGTGTTACGTACGTCAATGGCTGTTTGCCAAGGGTTCCCTGGCAGAAGTGGCGACGTACAAAATTTGTTGAAAATAAAGTCAAGGATTACGGCGTGTATTTTGTTTTTATTCTCCGCGTCCCTGAATGTGGAAACTGACGAGCTTGTTCAAAATCATGTCTCAAGGGACCTTGAAAAAAAAAATTCGAAGTTTTGAGCTTGTAGTTTACTTTAATATTTTGCTTCATTTTCAATAATGAATCTTTGAAATTGAGCTTGAAAAAAAAACCTCAAAATTTGATGTTTTGCGTTTCAAGGTAGGTAAAACCCGAAAATGAAAACTTCCTGTCCTGGGACCCGTTCCTAAAGACTTTCACTCTTCACTCTGCACTTCGCAAACGAATTTCCGTTCCCAAAGGAACGCTCTTGATTTGAAGAGGAAGAGTGAAATGCAAAGTGTAGAATTGCAGAGTTTTACCCTGTTTTGAACAGTTCCGTTCCTAAAGGTTATCTTTAGCGAAGTGTAAAGTTAAGTCAGCGTTTCAAATTAAGAGTTTACAACATATTTGCAGAGTCACGAATGACTGCGATAGAACGACACTTTTCAAATCGGGTTTCAAGTTTTATTTCTTCGTTAAATTCGGTGTTTGGTAGTGCCAATAACAATAAGAGAATTCAATCTATCGATTAGGTCTAAAGGTGGTTCAGTTAGTGTGAGGGCAAGCAAATAAAATACCATCGAAGTCAGCTCCACTGAGGCCATTAAAATACTCTACATTTGGGAGACGGAAAGGTTAGGAAGCGACAGGTTGTGCAGTGCAGGATAGGATTTGAAGAGTGCATACCTCTACCTAAGTAAAATTTTGATACTTTTTTAGTACAGATTGCACGTTACTGGTTTACCTTACACCAAATTTTCGAAAATTCGTTCGATTCTCTTCTGTTTCACACCACTCTGAATCGAATCCTAGGTTTGATTCAAGTTTTTAAGTATATAGATGTTTGTACATTATAACTGTATATATACAGGCTGTATATATTCTAATCCCAATGAAGATATGATTGGTCAATTTTCTAGATAAACAATACTGGTATCTAAATGTGCAGAATTTGTAAACAATTTCTGAACTCCAAATTTCATCACAGGCACCTATCAACGAAACGTTCCTTTTCTACATCTCACATTGAAACACATCAAGTCCCTTCGAGCCAACGATATCGTCAACAAACGTGGGATATCACAAATAAACGGCCAACCGCTCCAACAAAAGAAAATGTTTTATTAAGATAAATATGTTCATTTTGTACAAGTTCATTACCCGAAATCACAAAAACCCGGTGAATAGTCTGTCTCACCGTCTCTTTTTGTACCATCCATGAAACATCTCATAATATACACTATCTTCTTTTTTTCAACGATAGAATAAAATTGTTTTTTGATATATATTTCCAAGGTAAATCTACCTATAATAAACTCCATTTATAATGCCACTAAACAAAAAAAAATCCAGTTCTGGAAAAAAAGGAGGACAAAATATTTACAAATAACGTCGTAATTATTATTTTCTCAAAATAAAATCAACATCTCAAAATAACATTATTTAAATATTTCGTTAAACAATTCTCTACAAATTAAATTCAACTGGTAATTGAAACAAAATTCCATTATAATGTAAAAACTTAACCGCTAACAATACATATTTATAAATTGTTTACAGATTGAATAGGTAGATTTTAGATTTCATGTAGGGGCCAATTTTCAATTGGGAACCCTCCTTTTTGAATCAGCCTTCAGTTCTAAAAATTCATTTTTCAATAAAAGCAGTGAAAAAGTTTAAATTAAAATACAATATCTGGTAGACGAATAGTCTGGGACATATTTTTTGCGTTATAATTATATTCTCCTATTCAAAGTCCGTGGAGTACGCCTACTGGCCGATATATAAATCATTGCACGATCTGAACGTCAACGTCCAATAGTATGTTTTGATAAAAATAAATGGTAGGGGAGGGGGGGGGGGGTCACTTAGGTATTCAAGATGGCGTCATGTAACAAAATGGTGTCAAGGCTACCAGACCGAAACAAAACAAAACAAGAAATTCAAATACCCAAAGTACAAGAATAACTGCGACTAATTCATCAACAGTGCTGCCTCACTCGGAACACCAAAACAACAGAAGGCAATTGCCATCAGAACCCACTATCCAGTTTCTGACCTAAAAATCAGTCTATCAAACCTAAAAAGTCAGCTCAACAACCTCAGATTTAAAAATTGATATTATCACCAATAAAAAAACACAATTTTGCCAGGCACTATCTTCTTCCAACTCGAATCTAAACCTACCGGAGTGTTCAAAAACATCTAACATTCATTTTTAAATTGAAACAAAAAACGACAAAACCTGGAATCAAGTGAGGAATTTCACACATTTCGGATTTACAATAAATAGATTGAAATAAATTGTTTAAATTTTGTCTGTCCAAATCTTGTCGAATGCAGTGATTTTCTACACATATGGAATTACTAACAACTCTCACTTCAGTTGAAGCAAAGAAGGTGGGTAGGTATTTCAAAAGCCCTCCATAAAAAAACGGCAGTATCTAAATAAAATAACGAAAAAACGTCTAAAAATAGCCAAAATAATATATTCTACAGCTAAAATTTTGAAATATACAAGAAATATTTTTTTATTTAATGTACAGTAGCAACTTTAGCCTACTTTGATCAACAGCTGCATTTCATGTTCCCAAAGGCTGACTAAAAACTGGACAAAAATAAACGAAAAACTTTGGTATTCATAACCGTGTCACGTGCTATACGAAAAACAAATCACATGATGGTGGTGCACCTTTGATAAAGTAGGCCAAAGGTGAAAAAATATATGATTTGGTCAGTTTTTTACTATTTTTATTACTAACAATAAAAAAGTGTGTCCAACATTGTACTCTAGACTGTATGTACAGCTTTAATAAAATCGACAAAATTGCAATTTCAACAACAACAAAAAAGTAATATTTAAAGTAACTTACGTTATAGACAGGGTGTGGGTGTTCATGGTATAGCCAGTAAACAACAGGAAGGTATTGGGTTGAGTTGACTAAAACTTCTTAGTGTTAATTAGGAATAAATAAGGTATTGGTTATTGTTATATGACTTTTAGGAGTTAGGAACAGCAGCTAATCGAGCATTAGGGTACAGTGAAGTATCTGTTGCGAAGGTATCAAGAGCAGCAATACCCAATATTAGTGGTATTAGGTAGTGCGAGATGGCGTTAAGTCCTTCAACTTCACCCATCAGTACTGCTTGACATACATAATAAATATATATTAATAAATATATATATATATACATTTATTATGCCTGACATACATAATAAATATATGTATATTTATTATGCATGAGTTTAAAGTTCTTCAACTTCACCCATCAGTACTGCTTGACATACATAATAAATATATATTAATAAATATATGCATATTTATTAAGCATGACATGCATAATAAATATATAATAATAAATATATGTATATTTATTATGCCTGACATACATAATAAATATGTATTAATAAATATATGTATATGTATTATGCATGTGTTTAAAATTCTTCAACTTCACCCATCAGTACTGCTTGACATACATAATAAATATGTATTAATAAATATATGTATATGTATTATGCATGTGTTTAAAGTCCTTCAACTTCACCCATCAGTACTGCTTGACATACATAATAAATATAATTATGTACATTAATTATATTAATAAATATATATATTTCTTCTGTATGTCAAGCAGTGCTGATGGGTGTAGTTGAAGAACTTAACTGTAAACACAATCTCGCAAGGGTCGTGTGGAGTCAACCACTTCCAGGTTAAAATTTTAACGCCAAGGCGTAGTAGCCCAGTTAAACAAGACCTTTCTGGGGCCTCCGGCGGAACAAAATTATTGTAGGAAAGTCGGAAATCGTTTTTAATCGATTTATTTGACATCAAATCGAAGTATCCTAGGCTTGCACCATCCTCCGCTGCGAGCTCAAAAAGGGGGGAGTCCAAAACACCACGAAATGTGCGGACTTAATTTTATTTTTCAGATTTTTGCTTATTCTTCCTAAAACATGCATCCTACAGAAAAATTTGCTCGTACATAAATTAAAGAGCCCTGAATTTCTTTGTCAACTGACTACCCACAATTTTTAATTCCGACAGTATGGCCGAAATCAATGGTCAAAAATGACAGTTTTTTTAAAAACAAATATCGCTGATAAAGTTGATATAAGTGACTCTTACCATCGAATTCTACGTTCAGCAAGTACAATACATATGTAGAACTAGCAGATAACAGAAAATTTGAATTTTTTTTGGTACTAGACGACCGAATTTGACATTAAGGTGCTTGCAGAACGCAGAATTTGATGCTCTACAATTTCATTCGATGTTTTTTCCCATTTGGAACAGCCATTTCGACGGTACGGAAAGTCACAATATCAACAAACGTTTCAAGTGATGTTCGTAAAGTCATTTTTTACCATTAATTTCGGCTATACTGACAGATCGAATTACAAGTTGTATGTAATACGCAGAATTTAATGCTCTTCAATTAATGTGAGAACAGGTTTTTCTGTAGGGTGCATATTTTATGAGTAATAAGAAAAAAATCTGAAAACTTCCAAAAATGTTGCGGTTTTTCGGCCCCCGCCTCGAGGCGACGGAAGATGGTGCAAAACCGAGGATACTTCAATTAGGTGTATAATAAAATGGTTTCCAGCTTTCCTACGATTTTTTTTCCAGTCCAGGTCTTATTTAAGTGGCCTACAGGGTGAAAGATGTTAAAATTAGCACGATTTTAACCTCCCTGATGAGGTTATCTGACCAGTTTTAATGTGGAATTCAATAACTTCTTGGTGTTAATCATTAATACTGTAATACCAAGGTACCTATTGAGAAAAAGGAGTACAATATTTTTTTTTCTGTTCAACTACGATAACTGTGATACTGGGTCTGTCAGTGTGTGGGTAGTCAGTTCTCTAGCATGAGGGCATTTGGCTGAGGTCGATATCTCCCTGATGAGGTTTTCTTTTTTTCTAATGGGGAATTCAATAACTTCTTGGTGTTAATCAGGTGTTAATACAACACCAAGGCACCTGCTGAGAAAAGTTCTGACAGTATAAGGTGTTCAAATTGGCTTTCTATCAAGAGGAGAGGAGTACAATACCTTTAAGGTGGGTTCTACAATATCTTGTAGAATTCAATAACTTTTTGGTGTTTACGATATTGGGTCTGTAAGCCTGTGGGTTAAGTCATTTCTCTAACACGAGGTTAGTGCTGAGGTCAATATCTCCCGGATGAGGTTTTCATGTAAAGTTGTTGGTGTTGCTATAATACCAATGTAATGGGCAGTCAAGGATCAAGTACGGTCCAACACTTTTCAGGTGAGGTTATCCAAAACCATTACAGGTATCTTCCAGATTACAATCACTTCTTGATGTCAACTTCTTGATTATGACAATGAGCGTAAGCGGTTCAGTTGTATAACTTTACACTGATGATGCAGGATTGAATCGAGTTGAATAACTTCCTGCTGCTCATCAGTGATAATTAGATCACCGTATTGGAATCGGCTCTCAAGCACGAGGGGGTGTTCTCATTTATACAAATTATAACTGCCAGCAGCCATAGTCCAATACCTTCCTGCTGATGTTATATAACCTGCTGAATAACTAGGTTATAACACTAGTGTAGATAAAGTGATAAAACAACACCCAAGTAATCTACAGTGAAATAAAAACAGGCGGTGTAACGGAAATATAATTAATTTCATCCTAAAATGTAAAACTATATCATAAGTCAAGAGCTTTGGTGTTAGGAGACAATGATAATTTGATCTATGGTAGGGGAAAGAGGCTATCTCAGCTGTTGGAGCTCGTACTCGTGGTCTTCTGAAGGCATTTGAAGTTCGACCGTCGGGTCTTCAAAATGGAGTTCGTCCAAAGGTTGGAGCGGTTCGATTCCCAAATGATCGTTAGGCTCTTCGTAGACGATCTGCTGATCAGGAACTTCGAACTCTTCCAGTTGGCCGGAGGCCGGCGTCCTGATGATTTGGACCTGTGAAATACGGTGATCGTTCAATGAAACTGACTGTATTATTAACGGTCCTCAAGTATACCTTCAGCCAAAGGCTAACCATTTCATTTCATGAAAATTCCTTTACGTTGACACCCTGTCTGAATGGAGTTCCTAAACTCCTCCTGAGAAGAGGGTAACACTATGGAATGGCATATAGCGGAAGGGAATCCTATGAAGGGAGCCATGATGTATGCGAACCCACCATTTTTCACGTCACATTTGTGTCAGTCAACCCTCGAGACACCCTCCGAGACCAGCGAGATTATCACCAGCTACGAAGGGATATCGATTAGGCTTCCACCAAAACGAACCCATCTTCACCGGAACAACAAACGACTCAAGAACAGCCACCGTCACACATTCCACGGAAATCACTTAGAACCCCCCCCCCCCCCCGCCACCCCCCCCCCCCCCCGGTGGTGATTAAAATCAACAACTCAATGTTTAAAGCAAAAATATAAAAATATAGGTACAATACTAGGCACTGTAAAGCCCGGTAATCATCTTGAAAGGTCACTTATTGAAAAAAACTGACAGTCCATCCATCCAGTGCCAACAAGAATGGAATTTTGTTAAGTACCATTACCCAGTAGTATACTGAGTCAATTACGTAGACTCGCATTTTACAAGGCATCGTGCGACACAAAGATCACTCGTACGGCGTGAACCCCATACGACACGGGAATTGGTCACATATCAACAAGATTCTGAGAACACTATAGCAGTTCATTCACGAACAAAAGACGTTATAAACAACCAGATTCCTCATACACCGAAGGGAAGCCCAAATTAAATCCCTTGAAGCAACTAAATTTGAGCGAGCTTGTATAGCCGGTTGGCTTTTTCACCTAATGGATTAAATTTTAAGGTTGCTGTAGCCCTATTAGACACGTTCAGTTGTATGAGGCCCTTCAAGCTGGACGTCCACCGGTACCATTCTCAGTCAAACAACGTTTCTGTTGAAAAAAGCAACTGGTGGACTTCCAGCCTCGACTGTGTCTACACAACACCACACAAACGCTGGGGTCAAAAGCCACATCTCGGCATACGCCTATAAGGTGGAACTGTGGTAGAATATTGACAGAAGTTCCAATATGTAATAAAACAATTATAAGATTAGTGAGAAAAATTCCAAAACATTGAAACGCTGATCTGCATACAGCTCAAACCAAGAGGAAGTCTTTAGAAGGACCAAGTCAACTACCAAGGCATCGTGACGCCGCCAAAGCTTTGCCAATATGACTCGCCAGCGTTTTTGTGGTGCGTGGAGACCCAGTTGAAAAACGAATATAACCCCACATTCAATTACTTACTCGTAGGCATGCATGGAGAGAACAATGAGTTTCAATAATTTTGCTAGACGTCAGGCCTTGCGGATCCGTTTCAGAACTGTCGGGGAACAGTAAAAGAGGTGAGAGAAGAAAATCATGTTATAAGGAAAAACCTAGTCGACATTTGAGGCATTTACAGATACCCTAATACCATCGCTGAGACGCGTGCATAGTCAAACAACTGTCCACATTCTGGACACTGTTTGTGACACCCTGTAACAAGCGTGGACGGGCAATGTTCATATCAGCATATCCATATCAGAGCGGCAGGGGAAAAACTGTATTTCATGTTTTCAGGCCTGTAATGTAACCATGTTAGCCATCGTTGCATGGCTAACAAGGAAAGGAATGACGTTTGCCCGTCCACACTTGTGCCACGGTGTTTCAGTTATGGTTGGATGTCGACAGCATTGAAATGCACATGATGACGTGAATTATGGCTATTGTAGGGCAACCTATTGCTACATACGCTCCCACAGTACATCACGAACACTGCTATTCACAAACATAGTCTTGCGGTACGCACAACTTCACTAAGGTCCCAATAGTGCCGTATTCAGTCGAGAATATTAAATCCATGTGACTTTGTGGTTTTAAACCCAGGATGCACCGACAGCAGGTATTCATAATAACCTCAAGTTTAAAAAGTTTAGTGAGTCCCTTCCTAAAGCCTGGTTTGCACTGAGCGTGCTCTACTCTACCGACCATCTACTAATCCGACTCTAACTGGCTCATTCACATGACAGTCGAGTGCTGTTTCCAGAAAAGCACAGTACAGAGGGCCTACACTTAGCCAAAGAGACATCTCTTTTTGGTCAGATTCTCTTTTGGCAGAAGAGATTTTTATAGTATCATGAAAGGGTTATTCAGTAACTTCTAAAAGAGAGAGTTAGTGGCCATCTTGGCATTTTCTATCTCTTTCAGAGAGACACCTAATTAGGGAAACCGTGGGAGGCGTTGACACGTAGTGGAGGGCAAATCTCAGTACAGCTGTCACACCGTGCTTCCATTGCTCTAGTCAGATTGATGACAGGCCACGACTACCTATGCAAGCATCTGTCCCGGGTTGGCACTGCGGATTCCCCGATTTGCCCACTGTGCAATTTGAGTGAGGGCATGGATCCACAGCACTTGAGGAGATGCCAAGCTCTTGAGCAGAACCAGGAGGAGACTCTCGTAGACATTTCGGGGAGCAAGGCACCGCCTGGTAAATCTCCCTTCGGTGGGCGTTGGTTTAAAAAAAAAAAAAGTCAGGAGAGTCAACTCTACTGAAAATGTTTACATGAGTAGGGGAGAATAATTCTACTCCACCATCAACTTGACCAACGAAAACACGGCATAACTACTACTACAATAGAACAGTGCCCTCTGCATCTGGCACAGCGAATGCACATTCAATTCCAATAAATCGTCTCACCTCAGACTCCTTGACTCTGGACTCTCTTTCCTTCCACTGGGCTTTATGCATGTCGAGGATCAACTGAACGGCAAAATTCTTCATGCGGTGCTGCGTGTCGGGAGCTGACCAGTGGGTCTCCAGGACTTTGGCCTCTGTGCTCAGTAAGTTGGAAATCGTCGAGCGGATGCTGTGGTACATCATTCCTTTGGCACTTTCAGAGGCCTAAAAAGTAAATTAGAAGGGTTAATAATTCGAATTTCTTATAACGGAATCACTGCGGATGAGGAAATGTTTAAACCTCGAGTGACATGAAGTCCCTAGACTCCATGATAAGTCCTAACAGTCCTACAGGCAACGTAGAGTCCACCTAAGTGGATTTGGCTGTCTGGCAATACTGAACCTTCTTCTTCAAAAATTGGCAAAGAATTTTATGGCACCAAACCTCAAGTCATTCGTTTCTATTTCAGCTGGTAGCGACGCAATACCAATTCAAAAGGTATCTCACAATTTATTACAATACCTCAAATCCAAAATAGAAATTTCATGAAAATGATGACATTTTGTACACCACCTTTGGTTTTTCGTAGAACACTCATTTTTTATTGCAGATTTACATGAAAACTATGTTTTTAATGAAGGTATTATATGAGATACATGATTTTGGGATATTTTTAGCGCTAAACCACTCAATGATGCCAATTTTCCGATTCAGGGTCATCTAGTCAAGATGAATGGACCAAACATTTAATGATAATATAGTAAAATATGAAATTTTGCCGCTATTTTTCTTCTTTTTTAGATGGAACCCTGATTTTTAGGGACCCTCCCTCCCTTAGAAGCTGGGCAGAACCGTCAAAAAAAGCTTCCTATAGTCAAGGGCGACCCTATTGTTTTTATATTTCTGTGGAAGGCGTCACCACTCAATGGAGAGAAAAATAACCAACTACAAATCCGTTTCAGACCATTCTAAAACTGAATCCGTCACAAAAACCATAGGTGTGTGAACATAAATATGTGCGCAAATTTTGCATCCGATGCCCAGGCCACAATTCTCAATCGATTTGCGTTTTTTTTCCGACTCAGATTAGGGTCGTTGTGCACTAAGTCCCCGGAATTTCGAAATTCACTTCAGGAGTTGGGGCAATATTGAAAACCTGACTGCATACGATGCACAGGCCACAGTTCCCAAGTGATTTTTTTATGTGTTTTTTTTTTCGAATCGGTTTTGAGCTGTAGCTATGCACTACGTCGCCGGAATTATGAAATCCACTTCCAGGGGGGTGGAGGCGGCGATATTGAAACTGAAGTATGCGCAATTCTAAACCGATTTGCGTGGTTCTCTTTAATTTGACTCAGTTTTAGGGCTAGCTGTGCACTGCGTAACTGGAATTTCGAAATTCACTTCAGGACCAGGGGTAATGAGAATAAATATTCACTATGCGTGACTGAACCACAAAAAACGGATCCATGCATTACTTAACAATATGTTTTATTGAAAATTCACGAAGGAATGACCCGTCACTCGAATTTTTGACTGCGCAAAAATGCGAAAAACGTGAAACCATGTTTAAAAAAGTATTTAATTAGGCACTACATGAGATACATGATTCTGGGGTACTTTTTCGCGCATAATAATTACCTATCAGGTGATGTCAATCTTTCGATTCAGAACACGGGGACACATCGATTATGAATTTTGACCATTGTAGATTATACACACCCCCCCTGTATAAGCCTATGCAACCTTCCTTTAGCTCTTGAGGAGTAGCTATGGATGTCAATTCCTGTTAACACCCGCGTATTGAAGGAAGAAACACAAAATAATCATTTGTACTTACCAACAAAGAGGTGGCAGCGAGAGACCGAGCGAGGGTATTGAGCTCGTGAGCGAGGTGAGATCTTCGGAGGACAACACGAGTGACTAGACCGCACACTTCGGCTTCCGATGCCGACAACGTCCCGTTCCCCAGAAGCAACCAGCTCGTCTGCAAATCAACCAAAAATGTCGTATCTACGTCTTCAGGACAAACAAGATTTTCTCCAGTTTGAGAAGCTTTTCATAATCTTATCATAACATTGAGGAAATAAATAAACCTTTAGCTTACCACTAATTTAAATTAGTGGTAAGCTAAAGGTTTATTTATTTTGTGTTTATTCCACATTGCAAGATGGCTTACCGCATAAGGCATACAACGAAATTCGATGAACTGATGAACCCATGCGTCTGCTTCGACTCAGGTAAAGTTCGGACGACAATGAGGCCAATTTTCCCTCGACTTTCAAACTTTTAGGGGACTAGGAAATTCCAGTTAACGAGGAGAAATAGCGTATATTTACGTGGTTTTCCAAACTACCTACCCACCAGCAGTGATATCACTCAGTAAAGTTCTGATTCCTCCACGCCACATTTTAGATGTTGCACATGACATGGCTGGTTTCAACTACTTTCTCTTCAATCGACTTTCAAAGAAAATGACCAACATTTTCAGACCATGAATTTGTGAACTATTTTTAATAGGTAAATCCGATTCAGAGCATCCTGAATTTATTCATCCCTAGATTTTATCAAAATTTATATGTATAAATACATTTAATTATAAATAAAAATATATATGATTTATTTGTGTGCCACTCCAGAGGATATCTGACCTTGGGTACATGATAAAAATTCCAAATTTCGCCAAAATATTCGTATTGCCAAACAAAAAGATGAGTTCAAGATGAGCAATTTTCAAAAATTCTAATGGGGTAAAATATGAGTTTTTAGGGGTAAATTCACCTGACCTTGTGTGGGATGGTGATTCGCGACAGAAAGAGGGACTATTTCGATTTCAGAAACTTTTCTAAACGAAGGGTAGGTCAAATTTGACTCTGTAAGGGGCAAAAATCCGTGAAAATGGCTAAAATCACGAAAAAATGACATAATTTTATGAAGAGCTTTCTGCACAATAGCATGAATATTTCTTTGAAAAATCACTGTTACAGCCCACTGCACGACTGGAACTTTATTTTTGATAATAAACTTGAACCAATAGTGCGGTTACAAGGGTAACTCCAGTCTGAACCGAATCATGGATTACATCTGATTGCCAACCACAGGCAATCAGTGACGTCATCAAATCTTTAAGAAATTAAAATATAAAATAACAACCAATGTCTGGTGCGGACTCAAAGTAGATACTCACCTCTTTCTGTACTTTCAAACAGAAGAAAATACGTGGGTACACTTCATTGTGGAGAACTTTTACATAACAGAACAAGCACCAAAATCGAAAAAAATACTTGAAGTATTTCTTACTTCAAGATAAGAACCCGTATTTACTGGAAGCAGTTGCGACAAACAACGTGTCGCCATCTAACAGGAAACCATAGCAAACTCACTTTTCGCCTTCCGATGATGTGCGGTAACGTATGAGTTGCCGCAGCCTCCGGCAGGTAACCCAACTGGGTGTAGGGTGTGGAAAACGTGGCAGTTTCGTCTGCCAACACGAAGTCGCAGTACGCAAGGAGAACGACAGACAGACCGATCGCCTTCCCTGACACCGCTGTGCACACCAGTCGGCTACACGTTGCCAACTTGTGCGTCAGGTCTCTGTAAACGACGCAAACTATCATTTCAACATTCAAGTTACCTCGAACATACAACACAGAAGTCCTCATTCAGGGCGGCCACTGGATCAGGATTTTCATTTCCCTGACCTTTTTGTCAATTTCCCTGACTTTCCGAGATTTTTGAAGCATGAATTTTAGCATATTCCCTGTCAAATTTAAATGTACAAAAGGTAAATAAACAGGTAAGTGACTAAATATTATATTATTTCATTGAAGGATTTATGTATTTATTAATGTGCTAACCTAGGTAAATTTCTAATTTCGAGGCGCGAGAAACGCCAAATAGTGTACAGCGAAGTGAACTACCCAGCGTCACAACACACAAAATCTGTCATTAAACAATGCAAGCGTAAACCAATGCCGGCCCTCGACTTGACACAGCTTGCATGCACTAGGATCCGACAAGTGCAAAGACATTAATAACAACTGAACTTACCTGATTTTACAGCTCGACCAATCGAAAATCCTACAACTTTCTTTCATATGGAACACCGATGGTCGATGTTAGCGAAACATTGATGTTTTGCCTCCGGTGTACCATGTTTTATAATCGATGTTGAAAGGTCCGACATTATCGAACATCGATGTTACCGTTCCGGTATCAATGACAACATCGATGTTAGCTGAATCAATATCAATTTAATTGTGAAAAAGAGAAAAATTCAAGTTTGGAAAGAAAACTGGTGGAAGTGGAAGAAGAATACCCTGTAGGAATATTCGAACGCCGTCAATTACTGTTCAAGTACCCTATCGATTGGTCCATAACCGAACTTCCCAATCTCATTCCCTCGAACTTCCCAAAGGCCTGCGGGGAGCTGAGGGGACGGATGGGGCAGTGATTACTAAGGAGCGCCAGTTCAAAATCTCAAGAAAAAGGCAATTTTCCCTGACTCTTCACTCGATTTCCCTGACTTCCCTGACCGGTGGCCACCCTGTCACTACAAGCTGTTGGCTGCAGGAGTGACGTATGCGGCAAACCTCTTCAGATTTCGACTGAAGGACAACTCTGATGCCCCTCAGAAAAGGCTCAGACATGGGTCCACATCACCTACGATTGTGATAGTTTTGAGGGACACAGGAGCAGGATGTGTGTCCACCCCAGTGATTGGAGAACGCAAAAATCAATATTTACAGTAGAATCCCACTAATTCGAATTCTCCTCTAATTCGAACTAAAACTGCCCCTTGAAGAAATCGCGCAATTCCAACAAATTCTTATGTATTGTGGTCCTCTCATAATTATATCAAACAAAATGTATGGGCTACAACGCATAAACGAAAACCTCGTAATTCGAAGGATAGGATTTTGTATAGGAATCTAGCAATTCTAACTCGGAGCAACCTTCATACTTTGTTTAAATTAAGTACCTGAGTTCATAGTTTGTGTTTAAAATTTCCTCCATTGTGTAGCAAATAACCGATTCCTCTGCCATGACCCCCGGGGTTTAGAACAATTTCGCCATGAGGAATGGGGAAAGTGTTCAGGACAGAACCATTTGGAACTGCTTCAGGGCTTGTGGTTCCGTCAGGCACGGCGCAAGTTGAGCCTGCAGGGCGACGCAGGGTAGACAGTTTTTTAATGAACTGCGCGCAGGGAGAGCGAAGGCTGAGGTGCAGTTCTCACCGTTTCTCCTCCATCGTGAAAAAATTGTAACGAGAACTTGAAAACCGGGTTCGAACCCTTCCACAGGTCACAATCACTCACAGAAACTGCGTCACTTCACTCTGCATGCGAATTTAATAATGAATGTAACAGCTATAAATGAATATAACTGCTAGATATGAATATAACTCTATAAATTAATGTAGCTGCTATAATATGAATATAACTGCTGTTACATTCATTTCTGTGTTTCTCAGAGCTCACCTCACCTCTCCAAGCTGTGTCCCAACTTGCGCCCTGCCTTAAAAGAAAGAAGTGAGGACGACCACTCTGATCAAATTCGATCAGACATGTCTGCAGGCCCCCGCACAGTTGAAAATCAGACTGTTTCAAAACTTCTTGAAAATCCATTAATTTCCAATGTAGGTAATGTCTGTAATTTGTGCACTATTTTAACTTTATTAATAAACCCCCATGCGATATTTTTCTCCCTCAATTCCAAATCCCGACAATTCAAAAATCTCGTAATTCGATTTTTCACTGGCCCCTCGGAGATAAGAATCAACAGGATTCTACTGTAGGTAACACAAAAAATACGTAGAATCAAATACATACTTGATAGCAGTGGCAGTTTGGGTAGCAGCTCGACGCCTCTCATCTTGGCTCTCAGCGCAGAGAGAAAGGAGATCGATGCCGTTACAGTGGTTCACCTGATCGGTGGGGAGGACCTCGACGATGTTTTGTCCCGACCTGAAAATTCCATAATATGCCAAAACGTATCAACTTGCGTTTGAAAATGTCAAAATGGATCCAAAGAGGAACTCATTCAAGTTAAAATTCATTTAAATTGAGAAAACAGCTGAATCAGTGTGAGCGTCTGCACTTGAAGCAGGTTCAAAATCCTGTAGGTGTAACGCTTGACGCTTGAACTCCAAAAATGAAAATTGGGAGGTTTCTCTGAAATGCGATCTGTATATCAGATCTATAAGGGAGCAGAAACTTACTCGTCAACAATGATTTCCTCTTCATATCCACTGATAAGGTATGCGAAAAACACGAAAAAATATAAATATTAGCAGGAAACTTTTCAACTATCAACGACGATACAAGAAAATACCAGGATGGCATTAAAAATAGGAACCGAACTCCAAAAATAGGAAAATTACAGTGCTATGGGATGGACCAAGTCAGTATCTGCTTTCAGCAAAAAAGGAACCACTGTTATGATTTCGAAAAAAAAAATCTGAATTCGAAAAAAAAATCATTGAATTCAATTTGATTTCTCAGAATGGATTCACCCAAGTCAACCATCTTTATTGAAAGGACAATGACGTTTTCTGATTCAGCGGAAAATAGCGATGGGGCTGTTGGTTCTTCTGGACAGAATACGGCTCAACCGATTTCAGCAAGATAGATGCTCACTGGCTCAATAAGTTTGGTGGCAACCCTGTTCATTAATCGATTTGTTCCAACCCAGAGTTCATGTACAGGTATTTCCATGCACACTTGGGTTAATGAATCGACTGGTCTTAAAACGACCTCTCTTCTTCCAAGAGTGCTACTGGGGGTGAAGGGGGGGGGGGGGGGGGTGGATTGGTGAAACAAATTTGTCTACCGCGTTTGTATGCATTAAACAAAACAAAATCTAGAATTTTGGTTTTGGTTGATTTTGGTAGAATTTGGGTTTGTTTTTGGTTGAATTTTGGTTGGTTTGGTTGATTTTGACTGGGTTTTGGTTGAATTTTGGTAGAATTTTGTTTGGTTTCAGTTGACTGAAGTAACTGAAGTTTTCTCCAGGAAATGACGAAGAGCTCAAGTACCTACCAAGGTTTGAGAGGGGGGAAAACCCACGGTTTTATATCCTACGGTTGATTGGTGATAACGGTTGATCATTTCTCAGACCGGAACCTGTTGCAGTGGCTAATCATCACACAGTCTGCAGTACCAACAGCGATCTGGAATTTCGAGGAATGGAACCAACTACCTATAAATCTTGATTTTTGGAAGTTATATTGAAGTAACTGGTTTTCTCAAGGAAATTACGCAGAATTCAAATAGGATTGAGAAAAAAAGAAAACCCCACCAAATGCATCACCTGAGTAGCAAATGTGAAATAACTCTGATGCCAGATTACACGAAACTAGGTTTTCGGGGTTGGTTGCTTTCTGCTTAATGCCGCCCAATGTAATATTACGACTTACGATTTTAAAAAAATCGTTTCAAAATCATATGAGGGGTCCAAGATAATAACTAGTGTTAAGCGAAATACGCAAAAGAACGCAATAGTACGCTTAGTACTCAAAATCAACCGCAGAAATCCTTGTAAAGTTAACAAAACAGGAATAGCATTTGATTTCGTCGCTCTTATCTTTTGGCCAAGTTACTGCAAGACGTTCAGCGTTGTGCTGAATTTTGTCAAGGAAGTAATCGAAGGTAGCCAACACTTACCCGAAAATATTCGAAAAAACTGGCGGAATCTTCTCATAGCTCACGGAGGAATAAAGGTGAAGTTCCCAGAGTACACCTCACAACTGATTGACAACATGAATACTTTATATTTTAACATGGAACATGTTTTTACGAGAGTAAACCGGGCTGGAGAGCGTCCTGTCCTGTCCTAGTTCAAAATGAATTTCATTTGAATCGTAATGTAGCTTTTGTCTGCGCATGCGCGAACATGAAATGTGGACCGTTTCTTTGTAATGCTTCTAACTACGCGAAAAATAGTCGTAGAGCTGAAATTTTGAGCGTAAACGCGGGTTTGATCGCCGATGGTCCCATTCCAACATCATGGAAAACGTCCCGTCTGCGTGTGCGCAAACGTGAAAACTTGAACGCCCGTGATTACCTTAAATATCATTGAAATGAGTTCAGATTTGGAGGGCCGATCAGGAATAACACTATCATAATTGCGTATGACTTTCATTCGTCTCCGCATGCGCGAACATGAAATGTTGACCGTTTCCTAGTAACGCTTCTCCCTAAGCGAAAAATAGTCGTAGAGAGCTGAAATTTTGAGGGTACACGCGGGATGGATCGCAGATGGTCCTGTATCAAAACGAACCTACCCAACCACTCCATACGTTCATGTGATTCAAGTGAGGAAGCTATACTGCCTACTCGAACTGGCAGACGTTTTTTCTACATATCTATTTATCCTCTGTTATTATGTACCTATTCGAAAAACATGTTCTATGTTTCCTTGCTTTGATCCTTGATCTAAACTCTTATAATCCGGGGGTGTCCCCCAGATTTCATTCAACAATAAATGTACCATCATGAACACAAACCACTGGTGGGTAGACACCCCCTAGGGCAACGCTTTTTTTTCACCACCTGGAAGAGGGTAAGTACCACTTCTTCAATGAAGAGTTTCAGTAAATAAATCGTAAGTATCCATCACAGTTGGTGGCAAAGGCAAACTCTTCACCCCAGGTGGAGTCCACCTATTCGGACGACTTGACGCTCCACTCTGACTTGGCTATCCATTTGCTCTACCCTCTACACTACTATCGTCGCTCTGCCCTTCGCTCGACTCTCCAGGCACCCTTATTCCAATTCCTGTATCTCCTACATGAATTCCCCTTGCCAGACACATATGGGCGCGACATGAAATCATCCCTATTCAACCAACGAGTTCTCGAGATCTCACCTGAAGGCTGGGGAGATCCGGCCGGCGCAGACATCGGGGGGCTGCTCTCTGAAATCCGGGTCGTTCTCTGAATCTGATATAGCGGACATCGCCTCGTGCAGAGGTGGGAACACGAGTACAATGACCCTTGTATCTGAAGAGGACTCGAGGTAATTCAGAGCCTGCGTCAACTCGTTCAGTACCTGCGACGATAAAAGATGTTATCAACAAGAACTAGAGGTGGATTTAGTTGCATTACGTACTCCACCTCTTCCAGTCCCGAGCCTTTTCAGGTTCTGCCTAGTGTATCAACCAAGATTTTAGTGAAATTCAAATATTGCCAGCTCAAGTAATTAGTTTCCGGCCTCTAGGCCTGGACCCCACACATCTGGTTACTAGTGCCACTCGTGGACAAGTACTCAACTAGTTTTGGGGGTCCTTTGGATGAGTCCAAACTATGATAAATAACCTCTCTTTATTCAGAGGTCAGTTACTCACACTTACCAGTTGAGGGAAAATCGTACGATAGTTTTAATAATGCGATCCCACCTTGTAGTAACTACCAAAAATCTGGGGTACCTCACTTAATGTACATCCAGCCATCCGTTAACTGTAAGGCCCTGAAGTTTGAACCAAAAAGCTTCGTGTCATCATGAGTGGGAATCATACGGTACCTATATATAACTCTAGCCCAGATATCATTGAGAGTGAACAGCTATTATAAATAAAGCATGCCTGTATGAAATCGAGTTTGTTGTTTCTTGATATTATTTCATTTTAAGAAATATGGTTATTTTCGATTTTGTTGGAAGGTAAATTTTTACCTATTTGTTTGTAACAATTGTTCACCAAATTAGGTGAAATTTTGAGAATGTGTCGAGGGTCCTACTTAGGTTCAGCGACCACCAGAATTTAAAAGAGGTGTAGTGTTATTAATTAGGTAGTTAGATACACCACAAAATATGCACTATTCCTTCGGAAAAAGTTGAACAACGCTGCAAATCCCTACACAACTGTTTATTTTGTATAGAAAACCCACACTTCTCTGTATAGAACGCCCTTCTGTTACAGATCACAGCTCTCTGTATAGATAACCCTTCTATATAGATCACAGACCCTCCGTAGCTTTGTACCTACCTAAATCACGCGTTAAATGTTGCTAAAATAATTCTGTCGATGACAAAAAGTAGCTAAAATGGCAAAAAGAAACATAAATGAAGTTCTGAAGGGAAGCTGACGTGGAATGAAAAAATATTCATTCCCGGTAGGGTTTCGACCTCGGGAACTTTGGCGTTACAGCCTGTCACGCATACCACTGCGCTACAGCACCAACCTGGCCGACAGACCAGTGATCTACGCTCCCAACTTAACTTGATGCATGCATACACTCTACTCTTTACGGCAAATTGTAAAGCAAATTTTATGGCAACATCGCAGAATGCACAAGATGGTCTCAAAATTTCAGGGAAAAAATCAAACTACCTATTTAAAAACGAAAAAACCCACACCTCAAAATAAAATTTTCCGAGATAGGGATACTCCAGCTATATTTCAACCCCTTAGAGTGACAGTAACCCGGAGCTTGGAGGACCAACTAGAGCCAAACGGGGCCCATGTGCCCAATTTCGTGAATTTTGGTTCATGGGAACTAAGTAAAAGGCCGCGGACGGCTTACGACGGACGGACGGAGATATTTTTATTCGATATTCGTGTTCTACATCCCTTGAAATATTGAGGGGGAGTTTAAAAAAAATGTGTTTCATGGTCGATTCCAAAGGCTCGTTATTGAAAATAATAAACCAGAATGAGAGTTCGAGGGGTCGAAAAGGCGCCTTGCCGGAGATGAGGGAGGTGGAAAAAATTATATTTATGTACCAACTGTATTTCCGAACATTAGACAGCCCATACTGGAGACATTTTTGTCGTGTCTGTGAGTGTAGGTAAGCAGGTAGACATAGCAAAAAACGACCCTACTAATTAAGGGCCTCCAATAGGAATTCGGTGATCTACACAGAAGGGGTAGGTATCTATACAGAAAAATGATTAACCTTGCGTAACAATTTGCAGCGATTTTTCGTTCTGAACCAAATTCTATGAGAAGCTTTTTTTCCAGCGATATTTGCTGACCCCCAACCACAGCATGTAGGTAGGAGTCGACCTATTAAAAACAGCTTTACAACAAACCGACGCGTACCGCTGATTTTGGTTACCCACCTTGACGTTGAGGGAGTTGGGCAGGCGGCAGGTGGTGGGTTTGATGTACAGTCGGATGATGGCGTTCATCCTCTCGAGCCGAACGTCGCTGCCCGGGACGGGGCCTGACACCGACTGAGGTATACTCGCCATTTCCACGATTTCACTCTCTGTCGGAGGTGTTTCAGCACGGTGGACCCTGATCTCGGCAGCGTCGGCTGGAAGTGAATCTGATGAGCAAAATCGAATGACTTGCATAAGGAATTGTAGTACTGAAGCATTTAAATATATAACCTTTTCCTAATAATACGGCTGGCACAGCTCACTGGCTAGTTCACACTCAATCTCCACCAAGTGTGACTTTCACCCAAGTTCTGTTCCAAGCTCAACTCGTAGTGAACATTCTCTGTCACGAACCACACTTAACGTCAAGTGACGCTTAAATTCAATGAGAAGCTAAGTAAAGTAGAACTTAATACGAAGTTTAGCTTCCCCCCCACACTTGAGCTGGTCTTGGTTCGATTTTTACTAGAACCCTTGATATACCTAGTTAGATACTGGCATGGCCAATCTCAACTGTTCATAATATTTATTAGATCCCCTGTTTGTTTGACAATACACCACGGATAAACCTATTGAAAAATTGATAACTGCACAAACACAATACAAAGGTTATCGTTGAACCATCATTTTCATTTCTATTATTATTAACCCAAGAATGACAAGGCTGTTTCATATACGACACCTAACGCCTTGTTACCCCCACGTGCGAGCCATTTCTCGTGTTATGCGGGTTCAAGACGTTCGAGACAGCACCCAGACCCGGCCCTGGTGGTACTTTCCTTCAAGGCGGCCTGCCCTGTAACTTCTGTAGCCAAGTAGATCCTCGGAGCTTGCCTACACTACATAGTACATACTATTATAAGGTATAAGGTTCTTCCTCGAACATTGCAATATTAGGAGTACCTATATTTTTGTACGTTATGCTACCAAAAACCCTCAAATGGCTGCAAAAACTCTCTCGGAAACAGTACAGGACGGGAGATAAGCTGATAACAGTGTTGCCAACTCTTGAAACGCAGATCAAAGGGAAAGTTAGTAGATTAAACTGTCATATCCAATATACTACCATATATCACATGGGTTTATTATTCTATTGGAGTTCTAGAGATTCTTGTTGGCTGTTAAATTTATTGTTTCTTTCATGTGGAATGATTGAAATAGCTATTTCTGATGATTTCCACCAATTTTGGCCCCCGAAACATGAAATAGGTACGCTTTTTTTTCCAGATCATCTTTGATCATTGGTAGTGCCATTTAGTGGTCTTGTTCACCTGCTTACACTTTTTCTAATGTTATTATACACATTAATGGTGATTTCAGACAGTTTTCCAGGTTTTTGACTCCTAAAAAACCAATTTTGGAAGCTGAACCTTTGGTAAAACCTCAATTTCCGCGTCTTTGGTCAAAATCGACTTCATATTCGGTCTTTTCGTCCCCAAAAACATGGAAAAAGATACCTCAAAAGCACATGTTACTAACATGTTGCTAAAACGCAAAAAGTACCTATTTTTACACACATTTTCACTCATAACACCCCAGGGTATATTCCGATCGGGCTGAAAAGTTTCGGGACACAACTAGGGCCCAAATGGAGCATGTGTGCGAAAGAACGAATTTTTTAGACCGAAAATGAAGCCGGTACACGTGATACCGCGTACGGCGGACGGACATTGCATTTTTGGAATCTACGCACCTTGAAACGGAAAAGAAAAAATTTTGAGGGGGTGTTATAAAAATTTTTTGCTGAGCGAATACATAGGTGTATTATTCACAGAATAATAAACCAAAAAATGAAACCATAAAAATCCAAAGGTTGTAGGACCTCTTACAATCTCTACAAGGCAGGGATTCTCGAACGATGGGGTATTGCCATAGACAACAAATTGGAGAAGTTTTGAAAAGAAAGTTCCGTCACGCAGTATAACAATGAGCAAACTGTCAACGCGAATTGAAAAATGGAAATGCGCTAATAGTGAATTTTTGGATTATGTAGGTATATCCCATTTTTGATTATGCATTTAATTATATTTATTTATCAAATTAGTCAAAAAAGTTCGTAAACTTCGTGGCTGGCAACACTGGCTAATGAGAATGTGAAGCAGTTTCAAAAACCATCACCATGGGTGCCACCAGGGCCGGGTCCGGGTGGTTTCGAACGTCTCGTATGTGGCTCTTATTTCCTTTAATACCCTCTCAGTCACTTTCCAAAGCATGCTAGAAGTTGCTACGTTGCTTTACGTTTATCCTAAATTGTCGGTTTTGACTTGTTTTAGTGCTTGCGTGTCGTTATGACACTGCCTTGTAGTTAAAGTTACAATGTGTATACACAGACCGTCCACAACTGTACCAATTCCACAATTTTTGGCGGCCTTTCAAAGATGAAATGGGTTTTCGTAAGTGAATTAAGTATCAGAAATGAACTTCAGAGACAGTCTGAAGAGTCCGAGGACAGCAGCAGTGACTTCGGAAGTGAAGTTTAAGATGCTATTCTATCAGATGCTACTCCTGCATACCTAGTGCCTGCTATGCTATCTAAGTAGTCGTATGATTTTTCATAATATCATCTGTTTCTGTATAATTTTGCTTTGCCATAGAGAAAGTTAGACATTTATCCATTTCTGTGATAGATGAAAAGGTCTGAAGGTAACCAAGATAATTATATAAGTAGTCAAAATGTCAAAAATCGAGTTTTTGGTATCAATCGATTCGTCTCGACGAGTTCTTTCATAATTTCTCGATTTCAGCGCCCTCTGTTAATTTTCAGACAAGCTAGGGTTGATAGACTGTTTGTGCAAAACTTTTTTAGAAGGTCAGTAATTTGCACAAAACGGCCAAGCGTCATCCCGCTATTCAGGGCTTCCGTATTTCGCACAAAGCGGCCAAAAGACGCCACACCAGTCGTTTGGTCGGTCTGTGCAAAACTCAGCTGCATTGATTCAGGTGTTTCCTCGGCATACTCCGTATTTAGTTTCCTATTCTAGCCTCTTCCCTGAATCTATGTTATTTCAGCTTCCTGATCTACTTAAATTTGTACGATATTGCGTTAAGAATAGGTTTTGATTTTTGTGAGCACCAAATTTTACAATTATTATTTCAGTGTTCAGTTTAAAATAAATACACTGCATGATGGCACAGGAGCTTCCTCGTCACAATCAGAGTGACCCATTATAAAATAGAACAGACTCGGAAGCAAAATAACATAACATTACATAACATAACATAACATAACATTACATTAAATTACATAACATTACATTACATTACATAACGTGAAATATACATATTACATAACATTACATTACATAACATTACATGAAATATACATATTACCTACATAACATTACGTCCATAATACATTACGTCCATTATACATAATTGCGAAAGTTATGCGTGTTTGAAGAATTTCACGTTAGCGCATGCGCAGGGCGAACCGCTGGCTCTATCATGTTGAAATTTATATGGGATCTCAATGGGCCCTACCCGCTTAATCCCTGAGAATTACATTGAAATTGGGTGAAATCTTTGGTTACTACGGCTGTAACAAGGAAATTGAATCTATTTCACGCCAGCGCATGCGCAGAGCGCACCGAGGGTCCGATCATCTGAAATTCATACTGGAACTCACTAGGCCTTGTCCAAACAACCCTTGAAAATTTGAGCGAAATTGAATCAAAATTGTGAAAGTTATGCGTGTTTGTTGAATTTAACGTTAGCGCATGCGCAGGGCGTACCGCTGGATCAATTCAAAATCGTGGAAGTTATGGCTGTAACAAGGAAATGCGGACAGACAGACCGACAGACACGGAACCAAATTTGTTCAGTAGGCTTTGAAACGCAAAATGCAAGTGGAAATTTTGATTTCTGAAGACAAAAATTTTTAGGCTCACGAAAGTGAACACAAGGCTTCCGCTGCTTCGCAGACTCGGAAGCATAATGAAAAGTTTAATAAGAAGTTTAAAAAAACAATGTTGTATTAATTTCCTTGACATTTTTTCATTTACGTAAGTTTATCTCTAATCCTATTCATTTATAGGCAGATCGGGCTACGGAGGTAAATAGCCAACTTGTGTGCGAACTGCCAGATTTGTTCGAAAGTTTAAAGCAAAATATTGCTTTTATTGGACTATTGCGTTCCTTTGAAACGTAACCAAGTTTAGAGGCAAATTAAATTTATCCCCCCTCCCCCAGGCCTATTTTACTGGTGTATTATTCACGGAATACGACCTACATAATAAACACAAAGTGCGTTCTGATTCTGAACACTTCTGAACAATAAAAGTTTGCCAAGTTAGGTGGGCAGTATAGCTTCCTCACTACTGATTGTAACATGGACGTAGGTATAGAATCAGTTGGTAAAATATCGATTTTGATGGAATTCATTTGAGACCGTCCAATAACTCTCATCCATCTGTCTTACAAATTTCACCACTGCGATGATCTGCAGTGTTATGGGCGCTACGAGGATCTGCCGCTTGCGCATGCGCAGACGGAAGTAAGGTACTGTAAGATTTCAATGATTTTGATATGGGACCATCCGCGATCCAACCCGCGTGTACCCTCAATATTTCAGCTCTACGACTAGGAAGGAAATGGTCAACATTTCAAGTTCGCGCACGCGCAGACGAAAGTTACAGTAAGATCGAAATATTGTCAACGTAATATGATTCCTGATAGATCCTCCAAGTTTGAACCAATTTCGACGATATTTAATGTAGGTATGGGCGTTTCAAGTATTTCACGTTTGCGCATGAGCAGACGAAAGGTACAGTACTTATTCACCGATTTTGGTGTGGGATCATCTGTGATCCAACCCGCACCTACCCACCAAATTTCAGCCTTTCGGCCATTATTTTTCTGGTAATTATGGTCGTTACAAGGAGTTGAGACCACAGAGAGACAGACAGTCGTACATACAGACAGACAGACAAGGAACCAAAATGTTCCTTGATCTCCGAACACGAAATGGTAGGGGAAATTATCATTTTGGGAGACTTTTTTTTTTTACTCCTACGAATCCAAGGCTTCCCTACCTTCCGGCAGTGAGGAAGAAATAATACCTAGTTTTCCACTAAATTCAGACTATTGTTTCTTCTTTTGCTCTTAATTTTTTCTACTAAAACTGCTGCAGTCGATTTGCACAAAACGGCCATGTGAGGCGCTTGGCCGTTTTGTGCAAATCAAATTGTAGCCAGTTGAACATTTTGCCGTTTGGCCGGGATGTGCAAAATTCGTTTTGTAATATTTGAGTTTTGCACAAACCAGGTAACCGCCATAACTCGGAAAATATCGATGTAATCAACTTCCTGACGTTACCATTAGATTTTACGCACCAAAAAACATGGGGGACATTATTTCCAAATTTTTACAACCAACTGGAGAGGTTAGGTAGCAAAAAAACGCGCAAAATCTTTGATCGCGATTTTCTCGAAAATGTAAAAATGGCGCTTGGCCGGTTTGTGTATATCAGCGTCCACTTGATCAACTGCACTACATAATTATTTATCCTAAATGCAAATAAATACAAAAATGAAGAACTACAGTGTTTAGTGTTCAAATAACGAAAAAACCTAAGTGCCATATATGACAGCCTTGCTGGAAACGTTACACTGATGAGCCTTGTTAGTCTAGGGATAAACTATAAGCCAATTACCACGGTAGATACTCCAGATATTTTTCTGAATGTATATAGTTCACAGACCAATAGCCCCCCCCTATCTAATGACTAAGGACATATAAACCATCAGTCCTGGAAATAGGTATAATATAGGCATAACAGCTCCATTTGATTTAAAAATCTGCTACGTGACAATATAACTATCCATCAAGTTTTCGAGACGATGCCGGGGAAACACGAAAGAACGTAGTGTGAAATTAAACTAGACCTATAACGATCTAATGAGATCAACTTGGCCCAAAATCTACTGGTGTCACTGGATTCCTCCCAGCAAGTTCTTGCCAACAGACCCCACTCTACAGTTATTTTACGTGAAATGTTGACAGTTTCCTTAGCTACAGATGTATTTATTCGGATTTCGTCGCAAATGACCGTCGGCGTAGGTTTGTGACACAAAGAGGAGGATTAAAGGATCCTCAAGTAGCGTTTCCTTTAACCTGGCGCCGACCTTCGCCATTTTATTGCAAAAAAGGGGGGAAAAAGAAATGCATCGAAAGTGTTGCAGGCTGAAAGAAGCACAGACACACACACGGCAATTATACGTAATGTACGATTATTGGGTTTTGTATAAAATTATAATAATTTTCAAGTTGCACTTACAGCTAGAAGGATTGATGGAGGAACTTAGAGGTGCACTGTCATCTTTGGAGGCGGATCTGCTGTACAAGCTACCAAGCTGAGAAACGGGCACTCCTGCCTTCAGTCTTGCCAACATATTCTCAGCGATGGTGCTGATGTCTGCTTCCATCGTTTTGGACAATCCCTTGTCTTCCAACTACGAAAACAAAAGTGAATCGTCAGGAATAATGAATGAGATGAAATGCTATCAAAACTGGCTATTGCACTACCAAAACTCCTAGTCGAGATTTCCTGCGTAGGCCATCTTGAGATCACGAAAGAATGCAGCAGTAGGTACTCTTAGCCTGTAGCATGGGGTTTCCTGAAATACTACTCACCATCCAGCTCGAAGTGTCACCAACTCGACCACCAAAATGAAACAGATGAATCAGTTCTATCATCGAAACCTTCATCAATGTTACCTTGATGGATTTGGCAGGCGCTGGATCATCAGGATCCTCGTCTGCCGAATCCCAATCCTCCTCCACCAGACTCTTCCAGACGGGTTTGGATGGGCTCGTCGTCATGGGCGATGGCGCGTCCAGAGTGCTCACGAGATTCTGCGTCTTCGCCTTCAGAAGCTGCACAGTCTGCATGTTCAGTTTGACACCAGGCGCTTTAGGGGTTGGCTCAGCGTGGTTCTCCTACAATGGGGAGAGGTCGACACATAGGGTTAGTTGGTGTTTTGCCAAATAGTGTGCAGACGACAAAAACTGTCCTTATAGCTGACTTATAAACCACCTGGCAAAGAATGGTTGACTTATAGGGTGGCAGGAAATTAGCAATATTGGGCTCGGCTTGCCTAAGATAATGGAGGCCTTTGCAGTTTACTGGTTGATGTTGTTAAGTTTAAAGATGTCTGCCTCCGGCGATTTATAATAATTATTAAATATAATGGAGTCCTCATCATACAAATGTTATAAAGGTTCTCACTTGTGGTAACGCTGCTTTGAATTTCACAGCAAATTCAGACTGCAGCCGCTCCTTCAGTCCATTCTTCTTATCCACGATGAGGCGCTTGATTAGGGCACTATGGTGAGGTTGAAGGTTCAATTCCCGCACCTGCAATTCAGAATCCCATCAGCATATTTTCATTATTTACTCCTTTCACGTGTCACAATGAAACGTCATTGTTTGTGCTCGTAATGGCCTTGAAATTTAAATACGTGCCTGTTTCGAGTGAAGAAACTTGGTTTTTCGTGGGAAATTTCACAATAACGAATAGGTATCCCAGAGATGTCAATGGTCCCTAAAAATATTAACCGTTCCAGTCATGTAGCATATCCATATGATCTATTTTTTCGAGTAACCTGCTTACTTCAGCATTCCCAGTCGTCAATCCGAATTGTCGTAAATATAAATACGACTGACAGGGAATAAATAGACAAACCACAGGTAAATGGATTTTGGATTTCCCCTCAGGAACTTTAGATTGAAAATGATTGTAAGTTGACTGGTGGCACACAAGACTTCCAACATGTAACAGTGTGGGCTGTTCTCGATACATTTTTTCTTCCGGTGGAGACGGGATCGGTTTGGTGAAGCCTAATCGATATCCCTTCTTAACCGGTGATAATCTCAGTGGTGTAGGAGGGGGACTCTCGAGGGTCCACCCCACTGTTACACTCTGTCACATGGTAGCAGAGCGTGGTTCGGTAGTATGTGCTGAGCACTTCACCATACTCCATCCACTTTTTGTGGGCTTACCAGAAGGATAAGCCCAAAGGTTTCCGAGAAGGATTCCTTCACTAACAACCTGTCCCTTTGATAATATTGGCTTCCCCACCCCCTTTCACCCCTTTAGAGTGTCAGTATAATTAAAATATACTGAGCTCATTAGAAGGCGACTGATGCCATGTCCCAGTTGACAAGTCCCAATAGTTGTTACATCCCAATGATGGAGGTTGATCACCTAGACCTAGAGGTTGCCCAGATGAGCACAATTCACTGGAAAACAACCTCTGACAACATTATCCGCTAATACTCTTATGTAGGATGTAGGATTGAGGTAGTACCATTACGATGGAGGTTAGTCACCTTGAAGAAGTTAGGATGTCTTTTCCTGAACCAGAACTTCATACTACTTTTCATTCCCCCTATTCCCTCTCATACTTCTGCTACCCAGAAGTATGAGAGGGAAAGGGGGGACATACTTCTGCTACCCTGAAGTATGTCATGTGGGGAGGAGTGCAACAGTGTGGGCTGTTCTCGATACATTTTTTCTTCCAGTGGAGACGGGATCGGTTTGGGGAAGCATAATCGATATCCCTTCTTAACCGGTGATAATCTCACTGGTCTAGGAGGGGGACTCTCGAGGGTCCACCCCCACTGTTACATTCTGTCACAAACAGTAAACAATATTTTTCCAAAACACTCGAATCAATTTTAGATTTTTGGGGGTCGGAACTCTATAAAAACGGCACCAACTTCGAAAGTCCGCTCATGTGGTCATGCTACATGACCGGAACTTTTTTGGTTAGTACCTACTGAATCAGAATCTCGTGCTTAACACGTTCAGTGCGTTTGAACCACTCGGCGAGTCGAGGCGAACCTTCCTCTCTGACGTTTGACCCACCCCGAGGGTCATGTCCTATCACCCGCTTTCCACTTCATTTTTTGTTAATGGTAGCTCATACCTCATAGCTGGAAACTTCAGAGCCGGCTAGCCAAGACCTCCATCGGAAAAGAAGAGAAACACTATAGTTCACCCTAGCTCCGTTGAAAATCGGTAGGGTGAATCTGCCCGCTGTTGAGTGTTTTCTCATGATTTTGCTATTTCTTTTCATTATTCGCTTTGTGACCTTCCATCGAGCCTTATTCACAGTAGATGTTCGAGCTTCAAATCCTTTCTACCTCTTGTATGTGAATTTGTTGGTTTATTATTTTCAATGATTTCACATAACTAGCCTATATATTATGTGGATCTACATATTTATATTTTATTTTTGGGGTTATTGCAGTTTATTTTACATGTCCTTTTTTTCTTGTTTTCTGCGAGTATGGTCCACAGTAAATACTTCAGCTTCGAATCTTTCAACCTCTTATAAATTATTTTGTTCACCAGGTATACCTACAGTTCTCATTTTTTCGGCTTGATGCCGTTCTTTACCTGTACCAAATGTTGGAATGTAACAATTTTTACCTGTACCAAAATGTTGGAATGTTCAAATTTTTGTTATAAATACATATTATACCTATATTGAACATTCTTTCCTTCAGCTCTTACTTCATTTTATCCCTGGTGCATGTATGTGAGCGAATACATTCTGGGGCACTAAAAAACAAAGTCAGCGAGGGATCCTGTTATGGAATTGCATGGTCAACTGATATTTCCCGATGTTTGATTCACCAGTTGAGTCATTACTGAGAAACTCGTTAAAAAAATCAATTTTTTTTGCTCTGAACACATATCTATTACTAGAAGACAAAAAAATGAAGCCTGTCAACTTGGATTCCAAAAATTATTAACGTTGGTGGGGGTAGATCAAACCTTCGGAGACGGTGCGACAGTGTTAAACAAGAATTTGTCATTTCGTTAAGGCCCCTCAATCGTTTAGTTACCCTCTCGCGTTACTTTTTAAACATAAGTTTTATAATGGGATAAAATGGTACGCAGATAATTGATTATAATAAGAAACCAGATTAGGTACAACGCTTCCATACATTTCATTTTACACTTCTACGAGAGTGTAGAGCGCAGATGTAGATTTTTGAGGCTGACAAGAATTTGTTGGGATTTTGTCCTGTCAAAATATTATACTACAGTACTCGTTTATTACGATCACCTGCTTCATAGCTTCAAATAAGGTTGACACAAGTATGATGTTATTATTCGGGGGCTACTGTACTGGGCATTTCGGCCTCAAGAGGCAGAGGCGACAGGTAATCCTTCACAGGAAACCCCATCCACACAATCAGTTCACCCCCAAGCCTTTTTTCCCGATTGTGGAGCCGTCTCAAGGCCAAATTATTCCGCGAAAACTTTAAAACAGATTGAAATACTCACTTTCATTTCGATGAGTTTTTCTGTCCTTTCAGAAATGGTGGTTTTGAACACTACGGGCTGCGGAGTGCTTTGCGGCAGGGCCTCGATGAACAGGGGTTCGCGGCGAGGTGAGTCCTGAGGTAATTCCGAGACTGCGGCGCTCTGAGGGAGGAACTCCGTGGAGGGCGACTCCTGGTGGAGCTCCGCCAGTTGGGCCGAGAGGGACGACAGATCGGTCTTCGAGGGCGTCGTTTCTGAACTGGAGGGGGAGCCATCCCCGTCGATGGACATCCGTCGAGGACTGCTCCCCCGAGAGGAATACGAACTCGACGACGAGTGGCGCCTAAAAGTAAAACCACGAAGTTGGAACATAAATTTCAGCATTTCATTTCGGATTTTTTTTTTTGGAAAACTATTTCAGGCAAAACATCTGAATATGAAGTGAGCATCATCCCCGGAGTGGCCACGTTTCTGCATCTGCAGAATTCAATGACTCTTCCAGAAATGTTTCCAGGCACCACAAAAACCATACAATACACACAGAAACTCTACCAATAAAGATTTCTTTCGAGACTTTACTTCTGACAAAACAACAGCAGCTCAATCTAACCTGATGATTTTTGACGCTTCAGCAGGCTGCTGGAAAGAGAACTGCTGCTCTCCAGAAGGCGCATCCCTCGGCGTCTCATCAGCCACAGACTCTGCTCCGACCGAGTCAACTGATGGTTTTCTCTTGTCAGACGTCCGCGTACTTCGGTGAGAGCCAGCGGAACTGGTGGCAGCCAAGATCGCCTCTTCCACATCCTGAGCTTTCTTCTTCAATACTTTTTTCAGTCTGGAATCAGAAATAAGATTCTGACAACTTCCGCAGTCATGTAGATTCAGATTCAGTATTTATTTGCACCTGGGACTCTTTATACAAAGAGAAAAAAGTTTTTCATTGTTATTATGCATACATAAGTAAATTTCAAGTTGTCTATAAGGTCAGGATGTACAATAATGACTCCTCTGCTCAATTTGTCAAAAAGGTTTATTCCGTGTGTTTCACACAATAAACATTTTGGACAAATAGAGCGGAGGAGTCACCATTGTACATCCTTACCTCCTCTCCTATAGATTCAGACCTCTGCACCGCCGGCAAATTCTCCGATTTGACATTGTTACCCGTTTAATAAATCATTTATCATATTACTAATAAGTAATGATGAAATTCCTAGTTCCATGTTAGATAACCATTAACTGTATACGTATATCGTTCTGTGTTATGTAGTAATTTTACATGATCAGTCTAATTTCACAGAAAGTACTTGCGTACATATTATTATTTATATTACTAACGACTGTTGCTCACTAAGTAAGAATAACAAATTAGAAATAAATTGGAACTTATAGGGAGGAACATTATATTAGTGTTTGCTTTGTACATTTTGGGTTAGGTGGGTTTTCAAAGAAGTGGCGGATGCTATGACCTTTATTGAATAGAAAAATAAAAGATATTTCTACGATGAATTTACAATTGAATTCTTGCGCTGGCACAATAACATTGGACTCACTGATTAATTTGGTATCAGGGTGAAAGACAAACTAATGCCACCTATGCCTCTGCTTATTTTCGAATGTTTAGTTGCTTTTTGGAAAAGATGAGTTAACTTATTTAAGCCAGGTTTCTACAAATCCGTTGACCTTAACTTACAAAATACACTGACAGTATCATTGCCTAGCTCAAGTTCGGTAGAATACACCTAAAATTGTGAAATAGGTAACCTATTGAAGGCTCTCTCGAAGAACTAATTTATCTACAAGTTCGCTAAAAAAGTACGTACCTTGTTTTAGAGGATAGGCGCGATTTGCCCTCAGGAGTGTCCCCCTTCTCGATGTCGTACAGCATATTGATAGCTCCTTCGTCCTGAAGAAGGCGCGCCAATTCGCGGTTTGAACGTTTTGCTGGGGGACCGTTACTCGCCGAGGCCACAATCGCCCTTTTCTTTGGTTTGGCTGGAGTTTCACCTGATTACCAAAAGAAAAATACAAATAGCTGTGTAGAAACTACCAAGCTTTTAAAGAACTATTGTACCTGTGCCATTGCAAAAAAGGGTGGATTGAAATTTTAATTTTAATTTGTGCACAGCAGGACGTGTAATGAATCACAGGAGGTAAGATAAAAGAAGAAGAAAAAACCACACCTTTGTCTTGTTTGGTGTCTTTTTCTTGCTTGGTTCCCTTTTCTTGTTTCACATCCTTCTCTTGCTTGATGACTACTTTCTCCTGTTTGACCGTCTTCTCCTGTTTGACCGTCTTCTCCTGTTTGACCGCCTTCTCCTGTTTTACAGCTTTTTCCTGTTTACCGCTCTTCTCTTGCTTGCTGTTCTTCATCTGCTTGTTGTTCTTCATTTTATTGATCCTGTTCAGCCTGGCCTTTTCTTGGGTCGCTCTGACGGGATTTTTGACTCTCTTCAAGACTTTCACAGGTTTGTCCGGCTTCTCGGTTTTGATCTGCCGCACCCGCTTCACCCGCTCGACTCCGTCCACGTTGTTGTTGCTGTTTCTAGGCCTTCGTTCGGTCTTCTTTGAAAACTCCATCAGCTGCTTGAGAGCCAACTCTCGCTCGAGATCCGGATCGATTTTGAGGTCGAGTTTGGGTCTCGGGTTACGGCCTAAAAAAATCAGACAGATATAAAAACGTTTTGGTCTACAGCGTAATCAATCGATTACTAGGATCGGCTGATCGAGTTAGGCTGCTATTACTATGAGACTAGCCCCAAACAAATTCCACATACCTCCCTAGAAAGGTTACAGTCAGAATTGGATGGATTTATAAGGGACCTAGAGGATAAATTTACTTCATTTTGACCAACCAAATGTTTTCTTGTTTTTACAGCTGTTTCTACTGGGTGATATTCGGGAAAACACGTTTGCAAATGAACAGACGAAAGATAGTCGGATTTTGACGACCGTGTAGGTGTCAACCCGCACGCTGCACCTACCCCTCAAATTACAGCTCTTATCGACCATTATCTTGCACAGTTCAGGGCGTATCAAGGAAAACACGTTCGCGCATGCAAATACCAAAGTTACAATCAAGATTTGATGAACATGACACGGGACTGTCTTTATAGCAATTCGCACAAACACACTCTCTGATTCATACTGACCTCCTAACTCTACTCTTTTAACCATTTCGGATTTTGCCATATATAGTTATGAGCGTTTCAAGGGTTTGCATAAATACAACAACGTGAGTTTCAAACACTGAGGGCTAAAACCAGAAGAAAATTAGATAACCTAATTAGAAATTAACGGCACCATTGCAAATCTTCCAACACCAAAATCACAGGAATAGCAAATCCTGACAGACAGTCCAACTATTGGACCGTCAAAATTCTTCATGATGACACGATCCATTCAGAGGGTCGCTGTTTTCGGTACAGGCAGGCTGCTGGGATAGAGCCTCACTTATATTTATGGCAACGGAGTGGTTCGGCCAAAATATAGCGGAAATGCAACAGCTAACTGTTATGGTAGGTATACAGATATTGATAGCTTCTGAGCAAATTTCGGTCTACAGCCGGAGAATCAACCCCAAGCCAATTGGTTGCATGAAAAGCGTCCAACACTAAAGTGTAACATAATATTTATTATGCCATCAAGATCGAAACTATCCATCCGAAACCATTAGACAAACTAATTTTGCTTTAGAAAAGAATATGGAAATCAACAGTCCATCAAAATCTGTAACTGAATGGAAGGACTTAGATCGTCGAAATTCTAGAACGCCGCTCAAAAACCATTAGTGAAGAAACTATTGCAACTCAAGGTACAGCTACAACGAAAGACGAGGAGTTTTCACTGCAAACTGTTGAATAACTACATACACAGTCACAGACAGGCTAAACACACTTTTAGCAACGCCGGAGTCGGGTAAAATATGTTACGAGTAACAACATCGTGACGAATACCGGTTTGGACCAAGTAAGATCCCCTAACGTTAGACCATTACAACGGAATCCAAGAACGAGAGTTAAACTCGTCGAATTTTCCATCATGATCAACTGAATAAGTGATTTGTTTCGAGGTAAGTAATACTGATTAAAAACATTTGCTCACAGGATTGTTTCATTAACAAAGCGAATGGAATTTAACGTTATAATAACTAGAATATATTATAATAACTAGAAATAACTGCTAGAGACTACCAAGGAACTTAGTTACCGTTAACAATTTCAAATAATCTCATTTTTTAGATGAATTCTGTTCAATAAAGCCTTTCATAAGGTAAATCATTCACTACTTTACTACACGTAACACATCAACATACCTGCCCCGGCAGACTCAACAAAAGGTGAACATTCCAATCGATGCCGAACAGCTGTATGAATCAAAGATATAAGTTTTGAATTTCAGTTGCCAAATAACAGAGATTTGGAACTGTGTCTCTTGGCTGCGGTCGACATCGACTCACCGCTATCGCTGGATTTGATAACTATCCGAGTATTTCCGACTTTAGGACGCACAACTGAACTCTGATGTTTCGAGTTGACAGGAACAACAACAACAACTAGACATTCGAGTCAATAGGAAAAGACCACATGTTGAAACAGATCCCCGGTGAATAACAATAAATCAACAAACAATAAGGAAGGAATCCACTCAATATGGGAACACCTATTTCTGATTTTTTCGTTCCAGAGTAACGCGTACTTAGGCTAGATTTTTCGGCATTTCACGTAGATAGGCACTTCAAGTTCAAGCCATTTTCGGAATATTCAAGTGTGTGGGTTGTATTCTATTTTAATTTTGTCAGCGCATTTATTTTATTTTATTTTTAATTACGAGATATACACAAGTAAACCAAAAGAGTGTAATTTTGAATATTGGTACCTAAGTTACTTCCTACAGACGGAAGAAGTGGGTACCGACAAAAATATTGTGGCCTACCACAATCCAAATGCCGCGGAACTTGGTTGGGAAACTCACGAAACGCATGAGGTAGTTTCTAATCACCGCCAATTTCACGACAAATAACAACGGTAATGATAAGAATCTGTACAAGAATATATCCAAGAATATAATATATAATAATATTATAGTATATAAAGAAAATAATACTTATATCTAAGAATATACATATTATATCGAAGAATATATCTATATAATAAGAATATATAAGAATAGCTGGAAAGCTGAGAAAATGGGGGCGGGCTCAACGATTTTTCACGCTGCTGAGATGAAAATTTCGGGTGAAGTCACAAAATATGGTTGACTAAGAAATTTGAATATTGAGCTTTTCTGAAAAAAAACTGAGCTTTTCTGTTGAATGAATGTCATTTGTTGGGTAAATGCCAATCAGCAGTTAGCACTGAGGCTACGCTGTTCGGCGCAACACTGGTAGCCCAGGTAAATTATACTTTTGGTGTCAATACATTCAGACAAGCTGGAAATGATGTTAATTTACTTTAAGCATCCTAAATAAGAGTGATTTGTTTTGCGACAGTTTCTGAGTCAAGCCGAACTTTTGGGAGCCAAAAAACACCGACATTTTGGCACTTTATTCAGTTTTTGGCCAAAAAACACTTGAAAAGTGCATCGTACAGAAACTGTCACTCATACCAAAATTTCATTAAATTCTGCGACAAATGACCTCCTTAAACACTGAATCTGGTTCAGAGGTTTGGTCAGAAACGACAGTCAAAAACAGGCAAATTTTTCCGTTTTGATTGAAGTGTTGAAATGATCAGTTTCACACGCCTATAACTAAGAATAGTTATTCAAAATTAAAAATGTCATACAGATAGGTAAATAAAGTTGTTGAGCATCGAATTTTTAAATTATTAAAAGCTCAAATTGAATATTTTGATGAAAATATGAGCAACGCAGAATTTTTCGTTGCTCTACTACTTTAGTTACGTATATGACATCTTTCTGTACAATGCACTTTTCGGGTATTTTTTTGCCAAAAACTCAAAGAAAGTGCCAACATTTTGTGGTTTTTTTGGCTCCCGAAAGTTCGGCTTGATTCAGAAACTTTCGTAAAACCTGAAAGACTCTTATTTAGGGTGTTCGAAGTACCTAATTGACATCATTTCCAGTGTTGTCTGAATTTATCGGGGGCACGGCCATGGGTAAGAATGACAAGGTAGAAAGGCATCCTAATCAGCTGAATGGCCACAGGCTGATTCATCTCCTTTTAAACACCGATAGTGAAACATGACATGGGTCACGCATACGCCGATTTTCGAAAAAAATTCAGATAAAATCATACCGCACTTCCCGAACAATTCTAGCACACCACCTTTTGAGCATAATACTCGACAGCTGAGCCAAATCGATAGTGGTTTCAGAGATGCGTCAGGGATACATATCGTGCCCAATGCAACGATGATACTGGATGATTATCAGCTTTATTGCTCAAGTTTTGCTTTTGTAGCAGCAGTGAATGGAATACACAGTGTGAAATCTCAACTATTATTCTTACGAGATAATTATTGGTACTTATTTATAAATCATTTTCCAAGTACAAAATTACTCGGTCAAGCTGGGTTCAATTTGACGCGTAATAAAGTGCAAAGGCCATAAAGGTTCCCGTAAACGCGTAAAAACGTCAAACCGTTCACATGGACAACGCTTAACGGACGTAAAGCACGTAATCGTCGAGATATACCCTGTGCTCCAGCCTCAGAGTGCGCAGAACCCCATGCGCAGATCCGTAAAGCGCGTAAATATCTAGACTTTTTGATCTTGGACACTCTGGTTCAAAAGTCGTCGCGCGGTAAAGAGCGTTAACCTGGTGAGTCAATCACATTCAATTATGCGTTTGAATTTTGCGCGTTGTACGTCGATTATGCTTCTATGTGAACCCAGCTTCACCTACTCGAATCCCATAATATTCAACGTAGAGGTTTTCGGAACAACAGAAATGACATAATAATTATCATTATAATACTAGTGAATCAAGTCGGATGAGACACACGGCAAAGGTCGGAACAGTGACCTACCTATTCTGAAGGGTTAACTATACGGAACATGATAAACCGTAGTAAATGAATTTGCAGCGTTCTTTTTCAACTCAAGTCCTTGATACCATTGATAATCACTGTTTTTTAATATGTTGTAAAATCGATACTGTAACGGCCTCAGTACCATTCGTGATCACAGTCAGCTATCGGACAGGTCACCGGAAATATTGTAAAATTCTGTGCCGCTCTCAGTTATTCTGATAACCCATAGTCTCGGGATCAACAGAAAGTTCAAAAATGAGAGCGAATTCAATGTTTTTCCGACAATAAATTTGGTATTTGGGACTGACGGGAACCAAACCTGTCTCAAAGATAGCAAAACTCAGACCTTTTACTCATGTCATCACTGGCCAGAATTAAGGAACGAAATGGGACTTGAAATGGAAGGTGAATTTGAAGATTTGAAATTCTGAGTGTGTACAGTGAAACCTCTCCTAACGGACATCTCTCTACAGCGGAAGTTTTCAGATTCCCCGACTGTTCTCCACTTCTTTTAACCTGTCTTGTACTTCTGCCCGACGGACTCTGGCAGGCACTCAGCACTGTTTCATGTTTTTATAGATTAGCACAAGACTTGTTCTCCCTGCAACGACCGACAGCCATCAGGCTAACGAATCTTTTTCTACGAATTTATCTTAGAAGAAGAAGAAGCACTTTACTCATTTGGTTCAAATAGGCTTCATGGGCCCTCATAGTATACTAGATGAATTACATTAACCACGGCATAAAACACGAATCAAAACAAACGTAACATAATATGAAAGATTGAAACGTGGGTTTATTATTCTATTGGACGGACCTACAGAAAAAATGTTGGCTGTTCATTAATTTTTTTCTTTCATGTGCAATAAGTGAAATAGCTTTTTTATAGTTTCCACCATTTTTGGCTCCCCAAAAACACGAATTAGGCTCATATTTTTTTTTACGAATTATCTTTGATCATTGGTGGTGCCATTTATTTGTCTTGATTCACCCGTTGATGCTACTTCTCGTGTTATCATACAAATATATGGTGACTTCAGACAATTCCCAGGTTTTTGACTCATAAAAAATGAATTTTGGGAGCTGAACCTTCGTTACAACCTCAATTCTTCACTCTTTGGTCAAAATCAACTTTATATTCGGTCTCTCGCCCTAAAAAACATAGCGAACAATACCTCACAACTCATGATCACTGAAACCTTTAAAAAAATTGTTTAAACCTATTTATACGCCCATTTTTCACCCTCGGTTGCAGTCCGATCGCGCTGCCGAGCTTCGAAGCACAACTAGGACCCTAATGGAGCCTGTGTGCGGAAAAACGACGATTTCAAACCAAAATTTAACGTAAATTCAAAACTGAAACTTTGTTAGAACCTAAATTCTTCACTCGTCGGTCAAAATCAACATCATATTCGGTCTCCTCGCCAGCAATGTTGAGGGATTTTCCCAGAGAGTTGGTTTGGTGCGGGACGACTTATCTTCTATGTATTGCCGTGACTGTGTCTTTACTTTCTCCCAGGTGAATTTCGCCCAGGTATGGTCACGCTTCTCATTCATTTTCAAGACTTTTTAGGCAAGGCCCATTGTCTGAGAAAGCGACCGGTAGGTATAAGCGGAGGGAACCTGTTTGGTGAGCCTTTTATTGTTTTGCCATTCAGCTTTGTAAATGGCGGTGCCATTGAAAGCATTTACACTAGTAATTGCAAATTAAATCCAAGCATTTTTTGAAACGATTCATCATGTTTTCTCCCTCAGACTTCTGTTTAGCGACACTTCTCTCTAACGGACAATTTCTTGTCCCCCATGGATATCCATTAACGCGAAGTTTGATTGTACTCGTTATTAAACGGTATGACGTTGCTTTATAGGTTTTTGTACCAAAACTGCGGCAAGAATCGGTGCTGAAGGTCTGGCAAAGATGCAGCAAAATTCAAAAACCTGCTAATTTTGGGTTCTAAAAACAGAAATTTTATAGTATAGGTAAACCATTGCATAGGAAATTTAGGGAAAAAAAAAGTGAACGTTCGACGCCACAAGTAGCGCCACTGGTGACAATAACAGCTCCAGAAGGAAGAAAACGCGTTCGGTTTCCTGGATTTCAGCTTTCTCAATGATTCTACTGAATTTGATAGCATGTGTCAAGTTATTCAAGACATTAACCGAAGTCACTAATGCGTATTCATAGCCTGGGTAGTGACTGCATGGTGTGGCAATAAACACTTGTGGTTTAATTATATTTGAGAGTTGTGCAGCATGCATGGTTTGTAACTACCTAATCTGTTGAAGTATTAAAAGGTCATTCATATTTCATTTGCGATTATTTAATGCTGACAACGAATAGGTATTCACTTCCAACTGGCGAAGCTTGGTGACGTCAATCAACAGCACAAAAGAGATCTAACACCAAAAATTTGTCAAATTCCTATGATTAGTTTTGAAATTGAAAAAACATACTAACTTGTAAGCTTATCAAATGAAGTAGATAATTTTTCCTGTCCAACCGGGAATCTGAATGCTGGTATGTCGAATGAGCAGAAAGCTATGCAGACAGTGGCAACTTCACTGAGAAAATGTGAGGGCAGACGCTCTAACCAGGGGCGTCAGGACAACAACCAATCAGAGAAGATTTAAAGAACGTGGGTGAGGGTACAACCAATCAGATCCCTTGAGACGCATCCTTGCCACATCACCAACTTGTCTCACTCAACTTCATGACCGATTTTGAATCAAAATGAGCTGTAGTGAAACACCCTACAAACATCAGACTACCATTACCTCATCAATAAAATCGTTCACGCAAATTTTGAATTTAAAATAATTATAATAGATATATTATTATATTATTGATTATAACAATATAATAAATATAATTGTGGAAAAAGTAAACAGCCATTCCAGGCTGGGGCTTTTCGTACGACTGCCTCGCCAATGTTTTAAAGGAAGCTAAACTATTTCTATACCACAAAATATGGATGGCACAGAGACCATGAGGGCCTCCAATACCCTTGCCACGTCAACAACTTGTCTCTATATTACGTTTCGGCGTATATTGTACAAATATGCAATTCAAGAATTTTCAGCAATGTTTCAAGAAAATCCAGTTATTGTTATAGCAGCAGACACGTGAAAGCCACGCTATTTTTGGATAAAAGTAGACAGTGGCATCGAATCCAAAAAACGCTGCAAAGTCCTTGTCACATGGGTTTATTATTCCATTGGACATACCTACAGAGATGTTGGCTGTTTATTTATTGTTTCTTTCATATAGAATAATTGAAATAGCTATCTCTGGTGGTTTCCACCAATTTTGGCCACCAAAACACGAATAAAGTACGTTTTTTTTCTTTTCTTTTTTAAATAAATAAATTATCTCTGATCATCGATAGTACGTTTAATCGTCTTGATCCACCTGTTGACACTTTTTCCAGTGTTATTCTATAAATTGATGGTGATTTCAGACGATTTCCCAGGTTTTTGACTCATAAAAAATCAATTTCGGGAGCTGAACATCTGGCAGAACCTCAATTTTCTATTCTTTGGTCAAAATCGACTTCATATTCGGTCTTCTCGTCCCCAAAAACATGAAAAACGATACCTTAAAAGCTCATGTTACTAACATGTTGCTAAAACGCAAAAAGTACCTATTTTTACACACATTTTCACTCATAACACCCCTGGGTATATTCCGATCGGGCTGAAAAGTTTGGGGACACAACTAGAACCCAAATGGAGCATGTGTGCGAAAGAAAGATTTTTTTAGACCGAAAATGAAGCCTGTACACGTGATACGGCGGACGGTGGACGGCGGACGGTGGACGGCGGACGGACATTGCATTTTTGGAATCTGCGCACCTTGAAACGGAAAAGAAAAAATTTTGAGGGGGTGTTATAAAAATTTTTTGCTGAGCGAATACATAGGTGTATTATTCACAGAATAATAAACCAAAATGGGGGGGGGGGGGAGGTGAACCAAACACCAAGACACGTCAGGCCACGTCACCAATTTAACTGTTTTTCGTTTTGGCGTTTTGAACGAGGCGAAAAAGAAAGATACGTCAGGCGTGCCCAGCCCACATAACCAAAATTGATCATAAAAATGGTGAACACGGTAGGTAGGAAATGAAAACGCCAACCAACCACAGTCACATCCTTCCTACGCCACCTGCTTGTCTCAAGCAACTTTTTACGGAATTTCGCGCAGAAGAAACCTATCTTCAACTTCTTACGTTCGACAGCTCATTATATTAGTTATGGGTATTTCAAGGGTACAGCATCCAGAACAGATATCACACCAGCCATACAGAAAAAATCCAGGCATGTAGAATTAGCATATAAACAAATTCTTCAAGTTAACAACGTTTACCAATCCCCTCCCCCCCACCAAAAACTTGTCTTTGATCCACTTTTGTTGAGAAAAGACTCGACTTACTTTTTGCAGTCTTGGGCTTCTGATCGACGTCAGCACCATCTTGGAGGATGAGGAGGAGATCTTTGGCATCCAAACACTTGTTATCATCTCGAAGCTTCGGCAATTTAGGAGGCAATGGAGTGGGAGGTAATGGGTTAGCCAGCGAAGGTATCCTGAGAGCGATAAGGGGATATTCCATTACAATGATGAACTCTTACTTATATTGTGAATCAAAAGAAGGAGATGTTGAGGTGTACATACCTTATCTGACTTGGGGATTTCATGGCGACGAGGACATCCACGGCGTCAGGGAATGTCTGGCGCTTCTTCTCAGCCCGAGCAAGTATTTCTTGGGCTATGTCTGACTGCGTGATGAGGCTCGAAGTGTAAGGAGCTTTCCTCGGGGCTCTGCTGATGCAGCGCGGGGGTTTCTGAGGGTCCACAATGGTCTTGGGGGACACTGCAAGTACGTGCAGCTCGGCAGGTTTGGAAGTCTCGAGGAGTTTGGACGTCTCCGCAACAGTGAGTGGGTCGATGGGTTTGAGGGTTTCATACACCTTGGGGATCTCTGCCGGCACAAAGACATTCACCTGAGGAGGTTCCTCGGTTGGAGGGAACACCTCGGTCAGAGGTGGCACTTCAGCTATAGATTGCACCTCGGTCGGAGGTGGCACTTCAGCTGGATGTTGCACCTGGGTCGGAGGTGGCACCTCGGTAGGAAGTGGCACCTCGGTAGGAAGTGGCACCTCGGTAGGAAGTGGCACCTCGGTAGGAAGTGCCAACTCGGACGGAGGAGGCACCTCGATCGGAAGTGACATCTCAGTCAGATGTGGCACCTCAGTTGAAGGTGGCATCTCGGTCGGAGATGGCACGTCGGTCGGAGGTGGCACCTCAGTCGAAGGAGGCTCTTCAGTTAGAGGAAGCACCTCCATTGGAGGTTGCTCCTCGGTTGGAAGTGGCTTCTCTAAAGCAGAAGGTTCGACATTTTCAGGCATTTCCACTATTGCAGACAGTTCAACGGTTGTGGGCCTCTCCTCGATTGCTTTAGGTTGTTCGGCCTGAGGGGGCTCCTCTTCCCGGGTAGAAGGTTCTTCGGGATTCTGAAGCTCGACCACCGCAGGACTTCCTCCACGAGTGGCAAGTTCAACCATTGCTTCCACTACTTCTTGATCTGGGGGAATCTCTACCACAGCTGACACTTCCTGAAGGACCTCCACTGCATCCAAGGATTCGGCAGCTCCGGGTGGCTCCCCAACCTGAGGGGGCTCTGCTGTTCCAGGATGGTCGGCAGCATTCTGCATCTGAACTGCTTCAAATTCCTCACGAGTAACGAACGTGATTTCAGCGGTTTCTACAATTTCAGCCAATTCTGATCCTATGGGTTCCCCCACCACCTCCAGGATGATTGGGGGTGGATCGCTATCGATCTATAAACAAACACCAAATAAGGATTTTTATCTCAACATCAACCACCTGAATTATAATACCTGATAAGTATTGGGGACGGAATGGTAGAGCTATAATTTTTGAACTTCGAACCTTCTCCTCCACAGTAGCAGGCGAGCTGGCATTGCCATTCACAGGGCCTTCGCAAGACATCTTTGACTAGATGGTCCCAATGTCCGAATTCTCTGCTCATCTATCCATATTCGTTGACTGATTAACTGTAAACGCCATCAGTTATGGTTAATAACAAAATTGACTGGAAGAGAATAAATACTGTAAGTCTGAATAAACTTTGGCAATTTTTGCACGTTTTTGCAATGTGAAACTTTTGAATATTGACTGAATTAGGGTGGTTCTGATATATATATGTGTTGTAGCTGACATATTCACATTTCTTATCCAGCTATAAAATTGTCGACCTACATATAGACAAAGTATGTATAGAGTTGGTTGTTCTGCGATATTATTTCATTTGAAGAATGATGGCTCTTTTGGATTTTGTTGATAGGCACTTTTGTAACATGAACAAACGTTATGCTTCATGAATAACAACAAATAATGATTAAATTATTGAATCCCGCGCATTCTTATCAACCTGTCCGGCTCCAGTACTCGATTAAGGGCTTCCTGGGAGAGCTCGAGGGTAGGCATTGACCACAGAAAACAGTGATCTATACAGGTAAATATTGAACCGTTGTGTAATAATTTGCAGCGTTTTTTAGTTATTCGGTTTTCTATTCATTCTATCGCTTTGAAAAGTTGTACTAACTATATCACTTCAAACTTAGAAACATTTGTAAGGAGCTCATCTGCAAGGGGGATTTACTCATATAAGGTTTCTTAAGTTGAGCTAAGTGCCACTGTCTTTAAATTACGCCAATTCCTGTTATACAGTCCATTCCTCATCGAACCTGCATTTCCCTATTTTAATAAATCAATTTTCTGAGTTGAAGGATTAATTGGTTATTTATTATTAATAGGTACCACTTTCCTCAACAGTCCTAGTTTGACTCCAATGACGAATGTTCTATGAAACCCAGTTTGTTCTGAGCATAATTATGGAGGGAAAAAAATTCAGGCATGAAGGCCCAACAAAACTTAATGTTCATCAAATCGGGTTTTCACAACAGTAAGAATCCACCCATAAAATTCTTGTTATTTATTACTTATACACCTATCAACAGAAGAAATACAAATGAGCACAACTCAAGATGTACGAGTACAAAACACGTCCAAATCAATCAGGAGTGTAGAATTTCAACATGGCAGAGTGAATATGAAGATGTTTTGCAGACATCTGGCAACAGATGACCTCACAGCAACCCGGCATTTCTTAAACTGATAAGTTATACTTATCTTGAAATGTACCTACAAGTTATTGAGGAATCTCAGTCGGATTTGGATGAATTCTATGTGGGACAACCCCAAACCTACGCCCAATATTTAATATCATTTGCCTTTCTTTCGTGTATTCATGGCTTATTTCAAGAGCAGGTGATGAGTATCTAGAACAGTGATTCAGACTACGCGTATACAGAAACTGATGGGAAGACTTGTGAGGAGCCGTTGTGGAAGAATTTGCAGCGATTTTTACTTCTCAACCTGAAGGGTAATGAAGTATTGCAATCACCCTGAAAACAATTTTTCGAACCAAGATACAAGAGTCCATCCCAATCTGATACCATCCAGTCACAAAACGTAACTTACCAACTAATTAACAAGTAACCAAGCAATAGGTATTTTAAAAACCCATTTCAATGCTATAACTGTACTCTGCGAGGATACGTACGATCCATGGTACTCAGGTGCTAACCATCATAAATAATGGGTGAGGGAAGTAGGCTAGTTGTGAGATAGGTATTCCCCACACCTGTTTTCGTTTAGAAACGAAAATCACAATGATATGAAATAACCGCGATAAAAAGGTCAAAAACAGGTTTATTTCCAACTTACAACTAAAGCGTAAAAGGGAGACGACACTTCAGAATTGATAAGCGTTGACGGTGGTGAGATCGGATATGACCAAAGCCAAGCCGTCTCTAGTTACATGAAAAATCCCTTTAGAGACCTACGTAGGTATCACTCATATCCTTCAAACATTAACAAAGTTTTCCCGTGTGCAGTTGATTACATTTGCCAGTAATGAAACGATGTAAATTGACTGAGATAAGCGAAATTAGTTGGGTCGTCGATGTCGGTGGTAACCTCGAAGGTTAAAATGGACGCCCATACCCTCCAGGCTCGTCCGGTTGGGCGCCACAAACTTATCAATGCAGAGTAACACCTTCACATCATTTCCTCGGAAATTTGCAACTGAATAATTTGCGAATATATCGAGTTATATAAATGAGTCGCTAGATGAAGGAACGACACATTTATACCACGTAGAAGTAAACAAAAATGTCAAACTTACTTTCAGCTTTTTTAGTTGAGCTGTAAACGAGAGCTCACGACGAGTTCACATTTGTAGCGTGTAGAATTCGATTTCTATCGGAATCCGATACATAAAACTGCCGCAAAGAGGATCGTAGACGATTTTCCGAATGAAAGCGGTACGAATTAACGAAAATTAATTGCGAAAAAAAAAGTAGAACAAGAACACAGGCCGTGTTTACCCCGTGACTTTTAGTCAGCACAGCAAACGATGCTGCCAACAAGGCGGGGAGAAATTTACGAGTGGGTACATTCTTTTGTAGGAAGGCTCGGGAGGGAGTGAAACCTTTGAAATGCATGGATTAATTTACGATGTTCATCTTTTGAGAAATTTGTAGTTTAATTGATTCGACAGAATGCTGATTTTTTTTCAATTAAATGAGATACATTTTGGTTTCAGATAGGTACAACAGGTAGATGTATAAGAATCCATATGACCCGTTAGTAGGATCCATGCTTTGAGTAAGATGGAAGGATTCTGGTGGTTCAAGCGTCCAACGCTCTGATTATGGGTAGGTATACAAATTAATAGCATCGGTAAATATTTGAATTCTCATAGGTATTCAAAGGGTTACCTAAGGTACTCTTAATGCAACTTTTGAAAAAAAAGTACGTAAACTCGTTGGAATGGGGCCAACATTTTTAGTACGTAAGTACCTACCTACTTACGTGAATTTTTTGAACATTATTTGTCGGCACTAATCCATTTCACAGCATTATGGATCCACCCCTAAATTTAACATACCTATATATATATATATATATATATATATATATATATATATACATCCTGGTATCATTGTGGCTACCACACACAGAAAAGTTGCATTTAAAGTGGCACCCGTGTGCATGCGACATCCGTATAAGGGTGCCACTTTGAAATCCCTTCGTAGTTTGGAGGTTAACAGAAGAAAAAAATTGAAACGCTTCGGAAGTGCTGCACGTATCGATTATCAACAACTATCGATACACAGAAGGGGGTAAATCGATAAGACAAGTCAGATATATTGATTTGAAAATTGTCACATGGGTGCCACAAACATAGCAAGATGGATAACAATTATACGGCGATAGTTCCCGGTTTTTCCAAACGCAGCGCTGGTGCCAGTCGAGAATATACACAGTATATATCATAAAATTGACGAAGACCTATCATTGCGACCTCCGGAGATTTGGCAACACTGTTATCAGAGAATCAGTCGACCAGCCCAAGCCCCTCGTGGGCTGTAGGGCCATGGGGGCTTGTCAGAAGAGCACTTTTGGAGTATCAACTCATTTACCCCAGTCAAATTAGAAAAGAAAAAAGGTACCAGCGGGAAAAAAATCCTAAAAATTCGAAATATGGCATGCTTGTTGATTGGTACATCATACAACCGTGCAATATTGGCACTTCGTGCAGTTTTGGGCTTATAACATCCAAACGATGATTCTTACAGAAAATTTCACTCGAACAAAAATTAAAGAGCATTAAATTCTACTTAGAATGATTGTCTTAAACATCAAATTTGGTTCAGCCGTTTGGCTGGAATTGACGGTCTAAACTCGGAAATTTTTTCCATTTTGACTGAAAAGTGTGTTTCACACGCCTGCAACTAAAAATGGGTATTCCAAATGAAACATATCATATAACTAAAGTTGTACATCATTCAATTCTGCGTTCAAAGCACCCATATGTTTTATTAAAATTGCAATTTAAAACTTTAATTGATCTAAACTTTAATATTTCAATTAAATGTTTTGAAGTCCATCTTTGGCATCGAACATGGTTGAAGGGGGGGGGGGGGGGGGGGGGGAGTAGCCCCCTAAAAATTTTATGGTTACGTTTCAAGACATGTAGAATCCAAAAATATATGAACCAATAATTTCTGTCCGTCCGCAGTACGCTGCGCTGTTACCATAAACCAAAATTAATTAAATTTGGTTGGTAGGTTCCAGTTGTGTTCATTTTGATCCGCGAAGCTCAGCGTTACCGGCGGCGGTCCGCTCTTGTTCAAATTCAGTAGATAGTTGGGGTGGTGTAGCTCCTAGGTCGTCCCCTATGAATTTGGTGCTCTACAACTTTAGTTACCTACCTATTATAACACTTTTCATTTCGAATAATCGTTTTTGAGTTTAGGACAACTTTTGTCTGCCAAAAAACCTCAAAATTGTAGGACTTTTTCCAGTTTTTAGCTTACCTATCTATAAGATTTACCTGAACGGTCCATCTTACATGAATCATCTTAATGAAGTCCATCTTTGGCATCAAACATGAGGGAAAAGAAAAAAGTTTAGCCCCCTCAAAATTTGACGGTTTCGTTTCAAGACACGTAGAATCCGAAAATAGATTAAACAATAATTTCTGCCCGTCCGCTGTACGCCGCGCTGTACCAGACACTTTTCTTTGTTACCACAAACCAAAATTAATGAAATTTGGTTGGTAGGTTCCAATGAGGGTCTTTTTTTGTTCCGCGAAGCTCGGCGTTACCGGCGGCGGCCGCCCGATTTTGTTCAAATTCAGTGATAGTTGGGGTGGTGTAGCTCCTAGATCGTCCCATATGAATTTCAAATCGCTCGGATCATTAGTACGACCACTGTGCTTGCGTAGACGCAAAATCGAGGTACTTGATTTCTCATTAACCTGTGTTTGTTCATGTTGCTGTCTGAGGACAAGTACGGAAGCCTTACCTATTAATAAAGCGTTACCTATTAATTTTGAAAAACTCACGACTTCTTTTTTCCCTATTTGTAGAAGTATTAGTAGAAGCTAGGTTAGTACAAAGTCGGTTATACAGTCGTATTCTATCATTCTTTGACCGCCCGATTTCGATGGCATTTTTAGGAACGGTTCTTCAAACTAGGCGTAGGAATTTTCGTTCTACTATTTTTAAACTACACATTATGCTTCATGCATTACAGCAAATAACTGTAGATACAATTTTCGACTCTACCGCATATTTAGGAAAAGGACCTGGCGGGAAGAAACGTAAAAACTCTGCAAATTATTAAACAACGGTTTATTATTTTCCTATAAGGATGCCCCATATCCCAGCCCGCAAATGTTGCCAAAATCGGATTCGAACTGAGGATATTATGCGCGTGCCAAGGGTTTGCGGACGCAAACGGATAGACATACATCGAACCAAATTTTTGTTCAAGTTGCTAAAGTATGTACCTATCGACCAAATCGAAAACACCATCTTCCTCGAAACGAAATAATATTGCGGAACAACCAACTCGGTTTCATGCAGCAATTTCTTTTCAACCAATTAAAATTGTGAATTGAATATTTCAATATAGGAACGCTGCAAAGCAGCGTCCTGGACTTACCTACAGAAATGTTGGCTGTTCATTTATTGTTTCTCAAAAACACGTTTTTTTTTTTTTTTTTTTACAAATTATCTTTGATCAATTATAGTGCCATTTAACTGTCTTGATTCACCTGTTGATACTACTTTTTGTGTTATTATACAAATTTATGGTGATTTCAGTCAATGTCCCAGGTTTCTGACCCATAAAAATGAATCCGGGAGCTGAACGTTAGGTACAATTTCAATTCTTCACTCTTTGGTCTTTAGGAGAATCAACTTCATATTCGGTCTTCGTGCTCTGAAAAACATGGAAAACGATACCTCGCAAGCTCATGTTCACCAAAACCTCAAACACTGGAAAACCCCTATTTTTACACCCACCACTAATAAACCAACAGGGGTCCTCTATGAATTCAGCATGACTTTGCTAAGGTACCAGGCTTTCATTGAAAAAAACGCTGCAAATCCCTGCACAACGGTTTATTGTTTTGTATAGAATACCCTTCTGTTACAGATCACAGCTCTATGTATAGATAACCCGTCTATATAATATGATATGTACTATTCTATTATATGCATATTATGTAGATCGCAGACCCTCCGTAGGTTAGTACCTAACCCCGTACTCGTTACTAGGTACCTACCTAAATCACGAGTTAAATGTTGCTAAAATAATTCTGCCGATGACAAACAGTACCTAACAAAAAGAAACACACAATGAAGTTCTGGAAAGAAATTGTTGATGAGGAGTGAAAAAAGTTGCAAAAGTACCTACCAACAAACTCCAGCCCCTTCTACGTAGATGGAATAATGAACCGTTGTGTAATAATTTACCGTTGAGTAATGATTTACCGTAGTAATAATTTACCCATCAATAATACTTCAACGTTTGTTCAAGTTTCACTACCTACCAACAAACTCCAATAGAGCCATCATTTTTCAAATTAAATAATATCACAGAACAACCAACTCGACTTCATACTCCGCCAATATAATCAGGTGATCCCTACCAATGATTGGCCGTATTCACAAATTCCTATTGTGGGCGCGTCTCTGGTTACGAGATTTGGTTTGAATTGTATACAATTTCATTCACACTGGAGTCGAAAATGCCTGTCGGTGCAAACTTCGGGGCCTTACTGTGAACGAACGGCTGGACGTACGATGCTCCGGATGGTCTTAAAAAACTTGCAAGTTCAAGAACTATTTAAAACCGTAAAAATATTTACGTAAAAAAATGGTATAGGCGTTTTGAAAATTTCAACCCCTATTTTGAACCCCTTAGAGATGACTCACAGTAACGTCGAGCTTCGAGGACCAACTAGACAGCGAACGGAACATATAACCCGAATTTCATCAATTTTTTTTCATGGTAACTAAGAAAAGTGGCCCGTACGGCGTACGGCGTACGGCGGACAGACATAAATATTTTTATTGCAGTTTTGGATTCTACATACCTTGAAACGTAAACCATCAAATTTTGAGGGGGGGTAAGAATTTTTTTTTTCATGCTCGATTCCAATGGTTCATTATTGAAAATAATAAACCAATATGATGAACAATACCATCGAAGCTAGAATTTTAAAAGAAACATTTAAAGGAGAACTTGTACTGTTGCCACATTTCCCAATGATTCAAACAGGTGCCATTCGAAATCAAACGTTCGCCGTTTCGGCGCGACTCGCATTTGCAGTAATAGTCAACAAATCAAGGAGACAATCGCTAAAATTGTGTGGATTAAATTTGGGAATACAATAGTCTTATGAGTCAGATGTTTGTTTCCAAAATTTAAAATTTTAATATTTGTCTCCCGAGCCTATGCGGCCTTGACAGTTGACATACAAGTGTCTTTCAGTTCAGGATATAGTGTAGAATCAAGAAACAGAGGTGTGATGAATTTAGAATTTTCATCACGGCGGTGTGGAAATAAGGTGAGTGAGTGAATTTAGGTAAGGAAGGAAAAGTCGCAGGCGGCTGTAGTCAACCGAACATCTACGACTTTAGGAGGAGAGAGAGGTGGATGAGGGAATTTCACCTAGGCGGCTGTAGTCAACCGTTCATCTAGGTGAAGGAGAGGAAAGGAGAGGTCCCTTGTCTAGGCGGCTGTATTCAACCGATCATCTAGACAAGGAGGAAGAGGAGAGGAGGTGAAATTCCCAGGCGGCTGTAGTCAACCGATCATCTGGGAGGTAAGGTAAGAGAGAGAAGAGAGAGCTGGTTAGAGGAAGTGTCGAATGAAGCTTGAGCGCCAGGATCCGGGGTTTTATAGTACTTGGGGGCCTCTCCCTCCAGCTCCTTGCAGGGAGCTGGTAGTGGGGCCCCAGGTTGAGTAACCCTGGGTTCTGTCGCCTGTCCCCACTCATATCTTTATTTACGGAGCTTTAGTTTGGCGTTTGAATGTTGGTGAGAACTTAATAATATAGGAGTGTTCCCGGGAGGGACTCACGACAGAGGTCCCCCCAGTTTGAACCAATATTTGTGGAGCTGAAGGCGCAAGGTGACAGGAGCTGAGGGCTACGGCAAACAAAAGGTGGAGCTGAAGGCGCAAGGTGACAGGAGCTGAGGGCTACGGCAAACAAAGGTGGTGCTGAAGGCGCAAGGTGACAGGGGCTGAAGGCCGATGCAAACAGGCGGTTGGGCTGAAGGCCAGTCTTAAAGCTAGGAGGCTTAAGTGTATGTAAGTAGATGGGAAGTATAGCATATATAAGGTAAGTACATGGGAAGGAATGGTAAACATAGAGTAAGTAGATGGTAAGTAGAGTATAAGACAGATGAAGTAGAGTATAAGATATGGTAAGTAGCGTATAAGACAGAGTAAGTACATAAGTATTGGGTGATGATTTACAATGAGGAGGATGGAGTATTTACAAAGGATGAATGAGTATTTACAATTGATGGATGAGTATTTACAGATGATGGATGAGTACGTACAGAAGATAAAGAGGTATTTACAAAAGTTGAGGGGTGTGCAAAAATTTGGTCAACATGTGGGAGGCGGTCGTGAGAATCCGCCGTTTCCTGGGTGTGGTTAGTGTGTGGCGAGTGGTTGTGTGTGTGTGAAGTGTGTGAGTGAGGGAGGCGACCCCCTCTAACAGTCTTCACGTTAGCGAAGTCTGATAGAGGGGCCCCTTCACTGCCAGGGTGGCGGTGAAGGGGAAGAGCCGGTGGGAGCCGGTACCCGGGGCGTCGCGGAGAGAGGCGGCGACGCCGGGGTCCGGCGGGTGAAATGGAGGCGATGTGTGGTGTTGGTGGTGTAGGGCTGGGTGTGGGATTGGTGCTGTGAGAGTGGTCGGGGAGGACTGGGGCTGGTTTGCACCGTGCCAATGGCACGGTGTGGGGCTTCCCGTCAATTAACAGGGTAGCGGTGGAGTGTGTTGTGCGGATGACCTGAAAGGGCCCGGCGTACAGGGGTCGGAAAGTTTTATGGATGCCGGGCTCTTTCAGGTACATGTGTGTGGTGGTGAAAAAGCGTTTGGGATATGTGGTGTCGTTTGTGGGTGTTGTGGAGTGTAGAGGCTCCCTGTTAATTGACGGGGTGTGGTTTGGGATGAAAATGTCGGCCGGTAAACGTAGTGGGTCTTTAAAGGCGTTTTGTGCGGGGCTAGTTTGGTCTGATGGACGGGCGGATGTTCGAAGGCTGAGTAAAATGTAGGGGAGAGATTTTGTCCAGGAGGGGGAATTTGCTGATGTAGAAATGGCTTGCTTCAGGACCGAGTGCCACCGCTCTATTTTCCCGTTGGATTGGGGATGGTAAGGGGTAGTGTGGATTTTTTGGATCCCGAGGGAGCGTAGCAATTCGGAGAAGTGGGCCGATTCGAACTGCCTCCCTTGATCGACCGTGACTGTCCGCGGACAACCGTAACGGCTAACCCATTGAGAGAGGAAAGCCGTTGCGACGGCGTCCGCGGTGATGTTGGAGAGGGGGATGCACTCCACCCAGTTGGTGGCACGATCGATCATCGTGAGGCAGTATTTCTTCCCCTCGGACGGGGGAAGGGGGCCCACTAAATCCAAATGTACATGCTCCCACGGGAGGGAGTCGGGGATTGGTTGAGGAGGGACATGCGGGTGGGCCGAGACTTTGAAACGCTGGCACTTCTGGCACCCCAGAACCCAGTTACGAATATCTGTATTCATATGGGGCCAGAAGTACCGCGTCTTGATGAGGTCCCGGCTCGCCCGAATGCTAGGATGGTGAAGGGAATGGTAGTGGAGGAACAACTGCCTCCTCAACCCCGGTGGGACGTAAGGGCGCGGTGAATCGGCCGTTACGTCGCACCAGAGGTCGAGGGGAGGCAGCTGTTCCAACTTGGATGCGGAAATAAGGTTGGAGAGGGCGGGGTCAGAGGTTGGATCTTGTTTTGACTTGATGGATTGAGGGGAAGGGAATGGCAGCAACTCCGCCACCGGCGCGGGAGTAGGGGTGGGTCGGGAGAGCGCGTCCGCCACGCAGTTGTCGGCCCCCGGCAAATATCGGATATCGGACGTGAACTGTCCGATAAACTCGAGCTGCCGGAGGCGACGCGGGGAGGCGGACTTGCGATTTTGAAGGAGGGCGTGGGTCAGGGGCTAGTGATCTGTAACGACAGAGAACTGCCTGCCCTCCACGAAGTCACGAAAGTGCTTTATGGCTTCGTGGATGGCGAGGAGTTCTCTGTCGAAGGTAGAGTAATTTTTTTGGGTGGGGGATAAAGTTTTCGAAAAGAAGCCAATGGGTTGGGGGGTGGCGCCGGTGTGCTGTTGGAGCACTGCCCCGATGGCCCAATCGGACGCATCGGTAGTGATGGAAAGGGTAGCGTGAGGGTCGGGGTGGGCTAATAGAGCGGCGTCTACTAGGTCCTGTTTGCAAATTTTGAAGGAGGCGGAAAGTTGGGGGGTCCAGGTGATGGGGCGGTTATCATTTTTTTTGGAGGGTTGGGGAATGGCGTGTATGAGTGGTTGTTGATGTTGAGCGGCGTGTTTTATGTGTCTACGGTAAAAATTGAGCATACCCAGGAAGCGGCGGAGCTCGGTGACCGTGCGGGGTTGCGGGAAGTCAATAATTGCGTGGACCTTGTCCGGGAGGGGTGTGATGCCGTCCGAGGATACTTGGTGGCCGAGGCAGCGGACGGAGGGTTGGCCGAGGACACATTTGTCTGTGTTGACGAGGAGGCCTTCGGTGGAAAAGATGTCTAGGACTTGCTGTAGGTGGGCGAGGTGTTCTTCCTGTGTCTTGGAGGCGATCAGGATATCGTCGAGGAAGCAAAATACGAACAGTAGGCCTCGCAAGATACTGTCCATATACCGCTGCCAAGTTTGCGCCGCGTTCCTTAACCCGAAGCCCATCTTCACATATTCAAATAAACCGAACGGGGTAATTATAGCGGTTTTCGGGACGTCGGGGGGGTGGATGTTGATGTGATGGAACGCTCGCGAAATATCAAGGGTGGAAAAGATAGTGGCGCCATGGAGATGTGACGAAAAGTCACGCAGGTGGGGGACATTATAGAGGTCCGGTGTGGTTTTAGAGTTAAGCCGCCGGTAGTCCCCGCAGGGGCGGATATCCCCATTGGGCTTCTGCACGATGTGGAGCGGAGAAGCCCAAGGGGATTTTGAGGGGCGGACGATACCGTCGGCAATGAGTTTGTCGAAGTGTTGGCGGGTTTTTGACAACTGAAGGGGATGTAGGCGGCGGGCTTTTGCGGTGATGGGTGGTCCTGTGGTCTCTATGTGGTGCTGGACAGTGGAGATGTGTGCAGAGGGGCGGCGCTGGGGACGGTAGTTGAGGAGGAGGCGTTCAAACTGTGTTGGGGGGTGGTTGATGGCGTGTATGAATCCGGGTATGGGTGTTTTGGTGGCGGGGTCAATCAGGCGCGCGTTCCGGACGTCGACCTGGAGACCGAAATAGGCAAGAAAATCGGCCCCCAGGATCGCCTTCTCCACGTCCGCCACGGTAAATTCCCACTCGTACGCGAGCCCGCTCATATAAACTGAGGAGCGGTACGTCCCGTACGAGGGGATGGTGGTACCGTTGGCGGCGTAGAGAAGCTGCCGGTAGCAGCGCGCCTGACGACGGAGGATGTTGTTGGGAAATATCGACAGCGCCGCCCCCGTGTCCACCAGGAAAGGAACATTAGTTTTCCTGCAGCGCAGGAAAAGTCGTTGGTGGGTCGGGAGGGCGTTGGGTTTGATTGCGGAGGTAGGGACGTGTGTCGGCGTTGGCTGGTCCGCCGCGAAGGAGACGCGGGGCGGATTCTTGCCGTTCCGGAGGGGGGGAACGGTGGGGTCTGCAGGGGGTTTGGCCAGTTTGGTAGGAGGTGGCTTCGCTTCGTTCCGGGGAGGGGGAACGGTAGCGGCCGGTTGAGTGGTGGGCGGAGGGGGTTGCGCCCTGGAGGCGGGCGGGGAGGTCCCGTTCCGGGGTGGGGGAACGGTAGTTGGCGGGGAGAGGGTTTTGGCGGCGCCGTGAGGTGCGGCCGGCAGGTGGGTTGCCCTGGTGGCGGGCGTGGAGGGGCCGTTCCGAGGTGGGGGAACGGTAGCGGCGGCGTGAGTGGCGGCCGGAAGGTTGGTCGCCCTGGTGGCGGGCGGGGAGGGTCCGTTTCGGTGGTGGTGGGGTGAGGGTTTCGGCGGCGCTGTAGGCGCGGCCGGGAGGTTGGCAGCCGTGGCGGCGGCATAGGAGGGGTAGCGCGGCTTGGTGGTGGTGGCTGTGTGAATGCGGGCGGGGGGGGTATGTCCATGGTCCCCCCCGTGTTGGCGAGGAGGGGGGCCCGCCGGATTCACCGGCGGGCGTCTGCGTTTCCCTGCTTAGGGGCGAAGGAGCAGGGGGGTTGGCACTTGCGGGCCTCCCCACCGAAGTTTACATGATAGAAACAACGGTGGGGGGGGTCCGCAGGGAGGTAGTCGGTCTTGGTGGGGCGTCTCGTAGTGGAGGGGGGTGCGGTCGTTGGGGACTTTCCCCTACGTAGCTCACGGGTAGGTGAGGTGCGTCGCTCCGGCGAGCGCTGGCGTCGGCGGTCGGCGGAGGGGTAGTGCCGGCGATCCCTGGAAGTGGGTCTGCGTCCGTTGAGGGAGGGGGTCCGGTTGCGATCCCGGGAGGCGGTGCGGTCGCGCAGAGGTGGTGGATGACGGGGTGCGTGTACTTCGCCGACGCTGGCGGCTGCGGCCAAGTCGTGGACGGTGTCCGCGAGTCGCAGAAGGGGCTCATCGGGACCGTCTAGGTGGCTGGCGAGGGCCATCTGGATGGGGTGGGGTAGAGCGCGCAACCAGAAAGTACGTGCGACGTCGGCCGTCATAATGTCGTGCAGCTGGTGCCGCAGCCGTCGGTAGAGGTGGGACGGCTTCTGGTCGCCGAGGTGTTGGGGTTGGGAGCGATTTTCGACGGCTGGTAGGTGTTGATGAGGCGGCTGCGGAGGTCGTCGTACGCAGCGGCGGCGTCGGGGGAGATGTCGGAAGTCTGCAGTAGGATCTCGTAGGGCAGTAACGAAATGATCCGGGAGTATCTAGTTTTCTGGCTGCGGATGTTGGCGGCCGAAAACGCTGCGTCCACTTGAAAAAACCAAAGGGCCGGGTCGTGTGTGTAGAAGGGGGGCAGCGATAGAGGGAACGCTGCGGATGCCGTCATGACGTCGGCGGTGGTTGCGGCTGCAGCGGCGGCGGCGGAGGCGGCTGATGTTGCAGAGGTTGGTGGTGAGAGTGTGGAGAAAGGGTTGTCGGCCAATGCGTCGGATGTCGCAGCGGCGGGCGGCTGCAGTGTGGCTGGTCGCAGGAGCGGCGGCGTCGGTGAGTTCGGGTCCATTTCTGTAACTAAAATTCAAAAATTTGACGTGGTTTTGAATTTTGAAATTCGCAATCGGCGGGAGCGGCGGTGCGTTGAGTTGAGAGTTGAGCGGCGAGGTTTGGGCCAAGAATTGCGAATTTACACTGACTGGTTGAAATTTGAATTTAAAATTTGGGACACCGAACTATTTGACTGGGGCGACACATGAGGTGGGAAGGTGGGAAGGAAGAAGGTTGAGTGAACGTCGGGTTCACCACTGTGATGAATTTAGAATTTTCATCACGGCGGTGTGGAAATAAGGTGAGTGAGTGAATTTAGGTAAGGAAGGAAAAGTCGCAGGCGGCTGTAGTCAACCGAACATCTACGACTTTAGGAGGAGAGAGAGGTGGATGAGGGAATTTCACCTAGGCGGCTGTAGTCAACCGTTCATCTAGGTGAAGGAGAGGAAAGGAGAGGTCCCTTGTCTAGGCGGCTGTATTCAACCGATCATCTAGACAAGGAGGAAGAGGAGAGGAGGTGAAATTCCCAGGCGGCTGTAGTCAACCGATCATCTGGGAGGTAAGGTAAGAGAGAGAAGAGAGAGCTGGTTAGAGGAAGTGTCGAATGAAGCTTGACCGCCAGGATCCGGGGTTTTATAGTACTTGGGGGCCTCTCCCTCCAGCTCCTTGCAGGGAGCTGGTAGTGGGGCCCCAGGTTGAGTAACCCTGGGTTCTGTCGCCTGTCCCCACTCATATCTTTATTTACGGAGCTTTAGTTTGGCGTTTGAATGTTGGTGAGAACTTAATAATATAGGAGTGTTCCCGGGAGGGACTCACGACAAGAGGAAACAAACGCGGTAAAATAAGTCAGAAGTTGGTTGCCAAATAGACTTGACATTTTAAAATTTGTCTGCTGAACCTACTAGTTCAGTTGGCAGACAAGTGCCTTTCAATTCAGGATATGATGCAGAATCAGATAATACTAGTGGGTCCACTGACCAGACGCATTTCGCAATTTTGAAAATAAGCTCACTGCCTATAAACCATGCTCAATAATATATATTTTTCGGAGCGGTTTATGGCTTAATATTTAGCAGTTGCTGTAAGGATGACTGGCAGAGCGTTGAAAGTAATTGTATTCGATTCAGCACGCCGGAAAACATGAAAAACTATACCAAACACACATTTTCTGACAGATGACAGAGATGACAGGCGTCGTTCCCTGGTACCATGGTGGCACCAAAACTACACAGAAAATTCTGGAGGCCTAAACACATTTTTCTGATAGATGGTACCACTGGTAACATGGTGGCACCAATAGCAAATTTGGAAGGCCGAATGAGGCTAGCCTCAAAGTTTCAAGCCAAAATACCCAAGATTGCGGCTTGCAGCGCAGTACAGACATACCCCGAAATGTTGACAAGTCAGAGGCATCTCTGACGTTCGGCAATAAGACGCAACACGCAAACGTGATCGTAAGATTTAGATTACTAAATTTAAAATTTCGGAATTTACAGAACGTTCCCACCCGAATTCAGCCGGCACATTTCATCCCACTTGACATTTATATTGTTAAAGAAATTGTGGTCAAATGGGTCACATTTCCCCCTTTTTTATTCCCATCTTCAACATACGCCACTTCCGAATAAGACCAGATCAGGTCATTAGACTCAAGAAATTCATCTCATACAAGTTGAAAAAATTAATTCGAAAAATACACCTTACACTTTTGGTAGAGGTCTTGAATCTGAATCCATCACCCATTTTATCAACTGAAATGGCCCATTTGGATCCATTAGGCGATCAGGGCTTTCCTGGGAGACGCACGAGGGTAGGTTTTGACCACAGAATTCAGTAGTCTTTAACGTAGGTGTTTCTGTACCGGTAAGTCATAAACCGTTGTGTAGTAATTTGCAGCTTTTTTCTTACCATTTTCGGATTCTATGTAGGTACCTTGAAACGCTTTCAAAATAATTGTATTAATGCTCGATTCCAAAGGTTCTTTATTGAAAATAATAACCCGAAAAAATAGTACTAATTTATCCCATAGATAGGAGAACAAAATCGCTGCAACTTATTACAGAACGGTGTATAATTTAAATAACTGTTTTCTGTGGTCAATACCTACCCTCTTGGACCCCCAGGAAAGCACTAAATCGAGTACTGGAGCCGGCCGGGCAGTTACAGTTTCATAAATATGCAGTGGATTCAAGAATGCTGTAATTAATAAGTTATTTGTTGATATTCATGAAGCGTGTGTTAAGCTACAAAAGTAGGTACCTACCAATTAGAAAAATAATAAATAACAATAATTCTTCCGATCAAATAATATCTTGGAACAACCAACTCGACTTCATACAGCCATCCGTGATGGATGCATACCATTTCATTCACGATCATACTGACGAAGGTTTTCGGTGCAAACTTCAGGGCCATAATGTGAACAAACGGCTCCAGGTGGTCTCAAAAAATTCCTAAGTTCGAGATCAATTTAAAAACGAGCCCTGAAATAACGGAGCCCTGAAAATTTCAACCCCTATTGGTTTATTATTCTGTGAATAATACACCTATGTATTCGCTCAGCAAAAAATTTTTATAACACCCCCTCAAAATTTTTTCTTTTCCTTTCAAGGTGCGTAGATTCCAAAAATGCTATGTCCGTCCGCCGTATCACATGTACCGGCTTCATTTTAGGTCTAAAAATTCGATCTTTCGCACACATGCTCCATTTAGGCCCTAGTTGTGTCCCGAAACTTTTCAGCCGGATCGGAATATACCGAGGGGTGTTATGGGTGAAAATGTGCACAAAAATAGGTACTTTTTGTGTTTTAGTAACATGTTAGTAAAATGAGCTTTTGAGGTATCGTTTTCCATGTTTTTGGGAACGAGAAGACCGAATATGAATTGGTGAAAACAATCAGAAATACTTATCTATTTAAATTATTTCACATGAAAGAAACAATAAATGAACAGCCAACATTTCTTTAGGTATGTCCAATAGAATAATAAAACCATGCGACAAGGACTTTGCAGCGTTTTTTTCTCCCCTTACAGCAGAGCTCCATGGACCATTCAGACCACAAATAGGACCCACAAACCGAATTTCATTAATTTGGGTTTATTATTATGAATAATGAACCTTTGGAATCGAGGACGAAAAAATAAAATTGTTAACCCCCCCCCCCCCCCTCCCCCAACCCATTAAACTTTGAAAGTTTCCATTTCAAGGTATGTAGTATCCGAAAATGCAATAAAAAAAATTTCTGTCCGTCCGCTGTACGATGTATTTAGCACTTTTCTTAGCTACCATGTGATTCGATGCCAAATTTAATGATCTTTGGTTCTAGTGGTGGAAGGTAGGATGTACGGTTTGGAAGATATACCTAACTAAAAAATTTAGAAAGTGCCAAAATGTCGGTGTTTTTGCTCTCAAAATTTAAGCTCACTACCTGTGACCGTGCAAACGCAGATTCTTTTACTTAGCATCAACTGAAGGTATTAAACTTTTATTTAGCATCATCTGAAGGTACTAAAACGATTTCCGATTTTTCGTCAATTAATTCCTGGAAAAATCCTAATTTTATTGGCCTAGGATGTTCCTTATAGGTACGTATACGAATGTTTACTCTAATGAAACAGTGACGTTTTAATACATACATACACAGCTCAATTAATTTCCTTGCTGCAAGTTTATCCATCCAGAAATAGGTAGGGGATATGTGGGAGTTGAAAAATCGACCGTATTGGGTACTGTAGAGATGGATTCCAACAATTAAATTAAATGTCTTTTATAACCCTGAATTTTACCTCAATGGGTATATCCCGGGGGGAACTTTTTACTCGGACCTTACTCAATCTTTAGTCCCTGTAGACTTCGCATGATTATTATGAGAGGTGAAGAGCTAACTGGTCGAGTAAGCACAAGCTTTGAAAAGCTTCCATTGGTGCCCACCTGAGACGAGGACCAGTTGCCGCCAACTTTGGGGTTACTAAGATCTACATGGTCACCCCGGGCCACGATTCTACACTACCAGGTTAAATGCTTTCCCCACTAGAGATTTGGCAACAGCGCATGGTGCCATATTGATAGCACTATGTTCAATGTATACACAAGTGGGTTCTGCAATGATGTGAATTCAGATAATGTATACTTCGGGTGCCGTATTGATCTAAGAATGAAAAGATGCCATAATGATAGCATTATGGGATTTCATTTCTGTTTGCAATTTCAAGAAAAAAATTACACCCACCACTTTCTATCAATGTAATGGACCAGTATACACCTTAAAAATTCGATATATATTATTGGATTGCAAGGGTGCCACAATAACGCGTTATGTGCGGATGCCACTATGATAGCAGGATGTAAATATATATATATATATATATATATATTTTAATGAGTCAGATCTGAGTTTTATGGATCAAACAACGCAAGAATCGTCAAAGGTTGCTGCATTTCACCCAAAACCGCTCCAAATTTCCCTATATGGTTTTTTGTTTGTACCTACATATATGTTTTTCTCGTGCCTACTTCAAAAATGAAAGGTTGAGAGGTGGTATTTGATAGTTTTCAATAACCATCATTGTTACTTGAATAACAAAAATCTGTTTTTACCCAAACAGATTTATATCTGCTAAATTTAGCGATTTATGATGTTCAACAATCCAAATTTGATCTAGGCGAAATCTATATACCTAGGTGCCTCCATAATATGAAAAATGTTTAAGCCTAGGGATGGAATCAGAATGCTCTAAAACGGAAAAAGATCGATAAACGTTCAAAAATGCATGTATGCTTGTACTTACTTACCTACTAAAAATGTTAGACCCAATGCTATCCTTAGAAAATTCGACAAAAGAGCCCTGGCAAGTATGGAGAAGGTGCAATGATAATTGGAGCTCAGTACGCCTGCTTACTGCCATTGCCCTTCTTGGAAGACGATCCAAAGAAGTTCCCTATGTTCCCCAGACCGAAGGACGAGTTTACCGCTCGATTTTTTATGAAATGACAAACAAGACAAAACAAGAAAACTCCAATTCTGTAAGAACTTGGGAAAAGCAGTCTTAGTTGTATACTGAAAATTTTCGGCAATTAGCCTGAACTAACATTTTCGCCAAAATCAAGGGTATTTGCATGTAACACGATGCCCTTACGTGAGCCCTAGGAAAATAAATGCTGATGGTCGAATATAGTACACTGTGAAATTTTCACATTGAAAGTAGTTTTCAAAAACGGCAAAAATATAAAAACTTGAGTAAATAGAGGAGAAAATCTAGTGTGTGTGAACAGTTTTCGGACGACAAAAAATTCAAAATTCGATTTCTTCACTAATTTACGAGGCTTTGAACCCCGTGTTTCGTCCTCTTCTCCTTTTGGTGTGAACTTGAAACTAAAATTTTTTTTGGAATTACCAGTAATCAGCCTGTATAATATGTATAGAGTATAGGTACCAACCTGGGGCCGACTGAAACGTCATTCAATGAAGCACCTCACAAACGTTGTCACATGGATTCATTATTCTATTGGACATACCTACAGAAATGTTGGCTGTTCATTTATTGTTTCTTTCACGTGAAATAATTGAAATAGCTATTTCTGAAGGTTTCCACCAATTTTGGCCCCAAAAAACGCGATTTAACCTCCTATTTTTGACAAATCATCGTTTATAATTATTGATAGAGCCATTTAATTGTGTTGATTCAGCTGTTGATACTACTTCTAATGTTATCATAAAAATTTATGGCGATTTCAGACAATTCCCAGGTTTTTGACCCACCAAAATTGAATTTTGGGAGCTGAAACTTCGTAAAACCTCCATTTTTGCTCTTTGGTCAAAATCGACTTCATATTCGATCTCGCCATAAAAACGCTGCGAAGTCCTTGTCACATGGGTTTATTATTCTATTGGACATACCTACAGAGATTTTGGCTGTTTATTTATTGTTTCATTCATATAAAATAATTGAAATAGCTATCTCTGGTGGTTTCCACCAATTTTGGCCCCCAGAACACGAATAAGGTACGCTCCTTTTTTTTAAATATAAATTATCTCTGATCATTGATAGTACCATTTAATCGTCTTGATCCACCTGTTGACGCTTTTTCCAGTGTTATTCTACAAATTGATGGTAATTTCAGACGATTTCCCAGGTTTTTGACTCATAAAAAATCAATTTTGGGAGCTGAACATCTGGTACAACCTCAATTTTCCACTCCTTGGTCAAAATCGACTTCATATTCGATCTTCTCGTCCCCAAAAACATGGAAAACGATACATCAAAAGCTCATGTTACCAACATGTTGCTAAAACGCAAAAAGTACATATTTTTACACACATTTTCACTCATAACACCCCTGGGTATATTCCGATCGGGCTGCAAAGTTTCGGGACACAACTAGGGCCCAAATAGAGCATGTGTGCGAAAGAACGATTTTTTTAGACCGAAAATGAAGTCTGTACACGTGATACGGCGGACGGCGGACGGACATTAAAGAAAAAATTTTGAGGGGGTGTTATAAAAAATTTTGGCTAAGCGAATACATAGGTGTATTATTCCCAGAATAATAAACCAAAACGCTGCAAAGTCCTTGCCACATGGGTTTATTATTCTATTGGACATACCTACAGAAAAAATGTTGGCTGCTCATTTATTGTTTCATTCATATGAAATAATTGAAATAGCTATTTCTGATTGTTTCCACCAATTTTGGCCCGTAAAACACGAATTAGGTACGCTCCTTTTTTTCAAATTATTTATGATCCATTTAACCGTCTTGATCCACGTGTTGACACTTTTTCTAGTGTTATTATACAAATTGATGGTGATTTCAGTTTTTGACTCATAAAAAATCGATTTTCCGAGCTGAACCTCAATCAACTGTAGAACCTCAATTTTCCACTCTTTGGTCAAAATCGACTTCATATTCGGTCTTCTCGTCCCCAAAAACATGGAAAACGATACCTCAAAAGCTCATGTTACTAAAACACAAAAAGTACTACCTATTTTTATACACATTTTCACTCATAAACTCATAACACCCCTGGGTATATTCCGATTATTTTCGGTCTAAAAAATTCGTCTTTCGCACACAGGCTCCATTTCGGCCCTAGTTGTGTCCCGAAACTTCGCAGCCCAATCGGAATATACCCAAGGGTGTTATGGGTGAAAAATGGGTGTAAAAATTGGGTTTTTTGATATTTTAGTAACACGAGATTGTGAGGAATCGTTTTCCATGTTTTTCAGGACAAGAAGACCGAATATGAAGTCGATTTTGACATAGAGTGGAAAATAGAGGTTCTAACGAAGTTTCAGCCTTAAAGTTTGGTCTAAAATCGTCGTTCTTTCGCACAAAGTTTGGGTCCCTATTTGGGAACACATTTCGGTCCTAGTTGTGCTACGAAGCTCGGCTGCCCGATCGAATTAAGAACCGAAATGTGTTGAAAGAAGTGCCAGTTCTAAAATTCAGCATAGGAATAAACCCAGTATTTTTTGGTCGATCTGGTTAAATTTGGAACGTGTCGGTCCCTCTGATTGTGTGAAATGCGATCGGTTAAATTATGGTCGATTTGCCGTTAGCCCTGAGGCCCGTCATTTCTCAGCTCGGCCCTGAAAGCAGTAAAAAAAAAATTGAGATAGGCACCTACGCTCCTCTTGTTTACGAAGGTAATGTAGTGAATAAATTGATTTGATCCGAACAGAAACGTTGAGTTTCCCTGCCGAGCCGTTATTACTTATTACCTAGCCGTTGTGTCATAAATAGGTACTCAACTCCGACACTTAATTACCTTCTCATCACAGCAGTAAAGTTCGACATAACCTTCGACCGCTACTCAACCGCTGGATCGCCATAAACGTGATAGACCTGGGTATAACAATTCTCTTGTCTCCAGTGACTTGCACGGAATTTTCAACCACTTCCCGATATGAGGCTGACGATGAACTTAATAAACAACGTGTATATTATTATGTACCAATCGATTGTTCAATGGTCACCAGGTCTGGGATTTTTGGGTGCTTAAAAAATCAAAACAGGGTTTTCACCCACAGGATCAGGGTTTTACAAAAACAATCTTGAAAAACTAGGATTGAAAAAGTAACATCTACTTAATGGTAACTAGTTTTAGGTTTAATAATAGAGAATACCCTCGTATTTTTTATTATTTTATTTTATTTATTTTTTGTTTTTTATTATTCTGTGAATAATACACCTATGTATTCGCTCAGCAAAACATTTTTATAACACCCCCTCAAACTTTTTTCTTTTCCGTTCAAGGTGAGTAGATTCCAAAAATGCTATGTCCGTCCGCCGTACGCCGTATCACGTGTACAGGCTTCATTTTCGGTCTAAAAAAGTCGTTCTTTCGCACACATGCTCCATTTGGGCCCTAGTTGTGTCCCGAAACTTTTCAGCCCGATCGGATTACACCCAGGGGTGTTATGAGTGAAAATGTGTGTAAAAATATGTACTTTTAGCGTTTAAGCAACATGTTGGTAACATGAGCTTTGAGGTATCGGTTTCCATGTTTTTTTGGACGAGAAGACCGAATATGAAGTCGATTTTGACCAAGGAGTGGAAAATTGAGGTTGTACCAGATGTTCAGCTCCCAAAATTGATTTTTTATGAGTCAAAAACCTGCGAAATCGTCTGAAATCACCATCAATTTGTAGAATAACACTAGGAAAAGTGTCAACAAGTGGATCAAGACGATTAAATGGCACTACCAATGATCAACGATAATTAAAAAAAAAAAGGAGCGTACCACCTAATTTAAGTTTTGGGGGCCAAAATTGGTGGAAACCATCAGAAATAGATATTTCAATTATTTTACATGAATGCAACAATAAATGAACAGCCAGCATTTCTGTAGGTATGTCCAATAGAATAATAAACCCATGTGACAAGGACTTTGCAGCGTTTTGATTTATTATTCTGTGAATAATACACCTATGTAATCGCTCAGCAAAAAATTTTTATAACACCCCCTCAAAATTTTTTCTTTTCCGTTTCAAGGTACGTAGATTCCAAAAATGCAATGTCCGTCCGCCGTACGCGTATCACGTGTACAGGCTTCATTTTCTGTCTAAAAAAATCGTTCTTTCGCACACATGCTCCATTTGGGCGCTAGTTGTGTCCCGAAACTTTTCAGCCCGATCGGAATATACCCAGGGGTGTTATGAGTGAAAATGTGTATAAAAATAGGTACTTTTTGCGTTTTAGCAACATGTTGGTAACATGAGCTTTGAGGTATCGTTTTTCATGTTTTTGGGGACGAGAAGACCGAATATGAAGTCGATTTTGACCAAAGAATAGAAAATTGAGGTTCTACCAGATGTTCAGCTCCCGAAATTGATTTTTTATGAGTCAAAAACCTGGGAAATCGTTTGAAATCACCATCAATTTGTATAACTCTGGAAAAAGTGTCAACAGGTGGATCAAGACGATTAAATGGCACTATCAATGATCAAAGATAATTTATTTAAAACAAAAAAGGAGCGTACTTTATTCGAGTTTTGGGGGCCAAAATTGGTGGAAACCACCAGAAATAGCTATTTCAATTATTTTATATGAAAGAAACAATAAATAAACAGCCAACATCTCTGTAGGTATGTCCAATGGAATAATAAACCCATGTGACAAGGACTTTGCAGCGTTTTTCTTTTACCTACGTGTCGAGGTGCGTAGATTCCAAAAATGCAATGTCCGCCCGCCGTACCCTCCATATCTGCTTTATTTTCGGTTTAAAAAATTCGTTCTTTCGCCCACAGGCTCCTTTTCGGCCCTAGTTGTGTCCCGAAACTTCGCAGCCCGATCGGAATATACCGAAGGGGGTTATGGGTGAAAAATGGGTGTAAAAATAGGGTTTTTTGGTGTTTTAATAACATGAGATTGTGAGGAATCTTTTTCCATGTTTTAGGACGAGGAGACCGAATATGAAGTCGATTTTGATTAACGAGCGAAGAATTGAGGTTGTAACAGAGTTTCAGCCTTAAATTTACCTTAAACTTTGATCTAAAATGGACGTTATTTCGCGCACAGGCTCCATTTGGGTCCTAGTTGTGCTCCGAAGCTCGACAGCCCGATTGGACGACACCCAGGGGTATTATGGGTGAAAATGGGTGTAAAAATAGGGTTTTTCGACGTTTTGTTTGAGGTTTTAATGAGAAAGAGCTTGTGAGGGCGACGTTTTCCATGTTTTTTAGGGCGAGAAGGCCGAATATGAAGTTGATTTTGACCAAAGAGATTTTGGCAATACTTCCATGTTCTTAATAATAGTATGGATACGGGTTTCGACCATTGCAGCCAAACTCATGTTGGCCTGACATGCCAGATGAGCCGTGACATTGATTTTACTGCCCAAGAAGTCGCGGTGTGCGTTCTGATATACTTTAGCATGGAGGATGACGTAGTTAGTGGCAATGACGTAATTGCCGCACTCCACATAATTTTGTAAACTATGTGGAGTACATAATAATAAATTATGTGCTATTCCGGCGAACCGGTGCCCTATATACGGTGTGTCGATTTGTTGAAAGAACTAAGTCAAGCAGTAAACGCTCGAGGGTTTGAATGAGTCCTTGGCTTAATTGATATGGCCAACCCTAATAGGCAAACCTCAAGATGCAGGTTTCCTTTCTACTGCAACATTTTCAGATCAAGGCATCTGCAGACACCCCGAGCCTGGTTTTTTTTACTACCCACTTTTTTCGAAGGCACCCCAAGCAGTAGGTGACTGCCTAAGGTTGCAGGACTAGACGTTGTTCCGGTATGCCAATGAAACGGCTGTGTCGCAATCCTTTGCTGCGATTATTCCAAATGCGACATGAACCGGATCATAACCTTAAAGTAACAGTTCAACCTCAGCATAAATATTATTATTTGGCCGGCGTAGCACCTTCAAGATTAATTAATAACGTAAGATAATAATGACATAATAAGATAATAGTAAGATGATAATAATAACAGAGAACTAAGGTATAGTTAATAATGTAAATGACACGGAAATCGTTCAAAAACTTCAAATTATCGAAAGCCTTACTCCTAAACAACATAGTTACTTACGATTTTCTAAAACTGAACCCTTTTCACACCTAAATTTCAATTTCTGCCCAATCTCACGTTTCATACTGGATTTAGGTAGGTACCTAAGTAGCACATCCGTCATCTTACTGGAGGTGCCTAAAGAAATTGTGACACTGGTGAGTGATTACCGCAGCCACCATTAATGCTGCTGAAAGTCGTTATATTGTGGTTCAGGAGGTACCTACCAACTGAAGAGCACGGATAACTAATTTGAGGGATTGAAATAAGTTGTCAAATAGTCAGCGACGCTTGGGAAACATGGGACATGTCGAATTAGGCTTGAAAGACACTGTCAGGAGATTGGCAAGTGACTCCAGCATAGTGGACATTTAATTTGATTGCGAAATATACCATCGCTATGATGTGTAGAAATCAGACTATGACCAAATCTTGAAGAAACGAAAAACGTAATTTTCTGTAGAAAAGTTGGTATTGAAGTGACAATCCCCGATGGTGCAGAGGGGCAATCTTATCGGGAACAGTGAAAGACGAGTCGTCTGCTATTTAAAGGTCTATATTCGATAATAGTCTCGGACTATCTCATCCATCATCAGAGATGAAAACTCATACTGGTATTAATACAGTTCGGTTAACACCTCTGCCTGATGATGGGTGAGATAGCCCGAAACTAGAGTCAAAACGGTTACTTATATGCCCGCAAAGCTTAAATTATTTTCTATAAGGTTGGGTATTCATCCTTAATATAGTTTACAACATTATTAGACAATGTTATCGGCTACTAGGTTGTACGACGTTATCACAACTTCATTCACAGTAGAAACTTCGTAGATCCCATCACTGGCGCTCACACAAATACTTGTGGAAATGAGAAGAATGCGGGGTGTTGCTAAATCCACCTGCAGATTCCGTTTTGGTATAATCATTCCGAATAAGTGGACAGTTACCTCCGTCAATTTTATGTGGAGGAAACTACTGCCTCAAGGAGCGAATCCATTCAGATCTATTCTGGAGGACACTGGAAAGAAGGTACCTATTGGCAATTTTAATGAAGTAAATTAAAATTCGTCCATGTTAAAAGTCTATGCTATTTTTTTAAGTGATAAAAACTTCATATAGATACATGATAAAGAGTTTAATTAATGTCTTTTTTATAATTATTATTATACTATTATATAGTTTTTAGGATGAACAAACTTATAGAATTTAATTTATGCTTTGCGGGCATAATATAATCGTCTTTGTCCGAAACTAGTAGGTATTGAATAAAATTTAAGTTCCCAATGACAAAAATCACAAAACTTCGGGGTTTTCGAAAATTTTCCGAGATAATTTTTGTAGCAAATCGGTTTTTGGTTTATTATTTTCAATAATGAACCTTTGGAATCGAGCATGAAACATTTTTTAGCCCCCCCCCCCCCCCCATCCGTCCAAAATTTGATGGTTTACATTTCAAGGTACGTAGAATCCGAAAATGCAATTTAAAAAATTCTGTCTGTGCGCCGTACGCCGTACTTACTTCGCGCTTTCCTTAGTTGAACCAAAATTAATTAAAATTGTTTTGTAGGTTCCGTTCGGGGTTTAGTTGGTCCGCGAATCTCGGCGTTACTGTTAAGTCATCTCTAAGGGGTGAAGAATAGGGGTTGAAATTTTCAGAACGCCGTAGCTCGAAAACTTTCCATAGAAGGGTATGGTTTTTTTTACGTTTTCAAAATGATCTTGAACTAAAGAATTTTTTGAGCCGGAGCTTTACGACCAGTCGTTCGTTTGCACCGAATAGCGCCGTTAACATGATCGTGAATCAAACGGTATTAATCCGGCCCGGATATGCTAGGGTGCGCCTGATTATAATCAAGGATGGCTGTATGAAGTCGAGTTGGTTGTTCCGTGATATTTCGGATTTTGTTGATAGGTACGTTTACAACTTGAACAAACGTTGAAGTATTACTGGGTAAATTATTACACAACGGTAAATTATTACACAACCGTTTATTATACTATCTACGCAGAAGGGCAGAAGGGGGGGTATATATAGGTAAATTATTACACAACGGTTTATCATTTACCTTATGCTTCATGAATAACTACAAATAATTAATGATTGAATGATTGAATCCCGCGCATTTGTATGAAACTTTAATTCCCGGGCCGGCTCCATTACTCCATTTAGGGCTTTCCTGGAGGGAGCTTGAGGGTACTGACAACAGAAAACAGTGATCTACGCAGAAGGGGCATCTATGAAGGTAAATAATAAACCGTAGTGTAATAATTTGCAGCATTTTTAATTTAAAGGCGTTGAACGGAGAAATTCTGGGATTGAAGAAAGGCTCCCCGAGCTGATTAGGGAGGATTCCCCACTTTGTCGTACTTATTCACCAGCTCCAATTCGAATTTCATCAGGATCCTCAACTCGTATTCTTACACTACAGTCCTACAGAGGAAGCCATTTCGAATTTCATCCTCCTAGGTCAAATAGAACGAAACGAATCAGCTTCTGGGGTTACATTTTTACATACAGCGTTACACTGTTGGTTTATTATTCTATGAATAATACACCTATATGTATTCGCTCAGCAAAAAATTTTTATAACACCCCCTCAAAATTTTTTCTTTTCCGTTTCAAGGTGCGTAGATTCCAAAAATGCAATGTCCGTCCGCCGTACGCCGTCCGCCGTATCACGTGTACAGGCTTCATTTTCGGTCTAAAAAATTCGCTCTTTCGCACACATGCTCCATTTGGGCTCTAGTTGTGTCCCGAAACTTTTCAGCCCGATCGGAATATACCCAGGGGTGTTATGAGTGAAAATGTGTATAAAAATAGGTACTTTTTGTGTTTTAGTAACATGTTAGTAAAATGAACTTTTGAGGTATCGTTTTCCATGTTTTTGGGGACGAGAAGACCGAATATGAAGTCGATTTTGACCAAAGAGTGGAAAATTGAGGTTCTACCAGATGTTCAGCTCCCGAAATTAATTTTTTATGAGTCAAAAACCTGGGAAATCGTCTGAAATCACCATCAATTTGTAGAATAACACTAGAAAAAGTGTCAACAGGTGGATCAAGACGATTAAATGGTACTATCAATGATCAAAGATGATTTGAAAAAAAAAAAACCACAGTCATGTAGCATGGCTATAAGAGCGAATTTTCGAAGTTTTCGGCATCTTCCTCCTCCGCCTAAAATTTTCTGAAAATTAATTTTCGGCCAATGTTTTCCCAACTTGATACCATACAAAATTAAAACAGGAGTAGTTTTACGCAAAGTAAAATTTGGGGTGGAAGGAGAGGGAGGGGGAAATCAAAAATGTTTTGAATACCAGAAGAGTACCTAGGTATTGGATACGTAACAAATTTTGGTTTATTATTTTCAATAACGAACCATTGGAATCGAGCATGAAAAAAAAAATTCTTACCCCCCCTCAAAATTTGATGGTTTACGTTTCAAGGTATGTAGAATCCAAAACTGCAATAAAAATATTTCTGTCTGTCCGCCGTACGCCGTACGCCGTACGGGCCACTTTTCTTAGTTACCATGAAAAAAAATTGATGAAATTCGGGTTATAGGTTCCGTTCGGCGTCTAGTTGGTCCTCGAAGCTCGACGTTACTGTGAGTCATCTCTAAGGGGTTCAAAATAGGGGTTGAAATTTTCAAAACGCCTATACCATTTTTTTACGTAAATATTTTTACGGTTTTAAATAGTTCTTGAACTTGCGAGTTTTTTAAGACCATCCGGAGCGTCGTACGTCCAGCCGTTCGTTCACAGTAAGGCCCCGAAGTTTGCACCGACAGGCATTTTCGACTCCAGTGTGAATGAAATTGTATACAATTCAAACCAAATCTCGTAACCAGAGACGCGCCCACAATAGGAATTTGTGAATACGGCCAATCATTGGTAGGGATCACCTGATTATATTGGCGGAGTATGAAGTCGAGTTGGTTGTTCTGTGATATTATTTAATTTGAAAAATGATGGCTCTATTGGAGTTTGTTGGTAGGTAGTGAAACTTGAACAAACGTTGAAGTATTATTGATGGGTAAATTATTATTACGGTAAATCATTACTCAACGGTAAATTATTACACAACGGTTCATTATACCATCTACGTAGAAGGGGCTGGAGTTTGTTGGTAGGTACTTTTGCAACTTTTTTCACTCCTCATCAACAATTTCAGAACTTCATTATGTGTGTTTCTTTTTGTTAGGTACTGTTTGTCATCGGCAGAATTATTTTAGCAACATTTAACTCGTGATTTAGGTAGGTACCTAGTAACGAGTACGGGGTTAGGTACTAACCTACGGAGGGTCTGCGATCTACATAATATGTATAGAATAGTACATATCATATTATATAGATGGGTTATCTATACATAGAGCTGTGATCTGTAACAGAAGGGTATTCTATACAAAAATAATAAACCGTTGTGCAGGGATTTGCAGCGTTTTTGTTCCATTTTTTGCCGAGTAACACCTCGGATTGTAGATTTTCCAACGCTGAACACGATGGTGAAGTCAGAATTGCGATATCCCATTCCGTTATCAGATTAGAGCAGACGAACCAGGAAGAACATCTCAAGAAATAACCACGTTCCTTCATCTTCAAAGTGCTCCAGTTTGAGAATGGAATGGGATATCGCAATTCTGATTTCACCATCGTGTTCAGCGTACAAAAACCTTTAAAATGAGGTGTCACTTGTCAGACTTTTTCATTATGGGAATTTATGGGTAATTTCCCCCCCCTAAAACTCCCCAAAACTCCCCCTTAGAGTGACCCGATTCTGCCCATCTTCGAACTTAGCCTGTCGATTGCCAAGACAGATTTTTCGTGCAAATTTGAACTTTTTATCTCAATTCTTTCGAGAGTTATCGTCTGGAATGACACATACATATATAAATATATAAATATATATATAAATATATAAATATATAAATATATATATATACATATAATTTTTGGTGTCTTTCGGCAGTGAATTCAGGATGGTCTGAAACGGATTTTGGTATAAAAATCTTTCGGAAATTCGAGTTTTAAAAATTTTGGACCGAGAACAATAGCTTCCTTTTCTTCAAAAATTCGCTAAAAGGAGCGTACCTACCTAATTCGCGTTTTGGGGGCCAAAATTGGTGGAAACCACCAGAGATGGCAATTTCAATTATTTTATATGAAAGAAACAATAAATAAACAGCCAACATATCTGTAGGTATGTCCAATAGAATAATAAACCCATGTGACAAGGACTTTGCAGCGTTTTTGGTATCGGAAATTTCGGATTGTCTTCCTAAATTGTATTGCTAAAATGTCGAAAAAAGTTGGCCGTTGATAATTAGGGACCCATAAAATTAATCATGTAGGTTTTGGTTTCAAGGTTTACCACCTTATAGCAGCCAAAGTTTTTATTTGTCGGCGACGTTTCAATCCCCAAGTAGTGGGATCCTAATCATGCCTTATTGATAGAGTGGAGTTTTATCCATTGCACATTCTTAATATTATATATTTACACTATTTACAATGAATAATTTACAGTTTTTGAAGATGAGGTGTTTTTGGCCGATGAGCAGGTTTGTAAGTAGCATAAATATATAATATTAAGAACGTGCAATGGATAAAACTCCGCTCTATCAATAAGGCATGATTAGGATCCCACTACTTGGGGATTGAAACGTCGCCGACAAATAAAAACTTTGGCTGCTATAAGGTGGTATTCCTTGAAACCAAAACCTACGTGATGAACACTCAAATGGTGAAGACTCAAAATCAGCCGATAATTAATCCCTCAACCTACAACTACATAAAATTAATGACGTTATTGTTTACATATATACGTGACCAGCTTGGAATTTCTTCAATCTCGAGCGAACGTGCATCTATCTCGCCACAATTTCACAAATCCATTACCATTACAATAATAGGTACCTTGGTAGAATTCGCATTACCCGATATAGGTGCAAGAGTCAGATATATTCGTAAGTACGCTAGTTTTACGACAGACGGCATTACCTACCGTCCACGGGTACACGAAGTAGGTATCGGCGTCTAGTTTTACGACTACTTGGTGCCCTTTGTTGTCTCCCACTGGGTCGAGTTGTGGTAGGTAGAAGTGAAGGGGCGTCGCTATAAAAACATTGGGTTGGCCGCTCGGAAATCAGTTCGTCTCTCAGCTTTCAGACAAACGCACTTAATCACCATGTACAAGATCGTAAGTGCATACCCATTCAATCTCACCTGTAGCAAATACCGATACCCGATCGTAACCGAAGTACCTATAGTTACCTTCATACAGTAGGTTCGCAACCATACAAATCAAAGTTTCACTCAATTCATACCATGGATCATACAGTAAATATGAGAAAATATTCGAAGAAACACTCAATCTTTGCCTTCGGAAATGAAATTCAAAACTCGGCTCTCTGGTTCTACCTAAATTATGTCTGTAAATTTTCTCAATTATCTTACTTCAACAAAATTATTGTTAAAGCGAATAACTTATTATGAGCGAATTTTCTTACTGATGGAGTTCAAATGCCACCAACTTCTTAATAGTTGACAATTTTCTTGGTTTTGAACTAGGTACCTAAAAAGGTACCTATATAACTAGAATAGTAGAATCCAAATGAACACTTTTTGCCTTTCACGCATTATTGTTTTTAACTGCTCGTCCAATGTGTGAAATTACCACCTTAGTATAATTTTTAGCATGGAACATGCTTTAGCCTTGGACTAACTAGCCGAAAAATGTCACGCGGGATGGGTAACGCGGAAGTGTCACGAAATTTTAACGATGATTTTCATGTACAACCGAGTAGTTGCTAGGGAAATGAAACTTCTTTCATTTTCATCGGACAAAAATCGTTTTTCATTCGTTGGAAAGCTCTTGATTTATCACGAATTTATTTCGTATTTGTTCTTGGTATTTATTTCGTAGTTTCATACTATAACTATATAAATGGATAGTAAACAATGACGCTTGTTTGGTTGTCACTTGGTTGTATCCTGGCTAAATCATGTTCCATGTTTCTTGAATTTTAGCCGTAGGCTCTAAGCAGTAAGCATCCGGGGGTCCAGGGGGCTTGCCCCCTGGCGAGGCGCGCAGCGCCGAGTTTTATATTACCTCCTTTTTTAGACTAAATATATAAGATTTTCAAGTTAACAAAAATTCCAGTTTTTGATTCATTTAGGTGCACGCCTAAAATAACAATTCCGTAAGTTTTTCAGATATTTCTTACGGTTTTTACCTCCCAAAAAAATCAGATTTGATCCAATTTTTGTATTTAGCTGTTGACATTACCAAGACTGAGAAAACAACTTCAGAAGAAGTTTTGAAATATTGACCGATATGAGAAAACAAATTCTCTCCCGCATGAGTTGATTAAAGACTAGGTGTAGATACAATAAATTACAATATTAGGCACCAACTTACCTACCAATATTCTAGTGTCATTAGGAAAGATAAGGGGTCACCTCTTTGACAACCACTTATTCGCCAAAATTTCACTTTCGGAAAATAAAAACGCTGCGAAGTCCTTGTCACATGGGTTTATTATTCTATTGGATGTACCTACAGAAATGCTGGAAATACAACCGTTTATTGTTTCTTTCATGTGCGATAATTGAAATGGCTATTTTTTATGGTTTCCACCAATTTTGGCCCCAAAAAACACGAATTAGTTTCCTATTTTTGACAAATCATCGTTGATCATTGATAGTGCCATTTAACTGTCTTGATTCATCTGTTGATACTAATTCTAGTGTTACAAGTAGGTATATGGGGATTTCAGACAATTTCTCAGGTTTTTGACTTTAAAAAAATTAATTTTGGGAGCTGAATCTTCGTTACATCAATTCTTCACCCTTCGGTCAAAATCGATTTCATATTCGGTCTCCTCGTCCTAAAAAAACATGGGAAACGATACCTCACAAGCTCATGTAAGTAAAACACCGAAACACCCATTTTTACCCCTATTTTTCACCCATAACACCCTTGGGTATATTCCGATCTGGCTGCAAAGTTTCGGAACGCAACTGGGGCCCAAATACAGCCAGTGTGCAAAAGAACGAATTTTTTAGACCGAAATTAAAGCAGATATGGATGATACGGCGGCGTACGGCGGACGGACATTGCATTTTTGGAATCTACGCACCTTGAAACGTAAAAGAAACAATTTTGAGGGGGTGTTACAAAATGTTTTTGCTGGGCGAATACATAGGTGTACTATTCACAGAATAATAAACCAAAAGGAAAAATTAATATTGAAAGAATAACAAAATGTTAAAATTCCGCAGTTTGGTCTATAGTAATTGGTACACATGATTTAGGCAGGTCTGTTAGGGCTACTCTGGAGTTACAGAATTCGCAAAACTTGTCGAAATCTTGAATTCCCTAGGTACCTCTAATACCTCTAATATTGATATAGTGCCTTTGAGAGGGAAGGGGCAAGGGATTAGAGGAAAAGTTCAAATTATCGAGAGATCAAAACAGGTGGCTAGTTAACCTAGAGTTGACTTATCGGATGGCACTTCAAATTGTGAGAGTGAATTAAAATTATCGTGTTTTTGAGCGAGGTGGCCGTGACGACTTCAGTTTTCTTTGTACCGAAATACATCGATTTCTTCAAGGGGCCGCCAAAGTATTTCAAATGATTGAGGATCAAAATATTGAGAGTCAACTGTATTAGGTAGTACCTAGCATGCTTAGGTACTCGTAGGGTAGGTACCTACCAAAACTAACAAAATTAACAAATTGACACTCCAAAGGCTGCAGGCTGTTTATTCAACCTGGATTCCCTATTAGGTTTTGCGAACTAGAACTGGATCGGTCAACTCACAGTCAGTCAGTTCCTTTTCACACCGGCCTTGCTGAGTAATTCAAAACCGCCTGCATAAACTTATTTTGCTTTCTATTTATACAATCAGAGTAGTTTGAACCAGTAATGAAGGAACGAGTGAATGGAATTGAACTCGTTTTCTCATTGAACAACACCAGTTGAGTAGATGGTGGGCAAAAGGGAAAGGAATCACTGATGAGCCAAGCAGGTATGTACTTGAGTATCCCTCAAGGGTTTATGTTACCTGTTGAATGAACTTGAAAACGTGATAGTTTCTTGATGATTGATAGCCTCACACCTTAATTAGTTTAGGAACATAAAATAGGCAGTAAAATATCAAAATGCTTGTGGAACTAAGTAATGTAATTTTCATTCCATACACTAAGTAGGGACCTGTGAAGTTCTAGGTAGGTACCTACCAGATTGAAACATCAGCCTTCAGTAAAATTCGGAGGGCATTTAAAACATGACTTACTTCAACATGTAACATCTAGGTATTGTACGGGCGGGATCTGAGTAAAAACAAGTTGGTGGGCTTCATCACATCGTAGGCAGATTTTACTATGACAATAAGTTTAATTTACTAAAATTCAAATATTTATACTGCAGCAGGACTTACATAGATGAAGGACTCCCCAACCAGGCCCTTCTTCGGTTTCCCCCAAATTGGGCGCGGTAACTTCTGAACGGTTGGTAAAATAGAAGCCTATTGCTAAGATCAACGTAAACCTTAAACATAAACCTTAATTTATTGTCGTTTAGGAACATAAAATAGGCAGTGAAATACCAAAACGCTTATGGAACTAAGTAATTTTCATTCCATACACGGACGGTTAATAGGGACCTATGAAGTTCTAGGTAGGTACCAAACTGAAACATCAGCCTTCAGTAAAATTCGGAGGGCATTTAAAACATGACTTACTTCAACATGTAACATCTAGGTATTGTACGGGCGGGATCTGAGTAAAAACGAGTTGGTGGGCATCATCACGTCGTGGGTAGCTTTTACTATGACAATAGTTTTAATTTACTAAAATTCAAATATTTATACTGCAGCAGGACTTACATAGATGAAGGACTCCCCAACCAGGCCCTTCTTCGGTCTCCCCCAAATTGGACGCGGTAACCTCTGAACGGTTGGTAAAATAGAAGCCTATTGCTAAGATCAACGTGGAATTCATTAAGGACAAACTAAACTCTACCTGTGTGACCTCTGAAATTTGCATTAAGAACGGGGAATACAGAAGGTTACCGTGCAGATGCACTTTCCATCATTCGGATCGATATGAAATTTATTCGGGACCATCGTGGGACCCAACCTGCATGATTACTGAAAATATCAGCGAAATCGGTCGGATAGAATGGGGGGTGTCAGGACGTTCAACCAGCAGCCACGCTAAGACGAGTTACTTCCATCGGATTTCAAAGAAATTCATAGGCACGTTGCACATACCCTCTAAATTTTAGCTCTTTTGTTCTTTTGATAAGAGTAATAGCGGAGGTGGACACAAGGAATTGAGAGCTGACAGTCGTGGAACGAAATTTGTTCAATGATGTCTGAAAATCACAAAAGAGTGGAAATTTTGATTTTGGAGGATTTCCGTGTCTGCTTCATTGTGCTCCAAGCTTTTTGGATGTTTCGAGTTGGTTATGGATGTTGGATAATTATTCACCCAGTTAGGTAGGTACCCACCTAGTTCTTCCCCTTTCAAGAGATTTACCGATTTAAGAGATCGCGTGCCAACACGTCACTCAGACCGTGATGACGTTCATTTCTGTTGGACATAACAGGAGCTCAGCCCGGCACAGGAGCTCTTGTTTCCTACGCCCAACCCACCCCAGAACGATGCGCGGCAGTCTGAATGACGCCGTATACAGTTTTTTGAGTCCCCAAACAGGCGCGGATCCAAAGGGGGGGGGGGTCACAGGGGTCATGACCCCCCCCAGAATCAGCCTGCATTTCAAAAAGCAGAGCTGAACGAATTGTTCACAAACCCGAAAACAAAAAAAACCAAACGAAGACGAACCCAGTTTTTGTGAAATCAAAAAAGAACTATAAAAAATCTAAAAAGATTCGATCAAAAATGTCAAAATTAGTCGAATACAATCGTACACTTGGTCCTACCAATGTTACTTTATATACAATTAGGTATGTCAATAAACTTACCTTGGTGTATCCGTCAAATTACACCTTGTTTATTTCTTCTTATTTTTATTAATTATTATCTTGTTTTTGTTTCGTTCTCGTTTTCTTTCCAGCCAAATTCAGTAAAAACGATACTGAACTCACTGAGATCAACAATAGATTGTTGTGGTTTCAATGTTTTGATTTGCAAACTCTGAAGTTAGCTACGCTGCCATAAAATGCGCCAATTTGTTTGAAAACACATTAGGACACTTTTTTAGAAGAAAATTGAAAATAAATACATTTATCAGTTAAATAATTAATAGATATTGAAAAATATTTTTTACATAATATAATTATAAACAATGAATTTTATAAATAAATACAATTAATTTTGTAAGTAGACAAATTGGACGAGTTTAGGCATAAGGTTGAAAATTCGGTTTGTATTGTTCGTTTGGTTATTTTTTATTTTTTGTTATTTTTTATATTGTTCTACCCTGTGACCCCCTCCGGAAAAAAATTCTGGATCCGCCCCTGTACCCAAACGTGGGGCAGTTTAGCAAAACTTCTACATATCGTAAGCACCATTTTTTGAGATTTTGAATTACTGTAACCGTTGGATTGGGTTCAATCCGTCTGGGTTACAAATGACGGAAGCACATTCCGTCAGGATTAAAATCTGCAATCCGTCTGGATTAAGGGAAAAGACAAGACACGACGCGTGTGGGGGAACGACCAGAAATCCTAAAACGCTGCAAAGTCCTTGCCACATGGGTTTATTATTCTACTGGACTTACGTTCAGAAATTTTGGCTGTTCATTTATTGTTTCTTTCATGTGCAATTATTGAAATGGCTATTTTTGATGGTTTCCACCAGTTATGGCCCCCAGAAACACGAATTAGGCTCGGCTTTTCCTTTCAACAGATTATTTTTGATCATTGATAGTAGGTACCATTTTTATTTGTCTTGGTTCACCTGTTGATTTTACTTCTAGTGTTATTATACAAATTCATGGTGATTTCAGACAATTTCCCATGTTTTTTACAACCTCAATTCTTCACTCTTCGGTCAAAATCAACCAAGTATTCGGTCTTCTCGCCCTAAAAAACATGGAAAACGATATATCACAAGCTCATATTCACTAAAACCTCAAAAATCCCTATTTTTACACTCGTTTTCCTCCCATATCACCCCTGGGTGTATGCCGATCGGGCTGCCGTACTTCGGAGCACAACTAGGAACAAAATGTGCTCCCAAATTGGGACCCGAACTGTTTGCGGAAAAACGACGATTTTAGACCAAAATTTAACGTAAATTTAAGGTTGAAACTTCGTTAGAACCTAAATTTTCCACTCTTTGGTCAAAATCGACTTCATATTCGGTCTTCTCGTCCCAAAAACATGGAAAACAATACCTCAAAAGCTCATACACCAAACGCTGCAAAGTCCTTGTCACATGGGTTTATTATTCTATTGGACAAACCTACAGAAATGTTGGCTGTTCATTTATTGTTTCTTTCATGTGAAATAATTCGTCTAGCCATTTCTGATGGTTTCCACCAATTTTGGCCCCCAAAACACGAATTAGGTAGGTACGCCCCTTTTTTTCAAATTATCTTTGATCATTGATCGTGCCAATTAATCGTCTTGATCCACGTGTTAACACTTTTTCTAGTGTTATTATACAAACTGATTGTGATTTCAGACGATTTCCCAGGTTTTTGACTCACGAAAAATCAATTTTGGGGGCTGGACATTTGGTAGAACCTCAATTTTCCACTCTTTGGTCAAAATCGACTTCATATTCGGTCTTCTCGTCCCAATAACATGGAAAACGATGCCTCAAAAGCTCATGTTAATAACATGTTACTAAAACGCAAAAAGTACCTATTTTATACACATTTTCACTCATAACACCCCTGGGTATATTCCGATCGGGCTGAAAAGTTTCGGGACACAACTAGGGCCCAAATGGAGCATTCGTGCGAAAGAACGACTTTTTTAGACCGAAAATGAGGCCGGTACACGTGATACGGCGTACGGCGGACGGCGGGCGGACATTGCATTTTTGGAATCTACGCACCTTGAAACGGAAAAGAACAAATTTTGAGGGGGTGTTATAAAAATGTTTTGCTGAGCGAATACATAGGTGAATTATTCACAGAATAATAACCCAAAGCGAGGCCGTTTGGGGGGGAAAAACTTGGATTTCCATGTTGTGTAACCATTATTTTAATGGGATCAAATAAAAACATACCTTAAATTACTGTATTGTAGTCGTAACAATCAAAAATATTACTCGTCACACTGCAGATATGGGTGAGGTAGGGCTAATTTGCCATCATCCGCGTCTTCTTTCGGATTGTACTTTTCCGCGACACCACTTAGGTATTTCATTATGTCCATATCTCTTTCGTACTGCTCCCAAAGCCGTTGGAGGCAGAAGAGGACGTCTTGAATTTCCTTCCGCTGAACACTAGTCTGCCCTGCAATAAATATTATAATGTCGTTTCACTATGTAGGTAGTTATGTATGTCAGATCTTGTTAGTTCAGGTGAATGTATTCCCCCAGACTCACTTAACCCAAACAAACAACAGTTCCGACGCCTTCCTCCCGACCAATTGGCGCAGACGAATTGCGCTCGTTGGATTCGTCTTAAAACGGCGGATCTATCTAGCTACTTATCGTAAGCGACGTACGTCTCTAAGCATTCAAAAACAGCCTCAAAATTTTTGAATCGTAGCCACCAATTAGGTAAAATATCGTATACACCGTCCATTCAGAACGAAAGCGCCACGAGTCGAATCTAAATACCGAGGTAAAAAATTTTTACCTCGGTATTTTGGTTTATTATTTAATAATAAACCAAAATTGTCTAAACTGCCCTATTCCCACTGTAACTTGCGATAAAATGACAGCGATAAGATGGCAAAATGATAATATTATGTCATCTACCGTAAGTGCCAGGGGGGCAGCGTATCGTACGCACCTATCGTATTTGAGCGAAGTACTTCCCGAGTGCGCGAGAGTTGAGATACGCTGGTTTTCCAAAAAATTCTTTTCCAGCAAGACACGTAGAATATTTCAAGTGCCGAAATGTGTATAGTATTTACAACTATTCTCTCCCAGTTCTTCTAAATAGCAAGAATAGCGTAAGATGCGCCTTTTTCTCGAAAAAGTACTACTTCCCAGGGCTTTTATGAAATTTCGAATGGTCCAATTTACGTTAAAATATCAAGGTTTAACGTGCTAGGCAATGAAAGATCCTTCCAGTGTTTTTCGTCTCTCTGTAAAATTCGGAAAATGGCGCTTACGATATTTCGCTTTTCAGCGGACGATATTTAGTTACCTATCATCTGTCTACAAACATCTCCCAGTCCTACGAATCCAACTTTTGGAAGGCACGTCCTACTTTGTACGCCCTATTCTCCCGTCCTCTATTTTGAAATTGGGTCATTTTGTCCTAAATTTTCGATAGCCAGTCAAACAGAATAAAAATTGGGGGTTTTAGGCAAATCCAGCAACCTAGAGTATAGAGTATGTGTTTTCAAAGTCTATCTGAAAACCCTAAAAGCGATTTATGTCTTACATGGGCCCGAAGAGGCGGTGATTTATACATGTGCACTAATTATCTGTTGTGTTCAACCCTGATTTGTTCCAATACATAGGATGATCCTATCCCTTCAAAACCGGCCCCGTAGTGTCTTGAAATATAATTGGTGAGGAAAACAGGTTTTAACGTCGGAAAGAGCCTTAAATTTACAAGAGGACGAGACCCAAACCCATGCCCATGTCGTGATAAATATATAATAAATCCGTTTAGAGACGCTTCTTTCACTATTCATTATGACACCCTTGGTACCTATTCGGAAACTAGACTTCAGTACATACCAAGTTAATATTTTATCAATTATTACAAAACTGTTTGACAAACTTCTGTGTCCAAATTTTCCCGACCAATCCTCGAAAACTACGTTTGAAATTGAAATTTGAGCATATTACATGCCCACCCTCTATAATTTAAATGGTAGTTATAGGTACAATTCATTTACGTTTTCCAGTAAATAAGTAGGTATATTAGGCACATTTTTGATCTTTCGTAATTTCGAATTTATTCTTCATCTGCCACTAATTTATTCAAAAATGCAATAAATCAAACCTTTTCAAGGACCCTCAAATTTCGAATCAGTGACAAGGGGTATCTACTTACCTTACTTACCTAGGCATCGAATTAGGGCAAAATCGGAGTACCTACCACCTGGTACCTATCTACTCGAAGTTGATTGTTTAACTAGGATTTCAAATTTGGATATAAATTTCATCTCGATGAGAATGACTTTTTTTTTCTTTCTCGATAGTACATGGAAGTTACAATAACTGACAGGCGGGACCAACCAATTGGTTCCTTGATGTTTGAAAAGCAATCAAAAATTTGATTTGGAGGACAAGGGAAGTTTCGCCTTGCATTAATCCAAGTCTTCCCTAGCTTCGGTTGTGAAGAAGCAAAAAAACTTGTAATTTGTCTCGCAATTTGACCACATTGAAGAATGGAAAATGGTTGGAATGAGATGTTCTGACATCAGAATCTGCACTCTCGAAAACCAAATTACAAGCCCTGTATCCCGATTTTTAACTCTGAGCAGGTTGGCGGGAATAGCTAAAGAAAAACGCTGCAAAGTCCTTGTCACATGGGTTTATTATTCTATTGGACAAACCTACAGAAATGTTGGCTGTTCATTAATTGTATCTTTCATGCGTAATAATCGAAATAGCTACTTCTGATGGTTTCCATTAATTTTGGCCCCCAAAACACAAATTAGGTTCGCTCTTTTTTTTTTTTTTTTTTTTTAACTATCTTTGATCATTGGTAGTGCCATTTAATCGTCCTGAACCACGTCTTGACACTTTTTCCAGTGTTATTATACAAACTGATGGTGATTTCAGACGATTTCCCAGGTTTTTCACTCATAAAAAATCAATTCTGGGAGCTGAACATTTGGTAGAACTCAATTTTCCACTCTTTGGTCAAAATCGACTTCACATTCGGTCTTCTCGTCCCCAAAAACATACAAAACGATATCTCAGAAGCTCATGTTACCAATATGTTGCTAAAACGTAAAAAGTACCTATTTTTACACACATTTTCACTCATAACACCCCTGGGTATATCCCGATCGGGCTGAAAAGTTTCGGGACACAACTAGGGCCCAAATGGAGCATGTGTGCGAAAGAACGATTTTTTTAGACCGAAAATGAAGCCTGTACACGTGATACGGCGGACGGCGGACGGACATTGCATTTTTGGAATCTATGCACCTTGAAACGTAAAAGAAAAAAGTTTGAGGGGGTGTTATAAAAATTTTTTGCTGAGCGAATACATAGGTGTATTATTCACAGATTAATAAACCAAAACCGCGTGACGTCATCTGGTTATGTCCCTCTCACTCGGTTCCCACGTGCGGGAGCGAGAGGGCAATACGTACCAAATGACGTCGCACCCTTTTCCTTCCTTTTTTTTTCACTCACTTCCATTCATTTCCGGCCCATCAAATATCAAGCAACTTTTTGAAAAGCACTCCGTTAGACCTACAATTTGAAAGAATTAAAAAAAAATGCACGTCCAATTCTCATTGTGTTCCGTAAGAGATAGGTATGTACATAATTATGTACGGTTAATAATATTAAACCCTGTTTTAGGTCGCTCTTTTCCCTCTGCTCGTCGCTGCAGTGTCAGCAGGCATCATCGGAGCTCCCATCGCTCACGGAGGTCTCGCTTTGGGCCACGGACCTGTGGCCATCGCTGCCCCCCTCGCCGTCGCCCACGCACCAGTCGCCACTTCCTACGCTAACCAGGTGAGATTTTATACCATCGCACCCTCATCGTGGCAACTATTTATTATTAAGAGCCCTACATGCAGAGAAGCGGTAGAGTATTCAGCAGAGAGTGGCCAAACCTTAATGAAAGATGAAACTGATCACGACTGAATCAGTAAGTTCGTTCCGACAGACAGACGACCGTTCCATCCGAGCCACGCCTCATTTTATGCGTTCAGCAGTGCCAGAATCGGTCCTGGATCGAGAGTTGGCTGTTCGGACAGACAGCCCAGGACCGTTTGGGACTAGTTCTAACAGTCCTCGATTTTTTCGAGGACTGTTGATCCTGCATATAAGCATTCGATGCTTCTACCTTTAGCTTATATGGAAGGTTACAATGCTTCAGGTTATCTGTTCGGAATCATCAGCGCGTGTTTGGACAGACACAGTTCTAGATTCAATCCTGAACCATTCTTTCCCCTCATTTTAGGTTCGTTTGGACAGAGTCCTGGACCGTTCCATCCAAGCCACGCCATTTTATGCGTTCAGCAGTGCCAGAACTGGTCCTGGATCGGGAGTTGGCTGTTCTGACAGACAGTCCAGGACCGTTCGGGACTAATTCGAACAGTCCTGGATTTTTTCGAGGACTGCTGATCCTGCATATGCCCACTCGATGCTTCTACCTTCAGCTTATGTTGAAGGTTACAATGCTTCAGGTTATCCATTTGGAATCATCAGCACGACTTCGGACCGACACAGTTCTGGACTCAATCCTGGACCATTCTATCCTCTCATTTTCAGAACGCAGTTCCATCCTGGACTGGTCCAGGACTGTCTGTCCGAACAAACCAAGTAGGTAGAGCACCATGGAGGGCTGAATGCTCCAAATGGCGATGGTATCATCTACAGTGTTGCCCCTAAGTTCACAAACTAAAGACGCAAGGATGAGCTTTCGGCAGGGATGTGTGATAATATTTCCACCTGACTTGGCACTGTACGATTTCCACAGTACGACCTGTCCCAGAATATCTTGGAGGGTAATGCTTCAGCAACAGATGAACTGAAAGTTAAAAGATATGAGTTATCCTTACTGGGACTCCTTGTTTTGGACACCTTCATACTGATAATATTAAGGAATTAATTGCCTCCATTTATCTGTTGCGTACTTATAATCCCCATGTTGTTTTCCAGGTCCGCGTCGTCTCCCACTCAGTACCCATCGCCAGGACTGTCGCTCAGCCTGTTGCAGTCGCTCAGCCTGTTGCCATCGCTCACGCCCCCGTCGTCACCTACGCCCACGCGCCTCTGGCTTTGTCTCATGGATACCACCATTAACTCTCAACTTCCGACAATCCGAAAACCTCAGTCGCAAGGCAACCACAGTCCAATACATCCAAATCTGCAACAGCTCCAATGATATAATAGAAAAATGTACCATAGCGAAGTTATTTTTGATACCCACCAATAAATTATTCAACAGTCAGTATTGCTAATTTTTTCCCCTTTTGTTGCTAATTGTTGTATGGGTACTAAGTTGACTCGATCCCCCTCAGAGTTCTCAAGTGGACACAGGATCCCAAAAAATGACGTTGTTATCAATTGGCATTGTTGTGGTTCCCCTCAAATCTCTACACTAACCACTCCTATGTAATTTAGAAAGATTTAACCAAATAAAGTAACTCCGCTTGAAGCAAATTTTGAAATTCTGGCGACGTACCTAGTGCACAACTACCTATGCAGACGAATGTGCACAACTGAGTCAAATAAAAAAGAACCACGCAAATCTGTTGAAAATTGTGGCCTTGGCATCAGATACAAAATTTGAGCGCGCACACACACGTTTTTTTTCTCGATAGATTCACTTTTATAATCATAAGTGCATATAAGTGCTGCAAGTGTACATAATTTTCTGAGCGATGATCTGTGGTACTTACCTACATAATAAAACTCAAAAATTATTATCGGTCTTACCTAAAGTATTGGTATTTTATAAAAGTTGTTATTGGAACAGGTTATTTCGAATGTTCGAAATTTTCGACCTTGTATTCGGATTCCGCACCCTTCCAAAGCCCCTGGCAGAGTACCAATTTTCAGCTCACCCCACTAGGTAGTTTAATTTGAAAGATATCTATCAAAAATGTTGAACAGTAGAGTCATTCACCCACTACTAAGTGCTACGGACTAGTTCTATAGAACCCCACCTAACAGGAGATGTTAACATACCTACCTTTTAGATGCCCATTCGGGTTTGCTTGGATCAGCTCATATTTATTTAGGAAAAACATACAATGCCAAAGTGTTACAGTTTGGCATATATTATATAAGAATGGGAGGTAAGTACATAGAGTAGTCAATGTTATAAAACAAAAGTAGTATGTGCCAATTAAATAAAATCATCTTCTGAGATGAGAATCAATATGTGTACAAAAACATGAAATTGCACTATTCGAGGAAGGAATGGTACTTCCTATAATATTAGGCACGTAAGTATGTCGGTACGTACCAGTAATAATAGGATCAGATCTCGTAGTTCAAGCTTCACTGCTTCAGGGTTACCGCGCGCTGGCTCTGCCAACCCTGGCTATCGTACTTTCAGGGTTAGCCACCTTGATAGTGAGCGTCACCATCTTGTTCCACCACCCGCTAGACAGTAGACTCTCATGCACCCACCTCAACCGCCCACCATTCATCCTTTCCACGATCAGTCTTTGCTCTCACCATGGAATAAAGGGAGATGTTTGTTCTGTCTTTATTCCACGGCTCTCCCCAGGCGTTTTCCGTAGTATAGTAGGGTTTTCTGTGGCGTTTTCTGTGCCAGGCGGGTGGTAGGTCTGTGTGTATGTGGCGGTTTTCCTCCTAATTTCAAGATGGTCACTTATTACATGTCATGTTGCTGCTGTTTTCTCCGCGAATCTCCTCGGTAATCCGCCGATTTAACGGTGTGAAGTGATATGGGTAATCGAAAATTACGGGAGTGCATTGGATCGGCCCTTGTCGATCGATGATTGTGTTTAGTGCTGTGATTTGGGTTCTACCTTTGGCAGGGGTCGTCCCTGGATAGTCCACAGTAAAGGTACCTGGTACTACTTCCTTATTTGTTCATCATAAAGTAATATTTCTTCATAGATATACCTACCTAATTATAAAGTCGGGGAGTGGGTGGGGGGGAATAAGTACAATATACAAGGGGTTTGTCAATAGATACAGAAGATAATTATGACAGATGGGCTATCTGCACAGAAAATACCTAGTAAAACACTGGACATTTCAGGTCTTCTATCATACTCTCAGGTGTTTGTGGATAACTTGAGCTTCAATCGGCATTACGGGCTATCTTCCAATTCCCTGTCCTGATGAACCTAGCTAGTCTTTGTCTTCAAGTAGGGCATGATTTCGTCCGAAGTCCACATTTTTCCTTTAAAATTCAGGCTTTCCTTGATTTGAAACCATCTACCTCATATTTTTTGCTTCCTCGCTACCGAAAAAAGCCTTGGATTCGTGATTGATTAAAAAAAAATTATGTCCTCTAAAATGAAAATTTCTACTACCATTTTGCTTTTCAAGGACCATTCGTAGTTCTGCGTCTGTATGTGGTCAATTCCTTGTAACACTCATAACTAACCGAAATAATGGTCGAAATGGGCTGAAATTTGGAGGGTAGGTGCGGGTTGGGACACAGATAGTCCCACATCAAAAGTATTGAAAAAGTGGTGTAACTTTCATCTACGCATGCACAAACGTGAAATACTTCGCCCATAATTACCTTCTTTACCCGCTGAAATGAATGCAAACTTGGAGGGTCGATCAGGAATAATACTTTGATAGTTCCACATGAATTTCATTGAATTCGTACAGTAACTTTTGTCTGCGCGTGCGCGAACATGAAATGTTGACAATTTTTTCCTTTTTTATTAACGCTTCTAACTACACCAAAAATAGTCATAGAGGTGAAATGTTGAGGGTACACGCGGGTTGAATCACATATGGTCCCATATCAAAATCATTGAAATTGTTCCATAACTTTCGTCTGCACATGCGCAAACGTGAAATACTTGAAACGCCCATAACTGTTTTAAATTCGTTGAAATGAGTTCAAACATGGAGGGTCGATCAGGAATAGTACCTACCTAATTTAATAGTTCCGTAATAGGATCAAACATTTCAACATTTCATGTTCGCGCATGCACAGACGAAAGTTATAACTTTGTCTGTGCATGCACGAACATGAAATGTTGAAATATTTGATCATATTACACTTGTTCGGTTATTTATTGCTCTACTCTATTTATTTTTGACTCATTTTTTTAAACCTATTCCTACAAGTCCATGTTACACTAAACCCACCCAACTTGGCAGATTTGTAAAAAAAAATATTTCGACCCAATTTCACGCTAAAACGTCGGTCTGAGCAATGAAGAAACTTCCTCCCAAATCAGCGTTTTAGATTCATTAGTTAGTTGATTATTGTACAGTATCTTCTGGCCCAAATTGCTGAGCTCAGAATCATGAAGTTTGTTTAAACCTCGAAATAAACGGCGTTTTGAAATCGAAGATACACCTAAATTTTCCAATCCGGTAAGTAAAATTTTCCAATACAATTTGAGGAGGTCTTGTCGTGCTTTCAGGGATGTGAATCACTTGAGCTTCAAATCGACTTTCCACACGAAATAGCGTCTTGCTCTTGCGATTTTTTAAGCCACATATTTGACTACTTTTGAAGGTTTAATGGGTAGACAATTTTACGCCAAAAAGGAAGGTCTGAGCAAGGGAAAGCACCTACCAAATAGCGATTTAGATTAGGGTAATTATTGTACCGGTTTTGAGCTCAGAATCATGAAATTTGTCGAAACCGTCAAACTAAACGGCTGTTTGGATGTCTCGGACCCCAGCAGCTCGGATACCTGCAGTTTGATCCAATTTGAAGAGGTCTGGTACTATCGTGCTTGTGGATCACTCGAACATCAGATCGACTTTTCACTCTATAGTATTTTTCCTATGATTTGCTTGTGGCAGATTTGCGAGCTATTGACCAGATTTGAGTAGTAAATTTGTCGGGACCAAATGTCACAGAAGTTCGCTGAGCCGCTGATGTGTAGGTCTTGGAATGGGAAGCCGGTTTTCGTTGCCTCCAAAACATTGCTCGGCTACGTTTTGGTAAGGTTTCTACAGTTTTAAAAGTTAGCCTGTTTTCCTGAAGTCCCTTTTATACCAAACCATGGCCCTGCTAACGTTGAAAATATCTTATTATAAATGTATATGTACCTACCTGTTGTATACCTGCACTCCGAATTTAGCCTGTTTTTCTGAAGTCTCTTTTACACCAAAGGGACCTGTTATACTTCCACTCGGACCTGTTATACCTGCACCTGTTATGCCTGCACTCGGCCCTGTGTTTCCTGAAGTCCCTTTTATACCAAAGGGACCAGTTATACCTGCACCCCGTTATACCTGTTACCAAAGGGCCGTGTTATACCTGCACTCGGAAAGTTAGCCTGTTTTCCTGAAGACCCTTTTATACCAAACCATGGCCGTGCCAACGTTAAAAATATTGAATTATAAATGTATGTACCTACCTGTTGTATACCTGCACTCCACATTTAGTCTTTTTTCCTGAAGTACCTTTTATACCAAAGGGACCTGTTATACTTCCACTCGGACTTGTTATACCTGCACCTGTTATGCCTGCACTCGGACCTGTTAAATACCTGCACCTGTTTTCCTGAAGTCCCTTTTATACCAAAGAGACCTGTTGGACCTGTACTCAGTTATACCTGTTACCAAAGGGATGTGTTATACCTGCACTCGTTAAGTTAGCCTATTTTCCTGAAGTTCCTTTTATACCAAACCATGGCCGTGCCAACGTTAAAAATATCTTATTATAAATGTATGTACCTACCTGTTGTATACCTGCACTCCGAATTTAGCCTGTTTTTCTGAAGTCCCTTTTATACCAAAGGGACCTGTTATACTTCCACTCGGACCTGTTATGCCTGCACTTGAACCTGTTAAATACCTGCACCTGTTTTCCTGAAGTCCCTTTTATACCAAAGGGACCTGTTGGACCTGCACTCAGTTATACCTGTTACCAAGGTGGCTTGACAAGTCATCCAGTGATTGTAAAAGTGTTGCGTCACCACACTCTCCAACTGAGAAGAAATGAATTTTCTTATTTATATATTATTTACTTATTTTACGGCACTGATCTGCAACTTCATGACGCTCGGATCCCGACGAGGCTGTGGATACGGGATTCAAAGCACCAAGGTAGCCAATAGTCGAGTACGTACATCCGGCGATACGTAAATTACCTACCTTTGTAGTGTTACCAAAGGGACGTGTTATACCTGCACTCGGAAAGTTATCCTGTTTTCCTGAAGTCCCTTTTATACCAAACCATGGCCGTGCCAACGTTAAAAATATCGAGTTATAAATATATGTATCTACCTGTTGTATACCAGCACTCGGAATTTAATTTCGTGGGGGTAAGGGGGACGACATCATCAGTAACTCCAGTCATGTGGCGTAACCGTATGAGAAAATCTCCACCCCGTCAGGGAGTCCTCATAAATTAAATCTGTATTATTGCTGATAAAAAGTTCCAGTCATGCGGTATGATGATAACAGCGAATTTTAGAACTGCCGCCAAATAGCGATTCTGGAGATTTAAAAGCAATTTTTGGTTATTTTCACCAATCATAAGCAATCTTTGACCACAAATTTGAAATTGTCGTTTTTTATGTCCAGTCACCATTGTATAATATTACATACACACACATTCTCACACACACATTCTCATCATACATCATCCCAGAACAACACGGGTTCATGCCGGGGAGGTCAACGACTACGAATTTGTTATGTTTCCAAAGTTTCATTCTCAATGCTTTTGGTGATGGTGCACAGGTCGACTCTATCTCCACTGACTCGCCAAATGTTTCGACAGATTGTCACATATGCACATATTGGCTATGTTACGTTCCCTGGGGGTACACGGCGCTTTCCTATCATGGATCGAGAACTACCTGACTGACCGTAGTATGATGGTTCGATTGAGGGGAGTCACATCGAGCCCATTCATTGCCACCTCGGGGGTCCCTCAGGGGTCCCATATCGGCCCTTTGTGCTTCCTACTCCTCCTCAATAGTGTCGGATTCATCTTCTGTGACGTCCAATTTCTCTTATACGCTGATGACTTAAAAATCTTCTGTAAAGTTGGATCTGACAACGACTGCCGGAAGCTCCAAAACAATCTTGATCGTCTCGCGGCATGGTGGGAATGCAACCATCTCTCTCTGAACCCTTCGAAATGTTTCGTTATCTCTTTTTATCGAACGCAGAACGTCATAACAGGGAACTATTCGATCAACTGCACGCAAATTCACCGTAAAACCATCGTGAAGGACTTGGGTGTACGCTTCGACCAGCAGCTGACGTTCGGTGACCATATAGCCAACATTACATCTCGCGCTATGAGGGCTCTTGGCTTCCTAAAGCGCACCACAAGGGAATTCCACCGTATCGAAGCCATTTTGCTCCTTTATAAAGCCATAGTTCGTCCGATCCTGGAATACTCATCCATAGTATGGTCACCCCACTACTCCGTCCATAAAGACAATCTGGAGAGGGTTCAGAAGAGGTTCATTCGGTATGCCGCATTCAAACTCAACATGAACTACGAGCATCACTCTCACCCCAACTCGGAGCAACACGGTGTACATCCGCTCGTGTCCAGGAGAGTAATATCGGATACAGTCTTCCTCTACAGATTGATGAATGGTCATCTCGACTGCCCATCACTGCTCTCAAAAATATCGTTTAATGTGCCCTTGTTTCACACCCGTCAGCCAGCTCTCTTTCATACACCCTTCTCACACACTAACTACCTATACCACCAGCCCCTGGTCAGGCTCCCCCGTCAAGCAAATTACTTCCTCAGTGTCACTCCCAACCTAGACTTTTTCTCTAACTCACTTTCCTTCCTCAAGTCTACGTTATCTCAGTCCGTTAGTTCTAATACCAGTGACATTATGTAACATTAAATTCCATTCTTGTCCTAGTGGCTTTATGTTAATGCTCTTATTATTTTATTTGTAAATGATTTTTATTCTAGTGTATTACTTCCTTTACTTGATTACTCTGTCAACTGATATCGTCACAACCTCATAATTCTTTGTAAACTGGGCTTTGCCCGTTATGTATCAACAAAAAAAAAAAAAAAAACTTCTGGTGATTTTACTTGGATTTTAAGTAATTTTTTTCAGATTTTATCTCCCAAAATCTCAGATTAGAGCTAAATTTGGTTGGTGTTGTAGCCATTGGCAACTCTGGTACCCAAAGACAGAACAGTTCGCACTTTAGTTGCTTACTCGGTACAGAGTTACTCAGTATCTGTTTCTGTACCTAGTTGAAATATCCTAATTGTTTTGAAAACTAAAAGCAAACTTAAATCATTTATGACACAACGGATTTGTGACCAAACATCACCTCCTGTCATCAGTTATTTGAGTCCAGAATATAGGGTGTGTGGGCCACCAGTATGTAGGGTAGGTACTTAGCATCCAAAATACTGAGCTCCAGATGATTGCCTTGGCCCTGCTTGAAACCCAATTCAACTACGGAACCTCTGTCAACTCAATGATTAATCAAGGATGAAATAACAATAAAAATCAATTTAAATAAATTTTTTATTTATTTTTTCCTTACATATATACTGTCACTTCATTTAGAAATAATTCACTATAATCATCTTTTTTTTCACAACTTATAATAAAGAACAGAGAAACAAATAAGTAAAAACACACACGACAGACGGATTTTTTTCTTACAGCATTTTTCTCTTTTAGTTTGCTTTACTTTTTTTTTTTGCACAACATTAGAATTCCCATGCTCTGAAGTGTACGGGTATAATGGCGTCAGATGAATCGTGAATGCATATTCATCAATAAGCTTGATTGATTTATTGTCGCAGAGGCGATATTGAAGGTGACATGTTAATATGCTTGCACCGAAATCATGACTGAACAGGTCCTAGATGCAATGCTACCAACGACCAGACAACCCATAACCTCTCATAACAGCAATGCCTAACCTGTACATAGATTTAGTGACACTTTTGGAGTGATGTAGGGTACACTTTCATTAAAAATTCTCCTTTTTAGTCTTTTTTATTTTACAAATTTACTTCTATCCATCTTCATATTTTTCTGATTCATAGTTTTGGTTTCCAGTATGAATATCATTCGTATTAATATAATTTCTCTCTGTTCATTCTATCTACACAGTGTTTTTTAAAATCTTATTATAACTTTTAATATTATGCTGTACATTAGATTTCATTCATAATTTTATTCTCGGGGAAGTTTTTCTTCTACAGATTGCATAGTTATCTAATTTTTTGATGAACACTTCAAAAAATAATACGCAATTGTTCGATGTATCCTTTCTACAAAGTAATCATTTCAAACTGATAGGCCACATCCCACGAAATTGTACTCAAGTTTTAAAAGAAATTATAACAATTTTTATGGATAATAACTAGCGCAATATCAGTATTTGTTTATGTTTATGAATAGCAACTAGAGTTTATGAATAAACAACAATATGCTTATCAATAAACAACTTGCGTTTATTCATAATTCATTATTCATTCATAATTCATTATTCATTCATAATTCATTATTCATAAAAAATGTTTATGAATAAACAACTTGCGTTTATGATAAACAACAATATGTTTATGAATAACAACTTGCGCAATATCAGTACTTGATAAGATTTTATTTCTCCAAGAATGATTCAAATAGGTACCTACTTACACAAAATGATAGATGTGATGGAACCTACGATCTGATAAATCACATGAGAGGAAACGTACAGAATTTTCGTAGGATGGGACTGTCTTGTTTCCATTTTTCATGTTCAAATATTAAATAATAATTAGGCTTTCTACTTTCCGTTGGAAGATCCGGGGTGATTTCCAACCGCGGGCAAATGGCTAGGTATCGCATCATAATTATATGTATGAAAATCGTTTCGAAACTCAGGGAAGGGGTTATTTTATTTCAAGGTTTCAACGCGTATTTTTTATCTCGATCAAGGTGGGCGCATAAGGAGACGGTGCGGGTTAGTGTTTTGTGCGTATTTAATCGAGGGGTTGATGTTGGATGTCAAATTTATTCAGAAATTTATTAAGGAGTACGGTCACAATATGATAATCTCTGTGTTTTATTTAATGAGACTCGGGAGGTCAGCAGTAGGTACTTCATTTTTTGGCAACTCCGAGTATTTTATATAAACTAAGTTGCAACAAGCCAATGAAGACTGTTGATATGTGAAGCTGTCAGTCCTGTCCAGGGTAATCAAACGTCCTGATTTTGATGGAAAAGTCCTGCGTACAGAAAATGGGTGCCGAGAAAGGATTTTTCGAATTTCGGAATTGAAAGCTGCCTACTCCTTATAGCTTGTTGAGTGACAAATTTCAAAGACACAAATATTCGTAAATGGTCAGAAAAAATCTCGAAATGGTGAATTTCCTAGTTTAATGGTGTAATTCACTTACACCAGGAAAACGCAGGATACACCAGGATGACACCTGCCAGGATTTAAATTTAAAAATTAGAATTTATATATCGAACGCCAGCGTCCTCCTTTGCACTTCAAAATGTTGGCCGATGGGGACTGTGTCCTGATTTTGGTATGGAAAATTGGCCGATAGTGGATTTAGATACTTAACAAACACCTGCGTCCTGATTTTGGCTTTAAAACGTTGGCTGATAGGGGAATTAGATACAAAACATCTGCGTCCTGATTTTGGCTTTAAAACGTTGGCTGACAGGAGAATTAGATACAAAACACCTGCGTCCTGATTTTGGCTTTAAAACGTTGGCTGACAGGAGAATTAGATACCAGACACCTGCGTCCTGATTTTTGCTTCCAACTGCTGGCATATGAATTTTCTATCAGGCAACATTTGGAAGCGAAAATCAGGACTCAGGTGTTTTGTATCTAATTCCTCTATTAGCCACCGCTTTAAAGCCAAAATCAGGACACAGGTGTTTGGTATACAAATCCAGATGCCGATCATTACCTACTGCCTTGATTTTGGCTTTGAACCGTTGGCTGAACGTTGAACTGTACCCTAATTCGAAAACGAAGCCTTGTTGACCTCCTTCGTTTCAAAATCTAAACATCGCACCACCACTTTCGATATGATAAATACCATCACCTCATGTTTGAGTCAACTATAAGAGTTAAGGTAAATTTAGCATGCGCATCTAAAGAAGGGATTTTGAGATTCCTTTAAAGGACTAAGATGTCAACTTGCAGGTAAACAATTTCAAACCCTTGAACGTTCAACATGAAACTAGTTCAAAATTTTACACTTTTTAACATTCTCATAAAAAAGTAAAAAATTTTTTTTGTTTTTTTTTCGTTTTTAAATCTTATTTGTTATAATCTTTTGGGCCGACTTCTTTTAGGTCGCTTTAATATTACTTTCTTCGTGTGAGTTAATTCAAAATTTTCATCTCCCCTTTGTTCAGCCTAGTCGTGATATTTCGGTTCAATGTCTTCTCAATAAACGTAAATGATAAGTACTTAACACACATTCTATGATACAAAGCGAGGTGGTTTTCCACCTTTCTAACGCAGGGGTGGAGGAGAGAGGATGCGAATGTTGCGAGACCGGTGGTATCTGGTGGTGGCTGTCAATATTAAAATTAAATTTCGATCTCCCTAGGCACCATAAATAGTTCAGATTTGTAAGCACGGGAATTAGGTGGTACCGAAAACTTGGTTGTTTTAATATGTCATTTGTATCTATCGACAAAGACCTGTCGTGGACTTCGAGAAGGCGTTTGACTCGGCGTGGTGGTCTGACGATTCCAAGTACCCACGCGCATGGGATATACAAACTGCCAAGGCCTCCACAAAGAGAAACCGAGCGACCACTTAGAAGTAAAGAGAGGTGTAGAACAGGGCTGAATATCGTCTCCCACCCTGTTTTCACTGGGCATGGATCAGGCAATGGGACTAATATATGGAAGTAGTGGTGGTCGACAAAGATACTCGAGGACTTGGACTTTATGCTGATGACAACTGTATGCACGCCGAACGTTTTGGAGAAGAACTTGATAAGACTGCAAGCGAACTTGATAAACAGAGAAGCAACTCGTCAAACACAAATACGTCCACTTATTACTACTTCTAGGCACTGGGTGTTATAGTGGGGGTTCATCTGCGTCTGAAACTGACGATCTGATCAGAAACAAGTATCTTAGCACATTGGGCCTATCACATACAAAAAAAAGAAAAAAAGATAATCCGGGCCAAAGGGAGCGGAGGATGTATCACTTCACCTGATGGAAGTTTGTTGAAAATCTCGAGTTTTCTACTCAAAATCGCAATTTATTTGTAACGGGTGCCTGCCAATCAACAAACTGGGGTGAACAGGCACCCATTATGCCACGGATCTACAAGCCGCCCATAGTACGCGAAACGAACCAGCGATGAATTTGATCAGTGCAATAAGTGCTACAAAAAGAGCATGAATACTCGTCAAGCATCTCGTGATTTTAAAATTCCGTACACAGTACTTGGAGAACCCTGATCTGAAACCCCGAGGGGGTTACAAACCATTCATTCCCTCTCGACGTTGAAAATCTCAGTGTTTCACGAATGGTGATCTGTTCACATTGGGGGTATCCATTTGATCCTACAACCACACGCCATTTGGTGAAGGATTACCTCAATATACAAGGTTTAACTACGCCCATTTTTAAAAACAACTTGCCATGATGATTTTGATTTTGTCACAAGTTTCTTGAATTGTCACAAAGACCAACTCAGTGTGCGAACGTGCCAAAACATAAAAAGATCACGAGCTGCAATATCCAGAACAATTTTGCTGGCATATTTTGACAACCTGGAGAGAGAAATTAATTCAGAGGGAATATCAGGTAAAACTGTGTGTACCTATGTTTTTAACTTTTTTTAAATGATCCATGAGCCTCTTGGCCTTGGATAGAAAATAGGATTGAGAATAGGAAAACCTTTGGTTATTGGTGACTTTTTATTAAAAAATAAAGCACTGGTCCTATTCACCTCATCTCGCAGAACAACATGGTCAGTGCACTAAAAGCGTGATTACGTTTTCCCTTTGGACGTATTAGTTTTGCTCAGGCATGGAATCCAAAGTAGAAGCCAAGACTCAAAAAATGCCGTTGGAATCACTATGCTAACTAGTTTCGCTCAAAAGTTACAGTTCGTAGAAGTTCAAAGTGCCTGTTCACCCCATTTTACGGTACAAAGTACTTAGTACTCACCCATGTAAGTGAAATTAAAGGATTAAGTATCAAATAATGAGTACGTACTGGTTTTGGAAGGAATAAAAAGTGCTCTGTCAAAAGCGAATCTCGCAATACGGGTTGACCCAGATGTGTCACACCATAGCTCGCCATACACAGAAGTCTACGAATTTCTTTATTTATTTAATTAGGTAATGGAATGTTGAATTCCTTTATTTAATTAATTAGAGGGACAAAACGGACGACGAAAAAAAGCCTTAATTCGTTCATCAGCGTTGTAGTAAGTTATGAAAGTGTTTTTTATGGCTCCTGTGAAGAAAGATCACACGAACATTTGAGTTTGCAGAGTTGTTCTTCAACTACTCCTGGTATGTAGTGGTTGTACTCCAGGTTGTACCATTGCACCAAGCAACCGTGCGTCGTTTACACCATAAACACGTTGAGAAATATAAAATAAAAGCACCAAATATCAAGTTACAGTACAACTTGACTACTTCACCCGCTTCGCATCTTCCCACCTCCAAGCCGTAAATATGTTTCAATGCACACCTTAAATTCATTTATACCCTAAAAGTAATGATAACTACAGAAAGCTCACTCGAGCTATTCGTTTTATAACAACTAAAGTTTAACACATATTATGATATGATTGGTTTAACTTGTTCGATAGGTAACACACGTACAAATTAACATGGTATCAGCCCAAAATGATTTTCTACTCCCCCGTTGTAATTTTTGTCCATTTTTAATGATATTCAGCTTTGGTTTTTGGGATAGAATGTTTCACTTGGAGTCGACGGGTGGACGAAATTCGATGAGAGGGCAAATGAAATGTACAGTAGCTACTTACCAGTAAGGTAAAAGGGCAAACTTCTTGCAGAGTTAGCATTGTTTACTAGGACATGTCAAGTTTGGGGACATAATATGTATTTGATAGTCCATTCATCTATGTTAGGTACATACCTAATTCTTTCAAGCATCACCCGATTAAGGTAAAGGAAAATTTGTATAGTATCCATGAATTCCTTCCCCATGCCTCTACTCGCCTTCCGAATAAATTAGAGACATCCCCTAGCCAACATCCACCCATCGACAAAGGAAACACTCATTTCATTCCCATTGAACGCACCTTCAACGTGATTCAATATTCAAAACCTAACTGCTGTTTGCTAAACTTAATGACTATTTTTGTACAAAATTCAGTTATAAATACAAACTTAATAATAATTACACACTAAAAATTAAAGCAATTAAAATCATTACAACTTATTTAGGTTGCAAAGGTAGAAAGAGAAAACCACCATAAAATGCAATACATTCGTTTCTGTAATAAACGAATTTTATAACAGTAACTACCAGTTTGGATGGATATTCGTTCAAATCAGTTTAGCACAGGATATCAGTAAGGTCAACTACAGATTTGTCGCAGGCAGACTTTTGAATTTGTGGAATACTCTCAGAAGTAGAGATGAGGTAAAGAAGATAGTTGTGGTATGGTCTACATTTAAAAGAACTTTCTTGAAATTTACTTACACCTGTGATTGATTTTTGAAAAAAATTGAGCTTGCAAGAGTTATAAAACACCATAGTCGATATGGTTGTTGGTATTGGAAGAGAGAGGGATATATAGCAATTTCTCTTTCTAAATAGCCAGCACTCTTGAAAACGTTTTCCAATAACGAAATAGTAAAAATTAAAATTAAATGAAAGTTTAAAAAGTAGCTTTTTTCAGTCTTGTGGTCAAATAATAAAAGTTTACAATAGTCATTGTAATAAAGGTAAGATGTACAGTTAACAATGACTCTCCAAGGACATGAGAAGTGAATGATGCTTTACAATAGCCAAGGAATAAAAAATAAAACGGAATAAAATCAAGGATGGCACAGTTTACCTATAAAAAAAAATCAAGGTGTTTTTCGATTCGTGAAAATCAAAATTTGATCTTAACTCTAAAAAACATAATCTTACCGCCGTTTCGATTTATATTTAGAGGTGACCCGTAGCCGCTAGTTTAGGTAGCGTAGTGGTCGAAGGAACCCAAATACTCGAGAGCAGCACGGTAGCAGAACTCGTACTGATCCTGGAAAACAGATATCAATTGGTATTACTGGATTGTGCATATTGGCAGGCCATCAGTTCGGTCTTACAAAGCATCCAAATACTAACAGTTTTGTTTGAGGCCTAAGGTTTGGAAAGGCAGTAAGTTAGGTAAGAACAGTACTCAAGAGCCTGCTTTGATTCTTGAACGATATGAAAAGTTGGTGCAAGGCAAATAGTCTAAATCAACAAAAATAAAAGCAAAGTGGTCAAATTTGATCGGGGCTGTGGAGCAACCGACGAGTCGAGAGTGGTTCCGTTGGGGATCGAATTAACAAGCAAACTCAGCTGGTTACCCCCACAACTCTTCAGTTATTTGCAAGCTTTCGAGCTCAATATATTATATGCTGTGAAACCTGTACCACAGCTTATCTCGCACGGTCCTTCTGTCAGTGAATTATGCTCATTTCGAATCCCACATTCGGTACATGTGGCCTTGCTGCATGGGGGAATGCACCAGTAGTATCAAACTGCTGATTAAGGTACGAAAGTACCTATCAACAACATCCAAAAGAGCCATCACTCTTCAAATAAAGACCAATCGACTTCATTCAGCCATGCGTGATTATAATCATGTTCCCTGTGTGACAAGAGTGTGGAGGGTGATGGTCGACCCTCGAGAGTCCCCCTCCTGGACCAGCGAGATTATCACCGGTTAAGAAGGGATATCGATTAGGCTTCAGCCAAACGACCCCATCTTCACTGGAACAAAAAACGACTCGAGGACAGCCACCGTCACACCTAGCACTGATATCTGGGCTGGATGTATACCGTTTCTTTCACCATCATGTTGACGAAGCTTTTTGGTGCAAACGAACGGCTGGATGTAAAATGCTCCGGGTGATTTCAAAAAATTCCCAAGTTCGAGATCAATATTTAAAACATGGAAAACGACACCTCACCAGCTCATGTTACTAAAACCTTTAAAAAACCCCCTACAAAGTCCTTGTCACATGGGTTTATTATTCTACTGGACGTACCTGCAGAAATGTGTGGAATTTATTGTTTCTTTCATGTGCAATAATTGAAATAGCTATTTTTGATGGTTTCCACCACTTTTGGCCCCCCAAAAACACGAATTAGGCTCCTATTTTTTTTTTTTTTAACGAATTATCTTTGATCATTGGTGGTGCCATTTATTTGTCTTGATTCACCTGTTGATGCTACTTCTCGTGTTATTATACCAATTTATGGTGATCTCAGAAAATTTCCTAGGTTTTTGCCGAATAAAAAATGAATTTTGGGAGCCGAACCTTCGTTACAGCCTCAATTCTTCACTCTTTGGTCAAAATCACCTTCATTTTGCCGGTCAGATTTCCGGTCATGATTCCGCTGCCATGTGAACGCCTCTGCGGCAAAATCCTGGCAAACGCGTTGCCATTCCTGATTGCCGTCCGGAATAGCCCCTCCATGTGAACCTAGCTTTACGGCAAACGACAAATCTGCAATCGCACGATCGCATTTTACACATCAGACGGTCCTGTTCGAACCAAATGTAACCTGGTCGAAATATTGGGTGTATTCCTGTGGTAAGGCTGAGACTGCTATGCAAGTTGAACAAATATTCTATGTTGTACGGGCTTGGATGGGTGGCCACAGTGACACGTCCGAATATGACCCATGTAACTGTTGGGCGAACCCCTCTCCACTCAATGGGGTGAGGCAATGGGAATTATGATCCTCTCATTGGAAGGCAGCTGATCACGTCCGCAATGCTGGCAGGGCAATCGGACGAAAAGCCCCAGCCTGGAATGGCTGTTTACCATGCAGTATGCTGGCACTGTTCTGATATACACTGTATACAAACAGGTAGGGGGACATAATTAATTAAATTCAAGGTAGATCTAAAAGATTTGTAGTTTCAGTTCTTCAGGCCCCCTCCACCGGGTCCTTGATATATATCCCATCCTCCCGCCCGCCTAGCGTTACCATACTAAAACCAAAATACACTGCCAGGGTGATGGCACAGGAGCTTCCTCGTCACAATCAGAGTGACCCATTATAAAATAGAACAGACTCGGAAGCAAAATAACATAACATAACATTACATAACATTACATAACATTACATAACGTTAAATATACATATTACATAACATTACATTACATAACATTACATAACATTACATGAAATATACATATTATACATAACATGACTTCCATAATACATTACGTCCATTATACATAACTAGCCTGACCGCTCGCTTCGCTCGCTATCCGAGATTCGCTGTACGCAGTATCGTGGAACCAACAAACGACGGAAAAATCCCATACCCTACCGGGTATTTGTGGCCAATTTTATCAAAATCCGTCAAGCCATTCAGGAGTTGACCATGGTCGACCATATTTCCGCTATGGTCAGGGAATTAAAAATGCGCCTACGTTCAACTTGGGAGGCTACCGGATATTGGTGCCAAATTTGGTCGATATCCGTTGAGCAATTCGGGATTCGACCATGGAGGGGCCCATGGATGCGCTATGGTCGACCGCGGGGGTAGTCCGAAGGGTCGATCGTAGATAGAATTTCACGTAGATTACGAATACGCGATAAAAAATAGGGGTTACCATTTCAATTAACGAAGTTGACCATGGTCGACCATAGTTCCGCTATGGTCAGGGAATTAAAAATGCGACGTTGCACAACTTGGGAGCCTACTGGATATTCGTGCCAAATTTGGTCGATATCCATCAAGCCATTCAGGAGTTGACCATGGTCGACCATAGTTCCGCTATGGTCAGGGAATTGAAAATGCGACGTTGCACAACTTGGGAGCCTACTGGATATTCGTGCCAAATTTGGTCGATATCCGTCAAGCCATTCAGGAGTTGACCATGGTCGACCATAGTTCCGCTATGGTCAGGGAATTGAAAATGCGACGTTGCACAACTTGGGAGCCTACTGGATATTCGTGCCAAATTTGGTCGATATCCGTCGAGCCGTTTGGCCGTGCATAGAAGGACAGACAGACAGACAGAGCGCATGCGCAGGGCGAACCGCTGGCTCTATCATGTTGAAATTTATATGGGACCTCAATGGGCCCTACCCGCTTAATCCCTGAGAATTACATTGAAATTGGGTGAAATCTTTGGTTACTACGGCTGTAACAAGGAAATTGAATCTATTTCACGCCAGCGCATGCGCAGAGCGCACCGAGGGTCCGATCATGCTGAAATTCATACTGGAACTCACTAGGCCTTGTCCAAACAACCCTTGAAAATTTGAGCGAAATTGAATCAAAATTGTGAAAGTTATGCGTGTTTGTTGAATTTAACGTTAGCGCATGCGCAGGGCGTACCGCTGGATCAATCATGTTTAAATTTGTATGGGACCTCAAGGGGCCTTATCCGCACCATCCCTCAAAATTTGAGCTGAATCAATTCAAAATCGTGGAAGTTATGGCTGTAACAAGGAAATGCGGACAGACTCACAGATTCACACTCACAGACTCACAGACCGACAGACACGGAACCAAATTTGTTCAGTAGGCTTTGAAACGCAAAATGCAAGTGGAAATTTTGATTTCTGAAGACAAAAATTTTTTGGCTCAGGAAAGTGAACACAAGGCTTCTGCTGCTTCGCAGACTCGGAAGCAATATGGTGCCACTACCCCAAATAAAGGAATTTTCTATACAAACGACAGAATGTGCGGCAGTTCAAAAAATTATCATTTCACCTCAGTTTGAACCATGGCTGGTCTCTGTGTGCGAAGGATCCTCACAGTCTGGAATATATCTACAACGCCCTCGTACTGCATTCTCTCAAGAACGATGGAGAGAGAAATGAAGACACCCGTCCTCCCAACACCAGCACTGAAAAACAGGTTGATAAGGTTAGGTTAATTGTTGACATTCGATAGTATCAGGTGAAGGAAGGACCACTGGGATAAGAGGGAGCGTGGTCCAAATACAGCAACCATAGCTAACAAATCGCAAGAGTTATATGCATGAGAGCTAGTAGCAGCTGTTGTTACCGAGTTCTTAAAATTACATTATTCGATGGATCTGAAGTTCAGACTGTAGAAATCCAAAGGTTTGACAGCGAATTTTGAAACGGGCTTATTATGGATGTATTGCAAAATTCATGAAAATGTTGAGGGGAGAATCCTAGTGCTGGAGGCACTGGATAGAACTATTTGTACTACAGCTCTAGTTCCCTATGACAGATAGCCTTGGTAATCAAGAGCTTGTCTCCACCAGGACACGCTTCAACATTGACTGAATGTTTCCTCTTCTTGTACCGCGATTAGGCTAGGTAGAGATGGAAAGTGCGGTTTTGAATTGTTTGAGATGGATGTATATAGATTGCTAGTGAGTGGTTAGGTAAGCGCGAATTGTGACAATAATACCTACGTCGAATCCACAACAACATAATTCGTGTTGCAATGTAACAAGACAATATGTGTGTGTTGCTTAATAGTACAACCAGACTTACCTGCAGTGAACAGTGATAGGTCCGTCTTGCCCGAACTGTTCTTTGGTCTTGTGCACTTGACCTATAAAGTCGATGAAACCTTCTCCAGACTTGGGCACGCCTTGCTCTGGCCACTCAGTCAACTGGAATTGTCTCAGAGTCCTTGAGCTGCCGTCCCGAGCGTCTGTTACCTAAAAAGTAACAAGTACAAATACTCGTTAAATAGATAAGATATGTAATTCTCGATTTCATAATATTTGTGATTCTTCTTCACTACCAAATTCCATAAACCACCACTGTTTATGATTTTAAGCTGAATTCCGAAGAGCTCAATCGAAGGTTGGATTCCACCATAACTGATGTACTGTCAATCCATCAAGACTTGTGGCCAATTAACACGATTATACCAACCACAGGTGCCAGTAGATACATCTCTTTCGTATGTAACTAGTAGGTATGTAGTTACGTAAAATCTGTACCTACCTATACTATTCTGGAAAATTCTAATAAACAAGTTAGATATACCTAATATAGACAGGAACAAGAGAAGTAAGGTTCCTACTTAATTTATGAGACTTGACCGCAAAAAAAGTGATTTTTAGAAACGAGTACAACAATTTTATCAACGTTTCAATGTCTTAATGCGAAACGAGTAATAGAGAGTAATTTTACCTTGAACTCCCTCAAAATGTATTGAGGCATGTTGTATTCCGCGATGGGCTCAACAACGAAACACTGATACCGAACCGACCTCTCTGATGGCCAGTACTGATGGCATTTTTCCTGTAAATCACAGCTGTATTAGTATAAGGATAAGGTGAACCTGTATACATAATGGCGAATATTCAATGCAAATAGTGTTTAAAAATAATATTTGTAGAGCTTGTTCTAAGAATTTTTGTTTTCCGTAAACAGACGGTACATGTTTCAACCTGCAACAGGGTCTTCTTCAGCCTAATATTGCGGGCTGTTGTCCATAATCATTGTTATCGACATTGATCTTCTTTTATAATGTGCCACACTTGAGTAAATTACGTTATTTTAGTACCTACTATATATTTTTAACAAATAAGCTGTTCCGCAGTACTTTTACGTCTTCAGTATGAACATCAAGTGTTTTGATAACAATGATTGTGGACGAAAACCACAATGTTAGCTGAAAAAGACCCCGTTGCGGGTTAAAACATGTACCTGTCTACGGAAAATAAAAAAAAAATTAATATTATTGTCAAACAAGAAGATACCACCCATACCCACTAACCATGAATATTTTCAAGATGAGCACTGAACAAACAACAAAAATCACTAAAACACTCCACGTTGAGTTCGTATTTTTGTATGAGATTCGGTAAAAGATTGAAAACATCGAAAGGCTCATCAGTAGGAAGAAATAAGAGAAATTAAATGTTGAGTTACGAAAGACAAATGAATTCTTATGCCTCCATGGGGCATAACAATTTCCGTTTTTGAAAATTCAACTTCTATATCAACGAAGTAATACTATTCAACGACTTGAATATGAATATTATGAGGAGGTCCTGCGCAGAACCGACTTTCTCACAGATTGTTGAAATTGAGTTTTTGACTGAGGAATTGGTCAATATTGTCAATACTAATAAGTCAGTATATTGAGTTGTTAGTAACGCAAGATATGACATGGGAGCAGAGATCCTAAGGAGGATTGCAGCGGTCAATAATAGCAGCTTAGGTCTGGGCCGACGCATGAGGAGCAAAACCCTGTCACACACAACAAAACTGCGTTTGTCTAAGGCAGTAGCGGTGCGTGGGCTCTGAAAATGGTGGGCCACCAAACCGGAACACAAATTAATAGCTTTTTCTACAAAATACCTGTAAATGTTTTCCAACAGTGGAGTCTTCTTATGAGAAATGGGTGGATTTTAATCAACCGCAGCTCTTAGCAAGTCAGAAATGTAAGCACTGTGTTCACAATAGTTCTGACCAGTACCCGGGATTACCAGAAGCTAAAAGTTATATAGCTTCATACTGACTAATACTCAGCAAAGGCCTATCTCTTCCTAAACTTTTAATCATCACTCTATGTATCCTCGTAGGAAAACGTCAAAAATTCGACTGTAAGTTAGCCACCGAATTCATGTGGTACAAAAATACAGAAGCAAGTAAACTAAACAACAACTAAAAACAACGAACTAGACTAAAATGCAACGAAGTAATGACCCGCCAGCCAGTACCTACTTGGATGGAGAAGCAGACTAGAAGCCAGGTACTCATCTGTGTATGTTGACGTCGATCAATCCACAAGACCACAGACAGGACAAAACGCACTTAATTATCGCAAATCCAAATCTGTCCCGGGAACACGAATGGGAACATACAAAATTCAAAACGTAAGCAGAAAATTGAAAACTCAACATAGGAACAGAATGGCGAAATTGATAAGAATTTTGAGGGGAGGACAGATTGAAGGACAAGCATCTCGTATTGAGATGACAAGATGAATTGAAACAATCCAATCGATTGTGAATACAAACGATTTTTGAATGGAAATGTGGGCCCCGGGCCCAAAAGGGGCGTGGCTAACCAAATTTTTACTTGACTGAGCTAGTGCGGACGGGCCACTTTTCTCGGTTACCATGGCGACACCAGGTCCCAGGACCTGTCAGTTTCAGAAGCGCAGGTTTCGATGTTGACTGCAAGACATCGATTAGTGTAGCTATATTCCGATAAAATGCTCCGTGGAGCTACAGGGGAGCCAACATGACGGAAACACATATTCCGGAGAACTCGGTCGAGTCGCTGTTGAACTTCGTGAAAAATGCTAGGTACAGTATACGGAGGGAAATTCGAATGCCAACTGAACAAATGGTTGGCATTTTTTTGGAGTTTTTTGTGTTTCTGGGTGCCAGGGCAGTGGCCCAAGTGGCCTTATGGACGCAACACCCCTGGTCTAAGGTCTAAGCTATACTAATCAGGCCAGGACGACCTGCTCCGAGCTGAAATGAAAAAAATAAGAACAAATGCAGCGGTGACGAATTTATACAACAGGGATGTGGTCCACTTCATCAAGATCAGTCGCCTCAGGTGGCCGGGATGAGTCCCAATTCAGTTCTGTGATGGTGTGGCTGTTCTCGAGTTGTTTTTTGTTCCGGTGAAGATGGGGTCGTTTGGGGAAGCCTAACCGGTGACAATCTCGCTGGGCTAGGAGGGGGACTCTCGAGGGTCCACCGTCACTCTCCTCCACACTCTGTCATATGGTAGCAGAATTTGGTTTGGTAGTACGCGCTGGGTAAGTCCACCATACTCCAACCACTTTTTGTGGGCTTTCCAGAGATAGGAAAAATTATGCGAATTTAGACAAAGTTGATACTGTAGCTTTAAAACTTAACTCGAAAAACGTTTTTCTTAAAATACGCAGTGTTCTGATTTGTGTTGTTTGTCAGTTTTGTGCCGGACCCCCTCATAATTATATTGGCGCTTGATAAATCATTCAGTTTATTTTCAAGGGCTTGCTAGGGTGCTGAAAAATTCATTGTACAGGAACCTATATTACTGAATCATTACTTATTGAGTTGATTGAACGGTGGAAAAGTCAATAATCAGTAGTTGTCTAATAGGCCATTGATTACCCTGTCCGAAGTTTCTTCCTGTCAAAGTATATCCGATTTCCGACCTATTTGCCCAGGCCACCTCACACTCCTGGAACCTCATACTTTACTAAATACTTAATCTAGCAGTCGAATTACAGTGGGAAAATAATTAAATAAATCTTGGAATTATAAACTGCTGGAACGTACTCTTCCCATTTCTTTCAGTTTTGTGAGCATCACAACTATAGTCGAGTTATGCTCCCATAACATCCTCCACAAATCTTCCGTAGTCTCGGGCAAAGGTCCCTGCGTAGCAATGTAGGCGGTCCTGAATAGAGAAAAATACATATTATTGGCTAGTTCGTGGAGAAAGCAGGGAGGTCTTCGAGACAGAACAGGAAATTTCAGTTTTGCGGAATAATATTACTGGCATAAGTGATCATAAGGCTCAAGTGATCATAAGACAGAATCAGAGGCCATCGTCATAGATTTCATGAGAATCAAATTTCAAAGAGTTTGCTGAAACATGTCCCTTAAAAATGGAGGAATTAAGCAAAATCATACCTTTGCCGATAACCGTCGATCACAGAGGCATTGATATAGTCAGACCCTTCGACCCCTCGGATGGGCTGAAGGCAGACTCTGGAGCTCTCTAGTGGAAGGATATGCACGAGGCGGTTCTTGTGTTTGTTAACGGGGAGTGTGGCCGTCAAGAATCGGGAAGAATCAGTTTTGATATTCGACAGCCGCTGTGTGAAATAAACGAATTCATATAATTTCCCATGAGAACTCGTTCATAAGTAAATTGATATTCACGATGAATTCAACAAAATACCTTGAACTCGAGTTCCATTCCAGTGATCGTGTCGCCAGGTTCAGGCTGCATCAGCTTTTGGATGTGACTGTGTAGGTTCCGGGCTGGCACTTCTGTATTTCCACAAATCACAGCCTCAAGAAGTGCATCGTGAATGAACACGTATTGATCTTCAGTCTGCAAAATGTATCACAAAAAAATGTTTGACTATCGATTGATAATACGGAATACCAGGTGAAGAATATGAACACGGCCATACAGCTGACACTTTCAAACATCCCCCAAAGATGGCTCTGGTTGGTTATTGACCCTCAAAACTGATACATGGAACAGCTGAGCTGATGCTAAACGACTACCCGTCCACAACGTATTGGCCACTGCCACCAAATGACGTTCTCTTTTCTCGTAGTTTAGAGAGTGCAGGTAACCTTTTATCTGTGCAAAATAATCCCACACATTATTCAGATGCTAACAGATTCTCCGACGCCAACCGAAGTGTAGTTGTGATATTGCCTTAATTCGAATTTTAGAGGAATATTTCTTATATAACAGTTTTAAAATAATTTAATTGAGTAGTTCATACCACTTGGCAGCAATATGCATTACAAAATGAATGAAAACCGTGATTACCTGAACCATGTAATTCCTTTGTGCCCTAAGGCAAGTCACATGACCGTAAATGTCGATGGATTTTTCATGCTTGAGCCTCTCAATCATTGAGTCGATAACGATGAAACACCCTGAAAATAACCGCGTTGTTAGTAGGTATATGATAATTTCAGCAGTGAATACAACTTCATTACAACCTGGAAGGTGGGTTCGCTCCTGCATCAACATACCTGTGCGGCCAACTCCTGCAGAGCAGTGGACCACAATGGGACCAGCCTCGCCTGGGTTGACACCTTTGACCCTCTTGAGGAACTGGAGGAAGGGAGCAGGGTGGTCTGGGACTCCATGGTCCGGCCAGGCGGTGAACTGCAGCTGCTTCACTTCTCTCCTGTCTCCCATCCCGCCCTGAAATGAAACCAACGGATAAATGTAATATACTACCGAAATTATAAGGGTGCTGAAGTTACGGCTGTGATCGTTCCACAGAACTGAATTTTGAGACTCAGTGTTGATCCCAGTGTCTGGAACCATTCCAAGTGCTCTAATATTACGTTAACTGATCCACAATGATATGAGTGCAATTCTTTCAGTGCGGCCCAAGAAAAGTTTGGGACATCGGATCAAGGACCTAACACCAATTCAGGCAGGCTAATAAAGCAGGTTTTTGGACCAGTTCTGTAGCCCGGAATGCTTGGAATTGCTACAGTTTTGGTTTGTTATTTTCAATAACGAACCTTTGGAATTGATCATGAACTTTTTTTGTAACCCCCCTCAGACTTTGATGGTTTCCATTTCAAGGTATGTAGAATTCGAAAATGGAGTTAAAAAAATTTCTGTCTGTACACCGTACCTACTTCGCACTTTCCTTAGTGACCATGAACCAAAATTAATGAAATTTATAGATCCCATTTGGTCTGCGAAGCTCGGTGTTACTGTCAGTCTTATCTAAGGGGTGAAAAATAGGGGTTGAAATTTCCCAAACGCCATAGCTCGAAAACTTTCAATAGAAGGGTATGTTCGTTTTTAGGTTTTTCAATATTGATCTCGAACTTTTTGAGACCACCCGGAGCATTGTAGTCCAGCCATTCGTTTGCATCGAAATTCGTCAACATGATTGTGAATGAGACGGTATACATCTGGCGACATCCGATGACATCCTAGAAATCACTGCTAGGGAACATCTGGTTATGATCACGCAAGGCTGTAAATAGTGGGATATTCTGAGGTATTATTTTATTTTATGGTTATTTTGGATTCTGTTGACAGGTACTTTTTTGATTTGAAAAAGCTAGGCTTCATGAATAACAAATAATTATAGAATTCTTGATTCCAACGCATATTTATGAAATGTGCTTGCCCTGCTGGCTCCATTACTCGATTTAGGGCTCGCTTGTGGAAGCACGTGGGTAGGAATTGACCACAGAAATCTACGCAGAAGGAGCATTTTTCCAGTGGCGTCACACCATTAGTATCAACATAACACAGTAAGCATATACTCTCCACATGATCACTCAACTTACCCTGTTGATATGGAAAGTTCTAATGCAGTAAGTTGCCAGCTCCTGGACGTCAGTCAAGGTTACAGTGATCATTCCGTATGTCTCTGAACCTCGAGACGGCCAGTACTGGTCGCACTTGATTCTGGCTCGCTCCTCCAGCTTCGTCATCATGACGATAGTCGACGACCGCAGTTCCCAAACCATCCTCCAGAAGTCTGAGCACGTATCGCCCAGCGGACCCTGAAAAAGAAGACAAAATGTCATGTCAAATCCACCAAGGTTGAACAAAGAGGAGCATCCACACCGGCCACTGCAGCATGGGGCATCGCTACCAGGCAGGGCAACCTGCCAACTACCGAAGGCAGCTGACCTGACTTGAATGGAATTCTGCTTACCTGGGTTGCTACGTAAGCGTTGTGTTTCCTGTAGCCATCACAGAAATTGGCGTTGATGTAGTCAGAACCAGGAATGCCATCTATAGGCGTGAGGATAACGCGAGAATGGTCATAAGCTATGACGTTGGCATAGCGGTTTTTGGGCTTGTTCACTTCCATGTTACTGTGGTCCCAAGTGAACTGCTGGCCAGGCTCTATGGACTGCAGAATCAGAGATATATCATTATGCAGCAAATGTATTATACTCCATACAATATGGAGGTTTCAAGGCACTATATGGTTAGACTGCAGGCTCGTGTGAAAGCCTGGTGTAACGGAGAACACCAGTTATTGGGCCACATTGATACAAATTCCGTGATCCTAACACCAAAGATCACTTACAGAAAAATTCGTTTATGAGCATATTTCTTCACGTCAAGAAAAGCTGTTTTTGTTCCCAGTTTCGAAGGGTTTTATAATATCTACAATGACTTCCATTTGTTATTATTAGTTTTGGTTGAACATTCAGGTTGTTTGGTTCGTAACTACTACTTTTACCTATTTGACATTCCCTGGAATGGCCTCAACTTGTTGGCTGAGGAGGTTTGTGGACCCGAAATCTCACAATTCCTAATTCTAATTGTCCTTACCACACCCTTTACCTAAAATTCCAAAAGGTAACCTTTCAAATCAATCAAGGTAAATCTTCTCAGTTGTGTTCATAAAACACGATTTCATCTATGAGTGGGTAGCTTTCCATCTAAAGGTCCCTTCTTAAGGCAAACTGAGAAACGCGGCCGAAGAGATAGTCAAGAATTACAGCAATACCTCATATTCCTGGCTGAATTTCAAATTATCGTTGGCTTTCAGTCGTTCAATGTGGTTGGCCAGTTCGGATATCGGGATGGGAGGATGTGAAATCATTGCAGGAGTCTGGAAATTGAGTCTTCTCATTTCCACGGGGTCCGAGGGGTGCGACGGCTGAGTCAGTTCACTCCCTGACATCAACGGACGGGTCACAGCCCCCTGATCGGGCGACTTACAAGGTTGCCTCCTCCTGCAGACATACACGAATTTTAATATGTTGCCACAGCTGGTGATAAGTATAAGTAGTAGTAGTATGAGCTGGTATTGTATTACAGCTGACAAATTGTAGAGATTCTCGAGAAAGCGAGAGTTATTTATCTGATCTTAATATACGAGTTCTGCACACTGAATTTATTTATACTTAGGCCAACTTTCACCAAAAATTTGACCCGGAAGAGGTTGCAAATTAACGGAGTTTACCGCTCGCCGTCTGTCATCAGAGCTCTGTGCAAGTTTAAACTCCCACAGAGGCAGCTTGAGTTTAAACGCCCGAAATCGGGCAAGTTAACGTCGCTAATCTCCGTTAGCCATGAGATCCCAATATGGCCGCCTAGCTTACAGCTGATTTTTGGTTCTGTTGTTATACGGTTGTGAAATGAATTAACGCGAGTTGGCGTTGTATTGGTATTTACTCTATACTTTGTATTACAATGATATTATAGGTACCTTACCTCGTGAATGGAGCTGTCGTAAATCAGAAATCATTTTGGCAATTTACAGTGTATTATTACAGCGGAACAATGGAAGTGGGAATCGACATCAGCTGAGCGGTGGTTGCTGTTGTTGTTTTGACGAGTTTATAGTCCCGGCGCGTCATATTGCCCAACTTTTGCTTGGACATTTTAACTAAACTTCATCAGGCAAACTCCGTTATTTCGAACTGGGTTTAACCGACATTTGGGTTGGTGAAAGACGCCAGCTGCCTTTCCAGGTTTAAACCTCGACATTAACTTTAATGAAGTTTGGCTAAACACCGTTGAATAATTTTCTGGTGAAAGTGGGCCTTAGTAGGTACATGTATTTTTTTTTTTTTAAAATATAGGTACCTAAAATATGAAATTGACAGCTTACTTCTTAAGAATGAATAGGAGAACGAGGCAAATGGATAGCATGAGGGCCGCTATTATGGGCCCTATCAGCCACAGTATACCAGCTTGTTCTGGGTTGCTCTGCACAGACACGTCCGAATTCGCTGGGTCGAAGGTCCCAGGGTTAGGCCTACGGGGAGGGTCGCCAGGAGGCACTTCCCTCATGTCGAGAGCAAGGAGTTCAGAGAAAGGCGAGGAAGTGTAGAGATGCTGGAATAAATCAAAGCACCGAGCTGTAGTGTTGTCACCCAGTCAAACTTGAGCCATTCTCACTTCAAACCATAACTGTCTACTTCAAACACACTGTAATATTGCTAACAAAACTCCTTTACCTTCTGTGGAGTGTCGACAACTGCCCTGACGAATATTCTGTACTTGACGCCCCTTTCGAGCTTTCGGTTCGTAAATCCGTCATAGACGTCGCCAGAACCCAAATGGAAAGTGTAAGGAATATTACGCTGAAGGAACTTGGCTGCTATGTACGGGGAGCGATCACCCTCAGTCCTGGGATTCTTGGAGTTTGAAGTCAGCTGTAAATTCAGTTAGATATTATTGTGAGTCGGGAAATGAACGGTTCTTGAATAAATTAAAATCCTTTATTGGTGCAGTATTAACGGATCGGTATGATATAAAAATTGCAATTCAAGCAAATAATCCATGAGAAATCAGATGCACTACTTATAACACACGTTTTCCTATAACTTCTTTTTATTTGTCATGTTTATTAGCATTCTTATATTGTGAGGTTTTAAAAGGTTTTGAGAGTGTATTGGCATACCATCTGTAGCAAAGCAATCAGGAATAGACGTTGGTCGGAATTTGCTGCTTTTGACCTCAGAATCGGATTCGGCACCATCGAAAACCTCTGCATCCCAATTTTCAGCTCAGAAATCCGCGTGACGTCATCTGGTATGCATCTCCTCCCTCATTTGGGAGGGTAATACGTACCAGACGCCTTTTCCTTCCCCTTTTTCGCCCACTTCCATTCATTTTCGACCCATCATACAGCACCATTTTTTGGAAAGCTCTTCTCCACTAGACTTACAATTTGAAGGATAAAAAATGCAAATTCATTTCCCATTACCTAGTGTGTAGAGGAAGTAGGTACATCTCATATATCTCATAAAGGTCTCACACATCTGCCCTGAATGAGTCCTTTGATAAACTGTCCCATGTGTTATCATTAGTCTTCTTTTTTTGGGCCAAGTATAAATATATAACCAGTAACACCAAGCATCCTTTATTCTCCCCTCAGGAGTAAAGTATTCTTTCATGTTTCTATTTATTTCTCTATTCTCTTTTTTTTTAACAGAGGAAAGTACCTAATTTATATTCAAGTTCCACCGTCATTTTTTATTTATTTTATAATTCGTTTAACGTGTACGTTTCCATAAGGCTTGAATTACCTTCGGTACACTGCTATTTTTGAATAAATAAATAAAAGTTTACGACTTACCACATCAGTGAGGAACTGATCGGGGTGTTTGTCCAAATTGAGTTTGTCCTCGGGAACAACAACGAGGAAGTAGTGGCTGATGGGTCCGTACTCCTCGCTCGCCTGGGGCAGAATAACCTGGATTTCCTCGCCGTTAACGACACCGTAGAAATCGGGTTTGACCATCGGCTGGGGTGCAGCCATTTGGGTAGTGACCATGATCCTCGCTGGGGGACGATACCTGGGGACGATAGAAAACATTGAAATCGATGTTTTCACTGTGGCTAACGCCATCATGTCAAATATCACAATAGAGAGTTTTTGACATCGCAAAAATGAACATCATCGGCATGAACGTGAGCCGCAACTTTTACAGTGGCGACATTCAAGTATAGTTCTTCCAGGACCTGTGTGATGTGCGTCGATGGCACACCGCACACAGGGGTCAAATGACCATTTTTCGGTAAAAACTCTGAAAACCACTATCCTTGTGGGATACTAATTTTTTAACACTGATCACGAATGAACGAAACACATTTTTAAACTTATTTTGATAGGTTTATTCCGTTAGGACCGTTCAAACAAATTTTTGTTGAACGAAAAGTTGTAGACGATTAAATTAGCGTCGGATGAGACCAACGCCAGCTCTGTATCGTATTTGTTCTAGTAATCTGAATTTTGCCTCAAAACTCGTGTAATGTATTCGAGTACCAGTGTATTGAAACACTTCACCATTATTTATCACCAAAATTTAATGAAACGGATTTTTTCAAAGCAGTAAGTCGGGAGGGGGGGGGAGGGGGGATAAGATGAAAATTCATTTTTTTTAATAGCCTAGAAATAAGATAAGATTTCACCTTTCATTTACGTGACTGCATAAACATAAAAATTGTAAAATAAACAATAATTATGATAAATAAATTAAATATGAATAAAATATTTAAATATAAATATCTCTTGATTAGATTAAGCATGAAATTATATATTACAGGTGATTCGAAATAAATATATAGGTAATGATCAAATAAACATGTAGTCAGATAAAAAATCCGAAAAAAACACAAATTTTTAACAGACAAAAACAAAGGTGGAAGCCGGAATTTGTGGAAAATACCCATTATTTTACTATTTATCACTAACTTTGAACTATGAAGGATGAAATGGAGGTTCAATCAAATTTCAACCGATAAATGGTTATCATTTAATTGATTCTACAGCTAATTTACTGTAATAAGAAACGCGTGTGTTGCTCGTTGTACTCTGCTACCTACCTACATCCTACATAGATACGTTCTGGTTCTGAACTTCAGCGTGTCGAGAAGCGGTACACACCCAACTGCCTAGAGACTTTTTGCAGCACTGAATCGGGTGATGATTGGGAAACCGTGGCCGGCAAGATAGGGTGAGCAAATTCAGATGCTAACATTGCTATCGTCTTCCTCCACTTCCAAAACGGTCTGATAAGAGGAAACCGGCTGTTAGGTTCACGTTTGAGGGGAGCACCAGCTCCCGTCATCAAATCGCCGTCAAGACGGACCGTTCAATCCCGGTTTTCAACGGATGACAGTTTCAACTCATGACGGTTCGCCTGCCGATCGGATCGTTGAGCATGCGCATTAACCCTTTCGTACCGAACGGTTTCCCAATCGTCACCCAATTCGGTGCTGCAAAAAGTCTCCAATATCTTACCTGTGGTCGGACGGAATGGCAGAAACGTTAACGTTGTAAGTAGTAAAAGGAGACAGCTCGTTGATGGTGTGCGATTTGGCTGACGGCTCCAGCAGTGCTGTTCTCCGAGGTACGATCTGCGTTTGGGTAATGCCTTGCGAATCAACGAATTCCTTCACTGCGTCGAAAGATATCTGAAATAAGAAGAAGCTAGATTACACTTGTTTAACTTGAAACGTATCTGGAGGCTGAATCTAGCGTAACCAGTGGCATAATTGAACCAGAGGGAGCAATCGGTATTATCCGCTGGATAACTCAACATAAGCTCCTTTCTACTAACCAGAAAGAGGAATTGGTGATATCCTATAGTTATCGGAATAGTTAACTTGAAAACTGATTTCAAGAATCACAGAAGGCGCAAGGGAAATATATGTAGAATTTTCTCCTTATTAGGTTCCATCCTTAAATTGATTAAAACCACCAGTGGTATGGTTTTGAAACACCAAGTTTTACTGACAGAATTCTACCTTGTAATTGATGGGGTTGAGCCTGATTGGGGGAGTCCACGACAATGTCATGGAGTGCGTGCTGACGTCGTGAGCCCTCAAGTTGAGTGGAACATCTTCTGGTTTCACTTTCACTGTCACCTAAGAAGTGCAACGAAGGACTGTTAGTTTACTAAATTCAGTAAGATTCCCCATTGTTACAGCAATTTGTCTTGTCTGTACAATATTATCATTAATCATTCACTTCACTGTGTCATATATATCTACATGTATATAATATATTATAGAGAAACTATCCAAGTTTAGTCCTAGTTTACTTGTACTTTCTTTAACACTGATGTTGCCTATTTGAAATTAAGCAAACCACTTGATTGCAGTAGGTCAAGTCCAAGTCGGGTGTGTTTAATTATTGATCTGGGAGGTTTCATTGTGTCAAACGCTTCTGAGAGGTCTAAGAATATTCCTACTTTCTTGTAGAATTATCAGACAAAGTTGGCTAGAAAGTCACTTGCCTTTTCAGAGAGCCTCCCAAGGCCGTTTTTAGTTCTTGCGGCGACCGCCACGGCGTACTGAGCGAATTTCTCCAGGTTGACCAAATCTGCTGATTCCGTGACCGGAACAGTTTTCGTCTGCCACTGATCCAAATCTTCGACTGCTGTCATCGTGTAGAAAATCTGGTAGGAGGTGATCAACGTTCTCGATGGTACAGTTTCCCACCAGACCTTGAGACGGAAGAGAAATGACTCAGTTGATTATGGAAGTGTGTAAAATGGTGAAATGCAGTTGGAGTTTCTGTGGAAACATACAACTATTGTAGTACCCATGTGGACAGTCTCCTCAGGCCTCATTTTTAGGACGTCCCTCAGTATGATTGAAATCCCATTGAAATTAACCAAGAGTGTACAGACGTATGGTATGTAACATACGAAGGGTTACAAGTTGCAGTTGTTGTTATGTTGGTGAAAAATCGCAATAAAACACATCTCAATAAAATTATATTCCACCTAAATCAGTTGATCATTCGAACCTTACAAAAAATTGAAAATTATCTCAACAAATACAATGCCTCACCTCCACACTCTGTTCGGAAGTAGCAACAGCTCGCACGCCCATAGGAGCTCTCACGATATCCCGATCTGTCGTTATGGTTATCTTCTCTGACCAAGGCCCAGAACCCGACTTTGTGTGAGCGCGAACGCGGAAAGTGAACTCCGACGACTCCTCGAGATCGTCGAAAACGGCTTTGGTGTGAGTTGTGTTCCTGTCCACCAGTGTCGACTGATCGGCTTTCTTTTGGAATTGGACGTCATACCTGAGAACATCGCACAATTCATTACATTTCCCAGATGATGTAAACTGGTGAAGCACATGTCCTATGCCAGAAAAAGAAATTCACCATGTCATATCACGATGTTATCATTGGACAAATAAATTTGGGGTTTGGTGAGGTAAGTACCTAAAGAAGGATTTCTCTTGAAGATTGTTTTCAATGGCTCTCTGCTTTGATTACATGTGTGAAACATTGATAAAAACCACAAATTTTTAATCGCACCTACATGTGGGATTCAGTTGGATACATAATTCTGAATTCCACAGGTATACAGTCCCGAAATATGTGGTTAACTTCGCTGTTTCGGTCCCTGTGCTTTGCTCTCAGCGTTCAACCTAACGTGAGCTGAAAGGTCCATCCCGAGCTGAAGGCGACTGTGGTAGAGCTCACTTGGCAGCTCCAATATAACCAGGTGAATTCTGAATTGCTTAGCTTGTGATTGCTTGCTGTCAGCAACATCTGAATCTTGCCTGTACTGGCAGATCGCCTCATTGGACTGCGTGAGGGTATCTGGCCTTCCTCGAGCCTGGTAGCAGAAACTGTACCTACTGCTTGTGGGTGACCTGTGGGTCCAACTGCCGCGAATTACGGTGGTCACAATGGGGGCATTTGATGGAGCTGCAAGACCTGGTGCCCAGAGAGGCCGATTTCGTGGCTGCCTTGATGGAATCTCAGGCAGCAAGTGTGGCCATCACATCCAGCAGCCATACGGATCCCAGCAATGCCCTTCAGTGCCGTACAATAGTGTGACTGTGCCAGAACCTTTCAGCGATTCAGTGAGTTCCTTCAAAAACTGGTGTAAAAGGTGAGGAACGAGCAGGTACTCTTGATAGACAGGGCTATTGACCAAACTAACCATTTACATTATGGATCAAAGCAGGTCATTAAGGGCGGGTTTCACCATCTGGAGTCAAAGTGCAAGAAATTTGGAGTTACGGGGAAAATGGATGTGTTTTACATGCATAATGGGCAATTTTCGTGGGCAGTTCTCGTTTTTTTTAAACCAAATTCTGTTCAATAACAGAAATTAACACTTATTGAGCATATAATGAGAAGAAAACGAGTGTGAAATTTGAATTTCTGAGTTCTCGCTAGAAATGAGGATCAGGAGAATTTGCCGAGTAGTTCAACTCAAATCCCGCTACTGCACCACTTTAACGATATACACAACCGTTATGGATGGATGGATAGAACCTCAAATTGATGAATAAATTTAAAAACCACGTCCTCAAAATCAGACCGAGGGAAGGTCATGGCAAAGGTTCTCGAAAGTTGCCACGAATGTTTGCCATTGCTAATGCTAGGTTGTTGACAGCACTGGGAACCTTCTCTTCGGAGGCTTCACTCCGCCTCCTTGGGCCAACAGCCAATCAGATGTCAATAGACCTAATACGTCACTTTTTGCCGAACTTTTACTTCTAATTACCCTAATTTAAAAAATAATGCTTAGGTATTTTTAAAAACGGGCATCACACTACCATTTTTCCAAGAGTTCGGAATATATTTTCTTCAAACAAATTTTGACAAAAATTCTCCATTTTCCATTAGGTATTCTTAGTTAACATTACTCACACCTTAACTCTAGGGGGTGAAACCCGCCCTAAGAGTACTCTGGGGGGGAAAACACTGATTTCCCCCACCTAGCCACTACTTTACGCCATTGAGCTACTTTGACCCGCCCAGCAGGTGAACCCAAAATGCTATACAGTTATAAGTCCAAGAGGTCACTTCTTGACCTCTACAGCAGCTCGTGCATCAACAGAAAACATCATTACGAGTAATACGAACGGGCTAGAAACAGGTTAATTGGGGGGAGGGGGGGGGGGGAGGTTTGTACAAGAAAATCCATTACTTGATGATTTGTCCGTTTCGCTGAGCACGACTTGGAGGGTCCCACGTGAGACTGACGACGTCCGGGGTCTGGAAATGGTGGGAGAGGTTGGTCGGAGGGCCAGTCGGAGGTCCTTCAGGCGTCAGAAGGTATTTTATGGATTCTTGGCCGAACCCAATTTGATTTTGACCAGCGACCCTGAACTCGTACTCCACACCACGCTCTGAAATTGAAGGATTCATCGTGTGAAAAAACTGATGCGGATTGTTTTGGAAAACAGTAATTTTAAACAGCAATACTTTATTCTTTTCACATTGATCTAAATCCTCAAAAGAGAAAAATACAAAATATCACTACTGCCCTGGGAATAAAAATAATTTTCAAACAGGACATGAGATATAGGTATATTAGGTTTTCAATTCTAAATAATTGCTGCTTGCACTTCCTTACGGGAAGATGATAAGTATCTACAGATGATGAAGATTCCTAAGAGCTCTCCAGGACCAACTAGAAATAAAAGAGGTACCTAACTAGACGATGTACACAGATGGCGTGTCCTTAGACTGACATAATCAGATTACTGACCTCATGAGTTGAAAGGCCACAAATCTCGCAATGGGCAATTATCATGTATCCACAAAGAACGCTTTTGTTAACTATTGATTTTGTAATCACCTTCCTACATGAAATTTAAAAAGTTGAGGAAAAAGTTGTTTTATGGATGAAGGGAAAACACGTAAAAGAAAAAGGGGATTCGATAAAGCTGCTTGCTTACGTCACACGGATATAACCCAATTCCCATCTACAGCCACAGGCCAGCCAATCATAACCCATATCGTAAAACGACACAGGCAACAGCAGTGTCACATTTCCCCGCCTCTTTTATGAAATGTCCAAGTTTGAAGTTCTCTCAAAATATGAAGGAGGTAAGTATATTTTCCTGATTTAGCCCTATTATCCTCTACCTCACATCATAAACTGTTGAGAGAAAAATGCAAACAGAATTCATGATAATTGCGCAATTTTAGCGTCTATCGTATGAATATTTTTGATGAGTTGGAAGTCGGATATTGGGGTCCAGAAAAGTGTTACCTATGCCAGAAAATGGACATTTTCTTTTGTATTTCTCACCTAGCTGATTGATTTTGTGGGATGTGACTTGAAGTGTGAGCTCCTTGAGTGGGGTGTCCCTCACGCCATAGCGAAGCCTGTAGCCAAGTAAATCACCATATGTTTGCGATGGTCGAGCCCACTCCAGTTCCACACTGACTTCAGGTTCTCGATCAAGTACCCTGAAAATTGATTGAGAGGTTCATAACATAACGAGCCGCATGTTTGATTTTGTAAGAGTAAAAGAAGGTGAGAATTCGAAAAGGGCTGCATTTCCACGGGTTCTGGTTAATTTCCTGTGGCAGGGACTGTAATATAGTATGAAAGGAAACATTTAGCGGTAGGCAGGTATTACTAGATGGTAGGTGCGTACTGGTGTAGCAGATGAAGATGCCCCCCCCCCCCCCCTCCAATATGCATCCTACGTAAGTCCTATATTGTCTTAGTCAGTCCTTTGATCCCAAGTAAGTCCTGCTGTGTCAGAGAGACGGTGGAGTCCAATTCGAAGCTGCGGATGCCACCAAATATGTCACTGAGGATTACAGTGAAAAGGAATTTTTAAAGCAATTTGATGTGATAATCCTCTTGGGGATTGGATTGGACGTTTCAGTAGCAGGGATCAGAGCTTAGCACAGTGTGTGACAGGACATTCGCGTCTATAGGATTATAAAAGTATTGCAAATCTTTACAACTTTCCCGCGACACCCAAACCTTCAGCTCTAGAAGAACAATCTCGAGTGTGTGTTCTACAGGAAAGAAGTCCTGTCGCGGTACCCCTCAAATGTAGCATTTACCACTCACACGTAACTCAACATTTCACCAATAAACATGGAGAAAGACGAGAAAAGGCCCAGATGGGTCTCCCTCCATCAACGCCCATCAACATCAACGGTAGACGAGGGACGAGGTGGAGGCACCTTTATAAGGCGCCCGACTCGCCCAGCTCTTCATTTGACCGACCTCACTCTTACCTGCGACTTCTCTCTCTCCCTCTCGCCTACCGTTCTATCTCCCTTAGCGTCTGCTGTGGTGACAACCGCGGGGTGTAAGCATCCATCTCCCTTAGCGTCTGCTGTGGTGGTAAGCACGGGATGTTTCATCCTCTAACGCTCGCTGCGGTTAGCTATCCGTAAAAGACTCCCAGGGGCACATCTTCCTCTCTCCTGCGACCTACACAAGCCTACACTACCTAGCTCTCACCACAAGTCCAAATCGTCCCACTCACTTGATGGTAACAGTTGGACGGTTAGGCACACCTCCGGGGGTTTTGATGTTGACTGGCTCGCTCCGATCACCATCGCCTTTCCTCGTCAGGGCAGCAACCTGTAATATAGGTAATTCATACTTGTAACATCCTCATATAATTTCAGTACCTGTAGTCAATTATTCATATAATTCTGCCTCCTTTTTTGAACGAATTAAATCAGAGCTATTTCGTCTGCCATGAACTGCATAATAGGACAGCATCAGGCCTTGAAAACAATTGCCAGTTATATTTTGTCCATGAACAGAGACCACCACATCGTGAGTGCCGGATTGGTCAAAGCCTGCATAATGACCAGACATCACTAAAATATCTGAACACAAAGAATTCACACTCACCTGCACATTGTAGTTCGTATCTGGCTGCAGTCCCGTGATATTCAGCTCGAGGGCGTTCCCATCCAAAACGTCAAACCTCATTGGCTCATTCAAATTGACCATGCCCTTACCCTGCGCCATGAAAATACGTTAATCAGCATCCATACACAGATAGGGCTGAACCTTGATGGTTCGGTATGGCTTTTATGGATATACTACCTATATAGAATTTGTGCGTTATCACTTCTGTTTGAACTCACCTCTTCCTTGGTTTCCTGGACGTGTATGTGGTATCCTCTGATAATCCCATTCCTGTTCTTCTCAGCTGGAGGCTTCCACGCCACGTGGATGGCCGTGGAATTGATGGTTTTTACTTTGACATCCTGAGGGTGACCCGGAACTGAAAACAACCCAACCCAGACTTTGCTGAACTAAGGTTACTTTGGGGCAGTTTAAACAACCCTAAGTGCCCTAATTCGCCTAAAAAAATAAAGTTACGATTTTCAAATTTAAATCTTCTCTTATGGAAAACTTGATGTTCGACCTTAAGTACCTCCAAACTTCATTGGTAAGTCCCCGATCATGACTTGAAACAATTCAAGTCCAAACATCGAGTATACATACAACTGCTAGGATAGAAATGGCATTACCACCATGCTCCTAATTGCACATGTTATTCAAAAGGCAATGAAAGATACCAATACATGTGGAATATTCAATAACTTAGTTTGATTCCAAAAATATTTTTACAGACGCATAATGCACAATTCAGCTTGAAGGTACCCATGTCAAAGAAACCATGCAAAATGGCCATTTCGAAAAATACTGTTTACCTACCTATCCTTAAATTCAGAAATTATCGTTTTATCGGCAATAAAAAACATAGTACTTTTGAAAAAATTCTAATCATACAGTAAAAAACATCATTTGAATACCAACGCAAGAAGTCCTCTGAAAGATCGCTGCGCAACAACACATGTAAAATAAAGAAAAATTCGCCAAAAATTCGTTCATCTCCTTGTTTTGGCCAAAAAATCAAAACGAAAAAAATCTACGATTCTCACTACTGAGTAGCTCAGGACGGACAAAAACAAGATGAAAAAATATTTAGGAGGGAGAGGGACCGTTGGAGGGGAAGTTTTCTCAGACTTTTAAGAATTTCGATGGAAAAAGTTCATGATAAATATTCAAGAAAATGAAGAGTAGGGAAATTTTCAACGCCAGACTTCTAAAACACCGTCTTAACTACTATATTAATAAAATAATATATAATAAGCAAATTCATGTACTTGTATTTAACGTAACAACATTATTTCCTTACAAGCTTTGGGAGACATTTAAACATGAAGGATCAAAACAAAGAAGACGTGAGTCCGGAAGAGGGGGAAGATAAGAGTTTGGTAAACGACAAGTGGTTGGCTGGAGTTCGCAGGTTACCAACAGCCAAGGTTGGTAAACATGTTAGTAGTGGTGGCAGCACTGACGTCACTGAGTGACTGCCTACAACAACTGGTGTTTGTAAATCCACTTTTCTCCAATTTTTTTCTACTTTAAAATACTTCAGAATCAATTTATTTAATACAGTCATGATGCTAGTAGCTATAGTACGTATCTAACCCACATGAGAACATAAATATAGGTCGGAAAACTTTTCAACAGGCGCCAGCTGAGAAAACGGATAGGATAGGTCATTGAGGGATTGAAAAATCCACACAAAAAAAATCTTCTAGGCTAATCCTAGACAAAAATTTCATCTCAAAATCAAAAAAGCTTCCAAAAATTCGGTAGGGACAGGGTGGTTTCGAAAAGGGACAAAAACGAACCAAAATGTCGGTGGGGGGGTAGACGACAAAAATTTCTCCATTTTGGGAGGTACTGAAGTACTTACGTATTTCTTCATAGCGCCGAATGCCAAAAATTCACACAAGAGGGGGGGTTCGGGAAAAACAAAAAAAGAGACAAAAATCTTAGAAAAATCTCCTTTTGTCTGGTAAAAATTTTTTTATGTTCTCAAAAAAGTGTTGAAACAGGAGGAAAATAGGACAGATGGGTTTTTCAACAATGGGGACATTCGACAAAAAATTTCCTTTTCAAAAACGGGAAAAATGTGTGCATTCCTACATTAACCTCTCGTGTGTAAGCAAAACGTAGGAAAATATGGAGAAAAATTTTCTCTCGTATAAAAAAAATCGTTACCACACTCACACCAATCCCTAGGAGAAAACGGAGCGCTTGAAACCAAGTACTATAGCAGGTTAGTATAATGTTAGTTGGTATTCAAATGTTAAAAGGAAACCACAATTAAAACATTAAAAACTCAAAGGAATATTCTCAATAGGTCATTCCATAAATGTTAGTTGATAAAAAAATAATAGATAATGAATTAAAATTGTTTCAATAGGATTAGTGATTAATTCTAGGTTATGATGCCCAGGTAGAAGTAATAAGAAGTACGGAGTATGGTAGCAGCAAGGTCGTACTAATTTGTAGATGCAATATTGGGTATCTATAGTCACTCTGTACCAAAAACCACACGAAAAAGTAGTAATTAGTGCCAAAATATGAGGAATCTAGTACCGTAATAACGTAAGTAGATAGGTAGTAGACATGAAGGAAGGCTGAAACAAAAATGCAGACCAAAAAAGCTGTTCTTACCTATGTACAGATGTTGACCCGAAATAGGTTCAGGAGTCTGTGTGGATTTTGTGTTAGTATAGATATGCAAGATAATGTGTAAAGGGTTTATGTTAGAGACTGTAGATTTACCCATTCAAGCGTCAAGATCAATGATAAAATACAGAGTTGAAATTCCTTTCAGTGTTTTATTGTCTCCTAAAACAAATTTCACAAATATTGGGTGCCTACCTGAGCCCTTGAAGTATTGGAGGTATACAAATATAACAGAGTCTTAGCAGGTCTAGGATGACGCTCAAGTCTACTGTATTATTTGCCAAGGAGAACATGAATCAAAAGGGAGTATGTAGCCGTAACTATAACTATAGGTCGTATCGACGTGACGTCGTGATCAGCCAACAAGAGGTTAGTAACACCTGAAAACGGGACACCCGCCATCAAGTTCCATGTCAGCTTTATTGTTCAGCCTTGGCTGAATGAGTTTCTGTTAGGAAAGGAACGAATTTCGCTCAGATCTTTCTGTTTTGGCGAAGTGCAAACACCTGCCTTCGGAAATCATTTGAGAGATAACACGAAAACCTTCAGAAAAAAATCGAGCACAGCAGAGGACTCTCATCCCCTTAGAACCCCCGAACCTTGACAATTATAAATATCACAGTAAATACCCATAGTCAAAATATAAATATGTCGTCGTCCATACATCCGTCTTATTGCAATAAGACGATTCTCAAATCCGTCTTACTGCAATAAGAAGGTTCTCAAATCGCCAGCCGCTTTGCAAAAAGACGCCGCTATTTGCAATAAGACGGATTTCTCAAATAGACGACGAGAAAATACACATGAAACAAGGTAGTGGGCAGTGGATACTATTTTACAACTGAGGATTCTCTAGATAATACTGTAGATTCAGTAACTTCCTAGGCATTCTCAATTCTATTGTTTTCCTAGGAGTTCTAACTCAAAAAAACAAAAAACAAATGCCATATAAGGATTTCTCTGACCTTACGAGTAGGCATTCAAGTTTCTACTAACCTTTTCAAAAGGCCTTGATGTGGCGATATTCTCTTCCTGGTGGCCTTCTTTATAAGCCTTGATGTCAAACAATCACGCGCTTTAAGGACTTTTTAGTTGCTTCAGTGTGAAGAAATCGAACCTGAGCATTAGTTAATTCCCTAGGTAAACCTTCTCTCATCACATTTGAGATGTTCATTACATTAGCCCCTGGCTTGTGCACATAAGGGCCGACCTCTTCACAAATACGTATTTTCAATACATAGCACAGTAGGTCGGTACCAATAGCGTTTTAATATTATTAGGAAACGGTTCTGTCCTGTGTTCACGATAAATGAAGTGACTACTGCAATATAATTTCAGTTCAAAGAGAAGAACAAAACAGTTTTAAAGCTCCCAAACGCACAATCGGACAAGTGAATTAGACGCTGGTGAAAACATACGAACACAGTCATCAGTGTTGCTAGGATCACAAGCTGAACAAAGTTATTAGTGTTCTGGGTTTAAGTCAATTGACGCGCTCCGAACAGAAATATTATAAATAATATTAATCTAGGACTAGGTAGCTGAAATACCTACGTTGATTTCACAGTGACTGTAGGCTAGAATTAAGTTGGGTACGTGGAACAACGTGGGATGCTATACTTAGTTACCACACCCAATTGTTAGGCAGTGCTAGCGTCGCCCACCTGAGTCGATACGACCTATAGTGAGAGAAAACTGGGTGAACTCATCACCTACCTTTGCAGTACAGGAAAATCAAACCAAAAAAGGAGGGGGGGGGGGGGGGGGGGGGGGTTGCATCAGATGAGGTAGTTCTATTTTTTCAGTAAGTTGTTATGATGAAATGGTAATGGCAAATCCAATTTTTCCAACTCGAAAGCTTTCCAGAACATTTTCAAATACTTAGAAAACCTGTAAAGTTTCAGACTTTTTTCCCCTCAGTTATTTGGCTTATAACATACATGAAGGGTGCATCGTACAGATTTTACTCCCAGCAAAATTAAATAGCATTAAATTCTGCGTCGAATAACCTCCTTAACGATTAAATTTGGTTCAGCCGTTTTGTCAAAATCAGTAGATAGGCAAATTTTTCCATACTTGACGTACTCGAGTCTCTACCCAGTTTTTGTATCTGTCTAGGGAATGATGAATTTTCACGATGATTTTATGGGATGAGCATCTTCTATGATTACTTAATTATGATGTAAGTATCTAATCAAAAAGTTTCTGATATCTATAATAGGTGCACTTTCTGTTCTGTAAAACCCGTAGTGATGATATTTGATGAAAACTTCACAGAGAGCGAAAAATGTAGGTAATTTATCATAGAGCACAAAGGTTCAAACAAAATTTTAGCCCGTGGCTCAGAGGCTCACCCATGTACGAGTATCTTCCCACCAGCAGTGTTACCAACTTGAACAGAAAAGATCAATCCCCTGTATCATGTGCACCAACATAACATGGCCTACAAGGGTGGCCTACAGCAACACGACCTCATGAACCAATCACTATCACTTTTGGAACAGACGTCAAAATTCAATCATATTAGGCCCATACCTAAGTAAACTATTTCAAGACAACTACATTCATGGAATGTCCCACCTACAGACCAATGCGAGAAAAATAATTCAGTATAATCGCTAGGATACGGAATTAAATGTAAATTCCAAAGATTTAACATCGTAAGAACGATGAAGCTATTGAATAATTTTCTTCTTCAAAAATTATTTTCATTAAACTTGTTACGATTAACTAGGCATCTTTCTTATAATATTAATAGAAACAAAAAACAGAAAAAAGGTGCAATTTGGGCAAAAATTGATTGTGCAAAGATATTCACATTCAGTGCACTCAAAAACGTGATTTCGGTGTTACATGCACTACTAAGTGCGCTTTGGTGAAGTTTTGACACGATAACCATAAAAATTCAACATAACAATAATAATAAAAAGGTGCACTTTGAACAAAAAACAAATAGTGAGTGAATACAGAACGAAATTGAATTTTTACTTGAAAGTGCCTAAAAAGGAAAAAGTGGTTAGAGGATGGAATTACGGGAAAAGGATCGTTCATGGTTGTTTTTTTCCTTGATCAAAAAGTGCGAGTGAGTGACAACTGGAAAAAATTGTTTTTTTCTATTATTCAAAAAGTCAAAAAACAAATATTTTTAATAGAAATGAAAAAGTGAAAAAATGCGATGTTTATCAAAACTTTTTTAATAAACACCAAGCGTCAAAAAAGTAACATCCAAAAAGAGGACCTCAGATCCGAGAGGGGCTAGAGGAAAAAATCACAGAAAAATTCGGGTCTGCTTGTAAAAGTTAAAAAAAACCATCATTAGAAAATGTGATGACCTTTAAAATTGAGTCCGTCTAGGGACACGACCCTTCAAAAAAATGTCGGTCAACGCCGAAGGGGGGGAAAAAGTCGAAAAGACAATGACAAAAAGTTAGTCTCCACTCAAAACACAAAACATTCACACGCCACAAAACATCCTGTTCAGTTTCATGAAGGGTGTAGTATTTCCCGAAAAATAGGTGTAGAACAAAAATGAAGTCTCGGAGTTTCAAAGAAAAAGTATTTTCTTCAAAAAAGAAAAAAAAGCAGGTACACACTTTGCAAAAACCAAAATTACCTACGTCATACCATAGGTGATTGAGAACGTAAAGAGACCATGAAAAGTATTATTTTAGCCTCGTGTTAGGCAAACGAAGAAAAAATTCACCTTCAATTAAAAAAAAAGAAGCTTGCCGCACAAAAACAAAAATTGGCACAAATTTATCATTTTTTGTTCTGTCCCAAAATTCTAGTTAGGTGTACATCGAGATAAAATTCCGAAGTCGACAAAATATTCCTAATTGAATTATTACGCAAAAAACCGACGATTCGAGAAACGCCAGACCTCTCATTGTTTGATAAGAACCAGTAGTCTGCATCGGGAACATGTGTTGAAAACCCCCCAAAAAAATTTGGGTAGTACAATAATTTTGACACCTTGACTGCATATACAAAATTTTGAATTTCCATAAAGTTGGAATTGAATTTTTGAGAGAGAGAGAGAAAAAAAATTGTTGGAATGTTGTCATTAAGTAGATATAGTTTCATTTCAAAATCTGTTTGTTGTTTACAGTACCCTATAAAAATGACTAACACAAAGAAGAAATTAAAGAAGAAGAAGGTATCTGAGCGTTGCTGTGTCTGAAACCTCTGAAACGTAGCAGCCAAAACGTTAATGTCGTTCTCCCTCTTTCTCATTAGATACTTCGGCATTTCACTTAGTTAACCATATTGTTTTTAAGAATGGACGAGCCAGCTAATAATTCTTTTCAATATTTTATATTTCTACCGAGAAGCTCACGAGTTATTCATTCATCTATAGAAACTCCCGAGTAATGTCAATCGAACCTTCCCTCTATAATCGGATGCCTACTTGAATGAATAATTTACGAATCAATAAAATATCCTTGTAATACCTATACATATAGGAACTATGTCGGTACATACCAAATTAGTGCTACTGGCCATACCGAAACAACTGGAGGCTTGGCGAAAAAAAATACAAGAAAAGATGTGCAAAAAGTCACTTCACCCGTCAAAAATTCATCAAAATTCAAACCCCCTGCCAAAAACCACTCCAACATTATTTTGGAGCAAAAAAAATGCAAAATCGGTAACGATTTTTCGGATTATAAAGGCACAAAAAAGGAAGAGTGATTGTAAAGAATGGCACGAAATTAAATTTAACATTTCTTCAATGAACTCACGGTTTGCAAATGATATTAGACATTACTGAATACAGTACTTAATTTTTTGAAACTGTTTTAAGTGCCAGCAATTTTTGCACACAATGTTTCTGAAATGGTTAAATTAAAAATCAATAACAGAATAAGTATTGTTACAAGAGTCATAGTTGTATGATATAAATATATGGTTATTTTTAAATGTAAAATTCATTTTATATCACAAAATAATTGAATGGTGTGGAGTAGTCCACCACCGAAATATGTCTACGACCTCGATTCTGTTTGGAAAGAAGGCTTTGTTCGTAGTCTATTTGTGTTATTTTTTGTAACGTTTCCCAGTACATTCAATGCGGCGTACAATATACGACGGAAACTGTTTGGACAAAAGCCACACGTAGGCGGAAGGAAAATATTTACAGCAACAGGTAGAACAATATCCAACACCCAGCGAAACGAATGTATTGAGAAATTGAGAAACGTACTTGCGTGTGGGTAGTTTATGTTGTAGAGGAAAATAACAAGTAGTGTATGTATACCAATAGGGATATTACCTATAATATAAGGGTATAAATGGGGGTATTATCTATAATATGATACACCTATAATATCATATTATGATAGGGGCGATAGTTTTCCGATGATGAGCCTCGATGAGCTGACGTATAGCTAGCATTTACTTTGCCGACCAATTTGAATAGTTAGTAAGGTGGAAATTTATATAGGTAACACATTATATTTGTGTTAATTCTTGTTTGTTAAAACAGCGAGTTTTTCATAGTTTTTTTTAATACTGTGATAACTTTTGATGGATAAAAGACTTTAGTTGCCACGGCGGTTGACAGGTGGCAGCACGGGTCAGTGGTGTATGACGTCATTCAAGATGTCGATTGACCTTCTAATTATATGAACATTCTTTTCTACGCGGCCTTCCAAGTTCTAGGGCTCCCTTAAAACCTTCTACTTGATGGGTAAAATATCGATAGTTTTTCATAGTTTTGTTAATACTGTGATAATTTTTGATGGGTAAAACACTTAAGTTGTCGCTATCTATCTAAACAGGTGGCCGCACGGGTCAGTGGTGTATGACTTCATTCAAGATGGCGACTGAACTCCACTACTGAACCATATATGAAAATTCTTTTCTACGCAGCCTTCCAAGTTCTAGGGCTTCCTTAAAACCTTCTACTTGAAAATGGAAATGCAGAAGATAAAAAAATAAAAACTCTTGCACTGTTCTGAGGCACAATAGGTAGGTACCTCTCTTCGGGGAATCCAACACTCCCAGGGTACTTACCCTTCTTCGAATGAGCACAAAGGATTTAAAAAAAGAAGGAAGAAAAACCTAGTTAAAATATATCTGGTATTATAATTATTATTTAAAAAATTAGTTAGGTACTGTTTGTTTTTGATCATTGAAACCGGTGTAAGTCTTTTTCGTGTATTAGCGGGAAAAAACAACCTTTCATTAACTCCGTTTTTATTTGTTGAAATGTGTTTCCACGATTTCATCGCAGAGATAATAGTTCATACACGGAATTCCACAGAGGCAAACATCGGAAAACTGACATTGTTTCTCTATTCAGTTGCATACAGAAATCAAAATTTGTGAATAATCACAGTTGCTCAACTGTCCAGAGTTAACTGCCAACCAGTTTTAGTAGTTTTAATAGTTGAATAGAATAGAAAAATGTAGCTATTTCTGAACACTGACGTACCTTTTAATTTCACAATTTTACCTACCTCAAGTGCGGTTTTTGACTCACAATTTTGGATGCGTTCTAGGCACATTTTCTTTTCTGTTCAAAGAAGTTTATGACATTTAGGTAACAATGAATATAGGAAAATTTCTAATTAGGACATCAATTTAGGTAGTACCTCTCGAGTATCTATTTTAATCAATGCAATAATTAATTTCAGATAAATATTACACCTACGCTGATTGTAGAGACGTAAAGATGTTTTTAAAAAGCGTAATGATAATACCAAATCAAGCCTTGGAAGATCGAAATAGGGTGAGTCGGCGCAAGTACGTTTTGGGGGTAAGTGCGTAATGGAGCTATAGCAGCCTGAATATTGGACTTAGAGAGCTGCCACCTGTTGAGGACTTTGCAAAATAACCTTCTTTCGCATGCTAGTCGATAGAGTGCGCTACGATCATGTATAACCTGTCGGGAACGTTATAACCTGCCACATGTCAGATCTCCTCATGGAGCCAAGTTTGATACAACAAGGATCATCTGAAAACATCAGTTCCCCCAAAAGATTTTGGCGAATTTTTTGTGATGAGTACAAACCCTGACTGATATTCTTCAAATGGAAATAATGAGGATTCCGATAAGTTCTAAACTTCAGGATTTAAGCCCAGGTCTGCACTTCCCCCTGCTTTTATGCATGCTTGGGGCAAGTGCGGATGCAACAGGTGGGGCTTGTGCAGACTACTCTGCCTTCAGTCAAATGACTACTAGTCAGTCAAATCAAGTTTTTTCCACATTTTGAAAATATTTTTACAATAAAAATGACTACCACGTTGACTTTTTTTCTCTTTTTCTAGCCCTCAAGGTTTTGGGGGTTGAAAAGCTTATAAATCGGAAAATTCTGGACCAAATTTAAATTTTTAAAAAGCTACAGTTTCTGCAGAACCAGGAGCTTCACGCAATTGCTCCTAAACGACCATTTCATCCACTACGTCAAGATGGGAGGCGAGGTACGCACTTGCCCCATTCCATCGGGGCAAGTGCGTAACTGAGACTTCGAAAAGTTTCATGTTTCTGAGAAATCGGGTTTCACGTTTTAGTGATTTTTTAATATACACTGTGAGAGAGGAAGGTTATAGTCAACGATTGCAAAAATCGGTACATTTTTATCATCAAGTGGTGAATTTCTAGAGCCACCCAAAGTCAAACTTTAAATTTTTTGGTGCGCACTTGCCCCGGCTCACCCTATATCACACAGTGTTGATCACAGTAGATAGTACCTACACAGTTGCAAACATTTACAAAGACCAAGACCACAAATGTTATCCTTCTTTTGATGTGTTTGGAGGAGTGGAAATGTAGGTGATGTGTTCTCAGGAGCAAAGGTACCTAATAATGTAAGTCCTGCCAGATACTGACAAATTCTGTACAAATAATTTGTACTCAGTTTAGGTGCGTACATACTTCACTTGGGTCAACAGTGGGGATAATCATGATAATTGGACCAACCAAGTAAAGTCCAACACTTCTAAAATGATTCAGTATTAGAAAACGGATACTGAGAACAGTGGCTAATTACAAAACAAACTTTAGTTTTGAAACTAAAAACGGAGCAAATCCCTGCACAGCGGTTCATTACTTTGTAAAGAATACCCTTCTGTTACAGATCACAGCTCCGTGTATAGATATATAATATAATATGTACTACTCTATGCATAGGTTAGTATCTAACCCCGTGCTCGTTACTAGGTACCTACCTAAATCACGAGCTAAATGTTGCTAAAATAATACTGTCGATGACTAACAGTAACTAAAACGGCAAAAACAAACGCAAATAATGAATTTCTGAAGGAAAATTGTTGATGTGGAGTGAAATAGATGCCCCTTCTGCGTAGATCACTGTTTTATGTGGTCAATACCCTATAATGAACCGCTGTGTAATAATTTCCCCATCAATAATACTTCAACGGTTGTTCAAGTTGCAAAAGTACCTATCAACAAAATCCTGCCCCTTCTTTGCAGATGAACCGTTGTGTAATAATTTACCGTTATGTAACAATTTACCGTTGTGTAATAATTTGCCGTTGTGTAATAATTTACCATTGTGTAATAATTTACCCATCAATAATACTTCAACGTTTGTTCATGTTTCACAAGTACCTAACAACAAAATCCAATAGTCCATCACTTATCAAATGAATAATATCGCAGAACAACCAACTCGACTTCATACAGCCATCCTTGATTACAATCAGGTGCTCCCTAGTGATGATATCCGGGCCGGATTAATACCGTTTGATTCACGATCGTGTTGACGAAGCTTTTTGGTGCACACGAACGGCTGGACGTACAATGCTCCGGGTGGTCTCAAAAAATTGTTCAGCTCAAGACAAATTTAATAACGTAAAAAGAAACCATTCCCCTTCTATCAAAAGTTTTCGAGATACGGCGTTCTTAAAATTGCAACCCCTATTTTGAACCCCCTAAAGAGATGACTGACAGTAATGCCGAGCTTCGAGGACCAACTAGACCCCGAACGGAACCTATAACCCGAATTTCATCAATTTTGTTTCATGGTAACTAAGAAAAGTGGCCAGTACGGCGTACTGCGGACAGACAGAAATTTTTTATTGCATTTTCGGATTCTACGTACCTTGAAACTTAAACCATCATATTTTGAGGGGGGGAGGGGGGGGGGGGGGTTAGAATTTTTTTTTGCTCGATTCCAATGGTTCGTTATTGAAAATAACAAAACAAAACTGTACGGATGGTTTGGTGATTTGATCTTTGAGTGCAGTTTCTGGGTTCATGTCCTACAGTTACGAATTGATTCCAATAACCTGTTGATTTGATCAACTTGTCTAACAACACCTGTTGATGTAATTACTGACTTGTAACGATTCTGTTCTTCAAGATTTTCTTTTCAGCTGAATTGAAAATGCTCGAAACTCGGAAACTACACTTTTGAGAACGTCCAGAGTAGCTCTGTATTTGTGAGGCAGCGGTCTGAACACTGGACCCGAACGTTTTGACCCAGAACTCAAGAGGGCAGTGGGTTCAGACGGCAGTGGGTTGTCATTTGAGGTTAAAGTGGGTGAGACAGCGGCCTGAACACTGGACCCGAACGTTTTGACCCAGAACTCAAGAGGGCAGTGGGTTCAGACGGCAGTGGGTTCTCATTTGAGGTTAAAGTGGGTGAGACAGCGGCCTGAACACTGGACCCGAACGTTTTGACCCAGAACTCAAGAGGGCAGTGTGTTCAGACGGCAGTGGGTTGTCATTTGAGGTTAAAGTGGGTGAGACAGCGGTCTGAACACTGGACCCGAACGTTTTGACCCAGAACTCAGAGGGCAGTGGGTTCAGACGGCAGTGGGTTCTCATTTGAGGTTAAAGTGGGTGAGACAGGGGTCTGAAGAGACTAGTGGTCTCTTCAGAATAGGTTTTACTAGGCAGGTATTATTTTAAAAATGAATCCTAAACCTAGGATCACGTTTGGGTTCTTGTGTATTGTTGGGGAAGTACGTTTCTCAATATTCGATTCACCATCAATTCATTTTTCGATTGTGAAAGTGTTAATGAGTGTTTATAATTTGTAGGTATCCGTACCGTCCTCATGAGTGCGGACAACGATGGGGTAGGAGGGGGGCCCGTCCCCGACCGAAGTGCCGGCGAGGACCCAGATCCTGTACTCTGTCCACCTTTTGAGCTCGTCCAGGGTGAAGGACGTGTCATTTAAACGGGTGATGGTCGCATCCGAATCGCTCCTCCCGGCCTCGACGACTTGCAGTTTGTAGTAGACGATCCTCCCGTTCGACCTTTCGGCCGGTGGGGGCTCCCAGGAGACCCGGACGGACGTCGGGGAGATGGCTTCGCCTGTCACGTTCTGTGGCGGAGCTCCGGGAACTGCTTGGCATCAGGACATACTTACATCTCCTCGTACTCCGGCAGAAGTACCACACTCCCCAGGAGCACCGTACTCCGCAGGAGTACCCACCCCCGCCCTCCTTCAGGATGGATTTTGAGTACGGGAAGGGGGATGGGAGGGCAATTTTGATACTTTTTGTATTTTCTTTCACACAAAAGAGAAAAAAATCTCAATCCAATCACCTCACCTTTCACACAGCAAACCTTTGGTTGATGACACATACTTCTGATCACACATAAACACCGATTCAGTCCATTAAGCGCTTTCAAAGTCATGTATTTCAAAAAGTACTTGGTTCACACATGTCAGTTGTGCACTCATATTTTTCTAGACTTTTAGTCATTAAAAAATTCGATCCCCGTCTTTGTGGGAATTAGTTCCACCCAAACTGCTGTACTCCCAATCTGTACACCCAATCTACTGTACTAATAGCGAGTTTTCGCAAAGGTTTTGCTTCTAGCCCGTTGACGGGCTAAGGCCTACGTACGGAGGAAAGTCCGAACTGCGCATGCGCACGTTTGGTGGGAACGACCTAACTTAGCTCGTCAACGTTGGATGCCAACAGTCTACGTAAACGACCTAGCAATAGGTCCTATGGGCCGTTTCCCGTACTAACCTGCCACCAAGGAAACCTCATCGCATGGATTGCCTTCTTCCATGGCATTTGTGATTATTTGTTTATGTTGTGTACGTGTACCTGATAGCGTGCGTCTTTTTTTCTCTCGATTTTGGTTTTTCTGCTGTATAAAAACCCTACATTTCTATTTTTTGTTTGAAAACAGTATTAGGAAATATTTCTGTGATACTTGAAGACTGGAAAATCTCAATAAATTGTACCTGGCTAATTTCTCTATGTCTATGGACAACCTTACAGTTTTTTGGCTAATAATGTCTACCTATTACCCAATAATTTTTGCCAAATAAATTTAATTAGCCAAACCTTTAGTTTTTTGGCTAATTTGTCTCGTGTCTAAGGACAGCCCTACATTATTTTCCAGTTGAAAATAATAATAGGAAATGTTTCTGTGATCCTTTAAGACTGGAAAATCTGAATTAATTGTACCTGGCTAGCCTATGAACAACCGTATAATTGTACTAGCGAAGATGAAAACTAAAAACGGCTTTTTAAACTGAAATCTTCAAGTGATGAGAATATGATGAGAACAGTTCAACGTCGAATCAGCTTAGATCGTTCAACGACCTAACTTTCACGACCTTAGATCGTTTCACGATCTAAGAGGTTAGCATCCGGGTTTTTTCCCCTTAGATCGTTAGCCCGGAGATCCTTAGTCAGTCAACGACCTAGTGGCCAAACTTTTGCGAAAACTCTCTAATATGTTTCATAAGTATCGGATAGTAATGGCTGTCTCATCAAGCACAGACAAATTTGATTTGCTTGGAACATCCTGAGCCAATACTAGTGTACCAACAAATTTGATTATTTATAATGTTGGTAATACTGAGCAGGTGTCAGTTTGAACCAGTTGAGATTTTCCATAGTTCCGTCACTTTGTGTGAGGCTGATAGAATCCTTTGGGTGGCTTGAACACGAAACAGCATTCATTTGCGTCAAAACCCAACAGAGTTTGGGTGGAAGTAGAGACAAAAGCTCCCTATAAATAGGGAACAGGTGTCCATTACAGGGACGTCTACCTCACTTAGCGTTCAGTTAAGGGTCGGAAAGCGGTCCTCTGACCCACATAGCCATTGCAGATCGCATACCTACCCAACCTAAGCAGATATTCATGAAGCCTAAGTGCCCCCCGGCCGCCCTCGGTTCCTTGTGTACCCACTCTGGGAACCCCGAGCTCCTGGTTCCACCGTATACATATTGTATCGGCATCCTTCATCAATGCACCCTGAAATGGGTTTGGTCAAACCGACGAAGTCTAAGCCACCACCAGGATTGTTCCACCTATCAAACCCTAATTCTGGGAAACATGCGGGGTGCACAATGGGGCGGCTGATCGCGAAGGCAATCAGGCTCTTCATTGGGCCGATTACTGCGCTCCCTTAATGATATCTGCGATATTGGTTTGCCCGTCTAATCAAACGGGCATTGTCTTATATATGCGAAGAACACACATGTTGCTGTAGCCCCTACCAGTCATCATCCCCGCTACGGATGTGAGAAACGATGACGCTGATATGACCCCATTGAAACCATTATTGTACTGCACCAGTTGCATTGACTTTATTGCATTAATACATTATCAGATGTAATATCACCAATCTGATCGGTCGATTCTTTGTGAATATATGCTGCGAAAAGATTAAGAACGAGCATTGCTTTGGGGCTGTATTCTGTGGCTTCCTTGGGCTGGAGACACGAAGATGTGATTAATTTTGTCATGAGGGGCTGTGGCTTCCGAGTTGGCTAGAAGCATTATTCCGTTCCTGACTGAACTGCTCTTGAAGAACTAACTTCGCCAACTGAACTACTCCTCCACTTAGTTCACTTCAATGAACGGTCGTTCAAAAAAAAAAAGAAAGAATCAAGGAACCGGTGGCTAGAGATGGATGTAGGAAGGGGGAACTAAAGAACTGCCATTCTGTGCATTATGAACTAAGAACTGAAGAACTTGTAACTCACTCACTCACTCACAAGGTGACTGATCAAGTTCTTTAGTTATTGTAGTTCATAGGAACATTGGATACTAGGTACATGAAGAGTTGATAGTATCTACTGAACGACAGTTCCTTTAGTTTCAGATGGGTATATTACTACTTGAGGAGTTTATAGCATTCACAGAACGATAGTTCCTTTAGTTCATTAGTAGTCGTTCAGATGGGGTGAATACTTCATAAGGAGTTTATAGTACCTATCACGGAACGACATTTCAAAGGAATAAGGAACTATTTGGAGTCGTTCAGCCGTTCCTTCGCTCGGGCGTTCCTGTATCCATACCAGAAGCCAGTCTGATAGTTCAGACCTACTGATATCTAGTATAGATCTACTATAGATATCTAGAAATGGTTCAGTGTTTGTGTCGTGTGACTGAAAACGAAAATCCCTCAAATGAACCCACCACTACCCACCACCCACCACTACTTCATAAAAACCCTGCTTATGATACGTTTGCACCGACACAATATTTGATGTTCCATTTGCTCACCTGACCAGTGATAAGCTATACATCTCTGATTGTAGGTATCATGTGAAGCCTAATAGGGACTAGAGTTCAAGTCACAGTTAGGACTCGATAATAACAGCCCCCCCCCCCCCCACGGGGTAGGTATGGTAGGTATACCCAATAAGGTTAACTCCAGGTTTAGTATATTTAAACGTATAATAGTATTTCCAAGTCGAACTGGACATCTTCCAAACCAAATTGGACACTAAGAGTGTTTTGCTCAATTACATACGTTTTTAAAATTTAATCAATATAAGAATAACTGCGTAGAAAGAACAATAGAACAGATACCCATTGGGTAGATGATATATTATTCACAGAAAATACAGAAAATTTATACAAGATTGCTACATTATATAATTTTGCAAAAGACTGCCATGGTTTGGAAAATGTTAAAATTGGTTTGGAAAATTTCCAGTTTGACTTGGAAATGCTATGGGTAATATTATACAAAGAAAATATGGCACACCGAATGGCGATTTGGTAGAGGCTTCCAGATGTCAGTAGTACCAAGCTTTGTGGAAGGGTCATCTATAAATAAATATAGGATAAATCTATATAAATAAATACCTACTGATACATTCATTCAAACTTGTTAAATTGGTTCATAATTACCTCAACCGAATTGTAAGGTAGGGTCGACAGATTATTTGTGTCACAGTGGGAAGTGAAACAATATTTCATATACCACATTTCATTTCCACAACACGTAGGGGACCTGCCACACTAAGTCCCCACACTTCGCGAACCAACAGACAGGTATATGTACGTACGACATGAAAACCAAACCTTCGTCAAACCAAAAATCACTTTTTGAAATACATAACCTGAAAGTTCTGAAAGAAACCATTCGTACAAATTTAATCAAAATAAAAAATTCTAATGGAGAACTCAAAAAAATAAAGGAAACGTGAGTGAGGAAATGAGAGTGAGAAAAACATAATCAGATACAAAAAGTAACAAAATTAGGGATGTAATGAGAAAAAAATAAATTAATATAACGTGCAATGAAAACATGATGTGCGAAGGTCTTCTACGAAGACCCATGTCATCAAAAATTTGTTGTTTGAGTGTAAATTTATAATAATGTAGCTGGTTACGGAAAAATTGATAAACAATTGCTGACTGTAGGTATAGGTATTTGATTTTTACCCTTTATCAATGTAAATTTTTTTAAAATCATTCGTTATTAATTGTTTCCATTTTATATTTCACTTTGATTTCTTTAGTAGTACTGGTTTCTATTATATTGCTTATCTTTATCGTTGGCCAATGTTATGTTCCAAATACGTGTTCATAGAATGCGATTTTGTTCAAGGCACCTTTCCTCTAGAAAGATGAGTCATGAAGTAGACTAAACGGTTAAAAATACCGGCTCCTAATCCAAAATTGTGACTGTGTTGGAGTGTAAATTTAAAAAAACGCTTAACATTGTAGATAAATACGCTATTACATGGGTTATCGTCGAAGACCAAGTAAAATGAAACAAACTAAAATTAAAATAATTAAGACTTTCAAAAACACCACTTCAAAAACATCTCACACCGGCCACACATTACCGTTTTGTCGACTGAGATCCTTGAGAGAACACTTTATGATTAATCATGTAACCATTAATCAAAATCAAGACACCACTGATTATACAGCCTACCAAAACTACTAATCAACTTCGAAAAAAAAAAGATCAGATCATAACGCTTTGTCTTAAGAAAGCAATTTTCTCAATTGAAATCCAATTTATTCAAAATTTTGAGATACTAATCCCAAAACGAAACGGGAGGATTCAGGATTTTTTTTCCATACGTAATTCCGTCATTTTTTAAATTCTGCAATTTCGGATCCAAAGTTCAAGAGTTTGTTTCTAGACTGTGGAAGAATAAGAGGGGGTGTGTGGGCTTGTGCAATAAACAAATTCACAATTGATTGATAAAATCCAAAAAAGTGATTGGTGGTGCTGACTAAAACTTCGTAAAAACATAAAAAACAAAAGTGTTATTTACAGATATTTGAGTGAAAAAAGAAAAGTCAACTCTTGGCTCGCTCAATAGTTTCTCAAGTAATAATGAATTTTCATTCATTTCGTATTTATGAGTATACTGTACGAGTATTATTGGACCAGAAGATAATAAGCACTGACCGTAAAAATTTGCTTCATATATATAAAATAGGTGAAGTTAGGCTATTCTACAGTTTTAGATGGAGAATCAATATCAAAACCGCCAAAAACGCAACCCACACGTACCTACCCAAAGAAAAACTTCACAAAAAAACCATCTTTTGTTCAAAATAATTCACCACACTTACTTACCTGGGTATATCCAATTTTGCAGCATGGGCTACCAATACAAAACCACACAAAAAAAAACAAAAATATTTATAGTACTCGTAGCACACACCTGTTTTGGACAAATTCACACTCGGCATTCGCAAAATTTTGCCTACTCCTTGTTCCAATGCCCGTGAGCCAGTTGGTACCGTTAATTTGTTGTTATACTATTTTGTTTGTGGATTGTGAAAATTAACAAAAATGGCTGAGCTATGATGGCTGGATGTAAATTTTGAAAGTTGACTAACTCTGCTATCTTAGGTAAAGCGGTCTTGGTATCAGGATTCGTGTATAGCTACGAAATGCGGCTAAATTTGAATTTAACAACAAAATCATTCATCTATTACTGATCAGCCAAGATGTTGAACCGGCTGGTAATTTGCTGAATATTAGCCCAATCCGATGATTTTTGGAGACAAGAGCGTTATAAAAAGCAAGAAAGAACTTCGAAGTAATTCATAGCCACTTTTGGTTTCGAATAAATTGTCTTGAAATCTTGAAAAAATTGAATTTTGTCTCAAATTCAAAATCATAAATTTGTTCAAAAGACGCCAGAAAATGAAGTAAATGTAGGAAAAAAGGCCGAGCTGAGACATTAAAATAGTATGCTTATTAAAAATGATAGGTACCAACATTGATTGACAATCGTTGATGCTACGCCTGACCTACCTAAGACAACCGTAATGCAGTATTGATGGAGCAATACAAACTGATTCCTGTACACAGCCATCATCGCCAAGCTGTTTATATACCTCATTGTAGCGCCATTTTACGAAATTAACATAGAATTCAAAACAATCAATAGAAACCTCGTTAAAATCTTGATTTTATGATTTTAAGGTATTTGAGTGACTGAAACAAATAGAGACGGTCAGAATTTCCTATTTTCTTCGTGAGAATCAAATTAGGAAGGATTTAGGGATTTCTGAACACATCATACCTGGAATTTGGGCTATTACAATAATAATCTAACCTACGTATCTACTGGCTGTACAAATGGCAACCGAAACTGGCGAAGTTGAAGTACCACATTTATTTTGAAAAATGAAAATTTTTAATGCGTTTTTGTAATGGGCAATTGTCTGTCAAAAACTGGAAAGATTTTTAGAATTTAGAATAAGATTGTTTAGATTTTAGAATTTCTGTCTTCCTCAGGAATTCTGACAGTGTGATGTTGGGAACCCTGGCTTAGGTACCTTGTAGGTGAGATGTGTTTGAACACATAATAAGCAACCTAACTAAAAACTGAGAAGCACTACAGGCTGGTGTGGCCCCTGGCTTTTTCTAACTCCTACTCTCCACCTTTCCCGGTCATTGGCTTGCGTCCTCCTCAATCCAATGGTTTGCAAACGCCGCGACACCTCGTCCAGTCCATCGAGATAAGAGTAGTATAGAGGGAGCACAAAAGGCAAAGGGGGCGTGGAAACGCACACCTGAAATCTATCCCCGCAGCTACCCATGATGCCTTGCACGGGCTCCCATGGAGCCAGTTGGGCCACCATTTTCCACTCAGCTAGCACTCACGGTCAGTTGTTCCCTGCATGGTCTAGCTACCTGTTCCTAGGTCGGCCTGTTCTTCTTCTTCTGGACTCCACCCTCACTTTGAGCAAACTTCTTGGTCCTTACTATGCACTCATTCTGTCGACGTGGACAAGCCAGTTGACTGTCCTACCAGATCTGATGTGTCCACTACCAGGGTGGGGCCCGGTAACTTACCGATTTGAAAGGTGAATTTAAAAAATTATTTCAGATATCCGTTCAATTCTTTTTTCGTCTGAAAGGACATGGGTTTTGTTTTCACAAAGTTTTGTTTCACACCGCATTAAAAATAACGTCATTCAAGAGACGGCCCCCATTGTCAATACAGTGACTCAGACGATTTTTGAAGTTTCTATCCACTCTTTCCAGCATATTGATCGATATGGTAGCGATAGCTTGCACGATGTTGGTCTTCAAGTGAGCCAGTGTCCTCGGACGATCGTTGTAAACAAGGGATTTGAACATAATGGATTTAAATCCCGTACATACTTCATTACCAATAGATACAGCCCAATAATGTTATCCAACGGTATGATGGTTCTTCTAATTGATTTGGAACACTATTTCACGCGGAAGAAGCAGTGGAAAAGGTAGAATTCATAATTATTGAAAATATAATTTTTTTTCACGGTAGTATTTGTAACTCCGGAATTTTTAAAAACGCGATGCCGTAGATAACGGGGGAGAGGCATCTATTTATACTGAATTTGTGGTAACGCTGTACCGTTTCAACATAGCAGCAGTTCAGTAGTGAGCGAATTAATGAAATATGACTGCAATAAAGTTAATGAAGCTTTACCTACACAGGTATTGAATATCTATATAAAAACTACTAAATGGTGGTGACGTCACACTGGTGGTTAGCTGTTGTCTCAACTGCTTCATCCATCGAGATACTTTTAAACAAATTGTTATTAGAGCACAAAAACGCTGATTTACTTTTGAAAACCAAATAAAACACTATGAGCGAGCGAAAAGTTGTTAAGTGGTGCTTTTCATCTGTCAATACTACTACGACATGCAGTGTCTACCCTGGGGGGGTCCTTGGGGGGTCCCGGAGGGGGCGATGCCCCCCCAGTCTCCTTGCACTCACCGTACTGCTTCGTGCGGACGTGTATGGGCGGCGTGGTGGCTCCTTCGCCTCGCTGACTCCTCGCCGCCAACCAGATGTAGTACAGGGTGTTAGGGTAGAGGTTGGTCAGGGTGTACGTTTCGGTGATCGGGATGCGACGATGGTTTTTCTCCTGAACCGTGAAAAATAAGTTAGAAAAAAAAGAGAGGTCATCTTGTAGATCGTTGATCTATGTTACTGTGGTGGTTTGAGGTAAGAGGCGAGGTGAGGTGAGGAGAGGTGAGTGAGAATGGAGGAGAGAAGGTTGCTGGATCTACGGTCTAAAAGGTTAACACCTATGGCAAAGCCAGGAAGGTTACCACCACTAAAGACACTAGAGGGAGTTTTGCCCAGTGGTTCCACCAATGCTGGAGTTATCACCAATGCTGGTTCCACCAATCTGGGATCATTTGTGAGAAGAGGTAAGGAGGCGTGAGAGGAGAGAGAGAGATAAGTCGGCGACTTAAGGAGAGCGTAGAATGAGGTGACAGGCGCAGCCGGCGAGTTCATATAGTGCCCACTCCACTCTCCTCCAGTCCAGGAGGAGTAGTGGAGTGACTGAGCCTATGCGCCTGTGATCAGGTACGCCACCTCACCCATTGCGTTTATTAACTTGAACAATCACACCAGAGTAAAAAATACCAACTAGTGTTCAGCAGGCATCTGAATTTCCCTCTGTACACTTTACCTACCTAGCATTTTTCACAATGTTCAACAGCCACACGCCAGATTTCTCTGGCTATGGATATTCAATATTCAAGTAGAGCATCCATGGTGGTTCCTTCATGTTAGCTCCGTAGACCAAGCATGTTGTCGGAATAAAGCGACAGTAATCGATGCCCTGCAATCGAAATCGAAACCTAGGCTCCTGAAACTGGAAGGGAGGTCCTGGGACCTAGTGTTCCCAAGGCATCCGAGAAAAGTGGCCCGTCCCCGCAAGTGCTCAGTCTACTAAAAATGTTGTTCGCCACACCCACGTTGAGGCCTTGGCCTCAGAATCTGATTTCAACCCCAAAACCGCTCGTTTTACAATCGATTCGATCCCTTCGATTCAATTTGTCATCTCGATACGAGATGCTTCTTCTTCTGATTTGTTTTTGTTGTCTCTGAATCATATTCGCTTTCTCTGTTGAGTCTGTCAGTTTTCAATTTTTTTTGGGGTCAAGTTTTGCGCGTTTTGCCCTCGCTCCGGTTCCTATGACAGGATTGTATTTGTGGACCTACGTGCGTTTTGTCCTGTTTGCTATTTGTGGTTTATGGCTTGAGCGGAGTCAACACACAGATAACTACCTAGCTTCTAGTCAACAGCTTCTCCATTCCCGTAGGTACTAGCTGACGGGTCATTGTTTTGTGTAGTTTATTATAATTTTGTAACACATGAATTCTGTGGCTAATAAGCAGTAGAAAATGTTGACGTTTTCGTAGGACGATAAAAGTGTTGATTAAAAGAGATAAGCTTTGCTGAATATTACTCAACCAGTAAATAAGGGAAGGGTGTTAGTTGCCTTGGGGAATTTTGTAGACAAATCTGTTGGTTCTGTGTTCTGGTCTGGTGCACCACTGTTTTCAGACCCCACACACCGCTACTGGATTTCAGCAGAGTCAAAATTGTTTTAAAAATGTAAGAAAACTAATTTAGATTCTTCCATTTCCCGTCTAACAGAAAACCTGCCCGGAAGTTCAAAAATTGTCTGATTATGTATGAATTTTTGTATGAAAGTTCGAACGCCTCAAAATCCCCCACAAAACGAAGTTTAAACTAATCAGACAAACATCGGGCAGCTAATCGGCTTTAGAAAAAAATATTTCAGAGTCATAATCAAGAGAATCATGTTGAATAGAACTATTTACACATTAAATCAGACTGTTAACCGCTAGACTACAGTACTACACGTGCCATTGAGCAGGAAAGTTCGAAATCGTCTGAAGTTACCAGCTGTGTCCGAAGTTGGGCACTTTTACATTTTGAAGAGAGCGGTAGAGCCTCTCTTTCGAGTGCCCCTCCTCACACTCACCCTTCGAATACTGACCGCCATGATGGTTTCACAGCCTTTCACCTGCCTTTCACAACCTTCAGTCACCTTCTCTGTGCCACTTTACCAACAGCTTTCTGTTTTACAGTGTCGAAATCCTCCCAGAGCACCATACCTTGTATACATTGAGATTGTTCAAGTTAATAAACGCAACGAGTGAGGTGGCGTACGTGACCACAGGCGCATACGGTCGAGCACTCCCACCAGTCCTTCTGGACTGGAGGAGAGTGGAATGGGTAGTATAAATACTCGCCGGCTGCGCCTGTCACCTCATTCTACGCTCTCCTTAAGTCGCCGACTTATCTCTCTCTCTCCTCTCACGCCTCCTTACCTCTTCTCACAAAAGATCCCAGATTGGTGGAACCAGCATTGGTGATAACCAGCATTGGTGGAACCACTGGGCAAAACTCCCTCTAGCGTCTTTAGTGGTGGTAACCTTCCTGACTTCGGTTAAAGGTGTAACCTTTTAGACGCTAGATCCAGCAACCTTCTCTCTATCAAATTCACTCACCTCTCCTCGCCTCACCTCACCTCGCCTCTCAACCTAGCCACCACATACAGCAAGAAGTGTTTGTGTATCCCTTCTTGATGTCCAAATGGAACCACAACAAACTCAGTCAGCCAAATGGCCCCCTAAAGCTCACTAAGTTGACGTGGGATCCAGAATGACCCCACAAGCTGACTACCACCCAGATGTCCCCTTGCAGCTAATTGTGTCGAATCAGACTTCTTATATGCCCCACTGATGAATCTAATCCCCGAATGAATAAAATTCACAAACCATTACAAGTACACGAGTACACTAGACAGGTACACGATCTACGGAATGTACTAAAACTGACAGGTATTTTCTATTTAATCGTACAGTATCATCATGATGCTAACTAATAATTCCTGAACATTATAAACATGAATTTTAAACTCCACTACATTGATGGAAACCAATTTTCCATACTGGTTTACCTACCAAAGTGATCATTATATCCCGAATAGTACAGACAATAATGACAAAGCAAATAATAACGACAATGACCAAGTGATGATGATAGTGATTATTATGATGAATGATCAAACCTTGGCATAAGTGTCGTTCCAGTAGAGCTCGTATGACACAATATTCTCACCCGCGTGGGTGGGTTTGGTCCAAGCCAACGTCACCGAACTCTCTCCGATATCCGTAGCGTGGAGGTTTCCAGGTTGACTCGGAACTGAGAACCAAACAGTCGGAAGAATCAGTAATTATGCGTTGGTAAACAAATATTAGGGTTACAATAATATTATCAGCACAAACGATTAACAAAACGTTAGAAAACACGGAGAAATTACGAAACCTAAAATGCAATCAAACACATCTGAGAGTGGACTGATTGGTTGGTTAGTATACGTAGGTACCTATGACTCGAAGTTTTTTCAATGTTGGAAGGGTGAGCCTTCATCTGATTTAAATACCCAGAGGTCTTATCTATTGGCTAGCCCTCTATTTTGCTGGATTTGATACTAACGGGCTCAAACCAAACAACAATACACTGCCAAGGTGATGGCACAGGAGCTTCCTCGTCACAATCAGAGTGACCCATTATAAAATAGAACAGACTCGGAAGCAAAATAACATAACATTACATTACATGACATAACATTACATAACATTACATAACGTGAAATATACATATTACATGACATTACATTACATAAAATAACATTACATGAAATATACATATTACATAACATTACGTCCATAATACATTACGTCCATTATACATAATTGCGAAAGTTATGCGTGTTTGAAGAATTTCACGTTAGCGCATGCGCAGGGCGAACCGCTGGCTCTATCATGTTGAAATTTATATGGGACCTCAATGGGCCCTACCCGCTTAATCCCTGAGAATTGCATTGAAATTGGGTGAAATCTTTGGTTACTACGGCTGTAACAAGGAAATTGAATCTATTTCACGCCAGCGCATGCGCAGAGCGCACCGAGGGTCCGATCATGCTGAAATTCATACTGGAACTCACTAGGCCTTGTCCAAACAACCCTTGAAAATTTGAGCGAAATTGAATCAAAATTGTGAAAGTTATGCGTGTTTGTTGAATTTAACGTTAGCGCATGCGCAGGGCGTACCGCTGGATCAATCATGTTGAAATTTGTATGGGACCTCAAGGGGCCTCATCCGCACCATCCCTCAAAATTTGAGCTGAATCAATTCAAAATCGTGGAAGTTATGGCTGTATCAAGGAAATGCGGACAGACAGACTCACAGACCCACAGACCGACAGACACGGAACCAAATTTGTTCAGTAGGCTTTGAAACGCAAAATGCAAGTGGAAATTTTGATTTCTGAAGACAAAAATTTTTTGGCTCACGAAAGTGAACACAAGGCTTCCGCTGCTTCGCAGACTCGGAAGCAATAATGGAGATATCGGACCGACATGCAGATATGATATAATTAAATTAAACTAATACTAATACAGTACCGATTATGCGTGACATGCAGGTTTTATGATATAATAAAATTAAACTAATACTAATACAGGAACGATTAATGCGTGACATACAGGTTTTATGATATAATAAAATTAAACTAATACTAATACACGAACGATTATGCGCGACTAATTCAGGTTTTACATGATTAAATTAAACCAATACTAATAATACAGGTTTTATAGTATTAAGTTAAATGCTTAAACGGGATCGTAACCTCTTCACTAGTAAGTCGACGAGACCTGTAGTCTCCAAGGTAAAACGTTGATTCGTTGGTAAAAGGGGGTAAGCTAAAAATTAAACTAATACCGATTATGCGTGAGGTTTTATGACACAATGAAATTAAACTGATACTAATGCAGGTTTTTGTAATACTGGGTTAAATGTTTAAATGGGATCGTAAACTTTTCACAAGTAATTTGACGAGGGTATCGTACCTGTAGTTTCCAAGGTAAAAGGGCTAAAAACGTTCAAAACGACAAATCGACTACTGTTCAAAATCTGCGTAGAATCACCGTTTTCTGTGGTCAATACCCTCGAGCTCCCCCCAGGAAAGCCGTAAATCAAGTAGTGGAGCCGGCCCGGGAATTATAGTTTTATAAAAATGCGCGGGGAAATTTGCGAATAAATTGACTGATTGAAATTCATTGCGTACCATCTTCTTCCAATTCTTATGCCAGTTTATTGCATTGAATTGCATGCAATATATTGAAAACCATTGAATTCCAACTGAATTCCAATAAACTGATTGAATTATTGAAATCCAGTTCCAATTGAAATATCCATTAAAAAAAGAGACAATGGGGGTATGGTGAATTTAGGTTGATGTAAAATTCACCATGAGAGGTGGAGGTAGTTGGATATAGGATAGGAATGAATTTAAGGCAAAATTGGTGTGTGTGATTTTTAGGTGTGTTTGCGGTTAAGGGCGGACCTCCACCGAGCGTGTAGTGTATGTCATCCGGATCGGTTAAGGGCGAGACCTCCACCTGATCCTGATGAAATGTGTGTGTGTGAATTTAATGGTAAATTTGTGTAGAAAGTGTGTGCGGTTAAGGGCGGACATCCACCGAGCGTGTAGTGTGTTTCATCAGGGTTGGTTAAGGGCGAGACCTCCACCTAACTCTGATGAAATGGGTGAGTGTGAATTTACTGTGTGTGTGAATTTACTAGGAGAGCATTTGATAAGTGAGTTTTAAGAGAGGAGGTATGAGGAGAGAGAGAGAGTAGCCAGCAGCTAGAGAAGACGTAGAATGGCGAAAATGGCGCAGGATCCGGGGTTATATAGACCCTGAAGTCCCCACCCTGGTGGAGGGGGTTTCAGGTTGAGTACCGGATCCTGCGTCGGTTGCCCCACTCTTACCGTTTATTCCCAGAGCCTTATTTTAACAGGTTGTTTTTGGTGAGAACTTAATTCTAGTGAGTTGGAGTTCCGGGAGGGACTCACGACAGGGGGATTTTTGTCAACACTTTAAAAATAAATAAAAAATTCAAAAACTCTTGGAAAAACGACAGTTTGACGCCCGGTTTCAAAAACATGTTTTTTGTTGTTGTAAATGAGGGTAGTTATAAGTAGAAGCAGTAAGAAATGGCGTCTTTATCAGGTCTATTGACATCTGATAGGCTGTTGGCCCAGGGAGGCGGAGCGTGGGGCAGTTCTTGACAAACTCAGTGACCTAGGGTTTTTTTTTAAATTGTAGGACCAAACTGGCATTGCAATCGTCAGAAAAAACACAAATAAATATATAAAAATAAGAAGGTCTATAAAATATTCATGTTACGTGTAACACCTGTCAAAACAACACGAGGCGCAGCAGCTTTTACATATTCAAAAAAATAACAAACAACACATATAAATAACATTTTCCTCTCAAATATAACTTAAATAGTGGAAACCCATAGCAAAAAACTACAGGATAAAAATATAAATAGTCTATTTCCACATAAACTAACAAACTGTAGACCGGTTTCGGTTGTCAAACCATCATCAGTACATAATAGAATGAAACTACTGGAACTTGAGCTCCTATTTTTAACTTCATTCTATAATACAAAACCGCGACTTCTGCTCGACTAGCAGTACGAATATAACTTAAATCACTTGCGGCGGAGTAGTGGAAATCCATAGCAAAAAACTACTACAGGATAAATATCTAATTTCTCCCTTGAGAGGGAAAAACATTAAATCATGTTTAATGTTTTTCCCTCGCAAGGGAGAAATTAGATATAGTTTTTTAATGTCAACAAAAAATGAAAGCCACAATTTCACTGAACTCTCCAAGTATAATGTTGCATTTACTGTACTTATTATAGAACTCGCCATCAACATATGGTTGCTACAACAGAAGGTAGTAACTGTGTAGTAACCAATGAAAAACGTAGCTATTGACTCTTGTTTCTTTGGAGTGCGATATTCTTTATGGTTGCTACAACAGAAGGTAGTAACTGTGTAGTAACCAATGAAAAACGTTGCATATTTGCGTGTCGGAATTCACAGAATGACCCCCAGCCCTAAAACATTAAACATGTTAAAATAGAATTGCACTTCAATTCACTCGAGTTGTATAAATAGGAGCTCAAGTTCCAGTAGTTTCATTCTATTATGTACTGATGATGGTTTGACAACCGAAACCGCTCTACAGTTTGTTAGTTTACGTGGAAATAGACTATTTATATTTTTTTCCTGTAGTTTGTTTTTTCCTCTCGAAAATCACCGTTGGCAGGCTCCGCAGCTATTCGGGTAGCCAACCTGGTGGTTGGTTTAACCAAGTGGTTAAACAACCTGACTCCAAATTGGTGTGGGCTGGTGTCCAGTGAAATCTGGAGACGAGCCGGAGTAGTTAAATGCACATAATACTGGTGGTTGAAGTCTCTTTTCATGAAAGCATGTTTTCATAAACTAGACCTTTTTTGGCACAGAAAAACACCGGAGTTTTTCGCTTTGACGGGTAGCCAAATCGACCACCCGCTGTAATATTATGCAGCTTGCAACTTTTCTAGAAAGGCGCCTCAAAATCTCCCTCAGGATGTTAAACTGAAATTAGTTCAGTCCATGCTATTCCCCATAGTCGATTATTGTGCTCTGGTGTATATAGATATGACAGGGGAACAATACAATAAATTGCAGGTAGCGCAAAATGCTTGCCTACGGTTCGCTATACAATTATCAAGGTTTGAACATGTCACACCTCATTTTCGAAAATTAGGCTGGCTTAAGATTAAAGAATGGAGAAAATTTCGAGCTGGAGTTCTATTATATTGAATTTTGAAAAGTAAAAATCCGGATTATTTGTTTTCAATGTTTAAATACATGTGTGATGTACACGGTAGATAAACACGAGATCTGCAACAGAAATTTTGCAAGTTCCGTGCATGGAACTTCAATTTACGCTCATTCGTTTAGGATGTTTGCAACGCAAATTCATAATGAGCACATGGAGCTACCAAATTTTAAGAAACATTTCAAAGAAATATTATTACGGTATTATGATGTATGATTTACTATCCAAATAATATCTCTCTTATCATTTCTCAATTCATATTCACCTGTATATCAATCATAAGTACACATGCTTTCAGTATGAAGTTACTAACTACCTAAGGTTTGAATTATATTACCTACGAAACCACTATGTGATGTGTTTATTTTGCTATTAGTAGAAAACAAGCTCTTTTATTTAGTTTATAAGTTATTTAGTAATTACTGATTCAGTTTATTTTTTTGATTATAATTGTAAACATAATCCTGTTGTAAAGGTAGAGAGGACCAAAAGTGTCCAATTTGTGTCCAAAGTGGACCAATTTGTAACAGGTGAATAAACATCTTCAATCAAAACCAAATCATCGAATGACCTGAAACGAAGGTGAATTTGACTCGTGGTAAAAACTACGAAGCGGTAAGTAGACTGAAGGAAGTACAAAATATTGGTAGTGAGAGAAGGTTATAAATAAATGTACCTATCAAGAAACCTTCCACGACTCGAGACCTATACTGCCCCCGTACGGAAGAACGTCCTAAGTCCATTTTTGCAATTTCGAGAAAAACGAGGTTAAGTGAGATTTCTTCTGCCATCCACCCAGTTCAATTAATTCAAGCCCAACTTTTTCGATCGTGTCTCATATCTATTCCCCCAACTCATCCACATACTGTTCAATCATGCAATTAATTACCTTGACGAATTATCAATTTTAGCGCAATTATACGGACATAGGACGGTCTAACCTAGTATGCACTACATCGGACGACTTGAACGTATATGAAGAGTCCAGGGGAAAAACCCGGTCATCGACATTTTGGGGTGAAACCAGTTTGAAGCGGTTTCTAAAAGATGTTGAGGAGTAGAATCCGATGGTGTGATCGGTTCTGGGGAAGAACCCTGTCATATTAGAGAAAACAAGGGTTGAATATTAGGTGTACTGCGGAAAAACCCCGTCATCGACAGCGCGTGTGGTGAAGAACCCCGTCCTTGCGATTTAAAGGCCCCCACCCAACGGTGGGGCGCGCGCCGCTCCTTATCTTATCACCCTTTGTGTTTCACGGTCCACGCTGTTTTGCATTGTACCTACCATTGTTTACCCGAAAACTGCGTTTCGCGTTCAATTGCTGCAAACCCAGAAGAAGACGAGTGAATCAGCCAATGTTTTAATGTCGACGACCTTTTCACTATTTTTTGGAACATTATTTTGCGTTTTTAAAAGAAGAATATAGTTTGGGTAATTTTTTTGTAAATAATTTGCAATTATTGCATATTTTTTGTAAATTGCTATAGTGTAAAATTGTGCAAAAGAAAAATTTCAAGTAAATACTTTTTTAATGGTGTTTAACTGCATTTCTTCTCCCTGTTGTTCGGTTTAGGGATGAAAGAGGGCTAAATTTCACATTTTAAATTCGATATTTTTAATAAAATATCATCCAATAGTTTGAAAAACAGGTATTTGGGAAACATATTGTAAATCTGCATAGTTGGAGGTTCAAATACTAATTTTTTTGTATTTTTTGAATCATTCTTTCAGTCTCCATAAGTTGGTAAAGTTTAAAATTCATTTATCTCAAAATCAGCTTTCAGTCGATGACGGGGTTTTTCCCCTGGCCTCTTCATATGGTACCAGGTTAGAACGTCTTATCTACAGGGAAAAGTTCGCTTCATTCAGTTTTAAAAATACTATTATTACCCCGTATAAAAAAAATTTCTCCAATAATTTATCATTCAATGAGACCATGAATCCTAAATTAAAAAAACCAGTCATGCAGCATGACTTAATGAGCGAATTTTCAAAGAAATATTCGAATTAATGGCTATGGTTTTGAATAAAGGAAAACTTCGGTCTAAAATTTGGTTTTCTATGTATATTCTCTTCGTATTTATTTTAATTTGTACGTTTTGTCCATCCTGATTCTACCGTTTGTTTATTACGTAATTGTACTAAGTGCTTATTTATTTGATCGCTGTGGGTTCATATTAGGTAGGATAGGGTAGTTAGGACTTTTGACTTACCTACTCAAGAGAGTGCAGTAGGTAAAGGAGTTGTTATAGAAAATCATGAGTGCTTCAAGTGCAGGTTGTTTTTCATGCAGGCTCAATCTTGAAATAAACTATGAAGGAAGGATGTGGTTTCTGGAAGGATCACTTGGAAGAACATGTGGGTGCTACGCTGACCACTCTAAGGGGGTGGGGGGGGGGGGGGTAAGAGTTTAAAGATTATCCTAGTTTTGGGTAATTTTTGCGCACTTTAAATGCTCTAATTTAAGAACGGATTTAGATATCTAAAATCCGATTTCACCATCGTGTTCAGCGTGCAAAAACCTTTAAAATGAGGGGTCACTTGTTAGAAAATAACATTTTGGGGATTTTTGGGTAATTTTTGCGCACTTTAAATGCTCTACTTTGAGAACGGATCAAGATATCTAAAATCCGATTCCACCATCGTGTTCAGCGTGCAAAAACCTTTAAAATGAGGGGTCACTTGTTGGAAAATATCATTTTGGGGATTTTTGGGTAATTTTTGCGCACTTTAAATGCGCCAAAACCCTCCTTAGAGTAGGCCAATTTCGCCCATCTTCGAACTTAGCCTTTCGATTGCCAAGATAGATTTTTTGTGCAAATTTGAGCTGTTTATCTCAATTCTATCGAGAGTTATCGTCTGGAGTGACACATATATATATAAATATATATATACATATAAAAAAGTGTTAAATTTCAGGAATCGTTTTAGAATGGTCTGAAACGGATTTCTATGAAGAAAATTTCCAAAAATTTATATTATTTAAATTTCGAAGCCATTGCAATAGCTTCATTTTCTTTGAAAATTCGCTAAAATTTAAAGTCCAGGAGTCCCTGATGTAGGAATTTTTTACCTCATATTCAAATATAAGTGTGCACATGAAATCCTTATATTAAATAGATACCTATTTTCTCTGGTTCCACACCTTTATTAGTACTGGGTAAGGTAACCAAATCATTAACAAATTAGAATTCTTCTAGGAACAAAGTTCATTTATTATCTTTTTTGCATTAGGTAGATAAATTCATTTCATGAATTATTCTTTCGTTAACAGCCTTGATTATCACTTTTATAACACTGCACTGAAACGTAAAATATAATTTACTAGTCTCTTTTGGTTTATCATTTTCAATAATGAACCATTGGAATCGAGCATGAAAAAAAAAATTCTTACCCCCCTCAAAATTTGATGGTTTACGTTTCAAGGTATGTAGAATCCAAAACTGCAATAAAAATATTTCTGTCTGTCCGCCGTACAATGTACAAAATATTGGTAGTGAGAGAAGGTTATAAATAAATGTACCTATCAAGAAACCTTCCACGACTCGAGGCCTATAACGATTAGCTTCGGTGGAGGAATATTCCGATCGTCAGCGTTCCGGAAGATTGGAAAAGTGAAAGGCTAATTAATAACGACTTGGTAAGAAGCAGCGAGAAACATTATTTCGAAAAAGGAGAAAGGGAAGACCCTATGAGAGTCCCTAATGGACGGAAACAAGGAGGTTATCGGATGAGGGTTGTTAGATCCAGATTGGAAACGATGTCGGGATCCGGGGTTCGATTGTGGGGCGAGGGGAAAGATTTGTGTTTTATAAGGAGATTGTTTGAGAGGGTTAGAGACGATCGGCCAGGGAGATGGGAGAAAGTCGGCAAGGGGCCAATTCTTCCTCCTATTCAACTGGGGTTTCCTTCAATTTTTCTTTGGGGTTTTTTTTCCCCCCAACCCCGTCGATCGCCTTTTTCTCTGTTTTCAACTTTTTGAGTGAACAAGGGCGATAGGGCAGACGATCCAGTGTTCGACACAGGTCCAACGATGGACATCTCGGGTTTTTAATTAGAAAGAGGCCTAATGGGACTGTTTGACCAAGTTATTGTTTGTTACTGACGATGGTTTGGTCACCGAAACCGGTATAACAGTAAAATTTTAAAAAAACTACAGGATAAAAATAGAATAGTCTATTTTCACGTAAACTAACAAAACTGTAGACCGGTTTCGGTAGTTAAACCATCATCAGTACATAATATAATTCTATTATAATAAGTAAATACGAATATGAATATATTCACACGGCGTATTTTCTATGAATACGAATATATTCATATTTACGCGTGTAAATATCGTCATATTTACACGTGTAAATATGAATATATTTGTAGTCAAATGGTCACCTTTGAAAAAGGGAAGCTTCCCGCGATTTTTGACTCGGGCGGTTTCTTCCCTCCGATTCGGGCGGTCCCTTCCGCCGCTTCAGCGTTGGACCATGAGGAACCGGATCCTTCTGCGCCTCCCCTACGCGCAAGGGAGGGGAAGGGTATAAATACCCCCGCTCCCCACACCTCGACACAGTTCACCGAGATCTACCTGAGAACAGACCTGCGATCCTCCCCTTTAGTTGATTCTTTAGTTTGAGTTAGATTGAGACAGTGGTGTAGAGAAGTTGTGTTGGTTCAGAGAAAGAGAGTGGTAGTTAGTTTTCCCCATCCCCACGATTGACCCCTGTGACGAAGACGAGAGGACTAGGCAACGGAAACGGCTTTCAATTTCGGACATTCTTAATAATAGTCGAGCAAGAGAGGAGGAGAGAAGACCCCACCTGAAGGCACGTCTGAACCCAGACGTAAACTCAGTACTGCCGTGGAAAGTCTGTTGTTGCAGGAACACCATCATCTCGCACAGCAACCCCGGAGCCCCAGGAAACCATCCCCTGGACCAGAAGCCCGGCAGGACCATCCCTGGACCACTTGGACCACCGTTCCAGCGGAGGTAGGAATCATTACCTTTTCTTACTTGTCCTTATCTAAGCGATATCCTTCGCGTAATAGCGCCCCTCAGGCTTTGTGCATCACACTTCCTATACGAGAGTCACAAAAGGGGTTATACCCGTTTGTTCCAGAACTCTCCACATCTTTGACCCCAAGAATCGTCCCATGTCCCTCGTATCAGCGAACGTCTGAACCCAGCCTGAACCCTCGACTCTGGTGCCACACTTTCTACAATTTTGCATTACAATTATCTGACACTTACCTTAGTAGCTTCTCCCCGTTCATGTAAATTCCGCAATTCGCGTCAGTCATTTTCATCATTTTTACTTGTGTACTTGATTTTGCGCCTTCGCGACCCCATCGTATGTTACTGATTCGTATAATAAATTCAGTCACCCACCTACACGTATTGCGATTATTTCACATCCTTTGAGAACATTCGAGTCACCTTTCGAACCGCCACAAGGCTTCCAAATTATTAGTTTTCTATTAGGGATTTACAGCCGTACTATAACCTGTACCCGAAGTCAGAACCTGTGCAACGCTGACTACGGGGCCGCTGCCAACCTACGAACTCCAGGTAATTTACTTGTAGACTTTTCGCTGCCAAATTTCAGCCTTAGCTCGCCATCCATTCCTGACATAGTCATATTAAGTAGGTTTACAGGCAGGATAGTCACACAAGTAACGATTACATATTCGTATTCACACAAATTCCATGTGAATACGAATATATTCATATTCACACGAATTTCGGTAAATATGGTAGATACATGATGGTATTAACTCGAATTTCATGTGAATATGGTAGACATATGATGGTATTTAGTCGAATTTCAAGTGGATATGATAGGAATATGTTCATATTCACACGAATTTCGTGTAAATATGGTAGAAATATAATGGTATTCACTCGAATTTGATGTTAATATGGTAGGAATATGTTCACATTCACAGGAATGTTGTGTAAATATGGTAGATATATGATGGTACTCACTCGAATTTCATGATGTGTACTCAATATAATGCACAAATACACGTATTTACTGAAGTAAAGTTGAACTGAATATTAAGAGTTTACTGAATTCATCGCTTGGCTCCTATGTACGTGGGAGTTTAATAGTTTCTCTTTTGTATTTGGACTGAAAACACCGTAGCTACTACCTACTCATTTTCCTTCCGAGTCTACTGAGCTTTGTGATCACATCCTTTGTGTTTTCCTCCAAAACATGAACACAGTATTTCTACTGAATTTATTTTATTGTATTTACTCGAAATTCGTGTGAATATGAACATGTTCCTACCATATTAACAGGAAATTCGAGGGAATACGATTATATTTCTACCATATTTACACGAAATTCGTGTGAATATGAAAATATTCCTACAATATTCACATGAAATTCGAGGGAATATCATTATATTTCTACCATATTTACGCGAAATTCGTGTGAATATGAACATATTGCTATTATATCGACTTGAAATTTGACTGAATTCCAACATATATCTACCATATTCATATGAAATTCGAGTGAATACCTTCATTTATCTACCATATTCACACGAAATTTGTGTGAATATGAATATATTCGTATTCACATGGAACTCGTGTGAATATGAATATATTCATATTTACACGAGAAAATACGAATATATTCGCATTCATATTCATAGAAAATACGCCGTGTGAATATATTCATATTCGTATTTACGAATATGAATATATGCCCATCTCTGGTTACAAGTCGATGTCCACGGGACCCGTACACTCGCTCCACTGTGCGGCATATAGAATTCTATTATGTACCTACTGATGATGGTTTAACTACCGAAACCGGTCTACAGTTTTGTTAGTTTACGTGGAAATAGACTATTTATATTTTTATCCTGTAGTTTTGGTTTATTATTTTCAATAATGAACCATTGGAATCGAGCATGAAAAAAAAAATTCTTACCCCCCCTCAAAATTTGATGGTTTACGTTTCAAGGTATGTAGAATCCAAAACTGCAATAAAAATATTTCTGTCTGTCCGCCGTACGCCGTACGCCGTACGGGCCACTTTTCTTAGTTACCATGAAAAAAAATTGATGAAATTCGGGTTATAGGTTCCGTTCGGCGTCTAGTTGGTCCTCGAAGCTCGACGTTACTGTGAGTCATCTCTAAGGGGTTCAAAATAGGGGTTGAAATTTTCAAAACGCCTATACCATTTTTTTACGTAAATATTTTTACGGTTTTAAATAGTTCTTGAACTTGCGAGTTTTTTAAGCCCATCCGGAGCATCGTACGTCCAGCCGTTCGTTCACAGTAAGGCCCCGAAGTTTGCACCGACAGGCATTTTCGACTCCAGTGTGAATGAAATTGTATACAATTCAAACCAAATCTCGTAACCAGAGACGCGCCCACAATAGGAATTTGTGAATACGGCCAATCATTGGTAGGGATCACCTGATTATATTGGCGGAGTATGAAGTCGAGTTGGTTGTTCTGTGATATTATTTAATTTGAAAAATGATGGCTCTATTGGAGTTTGTTGGTAGGTAGTGAAACTTGAACAAACGTTGAAGTATTATTGATGGGTAAATTATTACTACGGTAAATCATTACTCAACGGTAAATTATTACACAACGGTTCATTATACCATCTACGTAGAAGGGGCTGGAGTTTGTTGGTAGGTACTTTTGCAACTTTTTTCACTCCTCATCAGCAATTTCTTTTCAGAACTTCATTATGTGTGTTTCTTTTTGTTAGGTACTGTTTGTCATCGGCAGAATTATTTTAGCAACATTTAACTCGTGATTTAGGTAGGTACCTAGTAACGAGTACGGGGTTAGGTACTAACCTACGGAGGGTCTGCGATCTACATAATATGCATATAATAGTACATATCATATTATATAGACGGGTTATCTATACATAGAGCGGTGATCTGTAACAGAAGGGTATTCTATACAAAATAATAAACCGTTGTGCAGGGATTTGCAGCGTTTTTGCTATGGATTTCCACTACTCCGTCGCAAGTGTTTCAAGTTATACAGTGTATTTTTAGCATTTTTTCGTGTACTAGGTAGTGGAAATAGACTATTTTGGTTTATTATTTTCAATAATGAACCATTGGAATCGAGCATGAAAAAAAAAATTCTTACCCCCCCTCAAAATTTGATGGTTTACGTTTCAAGGTATGTAGAATCCAAAACTGCAATAAAAATATTTCTGTCTGTCCGCCGTACGCCGTACGGGCCACTTTTCTTAGTTACCATGAAAAAAAATTGATGAAATTCGGGTTATAGGTTCCGTTCGGCGTCTAGTTGGTCCTCGAAGCTCGACGTTACTGTGAGTCATCTCTAAGGGGTTCAAAATAGGGGTTGAAATTTTCAAAACGCCTATACCATTTTTTTACGTAAATATTTTTACGGTTTTAAATAATTCTTGAACTTGCGAGTTTTTTAAGACCATCCGGAGCATCGTACGTCCAGCCGTTCGTTCACAGTAAGGCCCCGAAGTTTGCACCGACAGGCATTTTCGACTCCAGTGTGAATGAAATTGTATACAATTCAAACCAAATCTCGTAACCAGAGACGCGCCCACAATAGGAATTTGTGAATACGGCCAATCATTGGTAGGGATCACCTGATTATATTGGCGGAGTATGAAGTCGAGTTGGTTGTTCTGTGATATTATTTAATTTGAAAAATGATGGCTCTATTGGAGTTTGTTGGTAGGTAGTGAAACTTGAACAAACGTTGAAGTATTATTGATGGGTAAATTATTACTACGGTAAATCATTACTCAACGGTAAATTATTACACAACGGTTCATTATACCATCTACGTAGAAGGGGCTGGAGTTTGTTGGTAGGTACTTTTGCAACTTTTTTCACTCCTCATCAACAATTTCTTTTCAGAACTTCATTATGTGTGTTTCTTTTTGTTAGGTACTGTTTGTCATCGGCAGAATTATTTTAGCAACATTTAACTCGTGATTTAGGTAGGTACCTAGTAACGAGTACGGGGTTAGGTACTAACCTACGGAGGGTCTGCGATCTACATAAATATGCATAGAATAGTACATATTATATTATATAGACGGGTTATCTATACATAGAGCTGTGATCTGTAACAGAAGGGTATTCTATACAAAATAATAAACCGTTGTGCAGGGATTTGCAGCGTTTTTTCAATAACTCCGTTTTTCTTTGAAATGGGTGACCGCGATTTCTTCGCGAGTGATTTAGTTCGTCCTCGCTCCATTTTGGTTTATTATTTTCAATAATGAACCATTGGAATCGAGCATGAAAAAAAAAATTCTTACCTCCCCTCAAAATTTGATGGTTTACGTTTCAAGGTATGTAGAATCCAAAACTGCAATAAAAATATTTCTGTCTGTCCGCCGTACGCCGTACGGGCCACTTTTCTTAGTTACCATGAAAAAAAATTGATGAAATTCGGGTTATAGGTTCCGTTCGGCGTCTAGTTGGTCCTCGAAGCTCGACGTTACTGTGAGTCATCTCTAAGGGGTTCAAAATAGGGGTTGAAATTTTCAAAACGCCTATACCATTTTTTTACGTAAATATTTTTACGGTTTTAAATAGTTCTTGAACTTGCGAGTTTTTAAGACCATCCGGAGCATCGTACGTCCAGCCGTTCGTTCACAGTAAGGCCCCGAAGTTTGCACCGACAGGCATTTTCGACTCCAGTGTGAATGAAATTGTATACAATTCAAACCAAATCTCGTAACCAGAGACGCGCCCACAATAGGAATTTGTGAATACGGCCAATCATTGGTAGGGATCACCCGATTATATTGGCGGAGTATGAAGTCGAGTTGGTTGTTCTGTGATATTATTTCATTTGAAAAATGATGGCTCTTTTGGAGTTTGTTGGTAGGTAGTGAAACTTGAACAAACGTTGAAGTATTATTGATGGGTAAATTAGGTATTACTACGGTAAATCATTACTCAACGGTAAATTATTACACAACGGTTCATTATACCATCTACGTAGAAGGGGCTGGAGTTTGTTGGTAGGTACTTTTGCAACTTTTTTCACTCCTCATCAACAATTTCTTTTCAGAACTTCATTATGTGTGTTTCTTTTTGTTAGGTACTGTTTGTCATCGGCAGAATTATTTTAGCAACATGTAACTCGTGATTTAGGTAGGTACCTAGTAACGAGTACGGGGTTAGGTACTAACCTACGGAGGGTCTGCGATCTACATAAATATGCATAGAATAGTACATATTATATTATATAGACGGGTTATCTATACATAGAGCTGTGATCTGTAACAGAAGGGTATTCTATACAAAATAATAAACCGTTGTGCAGGGATTTGCAGCGTTTTAAAATTATTTGGAAAATTCAATGTTGACGTGACTAAATTCACTTTGGTCGACCTGGTTTTTGCGTGGTCCTTTGTTGAGGTAGGTAGTGTAGTTTATATACATGAAGCCAGGGGCAGCATAACAAGATTTTTCATTTATTTTTTTCAATTTTGTTTCCTCACTACCGAAGGTGGGGAAAGCCTTGGATTCGTGATTGACTAAAAAAATGTATGTCCTCCAAAATGAAAATTTCCACTACCATTTTGCGTTTTAAACATCCAGGAACATTTTGGTTCCGTGTCTGTCTGTGGTAATTCCTTGTAACGCCCATAACTACCCGAAATAATGGTCGAAGTGGGCTGCAATTTGGAGGGCAGGTGCGGGTTGGGTCACAGATGGCCCCATACCGAAATCATTGAAAAAATTACGGTAACTTTCGTCTGCGCATGCGCAAACGTGAAATAATTGAAAAGCCCATAACTTATCTTAAATATCGTTGAAATGAGTTCAAACTTGGAGGGTCCAGTAACTTTCGTCTGCCCATGCGCGAACATGAAATGTTGAACATTTCTTTGTAACGCTTCTAACTACGCGAAAAATAGTCGTAGAGAGCTGAGGTTTTGAGGGTACCCGCTGGTTGAATCGCAGATGATCCCGTTTCAAAATTATGGAAACCGTTCCGTCTGCGCATGCGCAAACGTGAAATAATTGAAAAGCCCATAACTTATCTTAAATATCGTTGAAATGAGTTCAAACTTGGAGGGTCCAGTAACTTTCGTCTGCCCATGCGCGAACATGAAATGTTGAACATTTCTTTGTAACGCTTCTAACTACGCGAAAAATAGTCGTAGAGAGCTGAGGTTTTGAGGGTACCCGCTGGTTGAATCGCAGATGATCCCGTTTCAAATTTATGGAAACCGTTCCGTCTGCGCATGCGCAAACGTAAAATAATTGAAAAGCCCATAACTTATCTTAAATATCGTTGAAATGAGTTCAAACTTGGAGGGTACAGTAACTTTCGTCTGCCCATGCGCGAAAATGAAATGTTGAACATTTCTTTGTAACGCTTCTAACTACGCGAAAAATAGTCGTAGAGAGCTGAAATTTTGAGGGCACACGCGGGTTGAATCGCAGATGATCCCGTTTCAAAATTATGGAAACCGTTCCGTCTGCGCATGCGCAAACGTGAAATAATTGAAAAGCCCATAACTTATCTTAAATATCGTTGAAATGAGTTCAAACTTGGAGGGTACAGTAACTTTCGTCTGCCCATGCGCGAACATGAAATGTTGAACATTTCTTTGTAACGCTTCTAACTACGCGAAAAATAGTCGTAGAGAGCTGAAATTTTGAGGGCACACGCGGGTTGAATCGCAGATGATCCCGTTTCAAAATTATGGAAACCGTTCCGTCTGCGCATGCGCAAACGTGAAATAATTGAAAAGCCCATAACTTATCTTAAATATCGTTGAAATGAGTTCAAACTTGGAGGGTACAGTAACTTTCGTCTGCCCATGCGCGAACATGAAATGTTGAACATTTCTTTGTAACGCTTCTAACTACGCGAAAAATAGTCGTAGAAGAGAGTTGGCATTTTGAGGGTACACGCGGGTTGGATCGCAGATGGTCCTGTATCAAAACGAACCTACCCAACTATTCTATACATTCATGTAATTCAAGTAAGGAAGCTATACTGCCTACTCGAATTGGCAGACGTTTTTATTTATTTTTAATAAGTAAAAAGTTGAGTATAGTTTCCACGGGATTTAGATACTTTGCTCCGCTTTCGAACGGCCATGTAAAGTGGTTGAAATCATTCTTGGATGTTAAAAAGCCCAGAGCAGTAGAGATTAAAAACGCTGCAAACTATTACACAGCGGCTTATTATTTATCTGTATAGATCACTGTTTTCTGTGGTCAATACCTCGCCCCGAACTCCTCCCAGGAAAGCCCTAAATCGAGTACCTACTGGAGCAGGGCCGGGAATTAAATTTCATCAAAATACGTTTGTTCAAGTTGCAAAAGTACTTACCAACAAAATCCAAAAGAGCCATTATTTTTCAAATGGAATAATATCGCGGAAAAACGAACTCCGCTTCATACAGCCATCCGTGGTTATAATCAGGTGCTCCCTAGCAATGATATCCGGGCCGGAATTATACCGTTTGATTCACGATCGTGTTGACGAAGCTTTTCGGTGCAAACAAACGGCTGGTCATACAATGCTCCGGATGGTCTCAAAAAATTCTTTAGTTCAAGATCAATTTAAAAACGTTAAAAAACCATACCCTTCTCTACAGTTTTCGAGCTACGGCGTTATGAAAATTTCAACCCCTATTTTTCACCCCTTAAGAGATGACTGACAGTGACGCCGAGCTTAGCGGACCAACTAGACCCCACCAAACGGGACCTGCAAATCAAATTTCATTAATTTTGGTTCCTGGACACTAAGAAAAGTGCGAAGTAAGGCGGATGGACAGAATTTTTTTTGCATTTTCGGATTGTACCTACGTACCTTGAAACGTAAACCATTAAATTTTGAGAGGGGGGGGGGGGGTTAAAATTTTATTTTTCATGCTCGATTCCAAAGGTTCATTATTGAAAATAATAAATCAAAAGTCATCCAATAAACTTCGAAGAAAAAAAAAACTACACCCGAAGTCAAGGAAAATCAGGGTGATCTCATTTCAGATTTCCAATTAGACATCCTGGCTAAAAGCTAACTCTTTTCGATAAAAGTTGGCAATCAGTATGACTCAGTTTTGAGTGAATACGTAAAGTTACCTATTTCATTATTACTTGCCACCCTTTTCGAAACCCCGTTCGCCGAAAACTTGGCGCCCTCTTCGGGATCAATTAATTCATAATCAGGCCCATTAAACTCCGTAATTAATGAACGGGAGGGGAAAGGGTCGAATGATTAGCTCGAACTTGTAAGCCTTGTTTGGGATTTGATGCGGTGTTCCATGGAAATGAACCTCCTCCCGTCCATCATAATTAGCGATTTCGGAGCCTTTCTGCTGAAGCAAGTCAATCAAATCGTTGGAAACAGTGTGCGACAGGACAGGAATGAGGCTCAAACCGGTTGCCAACTCTACACATCGACCAACATGGCGGAACCTACCTACGATACGTAACATGGCGACAGGAACTCGGAAAGCCCTCAAACGAGCTTTTAAACAGAACATAGGCACGTCAGCAGCGCACACAGTACATGTCCTCCTACTTCTTACGACCTGTCCTCTCGTCCTCCCTCATTTGATTAAATTATGTCATTTTGTCCTGCTTTTGGTTTATTATTCTGTGAATAATAAACGCAAAAAATTCACAAAAATTCAAAAAATTCATTTCGCTCAGCAAAAAATTTTTATAACACCCCCTCAAAATTTTTTCTTTTCCGTTTCAAGGTGCGTAGATTCAAAAAATGCAATGTCCGTCCGCCGTACGCCGTCCGCCGTATCACGTGTACAGGCTTCATTTTTGGTCTAAAAAAATTCGTTCTTTCGTGCCCATGCTCCATTTGGGCCCTAGTAGTGTCCCGAAACTTTTCAGCCCGATCGGAATATACCCAGGGGTGTTATGAGTGAAAATGTGTGTAAAAATAGGTACTTTTTGCGTTTTAGCAACATGTTAGTAAAATGAGCTTTTGAGGTATCGTTTTTCATGTCTTTGGGGACGAGAAGACCGAATATGAAGTCGATTTTGACCAAAGAGTGGAAAATTGAGGTTGTACCAGATGTTCAGCTCCCAAAATTGATTTTTTATAAGTAAAAAACCTGGAAAATCGTCTGAAATCACCATCAATTTGTAGAATAACACTAGAAAAAGTATCAAGAGGTGGATTAAGACGATTAAATGGTACTATCAATGATCAAAGATAATTTGAAAAAAAAAAAGGAGCGTAGGTGGTACCTAATTCGTGTTTTGGGGGCCAAAATTGGTGGAAACCACCAGAAATAGGTAGCTATTTAAATTATTTTATATGAAAGAAACAATAAATAAACAGCCAACGTTTCTGTAGGTATGTCCAATAGAATAATAAACCCATGTGACAAGGACTTTGCAGCGTTTTTGGATCTACAGTCAAATCACAGTAAATAAAATTAAAAACGGGGGTTTTAGGCAAATTGAGTTATCTAAAGAATGAATAATCCAAAGCCTGTCTGAGAACCCAAAAACTAAAAAACGATTTGTGGAGAAAAGACACCTAATTAGGTTTCTCTCTGAGATCGAAAATGCCAAGCTAGCCACCAACTCTCTCTTTTAGAAGTTACTGAATAACCATGTCATGGATACTATAAAAATCTCTTTTGCCAAAAGAGAGTCAGACCGAAAAGAGATATCTCTTTTGCTTCATTGGAAAAATAAAAGCTAGGGGTCTACTAATACTCCGAGCGATTAATCAGACGATGACTCATCGCTACCCAGGAAAAATCTTCAACTCCGCTTCTAACAAAGCATTCCGTTCTCAAGGTTGGACACATATTTTCACGAGCTTATTGTGAGTCGCATGGGACGGTGAGAAACATGACGGAAACTACGCGATTATTCTGACGATGAAATGACGATCGTCGAATAAATCCTGAACGGCATGTGCCGCTAAAATCGTTTTAGTACCGTCAAACCCGCCGGGAAAACTTCTTTCCAACAGCACCCAACCTTATTCTGGCTGGGGGGTCGAAAGTGATCGGCTACATGGGCTCGACCGTAGCAACCAAAAGCACCGAACTCTGAAGCTGTCGTTAGGCCAGGAATACAATCAGAGGTCTGGAGGGTCGAGCAACAGCCTATAACCTGGCCCGAAACTCACTGAACATTGAGACCACCCTCATGAAAATCTGTTCAGCCGTTTGGTCCCGATGCCGTCTCACCAAAAGCACACAAACTCGTGAATTATATAACAGGATGACTCGTACAAGCCCGAATAGATACTTGGCGCGTCATCTTAGTCTGTAATTTAAACTAAAAAACAATGCGTAGGTGGGAACTCACCTCCTTGCTGAGTCTTGACGAGGACTGGCGGGCTGAGGGGCCCGGGGCCGACGGACGTAAAGGCCTGAACTCTGATCGTGTAGATCGTGTGCGGAGTCAGCTCGGAAATGGTTGTCAGTTGGTTGTTGTCCACCATCCGCGACTCCCACGAGTTCATCGGCTGCTGGGCGTTCATCGTGTAATAGACTTTGTAGCCCTGACAACAAGACGAAATGGAGGGTCAGTGAAAAACATTTCAACAAATATTTTGGGAAGTGTAATCCGTCGATGTAACCTCGACCTGGAACCTGGCTTATTCCAAAATTACAAACAATCAGTATATTACGAACGGTTTGGAATTCAAGCAGCCTGAAGCGTACGCTTTTCCACGAGCAGCTATTCGGTGAAAGCACACAGGGCATTCGACACAAAATGTTTTTGATTCGTGTAAAGTTTTTTTAGTTACAGGTGTGTGAAAACAAGCATAACAGACAAAATAGAACAATTTACGTATTTTTGACTGCTGATTCCGACCAAACCGCTATATTTAAGGAATTCATTCGACGCAAAATTTAATGATCTTCAATTTGGCTATAAGTGACGTTTTCTTTAAGATGCACCATGAAGATGTTATAAGCCAAAAACAAAAACAAAATTGCCAAAATTTTGCGATTGTTTTGGCTCCCAAAAGTTTTGCTCACCTCGGACTGTCACAAATTTTACTCCTAATTTACTCCTATTTGGGATGCCCAAATCGGTTTAAAAGCCTTCCAGCTTTACACGATTTTTTTTTCTGCAGGCGCAGCCTTCTTTTTGTATATTTTGCCAGGGCTATACGCCTACCACTAGAATGTTGCCGGGCTATAGTGCCCTCTACCAGGGAACAATCAGAAACTAGGATTGAGAAAACCTACATTCCAATTCCTTGGAATCCCCTGGGAAATCCTCGTTGTGAAGTCGGCTCCCCTGCCAATTCTGAAGGTGAGAAAGAGTGAAAAAGAAGGGAAATTTTCGGCAGTGTAAAATTTGACCGGAGGGAAAAAAAGGGAAAAGAGGGAAACTTCAGCTGATAATGAGGTAGTTCGGAACCCCCCAGAAGAATGCGTCCTAGGCCGGCAGTATTCTAGTGGTAGGCCTGTGTAGTTTTACCTGTTCTCTAAATTTCAGTTTATTCCGACAATTTTTTTTGTAACTGTCTGAAGGAGGTAGAATTTTGGATTTCTATCCTCATATTAATGTTCAAGATGGTCCCAAATGGGGGTCTTGAGGATTCCGGGTGACAACAAAACCATAAAAAATTACAAACAACAAGAAGACAGGTGTTATCATGAGGGAAATTCTCGTTTTCACTAATTCAGTTTTTTTCCCTTGCTCGAGACGCACTCATTTACTCAACGAGCCAGAACGTTGAGACGTTCTTGAACGTGCCTACGAAATGCTGCTAACAGACCATTTTAAATATCTATAAAATTATCGTACCGTTATTTGTCCGTTCGGCGTCTCAGGTTCGTCCCACTGGATGACCATCGTGGAAGAGCTGAGCGGCCTAACTTGCACGTTCCGAGGAGCGGTCCCTGGTTCTGGAACAACAATATTGCACAGTCGAAATCAAATGACCCGTCGGATGGAAATATAGATTATAGATTAAGTACATAATACACATCATACTGGGATTAGACTAGGAAGTACCGGTATTTAAATCAGGAAAATGGCCCGGAGACTACGAAACCACTTAATGTTCAACATGGGCCAAGTAAGACCGTAAGGCACCATGAGAGACCACTCACTGCTTCCAGCCATGACCGTAGTGTTCAAATCAACGATGGCGAATAACAGGGATCTAACAGGATCTACCACGTAAAAAGCTTTCAACATATCAAAATAGTGCCTACTGGTCCTCTGTAGTCCAGTATTGCCAACCCACGATTGAACATCGTCAATGACACCAGACGTTATAGAAGTTTTTTCCAGTATCGCTAACCACCGTGGTAACGCCGTTCATAATGTTTTGAAGCAGACTCACCCTAATGTACCGCAAGACCAATAACCACATCACAGCACTTTGGAAAAATATTTATAACAACCAGCAATTAATTAGTAATTAATTTCGAATCTAACAATGCCTGACATTGTTATCACTACATTGCCAACCTATCCTGTCGTGAGTCCCTCCAGGAACCACTCCAACTAGGATTAAGTTCTCGCCAATTATTTGACCGCTAAGTTTAGTTGCTACCAATAAACGGTACGAGTGGGGAGACAGGTCGCAGGACCCGAGTGCACAACCTGGAGCCCCTCCATCAACCCCTAACAGGGGGTTGGAAGGAGAAGGCTCCCTTGGCTATAAAAACTCGGATCCTGCGCCTTTTTCTTCATTCGACACTTCCTCTAGCTGCTGGCTACTCTCTCTCTTCCTACCCTTGCCTCTCTATCCAAACCTAAAAGATCCTAGATGAAGGTGGTGGTCAGCCCATAACCTCCTAGGCAAATTCTCCTAAAAGATTCCAGATGACGGTGGTGATTCGCTCATAACCGCCTAGGCACACACTTCCAAAAAGATCCCAGGAAAGGGTGGTCCTTCGCTCATAACCCGCCTGAGCAAATTCCTCACACCACCGTGATGAAATATGCCAATTTTAAATTCATCACATATCCCATTGCCAACCTTGTTAAACCTGGGTCTGTTTTCTTTTGTTTGTTATGCACATTTAAATTTATACCTTTATAAGTTTAACAAAATATTAGTTATACCTATCCGAGTATGGACAATTGTCATTGATATAAGGGACAAGTAGTGGGACACAGTGCTAGTTACCGTCGACCAGGACCAACAACAACAACCTCCTTCAACACCTGATTTTGGGATCAAGTCTGCCGTGATTGCGGCGTCTCCCACTTTTTTTCCCCTGGACGGGAGGTGGAGGGCGTCAGTCTCATCAGATACCCATCAAGTTCGTATTTCGCTTTCATAGCCATACTTACGTGTATTTTCCTTAGGCATGTGCGTGGAGAGATCGAATCAGTTTCGTATGATTCACCTATCGCATCTAGCTGTTCATAATTCGGTCAGTGGAGTGCCGGTACCTAACGTTTCTCAGTGCCTTCAGTCACTTACACTGAAGTGGTCCTTCGGGTTCGGACTTGGCTATTTTATCATAGATCAGCCCAGAATACTACTCCAGGTAATTTGGAAATATTCGGAAACTAGGTTGAACCCCCACCTGGGTATAAACACACCGTGCTCAACCACTTACGTTATCCATACACTACAACAGCGCCTTTACCTTCCCAAGAATATTACTGAACACAAAGTACTTGTTTAGTCACATGAATATGGAGTTTTACATTGGATATAGGGCATTATCACTAACTGTCCTGAGATTATTGTAGCAATCTTCCTCCCGGTACAAGTATGTTATAGCCCCGCCAATATCGATTGTATCGATTATCTCAAATACATCGATCCTTGTGGTATCGATGACGTGTATCAGACAAGACGGTGGGTGTACAAGAAGTTTAGTTCCCATTCCGCCGCTCGCATTGTCAAGCGATCTGGATGCTCGCTAGCGCTCGCATCTCAAAAAACATAAACAATCCCAGAAACTATCCCGTGAATGAGCAGGTCGTTTGGGACTTCTGAATAGATGGTACAAGTATGTTATAGTCACTCTTATTTTTTGGTGCCCTTACAATGGTCTTCCCGTATTCATTTTGAAAGTTGATATCGGCACCCGGGATGTAGGCATCGGGACGCCATATTGAGCCGTCATCGATACCACAAGGATCGATGTATTTGAGATAATCGATACAATCGATATTGGCGGGGCTATAACATACTTGTACCTTCCTCCCTTTCACGAATAGGGAGAACAACACTACCTAACATTCAAAAACTTGGTATGATATGAATCCTTGTTTAAGCATAGGCTGATGACAAACTCCAATCTTTTGAACTACTTCTTTTGAGTTCGGTTCAAGTAGCTACCTACGTCATTCAAGGAAAAATTTACCAAGTAGACTTTGTTCAGTTAGCAACTATTCTACCATGAGTGTTTTGGCGGGCCGAAATTTACTGTAAGGATTATTATTGGTGTGCTGAGCGATACTTGATTTTTGAAGAAACTTGAGTTTATTAGCTCAAATACGCCGGGGTTGCTATATTCGTTTCAAAATGTATTGAAGTAGGTGAGTAGGCGAGAAGGCGATTTATTTGCTGGATGCGTGGAGTGGATAGGAATGGAAGTAGATGTGGTGATACCGTCAAAAATAGGTGTTCGAGAAAACCATGGAGTCTTGTTCAGAAGTGCTCAAAAGGAGTTTCTATATGGGTTTCCGCTTGATGTCGCTTCGTAGGTATGTATGTACGTTGGAATTTTAAATGGTCAAAACTTCCTCAAAATATGGTATTTTTCAGATTTCTTTTGCGTTTTGTTGTGTTTTGTTGTCAATTTGAGATGAGAACGAGCTTTCAAGGGGGAAAAGTAAAGGAGTTATGAGGGGGGCTTCCAATTTTCGATTTCAACGATAACGGCCGTAAAAATGGACCGAAATTAGTGCGTTTGGTACCAAAATGTCCGTTAGGATGTCTAAATTATGCCTACTGATTTTTAGCATGATCGCATTTTATTTGGCCAATTGGCAAACAAAAACATTTCAATGGGTCCAACGTTTTCCAGGTTTACTAGCTTATTGACGTTGGTGTGTTGTCAGGAAGTGGTTGAAAGTTAGATTTCTATGCAAGTTTATTATATTTCCATGCTCAGTATAGCAAATTCACATGATCGGCAAAAGTCAGGCCATGAGCAGCCAGTCAGGCCACGATGGACCAAATGCCTCTCAGCTGAAATGGGCGGCCCCTGCCGCCAAACTTGTATCCATACTGTTATGAAGAACATGGAAGTATTGTGTGGCAATCTACACACCGGAACTTTGGCTTGCAATTATCGGGTAATATGATCTTGCAATTACAATGTATGTATATTTTACCACATTCTCTACATACTGCAAACCTTTATACCCCAAATATCTACCAAAACCTTTATATAGTAGTAGTATGAACACTGCTTAGGTATTACTTATTTAAGGTTTTTTTTTAACTGACTAATTTGAAATGTAAGGGGTGTTTGATTGTATTATGAAATATAATTTTGTCCCATATTGATTTATCACGTCGTACAATCATAGCTACCACCTTTGACTTGGCTGTAAACCAGCTATTACCAGGTAAGTACCTTCTATTCCGTTCTTCTTCTACCTGGACTAACATGAAATGTTCAAAAAATGTTGGAATTTTTGATCCTATTACGCATGAAGTACCTTCTATTCCGTTCTTCTTCTACCTGGACTAACATGAAATGTTCAAAAAATGTTGGAATTTTTGATCCTATTACGCATGTTACAACTTGTTACTGCTCTATTTATTGCTGTTCAATTATTTGGACTCATAATTTTTTTTACCAACTGATTCTTCTATACGTCCAATGGTACAGTAAATGAGGAAGCTACAGTGCCCACCCAACTTGGCAGACATTTTTCTGTAAATAAATTGAATCCATTCTGGAATCCATTCCATCCCTCACTGGTCCATGACATCGGTACCTACGAAAAAACTGGATTTCGAAATCAACAGAGCCTCAGAAAGAGGTCTTAAGCGATCAGTAGAATAAAAAAAACCAGTCATGCAGCATGACTTAATGAGCGAATTTTCAAAGAAATATTCGAATTAATGGCTATGGTTTTGAATAAAGGAAAACTTCGGTCTAAAATTTGGTTTTCTATGTATATTCTCTTCGTATTTATTTTAATTTGTACGTTTTGTCCATCCTGATTCTACCGTTTGTTTATTACGTAATTGTACTAAGTGCTTATTTATTTGATCGCTGTGGGTTCATATTCTCCCCCTTTTTTGCTTCGAACTCTCGTCTTCAATTAATACTTCTCACATTTTTCAATCTGACCACTCTAAGGGGGTGGGGGGTAAGAGTTTAAAGATTATCCTAGTTTTGGGTAATTTTTGCGCACTTTAAATGCTCTAATTTAAGAACGGATTTAGATATCTAAAATCCGATTTCACCATCGTGTTCAGCGTGCAAAAACCTTTAAAATGAGGGGTCACTTGTTAGAAAATAACATTTTGGGGATTTTTGGGTAATTTTTGCGCACTTTAAATGCTCTAATTTGAGAACGGATCAAGATATCTAAAATCCGATTCCACCATCGTGTTCAGCGTGCAAAAACCTTTAAAATGAGGGGTCACTTGTTGGAAAATAACATTTTGGGGATTTTTGGGTAATTTTTGCGCACTTTAAATGCGCCAAAACCCTCCTTAGAGTAGGCCAATTTCGCCCATCTTCGAACTTAGCCTTTCGATTGCCAAGATAGATTTTTTGTGCAAATTTGAGCTGTTTATCTCAATTCTATCGAGAGTTATCGTCTGGAGTGACACATATATATATAAATATATATATACATATAAAAAAGTGTTAAATTTCAGGAATCGTTTTAGAATGGTCTGAAACGGATTTCTATGAAGAAAATTTCCAAAAATTTATATTATTTAAATTTCGAAGCCATTGCAATAGCTTCATTTTCTTTGAAAATTCGCTAAAAGCATGTAACTAAGGTATAATACTCCTCTGCTGTGCTCATTGCTGTACTGAGCATCTACCTGTTTGAATGAGATGAAAATTTTGCATTTCTAAAGGGAAGCTTGAAAACGACCTCACAACCAAATATCCTGTTAACCGATCGTGGAGAGGCAGGTAATTTCGCGTATTATCCAACCGAATAGGCGCAAAAAAGTTATAATAAGGAAAGCAAACTCAGTTTTGAGGAGAGCAAAAAGCGATATCAGGTAAAAAGAGAGGTCGCGATGAGGGGTGGGAAGGGAAGAGGAAAGAAAGGGAAATTAGGCTTTCGAAGTAGAAATTTTCTTAAAAAGTTGTCTAATTTGTTTGGAAGGGGAAAAAATGGGAAGAAAGAGAGATGAAATTATGTTTGATAAAGAGCTGCCGGCACCTCGGATCTGTTGAAGAGTTTGCTAGGAAGGAGAGCGGACCGGGGGAGGGGCTGAAGTTAATAGGTCGACTAAAACTGGAAAAATAGAAGTGGAGGGGATGAAAACCAAGACTCACTTAAAAGGGTGATTAATGGAAAAGATTAAAAAAGGGGTGGAGGCTTCCTGGGGGAGGGAAAAAAAGACTGTGGATCGAGTAGGGGGGAGGGGAGGTTATTGGAGAGTTTTGGGTGAGGGGATGAACGAGAGAGGTTGCAAATTAGCAGGTTATCAATCGGGGAAAATGGAGACAAACCGCTCAGGTGGAGGTGAGGTAAAACCTTTGCGGACTGAAAGGGAGGGAGAGAATTTAAGTAATACCTACCAATAAGAATAATGAGATAACAGTGATCAACCACCCTGTACTGGGTGGCCCATCCAAGGTGCACCATCCGGGTTTTCGGCTTATTTAGAGCCTAATCAAAAAAACTGTCAGCAGTAAATAAACCCCCTTATTATTTAATTCTCTATCAGTCTAGCCTATAGCCATTTTTTGGGGCACTCCAAATGTGCCACATTGGCACTAACATTTTTTTTTGGAACCACAAATTTTCATTTCAGATGCGGATTCTACGCAAAATGTCATGAACAACTTTCCCCTCAGCCGATTTTTTTTTTTACGCCACTTCCAAAATGCGCCAAAAATTTCAAAAAATCGCAAAATTGAAGTTTTACCAACATCAGGTGTGACACGTGACTTTCAACTGTTTCTTATGCTGAATTCAGTGGTGAACTCTGTTTTTATTTTCATCTACGAGCATTCCGAATTATTATTATTATCATTTCCTTTTTCCCTCAGCGAACAAAGCTGGATTATTGTGGTGGAGGTACGGGCGGACCGAGCACACCCCCAATTTTTATAACAATTAAACAGGTAGAACACAGACAGTTACCTGTTTCAAAAACCGCACTATCCTTGTTGTGTTCAATATCACAGCCTTCTCCATCAGGTAGCACAAGTCTTTGGTGATCCCAAGGGTATTATAATTATTATTATAATCGTTAGCCGAAGGGTAAAATCTCTCGTAGAATCTGACAGTTGCTTTGAAAATTAAAACTTAGTTCACCATTGAATTCAGCATGAGGAAACAGTTGAAAGTCGTGCGCCACACTTAATGTTGGTAAGGTAAAACTTCAATTTTTTGTGAATTTTTGCCGTTTTTTTGGCACATTTGGAGCGCGCCATACTGATTTTGGTGGCATCGATAGATAATTAAGGGGGTTTACTTCGGACTTTTTTTTTTATAAGGCTCGAAGTGAGTGGAATGGGCCACCCCCTCTGTATGAACCAAAACTATATGAACCAAATAATATGTATTTTTAAGGGCATCGGTGGCACCTTTCATGGATGCCATGAACAACGTTCTTTCAAATTCATAATTTTCATTAGTTTCTCATGATAAGGACGTCTCAGAAATGGGATGTAATTTATTTTCATACTGCCGTATTTGGATCTGTTACATTCTATTTGGTTGGCTGAACGTGTTTTTGAATTTCGTTAAAATGGAATTTTGCGTAAATTGAGGTTAGGAAACTTCAAGGCCCAACAAGACGATCTAAATCACTCGCGAAGAAATCGTGGAAATCCATTTCAAAGAAAAACGGAGTTTTTGAAAAGTTGTCTGTTTCTACTAATATACGAAGAAACGAGAAAAATACACTGTTTATACCGTTTTCGGTGTTCAAACCATCGTCAGTAACAAATAAATTGTCCACGCGAAAAATACACTGTTATACCGTTTTCAGTGACCAAACCATCGTAAGTAACAAATAATTTTGTTAATAATAATAATTGTTACTGACGATGGTTTGATCACCGAAACCAGTATAACAGTGTATTTTTCGCGTTTTTTCGTGTATTCGTGGAAATAGAAAACTTTCAAAAGCTCCAATTTTCTTTACCCATCAAGAACTGGCGCATCTGATCATGTGCTGGTAGTGGTGAGACCAGGATCCGATGCAGCCAAAACTCTTATAAATCCCAAAAAATGACTGAACTAGTTTGATACAAGGGTTAAACTCAACAAAATACCGTCAGAGATGAAAAAGTCAAGAGGAAACTGCGAGACAAAGATAATAACGAGGCTGAGGCTCTGTTCAATAACAAGCGAGCCCAGGTCTTAAAACTTGCTTTTGTAAAGATAACGGGGGATATCATGTTTTTAATAACGGCCACGCTGCGGTAACCGGAGGAAAAATATCAAGGAGCAACTTTTTCTTCGAGGAAATTCGTAGTTCATTGAGCTTTTGATGGAATAATTAAACTGATGCTAGTAATTTCAGGAGTGCTCGATGCTGAGTTTGCAGGTAAGGTAAGTAAATATAAAAGTTACAGAGGAACGCGTTATTATACCGCAAACAGCGTTAAAAACGTAGTTAAAAACGTGTGAGGTATTGAATGTACAATCCGACAACCCACTGCCTAAGTTCGTGTAAAGAACTTGATGTTTTATAATTGTACTTTGTGGATGGATTTTCTCGGCCTGGAATTAGCCTGCCAATATTTCAAGTCTGGATACTAAACTGAACTCAACATTGAGAGAGCGGGTTGTTCAAAAGAGCAGGAGTATGATGAAACTGAATCTGTACACCAACCAGGAGGTAGCCTCCACATTTCTGCTCTTTTGGATAATTTCTTCAGGTAGGCGTACGTGTACAAGTCCATGTATAAATAAGTAAAATGGAACTAGAATCCCGGATTTTTATCGTCAGACTCGTCTCCAGGATGTTCGAAAAATGGGGGGAAACGTGTTTCATTGATCCAAATATTCTGAAGCTCACAACATACTCCGTCAAAGAGTTGGAGGGAGATAATTCGTCCATCATTTTGACACGAGTTGCACAGAATCTACGTGGAGAATTGTGAGTCGAATTCGAAGTACCTGGCTGTCATTTGAGTTGGCTGTACAACCCTGCTTCAGTGTTTCCCTCTCATCCTTAAACCTATAACAGGCCTAACAAGGGCGTATCTCAGCTCTCTCCAGACCTCTCAGGACTTTCGGTTTTCTACAATTTCCACCAATAGGGAAAACAAGGTTCTTCCATTTACACGCCCTTGGCCCGCGACCCCAAGAAAACCCTGTGGAGCGGGCAAACCCAGTCCTTCGCTTTCACTCCCTGAAGTCGGGAGTAAATTTACATTTAGTTAGAGCTTCCGAGCAGCTTCCTCAAGAGAAATAGTGGTAGAACAGGACGGGGCGCAGTGGTATAAAAGGGGAGAGTTGGTAATGTTAAAAGGGGAGTCGAGGAGATCCTACTGGATCAATTAGAAAGACCAGGCTTCCTCCACTTCGTTGATTTCAGTGGAGGTCTTCAAACTTCTTAAGGGATATTATTAGGGAAATGGTTTCACAATTCGCAACTGCCGACGATTCCTCGAAGGGATGATTCGTACCTCTACCGCCCCCAGACACACCAGTCTTATCGAGTTGACTTTCACACGGTGGCTAGCAGCTTGTGGGAGATTTTGTTTGAAACCGGAGGACATTACTGACAGGTTTTCTTGGGCTCCACCCACCAAATTCCAAGGGCAATACCAATCGGTGGAGCAGAAACAGAGTGCAGCGAATTCCCAAAGGGAGCCTTAAGATTCCGTCCCGTGTTGTCATTAACTCGAAGGATTTGAGCCCCTCACTGAACCCATCGGCTTAGAGCAGGCATTTCAAACGTGCGGCCCACAAGACCTTAATGTGCGGCCCACGAGTCGGTGCTAGCCATCAGTGCAATGCGGCCCACCGCACAATGTCATGAAAAAGTAAAAGAAGTTGGGAAGGCGAAGGGAGAAGGGAGTTCACTCCTGTTATTTTCAAAAAATATTCTATATCTATTGAATCGTTGAAAAAAGAATTTGACAGAAGGTTTGAAGATGTGAAAGGTGTTGAAGATGATTTAGCCCTTTTTTCTGCTCCCTTTTCCGCTGACGTGGAAAAAGTGCCCTCTCATTTACAAATGGAGGGGATTGGAATGCAGTGTGATTCAAACCTGAAACACAAGTTTCTTGAAATATTTTATACATGTTTCCCCCATCATCGGTTCCCGAAAATTCGGCATTTCGCAGCTGAAATAATTTCTATGTTTGGGAGTACCTACCTATGTGAACAAATCTTCTCCATTATGAAAAGAAATGAGTCTCCAGAAAGGTCCAGGCTTACAGACTGCCATCTAAGCTTGACTCTCAGAGTGGACGCAGCAAACAATATTGTTCCCAACGTGGAAAATTTGGTGGAACGAAAAAGATGTCAACTACTGTCAGGGAAAAAATATTAGGTAAGATCCTATTTTCTTCTTGCTTCTAATAGATATAGAAACTTGATATGATTCCGTTTAGTGATTTTCTTGCAGCCCACACAACCTTTAAGAAGTAGCCATTTGGCCCTTGAGGAACTTTGAGTTTGACATGCCTGGCTTAGAGTGACCTCAAGATTCCGCCCGGTGTAACAGTGGCCAGTTGAAACCAAACCTTATGATTCCACCCAGATTATTCGCTTGTCGTTTCCATCTTTGCCAAACTTGGTGGACGTCCATCCAAAATGCTGGACTAAGTACTGATTACCGAAACCGAACGAAATTGGGTCTTTGGCTGAAACACTTTTTTGGTCTCATCTTTTTGCCCCCATCAGACGTACCTCTCGCTTTTGAAGATTTGGTAAAAGAAAGAACAAAAGCGTCTGCGGGAGTCACTAAGTTTGTCAACTATTTAAAGAAAAACTACACTTATTCTTCGAAATATCCACCAAATCTGTGGGCAGAGCTTAGTTCTGATGTCAGTAAAACGACGAACTGTTGTGAGTCATTCCAAAGACACCTAGGTGACTGTTTCAGTAAGTCTCATCCAGATATCTACACTTTCACAGACACTTTGTTGAAATTCCAAAGTGAGGTGTACATAACATCAAACAGCAGACACGCCGCGCATACTGATCCCCGTATTACAGCTCGAAAAACCGCACTTCAAAACCAATTAGAATTGTATGTCGTTCACCAAATCTCTAGAGCCGAGCTAGCTGCTGCCGTATCGACATTTTATGCTGAGACTTTTGGAAGAAATCAATGTCTTAATTGATGTTGTATATGAACTGAACCCAGACATGTTCCTCGTACACAGGACTCGAACCAATAACATTTCATTAGGTAGGCACCTGATTTTCTGATGATAAATACAGATAAATTTTGTTAATAAAATTGCTAAATATACGACCATTTTACTAACTACGTTTTCCATGCCTTAGGGGGGGGGGGGGGGGTTGGAATTTTAAGATTTCTACAGATAGGCTCGGGGTGGAATCTTAAGGTTACGTTGAGCTGCCCGCAGGTAATCGGGGTGGATCTTAAGGTTCCATTAAGCTGCTCTGATACTTTAGTAACCAAACTGGGTGGAATCTTATGCCGCCCTTCCCAAAGGCAAACAAACTGTAAGTTTAAAACTGGCGAAAACCACCAGAGTTACAGAATAGGAGGCCAAAAACCTAACAATTTCCAGCAGCACAGTTGAAACCATCGTGAGAACTGTTCAGATCACGCCTAGGTCACACGACAGACTCACAAAGGGTTCAATCATACCTAAACTCGTCGCCAGATGCACTGTGATGTCTTTTCCTACTGGGAGTTGATTTCTCGCGGAGGATCCAGGATTTGTGGATCGACACGGGCTTAGCCTACTGTCGAGCATATAACCACGAATTCGAACAAAAACAATCCTTTAAATTCATTTGAATCATGTTGAATAATTGTAATATATTTCATGATTCAGTCTTTTATATTTTATGGAATATAAAAGAATCCAAACGAGATTAAGAGAACTTTCGAGGGCTGGCAGCTGAGCAGGCACCAATTTCTCTGGTAGAACCAAACACTCAAGAACTATGAAAGGCAAGCAAACTGCCAAAGACCAGCAACAAACTGGCGGAAACCACCAAAGTGCCTCGAGTTCTAGGGCAGCAGCCATTAATTTTCCAGTGACAAAAATTGAACCAAAAACTGTCATGGTAAAATCCAGATAAAAACAAGTACCTAATTAGTTACTGGATCGTGCCGTATTTCCAGTAAACACGATGGCTTTACAGTGTGTTTTGTTTTTAACAGAAATTGACAACGTTTCATCAAATAACTTCGGTATTTATTTGAAATGGGTTTCCACGATTTTATGGCGAGTGATCCAGTTCGACAAAGCCCAGCTTCAATCTGGCGGGGCATCAAAACGCCGCGGGTTCTGGGACAACAGCCAGTAATTTCCCATTCGTGTAAACAATTAGTGGACCCAAAACTGTCAGACGCCCCAGCAAACTTCATGAAGTCAGAATCAGAAGGACGATATACACCAAAGTGGTAATAGTGTCAGTGTTCAAGTTACGTCTGTATAGTCAGTATAGTGTAGCCTGTATAGGTAGGTACCGCTGTCGAGTCCGATTACCTAACTACCCCAGTCAAATTAGACTTCCGACTTCCATTAATTCGCCTTTAAAAAAATATTAATCTGAGTTTACGACGGTTACTGAGGTGAGCTAAACTTTTGGGACAAAAAACAGGTTTTTTCAAGTTTTAACTTTTTGGCTCATACAATCTGACAAGTGGTTCTTAGAGCAAGGTTTACTCGCACCAAAATTAAAGAGCATTAATTTCGGCGTCGAATGATCTTCTTAAACATCAACTTTGGTTCAGTAGTTTGGTCAGAACCGGCAGTCAACAACAGGCAAAGTTGTCCATTTTGACTGGTGTGTTCAGTTTCATACGCCTGCATCTAAAAAAACCGTTATTCCAAAGAAAAATGTCACGTAACTTAATATGTTGTGGATCATTGAATTCTGCGTTCAAACCAGCCGTATTTTATGAAAATATTTTATTTTAAATAATTAAATATTTAAATAGTTTAATAAAATTAGGCGTGCTCTGAACGCAGAATTTTATGCTCAACAACTTTAGTTATAATGACTTTTGGTTTATTATTCTGTGAATAATACACCTATGTATTCGCTCAGCAAAAAATTTTTATAACACCCCCTCAAACTTTTTTCTTTTACGTTTCAAGGTGCATAGATTCCAAAAACGCTGCAAAGTCCTTGTCACATAGGTTTATTATTCTATTGGAGTTCTAGAGATTCTTGTTGGCAGTTAAATTTATTGTTTCTTTCATGTGGAATGATTGAATTAGCTATTCCTGATGATTTCCACCAATTTTGGCCCCCAAAACATGAAATAGGTACCTACACTTTTTTTCCCCCCCAGATCATATTTGATCATTGGTAGTGCGATTTAATGGTCTTGATTCAGCTGTTTACACTTTTTCTAATGTTAGTATACACATTGATGGTGATTTCAGACAGTTTTCCAGGTTTTTGACTAAAAAAAAACAATTTTGGGAGCTGAGCCAATGGTAAAACCTCAATTTCCGCGTCTTTCGTCAAAATCGACTTCATATTCGGTCTTCTCGTCCCAAAAAACATGAAAAACGATACCTCAAAAGCTCATGTTACCAAAATGTTGCTAAAACGCAAAAAGTACCTATTTTCACACACATTTTCACTCATAACACCCCTGGGTATATTCCGATCGGGCTGAAAAGTTTCGGGACACAACTAGGGCCCAAATGGAGCATGTGTGCGAAAGAACGACTTTTTTAGATCGAAAATGAAGCCTGTACACGTGATACGGCGGACGGCGTACGGCGGACGGCGGACGGACATTGCATTTTTTGAATCTACGCACCTTGAAACGGAAAAGAAAAAATTTTGAGGGGGTGTTATAAAAATTTTTTGCTGAGCGAATACATAGGTGTATTATTCACAGAATAATAAACCAAAATGCAATGTCCGTCCGCCGTACGCCGTCCGCCGTATCACGTGTACAGGCTTCATTTTCGGTCTAAAAAAATCGTTCTTTCGCACACATGCTCCATTTGGGCCCTAGTTGTGTCCCGAAACATTTCAGCCCGATCGGAATATACCCAGGGGTGTTATGAGTGAAAATGTGTGTAAAAATAGGTACTTTTTACGTTCTAGCAACATATTGGTAACATGAGCTTCTGAGATATCGTTTTCTATGTTTTTGGGGACGAGAAGACCGAATATGAAGTCGATTTTGACCAAAGAGTGGAAAATTGAGTTCTACCAAATGTTCAGCTCCCAGAATTGATTTTTTATGAGCGAAAAACCTGGGAAATCGTCTGAAATCACCATCAGTTTGTATAATAACACTGGAAAAAGTGTCAAGACGTGGTTCAGGACGATTAAATGGCACTACCAATGATCAAATAAGGTTAAAAAAAAAAGAAAAAAAGAGCGTAGGTACCTAATTTGTGTTTTGGGGGCCAACATTAATGGAAACCATCAGAAGTAGCTATTTCGATTATTACGCATGAAAGAAACAATTAATGAACAGCCAACGTTTCTGTAGGTATGTCCAATAGAATAATAAACCCATGTGACAAGGACTTTGCAGCGTTTTCAATTGGAATAATCGCTTTTTAGTTGCAGTCGTGTATATCTCACTTTTCATAAAAATGGACAACTTTGCCTGTTGTTGACTGCCGATTCTGAACAAACTACTGAACCAAATTTATCGCTAGCGGATTATTCAAGGCATAATTTATCGTTCTTTAATTCTGGTATGAGTAAACGTTTCTGTAAGAGGCACCGTTAAGATATTATAAGCCAAAAACTGAAAAAAGTGCCAATATTTCGTGGTTTCTGGCTAAAAAGTATAACTCGCCTCAGAAACCGTCGCCAACTCATATTACGTTTATTTGGGACATCCAAAGTGGAATAAAATCGTTTACGGTTTTTAGCAAATTAATGAGAGGCACCGGCCCTTTTGTGATCTAATTTGACTGGGCTAATGGTAAATGCGCATGACAATGTGCCGTGGGCAGCAAAGTTTCATCAGACCTGACAAACTCGCGGAACTCAAATTGTTTGTTAGTAGTATTAATTACCTAGTGTTTTTCCTAAGACACTTCAAATTCCTGAATTCGCCAATATTGTCGAAACCAGTCGAAACCTTGACCCTTCTCGTGCAAACGCCCGCTGTAAAGGTTGAAAACTGCCTTTTCGCGAATATGATATCGATCCCCACTTCAAAACCGGGCAAATCGCGTTCTACGTGTTTACCTGGTTCTACACGTCACCCTTCAATTATCTCCGCTAGGCTTTTTCCATATTTGACTTTAAATTAACATTCGTTTTCGAAACACTCCGACTGGCTTCCACGTAACGACTCAGTAAACCAACAATTTTGTATTGAACTCCGGGAAAGAAACGGTAAATTAAACCAAACGTTATTACATTGATAAACAGGGTCGAGGACTGGCGAACGAGTAGCTACAACTTGAAGGGAAAAAGAATGCGTGAGAGGACGATATTACGAAGAACGTCGATTCAAAAAGGTTATCCCGCCGCGATGAAATGGCTGTAATAACAATTTGGTAAATGACCATTTTGTTTGACGGGATGACAAAATTAAAATTTGTACACGCGCTGATCTAGATGCTACGGCAGATTCTAAAAGGTAAAATTGCATAAAGGCACGATACTCAGGTATTTGCATGAGAAGGGATTTTTAGCTGGGGATTTTTACGTTGATGAAAATTTACAGCACCCGTATAGAAGTACCTATTGAGTAGCACGCTGATAGCATAGATCGTCTGCCTAAGTGTGGCATATTTAACTTCTTGTAACCATTTCACGATCGCCATTGGCTCTTATCGTAAGAAAAATCGTAAGATCCGGATCCACTTCGGTTATACAGGGTGTCCTATTTCCTTCTGGAGAAACTCAGGGAATCGATTCTACTCTTCATGTGGAACAAAAAATGTTCAGTAGAAATTTTTCGAAAAGTTCTTCGTTTTAAAGATATCCGACAATTTGTGTTTTTCCAACTTTTCATTACCTTACCACATAAAAACGCTAATAAATTCGAAAATATTGAGACTACAACAAATCCAATTACACCGTTTGAAAGAACGTTAAATTTCCTGTAAGATTCTTCTGTCTTCGATCAGAGTTACTTAAAATATATAACAACAATTTTTATTGAAATGATGGCCTAGCAGAGAGGGGCGACCGTACAGTGCGTGGACTTGGTGGCTTCCACTGGGCCATACTAGTTAAAATGTTGGCCAATATCAGTTGGAACATTTGAAAATTTCATAATTTAAAACTGAAAAAAAGATTGTAAGCTCTACTGACCCCATTTGCTGCATTTTGCGCTTGCAACAACAAAATTGCCCTCGTAACTCTTGCGAATTCAGGTAAATTGAAGTCATAAAGATTCGGGTACAGACAAAACGGAAACAAATTTATGCTTTGGAGCCGACAAAAAACATGAAAATTTTTCCATATTTGAAGACTTTGGTTCCTTTTTGTTCACCTCATTATTTTACCACCGTTGGGGTCTGGCTTTTCGCTAGGAATTTTGTTCGAAATCAGGAAGACAAAATACGAACAGTGCGGAAAAAATGGGCCCCTGGCTGGAATCGAACCCACATCCTCTGGTTTTCCAGACATCAATCCCCCAGGTGGGACTCGTGTGGGAGGTGGAGGTAGACGAAGCTTTCTCCTGGTTGAATTACGGAAAACCAGAGATTATGGGTTCCATTCCTACCTCGGGCACAGTTTTTTTTTCTGCATTTTTCAATTTTCTATTCTACTTGATTTCAAATAATATGACAGAAACTTTTTTCGTAATGGCCAATCGATAATGTAAAAAATAAATAAACTTGTATCAGCCTAGAACCTAGATCATACCGTTGTACCTAAACGATGTTGGAAAGAAAAATTAGCATCAACCATCAAGAGATGATTATTAAATGTACATAATCGTTTGCATAAATAAAGAAATACGAAAACCGTTACCGGATAGCTACCTCGAAACATGCAATAGGTAGGTTAAAGCGATTAAACTAAGGTAAACTGAAAAGGTTATTATCAATACTTACTGGCGCCTTCAAGTGGCGAATCCGCTGTGCGCGCAGCAATAAATGGGGAACAAAACAAAGTAAACATTAGTACTTATGACAAAATAGGTACAGTATTAAAGTACTACAATGTTAGCTTCCTACTGAATTAGGAGAATACCCACGTGTTCTTGTCGTGAGTCCCTCCCGGGAACACTCCACTAGCAACCTTAAAGCTCTCACCAATATCCTTATGTAAAAGTTACTTTCCGCTAATAAACATCTGAGTGGGGAGACAGGCAACAGAATCCAGGGGACACAACCTGGGCCCCCCCCCAAAACTCCCAACAGGGGAGTTGGAGGGAGAGGCCTCCAGTTCCTATATAACCCTGGATCCTGGAGCTTTAGCTTCATTCGACACTTCCTCTAACCAGCTCTCTCTTCTCTCTCTCTTACCTTCCTCCTCTCAGATGATCGGTGGATATCCGCCGCCTGGGAATTTACCTCCTACCTTTTCCTCTTGTCTAGATGATCGGTGGACTACCGCCGCCTAGACAAGCACCTCTCCTCACCTACATCGGTGGATTACCGCCGCCTAGGTGAAATTCCCTCACTCACCTACATCGGTGGATTACCGCCGCCTAGGTGAAATTTCCTCACTCACCTCTATCTACTCCCAAAGTCGTAGATGATCGGTGGACTACCGCCGCCTGCGACTTTTCTCTCCTTCACGCCACCGTGATGAAAATTCTAAATTCATCACAGTTCTATTAATTCTGAAATGACACTGTCGTTAGCCATGCGGTATGGTGACGTCATTATTTTCGAATTCAATAAAATTAATGAAATCCGAGTTTTTGTCGGTCAAAACCGCTAAAGACTATAAAGTCAAAATCACGAAGGAATAGTTTTATGGAACTGTGAGTTTGGACAAGGCAATATATTTTTGATAGCCATGAGATTTTCGCGCAAGAAAATGGATCAAACCTAACAACATTGCTTATTGTAGGAATAAATTTCGCGAAAAAAGCTATTGGAAGGTGGTAGAAAATATTGTAGACTCTCAAAGTTAGACGTGTTATGTAAGTTAATTTGGTAAATGCAGTGAGGCTCTGGACACTCATTTCATCTTTCGATATAATCAGGGAAACCATGGTAAAGAGGAACGTTCTCTAAGTATGAAGTCATTGACCCTCTGTAGAGGGATTTGAGTACTTTGAATATTCGCTGTTTCATTAGAATAATGTAATTGGATTCTTCCAATTTCTCTTCCCGTCAGCTATCAAATCAACAACGATCTTTCAAACAAATAAGCCAACTTATGACCGGTGGGTATTCTCCAATCAACAGGTACCTGAAAGTGGATGGTTAGTGGAGGGTTAGGAGGTGCCACAAACGAAAGAATGAGAGACATGCGGAAACTTGAATTTGAACAAACATAATGCAACAGACGTGAGAACAAATGGTGTTTTATGGTCGATGGAGGATGAAATTGTACGCTTCGATTTGTTAGGTGAAGAAAGGCTACTAAAACATCGAGCGTGTGATGTTAATAAAGCGGACCTAGAACCAGCATTCATGAAACTTAAGCGATATGTACAGAGAAAAAAATAATTCGTTGAATACAAGTTTGAAAACCAACTCCACAAATCATGAATCCCGCAATAGCCAAGTGTGACACACTTTTTATCGTTAAATTAAATTTAAAATTTTTGTCAAAGACGTATTAGAAGTTAGGATTCATTGCAATAGCTTACTTGTCTTTGAAAATTCTGTAAATCATTGGGCGCGTTTAGATCGTCTCAACGTTTCAATTAATTCGTGCGCAGATCTCGGCCAATACCAAACTCACTGTGAGAAGTGATATTTGAACATCTCGCCCCGCATGCAGGGCGAGGGTCCATAAGATCCAGAGTTTTAAAAATTTTTTAAACTACTTTATTTGTTACCTATATAATTACATTTACATACGAATTATATTAGGCTTGTTCTTCATTATCCCCTAGTTACCTACAGAGTCCTCTACTGCCGTTTAAACATCTGATTCGTAATAATTTGGATTACCGCACAAGAGTAACTTGAAAAGATCAAGCCCCCCCCCCCCCACCATTCACCTCAAACAAGAAAAACAAACTTTTTCGGAATTGAAAAACACTCAAAGTCGGAAAAACACGTTAAGTTATTCGTAAACGAGGTGTCAGAACAAGACCCGACCAATCTATCTGGCGGACCATCTTCTCTGCACTACGAAAAAAGTTACAAATAAGATTCCTCGGGACTTCTCAACAAAACAAACTTTTTGAAACTTGGTTAAGGATGGAAAAAAAAAGAAAATTTGAACATCTGAAACGGGTTTGAACGGGTTTGTCCCCCCCCCCCCCCCCCCCAACGTTTGCTACACTCGAACAGCTCTTTCTCTATTTAGAAGGCAACCCGGCTTGGAAAAAAAAAGGTTTTAATTAAGGAGAGAACCTTTTAGTTTATTAAGAAAGAAGAGATAATGAACTGACCAGTCAGAACCATGAATTTCATTTAAAACTCAGGATCAAGTTTTAAACCTAGATGGAACTAAATATCATCAGACCAATCATAGTGAACAATCATAGACTGAAATCAGGCTAATTTTTCTGTCAAAGTAAGTGTTTACTTGAGGATAGATCAAGAGAATGAATGAACCAGAAAATATTTCGAAATTCCTTTCCATTCAACAAATTATTATTATTTTTAAAACTCCCCTGTAACTCGTATGCGACGCTGTGCTAATTTCTTAAATCACCTGGCGAATTAGATTTCTCTTTCTCCTTTTCTAAATTTAAATGTTTTTTTTTGTAAGGGGATAACTTGACACTTATCACCATTATCCTCTTTGTACATCCTTTGCACATTCATGTACATTCTCTATATTTTAAACCTAGCTTCTTTCTGTGTACAATGTACGTACTTGTGTTATCTTCAATACGTAATTATTGTCTTTGTAAAATGGGTTCTAAATTTTAATATAAATAAATAAACATTTCAAAATGTCAATTCTTACACTGACCAGGTACAAAGCTGTGTCGAATTTTATTATTTCTAATGGTTTTCCCTATATTTATGCTCACCGAATTCAGCGAGTACCTATATGTACCTACTGCTAGTTCTAAATAGGCTGTATTGAGCTAAATAGGCAGGAATGGATAGTAACAAATTATAGATTGTGAATTATGTTGCAGAAGTAGCCACCTCCCTGGTCGCCATTTCTTGAGGAGCAACAGCTGTCCACGGCTGATTCAGAACCTTTCTCTCTTCACCAAACGTTCCTTATCAACCCAAAAGTTCGTTCTTAAGGGTTGATAAGGCCAGAACAATGATAAGACCTAATTTTAGAGGAAGGGGGGGAGGGGTCCGCATAGTTGACACTTGTACCTAATTGACGGTAAGCAGAAAAAAATACGAGATTCAAACTATTATGTCTTCATCGTGATTTGGTGGAAAAGACTTGAATGTGTATTAAAATGATGAAACGAGAATAACTCTGTAGAGGTGATGTGCTCTGCAGGCGCCACAGCAGGTGCCCATTGCTGATTCAACCCATTTACAAAAATGTGCAGCTGGCATTGAAGGCCTAGCTGCGGAGTGGGGGAAAAGTTGTTCATTTTGAGACACTGAGGTGTCATAAATGCAGCACATAACCTCCACATTTGTGTGTAAGTGAGTCAACATACGAAGTGCATACACAATTTTTATAGGTTCAAATATCATATCAAAATAAATAGAAAATTAAATACAAAGCAAATCTATAAAAATGGATCACGACACGTCTGTGTGAGTATGGGTATGTTTGTGAGGGAAAAGAAAAAGGTGCAGTGCACACATACACGAAAACGTGAATAAGTTTAAAAGTGCTCAATTTCTCATAATGAAACATTGTCAGTGTGTGCACAAACGTGACGGTCAATATAAATGTGCCGGTGCGCATGTGCTTTCCAAAAATAGGACAGAACAATCGTCGAAAAAATTGAGTTATCCCAAAAAATAAAATTCGTGCCGGATTAGCAGTAGGTAGTAGATAAGTTCAGGTTTGGGATCAAAATTCGTTCAAAATTCAACTTACGAGGAACGGCAAAAATTTTCCCAAAATCGACGGGAAAGCCCAAAATGAAATAAAACACGTGATATAGGTAACTTATGGCGAAATACATAAGTAAGTTTTAAAAATAAACTGTGTGGTAAATCGTGTACCTTTATTTTCCTACTGTGAGTTTTAGGCGATTCTAATCAAGGTTGGTTTAACGCTCAAGATCAGTATGGCAAAATGAGTTTTAAAAAAAGAAGAAGAAATTAATGAGATATTGAAAAGGTTTTTTTTAAACTAAAAGGAATGAAATTCAGTACAAACCAAAGTTTTTTAGTAAACGTGAATAACATGGATGTAATAACCTGAGGCACCGGAAATAATTGTTGTGAAAACATGAATTTTTCATATTTAAACCGATGTGTATGTACAAACACAGGAATATGCACAATATATTGAATGTAAACACAAGAATCGTAGTACACTCCAGCCTGGAATGGCTATTTACTTTAATACTCGTACTTATCCTTGTTGTATTGAATTTACGGCATAACCTACCGCACTGAATATACATCTTACATGATATAAATAGTATATGGGGGATGAATGCTAGACTGAAACATTTGTGTTTGTTATTATTTAGTAGGTATGCAATCGAGCGCGTAATGTATCAAGTACCTAGGCGTACAAAATGTGTATTATGGAATGGATAAACAATACTTCCAATAAGGCTGTAACAATCATTGAGTGCTGGTAGATCAGTATACAGTAGATACAGTTGTGTATTTGTACGTAGGTACCTACTTGCATGATATATTTGTAAGAATGCTAATTAACCACTCTGTGTGGTTTGTGCTTTCTGCACAAACATGAAACCTGACATTAATTTACTGGAAAAAATGGCTTCAGTCATTACAACTAGGCTTCTAGTGTCAGTGGAAGTCGAAACCCTTACACGATCAATTCATCGAATTTGATCACACACCTTTTGTAGTAAGCCAGCTTACAATGTGCGATAATCAAACAAAAAATAAACCTTCAGCTTACCAACAATTTATATTTAAAACGAAGCTTTTCGCTCAAATTCTGAGCATCCTCAGGACGCTGGACCTGCTTGCAGAGGATGCTGGACCTCGATGCAGGACCTGAGGATGCTCAGAATTTGATCGAAAAGCTTCGTTTTAAATTTAAATTGGTGGTAAGCTGAAGGTTCATGTAGTGAATGTATATTTGACGCACATCCACTACGAGAGGCGTCGAGGGGGGATGTGCCCGGTTTGGTTATGGGCGGACCACCACATGCCCGGAATCTTTTCGGGAGCGTGCCTGGTTTGGTTATGGGCGGACCACCACCATACCCAGGATCTTTTAGGTTTAAGGAGAGAGATGAGGAGTGAGGAGAGAGAGATAAGTCAGCGACTTAAGGAGAGCGTAGAATGGCTGGAAAGGCAAAGGAGGCGAGTATATATAGCCCTTAGGGCTATCTCCCTCCATCCTCCAACTAGCGGAGGATGGTGGGGATCCCCACTGGGTACCTGGTTCTCCTGCGTCTTCCGTCCCCACTTCTATGTTTATTTGGCGAGATCTTAAGTTTACAGGGAGTGGTTCTGGGAGGATACCACGACAGTTCATTTTTTGTTTGATTATTGCACCCTTACACGATATTTCTCAGCGGAGCACCATCGGCCATGTTACTGGCTGATTTTGTTTGGTACCAGCAACATGCCAGTAAATCATCAAAGATGGCAGTGATGATCCTTTGCATACATGAATAGGTTTAGCGATGGGTGTTTGCATTGGTGCTTTATCCATCGTGTTCCTACGGTATGCAATTCCTAGCAGAAGGATCGGCGGAACTTTTTGAAACGCCACTCATAACTCAACGGTGAAATTGTGGGGACCCAGGGGAGAGAAACTGACTTTTCCCTCCTCCCACTAATAAAAACCAAACCAGACCGCCAGTTCTTACAGGGCACATATTCATCTGCAGCTGAGTGATTAATCGTGGTGGTTTTGGCCGTAGCGACGGTGCGGGGAAAGAGGGGATATCGAGGTGGCCCGACATACATATGCACACAATGTTGCGTGCATGGGTTTCCTGAGGCTAACGATAGCTGATGGTTGATCGCTACGAAAGCCGCGCAGAGCCGCAGCATTTCTGACGGGCCGTATCGTAGGTCACAATCAGAGGGGTCCTGTTACGCGTCAATCATAGTTAGACAGGCTCAACGCTCGCCGCTACGGATCTCCCAATAACATTACGTCGGTTGTGATGGCGGGGGGGGCTTTGCCAGGAGTAGACTGAGCACCGAATTCCATGGAAATAATACACCTAACCTAATGCATCATCGCTAAGGCACGTATTGTATTTGTATTCATTTGATTTAAAACAAAGTTACAGAAATAATGGCTGTTCATTTATTGTTTATTTCATGTGCAATGATTAAAATAGCGATTTTTTATGGTTTCCACAAATGTTGCCCCCCTTTCCGCCTTAAACACGAATTTTTTTATTTTACAAAATTATCTTCGATCATTGGATTGTGCCATTTAATTGTCTTGATTCAACTGTTGATACTACTTCTAGTGTTATTAAACAAGTTTAGGGTGATTTCAGACAATGTCCCAGGTTTTTGACTCATAAAAAATTAATTTTGGGAGCTGTAACTTCGTTAAAACTTCAATTCTTGACTATTTGGTCAAAATTAATTTTATATTCGGTCTTCTCGTCCTAAAAAACATGGAAAACGATACCTCACAAGTTCACTTAAAACCTTCGTCGCAGAGTGCGGTTCTTCGTTCTTAACTAGTATTAAGTAAAGTGCGTTTGTATATTCTTTGGAACATGAATGAATATATTTTCACAACATATGAAAAAGAGGTATGCACAACATGGGCAACCGGTTGTATAAAAACAACTATTGGAGTCGTCGTTCGAATTGACTTCCAACACGTTCAATTGAACGGCTTGAGTCCCAGAACCGCTGAACACTTGAGGTGCTTTAGTCGTGTAGTGGATTTTGTCAAAACATCTGCGGGCATGTCTTCTGTTGGCATATACTGTCCGTGCTGTGCTGGGCCCATAACCTGTCGCAGAGTGCGGTTCTTCGTTCTTAACTAGTATTAAGTAAAGTGCGTTTGTATATTCTTTGGAACACGAATGAATATATTTTCACAACATATGAAAAAGAGGTATGCACAACATGGGCAACCGGTTGTATAAAAACAACTATTGGAGTCGTCGTTCGAATTGACTTCCAACACGTTCAATTGAACGGCTTGAGTCCCAGAACCGCTGAACACTTGAGGTGCTTTAGTCGTGTAGTGGATTTTGTCAAAACATCTGCGGGCATGTCTTCTGTTGGCATATACTGTCCGTGCTGGGCCCATAACCTGTCGCAGAGTGCGGTTCTTCGTTCTTAACTAGTATTAAGTAAAGTGCGTTTGTATATTCTTTGGAACACGAATGAATATATTTTCACAACATATGAAAAAGAGGTATGCACAACATGGGCAACCGGTTGTATAAAAACAACTATTGGAGTCGTCGTTCGAATTGACTTCCAACACGTTCAATTGAACGGCTTGAGTCCCAGAACCGCTGAACACTTGAGGTGCTTTAGTCGTGTAGTGGATTTTGTCAAAACATCTGCGGGCATGTCTTCTGTTGGCATATACTGTCCGTGCTGTGCTGGGCCCATAACCTGTCGCAGAGTGCGGTTCTTCGTTCTTAACTAGTATTAAGTAAAGTGCGTTTGTATATTCTTTGGAACACGAATGAATATATTTTCACAACATATGAAAAAGAGGTATGCACAACATGGGCAACCGGTTGTATAAAAACAACTATTGGAGTCGTCGTTCGAATTGACTTCCAACGCTTTAAAAAAAATACAACCATCCCCCCCCCCCACCCCAACGCCTCTGGGTGTATTCCGATCGGATTGCCGAGCTTTGGCGCACAACTAGGACCAAAATATGTTCCCAAATGGGAACCCAACTTTTTGCGGAAGAACGACGGTTTTAGACCAAAATTTAACATAAATTCAAGGCTGAAACTTCGAATTTGGTTAGAAATTCAATTCTTCGATCGTTAGTCAAACAGACTTCATATTTCTCTTTAAAAAAAAAACATGGAAAACGATACCCTCACAAGCTCATGTTGCTAAAACATAAAAAATCCTACTTTTACACCCATTTTTCACCCATAACACTCCTGGGTATATTCGATCGGGCTGCAAAGTTTCGCGACACAACTAGGAACCAAAATGGAGCCTGTGAGGCACCTGGTCAGCAGAGCTACAGTCCGTGAGATGTGAGAATAGGACCAGAAGTTCTCCCTCCAGACCTGCTGACCCTGTTGGGGTTAACCCCTTCAGCGGTTTTCAGGCGTGCCACCTGAAACAGAAAATATTACCTCAGGTACCAACTCCCTCATTACCCACTTGTTTTCGGTCTGAGCCACTTCGTCATCGGTCACCGACGCTTAACTTGAATTTTTCTCGCTATTTCAATCGTTTGTATAAACGCACTTTGTCTCATTGGTTTCGATCTTGGCTTTTCAACGGACTTAAACATTTTTGTTTCTGGTTTCGCAGCGTCAGTTCTCGGAATTCATTTGGTTTTTATTTAAACAAGCTTGTGTGTAATGTAATCACCGGCGGGTTCAACAATCGAAATTCCTCCTGGTCTTCCGACGGTGATCAAGAGTGGAAAACCCCTCAAATCGCAAGCACGCTACTTAGCTTTTCGAGTGTGGAAGTTCTTCCAAAAAGAAAAAGAACGCCAGGGTCCTTTGAAAAACATCAACAAAATGACGGAAAGAGACTGCGACGCAACTGGCCTCAACAAGAACACAGTAACCACGATCTTGAGGGAAGGGAAATCTGGAGGTGAAGAAGCTTTCGAGACGCCTGGTAAAACGAAGCCCAAGAAATGTTTAAAACGGGCATCGATTCGTTTGATCAGATGGCTTTCCGCAATCATATTTTGGGCCATTTCAAGGCGAAACAAATACATCTTCGCCAGTTAGGGATTTCCAGGTCCTAAAACGTAAGGCAGATGCGGTGAGATAGTGGAAATCCATTTTCAAAACAAGACGTATCAAATGAAATAGTCTTTATTCCAAAACATATTATAAACAGAACTGTAGACCGGTACCATTATCAATACAACATACTGACACAAGAGTTTTTTATTTTATTATTTTTTAAATATTATTTTAAGCTCTGTTTCGCAGGGAGTGAAAAGGACAGACATGATGCACGGAAAACACCTTTGAATCGATTGCTGGAATTGAATTGAGGCCCAGAAAATGTTTGAAACATCTATTTTTGACTCATCTCGATTGTGAGCACTTGAGGGAGGCCTAAAAGTCCCGTACCAGTAGTGAATATTCCCTCCCAAGTGGCAACAGTGGTCCGCTCTGGGAGAAAGGGCGGTGCTTGAGGCTCCCCGATGGTGGGGGGCCATTTTGGTTTATTATTCCGTGAATAATACACCATGTATTCATTCGCTCAGCAAAAAATTTTTGTAACACCCCCTCAAACTTTTGCTTCCGAGTCTGCGAAGCCTTGTGTTCACTTTCGTGAGCCAAAAAATTTTTGTCTTCAGAAATCAAAATTTGCACTTGCATTTTGCGTTTCAAAGCCTACTGAACAAATTTGGTTCCGTGTCTGTCGGTCTGTGGATCTGTGAGTCTGTGAGTCTGTCTGTCCGCATTTCCTTGTTACAGCCATAACTTCCACGATTTTGAATTGATTCAGCTCAAATTTTGAGGGATGGTGCGGATAAGGCCCCTTGAGGTCCCATACAAATTTCAACATGATTGATCTAGCGGTACGCCCTGCGCATGCGCTAACGTTAAATTCAACAAACACGCATAACTTTCACAATTTTGATTCAATTTCGCTCAAATTTTCAAGGGTTGTTTGGACAAGGCCTAGTGAGTTCCAGTATGAATTTCAGCATGATCGGACCCTCGGTGCGCTCTGCGCATGCGCTGGCGTGAAATATATTCAATTTCCTTGTTACAGCCGTAGTAACCAAAGATTTCACCCAATTTCAATGTAATTCTCAGGGATTAAGCGGGTAGGGCCCATTGAGGTCCCATATAGATTTATTTCAACATGATAGAGCCAGCGGTTCGCCCTGCGCATGCGCTAACGTGAAATTCTTCAAACACGCATAACTTTTGCAATTATGTATAATGGACGTAATGTATTATGGGCGTCATGTTATGTAATATTTATATTTCATGTAATGTTATGCAATATTATGTTATGTAATGTAATGTTATGTAAGTAATATGTATATTTCACGTTATGTAATGTACTTAATGTAATGTAATGTAATGTTATGTTATTTTGCTTCCGAGGCTGTTCTATTTTATAATGGGTCACTCTGATTGTGACGAGGAAGCTCCTGTGCCATCACCTTGGCAGTGTATTTTCTTTTCCGTTTCAAGGTGCGTAGATTCAAAAAACGCTGCAAAGTCCTTGTCACATGGGTTTATTATTCTATTGGAGTTCTAGAGATTTTTGTTGGCTGTTAAATGTATTGTTTCTTTCATGTGGAATGATTGAAATAGCTATTCCTGATGATTTCCACCAATTTTGGCCCCCAAAACATGAAATAGGTACGCTTTTTTCTTTTTTTTAAGATCATCTTTGATCATTGGTAGTGGCATATGGTCTTGATTCACCTGTTTACACTTTTTCCAATGTTATTGTACACATTGATGGTGATTTCAGACGGTTTTCCAGGTTTTTGACTCGTAAAAAACCAATTTTGGGAGCTGAACCTTTGGTAAAACCTCAATTTCCGCGTCTTTGGTCAAAATCGACTTCATATTCGGTCTTCTCGTCCTCAAAAACATGGAAAAAGATACCTCAAAAGCTCATGTTACTAACATGTTGTTAAAACGCAAAAAGTACCTATTTTTATACACATTTTCACTCATAACACCCCTGGGTATATTCCGATCGAGCTGAAAAGTTTCGGGACACAACTAGGGCCCAAATGGAGCATGTGTGCGAAAGAACGACTTTTTTAGACCGAAAATGAAGCCTGTACACGTGATACGGCGTACAGCGGACGGCGGACGGACATTGCATTTTTGGAATCTACGCACCTTGAAACGGAAAAGAAAAAATTTTGAGGGGGTGTTATAAAAATTTTTTGCTGAGCGAATACATAGGTGTGTTATTCACAGAATAATAAACCAAAATGCAATGTCCGTCCGCCGTACGCCGTATCACGTGTACAGGCTTCATTTTCGGCCTAAAAAATTCGTTCTTTCGCACACATGCTCCATTTGGGCCCTAGTTGTGTCCCGAAACTTTTCAGCCCGATCGGAATATACCCAGGGATGTTATGAGTGAAAATGTGTGTAAAAATAGGTACTTTTTGCGTTTTAGCAACATGTTAGTAACATGAGCTTCTGAGATATCATTTTCCGTGTTTTTGGGGACGAGAAGGCCGAATATGAAGTCGATTTTGACCAAAGAGTGGAAAATTGAGTTCTACCAAAAGTTCAGTTCCCAAAATTGATTTTTTATGAGTGAAAAACCTGGGAAATCGTCTGAAATCACCATCAGCTTGTGTAATAACACTGGAAAAAGTGTCAACACGTGGATCAAAACGATTAAATGGCACTACCAATGATCAAAGATAGTTTTAAAAAACAAAAAAAACGAGCGTACATACTTAATTTGTGTTTTAGGGGCCAAAATTAATGGAAACCATCAGAAATAGCTATTTCGATTATTACGCATGAAAGAAACAATAAATAAACGGCCAACATTTCTGTAGGTATGTCCAATAGAATAATAAACCCATGTGACAAGGACTTTGCAGCGTTTTTTTGGTCAGTCCTATTCTCATACCTCACTGACTATAGTAGTTGTAGTCCACACGTCGGTGGTAGCAGAGCACTCAAGAAATCTGACGTACCTGCTTGATATGGAGATGTCAGCAACTACTGACCTTTACAGCATTTCCCATGCAACTTCAATGCGGGTCAGGTCAGTGGGAAATCGCGTAAGTTCTAGGCCCTCCCACGCGTGGCTCATCCAAAATAAACCCCCGTGGCAGGCCGAAAGTTCACCAGTTCAAACCGCCCATTCACTCAAAATCCGATTTCACGCTCATTCACTTGGCCAAACAAAGCGAGTGAATGATCAAGGGAAAACCCTCCTGAGAGGCTCCCCAAGGACAACTTACTGGTAGGCTCCTGTTTTCAATGACAGCGTCCCCGGGATCGAACCTAAATATGTACATATCGGACATGAAATAAGAGTCAGTTGGAGTAACTATGAACAAATTTACAGCATTTCAAGGACTGACAGGTTTTAGAATCACGTGGTCCACATTTAAAATCGTAAAGACCGTCATTAGGCGTTCGTTTCATTCCTCCAGTATGAGTAGAAGGTGCTGTGGATTGAAACTGAACACCGTCAAGTGAGTGTTCATATATTTTTGACGTGCTGAAGTCAAGAAGCTGGTACGGAAAAGTAAAACCTCGATGATACAAAATAATCTGATTATAACAAGCATTTCCAGTCTTCAACCGAAAGATAATTATGAAGGTATCTAGAACTTCTACAAGAAAATCTTGTTAACTTTATAACTGATAATTATTATCTTTTTGGTTTATTATTTGCAATAAAGAACCTTTAGAATCGAGTATGAACATTTTTTTAAACCCCTCTCAAATTTTTACCCCCCCCCCCCCCCCAATTTTTTGAACCCCCCTCCCACCGCCGAAAATGGAATGAAAAAAATTTCTGTGCATCCCCCGTATTGGAATTTTTTTATAAGTTACCATGAACCAAAATTAATGAAATCTGGTTTGTAGGGGTCTAGTTGGTTCGCGAAGCTTGGCGTTACTGTCAATTGTCTCATGAAAAACGCTGCAAAGTCCTTGTCACATGGGTTTATTATTCTATTGGACACACCTACAGAAAGATTGGCTGTTCATTAATTGTTTCTTTCATGCGTAATAATCGAAATAGCTACTTCTGATGGTTTCCATTAATTTTGGCCCCCAAAACACAAATTAGGTACGCTCTTTTTTTTTTTTTTTTTTTTTTTAACTATCTTTGATCATTGGTAGTGCCATTTAATCGTCCTGAACCACGTCTTGACACTTTTTCCAGTGTTATTATACAAACTGATGGTGATTTCAGACGATTTCCCAGGTTTTTCACTCATAAAAAATCAATTTTGGGAGCTGAACATTTGGTAGAACCTCAATTTTCTATTCTTTGGTCAAAATCGACTTCATATTCGGTCTTCTCGTCCCCAAAAACATGAAAAACGATACCTCAAAAGCTCATGTTACCAACATGTTGCTAAAACGCAAAAAGTACCTATTTTTATACACATTTTCACTCATAACACCCCTGGGTATATTCCGATCGGGCTGAAAAGTTTCGGGACACAACTAGGGCCCAAATGGAGCATGTGTGCGAAAGAACGATTTTTTTAGACCGAAAATGAAGCCTGTACACGTGACATTGCATTTTTGGAATCTACGCACCTTGAAACGGAAAAGAAAAAATTTTGAGGGGTGTTATAAAAATTTTTTGCTGAGCGATTACATAGGTGTAGGTATTATTCACAGAATAATAAACCAAAATGGGTTAAAATTTCCAGGACGCCGTTATCTCGATTTTTTGACGTTTTTAAATTGGCCTCGAACTTTAGAATGTTTTGGGACCTCCAGCAGTTCGCTTGCACCATAAAGCTTCGTCAACATGACCGTGAATGAAACGGTATACATCCAGCCCAGATATCAGTGATAGGGCCTGATTATAATCACCGATGGCTGTATGAAGTCGAATTGGTTGTTCCGTGATATTACTTCATTTGAAGAATGGTGGTTATTTTGGATTTTGTTGATAGGTACTTTTAATTGATGTTATGTTATATACTTCATGAATAACAACAGATAATTAATTATAGAATTCGTGAATCCACCGCATATTTATGAAACTGCCCGGCTGGCTCCAGTACTCGATTTAGGGCTTTCCTGGGGAGCTCAAGGGTAGGTTGACTACGGAAAACAGTGATCAACGCAGAAGGGCCAACTACACAGGGAAATAATAAACCCCTGCGAATAATAAATAATAAACCATTGAAAATAATAAACGTAATACTGCGCAGCTTTTTTAATTTTGTATTATCAACATCAATTAAAAAAAAAAAAGAAGATTTTCATCATTCAGCTTCTAACGTGCATCGAAATACGTCAGAATTATTCTCAAGAACAGGGTATAAAAAGGAGTAGCATAAATGATTTACTAGGTCTAGCAGTGCTGCTAGACCTAGTAAATGATTTACTAGGTCTAGCAGTGCTGCTAGACCTAGTAAAATAAATGGAGCACAAATTGATTTAAATCATATTCAAGTAACATTCACTGAGCAACTATTGTCTGCGAACAACAGTGTCGTGGATCCTCCCAGACCCACAACCACTATATTCGCAAACTTTAAGATCTCGCAAATAAACACGCAGCAGTGGGGACGAAAGACGCAAGGGATGAAAGCCCAGCCTGATTCCCCACCATCCCCTACCAACTAGGGGATGGAGGGAGACGGCTACCGGGGTCTATAAAAACCCCGGCGCCTGCCTCCTTTTCCTCATTCTACGGTATCCTCTAGTCGCTGACTACTCTCTCTCCTCCTTACCTCATCTCTCTCTCCTCTCCTAAAAGATGCTGTGCATGGTGGTGGTCCGCCCATAACCAACAGCCAAATTCTCCTAAAAGATCCCAGGAAAGGGTGGAGATTCGCTCATAACCCGCCTGGGCATATCCTCACACCACCGTGATGAAATGCGCCAATTTAAATTCATCACAAACAGCTTCCTTCGATATGGATTTTTGTTTCTACTTCACATTAGTTCCCTCGAATCTCACACAAGCGCTAATGGCATTTGTTCTGAACCACATATATTCATCATTACTCCAAATGACCTTATTATTCTAACATGATCTACCAGCACTTGAAAACAAAAATAGAGGTTTAAAGAAAATCCTGGAATTTAAGTTCTTTAAAAAGCATCTTCAATTTTGTAATCTCCTTCAATGTTACCAGTCCTGTTCACTGTTCGAAGTGGAAAACTGTACCTAAAGCTAAGTGAAATACCAAAAGAGTAAGAGAGATTGTGTACCTAATGTTATGTATGAATAGTCAATCATGAAATAAATTTAATTATGTACTAGAAAAACTAACCTAACCCAAGACTGTCCAATAACGCGCGGCATGTTGTCATCAAATGTTCGGTGTAAATGTTATTAATATGAAGTGATAATTAAAATCAATAAAACCCAATGTTGAACGTTACCGGTTTCTCCAGTGGGGACGACGATAGCAGCTGAGGGCGGCCCTCGCCCCAAATTGTTGACAGCTATCACGAAAAATTCGTATTCCGTGTAGGGGCTGAAACAGTGAAAATAATAAAAGTGAATAATTGCGAGTAATATAATGAGACTCCTCCCTTTCTCATTATCATTGTAATTATACATAAATTAACTACAGTTTTGCATAGTATTACACCGTCCAATTACCTTTGTTAACACCAACGCAGAAAATGCCTGGGTTGGCTGTTTTTTATTGATTATTCAACAAACATAATTAAGAGAGAGCACGCCAGCACGATTAGACTTTATGGGCCCCGATAGTGAGCTAATCGACACTATGGAGGCGGCTCACGCGAATATTCATAAAAACAATTTACGCGGATGGCAGTAATTTCAGTGTTTAGGGAGCTTAATCCACCACTGAGTCTTGAATAGTGTTTCAGTTTTGATTCCCCTATGCGTAGAAAAACAAATAACTCACAATATTTACATTTAATAACTTACAGAAGGTTTTTTTCAGGGTCGAACAAGCAAATCAATACAAGGGGGGTGTTCCCCATGTGGTTTCGATTGCACATGCGCACAATTATTATGGCAATCCTTGCTACGTCCATATTTCATAACTAACTACATTAGTCTATGGAAATCGTACTGAAAAAGTGGAGTTGCAAAATACTTGAAAATCCGGTAAATTTTCGGACTTTTTTCAATTTTTGGCTTCTTACATCTGAAGGGTGCGTCGTACAGAAGATTTATTCCAAATAAAATTAAAGAGCATTAAATTTTGTGGGAATGGCCTCCTTGAACATTAAATTTGTTTTAGCGGTTTGATTGGAATCGGCCGTCAAAATCGGGCAAATTTTTCCATTTTGACTGAAAGTACGTTATGCTCAGTTTCACACAGATACGAGAGAGATGTATAAATATAGCCTGTAACTATAAAGCAGTTACTCAAAATGAAAAATGTCGTATAGCGAAAGTTGTAGACCATCAAATTCTGCGTTCAGAGCACTCCTATTTTCATGAAAATATTCAATTCAAAATTTCAAGTTTTGAACCAAATACAATTTTAAATAGAACATTTTAATACAAATAGGAGTGCTCTGAACGCAGAATTTGATGCTCAACAACTTTTTTCATTTGGAATAACTGTTTTTTAGTTACTGGTGAGTGAAACTGAGCTTAACACAACACTTTCACCCAAAATGGAAAGATTTGCCCAATTTTGACGGCCGGTCCTGACCAAACCGTTAAACCAAATCTAGTGTTTAGGAATATAATTTGATGCAGAACGCAATGCTATTCAGCTTCGTTCCGAGTAAAATCTTCTGTACGGTGCACCCTTCAGATGTTATAAGCCAAAAACTGGAAAAAAGTTGGGACATTTACCGGTTCTTCAAGTATTTCACAATGATCTGGAGGGCTTTCGAGTTGGAAAACTTGGATTTGTCATTACCATTTCATCGCATACAGCATACAAAAAAAGCAGAACTACCTCGTCTGATGCTAGGCAAAATATGGTACTATTTCCCTGGACTAAGACCAGCGGTTGAAAAATAGGAACTGCAAAAATGATTTTAAAAAGTTCCACTCATGCGGCATGAACATATTTGTGAATTTTTCAAATGGGGACCTAGCTGATTTTAGCGATTTTTGACGTTCAAAAACTCTGTTTTGGTTTATTATTTTCAATAATGAACCATTGGAATCGAGCATGAAAAAAAATAAAATTCCAACCCCCCCTCACAAAATTTTAAGGTTTACGTTTCAAGGTATGTAGAATTCGAAAATGCAATAAAAAATTTGTCCCTACGCCGTACTGGCCACTTTTCTTAGTTACCATGAAACAAAATTGATGAAATTCGGGTTATAGGTTCCGTTCGGGGTCTAGTTGGTCCTCGAAGCTCGACGTTACTGTCAGTCATCTCTAAGGGGTTCAAAATAGGGGTTGAAATGTTCAGAACGCCGTAGCTCGAAAACTTTCGATAGAAGGGTATGGTTTTTTTTACGTTATTAAATTTGTCTTGAGCTAAACAATTTTTTGAGACCATCTGGAGCATTGTACGTCCAGCCGTTCGTGTGCACCAAAAAGCTTCGTCAACACGATCGTGAATCAAACGGTATTAATCCGGCCCGGATATCATCGCTAGGGAGCACCTGATTATAATCAAGGATGGCTGTACGAAGTCGAGTTGGTTGTTCTGCGATATTATTTCATTTGATAAGTGATGGACTATTGGATTTTGTTGGTAGGTACTTTTGCAACTTGAACAACCGTTTAAGTTTTATTAATGGGCAAGTTATTACACAACGGTTCATTATAGGTATTGACCACAGAAAACAGTGATCTAGCAGAAGGGGCACCTATTTCACTACATATCAACAATTTTCCTTCAGAACTTCATTATTTGCGTTTCTTTTCGCCATTTCAGTTACTGTTTGTCATCGACAGAATTATTTTAGCAACATTTAACTCGTGATTTAGGTACCTAGTAACGAGTACGGGGTTAGGTAGTAACCTAAGGAGGGTCTGGGATCCACATAATATCTACAGAGTAGTAGGTACATATTATATTATATAGACGGGTTATCTATACAGAGAGCTGTGATCTGTAACAGGAGGGTATTCTATACAAAATAATAAACCGTTGTGCAGGGATTTGCAGCGTTTTTTTCGTGTTGACAAGAAATTTTAATCAACGTCATACCTGAGGGACCGTATAGTGTAGTACATGGTGATGATGCCGGATATTTCCGAGTACGCTTGGTTGGCGTACTTGGGCTTGTACTGAATGACGAAGTACATCGCGTCATCGCCAGGGTAGCTCCAAGCGAGTCTGACCGTCGTCGCAGTGACGTCACTGAACTGCACGTTTGTAGGAACGCTAGGCAGCGCTACACAAGAAATAGCCACAATGATAATATACAATAATTACTGTATGAAACGTAAATGAACATCAACATAAGTGAAACATAAGTGAAACACAGAGAATATCAATTATATTATAGAAGGTTTTTCCATTATCTGTTTTAAGCATCAATAGCGCCTCAAAGGCTCCAAATTGTCTCGAATATGAATGCCAGTGATAAAATACTTGCTCCAAGCAGAACTCTGATTCTAATCAACCGAATGTGCGGTGAAATTTACATTAATTTAAACGAAGTAGACTGCCAATGAATCGGTGGTTGAAAAATGAAAACTTCCCGAGTACTTAACCCTTTGATAACTATCTGTACAGGGCGTTCCTTCCAAAATTTAGAACTGTCCATATCAAATGAGTATTCATCTAACAGTTACGCCATCGTACCGAAATAAATTCATAAATTCAAGGGGACTATAATAAATTATGGAAGTCAACTTTCACGATCCCTGAAAATATCCCTGAAGAAAATCCTTCATCTACAAGAAGTGGTATTGTGAATGATTAATCTCTACGCAAAAAGTGTCACGTTTCGGTCAATAAATATGGTATTCGCCAGTTCGCCAATTACCACTTCTTGAATTTTAGCAGCTACCGAATGAGAATTTTAGCAAATAAGTGAAGTGACAAACTACAAATTGTATAATTTCGTAAAATAAAACGATACTAAATAACCTTCACCAAGAGTTCTGTGATAAATTTCACACGGAGTGTAAGAAAGTGGATAAACGCATAAAATAAGACTGACCACCACCAGTGCACATAACTAGTTGAGACATTAAGCATCAATATATATATTTATGATTATAACGACCATAGAGGAGTAAAAGAGAAAAAAAAATGATCTGAAAATGAGTTCCCGCAACCACCAATTTTCTATATTCACACAAGGGCACTCTTAGTATCAGTAGTCTTACCCACACACCAAACCAACACACCAAGAAATACACCATTAGGGAGGTTACCTGAAGTAAACATAAATAAAGGTACAAAATTGAAATCCACTAAAGGATCAGGAGTTAAAAAATGACAGGAGTGGAAAATAAAACGTTAGTCACAAGATTAGGTATGTAACAAAATATACTTGAGCTTTCGATGAATAAAAAAATTCTGAAATTTCTCCCTTGAGAGGGAAAAACATTAAATCATGTTTAATGTTTTTCCCTCGCAAGGGAGAAATTAGATATAGTTTTTTAATGTCAAGAAAAAATGAAAGCCACAATTTCACTGAACTATACAAGTATAATGTTGCATTTACTGTACTTATTATAGAACTCGCCATCAACATATGGTTGCTACAACAGAAGGTAGTAACTGTGTAGTAACCAATGAAAAACGTAGCTATTGACTCTTGTTTCTTTCGAGTGCGATATTCTTTATGGTTGCTACAACAGAAGGTAGTAACTGTGTAGTAACCAATGAAAAACGTTGCATATTTGCGTGTCGGAATTCACAGAATGACCCCCAGCCCTAAAACATTAAACATGTTAATAAGCAGGTCTTTTGGGCTATTCGAACTGAAGGTACAACGACCGTCATGAGCCTAAAAATAGAATTGAGATAATTTATTTTGATTTAAGGTTCGTTAAAAAAAACGATTAAAAAAAAAGCTGTGTAAAACTAAAAAGTAAAGAATAATTCTTATGCTGAACAAAGCCGATACAACAGAATTCTTGAAGTCGGCGCCGAATTTCAACTAATGTATAATAAGGGAGGGCTAGGATTTTGCATGTTTTGCATATTTTTTTCAGAAGCCCCAAACATTCATAGAAGTTCGTTTTGATCGTTTTCAGACCATTTGCAACCAAAAAAATCAAAATTTATTTTGCATGTTTAGCATGTTTTGGTTTTTTTCCAAATTTTTGCATGTTTTGTGCATGTTTCGTGTATTCTTAGCAATTTTATAGAAAAAATTGACCAAAAATGGATTTTTTTAGCTAATTTTTAGGTACAAACCAAACTTTTTTTTAAAAATAACTAACTAAAACGAGTGGTAGTTTGTTTTCTATAGCATTTTTCAAACTAAAATGGGGTGATTGGCCTCACTCAAGATTCAAAGGCAAAAGAATGCAGGAAACCAGGCTGTCTGGAAAGGCCCGATTCTTTTGCGAGGATTAAAATGGATGGGTTCGTAAGACGTAATCCTCTTACAACCCATCCCTTTGCTTGAGAGATTTTTAATGAAAAGCAATATTGATGATTGCAAATGTATTTATTCACGCATGATATAAAATTTTCAATTTTTTATTTTAAATTAATTTATTTATTATTAGTTTGATATACATTTCATAAACTTTTTTCATGGTTTTTCAAATATTCTTAACATTTTACGTACTCATTCGTTAAAACGGGGTTCCACAAGCATTCATAGCCTAAAATTAATTTTTCTTTGAATTATTTTTAAAAAAAGATGCTTTTGCATGTTTTGGCATTTTTCAGTGCATGTTTCGCCTCAAATTTTTGCATGTTGATCCGAGCCCTAAATTAATAACCAAGGGATAAAATATATTTAGTGGGGTTTTTAGTTAAAATTTGGTGCCGACTTCAAGAATTTTATTGTATCGGCTTTGAATAATTACAGCAAAAAAATTATTCTTTACTTGTTAGTTATAATATACAGCTTTTGTTAAGTCGGATATTTTTTAAATTTTCTTCTTTTTAGTTCGTCAATGGATTATTTACAATAAATAAATGAATAAGTTCCGAAAAGGTGTTTATCTAGCTATTTTATACTTCTTAGTGCATTTTTCGAAGTAGGGTTCTTCAAATAATTTTTTTAAATTTATATCTACACTTTTCGATTTTTAGAATGCCAACGCCATTACTATCTCAGTAATATACCTCACGCAATCCAGTACTGATACAATCATTACTGGGGCATCCACAGTCTGTGGCAGGCTGTTTTCTGCCGTCAAATCGCTCAATGTCTGTCAAAGCGCTAGAAATGAAGAGTAAAACCACCGGCCTAGTACAGGCCAAGTACTACTTTTTTTACTGGGACCACCGGGGGATGATCCTCTTTCATTTGAAAAAAAAACAAACATCGAACCAGTAGTTTCGGAGTAATCGCTGGACAAACATTAAAAAAAAAAGAAAGTTCCAGTCATGCAGCATGGCTTTAAGCCAATTCTCCAAGAAATTTCCAAAGAATTTTCAAAGAAATGTTCGTGCTAGTGTAAAAAGATGATATAGCGAGAAACCATACCACTTTTCGTGAAATTAAGTATGCAATTTTTTTCGTGTTTTTAGCAATTTTTAGATTTTTGATCCTTATAAAGTCATAGGTACTTGATCCACTCTTTTTCGAGAAAATTTTTTTTCTTCATCGAAGTCCCTCTATCTGTCGTCAATCACCCAATGTCAGGTGAATTAATATTAATTATAGTCCTTAATGCCAATTTTTGACCCACAAACATCCAAATTTGACCCCATTCTGTATGAAAAACAACTGAAATGGTCTTTTTCTCTCTTAACTCACTCTTTCATACCATTTTCATTAATTTAATATCGATTTTTCGCGTTTTTACCGATTTTTGACCCTAAAAACTCAAATTTGACCCCCTTAGAATATTTGAAAATTGATCATCTTTGAACTTGTCCTTGTTCTGTTTGGCGAAATTTGGAATTTTTAGCATGTGCCCAAGGTCAGATATCGCCTAGAGTGACACATAAACAAATACGCATATAAATAAATACAGAAGTTCTATGGTTATTGAGGTTCGGTCGGTGAAGTAATGCGATGTTTATTCCAACGTTTCGACGCATTATTTCGCCATTTTATATACCATAATTTAAGTAACATTAGTAACTGACGTTGCTATACAAGTTACCTACTCCTGTGTGTACCTGCCAACTCATATTCCTTGAAAATGACGAAATAAAGCGTCGAAACGTTGGAATAAACATCGCATTACTTCACCGACCGAACCTCAATAACCACAGAACTTCTGCATAATATATCAACGGTCGATAACACTACTACAATATATAAATAAATATATAAATATATATACATATATATATATATATATATAGTATATGAATTTTGGTGACAGGTGGTAGAAAAATTGGATTAATAGAAAAAAAACTCACAATCTTGTTGAATTCTAAATAATTATACTGATAAAGAAGGAAAGAACTCATATGACCAGTAGTGTAGCCACGAATATGATGGGGTTGATAGATGCACACTATTCATCTGGGTTTTTTTTGGTCACCAATTCCAATTATAAATCCTAGACGGAGGAAACGTGATTTCCTGATTAACTAACACAACGCACTTATTATATTTGAAAAATCTGTTGGTAGGTACTCATTGCAAGTTTTCATTTTCATCTCGATGTTACAGGGTTAAACACGACGTAGGGTCATCCAGAGATCTTGCAGATACACGAGGGTGAAGGATACCACTAAGTCTTAACCCTCTAAAGATGACAAGGCATCTGATAAGGCCGGGTAGGATCGGCCCTTCCACGGAGGGTGGGCTGTGTAGGTACACAAGATTCTCCCTGCAGATTACGATGCGCTCCCTCCTTTCAGCCCGATGCGGGGTTCTCTGGGGAACTTGAAGTTTAGGAGAGAAGTGGTGTACCGGTGTTTAGTGTGGCTACTTATAATATTTAGATCTTTCGATACTTGCACCAAAGTTGCGCCTATCGAGACACCAAACAAGGCCCAAGCTGTTCTTCCACTACCTCAAGTACGATTCATACCACGTCCAAATGGAGACGCCAGACTGCAATCGATCAATGATTATCGTTTAATGATAATATAGGTTGTAGCGAAAGTCGGTATCTTTTTGATTTTCCCATAACTTTATTAAAAATAGGTATATTTACATAATATTTCCGTCATTATGTAGGTAAACATCTCCGATTTAGGTATGGAAGATAATATCCGGCATATGGCCACCCGGCACAGGCGTCTACTCCCTCCAAGAAAATTTTCAAGACTCGCCCGCAGAGCAGCTGGACGACATCGGCGATCTAAGCTCACTTTCATTTAGGTGGTTTTGTAAACATGCAAAACTGTAGGTTCTGGGGACTGGAGAACCCTCAGGAGACGCAGGAACACCAACTGTATCCACAAAGAGTGACAGTGTGGTGTGGATTTTGGAGCGGCGGAGTTATTGGGCCGTACTTCTTTGAAGATTACAGTGGAAATGCTGTCACCGTCAACGGGGAACGGTACAGACAAATGTTAACAGATTTTTTAATCCCTGAATTGGACAATCTGACATCGACACTGACAGCAACTTGCCACACTTCAAGGGCGACAATGGGTTTATTACGCGAAACTTTTCAAGACCGAATCATCTCGAGAAACAGGAATCAGAACTGGCCTTCCTGGTCTTGTGACCTAACTCCTTTGGATTTCTTCCTTTGGGGTTACATAAAGTCCAAGGTCTACGAGAATAAACCAGGACCGTCGAGGAAGTGAAGGAAGAAATCCGGGAGAAGATCGCGATACCGAACAGCTGCTCTGGGGGCGAGTCTTACAAAATTTCTTGGAGGGAGTAGACGCCTGTCATCGGGCTAGGGGTGGCCATATGCCGGATATTATCTTCCATACCTAAATCGCATATGATTACCTACATAATGACGAAAATATTGTGTAAATATACCTATTTTTAATAAAGCTATGGGGAAATCAAAAAGATACTGACTTTTGCTACACCCTATATTATAATGATGCCTCCTCTTAACTCCCGTTAGTCTATGGATGCCATGTTTTCCTTTATGGATAATTATCACGAATCCTGTTTGGATTTGTTTTATTATTCTCTGAATAATACACCTACGCATTTGGTACGGAAATTTTTTTTAACCCCCATCAAATTTTTTTCTTTTACGTTTCAAGGTGCATAGGTAGATTCCAAAAATGCAGTCCGTCCGCCGTGTCATCGATATCTACCTAAATTTTCGGTCTAAAAAAATCGATCTTTCGCACACAGGCTCCACTTGAGCCCTAGTTGTGTCCCCTATCTCAGCAGCTCGATCGGAAAACTCCCAGGCGTGTTATGGGTGAAAAACGAGTGCAAAATGAGGTATTTTTGAGTTTTAGTGAACGTGCTTGTAAGGTATGTGTCGTGGTATCCTCCCAGAACCACTCCTTGTAAACCTGCAAATATTAGATCTCGCAAATAAACTCGCAGAAGTGGGGACGAAAGACGCAGGAGCACCGAGGAACCCAGTGGGGTTCCCCACCATCCACCACTCCGCCACTAGCTGGAGGATGGAGGGAGACAGCCCTCAAGGGCTATAAAAACTCGCCTCCTTCGCCTTTCTAGCCATTCTACGCTCTCCTCTAGTCGCTGACTACTCTATCACCTCGCTCCTCCTCTCTCTCTCTCTCCTCAACCTAAAAGATCCTGAAATAGGTGACAGCCTTGAGTGTCGGAACCTGCCAGGCAAATGCTCCCGAAAAGATCCCGTTGAATTGGTGACAGCGTTTAGTGTTGGAACCAGCCGGGCACACGCATCCAAAAAGATCGCGTTGAATTGGTGACAGCGTTTAGTGTTGGAACCAGGCTGGGCACAACCTCATATCGACTGTAGTGAATTATCGCTATACCAATTCACTACGGTATGGTTTTCCGGTTTTAGTGAACTTGGGCTTGTGAGGCATCGTCGTTGTTGTGGGTGAGGAGACCAACTTTCGACCACTGGGTGTTTAACTCTCAAAATTCAACGTTTGTGGGTCAAAAACCTGTGAAAATGGCTGTAATCACCAGAAACTTGTATAATAAAACAGGAGGTCGTATTAACAGGTGAATCAAGAATATTCAATGACAAGTTCAATGATCGAAGATAATTTGTCAAGAATAAGAGCCTAATTCGAGTTTCTGGGACCAAAATTGCTGAAAACCGTCAAAAACAGCTGTCAATACTATTAACCACGAAAGAGACAGTAAGTGAATAGCCAACCTTTTTGTATGTCCAATAGAATCAATAAACCCATGTGACGAGGATAAAGCAACTTTTCCCTCAACTTTTCAACTTTTTCGAATAAGTAAAGGAAGATGATTCAGGAATCAGTACCAAAACTGTTCTTTGTGTACAGACGGTCAATTGCCCGCTGACTGCTCTTCATCGACATGGATATCCACCTTCTTCCTTCCATATCAAGAGCTCTGCTTCTATTTTGTACCAAAAAATCTCAAATTTCCTAGTTCATTCTGTGGACCTTGGCAACTACCTGTTAGCTTGTATATCCAGCTGATATCAAAGCATCGTCACATCTCCTTTCCTTAACCAATTGAACAACATTTTTGGATTTTTTGACAAATTTGGATAACATTTTTCCCCCAACATTTCTTAGGACTAAGAAGGATACCTCGACGATACTCTGATTACCCAGACAGTTTCACAACATGAAACGCGGTCTCCTCCATTGGGTCAAGAATTTCCCTATTAAGAGTAATTTTATTAATCATTAACATATTTCCCCTGTTATTTTTGATATAATTTCTGAGAATCATATGAACGGGGGTATACCTAATTTTATTATTATTGGGATTAATATTACTAGGTTGATAACGTTATTTCTATATATATTAACACAACCAAATTTCTACACACCATATTCCCCGTTCTGTATGTGACGAGAATCTTTTCACAATTTGGAAATGAATAAGGCTATCAATCTATAAGGGTATAAATACTTACATTGAACCTTGACTTGCGTAGCTGTTTCGATGATGCCCAAAGCCGTAGAAGCGATGCAAGTATAGTTGGCCGACTCCTGAATATTTTTCAACTCCAGGACGTTTTTGCCTGAACAGAAAATATTATAATAGGTAAACGATTGATAATGGAGTGATATGACGAATATTGATCACTCAAGTGAGGAGGATTTAGGAAAAAATCAAAATAGTCGAATACCTAAGACCTAACTATAATTAAATCGACACTTCATCAATACAAGTAAAACAGTAAAACTTAGGTTCTACCTCTCAGGTACTAACTACCCAACTGTGGGTTTTTGGTTAGCTCCAAATTAACGTTTCTGGAAGAAAGTATCTGGCCTTTCGTGATTATCTATCGGTTCATTCGAATTTCCAATGCACAATAATATCAGGCTTACCTAAATTGATGTCGGGGTGGTTTTGAGTAGGTCATTGTCACTAGTGGGCCCGCTGACCCTCAGCAGTTTGGAAAGTAGGCTCAAATTTGGTATTGTAAATGTACCGAGCTCAATAATAGCTATTAAAAGTAAGTTTTATGGCTAAATATTTACCAGTCGGTATAAGGACGAGACTTATAGAGTTTTGAAAGTTACTCCATTAATATTTTCTACATGTATGTACATATTAAGTATATAACCCATGGAAACCACAATGTCATTGAACCAATATTTGTAATTTAAGCAAATTATTGTTTTACCTACTTTATATTTCAACAATTAATCAATTTAATCTTGCCAAAAAGGCAGAGAGGGTTATCAGCAGGCCCTATTTTATAAAGTTTATAAATAAAAATCTTCATTCATTCATTCGATTAGACGTACTGGAAAACATGAAAAACAATACCAAACACACTTGTTTTAAAAAAATATGGCACCACTGATGCCAGCCTGGCGCCGTTCCCTGGCACAGCGGTGGCACGAAAAACAATGCAGAGAATTCTGGAGGCCTAAACATTTTTTTTCTGACCGATCGCCTGAGTCTAAGTAAGAACCAACAATTATTGCAAATAGCGCCGCTATTCGATCTGCTTCTTTTCGTTGCAGGAAATGATAAGCCGTTTTGCTTTCGTTCCGTTATTATGAAATTCGCACAACTTTCCACAACCTATGCTATTAATTTACGAGCTCTGCCAATACCAAGGGTACATTATCAACCCCCTAAATTTCAGCTATTTCTCATCCCTTACTCGCCTATTTACCCTACACACGTACTTACCTACTATCGTGAGTTCGATCTATACGTTACGTAAACTTACTTTCTTTCGCCCCATTTAATGTTCAATCTAATGTTCATCCCCCCCCTTCAATTTTATAGCTAGTAGTAAGTAATGGTATATAATGATATACCGAACAACCAGTAATGAAGCCCATTCTCTTTATAATAAATTTATCGTTTACAATGTATTAATAAAAAATGTATCAGTTTATAAATATAATAAATCAGTAATTAATAAATACATCGGTAATTAATACAGGGTGTAACATGAGTGATGCAAAACCCTCTCTCCCACGTGTTCTACATCTAATTTCCGACCAAAAGTATCCTATAACTTTTTTTTTTACTCCGCTTAATACCCCACTTTTTTCACTTTTAAGATTTTCGAGTTTCCGACCTCGTCTCACTAAAGCAGCTATAATTTCCTTAATTTAAAAAATTAATTCAAATTTAGAGATACCGCTGGAAAGAGCGTTAAATTTCCTGTCTCTCTAATGCCGAACAACAAATTTTTAGGAGGACTTGAGGAGTGAGAATGGAGTTCGAAGAGTGAATTTGGTCAAAATCTTAAGATCGTCTGTTTTTTCAAACGCTTGGTGATCCTATTAATTCTTGCAGCAGAATGGTGAAGGTAAGCTAAAAAATGCGCCAAAACGTCAGCTTTTCAAGGGACTAATCAAAACGTTTTTTGGAATTGATTTCAAGAGAGAAAATGAGGTTTGAATACGAAAAAACGTGTTGTTTCCGGCTAAATGTGGGTTTTTCATGAAAAATGTACCTTTTGTGAAGTAGTGAGTCAACTATGAGGTAATTATCAAATCGAATTGTGACACCCTCACATCATCTCCCAGTAAGTATTTCGTCGTTATTTTCATTTCAGCCCAAGGGTGTTGGGATTACAAAGAATGGAACTATGGAAGTTAAGCGAAGAGGACTGAAAGATCCGTGAGACGACTGTTGTTCCTCTACGAATGATTGGGATGAGTTCTTATCTTTTTCGCTGCCACCTATGGACCCTTCAAAAACGAACCGGTCTCTGTATTCGCCAAAACGGAGGGCATTTTGAGGAAATAAGATTGAACAGTCTCGGTTAACTTCCATAGTTCCATTCTTTGTAATGCCAACACCCTTGGGCTGAAATGAAAATAACGACGAAATACTTACTGGGAGATGATGTGAGGGTGTCACCATTCGATTTGAAAATTCCCCCATAGTTGACACACTACTTCACAAAAGGTACATTTTTCATGAAAAACCCACATTTAGCCGGAAACAACACGTTTTTTCGTATTCAAACCTAATTTGCTCTCTTGAAATTAATTCCAAAAAACGTTTTGATTAGTCCCATGGAAAGCTGACGTTTTGGCGCATTTTAGCGAATTTTCGAAGAAAATGAAGCTATTGCAATGGCTTCGAAATTTAAATAATATAAATTTTTGGAAATTTTCTTCATAGAAATCCGTTTCAGACCATTCTAAAACGATTCCTGAAATTTAACACTTTTTTATATGTATATATATATTTATATATATATGTGTCACTCCAGACGATAACTCTCGATAGAATTGAGATAAACAGCTCAAATTTGCACAAAAAATCTATCTTGGCAATCGAAAGGCTAAGTTCGAAGATGGGCGAAATTGGCCTACTCTAAGGAGGGTTTTGGCGCATTTAAAGTGCGCAAAAATTACCCAAAAATCCCCAAAATGTTATTTTCCAACAAGTGACCCCTCATTTTAAAGGTTTTTGCACGCTGAACACGATGGTGGAATCGGATTTTAGATATCTTGATCCGTTCTCAAATTAGAGCATTTAAAGTGCGCAAAAATTACCCAAAAATCCCCAAAATGTTATTTTCTAACAAGTGACCCCTCATTTTAAAGGTTTTTGCACGCTGAACACGATGGTGAAATCGGATTTTAGATATCTAAATCCGTTCTTAAATTAGAGCATTTAAAGTGCGCAAAACCTACCCAAAACCCAAAACGGTAGAATCAGGATGGACAAAACGTACAAATTAAAATAAATACGAAGAGAATATACATAGAAAACCAAATTTTAGACCGAAGTTTTCCTTTATTCAAAACCATAGCCATTAATTCGAATATTTCTTTGAAAATTCGCTCATTAAGTCATGCTGCATGACTGGTTTTTTTTTTTTAGCTTACCTTCACCATTCTGCTACAAGAATAGTAAATAGGATCACCAAGCGTTTGAAAAAACAGACGATTTTAAGATTTTGACCAAATTCACTTTTCAAACTCCATTTTCACTCCTGAAATCCTTCTAAAAATTTTAGCGAATTTTCGAAGAAAAGGAAGCTATTGTTCTCGGTCCAAAATTTTTAAAACTCGAATTTCCGAAAGATTTTTATACCAAAATCCGTTTCAGACCATCCTGAATTCACTGCCGAAAGACACCAAAAATTATATCTATATAAATATATATTTATATATTTATATATGTATGTGTCATTCCAGACGATAACCATCGAACGAATTGAGATAAAAAGTTCAAATTTGCAAGAAAAATCTGTCTTGGCAATCGACAGGCTAAGTTCGTAGATGAGCAGAATCGGGTCACTCTAAGGGGGAGTTTTGGGGAGTTTTAGGGGGGGGGGGGAATTACCCGTAAATTCCCAAAATGAAACAGTCTGACAAGTGACACCTCATTTTAAAGGTTTTTTTTACGCTGAACACGATGGTAAAATCAGAATTGCGATATCTCATTCCGTTCTAAAACTGGAGCACTTTGAAGATGAAGGAACGTGGTTATTTCTTGAGATAAAACAGTTTTACATAAAATCAGTTATTTCTTCGAAAATTCGCTCTTATAGCCATGCTGCATGACTGTGGTTTTTTTGTTAGGCATTAGAGAGACAGGAAATTTAGCGCTCTTTCCAGCAGTATCTCTAAATTTGAATTTACTTTTAGATACCGTTTACACGAGCGGACCGGGCCGGATAAATCCGAGGAGTACAGTAAGTGCGTACTTCAGCCCTGCCGTCTAAACGCTCGTCCGGACCGGTTATGGGCGTTCCCACTTGCTAGGGAGGCCCGATGGAAATTCCTTCGGATCTAGGGTCCCCCCACCGGACGATCCTACTCTCCCCACCCGTTTGCCCTGTCACCCTGTGGTGTAAACGCATATCCGCTCAGGATCTTCTCCAGGACTAGGTACCTACATCCCTATAAACATGCATATAGTTTAAAAACGCTGCAAAGTCCTTGTCACATGGGTTTATTATTCTATTGAAGTTCTAGAGATTCTTGTTGGCAGTTAAATTTATTGTTTCTTTCATGTGGAATGATTGAATTAGCTATTCCTGATGATTTCCACCAATTTTGGCCCCCAAAACATGAAATAGGTACACTTTTTTCCCCCCCCAGATCATCTTTGATCATTGGTAGTGCGATTTAATGGTCTTGATTCAGCTGTTTACACTTTTTCTAATGTTAGTATACACATTGATGGTGATTTCAGACAGTTTTCCAGGATTTTGACTAAAAAAAAACAATTTTGGGAGCTGAACTAATGGTAAAACCTCAATTTCCGCGTCTTTGGTCAAAATCGACTTCATATTCGGTCTTCTCGTCCCCAAAAACATGGAAAAGGATACCTCAAAACCTCATGTTACCAACATGTTGCTAAAACGCAAAAAGTACCTATTTTTATACACATTTTCACTCATAACACCCCTGGGTATATTCCGATCGGGCTGCAAAGTTTCGGGACACAACTAGGGCCCAAACTGAGCATGTGAGCGAAAGAACGACTTTTTAGACAGAAATTGAAGCCGGTATCGTATGCATGATACGGCGTACGGTGGACAGACATTGCATTTTCTGAATCTAGGCACCTTGAAACGGAAAAGAAAAAATTTTGGGGGGTGTTATACAAATTTATAGCTGAAGATAATAAACCAAAACGGTGGAAATTGTTATACAGCTGGTTATTACGTTCTTGTCTTCGGTCCGGTCGTGTAAACGGCTGCCCGAAGGGAAGGAAGCCCCGCCCCCCACGGAGCGAGTCAGGAGGCTCCTAGCTAGGAGCATCGGAGTATCCGGCCCGGTCCGCTCGTGTAAATGGGGCTTTAAATTAATGAAATTATAGCTGCAATTATTAAGTGAGACGAGGTCGGAAACTCGAAAAAAAAATTTAAAAGTGAAAAAAGTGGGGTATTAAGCGGAGTAAAAAAAAAAAAAAAAAAAAAATGCTACAGGACACTTTCTTTTGGTCGGAAATTAGATGTAGAACACCTGGGAGACAGGTTTCGCATCACTCATGTTTCACCCTGTATAATAAATTTATCAGTTTATAATAAACTAGCTGTGTACCCGCGCTTCGCAACGGTAGAACAGACACCCCCTTTAGGACAGGCCCCACTCATAACAGTTTTATGATATATTATACTATTTGAACCGACGCGTGTTGCTGCGATTTAAATAAATGGAGCCAACGGTCATGTATTTTAATATGCCTGTATCCCCCCCTCCTCAACTGATCAGAAACCTTCCCCAATGCCAACCCTAACTGCCTTTAACCCCCCCCCCCCCACGTATCCTATGAACCCTCCCTACCTGGTTAGAAACATTCCTCAATGTTCACACAACAAATTCCCAAAGTTGCACTCCAATTAGTCAAGTAGTTTTGAAATTTCTGTAGACCCCCCCCCCTCATAACCTGTACCCCCCTCCCACTAACATCCTGATTGAAGTACCACTTGAATGTACTCGTCGAGCTGAATCCAGAATCTAATTACAATCGGATTTACGTCCAACCGTTCAAAGTTATTATAAGCATAAACTTCCTCATAGAAGTGATTATAACACGTTTTTTAGTAGTATTTCATTCATAGCGTTTCAACGGATGGACAGATTCAAATGCGGATTTTTCATAAACCTTCCCAGATAAATTCTGCGTCAAATGGTACCAGCCGCAACTTTCTACGTTCAGCCGTTCTCAATTGATGCCGAGACAAACAAACAAACAGACAAACAGACACTGTTTTATTATATGTATAGATTCATCGTTCCCTAACTCTGTGGTTTTATTCAAGATAAAGTTTTAACGTATTTACCGATAGGAAGTTTGTCGTCGGGTGTCATCTCAAGCGCGGGTTCTTTTCTCCATTTGACGTAGGGCATCGGTGAGCCGACGGCGACGCAAGTCAAATTGATGTCGGCACCCAACATCACCTCGACGAGAGGCGGTGGAGGTATCGAAAACTGAGGTGGAACTCGCCGAACTGAAACAAAATGATGACAGTAAAGTTAGTTGAAGAATTGACACGAGACGTTCCAGCCACGCAGCAGGATCAGTATGACCAATTGAGTGAATTATCGAAATAATGCACCTATTCGAACTATCCACTGTTTTCCTTGGTTATGTCCTTCTCACATTTTTTGAAGACTAAGTTGCCACAAAATTATATTGTTAGGCTAGGTTCACACATTGCGTGTTGCGGTGCGTATTGCTGCGCTGCGCTATTTCAACGCAGTGCAACCCCCCCGTTCATACACATGCGTACTGGGGCGACGTACTGCGTCTGCAAAAAACTTTTTTCGGGAAAACTCAATCTTCCACCTCCAAAAATATTGCCAAATACCAATACAGACCCTCAGCCTTTTGTCATGGTTGGTGACGAAGCTTTCAGGCTTCATAGAAACCTTCTCACCCCCTATCCAATTTTAATTTTACATTACAATTTTAATTTAATTTAAATATACTGCAAATATAATATTATTCTAAGGTAGCTGAACCTATCTATGTTGAACAAATAAATTCATTTGGGTACTTACATTGATGGTTTCTTGCTGCAGAATCCATTTATTTATTTATTTATTTCACGGGCGAGCCCAATTACATAATAACATTCAAGAGGAGTGAAAAATTAAATAATACAATAAAGAACTTGAAAATCTGCCCAATTCTCTGTGAACTCATCTCCTATTTCCAACCAGCACTTGTCCTTCTCCGATTTATCCTTGCATGCTTCACTGCTCTTGTCCCAAAGGGGTGGTTTTCCCCTCACCAACGTTATTAGCTTGTCTGTGTCCATTTTTGGGAGTTACCGACAAGAAAATCAAACAAAATCCTCCACGCACTGGCCAGCGCAACGCAACTGTGGGAACTTTCCTACCTGCTCCTTCGTTCTATCCCCACCCTTTCACCTACAGGCGTTGGAAACACGTGCGTGGCCTACGCAGCCCAACTGCGTTGGAAAACCCCAACGCGCGTTGAAATAGCGCAGCGTCCATTGCATAAAGACCTCCATTTGATTTTATACATCTATCGGTTACATGCGTATACGCAGCGCACTAATACGCTATGTGTGAACCTAGCCTTACGTAGATATTAAATATGTATTTTGTTTCAAATTACCACCTAAATTTTGTTAATTTATTTAACTCAAATTATTCCAATTTTGAGCATTTTTTTTTTAATACAAAAAAAACTCAATTTTTTGTGACAAAATACAGTGAAATCTCCAAACAACGGACGCTCTAATTAGAGTAAATTTCTAAATACCGGACAATTTTTTCGGTCTCGGCAGAGCTACATCTGAGTCTGTGCACTGGATCCCTCTATTTACCGGACATTCCTAATTAGCGGAGACGGACACTATTTTCGGCCCCTAGGATGGCGAAGGTACGTAAGTCTACCTCTAATTACCGGACAGGCAAGGAAAAAAGCACGACGATATAGGGCTAAAAGGCATGTTGTTGGATTAGCTTCGAACTTCGCATTTGTGTTTATTCGGGTGATGAATATTCCCTGTTTGGTCCCATCACAATACAAGGTGCGAAATCAGTGTTTGCGTCCTATGTATGTGTACGTACATACATCAGTAATAAAGCCCATAACATAATGATAATGGCTTTGAGGTCGCCATTTCTTTTTTCCCCTAACTTTATAATTAGGGGACACTTCCAATTAAAGGACCAAATATTCCCGTGAGTGTCCGCTAATTAGAGATTTCACTGTAGTGTACCTCTATATCAAGTCAATGTCCTATACAATTTTTGAAAAATTCGAAGTAGGTACCTACCTACTAATTTTTAGCTACCTATTTTTGACGGTTTTTTTTAAAGCGATATATAATCAAAAATAAATGTGTACATATTACAAACAAGTAAACCAATTGTTATACTCTGAAGATGGATTCAGAACGCCCCAAACGGATATGTATCAGAAAAGGTTTTGAAAATACTTGAAAGTACCATAAAATTTAGCGAAAACTATGCAAATGGAATTAGTCACAAGAGTCAGTGAGGCGCCTGACACATATTTCGCTTGCTTTTTTTTGTACATCATTGTGTCATAAACTATCATAGTAATCATAAACAATCGTAGTACCTATGTTTGTAGTGTTAGTATTAACCGAGGTCTATTCGACTGTTGATATTTCTCAAAGATTTTACTGTGGACTTCCTTCAAACTAATAATACCCTATTTGGGTGAATGGGTGCCAGTCAAATCGAGGAAAACATTTATGATCGACTAGGAAGTGGAATTTAGATGTAGAACACGTGGGAAAGAGGTTTCGCATCACTCATGTTTCACCCTGTATAATAAATTTATCAGTTTATAATCTATGATCCAATAGTGTGAAGAAAAATCAAACGGCGTGGGAAAAAATTTGGGCCCGTCCGGGATTTGAACCCGGGACCTCTCGCACCCTAAGCGAAAATCATACCCCTAGACCAACGGGCCAGGCGACAAAATTTGATACGGAGGTACAACTTTCCCGCATCATCACTAAAAGTTAAATGTTCATTAATTTATACTTAGTTTTGCTTCCTCACTAATACCGAAGGTAGGGAAGCTCTATATTCGAGATTCGAAAACAATTTATGTCCTCTAAAATGAAAATTTCCACCCGAATTTTACGTTTCAGAAGGTCCGTGTCTGGCTGTCTGTGGTCAATTAATTCTTGTCCCAGGCTAAACTACAGAAATAATGGCCGTAATGAGTTGAAATTCGAAGGGTAGGTGCGGGTTTTGCCACAGATGGTCCCACATCAAATTAATAAAAAAAAGTACTGTTACTTTCGTCTGCGCATGCGCAAACGTAAAATCCTTGTAAAGCTTATAACTACCTTAGAAATCGTCGAAAAGAGCTGAAAGTTGTAGATGCAGAATGGTACCCAGATGGTCCCACATCAGATTCATTGAAAAAGTACAGTCATTTTCGTCCGCGCATGCCCCAACGTGAAATGCTTCTGGAGCCCACAACTACCTTGGAAATCGTCGTGAAGCGATGAGGTTTGGAGGGTAGGTGGGGGTTGAGCCACGAATAGCGATAAAGATAGTGATAAAGTACAGAAAATTTTCTGCGCATGCGCAAACGTGAAATCCTGGTAGAGCCCATAACTACCATAGAAACTGTCGTAATTGCGTGGTGCGTAATGCGCTGATATTTAGTGGGCAGGTGGAGGTTAGGTGTCGGATGTTGTCACAGGCAAAACTCCAGAACTGCTGGACAAATTTTAGTGAAAGTTCCAGGGACTGCGCGTGTAGGCCTTAATAAACTGACTAATTACCTACTACAAAAAACCATAAGAAGATTAATGTTGGACAAATAATTGATTATACGGCTCTAGGAGTTGGTCGTAAATGCAGCGTTCTTCTAGCTAGCAATTTCCATTTTACAAGAGGAAAATCTTACTCCCTTGTCTGGTGTATTTTTTTCGTTCTCCGCATTCTTAGGGATATTTTCCTTAAGGCCCTTGCCTATTGTGTGTTCCGCAAGATAAGTCTTCTAGAGAATAGGAAATGAGGAGCGGTTGGGGGGTTTAAAGGGCATAAAAGGGTTGAAGACCTGGGCCCTTATCTTCACGTGAAGAACATGTCTACAGAGGACCCTAACAACGTAGGGCAGGGTTACGTAGTGAAATAAGGTACTCAACCTCCCTTCGCTAAGGCGGGGTTAAACGATTTGGGTTTTGGGGTCGGACTTACGAAATTTAACCAGGCACCCCAACGATATTATGAAATTATCAACTTCGTCCCAGTGCTCAGCACTGTACAGGGTAATCCCAAATCGACCAACTTCGGTATATTTTAAGAAATTTCACGCTGATACCATAATTTCATGAGTCGCTGATAGCGTTCACACATTCAGGTAATATACAGACGGAAAACCACTTCGACGGGAGGAGAGGAGGAGGGCGGGGAGAGAAATCCCGGTCAAATTTAAAATGTGGGGATTAAGAATTTTTTCGATGCTCGATTCCAAAGGTTCTTTATTGAAAATAATAAACCAAAACATCCCGGGATAACTGTTGTAGAAAATGAAATTCTGCGTAAAATGAGACCAGATAGTAAAATATAATATTTTGGAATAAATATTTTCAATGCATACACTTTACATGATTTGATTCATTGGTATCAGATTTCAATTTCTGAAATGGTGGAATTTGACCGTCCACCAGAAACCTTCACAATAACAAAAAATATAGCCTTTATAAGTCTCGGGTCACCATTCATTACTACTTTTTGGTGGTTATATCATATTCTGGTAATTTTTTAGATCATTTTAAAGATTTTTAGCGAATTTTATTAGCCAGTGACAGAGTCCAACAAAGTCCCTTGCGGAGCAAACATCACTAAATATTGTGAATCGGTTTTGAGAAATTAAAAAAAAAACCACAGTCATGCAGCATGGCTATAAGAGCGAATTTTCGAAGTTTTCGGCATCTTCCTCCTCCGCCTAAAATTTTCTGAAAATTAATTTTCGGCCAATGTTTTCCCAACTTGATAGGTACCATACAAAATTAAAACAGGAGTAGTTTTACGCAAAGTAAAATTTTGGGTGGAAGGAGGGGGAGGGGGAAATCAAAAATGTTTTGAATACCAGAAGAGTAGGTATTGGGTACGTAACAAATTTTTTGTTCCATTTTTTGCCGAGTAACACCTCGGTTTGTAGATTTTCCAACGCTGAACACGATGGTGAAGTCAGAATTGCGATATCCCATTCCGTTATCAGATTAGAGCAGACGAACCAGGAAGAACATCTCAAGAAATAACCACGTTCCTTCATCTTCAAAGTGCTCCAGTTTGAGAATGGAATGAGATATCGCAATTCTGATTTCATCGTGTTCAGCGTAGAAAAACCTTTAAAATGAGGTGTCACTTGTCAGACTTTTTCATTTTGGGAATTTATGGGTAATTTCCCCCCCCCCCCCTAAAACTCCCCAAAACTCCCCCTTAGGGTGACCCGATTCTGCCCATCTTCGAACTTAGCCTGTCGATTGCCAAGACAGATTTTTCGTGCAAATTTGAACTTTTTATCTCAATTCATTCGAGAGTTATCGTCTGGAATGACACATACATATATAAATATATATATAAATATATAAATATATAAATATATATATAAATATATATATATATACATATAATTTTTGGTGTCTTTCGGCAGGGAATTCAGGATGGTCTGAAACGGATTTTGGTATAAAAATCTTTCGGAAATTCGAGTTTTAAAAATTTTGGACCGAGAACAATAGCTTCCTTTTCTTCGAAAATTCGCTAAAAGGATACCTGCAACGGTGAGTTGAGGCGGTCAATCTTTTGCGGAAAATGTAAATTTGTGTGATAGGTAACTAACATCCAAAATTTGGAGTCGTCCATTTCCTCGCCACCTATTCACAATTAGACTAATAATAAATTGTTGTGGCTACGAACACAGAAACCGCTGACGTCATCATGTCAAGGGAGACGGAAGAGAATATAAAATGTCTGCCAATTCGAGTAGGCAGTATAGCAATATAGCAGTAGGCAGTAGGCAGTATAGCTTCCTCACTTGAATCACATGAACGTATAGAATAGTTGCAATAAAAATATTATTATTATTATTATTTTAAAAATATATATAGGTATATTGGGTTTATTTGAAACTCCATTTTTTTCTTCTATATTTTTACTATGTTTAAGTTATTTTGCTGTCACTAATATTGCGCGCAAGGTGGATTTTGTAAATCCTATGCGCAATAAAAATATTATTATTATTATTATTAAGTATTAGTTGGGTAGGTTCATTTTCATATACGGGACCATCTTCGATCCAACCCGCGTGTACCCTCAAAACTTCAGCTCTCTACGACTATTTTTCGCGTATTTAGAAGCGTTACAAAGAAATCGTCAACATTTCATGTTCGCACATGCGCAGACGAAAGTTACTGTACGATTCCAATGAAATTCATATGGAACTATCAAAGTATTATTCCTGATCAACCCTCCAAGTCTGAACTCATTTCAACAATACTGAAATAAAATGAAATAATTATTCATTTGTATAATCTTTCCGGCGTTACAAGGTTCATTTCAACATTATTTAAGGTAGTTATGGGCGTTTCAAGTATTTCACGTTTGCGCATGCGCAGAAGAATGTTGAAGTACTTTTTCAATGATTTTGGTGTGGGACCATCTGTGACCCGACCCGCACCTACCCTCCAAATTTCAGCCCATTTTGACCATATTTCGGGTAGTTATGGGCGTTATAAGGAGTTGACCACAGACAGACAGACACGGATCCAAAAATGTTCCTTGATACCTGAATAGTAAAATGTGAAGGGAAATTTTCGTTTTGGAAGACATACATTTTTTTCGACTCTTGCACGAATACAAAGCTTCCCTACCATTCGGTAGTGAGGAATCAAAATCGACCATTTCGTTATTTATATTTCCATGTGTAACTTGCGAAAAACATCTTCATCCCCGGCGAAGTGTGAATTCCTTGGTAGAAAGGTTGAAATGTGGAAGAAAGCTGTGAATTTTCTGGGATTATTTATGATCCATGGCATCATCGCATGCATCATGGAATAGGTACTACTAGTACCCGGGGGTACAGCATTATCTCAGCTGTACTGGGATCAGTGCGTATTATTTACCTATTGAGGCCAAGAGTGTCAGTTTATCTGGAGATGGCATCACAGTATTGTGTTCAACACTATCTCACTGAATTTCATTCATTCTATTTCATCCCGAACTTAACCTCCTGTAAGGCGAAAAGTTCAAATTTTTTTTATGAGTAAACGTATACATACACGTTGAAAGTGAACAAGGGAGCCGGGTGTGGCTGAGAGTGTATGTGTAGGTTTTTTAATTAAAAACTAGGCGCTCGCCTAACGCTCTTTCCATACACAAACACCGCCAGTTTTACCTTCACGTTCCACGTAGCGACTACATCTTCCACCTTTACCTGAGATTTCTCTTCATTTAGCGGCTATGGGGGGGCGAGCAAATATTAATCCTACCGCGACCTACGCTTTTAAACCCTCTACAACGGAATTCACACTGGGGATGAAGCAGTTTTTCGCTCGTTATACTCAAATATAAATAACGAAATGGTCATTTTTACATTCTCTTCTGTCTCCCTTGAAATGATTACGCCGGAGGTTTCTATGCTCGTAGCAGTAGGTAATTAGTCTAATTTAGAGAAGGTGGCGAAGAAGTGGACGACTTCCAAATTTTGGATTTTAGTTACCACACATATTTGCATTTCCCAAAAGACTGACAGCCTCAACTCCCCGTCGCATGTTTCTCAATTTCTCAAAACGGATTCACGATATTTAGCTGGCATCTGCAACAAACTCCACAAATTGATGGAATTAACAGTTTTCTCCGGGTTTTCTCGTGGGATCCTGCATTTCACCCTGGTTTTCCCTCCTCGCTAAACCCCCAACATTAATATCAACAAGTTTCCTCTAGCTCTCTATTTCCAAGGTGGCTCGGGTTACATGGAAGCCCGGCTTTCACCCCCACGGCAGCCTAAAATCCTCTCCAAAGGCTCCAGATGCCCTTTACCTACCCACTTAGCTAATGGAACGGACTCCTAAGGAAGTTGTGTTCCGGTAACTGGGAAGAAACCAACGCGAAAAAGTAGGGTATGGGGGCTTCAGGGTGGTGGCAGAAGGGGGGATAGGGGTTTAAGAGTGGAAATTGTTTTCAACTGCCTTTCACATCCAATACTCCCGGGTCAGAAATTCTTATCCAATCGACTTTCACCTCCACTCCCGCTAAAAGCTCTGGTTTTCCCACCGGTTTTCTCCGCCCGATCATAATTTTCTCGCGTCTGTTAATATCTAAATAGTCGACTCAACTGGATGACGGGTTAGGATCGAAGGACCAGTCAACGATTCTCATAGAATATTACTGGTATAAAGAGCGTTCGTTATATCGAAAGCTGAAAAGCTATTCGTAAAATATAGGGTTGAGTGCATGACCAAAAATTACCACCCGCCTAAATGTTGTATTTCAGTAATTAACATTGATAACCCCCAGGAAAGCCCTAAATCGAGTACTGCAGCCGGCCCGGGAATTAAAGTTTCATACAAATGCGCGGGATTCAATAATTCTTCATTTTTTGTAGTTATTCATGAAGCATAAGGTAAATAAAACCGTAAACCGTTGTGTAATAATTTACAAGTATAGCCCTTATAACATTTACCAGCATCCTTCTGCGTAGGTAGTATAATAAACCGTTGTGTAATAATTTACACAATAATAAACTACAAATATATATATATGGTGAATATATATAGTTCTATAATAATTTACAAATAATAACAGTTGTGTAATAATTTGCCTGTATATGTAGATGCCCTAAATCGAGTATTGAGCCAGCCCGGGAATTACATTTCATAATATTGTTGTTATTCATGAAACATAACGTTTATTCAACAAAAGTACTTACCTAATCAACAAAATCCAAAAAAGCCTTAATTTTTCAAATGAAATAATATCACAGAACAATCAACTCGACTTCATACTCCGTGATTATAGTCAGGTGCTTCCTGGCAATGATTATCTCGGGGCCAATTCCAAATTGTTGCCGCGTCCCTAGCAATGATATCTGGGCTGAATGTATACAATCATTCGCCCTCCTGTTGAAAAAGCCTGTCGGTGCAAACTTCTGTCCTTACCGTGAACGAACGGCGGGACGTACAATGCCCCGGGTGGTCTCAAAAAACTCCCAAGTTCGAGAACTATTTAAAAACGTAAAAAATTCGAGATAACGGCGTCCTGGAGATTTCAACCCCTATTTTTCACCCCTTAGGGATGACTGACATTAACGCCGAGCTTCGACCAAGTAGACCCCAAATGGGAGCTATAAACCGAATTTCGTCAATTTTGGCTCATGGTAACTAAGAGAAGTGCGAAGTACGGCGTACGGCCAGAATTTTTTCAACTCCATTTTCGGATTCTACATACCTTCAAACGGAAACCATCAAATCATGAGGGGGGTTAGTATTTTTTTTTTTTCTTCATTCTCGATTCCAAAGGTTCATTACTGAAAATAATAGAACAAAATTGCCACCCGCCTAAATGTTGTATTTCAGTAATTAACATTGATTGAATGAACTTGGTAAATGTGTACTGAATGCTATAAACTCGAAAAAAATTGAGGGAGGTGCTATTTGCGTAAAATTTGTCGATTTCAAAGAATCGGGGAAAACTGTTTACACAGCCTGAGACCTGGGGTTATTATCCGACGCAGGATTTCATTATATAATATATTTACTAAGGAAATCATTTATTATGATAGGCTGTCATTTATTACGATACCTACCTACATTGTATTTTGCAGAATATTCCAAGTAATGGTTAATATCTTGAGGTTGGGGACTCGAATCAACTAAAGCAGCGAAACCTACCGAAATCGCGGCGTCTTAGTTTCCCTCGAGTGAACGTGCATGCTCAAGTGGTTGGGTGAGGATGAGTGGTTATCACTACACTCGAGGGCCCCTTGAGGGAGGTTCTTCACCGCGGATAATCAGCTTCTCTCCACACTTGCACTCCCTACCTCAATAATTGTAATTAACATGACCGTGAGGATTCCTGAGGCTCTCAGATTAATGTGAAATAACACAATAGGTGTAACATTCATTGCGAAACTGACAAGAGAATAAAGATTTATGTAGTTCAATGAGGATTTTTTTCCCCATAATAGAACTAAATATAACTAAATTATTATAACTACATTATATAACTTAAACGTTCTGTAAATGTGGCTTGGCCATATAAGCGATTTAGGTGAAGTAGGAAACTACTCAACATACCATTTAATTTATATCTGCAAAAATTCTACTCCTTTCTAACCACAAAAAAAATCCAAAATTATCACTTTATAGCGCTGTAAACAATTTTGTCACACTAATAGTTTGCCCGTTAACAAAATATTATAACAATCTTCTACTATTATTACTGAATTATTCAAAAAATTATGAGCAATTTTTCAACTAAGAAACAAATTGTTAAATGTAATTTTTGATGAAAAATATTATTAGGACATCGAATAATTTTTTCTATCTTGGGTCTTCATCATATTACATGTATATCCCTTGCTTCCACTGTCTCCAAAGACACCCTAGTAGCTAGCCACTATGGTTGCTTTCATACCATTATGTCCTACGCCATACTGGCATGGTGTCATTCGCCGGCAGCATACCGCGTATTCTCTTTACAAAGGAGGGCTATAAGAACTGCGGTAGGAATGGAATATCGGGGCACGATTTGGTTCACTCGGTCTTCATGCTGCAATGCCTTTTTTATGTTAAATAAAATAATTTAAAACAATTTGATAAAAACTGTGATATCCATTCTTACTCACTCGAGGTAAAGACCTAATAGCATCCGAATTACTGGTACAAAAAGAGTATGAATTACTGGTGTGCTAAATTCTACAACAAACTGCTCAAAATAGTAAAAGAAATGAATACCAAACAATACAAAAAGCAAATTATTAAAATATTGTAATCAGGATCTTTTTATAGGTTTGACGAACACTTCGAATGTGAAATGAAATAGGTTCTCCTTACTAGTGTAATGTGTGATGCTGCAGCAGAGGAATATATTTTTTAAGAGTACTCTTGCTAAGTTACTGCATGTTTTAATATTAATGTTATTGTGTTTTGCAGCTGGTACGGATGTTGCGAATGTAATTTATTATTGAATGTACGAGTATTGAGTGAATGTCTTCAATTTATCTTGTTATTGTTAGTATTTTTATGTTGCTATGAAATTAGTTCGTTATCTACTGCACGTTTCCCGCAAAGTGCTGATACTGCAGTGCATCAAACGACGACGCCAAACACACGTTTTTCCACTGCACCAGGTGGATCAGGGAAAGGGAGATTCTAGAAGAACAGGAGGGTGAAATCACACCAACTAATGTGATCGGGAAGATGATCTCCAGCCAGGAAGCCTGGGAGAGGATTGTGTCCCACATATTCAGAATCCTCACGGCAAAAAAAGCTGGAGGACCCGTTTCTCAGGTGAAGAATAAAATGGAGACCGCAAGAATACATCAAAAGAGGGCGCCCAGTGATCGAACCCACTCCGAAGTAATGCTGAACAGGTGATTCCGGGGTGGATTAGGTCAAGAGGATAAGGCTGGTTTCACACGAGGCGGATTAGTTGATTCAACTAGTTGAACGGGCGGGTGCAAGGATTGTATCTTTGTGGAAAATGAATGGCCTTCACCGAACCCGTTCACACGCGGTCAACTCGTCCGCCCGTGCACGTGGGGGCCAGGCACAGTGCCTGCCACGTTCTCTAGTTAGTTGATTCTACTAGTTGCCTGCCAACTGGTCGACAAGTTGAGCACCGTGTGAAGCCTCTTCGACGCGCCTTTCAGACGAGGCAACTTAAGTGGAATCAACTTCGTTTCCCAAGGGGACGTTCAGTACGATGTTGGAACCCGAGGAAGGAGGAGCACTTCTTGTGCTTGCTCTTCTGCATGAAGAACATGAAAACAGGAGGAGTCCACGTCGAACAATGTGGGTTCATCCGATTTCTCAAAATCGGGAAATGGGGGCTTTTGCTGTTTTATATCCTCAGCTACTTTCCCACGAGGAAAAGTTCTTCAACTATTTCCGCATGTCACGAAATTCATTTGAAGAGCTCCACTCCATGATACAACCCAGGATTCAGAAAGAAGATAGGTACCGCTATACCACTATGCACACCGCTGGGCCTTCCATGGTGGCTCGAGGTTGACTAAACTAGGCGTCTGGTGTGAAGAGCTCATTGCAGGTAGTGTCTTTTGATTTGATTCAACTAGTGGGGATGAGAACGTGGCAGGCATGTGCCTGGCCCCCACGTGCACGGGCGAACGAGTTGACCGCGTGTGAACGGGTTCGGTGAAGGCCATTCATTTTCCACAAAGATACAATCCTTGCACCCGCCCGTTCAACTAGTTGAATCAACTAATCCGCCTCGTGTGAAACCAGCCTATGGGTTAGTGGGTTTAATTTAGTGAGTGAAACCTCACCAAATCGTAAGTCTTTTTCAAGATTTTCCCACTGTTTTCCTCGTTAAAAAAGCACATTCCTTGGCTTAGCCTATGAGGAGCACCCACGACTTCTGTTTATATTTTTGAATGAAAGTAGGTTCCATTCTAAGAATTCTGATACCAACTGCACTCTCCTGCGATGAATAGTTCTCCTTCTATGAGCTTTCAAAGTTTCGGCAACAAGTGAAGTCACACTGGGCAAGGCCCCCCCCCCCCCCCCGGGGCGGGGCACACATTCTATTAAATAGAATTAAAATAGAAAACCAAATTTTGGTTTTGTCTGATTCTACTGGATCACTAATGAATATAACGACTGAGATGTAGGTACCTACATAATGATGTTGACAGCCTACATACAGCCATAAATAAAGGATCTTCCTCACTCTCTTATACCTTCCACTTTCGTCGATCAGAAGACATGAAGGTAGATGAAACAGGACCGTAATTTCCTTCTTTCCTTACAAACGTGAAATAATTTCTTTGACCTACATAACTCTTTTGTCGGAAGTACTTTTTCGCCCGTGAATTATTCAAGGTACCGCCTCGTAGGAGTGTGTTGTAGGCTAAGGAGCAGTTATGAAGGGCGTGTGCTTGTGAGTGTGTGTGGAAATATAGAACATGCCTCATATCCTGCGACAAGGTAAACGGCTTGTTGGATTTAGTGTCCTGAGATAACCGAGTGCCTTGTTAATACTTCAATATACGGGCGGAGCACTTGGAGGATGGGAAGGGCCCGGAATGAGCTAAAGAGATATTGCCAAAATTTACATTTTGAGTATTTTTGTTTCCCTCGGGATAAAAAAAACCCGTTTACTGCAGCTAGATATCAGCGATGATTTCGTATTGATTCATTATCGGTATTGCTGTTCGAACTATCCAGATTTGTACAAGTTGTTGACCGAGTGATTCAGGTAGAATCACCAACATTTACAAGCATTTCCCAATCTATCTGACAGACTTGCCAACGCAGCAGTGTGCAGAAGAAAATACTGCCGTCAAAAGGAAGAACGCCTCATCTCAGAAATCTCCGAAAATTGTGTTTTGACGTATCCCCCCCCCCCCCACCATAATTTTGATAAGCTCTTTCCAATGGTGACGTCAACAATTGAAAATTCAGATTGGAAAACGTCGAAATTTCCACCCGAAAAACTAGAAAATTGAGGTGTTAAAAGGATAAACGCCTCATCTCATTCAAGACAAAGGTGAAACGACTCGAGTACGGCACAATAAATGCCTCAAATAATTTAGTTTTATATCCTGGATTCTCAGGAGAGACACCACAAGTCGGTGAAAATCAAGACGAGGCGTTTCACCTTGGAATCATTGTCTTCATTATTAGGTCGAGTCATTTATAGTCAGATGAGTGAGGCGTTTTTCTTTTGATTATTATAGCAGCAATCAACAAAACAATTATAAAAGTAATTATAATAATAATTATAACAATGAAAGTTTGCTGTCATAGCACCCCAGGGTAGGAACAAGCCTCAAGATGAATATGAATATGAATTTCCACCTTATTTTATTAAATGGTCAGAAAACTATCTCTCAAACAGGAAACAACAAGTAATGATAAGGGACACATCAGCGATTCTCAGACGTTTACATACTCTATACCACAGGGCACAGTGCGGGACGGTGCGGTTGAGGTCAAAATTCTCAGGATGGAATTTACTTTCATTTAAAAAAATAAAATAAATACGTGCGCATACCCCATTGAGCATCTAAATCAGCTGAGTGGAAAAGAAAATCCCAAATCAATTGTATTGTCGTGGTACCCCTCAAAATTGTATATTTACCACTCTCGTGCATTGGGCGAAGATTTAACCAAATAAACAAGGAGAACGATGAGCTGAGCGAGGCCCTGAGGAAAGTAGGAGAACCGCCATCGCCCCTCAACGGTCATAACGGCCGTTGATGAACGGGGGACGGGTGGAAAGGGGCCTTTATAAGCATCCCTGCTAGCCCAGCTCCTCATTCGACCGACCAACCCTCAACTTGCGACTTCCCTCTCAAACCTCTCTCTCCTACCTCTCCATGCACTCGCTGTGGTGGTAACCACGGGGTATTTTTTACTCGCTGTGGTGGTAACCGTGGGGTATTTTATACTCACTGTGACGGTAACCACGGGGTATCTAATACCTGCTGTGGTGGTAACCGTGGGGTATTTTATAATCACTGGTGGTAACCGCGGGGTATCTAATACCTGCTGTGGTGGTAACCACGGTGTATTTATACTCACTGTGGTGGTAACCGCGAGGTGCTAGCAAGACTCTCTAGGAGCCCCTAATACCCGCAGTGGTGGTAATAGTATTAGCTTCCTTCCTACCCAAACCTATCCTCCACAGGGATCACCAAACACCTAACCATTCACCGCAACCCCGTCGTAACGCCACCAATAGCCTTCACGACATGTATAAACAATAAAAATCTCGGACACCTGAACACTGTCATAAAGCTAAGCGTATTTAGTCACCGTGAAGCGGAGAAATCGCCCAAGACTGACACAGATTTAGTAAAGCTGTTTACTGTTTTTCATGGTTTTTCACTATTATACCAACCATTGTCAGACTCCTCCAGGAACATAAGCAACTGAGAAGGCGAGTACACTAGACTGTACAGTTCAGGTTAGTTGCTGGAGGGATAACCAACGTTGTCAGCTTGTCAGATAGTCTCACCTTTCAATGTAATGAAGGAAGCACAGATCTGTTTCCCAGAAACCTCCAACTTGTAGGCAGGTTGTAAACGTCCGAGTTACTCCGCCGTAGTTAGGTTAAACCTGGAAACTTTAGTTTGGCGGCGAAACGGTATCCCGATTATTATGATATGAGGCTGGGAGAGCTAATGGTTTCTACCGGGGCCTCAGGGCTAGGAAGTTTTCAGGGGGTTTCGGCTGGATCCTGGGCAATGAAATAAAACGACGTAAATAATCGTGGCAGTATGGAGAGATGGGTTCATCAAGAAATGCAATTTGCAGTGGTTAGACTCCACGAGCACCTACTAAGAGCTAATGGCAGTTGTGTAGCGGAGGTAATAATAACGCTAAGTAACATCCCCAGTTATCTTATTGCGTATGCTGACTCGACAAGGTAAAACAACGTGCTAATGCAGTAGGTATTTCTACATTACCTGCAACTTCTCAACAACCCTTGTTGGAAGAAGGAAATACGGTACATACGGTATTTATACATTATAATATAAACATTACTTTTAGTCTTCTAAGCAGTACTTTTGGAAAGGCACCCGAAAGATGAAGGCAACCTTTGAGAAAATCCAACGGTAAAATTCAATCTGTCTGGAATAGTTAGGCGGAAATACCACTCACTATAAAACAGTTGAATCAGGTTACATTTAGGAATCCAAATGCAAATTTCGCCATAAAATTAAAACAAAAGGACGAGTTCTAAGAAGGGCATTTGTGGAAAAAGTGTGCCGAATTCCGGTTTTCGGAATGTCAAAAAAAGCCGCCAAGAAATATAATTGATGGTGAAATTATTTAAACATCTAGCAAAAAAATACTTTGGCTCGGAAAATCTGTCTGTGAACAACTCGTCCAAGTTCACTGGAGTATGAACGAACATAAATTTGAAAAATACTAAAAAAAATTAGGTACATGCTTGGAAATGCTCAAAATCGGCATAGCTTCCATAAAACTGACAGAATAAGATGAAGCGGTTTACAGGCAATAAAAACCACTTGAATAACAAAAAAAAAAACCACAGTCATGCAGCATGGCTGTAAGAGCGAATTTTCGAAGTTTTCGGCATCTTCCTCCTCCGCCTAAAATTTTCTGAAAATTAATTTTCGGTCAATGTTTTCCCAACTTGATACCATACAAAATTAAAACAGGAGTAGTTTTACGCAAAGTAAAATTTGGGGTGGAAGGAGGGGGAGGGGGAAATCAAAAATGTTTTGAATACCAGAAGAGTAGGTATTGGGTACGTAACAAATTTTTTGTTCCATTTTTTGCCGAGTAACACCTCGGTTTGTAGATTTTCCAACGCTGAACACGATGGTGAAGTCAGAATTGCGATATCCCATTCCGTTATCAGATTAGAGCAGACGAACCAGGAAGAACATCTCAAGAAATAACCACGTTCCTTCATCTTCAATGTGCTCCAGTTTGAGAATGGAATGAGATATCGCAATTCTGATTTCACCATCGTGTTCAGCGTACAAAAACCTTTAAAATGAGGTGTCACTTGTCAGACTGTTTCATTTTGGGAATTTATGGGTAATTTCCCCCCCCTAAAACTCCCCAAAACTCCCCAAAACTCCCCCTTAGGGTGACCCGATTCTGCCCATCTTCGAACTTAGCCTGTTGATTGCCAAGACAGATTTTTCGTGCAAATTTGAACTTTTTATCTCAATTCTTTCGAGAGTTATCGTCTGGAATGACACATACCTATAAATATATATTATATACATATAATTTTTGGTGTCTTTCGGCAGGGAATTCAGGATGGTCTGAAACGGATTTTGGTATAAAAATCTTTCGGAAATTCGAGTTTTAAAAATTTTGGACCGAGAACAATAGCTTCCTTTTCTTCGAAAATTCGCTAAAATGTTACGTTTTTTTGGCCGAAAAATTGCTGGTTTATAAGAAATTGCGTCTTGAAGAACTAACGCATTTTAATAGGAATTGTTGAAGTTGGTTCAAGCCTCAACGGCATATTATATGGTGAAACTACGGTAAAATAATTATTTTCATTGTTACTTAATCAACGAATAGAAATACCACTGAACAAGACTGAAGGAGATTGATGAGGTACTACTATCTATATCTATTAATTCACCTCGGGGTTACCTACCATGCACACACTAAAAAATTAAAAAATATACCGTTTTGTAATTATTTGCAGCTTTTATTTTTGAAGAACCACAAGCTTATACCACTCGGTATACTTCAAGGCGCTCTTGTTGAAAACATCTCCATTCGCTGCATAATGGAAATAAGTTACGTAAAATCCGCTTTTGAAGGAAATTGACTCGAAAAACAGCTTGCAATGAATCGTTTAGCGGAGTCATACTCATTTTAATTCCGCTCGCTTAGAAAAGAAAACCCCCAAGAAAAAAAAAGGTATAACAGTTAGTGCTTTCTTCGCTAGAAGTCGAGTGAGAAATTGCTCCCTCCCTCACCTCCATCATCGCCGGTAATCTCTCCCTCCCTCCAACCCTCGGACGAGGTTCTTCATGAGTTTCAGAAGGCGTTTATAATGGCTGTTACAACTGAACCGTTTGTTTTTATTCTCAGGCATTATTGCTTCCTCTGACGTCATAACTGTTCCATCCCAAGGAAGGTTTAGGTGCCTGTTACCCACCACTCAGAAGGAATTACGACGTTGGGGAAAAGTGGACGCAGGGAAAACCACCCGTTAAAACTTTAACCATCGGGTTAAACCGGCTATTCGCCGCAAACAAGATTTTTTTCTTGGTATTTCTCATATTTGCTGGTTATTTTCCTTGAGGGTATGTCTACGGTATTTTTCTCGGTCGTAGAAGCGTGATTGGATTTCAACCGCGCCATAATAGTTGACGTTTATTGCAGAATTTCCTGCCTATCTCTGGAAATTTTTTTTTCCTATTTTCATTAGGTATTACTTATAGCCCTCATTATGCTGGTCTATGAAACAAGAAGATAGGTCAAAATGTAAGTATGCTGTCCTAAATCAACCGTCAATTGGGGTTTTCCTAGTTTGAAGTAAAAGGTCAAATTTGGATCTGACTGGTTAAAAACGATAGAAAATCAGTGGTAATGAAGAGGACTAAATAATAAAAATTGTTTCAAGTTTGAAACAAAACGTCGAAATTCGGTCATCAGGCGATGCTGCATTTCAAGCGATTTTTTTTCAAGTCACTATACCTAGCTATAATTTGTACTTTGCAAGAAAAAATAAACTGTTGAATGGGAAGCTGAAGTTAATGACTAGCGAAACCGATATTATACGGTATCTCCCGCCAATCACTTTAGTTTTTCGCTGTTGAAACCGGTAACTGAATTACCGATAACGCTGCAGGTTTGCCGCATTTTGTTTTCAGGTTTCACGTTGCACCACGATTTTCATTTTTTTATTTATCTATTTTTTCCACCCGTGGTGTGAGCGATGTCTAACAGGGAGCGTGACGGACTGCTTTTCTTAATGAGGGCAGCAGCTACCAAAGCGCACGAAGCAGAACATACCCAGTATTGAAAAAACGCTGCAAATCCCAGCACAACGGTTTATTATTTTTTATAGAACACCCTTCAGTTACAGATCACAGCTCGCTGTATAGAACACCTTTCTGTTACAGATCACAACTCTCTGTGTTCTATACACACGATCCCAGAACCTCCGTAGCTTACTACCTAACCACGTAATCGTTACTAGGTACCTACCTGAATCACGTGTTAAATGTTTCTAAAATAGTTACATCAATGACAAACAGTAGCTAAAATGGCAAAAAGAAACACAAATGAAGTTCTGAAGGGAAATTGTTGACGTGGAGTGAAAGATAATACAGTCCCGGTTGGGTTTCGATCTCGGGAACTTTGGCGTTCCACTCCGTCGCTTAGGGCCGGTTTCACCAATGCAGCTTAAACCTGGTATCAATAAAAACTGGATTCAAATTTGATCTGTGGTTCAGAGCTTCGACAGTTTCACCAACGTTTTTGATCCGCGGTTTAGCCGAACTTGGGTTTAAGCCGAGATTGTTCAGTTTGCATCAGCATTGCTATCCCCAGAAACACAAATCCCGTATTACAGATGACATGGAGGAGAGATGCTCATCCATGAGTGGTGGATCTATGATATTTCTTCTATGGATACTTAAGTTTCGTCCGCCATCCACTGTTGTGGAGACATTTAAACTGTATAATAGTAACCTGTGCGATAGTTTCGCGTTCCCGATTTTTTTCTCTCTATGGCTCTGTCATGAGAACTTCCACTCGAGACAGCTCTTGTAATAAATTATAGATAGGCTCTTTTATCAAAGGTATCTACTTTTTTACAATAGTTCGCTGTATGCAGAAGCAGTTATACATGTACTTATTAGCGCAGTCTGCAAGTACTTACCGCGTACTATGAAGGTTTGTTTACCTACTCGAAGAAATAAATAATGATGGGTCCGACGTTGTTGCCTACCTGGTTTGTTGTAAAATTATATTTTTATTACACATTTTTGGTTGGACTCACCATTCTGTTTCGAAAACTAGGACTTCTATTGCATCGAGCACGAAGCTCATCCCTTCCTTGGGAAGGCGGAACCTCGCGAAAAAATCGCCGTCATCCCACTTGTGGAAATGCTCGACCCTTTCGCTAATTATCGCCGTCTGCGCACGGCCACTTCCACAAGTTCATTGAAATATTCATACTAGGATGACTCTCACTTCAGTGAAACGATTCATCGGACTAAATGTTGATGCAAGTACGAAAAACACTGATAAAATAGATTTCAAAATGGCGATGGCCTGGAGGAGAATCGGAGATGAACCGTAGATCAGAGGTTTAAACCACCTGAAACGAGGTATTAACTTAATGCGCCGTTGCCGCGACTTATTCCTAGATTAGGCGTTCGTGAAACTGTCTTTTCTCAGAATCGATGGCTTAAACCTCAGCCGAGATTGAACTCTGGATAATCCGCGTTGGTGAAACCGGCCCTTAGACCACTGCGCTACAGCGCGCAGAGGGATCAAAGATGTGCGCTCTCAACTCAGCATGATGTCTGCATACATGCTGCTCTTTAGAGCAAATTTTATAGCAAATTTTACGGCAACATCGTAGATTGCTCCGGATGGTCTCAAAAATTCAGAAAAAAATCGAACTATTTAAAAATGCGTAAAAAACCTACACCTCAAAATAAAATTTTCCGAGGTAGGGATACTCTGGATATTTCGTCCCTTATTTATCACCCCTTATAAATAAGGGGTGATTTATTTATTCACCTGAGCTGAAATTTTGAGGGTGCTCGCGGGTCGGATCACGAATAGTCCCGTTCCAAAATCATGGAAATCGTTTCGTCTGCGCATGCGCAAACGTGAAATAATTGAAACGCCCGTAACTACCTTAAATATCGTTGAAATGAGTTCAGATTTGAAGGGTCAATCAGGAATAATACTTTAATAGTTCCACATGAATTTCATTGGAATCGTAAAGTAACTTTCGTCTACGCATGCGCTAACATGAAGTGTTGACCATTTTTCTTTGTAACGCTTCTAACAACGCGAAAAATAGTCGTAGAGAGCTGAAATTTTGAGGGTACACGTGGGTTGGGTCGCAGATCGTCTCTCATCAAAACGAACCTACCCAACTATTCTATACTGCCAACTCGAATTGGCAGACGTTTTATCTTTGAAATGGGTTTCCACGACTTCATCGCAAGTGATTTATTTTTTGCCTACGCGTCCGACTCAAAGTCAACTGTGTGGGGCCATTGGAAGCACGAGTCAGCTGTAGTAGGGGTTTGTCGAGAATATTTCTTGATTATAATGCTTAACTGTAATGATTCAACCATTTCAGCAGGAGGCTTTCGGTTTTGTACTGATCGAATCACAACAGAGAAACATGGAAAATGACTGGGAAAATGGTGCGGTGGAAGAAGAACTTTCACAGTTGAGGTCCAAATTAAGAACAGAAGTCTTGGAGGAATCAATCGGGCCGCATTGCAGTTAGTTAGTCTCCCTTTTGCCTTTTCTACCCCATCATTGAGTAGATACCTACTCCACCTCCTTCTGAACCTTATCTCACGGCTTCCCTCATCTTCGTGTTACTCGCCCTCTTATCCTCCTTTTATCCTCACCAAATCTAATTAAATACGACAGGTCGATACAAATCAATTGGTTGGGAACTCTTGTTCTTTTTTCGACTTGTTTTCTCTCCGGATTGATGGCCGATCCTTTTGAATCAACCGTCTGGCATCAATATTATTTACTGATGGCCCCAGTTATTACTATTTTGCTTCCTTAATACCGGAAGGTAGATAAGCCTTGGATTCGCGATTGCCGTCCAAAATGAAAATGTCCACCATTTTGTGTTTCAAACATCAAGGAACATTTTTGGTTCGGTGTCTGTCTGTCCGTCTGTGTCTGTCTGTGGTCAATTCTTTGTAACGCCCATAACTACCCGAAATGATGGTCGAAATGGGCTGAAATTTCGAGGGTAGGTGCGGGTTGGGTCACAAATGGTCACATACCAGAATCATTGAAAAAGCCATGTGACTTCCGTCTGCGCATGCGCAAACGTGAAATACTTGAAACACCCATAACTGCCTTAAATGTCGTTGAAATGAATTCAGACTTGGAGGTAATCTTTAATTAATAATCTTTGATAGTTCCACATGAATTTCATTGGAATCGTACTGTAACTTTCGTCTGCGTATAAGCAAACAGGTAATGTTGAAAAAATATTGAAATGTTTGATCCTATTAGGCATATTAGTGAGGAAGTAACTGGAGTATGAACAGTTATTGGTAAATCAACTCAAACACTATTACACTCGCCTATTAACCGTGCGTATCACCATCACGGGTAATATAGATCATTGGATGCATGATTTCGGGAGTTTTTGGGGAGGGGGGGGGGGGTGTTATACTTCGCTTGATCTTCTAAAATCTAAATCATGGTTTCAACCGCTGAATATGAATATTCTGTGAATAACTTTATACAGACCGCTAACTCAACCAAGTAGATATTAATGTTGTCACCTCACTCCAATACAAACACCTGGAGTCAACCTGGTTGACTACAGGTGTTCCCTGTTTTTGTTTACGCACAATGACTGAACAAATATAGTTGATACGGGATCTTGTTCCAATCTACATATCGAGTTATTAAAGTGGCGACGGGAAAAAAAAATGTCTAGAAGACGAAGACAGGCTTCAGGGGATTTTGAAGCAGGGGGGGAAGGAAAAGTTGATAGCGATGAAGTTGCTCCTCAATCAAGGCACAAGTTAAACATCAGAGCATTCGATCCACAGCTAGAAGAATGGGAATACTATATTCAGTATTTCGAATTGGAATTGAAGTCGGCCCATATCTCAAGAGAGGAAGATAGACGTGACACTCTCCTCACCAAGGTTGGACCACAAACTTTTAAATTGCTAGTGGATCATTTTCGTCCACAGCGTGTTGCCGAATGCGCCTATCGTGAATATAGGAAATTTATTACTGCCGTGAAGAAATTTGAGAGGTACCTGTATGGAAGGAAGTTTGTCCTGCGAACGGATCATAAACCGCTAATGTATTTGCTGGGGGAAAAGACCGAGTTACCAAAAGTGGCTTGCCAAGTGGCCATGAGTCGGTTGAGTAGATGGGCGATTATGCTGGCAGAATTCGATTTCACTGTCGAATATATTGCGGGCAAACACAACTGTCCAGCGGATGTATTATCACGCCTACCAGCCGCAACACCAGAATCAGCCGGGACGGATATAGGGTTAAAGATAGCTCATACCCGGTTGAAGGACATGGCAGTGTCCAAAAAGCTCTTGAAAACCCGAACTTCCACAGATCCTATACTGAGTAAAGTAATTAGGTTTCTTCAAGAAGGGTGGCCTCAGAAGAATGGGATGGGGGCCGATTTTACAACATATTTCGAGAAAAGAGAGGAATTGTCGTTTGAAGAAGGGATACTGTTATGGAAAGGTCGAATAGTTGTACCTTCGACATTGCAAAAAAACGTGATGGACATCCGGGAGCGTCAGCCATGAGGTCAGTGGCACGCTTGCACCTCTGGTGGCCAAACATGGACAAGAATTTAGAGCAATTTTTGAGATTGTACAACTCATGCCAAGAAAATAGACCCCAGTCTACTCGTGGAATGTACCATCAGAAGTTTGGTCGAGGATACATATTGATTTCGCTGAAGCAGTTGAGGGGCATAGCTGGCTCGTTGTCGTGGACGCTACAAGCAAATGGCAGGAGATAGTGCCGATGAAACAGCATACAGCGGAGAAAACTGTGGCTGCCTTGGAAGACATATTTGCGCGATTTGGTCTACCAAGGGTGATAGTCTCTGATAACGGCCCGCAGTTTACCTCCCAAATATTCCGCGACTTCTGTGCCCAACAACATAAAGCATGTGACTACCACGCCGTACCACCCAAGAACCAATGGGTTGGCCGAAAGGGCAATAAGAACATTTAAACAGCGATTTGCAGCGTCCA